>CM077795.1:4272228-5567143 GCA_039737535.1 Lagodon rhomboides | reverse complement strand
ATAGCATTAGCGGCAGCACGGCAGCTCTGCAACCTTGAAAATGTCCAATTGCGTGATTCTGATGTCAGAGCTCTGATTCTTGACCACGAGCAAGTTGGAGGTGAAATTCCCGACCCAAAATCAGCTGTTCCGAGGAATTTCAGGTTTGTGTCGTCTCACGTCGGCGTGTGCAAGGCCTTAGTCTGACAGGGTGTTAGAAAACAAGTGCATCGCGTCGCCCCCCCGCTCACAAAGTAGCCAAAGAAGGTAGAGTACGCACCGAAAACAAAGGTAAAGGAATCGTTTTTTAAGACCGAACCAGCGAGGGGCACCGATGAAAGAAAGAACAATAGAAGCCTCTCCCTCGATGCTTGGCAGTGTATAACGCACGGAGCTGAATTACAAAAAACACACCAGACGGAGGTAAAGAGGAGCTTTTCGCCGCTGTCGGGCGGCAAACAGCGCTGATTGCAACGCTTCCTCTTCACCTGTCTGTTTCACACAAAAATATACTATAATAAAAAATATAATCTATTATTCTTAAAAAAGAAAAAAAGGCCTTAACTATTAGGGAGAAACACTAAGAGACAGAACCACTGCGCGAGCAAAACACTCTGCTTCCAGTTTTTTTATTTTCTCTCGAATAATTGCTTGTTGCGTCTCTTGTCGCTAACCTCCGACTGTACATCTCTGAGCCTTCCCCCTGAACTAAAAACTCAACTGTGAATTTGACCTTTTTTCTCGTCTCTGTTCCTGGATTTTGCAAAATAAGGCTTTTTTCTTTTCTTTTTTCTCTTTTGAAATGTGCTCTTCATGAGGAGAGGTTTTGCTGCACGAGGATCTCCTTTTTTTATCGGCCAGGCCATTGACCAGCCAGACAGCGCCATCAAAAACAAGGTTTGTTTGTGCATTTTTAAACAGATTTCTTTTTTCTTTTGGCAGTCGTCCCCCGACGCCGAGCTTTACGGCATGAGGGCGTGTTCGACCGCGGATCTTCTACAGCGACTGAAGACTAAGGCTTTTCAGTGTGAATCCGTCAATTTGTTTCGCAGCGGCCCGATCTCATCGCCTGGAATTGGAATTCGTTTGTAAGCCCGTGTCCACAGTTTGACGTTAATGACATCTCCATAGTTTACTGTAAGTGTAATGTCAGGATAACATTGTTTTTTTACAAAAGAAAATCATTTGGACAGACTGAAGGTCTGATCCCGTCTATCCAAAACTTACCCTTACAGCTATTAACTAGAACTATTATTCTCCTATGGTTTGCATGACCGACGGTTTTTTCGACACAAGTTTCATCGCGTGTATTATTACTGTTATTTTTTTTTTAAAGATACTTACACTTACATGTGCTACGGTAAGACCATTTGCACTAGACTGCAATGAAGGAATGTTTTCGAAATAAGACACTACGTAATATTTAAATAAAAAAAGAAGAAAATAAACATCTACAGACATTGGTCCGACTATGGCAGTTTCGAAGAAATCATCAGAAGAAGAAGAAGAAGAAGAAGACGTTGAGGTTGTTGGAGCATGCTGAGAGACGGACGGTACAGATGGAAGGTGTTCGGGGGGGAGATGAAGAAAGAGAAACGACACTCAAGATGGAAAAGGACTGGAAGTGATGATTACCGGGGGATTAGTTTGACAGCTCATGCATTATTTTGGGTGTTTGATCAATATCAGCGAGCATGAATTCTCTCGGGATGAAGCCGAATAAAGCGAAGAGTCTGAAACTTCACGGCATCGAGTTCCAGAAGTCCGGAGCTGAAGTGAGAGTATTTGTCAAGGGGCAGTTTGAGCTCAGTTTCCTGCGTCTCGATGACGAGTTTTAGATCTCTTTCGGCTCGTTTTGGACCGTCTTAGTGGAGACGAGTGACACGGATGGACTCGAAAAAACCCGACTTGGTATTTCCGTTGTGCAAAGATACACCAAAAAGAGAGAGTAAGCAGGAGGGGGGAGGGGAGGAGGAAGGGAGGGGGACGGACGGATGATGATAACATGCAAAGATACACACTTTGATTAATAGGCAGTATTTAACGCTGAAGCATACGTAAAATTAATACAAAAATTAAAAAATACAAAATGCACACACGCACGCACACGCACACACACCTACAAAACAGTATATATCAGAATAAAACTCTACAAAGAACTATATATATCAGTTATGTAACAATTAAATCGCCAGATCGTCGTTTTTCCGTTTGTTGCATCGTCACAAGTGTTTTGGTTCTCGGTGTCGGCGGGTTAGAAAAGCCAAAGAGGACCCAGAAAGGCGACGAGGGGGGGAGGCCACACACTCACAGGACGAATATCGACAGGGGGGAGTCCAGAGGCGAGGTGGTGGACGTGGGGGAGCCGTGGGGCCCTGAAAGGGGTTTAGTGGGTGTTATATCGAAGGCTAACCGGGGGGCGAGATAGATATCATCAATTATTTTTCTCATGGTTAATTTTGGAATCAATTTGAGGGTTTGTGTTTCGTTTTTTTTTCTGTAGCAAGGAAGTTGCGATCAGACTGGGGTAGGAGCGACTCTTCTTAGGTGCTGAAGTACACTGTGGAGGAGAAAGACAAGAGAGAAGAGAGGCGGTGAAGCCACACGACAACTTTCTTAGATTAGTTCAAATGAAAGGTCACATTTTTGATGTTTTTTATAATATTACTACATCTGCAGAGCTCGTAGAAACATGCAGAATACAAGCCTCTTTTCTCTTTTCCTTAAAAATGTTATGATTGTGAATTGATGATTTAAAAAAAAAGGTTTGTCGGCTCCTAAATGATTGTTGGTTCCAGATTTTTGGTATCTCACGGTATCTGTGTTTCATCAGCGACAAGTAGTTGTAAAAAAAAAATGGCGGAGCTCTACAGCATGCACCCTGCAACGCTAGCATTAGCTGGAGTTTGCTAGCTAGCGTTAGCGACATCAACTTGTGCAACAAAACTGGCAACCACATGAGGAAGCAGATGATTCGAACAACGGCCAATGCCACATTTAGTGACCAAATGTTATGAATAACACCTTTAATGCAATTCTGTTGTTCAGTAACTCATCTTTTTCATTCAGGGTTCTATATTATACTTTATATACGTAGGAAAGACATTTTGTAGACATAATTCTTGACGTAATGATGGCGAATGTCTGCGAAATGAAAAAAGAGTCTTACCAATAATGACGATGAGGACAATCACGCATATCACACCCAGGATAATCATCATCTGTAGTCAGAGGATTAAAAGAAAAAGTCATTAAAAAAAAGCAGTAAAATTTGTCGTTTTCACAAAACACACCAAACGAGGGTCCAGACAAACTTCTACCTGCCCTGACTGTGTTATTAGCAGCCTCCCACATGTCACTGACGATGTAGATAGTTATATCTTGAATTTCTACCCCAAAACAACCACTGACAGTCATATTATCGCACCAGAAAAAGGAATGCTTCAGCAGAAACTGCTGTGATTGGCTGGAACAGCTTCATCTCGCCTTTCATACAAACATATTTGCTATTCGAGTCAGCGCGTCTGCTCGTCCTCACCTTGGCGTTCTTCCACCAGTATTTATTCTTCAGTTTCGCAGCGCTGGTCTCGAACTGAGAGGCTCCAGCCTGCAGGGCGTCGGCCCTGTCGTCCAGCTCTGACAGCTTCTGATCACGCTCCAGAACCTTGTCCACATTTACACGCATGATGTCCACCACCTGAGGGGGGAGAGACACACAGAAAGCAATGTAGCGCACTCAGATGTGGAGACGGAACGACCCGTGTGAGGGAGGGTCCGACGGGACGGAGCTGAACTGAGACAGAAGTTTGAAATATTTGTGTTTGACTAGAGACAAACCCATCTCTAACAACGGTTACAGACAGGACTGAGTTATCGGTAAAGTGACCGATGAGCGACGCTGGAACCTTAAACGTCTCCTCAGGTACTCACCTCGTCCACCTGCGCCTGCGTCTGCTGCAGGCGGCGGTTGCTGGTGAGGTTGGGAGGTTGATTCGCTCCATCTGCTGCAGGGGCTCCAGCGGCTGGGGCAGACCTGGTGATACAAATACATACGAATATTTAGTTAAATATAAAGCTCAGAAAGAGTTTAGAAAGCCTTGAAAAACACAATAAAACAACATAAAGACTTTAAAGCTTATACAACACACACATTTTATATCCACCACAGGGATTTTATTTGAAGAATTTGAGAAAGAAAGAAAAGAAAAAGACAGAAGTTTGGATTGAAAATCTAAAGGAAAGTAAGAGATTGACATTTTTTGAATGTGTAATGTTTCTTTTATGCTCACAAATACATTCCTTGTTGAGAGTGAACTCTACTGGAAGCTATAAAATAATGTCGCAGTCATGGACACACTGCTGGTTACATGCTGCTGTGATATGTAAATCCATACGCTTGGTACCGGGTCCAGAGTCCTCATACACAGAACCATCGACTGTAGGCTTTGTTAAGTTAAGCTGATGTGTCGTATCGTGACCTACATAGACCTTTTCTGTTGGAGGCACTGTGCACGAATGACGACCCCAGTGAGAGAGACGGGCAGTTTGAGCGAGAGCGTCACTGAAGCGTCTCGTCTTCACGCTAACTCGTACTCACAGGACGTACAGGGACAAATAAAACCAGAAGCACATAAAAATGTGCATTATTTTCTTTTTTCGCCAGTTGAACGCTGACCCCCGCTCCCTTCCAGCTCTCGTCGTTGTTGCTGAGTAAATCACACATGAACGATGAGCAATAAAAGATGAACAAAACCCGCTGAGTGACGGCTGCAGGGTACAAACGACAGAGACGACTGCACGTCTCAGGCAGGGAAAATGATTAGTGATGCAAGACTCATCAGCAACGAGGAGGACGACGTCGTGCAGCAGCTGAGCAACAAGCTACTGACAAAAACAAAAAATCTACAAATTAATCAGATTCACCAAAGAGGCGTCATTCTCCTAATCCTTCTGAAATGAATCAGAACATAAGCTTCAGAAAAGAGATTAAATTGCTGAAAGATACCGACTGGGTCTGTTTCTTACTAAATTAAGTTCTTTAGGACATCTTTAAATTAACATGTGTTTAACTTTGTGTTATTTTACAAGGTGAGAGGAAACAATCCTTAATCTCAAGAGCAAAAACAGTAGGCTAATGTGTGTGCTCAAATCATTTCACCTTCATCAGAACATGTTCCCAAATCAATTAAAAGCCTTAACATTGAAACTTAAGCTTTCTAGAACGTAATGTAGCATCACATACGTTAAAAAGCACATTTTAAAGGCTCAGAATATCTAAATTTAGAGTATTTTATCTCAGCATGCGTCTATTGCTCCCTATAATCCAGATTTATCAATAAAACCATGAAGTGAACGTGTCGTCTTGTGCGTTAAAGCCGGGGTCGTACTATCTTCTGCTGAATTAACTGTAATTATAACTGAAGCGTCGCTGCCGGTGCGAGGCAGAACTCTGTATAAAGGTCACCTTTACACGCTCACACATCGCTAATCCTCTAACAACAACAAATCCGTCTGAATCGTCTCGTGGTGCCGGTGGTCGCTGTCAGCTGCCAGCCGGCCTCCGTAGACACTGGCAGTGTTGAAACCCTAACCTGTGACGTCTGTGTTAATATTAGGGGTCTTAAACAAAAAAAGATGTTTTGTTGTATAGATTATTATCCTCATCAGCCGCTGTGCTGATCCTGATGACGATCTGTCGACTTCCTCGTGTCAAACGTTTAATTAATGCGCTTCTTCTCACTTGACAGCAAAAAGGTGTGATGAGTTCAGCCGTCGTCACTTCTGAACCGGCGACACAAACCGAAGTGACACAGATTTCTCACCAGCTTCCTGTGAATAATAATCCCACTGTGCTGCTCGACGGAGCTCCACACCCAGGTGGGTCAGCTGCTTCTGATCTGAGCAGCTTCTGGTACTTTCTGACAGCTGACTGTTACAGTTCAACAGGTTACCTGTGGTGAATTTAACCTGGTAAACCTGCCTCTCCCTGTGATCTGGTGCTCGAGGTCGAGTTTCACCGGAGCCCATTATAGGAAGACAACAGAGCAGCGCAACAGTTTGCAAATCAAACAATCAAAAAAAAAAACCACACAAAAAGAGCTCTGATCTGAAAAAGGCAGCTGCCCGAAGCACGACGTCCGGTATCACATCCCTCCCTCAACAGCCTGCAGCCCACAAGTGCTTTAATTGTTGCTTATCGTGAAATATGTCTCCCAAAGCCTGAGATGACGCCCTCAAAATGTTTTATTATGTCATAGGAGGAGGAAAAGAAACCAGAAAAATATGTGTAACATTTAAGAAGCTGGACTCAAATGAACACAACCGGATAAATCAATGAATACATGGATAGATAGATAGATAGATAGATAGATAGATAGATAGATAGATAGATAGATAGATAGATAGATAGATAGATAGATAGATAGATAGATCATTCCACATTTGATGCACTAACAGACCTAGTGGCCTGTTTGGCCTCTGTCATGTGAGGAGCTCGCTGTCTGACTCTGAGGCGCTGGAGAGCGACATTTCAGCACTGGACAGCGCCTCAGCCTCAGCCTCAGCCTCAGCCTCAGCCTCAGCCCTCAGCCTCAGCCTCAGCCCTCAGCCTCAGCCTCAGCCCTCAGCCTCAGCCCTCAGCCCTCAGCCTCAGCCTCGGCAGCCTCTCTGTCCCGTTCCGTTCTGATGTTACCTAACCCGAATCTAAAACCCACAACACTCTCGTCGCTCCTCGTACGACAACACCGGGGGGCCTTTGTGCGTCCACATCACGTTTCACGGCCTGTAAACACACAGAGAGCCTGCCGAGGCCGAGGGGCGGGGGGGAGCGCGAGGACCACGTTTATTCTGCTGACGAACGTGACTTACAGACCCCATAAATAAAAAAAAAACGCGTTGGCACGGCTCGGTTCCGTGTCTATTTTCCACACGTCCACAAAAAAAGAAAAAAAAGACAGACAGACAGAGAGGCTGTCTCCTCTTTTTTTTTTTTTTTTTTTTTTTTCAATACGCGCTTGGAAATAGATGAGGCCGATGAGGAAATGGAGGATTCTGTGGTTGGTGGACGCGTTTAAAGACGCGCAGAGCGCTGAGACGCGGAGCTGTCCGCCCTGCTCGCACGACAATCGACGACATTACAGTAGGAGGCTAGGCTATCCCCGCCCCCCCTGCTGCAAGGGTGCAAATATCACGTAAACTAGGCCTGTAAGCCTGCCTCACAGCTAATAATACCCCCCGTCTGCCTGTCTGTCTGTCCGCCTGCCTGCCTGTCTGTCTGTCTGTCGGATGGGCTGTTTGTCGAATAACGTCGACGCTGGTTCAACATTGTGTCCTTGCCTAGTGTGTGTGTGTGTGTGTGTGTTTTTCTTCTAGAAGCAGCGAATGTCACCTGCGGATCAGCAGAGCGACGCTGCAATAAAATGAAAATCATACAAATAGAATAAACATATAAATATATACGCGTGTGGTTTTATCACACGAGATGTTTCCCCTTTCTTTTCTTTTTTTTTTTTAATTAGCCTGTGGGGTAATCGAGCTAGACGCTGGTCAAACCAGTCCAAACTGGAAAATAAATAAATATATAAATATATAAATAAAGAAATGCGCGCTGGCTCGGGTGGAAAGCACCAAACGACTCATATATACACATATAAAGCTGATAAACAGCGTGCCAGCGTGTGGAAAAACACCGAGAGAGGCTAATTATGCCGTTTAACGGGAGATAAACCCGGAGAGGCTCGCGTCCGCTCCAAGGTTAGGCCGACGAGGTGAGCCTTTCTGCTCCGAAGCGCTTGGCTCGTATTGTCAAAGAGGGGAGAAGAAGAAGGAGAAGGAGGATGAGGATGAGGAGAAGGAGGTGTGGGGATTAAATCCAACAAGATTAGAAAAACGATGTGATAAAAAAGGCTGAGGGTTTGATGCGCGCCGCCGATCCAGTCGTGAGGACGGGATCGGAGCGATGGATGAATCCGGGGTTTATTTCATTTTATATATATTTAAATAAAAAAAAGGTGCGGTACTTACATGTTTCCTGGCGGTGTTGGCTGGGCAGCGGTGCTGAGATCCGGACCGTGTGAGGCGCGCGTTAAGTGGCTGGCAGATGGATGTGGATGTGCCTTCTCGCGCTCCTCTCGACCCTCTGGCACCCTTTGCTGTCGGTTATCGCGGCGCTTCCCTGCCTATATAGCCCAGGAGGAACACTGGCTCGCACCTGCCCGGCTCGGACGCGTCCTCCTTTCTCTTAACCAAAAAATAAAAACACCCTCTTCTCTTCGTCTCCTCGTCTCTGTTTTTCTCCGGCGATGTGCGGCACCTGCAGGCGGGTACGCGTGCCTGGCGCTGTCAGGGTCCGTGCGGTAATGACGGTGTAATAAACAGCCGCCTGGATTAGGTGGACAAAGATGGCTCGGTGACGTCAATCGCGGCGAGTTTCATGTTGGGAATGGTTTGGCCCGGAGACCTCAGACGGACGGTTTTTACGCGCGGGGGGGACGCGCGGTGGGGTTTTTTTGGAGAGTGTTTCGCGGAGGGGCCACACATGTCACGGTTCGCGCTTCGAGGGGGGTGGTTTGAAGCGTCTTTTTGGAAAAGGAGCTTATTTGGATGGCAGAGGCTTGTGTGTCAACAAAATGGCGTTCCTCGAAAGGGGGTGTGGCGAGCCGCGCGTGCAGGCGCCTGGTTATCATTCATAGTAAATATGGAGAGGAGAGGAGCCACCTGAGAGAGAGAGAGGGAGGCAACAGGGTGGTGTTTCTGGGTTTGAGTTTGATCAGTGGGGTAAATTGCTAATTCACGTGAGCAAAGGGTGTTTTTAAGGCCCTCTGCAGTTTGGCCCTCGGGGGCACCCGTCCTGCTCCCTGAGGAGGGTTTTACCAACAAAAGGAAACTTTGAATAATTAGACAATAACAAAACAATTAATTTTATATTATGTTCCTAATTAGATGATTCATACTGACATATTTTTTTTAATATTCCAATATCATGTGTTATTAGAATGTCCCTTAATAGCAGCCGATAACAGCGTTTAGATTAAGAGATTAACTTTATTAATCCCAGGTGAGAAATTAGGTTATCACAGCAAAGCTAGGCTAATTAATGTTTTTATTTATTTATTTATGTATTAGTCTGAATTTAATTTGCATTTCACTCCTAAATGCCCTTCTCGATATGTCATGGATCTATAATCTTCACAGATTACTGGTCCATAAATCCAAAGAGAGTGAAAAACCACCTGACACCTAATCAACCATCTGTGCATCAGTTCGGCCTCAGTGGGGTTTATTTTTACTTTATCTTCAGCCATAATTCAGTCGACAAAGCTTCACCGACATGTTATAGTAAAGCAAAAAGTGCTTCGATCATAGTTTTCTTTCATAAAAATGTTTCTAATCTAACTTTATTGTGTGTATCAGTTCTTTTTTGAAAAATGTTGTGCCGGTAACTAACACTGAACGTTTCTCCAGACAGGATAAATCCAATCAGTCAGACGTCCAGTTGCGTATCGAACCCACTAAACCCGACTTGACCTCACTTGACGCATCAATTGGCTTTAGTGAATCACACTGACATCTCATGTGAGTTTGTAAATCCACTCTCAGTTTCACCTGCTGCTGGAACCAAAATACACTCCAGATGTTTCCTAGAAGAGCTTCATTTCTCTTGTTTAGTAACAAGAAACAAGCACATTATGTGTTCAGGCGAGTTCGACCCGGCTACATATAAACCTGACGCTTATTTATCTGATAATACAAAATAATATATATATATATTCATGGACAGCTGCAGCTCTCAGCCCTGCACCAGACTGTGGAAGCAGATCATTCACCTCCACAGCCATCAGACTGTTTGACTCAAGCACCACCTGATCAATCACTTTGTTTTTATGTAAATATCATATGTAACTTTGTGCGTATTTGTCTGATTCTTTTTCCTGTACTTGTTGCATCTGGAGCTGTTGCAAAAAGTCAATTTCCCCCATAAATACAGTCCATCTAATCTAATCTGATCTAATCTAATTCTTCATACAGTTCCTTTAAAACAAAGTTACATGCTGCTGAACATGCTGGTCAGATGAAGATACAATCATTCAGAATGTGAGTGCGATGAAAAGCTAAATAAAACCCTGACACTGACACACAGCAGCTTCAGCAGTCAGTCACTACACATGTTGGCTGAATCAATTTGCTGCACGATTGACAAATTGTCATCTGAACATTGTGTACGAGCACATTGTGTGCGGCTCCATCAGAGGATGAAATGTTCTGTCTCGTCTCGTAGTGGGGCGATATTCTCGAAACCCACATGGTGGCGCCGCAGGACAGCGTTGCAGACTGAGGTAGCTGCCTCCTTCATGGTCGTGACCTCAGCATGTTGGGGGGATGCACACAGCTGGCGTGACTTAGCAGCTCGCAGGTCATCATTCTGGAGTTAGTCTGCAGAGTCGTGACCAGACAAGTGTTTTTCTGGCAGCTTTTGAGTGAAACTGTATAACATAATGCAAAATAAACACCCTTTAAATCTGTTTTTATTGATTCTGCGAACGTCTTTTAAAACAAACCTTAAAATTTTAGGCCATGTTGATATTTTCCCCCAATTTTATATCCTGTATGTTTCATCATCTCTGTTTTTTCAGGGCAGGAAATAAAATATATTCAGATAATTGATTTAAAGCGGCTCTGTGGAACTTGTGCTGAGCCAGAGGCCGCTCGTTAGTTTACGTAAGCAGACTTCCAGAGAAGAGAGAGATGCTCGTGCATCAAGTCACATCCTTTCTGGACTGTAAGTGGAGACTTTTCACAAAGAAATCCACATCTCAGTCGTCCAAGGTCTCATTCTTCATGTCAAGTGATTAAAACGTGTCAATTGCCTCGAATGTACACACAGAGCCAGTTTATTTAGTGAGTTTCAGATGTAGTTAGATCAATCACAATGCTTTGTTATTACAAATCTGTCCAAGCTTTCAACACGTGACACCAGAAAACAGTAAAATCACGCTTCTTATTTGTACTTTCATGTTGAATTTTGCTTTTATTCACTGACAAATGCATAATGTAGCCAATTCTTGCTACTTAAATGATTTCTGATTTACCCACTTGTGTCCTAATCAACACTATTTATCATCCAGTATATTAGCGCCATCCTGACGGTGAGACGGTGGAAACAGAAGCTGTCGTGAACAAATTCATTGTCATGTATCACCTGCAGCTGCTTCTCCCCGCACAGCCGGCGAGGGGGAGAATACAGATGCGGGGCGCTACAGCTCCAAACACGCAGCTCTTCATCTATAATTGATCAAACCGAGGGGCCGTGACTTCTTCTGAGTAAGTGAGGCAGACGTGACCTCGATAGTCTGCCTCTAAAAATTCAAGTAGAGAGACTTTCTCGTGATGAAACACAGACGGCAAACTTAAAATGAAGATATAAAATATCTCAAGGAAATTGAATTGAACCCAACTGGATTTGGTTTTTGTCTTGAAGACGTTTCACCTCTCATCCAAGAGGCTTCATCAGTTCCTGCTCGCTTGACTAGGCTGGGACTAGTCCAACTAGCCGGTGTGGAGGCTGTCGACTGCCATTGACGACTGTCGACTGTCGTTGGCAATAATGGAGCACATACAACCCATAGGCATCAGTGGCCTTGTGACCGCCTCCTAAGAGGTTAAATAGCTGGACCTCCACACCGGCTAGTTGGACTAGTCCCAGCCTAGTCAAGCGAGCAGGAACTGATGAAGCCTCTTGGATGAGAGGTGAAACGTCTTCAAGACAAAAACCAAATCCAGGTGCGTTCGATTCAATTTCCTTGAGATAACTATGACCTGGATGAATGAGAATATTCACAGACAAGATATAAAATAGCATAAACAGGCTTTATACTCCAGTTCAGTCACGTGGATTTGTTCTTCTTGACTGACATGTTCTTCCTCGAGGGCTCCGGATGGAGAACAGGTCTCCACACGAAACAGTGAAAAAGAAGCGGTTGCAACAGAGTTGGGAAATTTTTATTTTTCAGGTTAAAAGTGCCTTTACAGTACCCCATGAGGTATACAGTTCTGATGAGATGAGACGTGAGGTTATTAATGACTGACTTCAAATGTTTGGTGTACAAGACATTATCGTTGTATGGATGGATGAGGGGGTGGGGGAGTTGCACAAACAGTTGCAGAATCTCAATTTCATGGCACAATCTATAGCGAGAACAGAGAAAGGAAAGGAAAAAAAAAAAGGAGATAATTCTTCACATGATAAAATCCTGTCGTTTTTTTTTTTAAAGTGAGGATTTCATTCACAGTTGTGGTCCTAGTTTGCATTTTTGCTCACGTTTCCAAACAATCGCAGCACCGAAACGTTTCCCTTCACCCGTCGAAAAGCCTCGAAGCACAAAACGTCTACACGACCAAATAAAAAAAAAAAACACCCTCGGTTTCTAAAAAACAATCAACCGTTCTACATATTGCTTATTTTAATGGATGAAATCTGTGCAAAAAATCTCAGTGACAGTTAACCGAAAGTAAACCCACACACACACACACCTGGACATCACTAACTGGGTTTGTGTAAGGAGTGATATTGCACTGCTTCTCAACAAACAGGTGTTACACCGGGGGGGAGGGGGAGGACACCCGGTCAGTACACCCACGACACAGGCACCCACTGCGGGGTGGAGCTGGCGCGCTCCATGGCCTCCTCCACGCCCTTCACGCTCTCGTCCACGTCGTTGTTGACCAGCACCACGTCGAAGAAGTGTCTGTACGTGCTCGAGATGACGTCCGACTCTTTCTGGATCATCTGCAGGTTTTCCGTCTGGGAGACAAAGACAGACAGAGAGAGAGAGGGGTTTTTATTAGCGGTAGGTAGCAGCTTTCGAAGTACCGGAGCGTATTCGAGGTAAAGATTTTTAGTACCTGAGCAGCTGTGTTGGTGGGAGCGATGAACACCACGAGAGGGGCGAAGTCGGCAGTCCGCAAGACTTTCAAGGTCTGGATTTAAAAAATGTAAAAGGAAAAGATACGCAGAATTAGTTAGAGTGGGTGGGGGGTAGACTTGTAGTTCTTGAGACCAGTCTTGGTCTCAAGACCACTTTTCCGTGGTCTTGGTCTTGTCACGGCCTCGACAGTCTTTGGTCTTGGTCTTGCATACTCTCTGGTCTTGGTAGTGTCTTGGTCTCAGTTTAGGCGGTCTTGACTACAAGTCTACTCAAGACATAAATGCATTCATGATGTAGTATGCCTTTTGTTCTACAGTTTGAATGTATATGTTTATGTATCTGTTCTTTGTGATGTCTGTGTTATATTGTTCTTGTCCCACTGAACTACAGCTACAACTACAACTTGATAAAGTGTGTTATAATTGAGATGCCATTGCACACATCAAGGTGACCAGTTCTTCCTCTTGTTAATGTACAATCTGAAGTACAATTTTGTACTATTTGTACTATAAACTATTTGTATTTTGCATTTAATTTAATGCATTTTTTGGTGCACCTGCGTGCGGGTTCTACAACTCATGCAAAATGGCAAAAAAATAGTCTTTTTTCGGTCTCGGTATCGGTCTCGGTCTCGAGCTGAACAAGTCTTGGTCTTGACTTGGTCTTGTCATGGCCTCGACAGTCTTGGTCTTGGTCTTGATACTCTCTGGTCTTGGTAGTGTCTTGGTCTCGGTTTAGGCGGTCTTGACTACAAGTCTAGTGGGGGGTCTTTGAGCCCTCTCAGACTTCAGTTGTATGTACTGTGATGCGTTCACTGTCATCACGTCAAGCCTGCAAGTGCATGAGACTGCACGGTGATATACTACCTATTACCTATGTATAACTCTATGTCAACATCACTTGCATATTGAAAAGAATTGTGGGTAATTGAATCAGTGAAGTCTGCACTCCCAAGCAGACTCTGTGAATCTGAAGAAAAGTCTGCCTGAGGGCCTGTCTGGACTGGTTGAGTTGTGGGTTTGGACCGCCCTCAGCGCTCGTAGACTTTCCGCCAATGCATCCGTAAAATCATTTATCATAGGAGGTGTATTTTCCTAACTTGTGGTCATTCTCTAACCTGACTCTCGCCAGATGCATTTTGTTCCGCCTAGCTCCACTCACATACATCTGGGATCGCTCCCGTTGGGAGGGATTTCGGCACCAGATTTTATGGTAGAGCCAATCAGGACCGCCGGGCGGGAGTTTCATAGATGTGACATAGCGGAGAAGCGACTGTTTTGATTCAGACAACAATGGCGGCTCGCATCGAGGAAGCAAGCGTCAACATTGATGCTGCTATTTCATCCGTGTTGTCCAATCTACCCGATATTTTCGTTAAAAGAACATCAGAGAACGGCTCTGAAGGCTTTTGTTGGTGGAAACGATGTGTTTGCCCTTCTCCCGACCGGATTTGGCAAGAGCTTGATCTACCAAATGGCTCCGACAGACAAGTGGTTTATCCAATCATATGCAAGGGATTTTTGATAAGGCCCAGCCTTCTGAAACACATCTCCAATGGAGCGATCCCAGATGGATGAGTGGAGCGAGGCGGAACAAAATTCATCTGGCGAGAGTCAGGTTAGTCATTCTCACCATTTTAAGTACTTTCGAACGGCTCAAATAGGGATAACCGGCAACGTTTGCTCACCTGTGGCTCTACATCCAGCACGGCGATTTTGCCCTGCTCGTGGATCTTCTGGATGGTCTCGATTTTGGTACCGAACATGTTCCCCTGGAAGCTGCCGTACTCCAGCAGCTCGTTCCCGGAGATGGACTTGGTCATGGCTTCGTTGGAGATGAAGTAGTACTCCTGCCCGTTGTCCTCGTCCTTACGCTGGGGTCTGGTGGTGTCTGCGGAGAGAGTTCGAGACTTCAGCTAAAAGAACAAACGGGACAAAAAAATGCGGCTGTTCTCTTGAAAGGAAAAGCGAATCGTCGACTCACGCGGTGCAGGATAGGAGAACTTATCAGGGTATTTGGTCAGGAGTGCATTTTTGATGTGTCTCCGTCCTACACCAGGCGCACCTGAAACGAGCGATGACATTTCCATCAAACATTAACGTTCATGTCTGAGATCTTCAGTTACATAATCAAACTATCTCTTAATTGTTTCGGACACTAAAACAAATGGACTTTGGGATACGATACTTTTAAGGATCTTACCAATAAGCACCAGAGTTTTTCTGTTAAAAGCCGGCAGCTGGACGACCTCTTCGTACGAAATCACATCCAGCTGGTCAAAAACTGCAAAGAAGGGATTTTGTTTTAGTCACACAGCACAACTGAGAGAATCATCGCACAGGAAACGTGACTCTTTCGCTTCACTCACTCGAGCTGTGCTTGGCCAGGTACTTGTCTTTGCACTTCTTCTTCTTCCCGAACGGGCTGCAGGACTGGCTGCCCTCCCTCGCCTTGCTTTTGCTCGCCACCCTCCTGAAGGCAAAAACAGAGATCTAGGTCAACGCCGGGAACATTTTGGGCTCGGCTCTGCGGTCCGCGCTGACGCGGCGCGTCACGTCAAATGCGCATCGGACGCGACGGAGCTGCTCACCATTCCTGGAGCTCCGGGGAGGGGATGAGCCCGGCGAAGTCGGCGGCGCTGCTCTCCACTCGGCCTTGCCACCAGTTGGGATCCTGCTTGTTGATGATCTGAATGATGTCACCGGTCTGGAACTTCAGGCCCGCCTCTTTGCACGGGATGAGGTCATCCTTGGTGGGGTCGTAGTCGAACTGCGCCCTCATGTACATCTATAGATTAACAGAACGTGATGGGTTTGCTTTTTGGAGGAAAAAAAAAGCGGCCATAAACATTTGCAGTGTCTGTTTGAACAGCACCAGTGTGATCGATACTCTCCCACGACCTACAGTGTGTGAGCTGACACGACACTATCTGACGTCTGTGTGCTTATTTGACTTTGAAACAAAAAGACAACAGACGTATTCTACAGCTCGTCTCTGTTCAACAGTAAATACTCACATTAAAGACTTTCTAACACGTACGTTTGTTTTCTGCAAATGTTAATTCGCCCTTAAACAGAATTTACAAGCTCGTGTTGTGATCTCGGACGGCTCACTCGGCCTGAGGTTTAATTCATTCAGTCATCAGTTCACTTCCTGCAGCTACAGAACAAACATCTGGAAGATGGTGTCGCTCCACGTCCATGGTGTTAACATCCAACTGATGTTAAGTGACCTCATACTTCACACTCCAGATTAGATTAATGTGTGAGTGAGTGTTTGAAGCACCAATTAATGTCATAATCTCCTGAGAATGTAATAAAATTTGCACTTCACTTGATCGAAAATGTAATTTAGACCCAATAATGTAATAAAACGTTCAGACTGAAGACACTTTATTACCTGAAAATGTAATAACTTTGACAGATTAAAGTGTAATAATGTCAAGATGTATGCTTTTTTTCTTGGAAATGTAAAATATGTAGTATACAAACGTTTTAATACTGTTAGTGTCATATCAGCCTCCTGAAAACACTGAAACTTGACACTAATGTAATGTCTGGAAAAGAAGGTTTTATGTACAATTTAAAGTTTATTGAAGACGGGAAGTGTTACGTTGTTAAAACTAAAATCCCTGATTGGTTTTTAGAGAATGGATTTTAAATCAGTCACCGTCAGAAGATGACAAATGCTGCAGAAGATGGCCGATGTTACACAAGTGAGTAACGAAGGCAACACAGTCGATTCAGCTTCCGTGAAATGTTCTTTTCCATCTGGTGTCCGCACATAACTACATTTAATTGATTTAATTGCACCCCCACTGATTATGATGGGGGAATATAATCACTTAGGAATCACGTTATCTGTAAAATGCTATTATAATACCAATCAGGACATTTTATTTTATTACTGGTCAAGTTATGACATTATATCTTTATTATTGGTCTATCAGAGATATATCAGTATTGTTGTTTATGTTGTCTTATATGTACTGGTGATGAAAACTTTGTTGTTATTGAAGGTAATTTCTGATTAGAAAACTTTAAGTAAAGGTTATTGTTTCAATAAAGTTTTATTGTTAAACTACAATCTATCTTCACACAAGTGTTGAATACATTTAATGGGGTCATTGCAAAAAAATGGTGTGTGTATCAGCTGACATATTAATATCGGAATGTTTTTTTTGCTCCCTGATTTTGGCATCGGCCCCAAAAAGTACAAATTTCATAACATTTTTAAGGAAATTTCTTTTTGGAATGATCAGTTTGATGTACAAATCTTAACTGAGCTGTCAAATATCACAACTGGAACACGTGTAAATCCCCCTCAGGGATGAATTATCATGATTGTTAGTAAAGTTCATGAACACTTGTGGTTTCCCCCCGAGTCGTTCCAGCGGTAGTTGGGTACACTGGAGCGGTCCGGGTCACCAAACAAAGATGTTCATTGGGCGTTAAAGAACGAAAAGGCGTAGCAACTAAACCTACATATTAATGGACTACAAGCTTTGAAAGGAGACTGCCATCGCTGACCACAGCAAAAAACAAGAACATAAAGCAGTGATAAAGTGTATAAAGATAAATGGTGGTTCAATTAAAGCTCTTTTAAAGGGATATTCCGGTGTAAGTTTAATCCATGGTCTAACACACCTTGACACCGAGTAAGACTCCCCCTTGTATTAAAAACACAGCACCACTCACCCTCTCCTCCAGCAGCCTGCCTGTGTGGGGAAGCCCTGACGAGTCGATTACCGAGTGCAGTAGATTTCCTGCAGCTGAAGGATGAAAATGTCTGATTATTACTCCATTACTTCCGTTATTTTCCCTGCCAGCTCTCGATAATAAGAACTGAGCGTTCCATGGAGTAATAATCAGACATTTTCATCCTTGAGCTGCAGAAATCTACTGCACTCGGTAATCGACTCGTCAGGGCTTCACGACACAGGCAGGCTGCTGGAGGAGAGGGTGAGTTGTGCTGTGTTTTTAATACAAATCCAGCAAAGCTAGCAGATGTTTGATGCTTCGTACTGTGTGCTGGGACTGTACATGTACTGTTGCTGAAGTTTGCTGCTGTTCTCACCATTAATTGTGGCTTTTTGATGACGGTTTCTAGTTGGAGACATAAGCTGCAGTGTATTGTTATCGTGCTGTCTTTTCTGAGATTGCTAAAACTAGCTAAGCTAACGGTCAGCTAACTTGACCTCTCGAGGGGGAGTCTTACTCGGTGTCAAGGTGTGTTAGACCATGGATTAAACTTACACCGGAATATCCCTTTAAATTCATATATGTTGTTAAAAATCACTAACAGCAGCCATTTTTACGCCTCGGGAGGCACGAGAATGGCCGCCGGAGGTGTTGATGTGTTGTGGCCAGCAGATGAGCAGCGTGAAACACACTACTGACAGTGTTTCAAGGCAAAACTAGCCAAAACTAAAGCGAGCGATGTGCTTTAGATTTTGAACCAATGTTATATAGTCACCTGGGAGGTTCACTGACTAACAGAGGAATTCACCTAATAAAGAACAAAATACATTGAAAAAAAAAAACGGAAAAGCAATGCAATCAAACCAGTGTTTGTAGATCACACCACTACAAGTTAGCATTGGATCTGAATGGAAAAAACGAATTTTTCTCAGTTTTTACTCATGCAAATTTAGGGAAACACAAATACAAAAACACAACAATCCGAACAGAACAGGCGTCACAAGACCAAAGGCAGGTGTGTGTTCTGCCGCTCACGTTACCTCGCAGGCTTGGGATCGACTCTGCGGGTTGGGAATGATCCTCATCGTGACGACGCCGTTGGTTTCTTTCTGCATGTGAAGACGACACAGTTTTCACTCATATCTCAGCTTCACAAAACGCAATAATTATGTCAAGAGTCTAAGACGGAAAGGCGTCGACTCACCAGGATCTTCTGCAGCTGGTCTACGGATTGGTTCGTCACGCTTTTCCCGTTGATTTCGGCTATTTCATCCCCTTCGTGCAAAGACCCTGCAGAGGAAAAGAAGAAGTCGTTGTAACTCCAAATATTTCACACCTTAACAGGCTCCGCCGACTTTACGATAAACGATCTTAACAGCCTTTTCTTTCCCTCTCATGTCCAACTCCCACACTTCCTCTCGTTGAGTGAGACATTCAGCGGGTTTTATGGTGCTGTAGGTGCTGGCTGGTGAGCCTGGAGCCTTCAATAAGCTGCCTTTTATTTTTTGTGCCCACACTCCGGATCTGAGTTAGTTTTGTGCTTCATCTCATAGCGGCGCTTTTAATAATCGCCACAGTCTCGGATCATAATGAGATACACCGGTTTTTGAACTGCCTGTGGGAAGAAAACGAGCATGGAAGAGTCTGTCCACTCTTGATTAAAGGCTCTGTTTTTGTTGCCTCTGAGCTTCCTGGAAGAGCTGCGCAGGTTAAAAAATGGTCGGCTGGGTCGGTTAGGTTTAGGGCAGGAGGTGTGGGAGTGGTAGGAGTCAGGGTAGGAACATCAGAGGCAGAGTAAGTGAAGGAAAGAGCGAGAGTCAGTTATTTATTCATGACGAACATAACTCTTGGAGGAAAAGGATGTGCTGCCTCTGAACTTGGTAACTGCTGATTTGAGCTATAGAACTACGGTGCAGGTGGAGCGAAGTGTGAGAAGACAAACTACAAAAACTACAGTCCCTCTTGGCTGTGAACTTTCAACCACACACACACACACACACACACTAGGTCAGAACGAACACCCTGATCAACGTGCGATTAATTCACCTTGTCTATGGATCATGCCTCCGTGCAGTATTCTGGCCACGGTGCACCTTTGTTTGTCGTTGAGCTTCAGAGTGACCCCCTGCAGACAAGAGAAGACGGTCAATGAGGAAGAAACGGCAACATGAATGTGAAAAGATATCAAGCGTGTGTGTGTGTGTGTGTGTGTGTAGAAGCAGATGGCGTACCATCGGCTCGGAGGGATTCTTTTCAAACGCTACTTCCTTCATCCTGGTCAGCTCTGCTCCGTTGATGTGTGCGGCACTCCCGTTGGTGTAAACGTCAGCTCCTTTATTCTCATACGTCTGCATAGCCGCCTGATGAAGACAAAGAAAGGACGCTACGTTTATGTTTTATATCAGAAAGAAAATGACATTTAAACCTTCCTTTATGCAGATAATTAAAACTCGGTCAGATCATCTGGACTGACGAGATCATTATGACACCGGCGTCTTCAACACCCCGCAGCCGAAGCTTTCTGCCGACGGCTACGTTTCATTTGTAGTTTCAACATATGTTCAAGGTTGAAAATTAACCCGGTGGTTATAACACCTCATTAACCGCGTCCGGCGATATGCTCCGCCAGGCTCATGTGGTCATGGATACCGCCAGTCTCATCGGGCGACCACGTCGAAAGAAAAAAAAGCATTCAATGAAAAGGAAGATGATTCTTGTGGACGATCCGACAAAGTGTAGAGTCTCGATGAATATTTTAAGTTTGCTACAGACATCGAAGAAAAGAGCACAGCGGCTTTTACGCTCGGATGAACCCAAAAGCAGGAAATCCCCATTCTCACAAGATTTCCAGGCCAACTTCCAAAAGATGGTCTCTGTATGAGAAAGAGCTCCTCTGATGAATAAAGACAATACAAGAGGTGCAAGATAAACTTCCTTATAATGTTCCCTGGAGAGAGAGTACTGGCATTTATTCTGTGGATGTCACTCATTTAGAACAATGAATGCACATCATGAAAAAGTACCTTAAACTGTCACCGGAGACGTGATGAGCTGCATCAGCAAAGAAAAAAAAAAACCTGGAGCGTGAAAAGGACACATCAGCGCTGCTTCAGCAGAAAAATATATTATCTATCTTCCAGCATCAGCACTACAATAAACCAATAAATATTACTATCGCCCTCCTCCTCCTCCTGCTGCTGCTGCTGACCTTTGACCTCAGCCCTGACACACCGTGCAGAGAAGCAGTCGGGTGTGTAACGCAGGGACGAATCCATACTGCACGTTCCCTTATGTCCTCTTAAATAAAACTATATTCTCAAATGACATAAGAACACAATTTCCCTGGTCTTGTTCTCCCAGCGAGGAGTCGACTGAACGCACGAGTCGTCAGAGTCACCCGGTTGTTTCACCGTGCAACGTGATCTCTGCTGCAGATAAGATCCGACACATAATGATGTTTACCCCCGAAACACACCGATTTATATCTCTGAACTCCAGAAGGTGTCGTATTAATATTTCTATTCCTGGAGCAAAAAAACCATCTCCTTCTGGGGCTGCAAATTTAATTTTGTCGAGCCGCGTGACAAGTATTAATAAACTAGATGAAATTCCACCAGCTGGAGGCTCATATAATGACTTCTATTGATTTTTTACCCCAATTTTATGATTTTTTTTTTAATAAGAATGAAACAAAGATAGAAATTCAGTCATTTCTGGAGCTTCACAGCAAAACAGTAACTATAGATGGGGACTATACATGTCTCTGGAAGCTCCAAGACTTTATTTGCACCCTCATTATAGCTGCATCTTCACTGTAGCTGCTGACCTGAACCCATTTTAAGTGGAGGATTTGGGTATTTGTGATCCTGGGACCTCTGGAGACCTGGATTACGCAGGACGAGCTGAGTCATGTTTGGAGGAGGGGGTGTGTTTAATGTTTTAAATCAAGTCCCCGTCTTCTTCAGTTGTTTAGGAGAACGCTGCGGTGCCGTTTTCTGCTGAGGCTTTTTATTTCCTCGGGGCTGAGCGGGCAGGAAAAGGTTCGATCTAAAGGTCGAGCGTTATCACCGTGTTAACCTGCCTGAAGATATCTGAAGAACACTGACGGGTCTCTCACAGACAGCAGGAAGCAAGAGGACGTGTGTTTCAGTGTTTGATCAGATTATCACCAGAAGGCATTTTTAATTAAGTGTCTCTCATCCGTCGTCGGCTCTTATCACTCGGTGTCGAGATAAACACGGGCCTTCACGTGTGTTTTTTCGCATTCAGTGCAATACTTTTCAATCACTGTGAACAGTCACGACGCCGTGTCGCAAACTCGAATGCCAGCTGTGGGTGTGGAGACGCGGCAGGATAAACAAAGAGCCAAAGGGTGGGAGGCAGAGAAGAGCACTTCCTGTTCTGGACATGTGCTCGTCTCAGGACTGCAGAAGACGCCCGGTCGTGTTTGCAGCAAAGTGTGATGAGTGCAGCTCTGGATGAGACAACACACATCCAACAGTATCCTGAGTGTATGAGTGATTACATTATCGCGTCTCTGATGCTCTTTCTCTTCGGATGATTTGCCTTTCAATCAGGAGACATTCATTATTAACAGCCCCCCCCCCCCCGCCAAGTAGGATTTAGGGGCGGATCTGCTGCCAACAGGCGAAGAGATATCGATCTGCTGAAGGAACACAGTGGGGCGTCAATACTCGACCCAGATGAAACTAAAAAGAAACACACAGTGCGGGTAATGAGCCGCTCAAAGTCTTTAACGACTGACTCTGAACACAAACAGGGAGAATTCTGATAGATTACACACCGATAGCTGACTCATGAAGGTTCAATTCATACTTAAAGGGTCACTACGAGAAGGAATTTGTAATATTTGCGATATTGATGTGGTTATATTTGTGTTTTTTCCAGAGTAAACCAGCTGTTCTCAGAGGAAAACAAGGTCCCAAGAAGACAGTTTGAAGCTGGCAGGGTCCGCCACATACAAACAAAGTATGAAATCGTGTTGTCCTTTAAGGTTTATTCAGTTATGAAAATGAGGACAGTTTGTTTCTTTAGTTCAGTTAATGAAGATCGTTCTCTTCTAATTAAAACATCTTCCCTAAAACTACATAGTGCTCCTTTAACCTTGTCTGAAAATGACCACTTACTGCAGGATTTATTATGTTTAAAGCCAACAAATTCAGACAGAAAAGCCAGTAGTGGCAGTGAGCAGTGGAGTGGCTGTCCTCGTGTTGTAATGCATGACTGGCTGTCTATGCAGAGCTGCTGAGCAGCTCAGTCTGAAGTATGTGGGGGAGTCTGGAGAGCGGCTGGAACAAGCCGGCTCACTTCAGACGTCACCAAACTCGATTTAAAGAACCCATAAGACGCAGTCAAATCAGCCAGATGCATTTTCTGCAATATGACCAGCATGACTCACCGACCTGCGGGATGATGAGTCACGTGACCTCACTTAAAGGACACTGATTTCACAAATCAGCGCTGAACGCCGGCGAGATTGTCGCTCAGGGGCTGTTGAACTGCAGACTGCTGATGTCAGGGAAAGGAGCTTCCTCCCATCACCGTTTCCCCCAGTAGCTTCACTGCTGACTTTTGAATTTTTTTTTTCAGAGAACAAGTTTAGCACAGAGAGTTCCCTCGATGACACCGGCTGCCAAACTGAGGCCTTGAGCTGGAGGAGGAGGAGGAGGAGGAGGAGGAGGAGGAGGGAGGGGGGTCGCTGAGGATTTAGGTTGCAACTGTTCTGACTACTCTGTGGTCGTACGCGGGACGTGCTGCCGGGTTTAAAAAGGCGAAGTCAGAGGTTTCGTAACATAATCTGGTGTTGATGTGAAGTTTATAGCTAAAAGAACAGCCTGGTACGGCGTGTCGAGGTAAACAACCTGGCCGGCCTCAGCTTACTGCTGACACTAATTCCTCAGGAGCAGTTATAGCTGGAGGCCACGTTACACTGGAGTACCTGGAACTTCTTATTTTCCCACCTATCTCACCTGCAGATTGTGCTTTAACATCACTTCACTGCCACATGTTAAGATGACTGATACTATTCCAGTAACAGGCTGATTGCTTCATGATCTCAGCTGGAAATACAGAAGAAAAAAAAAACTCTTGACGTGTGAAAAATCCTCGCTTCCCCAATTTGTCGATTCCATGTGTGGTTTTTGAGGGGAAATGCAGAAGTGAAAATTGCACATGCACAGTCTGCTGGGTCCCAGCTGAGGCTGAGGCTGAGGCTGACTGAGCATTAACTGAGCAATGCAGTGCTTTTTTTTTTTTCCCCTAACACAGACCAGCTGACAAGAAGACCTACATACAGTTCTTTGTTTAATGGATCCACACATGCAGCTGCTGCAAGTTGAATCATGTAAACACGTCCAGGTCTATTCTTAGAAGGTCTTGACGAGGGGGACCAAACCACAGTCATGTGCCCCCTTCTCTGCTTCCCGGAAGCAAACATGTAGTCCACCAACCACCACAAAAAAAAAGAAAGAGGTAAAAAAAACAAACAATAAAACACGACACCTTACCTTGTCAGACTTTGGTTTGTTGTGGAGGAGCTGCTCCAGGTACAGATCGGAGAGGGTTGTCCGCACGCTGTTCACAGACTCCAGTATGACGGCGGGCTCGTTTTTATTGGATTTTAACGTCATCTTTCCCTGTGAGCTAGAAAGAGAGAGAGAAAAAACACCACCCTGTGAACCCGATGTGCCCCCGCTCAAGGTCCGCAAAGAGGAGCGTCCGCGGAGAGGAAACAGCTGATAAGAGAGGCGATAAAAAACGTCAGATAAAAAAGAAAAAAAAAAAGAAAAGAAAAAGGTCCAAGGTCTTTTGATCAGCAGCAGGTGAGCGTCATGAGACGTGTGCTGCGGGGACACCGCTGACAAAGCAAGTAAACATGTAGCTGACTGCTGCTGCTGCTGCTGCTGCTCAGAGGGGCAGGCTCGTGCTGCCTTCACGTGCCCCCCCGCGGGCTCCGAAATCCCATGCACTCCAGTTGTTTGTGCGAGCACGCGTTTTGAAGTGTGTGGACTACGCGGAGACATTAAAAAAGCGTTAAGGTATGTGTTTTCGTGACGTTCACGCTACATATGGAGGCTAGGCTAACGTTAGCTACAGCCCAGTGAAAGTCTGCTGTTGTGTTTACAGGCTGTTTGTAGCCTAGCATGTGTTTTTTTTTAAAAATATGTATCCATCAATAACGTAATTAAGATTGTTGCTTTGCTCTATAATAGTATTTAATTAGCCTTTACTGTGTTATTTTACCTCGTCACGTTGTTATATTGTGTATCTGTAACATAATCTCCTCAAGCTCAAAGTTACCAAACTTTCCGCATATCTCATTTTCACGATAAACAATAATAACCTAATTATAGATACGAATCGCCGTACATCAACTTTGCCATGAGTTAAAAGCGATACCATGTTAGCTCTTAACTTCCCAACAAGACGTTTTGTGCTCGCTCAACGCGAACGTTAGTATTTTCCGACGGTACGTGAACGCAGCGTTACCGCAGCGCGCTCAGCAGGGCTGCGCTAACAAGGAAGCAGAATAACGGGAGTCCTGCTGACGCTGCCTCCAGCAGAGGATCACCGGGAGAAGATGTCCAGACACAGAACAAGGCGCCGAGCTGCACATTGTCTTGATTCAAACACAGGAACACGACAGTTATCTACAGGAGATACACATCTTATATTAACTAGCGTTGAACACACACACACACACCCTCCAGCTAAATGGCCACAGGGCTGCATAATATGTTTGGTATTTGGAATCTTAACCTAATTTATCACTTTAATTATTCAAACACGTCATTATTCATACTTCGCAACTGATTTGCAACAAATTTCATAATTTTCATATATTATATTATATTTTCATAATATATGTTTGACAAAGATGGAATGTGACTAAGTACGTTTACTCAGGTGCTGTAGTTAAAGGTGCAATATGCAACAGTGAACAGGGTGCAACAAATTGCAGGAGTAGCCGCTAACTGATGCTAACTGTAGTTGCCGTTAGCTAGTTAGCTCAGTCGGCTGTGCAGCTAGCAGTCCGGACTAGGAGTTCAGGGAACCGTGGGGGAGTTTTGGTGTTTACAACACTAGCAGCTTTGGGCTATCTGGGTTAGCATGCTAACTTCGGTAGATATCTCTGCAACACAGTACATCGACGTCGCAACTTGTCACAGTCTGTGGATGATTTAAGTTTTTACAGCTATTTCTATGCATTGAGTACTTTTACTTTCAGTGATTTAATTACATTTTCTTATTTACACTTACATGCTTGACATTAAGTAACATTCACGTACTGTACAGTGTGTCATTACTTCTAAAATAATGGATGAATACTTCCTCCAACACTGCCCGGCATATTCCTGTGTACAGTACATATACTAATGTGTGCAGATGCAACAATAAAAAACACGTATGCACTTTATTTTGACGACAAGCCCACAGAAGTGTTAGCACATGGATATATACGGCATCTGTTTATCCTCTCTAATGGTCCCGGTCCAGTTTCCTGCAGCTTATACGTCGGATTAAAAAATGCATTTACACAACCAGCACTTTAGTCTCCTGAAACAACACAAAAGCCTAATCATCCATTATCATACGCGTGATTTATGTCTGGTACGTGCAAAAAGGCATTCTTTACTTAGACTGTATGTACAAATGTATCTGTTCAACCGTTTTTGATTATAACAACTGCATGACAAAATCGGAAAGCTGACTGTGTTGAAAATAATGGCTGAGGGATGTCAATGATGCTCTATTATGTTCTTTGTGTGATGAATGTTTTTGTCTTGAAAGGTATTTATTCATTTATTCTGACAGCAGTAGGGTCGAGGCTATGATGTACAAGGAGGGAAGTAAAACAGCCAGGTATGCAGCCAGGTGTGCAGGTATGAGCTTTACTGATAAACAGTCGATTTCCAGAGGGGACTCCAGAGGGAGCCAGCATACAGGTTTCCCTCTGCCATCCAACACTGATGTCACACTAAAGCAGAACCCATGACAATAGCTACCTGCGAACATGCAGGTCATCTACTTTACATATTAGAAAAAGGCCTTTCATACTGTTGAGTGAGCAGCAAACACTGCCTCTGTCACAGTTGATTTACTCACTAGTTGCTCTGTTTTATCAGTGCCTGATTGCATCACTAACGTCGAACGAAGTCGCATCTCTGCAGGTTCAGGGCTTCCTGCAAGATTTTTTTTTAGCTTTCAGAGGCGACCACAAGAAAACACTCGGTACAGCATGTCTTCAAATGAAAACCTTCTGTCTGTGCTATTCCACAGAGGCAGTACCATATATTTTTTTATTTTTCTATCGTAATGTGTTGCTGACTGTAAGCTTGAGTTTACACCAAGTAAAGATTATTATTATTGTTGAAGTATTGCTTTTTCTGCTGAGACAAATTCAAATTACTGTGAATCGAGGACTATATATTAAATAATGATGAATTACTAATAAATGGACTGGAAGATACTATATTTATGAATCATTAATTAATGATTAGTTCATAAATATCTGTGAATCTACAAACTGACCACTTTCTTCAGGAGATGTTCCTGATTAACTAAGAATCAACTCATTCATTACTAATTACTTAATCATTAGTTACTGTTCCTTTGTACCTCGGGTAAAGTGAAACAATACTCAGTAGCTACCAAGTAGGCTCATTAATTACTATTAATTTTTGCATATTAGCTAGTTACTCTTTGTGTCACCACTCAAGTAAAGTGTAGCTATCAAATAGAGTGATTAATTAGTAATTACTTAATCATTAGTTAGTATTTGTGTGCCACCTCGTTTAAAATGATAGATTACACTGAATAGGTTTTAAGTAGTCATTAATTACGAGTCACTTAATCATTATGTAGTATAGCTCTCAAGAGCCATCCATCATATTGAGTAGTTACCAAGTATAAGCACTAATTACTCATTAGTTACTATGTCGTGCCCCCTCAGGTAAACACCTGTTGTACGCAGACCTCCCTGTTGGAACTACAGCCTCCATAACGACCATAAGATTGAATCAACACCTCTTTATAGCTGACTGGACACCATGAACAACCATTTGTTGCGTGTACCTAATAAAGTGGCAATATAATCAAGTTAACGTCAGATAAATGTCCAGGTGTCCGAGCCTCAAACGCACCTCCACAGTGCTCCTTACATCCGGGCACCGCGGTAAAGCGAACCACGCATGCGCCAGAGCCCTCGCGGCCATCCCTGCCGGACCTTGGGTGTCATGGCGACAACGTTTAACCAGAATAACAGGAACTACTATGCTGCGTTTAATCATTGATATCGTCCCGTGTTGTCTTCTTGAGACATATTTTACGATGCTCAGTCTCACTGCAGGTGACGCTTCTGACGCTGTTAGTTAGAGGGGAAGTTTGAGGGGGGTATCGAGGAGTGTATTGATCAGAGGATTGTGTTTACGTGCAGGATGTTGGGCTCGTTGATCAGGAAACAGACTCGGATGCTGTGGAGTCGCAGCAAGACGCAGATCCGTGCGTGTGCGTCGGCGACTTTTCACTTACTCGAGGACAGTCTCGGTGAGTTTTATCACATTTCAACCCCGGTGTGTGTCCGAGAGGAGACGCTCGCTAACTCCTGTGTGTGTGAACTCAACCAGTGCTCAACTATGGAGGAACACCGATGCGCTTTAACTACGTGTGGCTGCGGGACCACTGCCGCTCTGCCTCCTCGTACAACCAGCAGACCAACCAGAGGAACGTGGACACCGGGAGCATCGACCTCAGCATCCGGCCGGACAGCACGAGTGTGCGGGACGGTCACCTCGTCCTCTCATGTAAGTCCCACAGGAAGTTCAAGAAGAGTGTGTGGCTGAGGTTGATATCTCACCTGAGCATCAATACACCTTAACCACAAAGTAATAAGTCATTGTACAGAGTTGGGTTTCCAGCCCACTGCATGTAATATGATGGAAATTCATTGCAATTTTTTTAAAGCAAATAATACAAACTCACCTTATTGTGGCCCTGCAGTGTTGCATAATCCTGTGGCCTTAAACTACAACAACCTAACTCACACGCAGAAAACTGGCTGGGTTGACGGGGTGTGTGAAAATACATCGATCCGGATCGATATATCGACTCAGTGATTGATGATCCAAGGGCATCGATGCAAAGTGAAAACATCGATTCATGTCGCCGCCTTTATTTTGAAATTCCCATGGCACAATCTGTGTCACTGTTTAGTCCTTTCTGAGGACATTATTTACTGCCCTTGCAGGAGTAAGTCAGCAGCAGTCATAGATGTTCATATTTGAAAGGAAAACATTTGAATTTAAGAAATGTGGCACTTTATAGAGAACGGGAGTTCTTTTTTTTGTTTGTATTCCATTTAAATGTCTGGAACCGTTGGTGAAATAATATTTCCACCGAAGAATTCAGTAATAAAATTGTCAAATCAAACTTTTAGTTGCTTTTTGTGACATATAAACGTAACTGATTGTGTTAAATGGACGGATCATATCAGCTCATATCGATCGCAGGCCCCTGTATCGAATCGAATCGGAGTCGTTTCTTGGGAGATTTTGTGATATCGGCAAATATCGTATCGTTGTCCGAAGAATCGATATGATATCGTATCGTGATGAAACTTGTGGTTTACCCCTGCTGGTTTTGTGGGTCTCTGGGTGAACATAAGACTCCCTGACAATGATCACGACGTACAGTAAGGCGTGTCAGCTGCAGTAAAAACAGGACAAAGGGAAAAAGGAAAAAAATTACAGAACAAGTTTGCAAAATCAAACATAAGCCAGGGCAGATAGAAGATCAGCAAACAATAACAGCAGTAAGAACAAATTAACTTCGGTCAGGCAGCTAAGTAGTGTAGCAAAGGGCAAGTTTTATACTGATGGACTTGTAAACTGTTCTTGACCTGTAAGTGTTGAGTTACCTGATGTGAACTGGTGGAATTATGCGGTTTGCTCTCGTGAGTCCTCTTGTAATCTGATTTGTATTTACTTGTTGCCTAACGAAGCAACTGAGATGATATTTTTCTGGTGGTGATGACTATTTTGCCTTTTTGGAACTTGAATGGGATAGAGTGGCATGTAATGTATTTGACAGAGCAATTCAAATACATCAGCTTATTCACACTAATGTCTCGCAGCACATTTATTCTGAATTTTTTTTAGTCTTTTTTAAAAATCTTTAAAAGTCTTTGTCTTTGGGAACTTAAACACCAATAAAACTAATCTAAAGACGATGACATAAGTCATTTACGACATAAAACCTGGGGTTAATTATTTACTTTAAGTTAGTTAATATACATCACATCTCAGGTAAAGTGGACTTTTCCCTCTTTGATATCAGGTCATGACATTAACTGCACCGTTAACACGCTGCCACAATAAACATTTGGCTTTAAAGATATCATATGTAGGAATTCTGCATTGAAATGTCTGAAAACAACTGGACCTATGTTATGTATTTTGTCGAGTTGTGTGATAACATTATCCTAAATGTTTCCAACAATCTTCAAACCCGGAAGAATCCACAATTTACTCAATGTAACACTCGCTGTCGCAGCTTACAGGGTAGAGACGTCGGCTCAAAAGACTACATTTAAGGTGGATTAAAACGTCACCTCGTTTGTTAACATATGTGCCTGAGTCAAGTCGAGTTTAACCACAGGATCATTTGTGTTTATGTAGTGTTTCTCCGCCCCAAACAGCCAGATTACCTCTCGTCTTTCCCCCCGTCTCCTCTCTGTAATGTCTTCATGAAGTAAAGTACATTTGCCTCCAGTCAGCAGTCAACGTTACAGTACATAAACACCCGGTGAAAGGGTGTCTCTGTGGATCGCTGCTGCAGGCGGGTTGATGGTGAAGAGAAATCCAAAAGCTGAAAAGTAATTTCTTAGCTCTCCTCCCATCTGTAAACGGCTTCGGATCAGTTGCACCGGTGCACTCAGAAATTTAGCAGGTCTGATTTAAGAAGAAAATAAAAAAATTGAATAGCCAATAAAAATCAGGGGTGTTTGGACTGTTGCCTTTGAAGGTACATTTAAATAATTCCCTATCGACATATTTTCTGTAGATTGTTTTGTCAGCATGTAGCCGTTCAAGCTGTCCCCAGTCCTAAGAGCTGTTTCCTCTCCTAATGTTTTTCAATAGTGACTCGTTGGTGGAAAGAAAAGAAATAATCTTGATTCTTGGATACGATCAGTGACATAATATGTTCAGAAATTAAATGAAAGTGCATTGGGTTCACCTAAATGATGTGCTTGAGCGCCTAAGTAGTTGGACGCAGTGAAAAAGAAATGGTTTAAGGCTTTTGCTCATGCAATTGTGTCCCATAAAGCTCGACTTCCATTTCATCATCCACTGCTGTTCCCTTCAGAGGCCCCAGCAGGCTGAGTGGAACCAGCTTATCACCCCCAGCCCCCGACTAGATGGAGCTATCCCTCAATCTGTCTCCAGTAGCTGCCTGCTCCGACGCACAAAGGGGGAAAAAGCCACGCGGGATTTAATTTCCTTCGTTCTGTCCCTCAGCAGCCAGGTGTGGAAAAAGGAAAACAGGTGTTACAGCGTCCCTTTGCCAGCTGCTCGTGTGCACCCTCACGTTACCCCCACCCTTGTGACCCCACGACATAGCTTCGGGGCAGGTCTGACATGAGCAGGAAGGTAATTTTAGCGCTGGAGAGGGATTTCATTTTTAAAATGGATTAGGCTGCGTGATGTGGGGAGGTAAGATACCATCACTGCAAGCTTTTAATACCACAGCAGCGCAGGCAGGCAGGCAGAGTCTGGCAGCTCGGAGAGGTCTGTGCTTTCTGTCTGTCTGGCTTATGCAACACACTGATGCCTCCCTGTGTGGGGGGGGGATGCTGGGCTGTTATATTTGCACCAGAGTGGCACTGAACCTTACACGAGCTGACAAATTGGGAGCCGTCAGCCCCCGAGACAGTTTATGATGCACATAACTGCTGTGGGTGCGCTGTCACGTGTGCCTCTCCCTGTTAGCGGTGCACATCAAGGTCAGCTGAGTCCGGTGTTCACAGTCTTTTCCACGAACACATCCCTCACTGACTCGCTTTTTTCTAAATGCTCATTTCTCAAAGGCCCCCGTGTCGTGCACAGATCAGATCTACTCATGTGCTGTATGCTCACCAACGGTAAGCTTGTATGAGTGAAGTCAGTTTTATTTATGCAGCCCAAAATCACAGACACATTGTCTTGGTAACTACTGTCTTTAGACCCTCAGACCCATAAGGGCAAAATAGGATAAAAAGAGTATACAGATTACAATGAAAACTGATAGAATAAGATTGTCAAATGTGTGTATGTGAAGATTGTGGATCCTGGAGGATGACTCAGCAGGCTGGGGCCTGACTGAGCCTCCGAACCTCCTCTCCACAGATAGTTGTGTTTTTACGAGCTGTACTGTAATCCCTTTATAACCTGCATGAAATGTACTCCTTTTTATATTCATGCACTTATATAGTAAAGATTAAAAGCCATAAAATGGTCACCGAGAGTAACCTCAAGCATTGTTACACTTTACTAATCCAGCAGTTGGATTCAGACAGTGCAAAGTATTTAGTCTGACTTCCTAACAGGGCTGGATGAACCCACCGGGAGGCGAAATTAGTCTGCAGGCCCCCAGTTACCTTGTGCTCTTTTTGCAAACTGTGCGCATCCTGCTAATTTTGAACAGTCATCACAAACCGAACACATCTCCTCACATACTCTCTGTGCATCAGATTATTTTTTTTGCAGTTTAGTTAAATAAATATTAACAGATTTTGATACGGGGCCCCTTGAGAGGCTTTCAGCAGTTTCACTTTGTCCAGCTGTTAGCTTTGCTAATCATGTATTGCTTGTACCCAACAATACATATACAAATAACATATGCTTTTTTTTTCTTCTTCTGTTCCCAATTATGCTTTGACCTTTCTTAAACAACATCAGGTCTCCATTCATTAATTGCACCTAATAATATTCTTTCCGTTTCTGTGTCCCAGGGCCGGACGGTCATGTGTCCGAGTACAGCCTGAGCTGGCTGGCCGACAACAGCTACGAAGCGAAGAAGCAGAGCTCCGTCCAGCCTCGCGTCCTCTGGAACTCAGACATCTATAAGAACGCAAACGTACCTTCCGCCAAGTGGGACGCGTTTATGAGCAGCGACGACGAATTGAAGAGGTTCCTTCAAAACTACGTTCTGTACGGGATTGCGTTTGTGGACGGCGTCCCGGCGACAGTGGAGGCCACGGAGGCCGTCACCCAGAGGGTCAGTCTCATCAGGTACCAAGACTGGACTCTTTTGGCCTGTGTGAACCTCTTGTCTCCTGTAAATCACATTGTCATGCCACTAATCCTAATCGGCCATTTGCATTTTACTCATCCACAAGGGAGACTACATACGGACGAATGTGGTCTTTCACTTCAGATTTTTCCAGAGGAGACACTGCGTACAGCCAGCTGGCTCTGGACCGTCACACTGACACCACATACTTTCAGGAACCATGTGGGTAGGTGCAGGAGACATAACATGGACTATGGGACTAGAAAAACAACCCAGAGTTTTGATGAATCTCAATTGAAACCCGAGAAAATGTGCATTTGAATAGTAGATTTGGTAAAACGATTTACTGTTGCAGAATCCAGGTTTTCCACTGCCTCAAGCATGAGGGAACAGGGGGGAGGACGCTGCTCGTGGACGGCTTCTATGCGGCTGAAAAGCTTCGCCGGCAGTCTCCTGAAAACTTTGAGCTGCTCGCCAGTATACCCATCGGGCACGAGTACGTGGAAAACACCGGCGAGCACCGAAACCACATGACGGGGATCGGCCCGGTGCTCAATGTGTATCCTTGGAACGATGAACTTTACCTGATGCGGTACGTTTGATTTTGTCTGACATTGTATTCACATGTTCAGTGTTTTTTCGCTTTAAGTTCCATCTTATAAGCTTCACTGTTATATTTTGCACTACTTTTATGTAGAGCATCATTTCTTTTAGTCGTCATTATATACACACTTGTAACAACAGGAATTCAACAGAAACGATGTTAGAGTGGCCATCACATGTGAAAACCTTCAATTCACAATTTGACAAACTGCACATTTGACCTTTATGTGAGGGTTTAAAGGTGCAATATGTAAGAATTTTAGTTGACACTATTCAAAAATGAACTAAAATGATCAACAGCATGAGAAGAAATAACTGTTTTGATGTTATAATGTGATGTTTTGTTTCAGAGATACCTATTGAAGACAGAATGCTAACCAGCTAGCCCTGTCCCATCACAGTCAATAGCTGAACGTCTAACTGAAGCTACAGTTAGCAGCAGTTAGCCGTTACTCTGTGATATGCTGCCCCCTGCTGTCTTGGAATATGAATTCAACAGGTATCTTACATGTTGCACCTGTAATGTAGCGATTGAAGAATTTAAACTTTTGCTTTACAGCACTCACTATTTAGGTACTTTTCTTGCATTAAAGGTGCAGTATGTAAGAATTGGCCACCTAACAGCTAACCGTTAGCTAGTTCAAGCTCACTCAACTGCATCGAGTGGCCTTATTAGCAGACTGTGCCGAGGCTGGGAGGCTCAGAGCACTGAGGGAGTGATGGTGTTTTTCACCTCTTGCGGTAAAAAGCCAGTAAATGGCTACTGGCTAGCTGGTTAGCATGCTAACTTCAATGCTAACTTGCTGTTTTATATCATCTTAAAGGGATATTATGTATGTTTTAATCTTAAAATCAACAACAATCCTGTTAACTTTTTTCCCCAGATACAACAACTTTGACCGCTCAGTGATAAACACAGTCCCCCATTACGTCGTTCAGCGGTGGTACGTGGCACATCGGGAGTTAACGACAGAACTGAGGCGGCCAGAGAACGAGCTGTGGGTGAAACTCAGTCCAGGCAAAGTAAGCTTCACTTCACTTTTTTTGTTTAAAGGAGTTGCCAATAAATCTTTGCATTTAGAAAAGCCCAAATGTATAAATGCCTCTCCAAAGGTCAGTTTGAAATGATCGATTTACAGCTTTAGCATGATTGAAAAGCAAACAGAGAGAATCAAGTGTGATCTAAGGATTTCACCCTCTCTTGTCTTCCATGAGGTGGTTTTCATAGACAACTGGCGGATCTGGATAGGATCTGTACTTGGCTCCGTTCAGCTCTCCCTCAAACCCACCAGTCCTCCCGTCCCTGCTGCTGAAAACAAAGCCCACAGCGTGACGCTGGCAACACCTCGCTTCATCACAGAGATGGTATTGTGCATGTGTCGAGCGATGACTGGTTACCTCCAGACACAACACCTAGAGCCGAGGCCCAACTGTTCAGTCGTGGTTCCAGTCAAACACACAACAGTTGTCCTCAGAGGATCTCTGGGGCTCAACCAGAGTGACCGTCTGATTCTTAGTTACTGAGATTTTAGACGATTTTAACACAAGGCTGCAACACAACAAGAGGTGGAAGAATACAACAGGACTGAATACTTTCTGAATGCACTGTTCAACAGAGGTTTAATTAAGATTACACTGAGTGCCATCAATCATGTCTCACTCTTTGCACATATTGATTGTTTAAGATTTGTACGTTGATTTTTAGTCGAATCTACAATCACTGCCGTATGAATGTATCCTGAACGCCGCTTGAAACAATAAAACGTGTTGAGTTTTCAAATTGGTTTGTTGTTTCTGAGCTCGTAAAAATCATGTAAACTCGTGAAAAATGCATAACAGTCGCAGCTAATTACACCAGAGTCATTACAGCTCATCCTCCGGGAATCGTTAAGCGTCTGTGCACAGTTTCATCCAAATGTTGGACCGAATGTAAGGAATAAGTTCTGGCAATGCCTCATCTGATTTACACATTAGCACAAAATGTTAGTTGATTTTATTTTGACCTGTTATCTGAGATTCATACCTTATTGTTTTTGCACCTCTCTTCCTCCGCCATGGTGGATTATCACTAAAAGATTGTGCCTTCAGCGGGTAAAGATGGTGAATCTGTCCACACATGTCCTTAACAACCTCTGTTTGAGCATGATGATGGACAAAACAATATGTAGGACACTGGCTGGGCTGTAAACCGGAGACTCTTATGCATTATACATGCAAATAAGTATGGGAAAAGCTAGTTTTAGCCAACCCATCTGGCTCCATAAAGACGTCAACCAGCTCAGTTACAGGAAACTTATCGAAGGTGTCGAATCATCATAAAACTGTGGCATTGGCAGAGGGACAGCTGGGGTTGCTTTGTATTAAATTTGTCTGTGTTAAGCTCATTTATTTATGGTGAAATACAAAAACGATGAGTAATTCATCTGCGGCAGTGATTCCTGGCTTTTAGTCATCCTCCTCTGGGATGAAACGACGCAAGCTGTCACCTCTTAATCTTTTATAAATGATAATGCAAATCGGTGAACAATCTGAAGACCACACGTGTGCACAACAAGCCGAGATGTTGAGAAGTTAACTCTTATTTTGAAGGAGAGGCCGTAGGAAAAGAGCATCTGACACTTCAGGGATTTCATGTTGAACAGACGACAGGGCTGCTGATGCTGCTGATGTCAGAGCACTCGACAGGACGGTCTGAGTTCACGTGACTCAGCTTTTTTAATAAGATTTGATATCACCAAAGAAACCCACACAATGAAATCTCCATGGAGACCTCAGGGCCTCGGACCATGAATGAAAGCTGCTGAGAGCTCCACAGCGTGAGGCTTCAGTGGATGTTTTGCTGCCACCTAGACGACACTTGATGATATCTACAATTATGGTCAGGACAGGAAAGAGCAACATGACTCAGCGGCTGGAAAACACATTCATTTATTGAGTCAGGTTTTACATAAAATAGTCACACGGCTGCCTGACACGACATGTATTGACCTGGGAGCCAATTTTAATATCCTGATAACTGTAGAAAACAATTTGATATCACTGTAAAGACTGAAAATTGACTGTAGGCTTTCATCAGTGGGTTTTTAAAACACAATGATTAAAAAAAGGTCTTTGTTGAAGACTACATCTACATAAATGTCACACACAAAAGCACTTAAACATTGTGTCTACATTTAAGCCAATTTCAAGGTAGAAAAATGAAAAAAAGCTGTTAAAGATTCAATCAGCGATGAGCACAGCAACTCTCTGGATTCATAAAAACACTTCAGTCTTCAAACACGAGCTCCATCCCACTGATTCCCTTTGAGGATGACGCATGTTAAAGCCTGAACATCACGGACTTCCTGTTGCTCTGACGTTGCTCCAGCTGTTTTTCTTTTTTTTTTTTTCTCTTTAGGCTCCTGGCTCATCTTCCTCAGCGTGGAGGCTGCCGGCTGTGGTTGCCACGGGAACGCTGTCGGAGGCTGCCTGGGCCCGCGGAGCGCTCCTCCTGGTGGACGGAGAGAGAGTTGGAAAAAGTCACAAAACTCAAAAAAATCATTGTGATGTGATGAGATGAGATGAAACAACGTTCAGGGGGGAGCCTGAGGTCTCGGTCTCACTTCATCTCGTTGCCCTCGGCCGCTTTCACCGCTCTGTACTTGTGCTTCTTCACGGAGTGAGCGATGAACCAAACCACCAGGATGATCAGGACGCAGCCGAGCAGCGCGCCGATCACAGCGCCAGCAACCACTCCATCTGACACTTCTACACACACAGGACATGTTTATATCTGTTAAAGGAGCATTTCAAGTAGTTTTTGGGGTGTTTATATTACTTTATATTAATACATGGTAAATGTAGAGTCAATTAAACTGTAAACAAACAATTAAATGCTTTGAATAAATGATAAATTGATAAATACTGTAATCTATAAACATTATTAGAGCTGCCATAATACATTTGCAACTGCTGAATGAACTGTTTATAAAGGATTTCATTGTTTAACAGTGAGATATTTACGATGAATACTATATTTATCAATGATGGCCATTAGAAAGTATTTTTTGTTGTACATATTTGTACAAAACTATAAACGCACCGGCGCTCAGCTCCACGGTGCAAACTGCAAACCCCACAGCGTTGGTAGCGTTGCACTGGTACTCCCCGAACTCAAACTGGGAGATGTTCCGGATTTCCAGGATTCCGGTCGTGGTCACTGCAGAAACAAAGTGCACACACACACGTGTTTATGAAAGGATGTGGAAAGGATATCCAGTGTGTGCCACAAAGTCATACTTGAGTAAAAGTAAAGATATTGTTCAAAATATTATAAAAGATACCCAGACGAATAGCTCCTGAGTTAAAGTATGTGATATTAAATGTAGGCTACTTCACCTTCAAAGGTATTTTTTTGCCAATAAATGTACTAAGTAGCTACTTGTACCAAAATGATGATGATACATATGTTAAAATGTTTCTGATTCTCACAATCAGTGTTTTTTCTCTGATTGTAAATGACACAAATTAGTTTAAATGCTCTACTTTGGCTCTGATGCAGCTGCAGTTGTCACATGAATGGAGCTTAGTGAGTAAAATATAGTGTAGTGGAAGTATAAAAGTAAATGTACAGACACTGAGCCCTCACCTCTGCCCAGCACGGGCCTCCTCGTCTTGGCCTGGTCCAGTCGGGTCCAGGTGTACTTCGGCTGAGGGCTCCCACGCTCGCTGTGGCAGGTCAGCGTGACCAGGTGACCCGTCTCCACGTCACCGTGGACGGAGCAGTACGGAGAAGAGGGCTTCTCTGGAAAAAAACAAACAAACACCACAACAGGAAGTAGGCGTCAGCTCATCAGGGGACTCCATGTTCTCGTCTGCTTCAGACTTTATAATGAATTACATCGAATCATTTCAACAGCCCATTAAAATATGTGATGAGATATATTATATTATATTATATTATATTATATTATATTATATTATATTATATTATATTATATTATATTATATATTCTTTGGAATATATTATGTAGTGCACTTTCCATTGCTCTGCCAGTCACTGGCAGTTTAATCTAACCAGTGTGATTACACTGACAGACAGTGGTGGAAGACATATTTAAATCTACTTTAGTAAAAGTACTGTTTCACAACTGAAAAGTATAAAAGTATTATCGCCTACATGTTCTGCAGAAGTTTTGCACAGCTCCAACAGCTCCACCTTGTGGCCATTAACAAAATGCTGCCACATCTCTTTAATGCATGACTAATTATGATGCTGGGTGGCGTCAGATTTTACTGGCTGAAGAACAAAATGATCATTATTAACATTATTATTAACATTGATTACTTTACACATCACTCGACATGAGTAGTGGCAGCAGATGCAGCATAACAATCTGATTGGTCAAAGACTAAATCGTCTGATTGGTTATTTGCACAGTATTGTGTCTAAATCACAGTCGTTACTTTAGAAAACACATGAAACTGTCATCACAACTTAAGAATTGTTGCTATAAAGAAAGATGGGAGTCGTACTGTGCATTATCTTGGACCGTTATTTAAACCACAATTTGCTTATTTTGAAATCGGTCGCATAAAGATTGAGGTTTTTAACACTTTATAACAGCCATCATTAATAAAAAGGTCAATTTATAACTAATCAAACTTTAGTTAATAGATATTTCAGTGTTAAACAATTAAATACTTTATAAATAATCAGAACTACACAGTACTTATTAACATTTACAACATATAAACATCAGTCGCAACTTTACAATAAACATTTCATTGTTGAACTTAAGTTTAATCGACTATAAATGCACCACTCATTAATGACGGCTGGTATGAAGGGTTTCCGAGCAGGGAGACGATAACGTGTGCATCTTGTTTAAGAGTTAAAATGGCGGCTCGTTTGCTTATTGTTAATCAAACAGGAGGTCACATGTCTTTCCATTAGTCATCGTGAGGCAGGACTTAACAGCTCCCTGCTCCTGAGTTGTGACTGAATCCTTTCTGTAACATTTCACGGAGCTCGTCCACCAAATCGTCAGGCTTTTCAGATCAGATAAATATATAAATATACACTCATATCTATCATGTTTTCATGATGGTGGTAGTTTTACGATCGACTGCTCACTCTTCTGTAATGTGACCGCAACTCTACGTAACAGTCAGCGACGATAAAACAAATCTTTTCATCCGTGGATAATCAGCGCGAGAACACCCATACATATTCATACGGCATGTATGCAAACATTTCTCGTGAAGTGTGTGCTCGGCGTGCAGCAGAGGCTGATGTGTGTGTTCTGTATGCAGTACAAGGATGCAGTCACAGTCCTACTCTAATTTTCCAACGCTGACAATGAGGAGACTGCTGCGGTAACCATGGAAACTAGTGAGGAGGATACCGAGGCCTGCGAGGTTGTCCTCCTGCATGGTAACTCGGAGGATGGAGTGGATTCAAACTGGATTTTTAACTCCCCTTAATCACAACATTCAGGGCCGCTGTTTTAATAGATGTGTTAATGTTGCAGCACCGATGACAGATACAGTAATCTCAGACGTCTCTTTGAGAGCAAAGCACTCTTGCTTTGGTTAAAATCTTTACATACGTACAGTAATTCACAGAGGCTGATTTCAACGGTGCACTTTGGCAGCCACACCCCTACGAGCCGGAGAATAATGGCTGAACACCCAGCACAGGGTTTCTTTCCTCTGTCAGAGTTAATGGTTAGTTTAAAAGCGGAACATCAGAGCACAGTGCTGATACAGTCTCAATCCGCGACTTCTTCTTCTCTACCCTAAGTTCAAATAGTCAGCCGATACTGCTGATCGGGTGTGGCCCGGTGTTGAGAAACACTCTCACAGTGTTTTTTGATTATCTTGCCTGATTAGATTGAGACTGATGTTTACAGATTGACACACTCAATTCTCTGACTTTTAAAGTAACCTGAATATTTCTAAAGTTTGCATTTATATCGCCAGATGTTTCCAACAGTGTTCAAACTCGGAGAAATCCTTCATTTTTAAGGTAGTGGCGCGTTTCATTCGTTCGCCTGTTGTTATCATTTCCACCAGGAAGAGTCGGAGAGAGAGGAGGCGGGTCGGCGAACGTGACTGAACACAATGCTACCTCGCCCATGAACGTTGCTGCCGGAGTCACGTAGATGGATTCTCATCAACAAAAGAGCTTGTTTACCAGCTTACCAAGAACATTCACCATGATGTTGACCTGCGTCTGTCCCTCCACGTCAGGGATGTTGTGGACCTCACAGGTGTACACTCCGGCGTCCGACGACTGCATGTTGCTGATTGTTATTGAGGCGTTTCTGGTCGTGGCGGGAGAGGAAGGCGGCTGCAGCCTGTGCTCGTAATCATTTGCGATGACATCCTTTCCTGACAGATAGTAATACATCTGGAGGCAAACGGCAACAGGTTAGAGACAACGAAGACATCGTCATAGATCTGGTTTGATGAAGAGGTCTGGATTTTATCTTTCTCCGAACAGTCGCAATCGTCAGTATTAGAAGGATAAACCTGTTGCCACCTGTTGGATTCATACTTGTTGCTGTTAGCTAGATAGCTCAGTTAGCCGTGCAGCTAGTGGTCACGGATTGGAGCTCAGAGCACCGGGGGGGAATCAATATGAGAGAGGCTTTTGACCCTGGACAGGCTAGCTGGTTAGCATGCTAACTTCAGCTCTGCAACACAATCCACAGACATCACAATGTCAAAACTTTTATTTTCTCCACATTCATGTTGATCATTTTAGCTCATTTTTGTATGATCCAACTAAAATCTTACAGAAAATACAGAACAATAACATTCACACTCCCACACACACACTGATCCACTAAAAAAAATGGCAAAACACCTCCCTCGGATACTCAAATCCACATGGGGGAGTTGTGCTGAGTTCGTGTTTGATGGGTCATCACAGAACTACTGAAACATCAATATATCATTAATTTATCATTATCATTTATCATTAATAAACAACAGTATGATAAAAAAAAAGTCCTCAGGGCCTAAATGAATGACTCACAGTGTAGTTACATAAATTCTATCCATTCAAAAAGTAACCTGATTAACCTCTGGCAGCTAATTGCACATTATTTATCATTTATCTGACGTCTCGGTCGCAGCCTTTGTTGACTCAGCGAGGTGTGACCCGAACAGTTGGGCGCCACACTGGACAAAAAAGGAGGGAACCCGTGTGTGGGTGTGTGTGAGCGTGCACAAGATGCAACTTCAGAAAAAACAAGTGATTTTTTTGAGTATCTTTCAAAAATGTCGAGCTCTTTCATTAGATATCACACCGCCCGGTGCGAGTCCAACTGGTCGGCTGCTTTTTAAATAATTAGGTTCAAGCGGCGACGTGCCTCTCCTGTATCTGCAAACTTGAAAGAAACGCTGAAATGACTGAAGTCTTTACAGTATCGCTCAAAGCCTTGTGCAGTCATTGAGCAAACACCGTGAGCTGCTGGACTTCAACCAAATCAGGAGATAAAGGAGCTGCTTTGTGCTCCAGGAAATATTGTGTTCGATCTCGCTTTCTACCTGACGAAGGAAGTCACTAAAACCCGACCCAGCTGGTAATTGTACTCGTTTTAAATCAAACCTGAGCACGTCAGAAGCTCCTCCGAGCTCTGAGCGTGCGTGTCTACCTGCTGTGGCTTCATGTCGGACGTTGAAACGAAGTCCCACTGGATGTTGAGGTTGGTGGTCTGGTCCGTGGTGGCAAACGTGCACTGGAGCAGGACGCTTCCACCCGTCGTAACGTTGACATATTTATGCGGAGTGCTGACCGTGATCAGCTCCACACATCCTGACAAAAACATCACGTTACGAGAAAAGTTTGATCCGAAGCTCTTCACTCGAAGCGCCATGAAACACAAAATAACATCAGCAGTTAGAAGTTGTAGTTACCTATTACGCTTATAAGCACCAACAGTGGCAGCGTGGAGAACATCTTCGCGGGAGCGAACTCGCAGAGCTTCTGAACTCTCGACCGTTACAGCGCCGACTGTTACCAGCAGCCCCGGAAGAGAGTCGAGAGTCGAGAGTATCACAAGCAAGGTTACAGTCAGCTCGGTAATGGACCGGCTGATACTGTGCGTGCTGATAACGCAGTGTTTGCATATCCATGTTTGCCAGACTGGGCGTGTAGATTCTGTTGTTTTTCGAAAAACAGCCGTTAATAGTTTTGGGTGGGGGCAGATAAAAAACAAGAGATGATGGAAAGCACTCGCCTACGATACAGTACGGAGCATTTTTGTGCTTGGCAAGAAATTAAACCAACGGATGATCTTATTTACTAGTTTATATCGTTCGAGCTGATGTAAGTGATCTGTTTTTATTAAAATAAGTGTTAAGTAGATCTATTTCCCAACAGTAATCACTGGGTGTTCGGTCAGTAACCCCAAGAGTCTCCACCACGTGCTCATGCAGTAAAAGAGAAAAGACATTTTCTGGTATCCCTGCCTACTTTATCCAATCAGGACAGAGAACGCCATAAAGATGGCGGTCCTGTCTGAGAGCTGGATCGTCGTATTCTTTAATTGGTCATAAATATGTAGAATTGATTAATTTCAAAATAGAGTTTTTTTCTCGTTTCTTGACCTTCGTTTTTTTCAGTGCTTGAAATAAAGAATGCCACCCAAAAAAACTCTGAAATTTCTTTGAAATTAAACCCAAATTACCACAATAATTACGCCAAAATTGATCTAAATGTGTTAGATTTAACAAGGAACTGGATCCACAAAGCAGACTGTTGGTTTATCACTCAGGTTTAATTTCTCTCAAGAATTAACCAAAAAAACAAAGGAAGTCCGTCTAAGGGGGTCGAGGTCAGGTAGGGAAAACCTGAAACTGCAGGGAGAAGGAGATGGCAGGGTGTTTTATCCTGTATTTCAACACAAGAGTCAAAAAGTCAGATCATGAAGAAAAAACGCTTTTTCAAACTAGGCGGCCGGAAGGCTGATTACCACATGAGTAACTGACGAACTGGCGAAGACAGGGAGGTCAGACTGGGCTTAAATGCAGGAGGTGGTGAGTAGAGGCAATCAAGCAAACCAGCAGCAGGTGGTACGTGGAACCAGGTGTGGTGATTGCCAGATGATCCTGCCCAGGCAGACACTAACAGAGGACAGACCCAACACAAATGTACCCCAATATTATTTAATAATAACATTCTGCCATTTTCCAATAAGCAGTGAATACATAGCCGGTAATTTCTTTCATACATTTCCAGGAAAGTTCCAACTGGTTTCTGCTTAATGTCTGCTGATCGGTGCCATTTTTAAATTCCAACTAGTTTCTGTCACTTCTACAGGTCATTTACATTCTCACCAATTCAACCACCGACAAACTCAAATGTACTGTTTTGCAGAAGTTAGATAGAAACTAGATGGAAATAGAGCTGCTGAAATGTATCACCAGCTATTTATTAACCTCTTGTTGGAAAAAAAAAGATAGCAGGTTATTCTTATCAAATCTTACTTGGGTTATTTTCAGTACATTTGTAAGTAATTATTGTCTTAATTTGACATAATTTAAAATGTGTTATCACCATGACATTTTATGTAGCTAATCATTTTTACTTTAACTTCAAGATTTTGCTAACAGGACAGAAGATTTCACTAGTATTAAGTCATTTTCTCCTTAGATTCACTGTTTGTTTCTTGTGTTTCGCCTTATTTTGCAGTGTGTGTGTGTGTTAAAGGTTGTTGACTTTACACGGCAGGTTAGGACCACAGTGTGCTGCGACACCGATGGTTAATTCATTTTTCAGTGCTTTGGCAGTGGTTTCACTGCAGCTCATCACTCCGTCCTCCTTGTCTTGTAAGTCATTCTGGGTCAGGGCTTTTGGCGACGGAATTAATGTAATTTAATCTCCACCTGGCCTTTATCGCTCGCCTCGAGGAAGTGTAAGCCAGAGCACTGCAACATGCAGCTTATCATTGGGGAGTTCACTCCCTGCTGCTGCTTACTTAATAAAGGCAGTTTCACCTCTGTCGTTTTCGCTCACACGGCGTAGAGCACAATGCTGTTGGAGGGAGAGACAGTGAATCACACATGATTAATTGTCTATAATTACCAGAAGCTGACATAAGTGATTAACAACGTGAAAAACGTTGATCAGGGGTGACTGGAGGGGTGAGGGAGGGAGGCGGCGGGCGATGTGGGGAGTGGAGGGGAGGCGTGCAGAGCTCATTATCCAGAGGACACTTCCGTGATAGGTTGGGAAGCGAGACGATGTCAAGAACTTTCGCCTGAACAGAACAACATGTGTCGGCGGCTCGGGCAGAACAGTGTGCCGCAACAACAAGAGGCAGGCTCTGAATAAATGAAATCAACAGCGTGACTCACGAACAACTCATCAGAAACCAAGACCGAGAAAGATTTATGAAGAATCGAGTTGCCAGCACGAGTAAATAAGTGATAAGAAGGGGGTGAATGAATGTTGCAGTTTGTTCTGATTCCATGATGTTGAGTTGGAAAAACCAAAACCACACTATTGGTTATATGTTGGAAATGTTGATTATACATTCAGACTTGTTCATCGCATCAGAAAACTTTCTCAGTCTGCCATTTTGAACACATGATATTGTTTAAAACCTGTAAGTCAGTCTACTTATTGTGAATGATTGGTGTGCAAGGTTTTAGTTTCGTATTTATGTTCTACTATTTACATTTACGGTTTACACAATTTTTACCAAAACAGAAAATTATCATCTCTGAAATTCACCGTATGAGGACAGTAGACAACATGTTCTGTCATAATAATGTAGATGAAACTACGAACAAACAGCTGTGTAAGAATAGCCTATCTTCTTGCTGACTTTCTCTTTTGCTTTAATGTATAATATGTAAGAATTTTGCATTAAAAAATGTCCCAAATGTTTCCAACAATGTTCAAACCCGGAGGAATCCACAAGTTTACTCAAGGTAACCGTGTGTTTCAATAGGTAGGTCAGTTAAGACGTTAAAACTTAGCTAACTGCCAATAACAACATGCTAGCATGGTTATGGTGTCCATTAGCATTTTTGCACTTCCAGTTCCCTCGTCTCAAAGTCAACGAGATTTTTGAAAGGGTTTTTGGTTGAATGCCTGAAAGAAGGTCTGTGGTTACCACAAGCTAAAAGATATTTACAAGTTTAACACGCAATTAAATGTCCAACAATGTAATTACGAAACGCTTACGTGCCTTAAAAGCGGTGGTTGCCAACAAGTGGCTAAACGGGACAACGGAAGTTGTCACGGACAGTAAATATCATCACAGATTCATCTACTCACTAGTTCAACTCTTACAGGCCGACTTTAGTTGCAGACTCTAACTTTACTTTACTTGTAGAGTCATCAATTTACAGAAAATGTGTACAGTAATTGTGTAGTGAGACACTTAGCGGTGGTAACTACAATAATAGAAAATCAAATTAAAAAGTCCCATAAGGTTTTTTGTTGAGGGATCCAAGGTGATGCTAACTTCCCGGGTTATCCTCCAAAAATACATCATCACTACAGCACTCTATGTCTATCATGTTCTAAGATTAGCGTGGTAGCATGCTAATATTTGCTAATTAGCACTGAAAGCAAAGTAAAATTGAGGCTGATGGGAATGTCAACAGTTTTGCAGGCATCTGGTCATAAACCAAGGTATCTGACATTGTGAAAGTTGAAACTTCGACTTGCTGGGGGCAAGATTTAGCTCGATCCACTGGGCACCGTTTACGAAATTTCATGACAATCCATCATATTTCCGTTGAGATAGTTACGTCTAAGTGTGATAAACCAGAACTATCTATCTATCTATCTATCTATCTATCTATCTATCTATCTATCTATCTATCTATCTATCTATCTATCTATATTGGTAGTATCACTACTTTGGGGATCAATCCGCCTATGTCTAATAGACTGTAGTCATTATCTGATTAATTCACCTCTTAGCACACCATACTTACCCTCAATCATATCACCATCACATTAATGACTCCTCAGTTACTACTTTGAGTGTGAGTTTGGAGGGCCGATGACGAATCCGCCCCCCAGCGAGCACAAAACGTGGACGGAGCTGTCTCGCACAGTGAGATGAAGTTTGCTGGGCCTGGAGCTGTGTCCAACTCAAACCTCCAGCAGGCTTCAGTGTAATACCTCCACACAGACTTATTCATCCGCCCACTACAACCAGTGTTTCCCTGTCAACAGACTGCGAGGAGGTGTGAGTCAGAGCTTTGGCTCAGAGAGAGTGAGTACACATTCGAGGTGTGGTGTTTTTCGCTTCCTGTTCGACGGACCTGTCTGAGGAGAGCTTTTAGCTTATAACAACAGCATTTAATCATGTGTTTATCAGTCGATTGAAGCAGTAATCTATGCATATATGTTATCTGTTGGCACTGAGGTTTGGTCGAGATGCTGTCTTCCTCACTGCCATGAGGAAGACAGAGATGCAGCTCCGAAGTCGGCCACCAGATGGCAGGCCAGGCTGTTAGATGTGGAGTGTTTCTGTGTGTGTGTGCATGACTGTGTTGATGGGGTGAGGGGAGCGCCAGGCAGCCGTTGGCAACAGCGCCAAGAGCGCCCCTCTCCGGCCTCGCTCCCCCTCACCCTCCTCTCCTGCTCTCAACCGCAAAAATATATGGGCCAGACATTTAGCATGACTTTATCTTCATCATCCCTACATGCACCGAGCAACCGCTTTTTAAAAAATAGGGATGGTGTGAAACCAAATTATAATGCGAGAGCGAGAACACACGACCACAAACAGAGGTGTGAAACGTCATCTGACTCGCTCAGGAGTAAAAGGTCTCCTTTGCATTGCATTCTCTCTTTTCTTGGCATTAAAAGCCGCACGCAGTGACACTGAACTATCAGCTCACATTGGCGTCAAATGCACACATGAAACAGCGCTTTCACAGAGAATGACACAATTGTGCAAATAAACCTAAAAAAAAAAGGGAGACGCTGATAGTCAGAGGCAACATCTCCTTATATGTTTGTCATCTTTGGAAAATACAGAGAAGGTGACCTATCACGAATTGTCTACGGATGAAAAGCATGAAACAAGGGCCAGAGGAAGGGAGAGGGTTTATATCAGCAAACAGTCTAATTGACAGCCTGTCAGCGCTATAACTTTCGTAAAGAAAAGAGGAGCAAGCACACAGCTGACCCTCATTGGCATAGAGAAACATCATGCCTCCCTGAGACACATTATGTTCCCATATCCACTTTGTCTAATGGCGTTTTTGATCATCTAAAATCTGTCCTTCAGTGACTGACTTCAATCCAGGGAAAATGCCAAAATAAATTGAGAAGCAGGCTGTTGAGATTCGCCCAGAAAAGTCTAATTTTATGTGTTTGACTTGTGATCTTGATAAAAAAATTTAACTGAAGGATTTCACTTGGCTGGAGGAAGTTTGTGATACTCATGGCGCTTTCTGTATGTCCAATAAAAAATACCAGAGAGACATTTAAATGGTCCAATCCCAATACACCCCTTGCCCCGACCACTTAGCCCTAACTCTTAATTTTATGCATTTACGTCAAAGAGTAGAGAGTCTTGATTCTTGATGGGATAGAGGGGTAGGGCAAAGTGTTCCAGTTATGAGGACTGTCTGACTTTTCAATGTCGAGTGTTTCTTTTTCTTCTTCTACTAGTTTGCTGATGTCTTGGTAGCAAACTAACCTAAATTGACGTACTGCTGCGTGCCAGGGTCAGGTTTTATAAACGTAGGCAATCTGAGAAATTGTAATCATTTCACTGGTACGTGGTTGATTTGCAACTGTAAAGTCAAATGGATAGTTTTGCGCAGAGGGATATCGGACCATATTTCACAGTAAAACAACAGGTTTGACAACTGATTACCTTCCATTAGACAACAGCTAGCGTTAGCATTCAACCGCTTTCTAGCTAACGTTACGATACAATTAGGAAAGGCGTAAAAATGTATTCAGAAATATCAACACACATCTTGGAGACGTTTGTCTAAATCTGGAAGTGAAACACACAGGAAGTAATCAAACGGTGACGTCACAAATAGTTTGTGGTCATGTTGCTTTACCTTGAAATACGGCTGAGCGTTCCCTCCAGATTTTCACTATCCATCATCTTTTCGGAAGTAAAAACACTAAAAAACAGTTTGTCAGATTAGTCATAAGACTTGCAACCTGGAACAAATCCGCAGTACATTATCTGAGCATTCAAGTTTCCCCAACCCGAGTATGATCAGTAATAGATGTATGCAGATGACACCACCCTTATAAATCTCTCTCTCACCGTGCTATAGAATATTTCCGGATACACACTTGTCATGGCACATGAATAACAGGAATACAGGACTATCCCCCGGTCGCTATCCTCCAGGAAACGGTGGAACAACTGGAATAACTGTGGAAACTCTACACTGCAAAAGAAGAAGAATCCAGCTGATGGAGGAGGCCAAGAAGGCGAAGAGGGAGGGTAACAGAAACAAAACAAGAGTGAACGAACCGGCATTCACTCAATGGAGAGAGCTCAAAACCACCTTTCTACCAGACTAACAAAACCAGCCTACTTAGTGATACAACCAGGTGTTTAACTCTACCTTTTCATGGCACTGAAATCAGGGTTTTCTAGCTCAAATTGTGATTCTTACGGTTGTTTTTAGCTTTGGGCAGCAGCCAGACTGCTATCGGAAGCTTCTTTACTAAGGCTGGGTCTGTGACATTGGAGCAAGCATGCCAGTTTTAGCCTATAAAGTGCTGCTAGTAGCCACTGAAGCATTATCCTTTTTTATTTGATTACTTGATTGATAGCATAAACAAATTTGCGAGCATCCATTGGCATTGTGATGATTCTAGAATTGCCAGTTGAAGATGGCGTATTGGAAAATGTCTATTCATGTCTGTTTACATTAACACCACGACTGCTGATGACGTATCTGAGGTTTCTCAGGGGGAGATTTCAACCAATACCCCTTGACACTCTCTTGTGAGGGGCATCGGATTAAGCCAATAATGTCTTGAGAATGAGATTATGTGTGCTGATGATATTCATGAGATAATGCAAATGTTGAAGGGCAGTGACAATCTCAAACATAGCCAGTGTTAAGCCACAGTTAATTGTGAAATGTGCCTTTGCCAAAGATGCTATGTGTAGTTACATTCATCATTCATTATGCAGCGTCTGCATTTTCTCCTTTTCGCACATATGTATAAGTATAATCTCACCTTTGACTACCCGACCACCACCAGGCTTTTCCGCCTCTTCCGCTATACCCTAAGATTTTCTACATGATGCCCCTCGGGGGGTTGGGTTTAGTGGTTTCAGCCTGGCCACGCTGCATAAAAGAGATGTGTCTTAATATTTTATTAGACACATTATGTTTCCACTCGTCTTCATCTCTTCACTCTCTTTTTCAACCCCCAAACAAGAACTCCATGGCAACACATAGATGAACATCCTGTAAAAAGGGAAAAAGAGATGGACACACCGCACTGCTGCTGCTGCTGCTGCTGCTGCCTGACATTTTATCATGTCAAAGATGCTGAGAGAATTTGTGATTCTTGTTTGGGGGGTAAACCGACAGCAGATTTAACTGTTTGTTGAGTGAATAATTGATGGTTTTAGTGGACATTATCTAGCCAGACGATCCGGGAGGAAATCAGCTCCGGTAAATCTCTTGAAAACCGCACATCTTTTCCCCGAATCAGGACCACTGTGTTGTCAAGTCTACAGTAATATGCATTTGTTCATGTGAGCTTTGCTTGAAATGCTGGATTCTGAAGTCATTATTGACCACATATAGATACACCGATCAGGCAGAACATTATGACCACCTGCCTGATATTGTGAAGGTTCCTCTTGTGCAGCCAAAACAGCTCTGACCTGTCAAGACATGGACTTCAGACCTCTGAGGGTGTCCTGTGGTGTCTATAGTGGATCCTCTGGGTCCTGTATGTTGGGGGGTGGGGCCTCCATGGATCAGACCTGGTCCAGCACGTCTTACAGATGCTCCATCAGATTGGGATCTGGGGAAATTTGGAGGCCCGGTCAACATCTTGGGCCCTTTATTTTGTTCCTCGAGCTGTTCCTGAGCAGTGTTTGCGGTGTGTCAGGGCACATTGTCCTGCTGGGGGGCCACTGCCGTCGGGTAGTGTTGGTGTGATGAGGGGGGTGTAGTTGGTCCACAACAGTGTTTGGATGGGTGGTGCACCCAAGGTTTCCCAGCTGAACATCGCATTGTGATGAGATGATCGATGTTATTCACGTCGCCTGTCAGTGGTTTTAATGTTGTGGCTGATTGGTGTATATGTAATATCTGTGCCTTAGAATTAATGTTTCATGCTCCATAAAGACTTCAGGTCACCTTTAGTGCATCGACTGGAATCATTTAAGACAATTTATTAAAAACATGCCAACGGCAGAAAGCACAAGCAGCCATTCTGGGCCACAAAGCCAAAGCATTCATTGCTTTTCTGCCTCTTTCAGTTTTGTTTTTTTTTCCCCACAGAGGAACAGCCATCAATTCCTGACCCATGTTAATGGACCCTTTCAATATTTTATGTTTTTATATGGAGTGCTGACAATAGAACGCAGAAATGGAAGGCGCATTTTGCCGAGCTACTTCCTACTCTGTAGCCATTTTCTCAACGGAGCTATGCACTCCGATGCGGAGAGAGCCAATCCACGCGAAGAAGGATGAGAATACGGGCTTAATTCAGCAAGAGACATCCCGCCAAAACAGCTGTGCATTGAAAGGCAAACGTAGTATTTAGTAGTAGTTGTATTTCGTAGTATACATCCTTGTTTCGACATTGTTTTCCAACTGCTGATCACAGTGCTTGGTGATGAGCGGTGAAAGGTATAATTTGATCGTGATTTAATATAGGTTGATCTCTTTGCATCCTTGCACGGATTATTTATATACCTTAGCTCCTCTCAAGGTGAACTCTCTTAGCGGTGTAATCAACTGTCGAAGTGCTCGGTAGAGGCGACCGAGAGTAAATTAAAAGAAATCAATTAGGTGAGACAAACCTGTGCATTAAATCTGCCTTGTATCTGAAGGCTGACGCGCCGGGAGAGGATCATTACACAGGTCACACGACCGGAGGAGGGTAACCATGATGAAATATATCAAACACACAACAACAACAACGACAAAAGAGCTGAGACGACTGGCGACAAACCTATCGACCACTTACAGTAAGAAGAAGTCGATCTGGTTCATCTTAACTTTGACTTGAATCTGTTTTAATGAGTCAAGACATGGTGATCAGATCAGATAATTAATCTAAAGCTCCATTACTGCGTCTCTGTTGGCGATGTTGTCGCGGTAAACTCCCAACAACCAGTTTTCCCTGAGCTTTTTAATGACCCGCTCGCATATTAGTGCCATCGATTCTGTCCGAGTATCTGAAGGTCGCCCTGGTTATCTATTTGACGTCTCTCATTCTTTGGGATCAATATTTGACGTCTGACCTCAAATCAGTCTTGTTAATACGTGTAAATTCTGACAATAACTGTTCTCGTAAGAAGCTTAAGAAGAAGAGTGATTGTAGCCGCCGATCAATTGTTTGACATCAGAGATTTTTGAAATACATAGTGTCCTGAAATAAAACCATTCAATATCAAACTTAAATACTTGATTTCACCTCAACCTCACTAAATGTGCTGTTCCTTCCTGTGTGCCCATTTACATGTGACGTTCCTTCATTTTTACATGTAAACATTTAAGTTCACATGTGAAAATGTGTGAAAATGTTGAATTTACATGTGAAGAGGCAAAGTTCATGTGACTTTGCGCGCCATGTTTTGCTTCCACATGTTGAAATTCCAACCTACATGTGGGGAATAAGCAAATTGTGCATAAACGTTAGAGTAAGTAACATGTGAACACGTCAAACTCTACATTCACATGTGAAGAAGCAAATCACTTGTGGCATTATTTATTTATTCTGTTATGTTAAAATATTTGTTCACATTGAAGGATTAGCCAATCGTGTTTGAACGTCTCTAAAAAAATATATGGAATTCACATGTGAACAAGCAGATTTCATGTGATTTCATTTGCCACGTTTTGTTACAACCTGTTAATTTTTTCTAATCTACATGTGAAACAACAGCAATTAAATGTGAATGTATGTTATTTAGGCCAACATGTGAAAAAAATGTAATTTTCTAATGTTGAAATTTTCAAAGTCGTATGTGAAAAATGTCACTGCGAAATTATTTTCTTGTCACATGTTGCAATTTTAGTTCAACGGTGAAAATATTCAAAAAGGCAAATTTCACATGTGACGTTTTCATAGGCTATATAATTGTATTGTTTAAGTTCTGTTTTTGAGGGGGGCCTTTGCATGGCTTTATTGATGGGCAGCTTCAGAGATGACATGCAGCAAAGGGGCCCAGGCCGGGAATCAAACCCACAACCATTGCCACGAGGACAAAGCCTCTGTACATGGGACACCACTCTACCAACTGTTCATCATCACTTCATCATCCTAAGTTTGACTACATGATGTACCAGTTGTAACGCTACATCTTCACCTACATTTTGTGCCGTTATATAACGTACACTGGCTCGTCCTACTGTACACACTGTACACACTGGGAACTTAAAGAATGACCCTCTCTCCTTTAACCACGCTGCCGCGTTTCCCTTTTCTTGCCCCTGTGCATTATTTATAGTAAAACAGCTATGTCTCTAAAAAGGAGTGATATAGAGCAGAAAAAAGCAGAAGTGGGTGAAAAACAAGAGCAGGGTTTCCTGTATAGCTATTATTTTAATGGTTTCCTACTGTAGGTGGCTGTTCTGCATGTTGGAGGTCAGACATACAGCTGCTATCCAGCTGCTAGCTTAACTGAAGCTACTTGTTTTCCTACCAAATGAACAACTTTTTGAAACTCTTTTTTGAATACCCTCAAATCAAGTTCTGAATATTTGGCATTTGGAGTTGAATCCTAACATCATTAACCTGTCTTTTCTTCTTTTGTCCACTGAAGGTTGCTCAGTTGTTTGGTGTCCGATCCTCGTCTTCATTTAATGTAACAGATAAAATATATTCATTATGCTTCAGCGATAGACATTTTGTCGCAGCAGGAAAGGGACAGGTGTGATTAACAGCATGAATAATGGCCAGATTCCATTCGGCTGTGCATGCTGGCTCACTTGAATGGAACACAGCAGTTGCTACTGTTGTTATTAACACCTGTGCTTTTCCTACTGTGACGAGTCAGAAAACAAAGGCCTACTACCCGCTGCATCGCACCCCTCGACAATAACGAGCAGATTATCAGGCGGTCGGTATTTGTTTTCAGTGAGACGTCACTCTGATTGGCTTGCAAGGATGTGGCTATATTTCATCGTGTGAAACAGAAGCAGTTCTGAGAGCAAGATCACAAAAAAGAGGAGATGATCACAATCAATTTCTTCCAACAAAGTCGCCGAAACATCTCAAGAACTATTTCATGAATTTCCTCAAAATCTTGATATCAGACCTGGTATCAACATACATCCTGAGTGACTGGATCACAGGTGGACAGCTCTGAGTACAGGTGTGAGTAGAGACGCACTGAAGACACATTTTAATATCTGATCGCTCAGCTCACATTCAGAGGTGGTCTCATGCTGCCACATTTCTTTTGGCGCTGCGTGCAGACATGTGTCCTGGGCCACATTGCAGAGCCGCCTACTCAACTGATGTCCTCTGCGAAACCAAGAAGAAGAAGAAGAACAGGCCACAGATTACGTACTGTCTGATTTCCATTTGGTTCACTGTAATATATATTACCCTTTTTTTTTTTAGCAGTTTGTAGACGCACTGTCTGTTTCAACGAACTGACTTTTGCGACGGCAACAGCAGATTTGAAATCATTGACAGCTTTGGTGGTCAAAACTTAAATCGTTCCCAAAAAACTTTGGTTTATGATAGAATACCTGCAAAACTACTTTGTGTTTGGTGGTAATTATCAAATGTTGGCATGCTAGCATTGTCACTGATGTTAGCGTTTAGCTCAAAACACCACAGAGCTGCGAGCGTGGCTGTAGATTCTTCTCCCATGATCCTAATCTGATTATATTGAATCAACAGGGTAGGTTATATAACACAGTTTTATCTTCAATCTCTTGGACTGTGTCGTGAAGTAATATTTCCACATCATAAGTGGCTGTTAGGAAACTATTTTGTACAGTGCACTTACTGTAATAAAAGAGGTAAATTATCCCCATCATCCAAAATTAAATAATGTGTCGATGATGCTGCAAACCATGGAAACGTTCAAATTTGCACACACCATATTCATATTTCAGCTATACGTGTCATACAGTATCACGTTCAAACCAGAGACCAGTGGTCAAGACAGTATTTCAGCATTTGTGGCCTGAAACCACCCGAAGATGTCAGGGAACACCTAACCGGACCATAAGCACGGCGTTAAATTGAAAAGTGAACCTAAAGAAGCGTTAAGTTGCCTCAGAAAGAAATTCAACATATCTGTGGTTTTGCTCAAAAGTGTAAATGGCCGACATTTATTCTGTGTAACGGGTTATAAATGTCGCCCGCCGACCTGCGCGTGTCATTTGTATGCATGTGCGCCGTCCACACGTGGCCCCGGGTCCCGCTCCTGACGACATTGAAGCATGAGTGTCTGGGGATGTCACTGCTCAAAAATCATTAACGAATCCTGGAACTGATGACTATTTAAAGCCATCAATTTCCGATTAACAACACACTCTGGTATGCATTGAATTTGACACGCAGAGTCCGGCCGGCCATCCATTTTCTGCACCGCTCGTACCGCTGAGGGGGTTGCTGGGAGCTGGGAATCCGTACCCAGCATGCATTGGGCGTGAGGCGTGGACATGCTGCCAGTCTATCATGCATGTAGAAGGGACACATTCACACCAACGGGCAATTTAGAGTCTCCAGTGGGCTCAACCTGCATGTCTTTGGACTGTGGGAGGAACCTGGAGGACCCAGTGGACATCCAGGTGAACATGTAATCCATTTGTATAGTGCATGTGAGAGATAAGATGTGAGAGATAAGATGTTATAAGCTCTGGTGGTGTGCTTTTAATCAGGTTGTTGCTTCACGCGAAACTCAAAAGTTGTTGCAGAGGTCGTTACCAAAAGCCCCCCACGCCACCTCTGCTTTGAATCTATATATACACATCGGTGAGCCGCTTCGGACGGCGATGCATTTTGTTTCCCAATGCTCAGAGGCATACGCGCGGCATAATGTTTCAAAATGTCTCACTGGATCATTACTGTTCTCTGCGCTCAGGGTGCTCACGGTCACATTCAGAGGCCGTTCTCTTCACCTTCACCGCCGAAACATTTCCCGTGGTTCAAGCCAAGAGTGCATCCAAAACGGAAAAAAAAAAGTAAATAAAATGCGCTACCAAAAATAGCATTGTGTCCTTGACCAGGGGACAAAAGAATATGTCCTCTGGACTAAAACAAATGAATTATTAGTGCTTTGAAGGGCCATAAAGTTACTTTATCCAACCTGAACTACAGTATATATTTGCCGACAATGTAAAATAAGTTACGTTTTACCCTTTACTGACATAAAATACAATGTAAACTATAGAAATTAGGGGTTCAGATATATTTGACCAACATGTTCTTACTCCCGCTCTTCAGATACGGCAGCTTGGTCAGTGTGTAGGTAGTTGTAGGTCTTGGTCTCGTCTCATCATCATCATCATCATCATCATCACCGAACGCAATTTACTCTTTTTTACTCAACTGCAGGGATATCACTAAATTGTCTGATGGTAGACACGAGTCACACATGAAGCTTTGCACAAAAAGTCATATTGTGTTAGTTGGATGGTGAAAACATAGAAAAGGAGTGTTGGAACAAAGATGTTCATGTTGATTTCAGCTCCTTTGTGTTTGTATTAGTTTGCTCAAAGCCCCACACATGAAAATAATCCCTGCGATGCTTTTTGATTATTTTATCAAGACGTTTCTCTCGGTGCACTCATACATACACACACATACAGAATATATGTATATGGCAATAAAAGAGGAGTTTCAGTTTGTCTTCTGTGGGTGTTTGTATGCAAAATGTGGATTCGATCAGCTTTAGGAGCGCCCGTGGTTTGTTTGCACCACATTATTTTGTGTGTTGGTCTTGACTCGGTCTTCGTCTTGAGTTGGTCTCAATTCCTCAAAGTCTTGTTAGTCTTGTCTCGGTCTCGATACACTCTGGTTTCGGTCACAACTTGGTTTCGTTGGTCTCGACAACAACAACACCGAGTCAGTGGCCTAAATCATGACGCTCTACCTGCCCCTCTAGCATCAGTTTTGCACGTGAAGGGACTCTGCAGTCAAATTATCACGATACGTTATAATGCAACGTCCAGTGTGACATTCAACGGCCGTGGTTTGGTTAGGATTAGGCCCAAGCTTCGGCTACTTGTTACTACTTGATAGTTCCCTGTATGACACTCAACCATCCTCCAACTTGGACTTTTCTTGCTCTTTATACTCGGCGCTTTAAGAAGCGATGTTAGACGGACACCAGGCTCAAACGTAGAAGCGTACTGTCGGGCCACTGACCAGGCTGCCATATTTGTTGGGAGTGAGAACAGGCTATTTGACCATACATGCCAATATATTATCATTTTTGCTATTGCTTTAAATATATTTTACATATATTAGTAGATAATAAGAAACTTTATGGTGTTGAAAACAGCAAAGTTTTATACTTTTATACTCTTTCCATTATTAATATATCAATATTTCAATGCACATGAAGATGACACTAATTTAAACATAAGCTCCTTATATCAGTGTAATCACAAGGTGACACAAACAGTGAATAAAGAACCTAGAATGTTAATATTAGATCGACATATATGGAGAATATATTTCCGTTGCGTAAGAGGTAATAGTTCCTGAATTCAAAACGGGAGTGGGGGCAAATATTACACTTGTCAGCAGGAGTCACTTTGCGTCTTTATTCAGGAAATAAGGTATGAAAGGAGGTATATTCTCATAAACTCGCAATGTTTTGTAACCAAATCAAAAGGAGATACTCGTCTTAGATTTTTTGTTTTCAGACCGTCTTCGTATCCAACAGTCGTTTATCACAAGCAAGACACCATCGACGAGGCGAGAGCTCCGACAACAACCCGCAAAAGCAACGGCGAGTACCTGATTTTTATCCTCTCGTTCTGCAACATCGTGCGCTATTTACCTTTTGGGGACTAATAGCATAAAAATAAATTGGTGAAAAAGTCAAATTAAACGCGTTTGAATTAGTCCTCAAAGGGCAAATGAAAAGACATTAAGTTTTTCTTTACTGTATAAGCCTTTATTTGTAAAAAGTCTGTTGTTTGAATGATAACCCTTTTGATACCACATACTTGAACACCTTGTATTTGTAAAAAACACATTTTGTTCAAACACCTAAAAAAGCTGATTGACACTATAACATTAATTTTGCACTGACAAAAAAAATACAACTTCATACTACACAAATGTTGATTCCATGAGTACTCGTACTCCGAATGAAACCAAACACCTTATTAAACAACTGAATCAAATAAGCGCCCAATGTGAACAAAAACAATTACAGTACAAAAAACCAAATGCATTTTTCTTCCAGTGCCAGTATATCAGATGAGTTACATTTTCCTTTCGTATGATAAAACAACAACAACAGTAAGAATTAACAATCCATAACAAATGCAACAAATACAATAAATCAGAAATGAACACAGGAATGAATTAAATCATTTACTAATTCATACTGAAAAATAAACGGGCTGTTGGGTTTTTTTCTTTCTTTTAGTTGCCAATTTTTTTTAAATCTTTTTTTTTTACAAAGTGTTGGAAAATCCTTTCTTACCTCCTGGTTTAAACATGAGAAAGTCTCCCCCGGTACGCTCTTCCAAAGAGGGAGGTATACGGATGTATGTAACTGGGAATCAGCACAGCTTCTTGCAAGGATCATCATACAGTAATTCGACAACAGACCATAACCAGAGGCAACTTATTAAAGAGAAAATACAGGGAACACCCACTCAGTGTGCAATCACATGGCTTACGTTCAGATGCTACTGGTGAGCATCCTTTACATCCTTTGTAGTTGAAGGGCGACTGATGTCAATGCTTATGCTGAACCTGATAAAACTACAGCATGCACTCGGTGCATCTATTCCAAATTGCGTGATTTACAGTAAATACATTGTATAGAAGTACATCTATCGCGACTCGCGTGAATCGCACGACGTACGTCCTTGACATTTTTCCTTCCAGTTTTTTTTTTTTTTTTTTTTGAACAGTTTGTTTCACAAGATTTTATAGAGCTGGCTGTAAAACAAGTGCAATTTGAGCATGTAAACACTGGATCTTTCTTTTTATCCTGGCCGTGGAGATGAATCAAGATGGCGTGGAGTTCAAAATATATGAAAAATAAAAAACCTTTCCAAAACTCAGGTCATGCAAAACAAAACCTACAAGGTACATACAAAATAATGAACGCGCCCGGCAAAAGTTCGTCCCGACAGTGAGGAGTCCGTCCGCCCTTTGTTCTGGTGTTTCGGTGGATGAGATCGTCTTGCACGGTCGCGATCCGCTCTTGCTATTTCTCAAGTCACACTACAGTTTTGTGTTCACAGGTTCAGCCCATCGCTCGATGAAACACTCTGACATTGGAGCCCGGAGTCAACAAAAATAATGTCATGATCATCACACTATAATTCGGGGTGTAATTGACTTGTGCAGGACCGAGGGCCATTAGTGGAGTCTATCTTTACATTTATCCAGGGAACGCATTTTTCCACGAATTCCCCTTAACGTAGCTAAAGATATTTACTTCTGGGAGCTAGCCCGCACAGACGTCTATTGTTAGCGAGTGAGCAGCTGCACTAGGGCAATTGGCTAAGTACCTTGCTCAAGGGCACACATGACTGTCTTATTGAGGAGCAGGAAAGAACATCCCTCTCGCCTTCTTAAGGCCATCCCGCTCCTCTAGCCTCTATAAGCCAGCTAGCCGATCATGCCCTTCTTTTTTTTCCTGTTTTTTTTTTATTTCTAGCAGATTCATGAACAATGACTGAGGTAAACACTGCAGCTTTAACTGTGCTGAAATCTCCCGTAAATACTAAGATACGGTAAATGGGGGCCACCATCCCATCCCATCCGCTGACAGTGAACCAAGGCATACTGTAATTTTTATTTTTTTTTAGGAATCTTCGACAGCGTTAGCGTTAGCCTTAAAAAAACAAAAGGGTGAACCGATACAAGCTCAGAGCCACCGGGAAACTCCGTCACTGTGAGAGGACTTTGCGTCGATTTTCTCCATTATTTTGTCCACACCGTGTATTTCTTGTGTTTTCATTTTTTAGGTTTCGTTTGCAGAAGTATGCCAATGCTAGAGAAGCTGTCCATGCCATTAGCAGTGAGGCTAGCTGGTATTACGAACTGCCATGTTTTTGTTCATGCATTAAGAACTATTAAGTGAAAGATATCATATTTACAGTACAATTCACATGTAATTACACATATACACTAGAGGCAAGAAAATTCACATTGAAATCAGTTCAACACTTTTTTTCTCCTCCTCCGCTAACTCCTTGAACATATGTGTCAAAAAAAAAAAATCTATTTTCTCTCTTGTAGAAGCAAATATCCTAAAAGGAAAAAAAAAAAAAAAGCATAGAACAGAAGATCCTCACAGCTTTTGGGATGAATGTGCTGATTTCATGTCCAGAAAAGCAGGTAATACATGTTCTGAGTGAGATGAGTGATATTTACCGCGAGCATGCAAAGGGCTGCTAATGTTTTTTTCTTGGAGTTCATTAAAGATCAACTAATCTCAAAAGAATTCACACCCGAACAGGCGTGTTCGTATTCATTTCTGGGAGCTGAAATTGACCTGAAGGAGAATTTTGCGTTACAAAATTTAAGTGCATTTCATTGAAACCACAGAGTAGATGGATTAGTCTTCTTTTTCCGGTCAAACACGATCCATTGATTTGGTTAAAAAATAACACTTAAAGTTGCCGTAAGTCCCACATGTTCTTTTTTTTTCTTTTCTTTACAAACAGTATGTGCTCGTCTCGCACCGGAACAAATGGTTTCCTCTGGCGTCACAGTCTGACTCAACTCTTAGTAGAGATCCATCATATTGCCTTGTAACAGTTTGACAAGCTGTTAGTGTGCAAACTGGGATGAAATGATGCAAAACAGAAGAAACAAACTCAATAAATAAAACAAATACACTCTGTAAAGCGTAACACTTGAATGAACTTGCATTCATTATCCACCAACTTCTACCCACCGTCCTTTATGTTTCCAAAAAAAGGACAAGGTTACCCGACACATGAATGTGACGCCACCTCGAAAGTGCCCGAATACCCCCTGAAATCTAACATGTGACACATCAAATGAAAATCAATTCTCATGTTAGAATTGCAGGGACGAATTAAAGTGGACTCCACCGATTTTACATACCAAAGTCTGTCAACAGGTCGTGAGGAGAGCTACTGGATATGTCAAAAATGTTGTCTAAAAGCCTGAATTCATGCTTCGTCAGGTCAGAAGACAAGCAATGGAGTTCAGATTGATAAGAGCTATGCTGTGCTGAGACGTATTTCCAAGACTTACCAGGTAGTCTCACTTTCTACCTCCACAGCAGCTCCTTATTTGTCCCGTCTTGTACAAGATGTGTTACTGGACAGCTCTGGGTGTCCGCAAACGGCCACGATTAGTGATTATTATCCTCTCCTCCATTGCTGTTCATGAATGTCTGGACATCAGCAGCATGAACGCCAACGCCGATAGGCTTTCGCGGCACAGCGTCATGCGATTTGAATCAATATTTCCAACTAAATTCGGTCTTAACAAACCCCAATTGAAGTGCCAGAATGCATTCGCTAAACGTGCTGACTGCGGACTGATGGGTACGTCGACCGAAATAATAAATAAAAGAGAACAGTGAGCTGTTTTTGTGTGTGTAGCCCAGATGTAAGCTAATGTTAGCTACAAGCTAGCATTTCTAAAATCTATTCTCAAAGGCATATCGTTACAGTAGACACTGTCGATGAGCTCTTGCACAAGAGGCGCTACATTTGTATTATCGTACACGTATCGATAGGCAAGGTTTTTTCCGTCATCCTTTTTTTTTCACAGTTTACCCGTTAAGTCATTTTAAGTGTCGAGCATCAGGTTGGTTTTATGAACACACCCGATATCTCTGGTTCTGTTGCATCAATTTTTGGAACCGTTTCCGTGAGTGCAACAACTTTTCAGGAGTCCAATATAATCGGTGGAGAACTCTTTAAAAACTGGTATCGGGCATTCTTCACCGAGGTGTGACGACCGCACGTTGAAACAACTGATGCTACTGTGTTCAGTCTCAACTCACATCCATTTGGCAACTTTTTGAAGAACTCCGTTATTTGTGCACGATAACACACACCACCTTTTATTTCAGCCGTTACTCTCACCAGTCACAGTATAATACTGAATATGTATATAACACAACAGAACCTGCTCCAAAGGCCATTTTTCTCACGATATTCACTGCTACTTTATAGTTCATTTTGGCACTTGTTGACATCTCTCATAAATAACAACACCTTAACTCCCTTTCACATTTAAGAGTAAATCACTATGTTTTGGTCGAGAAATCCTTTGGACCTCACAGTTGACTGAGAGACAAACGACAGATTGTTCAGCTGCAGACGGAAACACAAACCTCCGCTCGGCGCGTCTTCCTGTTCCCTCTCGCCCACCTCGGACGCTTCCCGTATATCTTTGTGGATCACCGGATGTATTTTTTTCATTCTTTTTTATCTTCTACAGGACAATGACGACGATGATGCATAAAAATGAAAAGAAATACTTAACTCGGATCACAGCTCGGGCCACGTCACTGTACAAACTTCACTATGACTTACGGAGACAAATTGGTTTCTCGCCAGCGTTCCTTTCTGAAGACATCCGGTGCGTACTACACCTTTCCAGAGGGGATGTTTCCGATGATAAACTGATAGCTCCTGCAGCCCTGCCATCTTCCTCTCGTCCCCACGGATTTGTGAATGACAATTTCCCCCCCTTTTTTGTGCATTTGTATGTTTCTCGGGGACCACACTGCGCCGCGTCGTCTAATGAGCCGATCGCTTTTCTTTTTCTTTTTTGCTACAGGGCACGATGGTAGATTTGCTCCGTGCCTGTGAGTGCCTGAAGGGAAGACAACACAGAGGAGGATGCTGATCTACGCTACGGCCGAAGCTAAAAACAGGCAATCGTCCACAGTCCATCTTGACTTTAACTTTATTTCTTCAAAGGTGCTTTATGTAAGAATTTTAGTTTAATGTTCTTAAGAAAAAAAAACTAAAATTAGCAAAGAATGTGAAAAAACTACCGAAGCTAGCGTGCTAACCAGTTAGCACCAGGTCGTCCTTTCTCGTACTGTCACTCCGAGCTCGCTAACTGAGCTAACTAGCTAACAACAGCTATAGCTAGCATTTACTCTGGTGCTGCCCCCCACTGGTTTGTAATATAAATTCAAGAGGTGGCCAATTCTTACATATCGCACCTTTTACTTTTATTTGGTGGATTTCAAGACCTAAAAAGGTGTGATTATCCAGTCTAATATATATATTTAAAAAAAAAGTAAAGTACTTTTTTTCCTTTGTGAATTAACCTGAGCACTGGAGATGCAGTGTGTGTGAGTGCTATAGGAAAAGTAAACGCTAACTCAGATGAATTATAGGCCTTTTGTGGTTGTCTTTTTCGATTAATGGCTATTTGTTGCACATTTTCTCCCCTAAAGAATCGCCGCATCGCAACTGATTAGACTGATGTTTCAGGGTATCGGAGTGTTTACGCGTCACGGCGCCAATTGAGTTTGTGAAACGTCTTCTTCCCCCCCGGCTGCCCCGTCGCTATCCCGATCAAACCAATCCTTTTTCCCCTCGGAAACTCCAACGCTGAAGAAAATGCTCGACAAACAAAGAAACACCGTATACTGAATGACAACTGGTCAAACTGTGGGCTGATATGTTGACTCTTTTTTTTGAATATACACGTCCTCACATTTTCACTTGTGGAATAATTTTCAAACGAATCACAAAAGCGACGCCCCACCAGCCACCCTCCCTCCCCCGCCCTCCCCCCCCAATTCCGTTAGCAAACACAAAGCAGGATATGACGTCAATGAGCATCTAGAGAGCATGTGAATCGATCAATAGGAGGAAATAAACAGTACAAGTATACTTTCATGAGCATCTGAATGATAAAATGTATAGAATATGTCTTTTTTTTTTTCTTCTTCACACAATCAAAATGAGTAATGCATACCTTTGACTCTTTTTATCTCGTAATGCCCTAAGCTCTAGAACATGTTCTGACACTCTCTGAAATCACAGTATTTTTCAAGACAAAATCATATCTACAATAATCAGCACTTTGTTTGTAACCATAATGAAAAAGAACCCCCCCGCCCGCCCCGTCCGCCCTCTCCCGCCCCCAAAAAGGACATGTTTTCTAAAAATAACATGAGAAGAGAAAAAGGAATACAAGTTTTGCGTTGACTCTGCGGCGGCGGCGGTCAAACATCCCATCCACGCGGCCCCCCTCCCCTCTCTCTCGTGGAGACCACTGGGGGGGCGGAGCCAGAGCTGATGTCTGATAAAGAGAACGATATCACTTCAAAAAACCCAAGGAACAACACATAATCCAAACAAGGTTGCTGTACATAGTAGAACCGGAGATTTCCGTGCGTGTTATCCATGGGCGAATGAGGGCGGGGTTAGGGGAGGGGGGATTTGGGAGAGGGGGCGTGTCAAGGATCTCACTCAGCTGATGCCTGAACGGACGAGCCACCACTGATTTCATGAGCTGCAGTAGAGGATTTTTTTTTTTTTGATCACAATAAAAAGTCGATGGGACTCTGAGACATCTTTTCTCTCCCAAGAGCTTTTCCCCTCTCTCTTTTTTCTTCGTTTTCTTTTTTAGCAAAAATATCATGCAGTCTTTAGTTCCAAAAACCCCTGGCGGGATCTCGTGTTTGTTTGTTTGTTTGTTTGTTTGTTGTTTGTTTGTCGTTTGTTGTTTCTTTCAGGAGGAAAAAAAGAAACTCAAAGCCTTGAAATTCTTCGCTCACAATTATTTCTTAAACATTCAAGTCATCCTATTAATACTTTGTACAGCAGAAAGGTCCTTCAGATTTCACATGTGTATATATAAATATAATATATAGAAATATGCATATACATATGTTCAACTTGTATATGTGTATACATATTTTGGAACTGTATCAAAGCCAATTTAATGTGCTCTCAAAATATGGCCCATGATTCCTAGTGGGATGCACATCAATTCACATAGTACAACCAGTAGATTAGGTTGAAAAATCCAAAGGTGATGGGGAAAATGACCCGGGACCACTTGTCAATGGTGCTAACATCTGACAGGTTTGGGATTTTCAACTTGAGCTTGGAGGAGCGTCGCCGTAGCCGACAGTTGGCCCGGCTCCGCATGGCGCTCCGGTCCAGCGAGTGGTGGCTGAAGCCGTCTCGGGGCGCCATGGGCTTCCTGAATTGGACCCCGGAGCTGTCGAAGGACATGACCGAATTCCGAGAGTCACTGACGCTGCTCCCCACGTCCGAAGGCATCACTTCGTTGTTCATCTCCAGCGTGGTGAGGAGGATGTTTCCGTACGCATCCACCTTTGCGAGGAGAAAAGGGGGAAAGACACCGGGAGTCAGCGAACGCGGACGTGACGAGGAGTAGCCCCAAATTCCCCTTTAATAGTGAAACTTACATTAACCCCCCTCCCGTCCCCCACAAGCTAAAGCAAAATGTAGGGATGATATGGAACGTCATTTCTTGCATGCAACAGAAATAGTTAACAAAGAGTTTTTCTTTAAACAGACATCTATTAGTAACTTAATCATCTGACTGTACTGTGAAGGCTGGCCTACAGCTGATATGATTTCTAAATACATGTACCCCAACTTTTCTTTGTTCCTCGAGATACAGATTTCTTCGCTGTGTAAATGACCTGAAGGTGTTGGTTTGAAACGGCACGGAAATGGAGTCCTTGCAATGTGAAAGAAAAGTGAAGAGAACATTAAAATGGCTATAAAAACTTTCCGGCAAACAAGCACATTTTTATCCTTAAAGATTACACAATGCATTAAGACATCGAGTCAACAGGAACAACTTTTGAATTAGCATTTAGTACTTCACACACAAAAAAACGAGGAGGAGGGGGAGGGGCTTCATTCAGTCTGAATCAATCTGCCAGGGCCAAATTGTTAAACGACTTCTTCTCTTTTTGTGCGTTTTCATGTCGTGTCCACTTGTGTTACAACACAAGGCAGCGGAGTGAGAATGAACGAAGCCTACAGCATAAACATAGACAACAAACCTAAATAAGAAATGAGAATGTTAACACCACTGTTGAGCTAGATGAATCGCTATCTCGATGAAAAAAAACAGAGGCTATGCTCGATAGAAAGCGGTCAGTGCTTGAGGGAGAAGCGATGGATGATGGTAGGTGAATGCATAGTGGGCCGTGGTGGCATTAGTATGCTCCTGGAAGATTACTTCAGGGAATAACCGTGTGTGTGTCTTTGGACAAAATGACTGTAGCTAGAAATGTGCAGAACATAGTTGTTTTTGTACTTTTGAACTCTGACTGACACGGAGACGACTAGAGAGATAGCAGATGAGGATGCAAACCTGTTCCCTCAGGCGCTTCTCTTCGTATCTTGTGCGCTCGTTGTTGACTTTGTTCAGCCTCTCATTGATTTTCTTCTGTTGCGCAGGGCCCCGGCCAAAGAACACGTAATTTACAAAGGCATATTCGAGCAGGGCCAGGAACACAAACACAAAACAGCCCATGAGGTAGACGTCGATGGCTTTCACATACGGAATCTTTGGGAGAGTCTCCCTAAGGTGGGTGTTAATTGTTGTCATGGTAAGCACCGTAGTCACACCTGAGCACAGCAGCACACACAGGAAAGAAAGAGGTCATCGTCAGGAAGAGGAAGTTAGCTTTCATTTTTAAACAACATTACCAGCAGTTCAGTGACGGAAGAAGAGTTCAGGTCATTAACTTTAGTACAAGTAACAATACTACGCTGTAAAAAGTGTTCAGGTCATTAACTTTAGTACAAGTAACAATACTACGCTGTAAAAAGTGTTCAGGCCATTAACTTTAGTACAAGTAACAATACTACGCTGTAAAAAGTGTTCAGGTCATTAACTTTAGTACAAGTAACAATACTGCACTGTAAAAAGTGTTCAGGTCATTAACTTTAGTACAAGTAACAATACTACACTGTAAAAAGTGTTCAGGTCATTAACTTTAGTACAAGTAACAATACTGCACTGTAAAAAGTGTTCAGGTCATTAACTTTAGTACAAGTAACAATACTGCACTGTAAAAAGTGTTCAGGTCATTAACTTTAGTACAAGTAACAATACTACACTGTAAAAAGTGTTCAGGTCATTAACTTTAGTACAAGTAACAATACTACACTGTAAAAAGTGTTCAGGTCATTAACTTTAGTACACTGTAAAAAGTGTTCAGGTCATTAACTTTAGTACAAGTAACAATACTACACTGTAAAAAGTGTTCAGGTCATTAACTTTAGTACTAGTAACAATACTGCACTGTAAAAAGTGTTCAGGTCATTAACAATACTACACTGTAAAAAGTGTTCAGGTCATTAACTTTAGTACAAGTAACAATACTACACTGTAAAAAGTGTTCAGGTCATTAACTTAAATATCAATAGTAAAGTGTAGGTATCTCAATATTATACTTACAGAAGGTATAATTCTTGAGTAAATGACTGGTGTCCTACCTATTTCAAGAGTATTCGTTCAGCATAAACATTATTACAATCTTTTTTTGTGTGTTCTAGAAACATCCGCTGGCCAAACTTAACCTTATGGAGGGCCGACTTTAGACCCCGGGCCCCACTTTGTGCAGGCCTGTGTTACAGGATTGGGCACAATGTTGTTTGTTGTTTATGTCGTAGCGTCTGAACGCAGTAAATGTGAATTTGTCAGATTTCATTAGCGTCACAAACATAATGATGTTGTAACTAAGTCCTGCTGTGACATTCTGTGCACTACTTTAAGGTAACTGGGACACATTTATCATATTATGAGTAAGCATGTCTCTCAGCCTTACTCACAGCACATGTAAGTCCTACTCATCCCTCCACGTTATCAACATGTACATCAGTGTTTCTGTGTGTACACATCCCAGCGACAGAACAGACTCTATATGAGCACAGGAAACTGCGATACTGACATTTTTTTCACTGAATCAAATTAAGTTGATAGTTTTATCTGCCTGTAAGTGCCGACGATGTACACGGCGACATTAAACCTGCTGTTAGTTCCTGTGATAATCACTGGATTTTAATGGAGACAGGTAGAAGTTTAATAATGCAGCGGGGGCTGTGTTCTCACCCAGGGCCACCCGAGCTGCAGAGGCATCGTAATTGATCCAGAAGGAGACCCAGGAGAGGATGGTGATCAAGATGGAGGGCATGTACGTCTGCAGGATGAAATATCCAATGTTCCTCTTAATCCTGAAACTCAGCGAAAGCCTTGGATATGAACCTGTAAAGGAGAAAAGGATGGAGCGATAGTTTGGAAAAAAGAGCAGGGCAGAGTGAAAAAAAAAAAACATCAGCGGGGAGGAGGAGAGAAAAAAAAAAAAAAGGAGAGAAAACGTTGGCACAACTTAAGAGTTCCAAAGTCTGCACTTTGACAACGCGCAGGGTAGTCATTTCTCCATTTGTTCGGATGGAGCACTTAATTTCCCCAAAGCGATGGATTCCTTTCCAGGGACAAGTTCGATTCCAATTAAACATGGCAGAAAGTCGCAAACACGGCAGATTTTTCTGCAACCCCCTATCTCAGCAGGCAGCTCCAGCATCCCTCTGAGAATTGTCACGGAGAGCCGCTCTGCTTTTCTTTCGCACTTCTCTCTGTCCTCTAAACATTAGCAAAAGGGCGTTTTAGAGGTGCATAATTGCAACGCACGCCTTTACAGTAAAAGAGGAAGGGAGATATACAGTATGTGGATGCAGGAAAACATCAGCCGGCTGTGCCAAGACATTAATTGGTCTTTTGACTGCACTTTAATTTAAACAACCACAACAATACAATGCTGATGCAGAGGGGAATATAAACATCAAGTGCTTCAGCTCGAGCTTTATATTTACAAGGTAGGAGACAATACAGATTTCTCTAAATATACTTAAACCCCATCCTGTGTATCCGAGCTACAGTTTTATTCTCCGACACGTCACCAAAGAAAGAAGGCTTCAGATAAGCGTGATGGTTTTAATCTACAAAGGCCATTTGCTATGGAGAACACACGGTGATGAATGACCTCATCATCTCCAGGTTCCTCTAAATCTTTTAATGAATCAATACCTGCGAATACATACTTCATCAAGTCGGAGGCGAACGCCCGAGAACTCCCAAGTAGGCTCGAGATTAATGAAGGCGACCGACGTTCGTAGATTTGATTCGACTCAAACGTGAGAATTGCCCGTAAATATCTCCTTTGTTTGCCTTTTAACAATAGGAGGGTTGTTTATAGGGGAGCTGGGTTCAACGGAAACAAGGTTATTCATTCACGTCACTTTTGGTTGTTTTATCAGGCTTTTTCGTCAACTTGTCATCTTTATACAGAACGATTTAACTAGTTTCCACATCACTTTGTGTATGAACGTGAGTCCACCCAGCAGGAGACACGTCAGCTAAAAGATTTGAAGCATTATTTTTTATAAGAGTCTTACCTGTAGTAAACCTGACCTCCCTGGACACCAAGCGGAGCTCTACGATGGAGAACTGAGGTAACTCTAGCTTATCAACGCCCGTCACGGCGTTGTCCCCTCCTTGCCAGAAGAATACGATGTCGTCTGTGGTGTATCCATCTGTGTCGAGGTCAGGGGACAAATTCAAATCAAACAATTATGCTCCATTAAAGTCACTCAGAATTAAGCCACCCTAAAAATATATATATTTTGCAATTCTAATTTCCTTTCGGGCACGAAGAACAACATTTTTGTCCATTATTTATTCGAAGCTTTCCTTTTTTAACTGACCGCTGTTGAACTGTTTAATTACGAGCCCCGTGCAAAAACAGTACAGATGTCCACTCCCAGTAAAAGTGCACTTTCTATAATTTGCATGTTTATTTCTCTATTAAAGTGTGCGAGGGAAATTCTCTAATGTCCCTTATTATTCTTAACAATTGTAGATGTAACATTATTATGTATGTAAAGTGAAATCTTATGTGTGTGTCCGTTGCAGAGTATGAACGGATGTATTCATGTATTGTATGTGCCGTGAAAGTTAACATAAAGGATCCTGAAGTGAAGCCTCTTCTGCCTATAAGTGTTTCGACCTTAGGTTGACGTAAGACGCACAACAATGGTTAAAGAACATTTCTGTGCATCATGAGGCGGATGTGGAGATGAGTGGAATAGTGTTCTGAGTGAGATCATATGTAATGTAATTATCACAAAGGATGAGGAGAGGCTGCCTCTCTTCAGTCATCGTCTGTGCGCTGCTGATGTGCGACTCTTGCTTGCGAGCAATAAAGAACTTATTGTGTCAAACTTGGTGAGTTGACCAACTCTCATCCGCACTAGACAAGCGACTGATTTCCAGTTGCCACGACGATTTAAACGAAATACATTTTGTTGTTATGCATCTTTTTCTATGGACGAGAGCGATGTGCAACACTAGTGAAATTATACATTAGTGTACATATAACTATAACATGATGTTGCACTTCCTTAAGTGCAGTTACAGGAATGTGGCCAGTGTTCAGTTTAACAACTCCAGTAGTCTCCACGAGTCACTGTTCAGCTGTGTGTGGTGTTTTTTCGCACAGAATGCACAAGCCACCATACAGTCGCTAACAACTGAGTGTGACCTTCATGCCAGATGGTGGATGACGTACTATCTTGCTCCAAACAGAAGTACATTATTTTGCATACGCACTAATATAAATAAAAACTGTATTGACCAAAGACAATTGCTAAATAATGTACAAATGAGAAAAATAAAATAAGTAACTTGTGTCTGATCTATTCTTTTTTCCAAGTGCACATATTTTTAGGTCGCAACATCACTTCTAAATGAAACTGTCTGTGGTGAGCACAACAGCACAACAGTTTTAGGGTATTATTATTTTAATTTAAAATTTTGGTTACTGTGTCAAACTTGGTGTTTTGACCAACTCTCATCTGCACTAGACAAGCGACTGATTTTCATCTTTTTATATGGACGAGAGCGATGTGCAACACTGGAGAAATAATACATTTTACATATAACAAACATGATGTTGCACCCTTAAAGCAGACAGGACTCCGTCTTCAGTTTGGCAACTTTATTCTCCCGGACACTGCACTTTTTTATGTTCGTTTTTTCCACACATGCACAACAACAATACGGTCTCGGCCGTAATCAATGACGTCACGGCCGCATGCGCGCTGATGACGTATTATCTTGCTCCAAACAGAAATACATTATTTTGTATGAGCACTAATATAAATAAAAACTGTGTTGACCAAAGACAATTGCTAAATAATGTACAAATGAAAAAAAATAAAATAAGTTACTCGTGTCTGATCTATTCTTTTTTCCAAGTGCACATATTTTTAGGTCGCAACATCACTTCTAAATATCTCAAGGAAATTGAATCGAATGCAACTGGATTTGGTTTTTGTCTTGAAGATGTTTCACCTCTCATCCGAGAGGCTTCATCAGTTCCTGCTGTTCCTGCTAGTCCCAGCCTCGTCAAGCGAGCAGGAACTGATGAAGCCTCTCGGATGAGAGGTGAAACGTCTTCAAGACAAAAACCAAATCCAGTTGCATTCGATTCAATTACCTTGAGATAACTATGACCTGGATGAATGAGAATATTCACAAAATCACTTCTAAATGAAACTGTCTGTGGTGAGCACAACAGCACACCAGTTTTAGATTATTATTATTTTAATTTAAAATGTTGGTTCTCTAAACCATTGCTGACTTGTTTAACCATCAGTATTCCCTATACACACACACATATATATGACATACACAGACCATGCAGCGAAAGAAGACAGCACTAAAACAAAAAACCTCACCGGCTCAAGATTTAAATCTGTTGTTTTCCCAACCTGCAATCACATGCGGCAGCGTCCAGACTTCTCTGGCGTTCTATCACCGCATGCATTACTACCTTCATGAATATTTATTAACATGTGTCACTTGGTATGGCTGCTCCCACACATTCCCAACTGGCAGTCCAATTGAAAGTGACCACAGCAGTAGATTTATGTCAATAGGCCAGTATGCATTCACCGCGGAGCAATTTCTCAGTCCGGGAAGTGTAACCACATTTCACATTCTACTACCCGACGTCCAGACCTGGATGGCATTACGCTCACTAAGGGACCGGGATTCATTACCATTAAATCTCTCTCTGGGGTTACAGGGTAAGGAAATGTGACATTGTCCATGAAATTGAAACAACTGCCTGCCTAATCAATCAAACTGATGGTTAATGTGCATGACTCCCACGAGCGCGGAGCATTCCGCGAGCATAAACAGCAGATATTCCTGCGACTTTTTAATTCACGGCGTATCCATATTTCATCGCACGCCGACGTCCCCGAGGGGAAACACTTTGCGCTTTTATCCCGAGCAGCGAGGAACCACAAATATGCGGTTTATTGAACAGGTGGCTTGACTGATGGAGTGGTCAATGAAAATGATCAAGCAAATACAATTTTTAATTACACCACCAGCACATTTTTCTCCTGGATATTGATTTATCTAAATTAAAGCATTTTGACTGTGGATTTCTTTCTCCGCGACAGTCCAAAAGGATGTGACTTGGTTTGCGCGTTCTCGAGCGCCTCGTCTCTGTTACGGTTTGAGGCAACAAGGACGAATGACACCATGAAGAAAATAGTACGAGGGAACAGACGAGAAACATCGGACTGATGTGAAGACAAACACAGATGAACTTACAGAGAGAGACACAGACTTAAATACACAAGGGAGGGAAGACTAATGAGAGAGAGGTTAAAGTAATAATTAGGTCTTGGTTGTGAGAGACAAAGTAAAGTTACATTACTTACAGCTTTCAATCTCCAGGGTGCAGTTCTGTTCATCCAGAGGGTACCTCCTCAAGTCCATCATGCAAGCAGCTGTGGTGGTTATCCTACGAAGAAAAGACACGAACAGAACAGGGACTGTCATTAAGGCAGAAACAGACCATTTTAGGAATTTTATTTCCCCACAAATGAAGGGAAAGGGAAAAAGGTTAAGTTGGATATAGTTTTGTAGTCCACAAAAGATTCCCGGAGCTTCACGGCAGAACGGCGTTGCAGCATTGGGGACAACTTCTTCAGCCGTTTGGGAGAAAGCTGCAACGCCGTTTTGCCGTGAAGCTCCAGGAATGATTAGTGGACTCTAAAACTTCACCAGACTCCCATCGCCATGAGGGTGAGAAGATAATGACTGACGCATTGGCACATTGTACATACGATGAACCACCACTGACTCACGCTGCACTTTCAAAGTCAGTTTTTCTGTGGTCGTCCAAAACAGAACGCCTCGCACAAGTTCACCATGTTTATCTGTGTACTATTGTGTTTTGCCGATACTGCACGCATCCTAATGGGTTCGATTGTGTGTATATTTGTAGCCCAGTCCTGTTCCTTAACGTAAGGAACATGTAGTTAACCGTAACCTTTTAAGGCTCATTGGAGCTTGAGATGTTGCCCGAGTGCACGTGGCACAGGACGGGGGGAGCATGTTGAAAGAGTTTGGTTTTATTTCACTATTTTTCCACATTTCCAGAGACTCTTGAAGTTTTCTGCGGTCTGGAGACATATTTCCTTTTACGTGGATCACCGACTGCTCGGCGTCTGCAACTTTGTCAATGCGCGTTATTTATTGCTCGTTCCCAGATCTGCATTTTCTGCCAGCTAGCTTCGGCGGAGACGTATGCATCGCAGTTTATTAAAGTCAATAAATCCAGTAGCCCAGGAAAACAGCTTTGGCTACAAATTACACATGTAGGGGTCTCTGGCATTTAACTGAGATATTTACCGGTGCAGCACATTTTAGTAATTACATTTCTGCTGTTCGTACCAGCTGCTATGTGTTCATCACGCCGGCGTTCGCTCGCTTACTGCCCTCCTGTGTGAACGGAATAGAAAAATTAATTTTCAGCTCATCATCTCCGTGTCAGAAGCCACCGGCACGTTCACGAGGGGGAAAGTTTGATACGCGGCGTGTACGTCCCCGTGTGTATGTTCCCGCCTGATGACAGTAATGTGTGGCGCTGCCCTTTAAAGCACATTCGGATACATTATTAATCATGTTAAAGTCAACGCCGCCACCGCCGCTGCTACACTCTGTAGTTTTTACACTGATGCGGCGAGCAAATGTGCACAACCACTGTACCCAGAACAACCCAGAATTAGCAATACAGTAGATAATAAGCTGTACGCATCGGAAATATACTGCTCGAACTCACGAGTTCTGTAAATTGGTCATGGCGCGGTGAGCAGCGTGCTGTCGGCAGGTAATTGGAAAACAAAATATGTTCCGCTCAAGCCGATTGGGCCGGATTAAACACATGTGGGGGGGCCTCTCTGGGCTCCGTGATAGCAGGGAGGCACCAGAAGGGTGAAGAAAATAACACACATAAACAAAATGTGTGACAGCCACGTATTTATTATTCACAATGACACCGAGCTGCATTCTGCTGCACAAGCATTAAGCTGCCCGAGCTGCGTTCTGCTCCGCTCCGCTGTTGCCGAACCTCCCCGCTGCCTGGCGGTGCTCCGGCGCTCTGAGCGGACAGCGGGGCTGCCACCGGTGCACACTGTGAGGAGATAACATCATGCCTAATTACATTAATAGGAAAGGTCACTTGGCAATCACGATTTCCCAGGCAAATCACCGAAGAGAAGCGTTGTTTTCCCCTTTCAATGTTGTTTTCACTTCTGTGCAGTGGATGATACAAATGAATAGGTATGATTCGGATACCGTTCTGTTGCTTCAGCTCGGGGGATTTCCTGCGACACTCGGCCGACTACGCATCCTTTAACATGTTTGTAATCCCAAACAGACAACATGAGGAATTATTTAATTGTTCGCGGATATATTTGGCCAGTTTACAGACATGGAATAAAAAAATCTTGTTTTTTATATGAAGAAATTGGCAAAAAATATAAAGACTCTTTACAGACTTTACTCAACCACAAAGACACTTCTTGATGAAGCTGGCAGTGTCTCAATATTGTAATCTTTGTCAATAAATCTGTTCTGGATTTACCGGCGTGTGATGTGGGAACGCCGCCCGACTAAATATTTGTGGGAGCAGGTTTGTAAAACTGATTGGATCATATTTCACATGCTATTAAATGAAGACTCTTTAACTTTATCTTGTCTCAGAGAAAACCTCCACATGAACTTTTTAATATGTATCTTGAATATATTATATTCTGTTTATGCAGTATATATAAAGATATTGATGAATTTCAGAAAATATATGGGCCCAAAACAAGGTGCTGGGGACCTGGGAAGGAGCACTGAGACAGCAAAATCCTTACTTTCTTTTGTTTTTCCCCCACCTTTGTTTGTGGAGAGGTGGTTGGAGGTCAGGGGGATGTTTTCTTATATATAGTATAATGTGATACAATCTTTAAGATGATTGATTTGCTCTTTTCAAAGTCATCTCTGCATCATTTTTGAAGGTGTCGTGCATTTTTAAGCTCCCAAGACACAAAGTATGTAAGGTAAAAAAAAAAGGAGGAGGAGGAAAAAAGTAGCATCACCATTAATAAAATGGTTAAAAGTTGGTGTGCATATGCAGTTAGATTAGCTGTAAACCTTCAATGTGCAAAAAGCAATTCAAGAGAAAGGTAGCTGATTGTTAAGTCTCATTTCCCAGGTCGTCAAATACCGATTCTCGGCATTTGACAGCTACCTTACATATTGCTCTTCTAAGTATTTCTCTCATTTAGATTAAACACTGATGACTAACAAAGGGCGACAAACTCAGAAACTCTGTCTGATTCCTCCAAATGCTATTAGATTTGAAGCCAAATCCTGATCCTGATCCAACTAAGCTGCAGCCACTTCAAACCAGCACCAACAGGAATGAGAAGAAAGTAGAAAAACAGAAATTTCGAATGTGAAATAATTTACAGTTTCAGCTTTTTTTCCTCCAATAGATAATGTCTTCATTTAGGATCTTTGGTGTCCATCAACACATGTTAACCGCAGCCTTTTATGGATCTACTAAGCCACTTTGAGCCCAAAAATAAAAAGTGAAATAGTGTTAAAATACATCAAGGAAAGGAAAAAAAAATGTATGCCAAAGTCGTATCCTGCTGCATGCAGGGGGAAAGTAGAACAAACTAAAAATGTGGAGAGAGCTGCCTGAGCAACCTCAGGCTGTAGCAAGGTCCTGAGTCCTCTGTGATCAGGAACAGGAAGACATACCCTGTCAAGACACAGTTAGAGTTCTTAAAAGACAATACCCCCGGTAGTATCGTGAAGCAGGGAAACCATGGCAGCAGCAGCAGCAGCAGCTCGGAGTATTGGACAGATATGAATTCTTTACCCCTCGGCAGAGAGGAGGGAAAAAAAAACACAACGACTTTATATGTGTCCGTTAAACAAGTGAGGAGAGAATCATCATTGAGTCGGCACGAGTCGGGACGGCTCACAGCGAGGGGCTGGGAAATGGAAATGTCAGCAGATGTAGGTCAGCAACTTAGGATTCCCACCAGAGACGGTCAGCAGACCTGAGCCGGCGCTGCAGTCTGACACTCAGCAGTCTGTTTGCTCTGTGGAGATCAAGACGATACGCGATATTGGTTGGTTTGTAATTTTTTTTTTTTGAGAAGTAAACATCTAACCTGTGTGGGGTTAAAGGCCAAAGTATATCTGATATCAACGTGTTGCTGTTGTTCCAGGACCATCAGCTTTTAACACATGATTTAGATGATTTAAGCTTTGTTTTATTAATCCAGATTTTACTTATTTCATTTCCCTGTGTTACACTGTCTGCTGTTTTTATCTATATTTGCAATTACCCCGATTACTTTCTTTTTAGTGATTTAGTGATTCTTTGATGAAATGTTGCATATAAAGCACTTTTTAACTGCATTTTTAAAGGTGCTATATCAAAAGTCTTGGTTAGGTTTCAGGAACTAAAATACTTTGTTAGGTTTAGACAACAAAATACTTAGGTGTTAAGGAAAACATGGTTTGGGTTTGAATACGACCCTTTCATAGCGTTAAACTTCCATTGTTTTTTTTTACCCTGTTAAAAGTTTTTTTTTTCCATCAACATGGCAAGTTTTTCCTCACTCAATCGAGGGTCTAAGGACAGAGGATGTCGTTCACTGTACAGATTGTAAAGCCCATCGAGGCAATGTGATTGTGATTTTGGGCTATATAAAGAAAATTTATTTGATTTTGATTTGATTTGATTTGATTTAAACACTCGTTTGAAAGGATAACGTCTCCCATGTGCATATTTTTCCCGAGCAGCTAAGCTACGATTTTACAGAATTGATTCGTCAGTTTCAAAGATGGTCCAGGAACAACACCAACACAGCCATATGTCGTCAAAACCCAAAATTGCTGTGAATTGTAACTGCAAAGCATGAAAACAACTAAAGCAAAGGGTCAAATTTTTTATTAAGGTTCTTATAAGAAGTGTAAGTTAACAGGTAATATCTTATAAGGATATGTGAGGACATTATTACCTATTAAAGGTGCATTCCACTTCTTTTTTACAGGCCACTCTAATTTTTCCAGACCAGACATCGTGCCAGCTTCACATGACAACTACAAGCAATCTGGAGGTGGATCCAAGAGGCTCAGAGCGAGAGGCTTTCAGATATGTGAGCAATAGTTTTGACACCTACACAAGTCTACTCTTGTATCTGTCTCCGCGAGGTAGGCTTGGAGATCATAGTACTACATGGTGGTTTAATAAACACGGGAACAGAAGAGAGCGGATTCACGGGAATGGGAAGAGAGAAAACACCATCTGGCGAGAGCTTAGCTCAACAAAGCCCTCAATGCTCTCAGGACTCCAGTGCGCCACCAAACCGGATTGTGAGCTCACTAACGATGATTCAGCCCCTCAACTCACTGGCGAGTTCGACAAACGTGCTCTGCTGGACACTTTCTCCTGACGCTGACTTCTTTTATTGATGTTTGGAGTGACTTTGTTTGTTTGCAACACCACAAATGCTCTCCTGCATCGCTCAGCAGTCTTCAGACCCAGACAAAAACGAAGCACAAAGTTAAAAATCAGCTTCAGTATATCCAGGGTTGACAAAAAAAACGACAATTCAAGCAAAGTTCCCAAAAACAACATTAAGTGTCCCCTGTGAGATTAAAATTTTGGACCTACAGAACATATGCACCATCATTCCTCCAATGATTCTCACAATCCATGAACAACTGGACGCTCTCCAATCTACTTTATCTCCATGTCACTGCCAGTAGGACTATTTAAATGAAAGTACAAAAGCATTTTCCTCAAAATACCTCAAAAGTTAAAAGAGCTTGGTCTGCACAGAAACAGCCTAGTCAGAGATATTTTCTATGACATATTAGATTACTTCATCAAATCATAAGCTTGCAGTATTTTAGTGGTGTAGTTGGTGGAACTAGGCTGTGGTGAAATGACATCCCTAAAAAGTTTCCCTGACCTCGACAGAAAATGTCACGAGGTAAAAGAAGGACGTAAAGTAGAATTATGGACGGCACCAGTGCTAATAGAATCAGATCGCACTGAATTGTGGGATGACATCGCTTCCTTTTCTTTCATAAAGGATGGTCCGGTGTATCCCGTCTTCGAGGAGATGAGCAATGACGCACTGAAGCACCTTTTCCTTAGTATTTAAAGAAATCAACCAGCTCTTATCACGGCTACCACTTGAATGCTTTCAGGTCATTTCAGCCAATTAGGAACTTTCCCAAGCAAAAAAAAGACTAAATGACTGCAACCTGACTTCACATATAGATCTCCTTGACCGAACCAAAGTATGATCTTTGGTGCCTAAACCTGACCAAAGCCACTATTTCAACTTAATAACAGTCATAACATGTCAAAATATGTGACCTGTTTGTCAGCCAACATTATTTTGAAAGTCTAACCGGATGTGGCATCTTAGATATTATTGCAAAACTGACACTAGAAGGGAAGCTATCTGCTAACCCAAATACCTATCAATGCATCAGAAAATGTAATTTAATAATAAGATCAACAATAAAAACTAAGTATATTATTAAACCGTCTGAATCAGACCTGAGTGTTATTTGTGAAATATCAAATTATCCACAGTTGTGTCACATAAAATTATTATGCATGTACATTTCAAATATGCTTGTGGCATCTTTCATACATGTACATTTTTGTTTGCAGAAAAATAACATGTCTGACGCAGTCGGCTTGGTTCAGCCACAGAACAGAGACTGCAGGTACAGAGAACGCACCGCTCGACGCTCAACACGAGATCAGTGGGCGAGTAAATGAGGACGGAGTTGTGAGGTAGAAAGAATGTCAGCCTGTTCTTAAAACGAACACAAAAATAGAAATGGTTGATCAACTCGGATCGGCTCAGCTCGGATTAAAATCACCGCAAACACTCGGAATCAAGGTAAATAAAGGCGAGAAGAGAGAACAAACACCGGTATCAGCACATTTCACAGTGAGTGGATAGGTGAGAGCGCAGCACCAGGTGCAACAGTGTGTGTAATGTGATTGTCCACAGTTTGCATTTTACTGTGCTCAAGAGTAGCGCGGGGAACGGATTCAAACAGGCGGTCTTTACGAGGAAATGCATTTGAGACAACAAAAAACATCAAATGGTCGGACTTAAGGGGTGAACTGAACTGAGAATACGACATCTATTGTTAAAGTTCCATCCATTGTTCTGGTAAACAAAATGTCCACACAACCCTCGGGCAAAGTCGAACATTTTAACAAAGCCATTTAATTGCATGCTTACAGGAGGCTTTGTAAAGGTCCTGAAATCATCATCGGCACGTAGATTATGCTTCTATCTTCCGTACGCTGCTGAAAAAGTGGTCTGGAGGACAGTTCCAAGGGACGCCATCTGCCTTTTACCATTACTGCAGTGGGTGATGATAACAGTAAACCCCTGTGCACTGCGCTCGAAGACGAGATGCTGGAGGACTGGCTGACGCTCGTGTCCCCAGCAACAGTCTTAACTTTGTGATTCATGCAGGCACAAAGCCAGTGGAGGTGCAAATGCAGGTGTAATGCCATTTTCTTCTGGCACAAGTCCATTCTACTATGCTTGTGCCTGCTCGGTGCTTTTTGAGGCAACCTGGATGTGCTGAGGTACACAGGCTGAGCAGAGCAGCTGGGAATGTTTATTCAGATCAGGTGGTGCAGTGTAATGTTGGTGCCATTTTGGCATGAAACTGATCACGTTTCCACCTGCTCTGTTGAGTGGAGGCACGCACAAGTGACATTTTTACATTGAAAACCATCACAGTTATATGTAATTTATTGATTAATGCCAATTTATCCTTTACACAAATTGGTAATTCTTGCTCATAATGTTTGTTTACAAGTGCTTGTAGGATGTATGAGGTCCTTCTATTTCATTTCAGTATGTTCCTGTAGCCATAGGTCCCATAATGTAGAAAGTGAGATTCAATTTTTTGCAGTTTGTTCAGGTTTAGGAACCAAAACTACTACTTGGTTAGGTTTAGGAAACGAAAACGACTACTTGGTTAGGTTTAGGAAACCAAAACTATTACTTGGTTAGGTTTAGGAACGAAAACTACTACTTGGATAGGTTTAGGAACCAAAACTAGTACTTGGTTAGGTTTAGGAACCAAAACTATTACTTGGTTAGGTTTAGGAACCAAAACTACTACTTAGTTAGGTTTAAGAACCAAAACTATTACTTGGTTAGGTTTAGGAACCAAAACTATTACTTGGTTAGCTTTAGGGACCAGAACTACTACTTGGTTAGGTTTAGGAGCCAAAACTATCACTTGGTCAGGTTTAGGAACCAAAACTATTACTTGGTTAGGTTTAGGAGCCAAAACTACTACTTGGTTAGGTTTAGGAGCCAAAACTATTACTTGGTTAGGTTTAGGAACCACAAACTACTACTTGGTTAGGTTTAGGAAACCAAAACTACTACTTGGTTAGGTTTCAGAACTAAAACCACTACTTGGTTAAGTTTAGACATAAAAACTACTTGGTTAGTTTTAGAATAAGATCATACTTTGGGTTAAATTAAGAGAGTGGTAACTACTGCGTTAAACTTTTGGGCCACTGACCAGGCTGCTGTATTTCACACATTGAGAAGGACAGTGGTGTACTAAAACACCTATAAAGATGATGCACAAACACGTTGAGCGTTGCTTTGCTCAAGCCTGGGAGAGCTGACGAATGAGAACAGACTGGGCTTTTCGGGAGGCGGGTCTTAAAGAGACAGGCACTCAAATGGAGTGTTCAGACATAGGGTGTATAGAGGTGCTGCAGCAACGGACAGTATAAGAAAAACACTGTGTTTTGAATATCAAAGCATGTAAACATATTCTTGTTGATGCACAAGTATCAGAGCTGAAATTGGAGATGAGAAGCTGCAGTATAAGTGCTTCGATTGGCCTACGATTGGAATACGCCCCTATGATACCTGCTGATAACTTATTCATCCTGCTCTGGACCCTTCTCAGAGTGGCACCATGCTGCTCCAAGATTACATTTCTACATTGCCAGGTCCATGTGCGATTGTCACTGAGGGTAAAAAACAAACCCAAAAGATTCATCTTCGGTAGACATTTGCATTGTTTGGTCTCCAGCAGCAGTGAGATTGCATTTCTGCCATGTTGATACCTTGTGAACAGTCATAAAAAGAAAAAAGAAAAACTTTTTGCCGTCATATCTTCCTTTGTGTCAGTACCAGTTCAGTAATTCAGAGTTTCTGAATACTGATTATTGCATTAATAATTCATCGCTTCATGTGATCTACACCTTGTCACTGACGTCTTCTTTTATTCATGGAACAAAACACGTTTCCAGCTTCTTTGCCTCCATCAAACTGCTTTATTTTAATGACTTGTGTTAAGAAAAGCAGCAGTCCATTCTCAGTTTGAACAAACCTCAGGACACGTTCCTACTTTTAGACATCCCTGAGGGATTTTAGATGGGTCCCTCTGTGCACATTTACTGTTGACTGAATTGTCTAGTTTGTCACAGCGATCTGGGACATTTAGGTGGTGAGCATCTTGAACCTTTTTTTAGCCTTTTTGGGTCAATGAATTTTGGATTTAATGAACCTGTCTGCTTCTAAAGTATTATTATTGTTTGTCCTGAGTCATACTTAGAACTCTGTGGACTATTTACTTTATAAATAAAGCTTAAAAGTTTATTTATCGTCGCCAAAAATAAATCACTCATAACTCATCCTGCCGCAGGACAGAAAAACTTGCGTTGATCTTGTTTTTTCTCGCTACATGTGATCGCGAGCTTTCAAAATGATGAAAGCAGCAGTTATCTATTTAAAAGTTATCGTGAGCATGATGTTGTCTTCTTTTTCGGGTCTAATATTTAATCAAGTGTTTGCTCTAGATTTCTAAATATTGTTGATGCCATTCATCTATTTTCTTCATGTGCTCATCCTGTCTATTTTAGTCTTTGGACATATTAATGCAACACTTTTGCTGGTCAACATCCACATCAACCAATTATTGGCTAATGCTAAATGCTAGTGTGACAGTATCATCAGTGGAGAAGATTCATAAAGTCAGTAAATTATACTATCTACCAAAGTTTGCTAGCATTTACCACCAGAACATATGGTCCATATGAGTCCAGTAAGGATGTAGCAGAGTGTATTATAGTGAGATTGAGCCTTTTATTGCTTAAGAAGACGTCATTTTTAGTTCTAACTGGAAGAACTTGGTAGCTTTTCTCTATAAAGTCACACAACCCACATTATATTAGTACAAACCTGCAGTAAGCACTTGAAATTAACACTGATCTTGTACAAATAGTTCAGGTTCACCCAGGAGATACATATTGAAATGGAAACTGAAGAAGAAGATACCAAACGACCAAAAATGCACAGCGTATCGATTCGCCGCAGATTGGAGCGAAGACAGTCTGATGCAAACCAACAGACAAGCCATACAGACTGAGTGAAATCAATGCACATGGTAAGAGACGTACGAGACACGAAGCAGACTCTGTTCATACCTCAGCCCGTATAAGACCGTGCCGTCAGGGTGCAGACGGATCATACGGTTTTTCACTGTCACACCATGAAGAAAGGACTTCTTGTCGTTAAGGAAGTAGGTGTCGGGGAGCCAAAGCTGGTCTGCTACACGGTTGTCCAGAGTCAGGTTCAGCTTCAGCTCACCGTAGGCCAAACGCTTATCTCGCCAGCTCTGCTGGAAATACATTGTGATGGTGTAGTCCTGCGGAGAAGAAAGTCACAGACAAAAAAACCTATTCAGTCGTGCATAAGGTGAAGAGCGACGATGACTATTTAGGTCTCGCATTTTGTGTTGATCCTGCTATTTCCTGCTAGTAGCGGATGAATGTAGACGTAATTTTAGAAACAGTAGGAATGATTCATTGAATTAGGGTTAGGGTTAGGGTTAGGGTTCGTAGACAATCTCTGAGTTATGCATCAACATAGACTTTTATCTACATTAGATTTAATGTTGGGAACACAAACTCTAACAGACACGAACATAAATTCCCTCCATGCAGTGCTTTACCATGATGTAATTCAATGAAGGGCAAAAAGAGGAATAAGCAACTTTGATACAGCTAAAACAGCAATAAAATGCATCTGCTAGGAGGGCAGAACAACACTATTTTATGCACTCGGATCATGAAAACTGTTTAGCTTTTTAATACAATAAGAAAAAACAAACTGCTCAGCAAAAATAGGACAGCAAACCAATAAATACAGCTGTGCTAGTACTCCTGTGTAGTACTGTATCTAACTGGAAAAGCGCTCAAGTGGAGATATATGCTCTGACAGCTAATGCATCATTGGCCCTCTGGTCAAAGAACTGTAGTCTACAGTCAGACTCATGCGACATGTGACACATGGCAGCACATCGGCACACACAGCTATTTCACATTGCAGATTTGGAGAAAAGCGTTTTAATTTGATTTCCCAAAAGCAGACAACCTTATTCCTACATGCGTCTGTCAACAAAAACACCATGTAGTTGCAAACATCAATTCATTTTGTGTGATTTTTGAGGTTTTTTGTTCTGTTTCGTTTAATCGATGAAAGCGTTTATCTTGCCACTTCATCAGATTTCAAATTCACACAATATCTGTTGTCATAATTAAGAGTTCATCATGTTCGCTCAATGATATCTCAACCCAAGAAAGAAAGAAATAACACAAAAATACACAAACCAGACAAGCTTTTCTATTCCACCTCAACATATCTGAGGAGTGAGTCGACTGTGAGTGACGATGTCAAGCTGAGTGAAAGACGGAGTGCTAAGGGACACAATGACGTCATCACTCGGACGGCGGCCATACTGCCTTCTTCGCCCCTCAGCCTGCATTCCCGACTGCTCTCACAGTCATTCGTCACCGCATTCGTCGGTGGGAAGCCGGTGAGGGATCGTGTCCTTTTTTTTTTTGACACACTGGTACCTCCTTCTGGTTAGCTGGGTGCTTGCCTGGAGATGTGTGGGGGAACTGGGGGAGATTAGCATGAACCCCTTTGTGTGTTCCCCCCTCACTGTGAAGTACCCTGTTGGCAGCAAGACAGTGGCTCCTCAACGAGTAGTTAGCGGCGATAAGGACTGCACTGTGAGGAGGAAGTGGACACATTTTGGCAGGCACAGGACACAAGACGTGCGCGACTTACCATGTTTACTTCTGAGATGGAGTCGATGCTTGCTATGTTGATGCTCATTCCTACGATGACTGGAGGACCTGAGGGAACAGAGGAAAAGTGCCGTCACTAAATGAGAACATAAAGAGCAACATGCAACTACTGCACTTTGAACGCACCTTCAGCTGCACCGAGCACAAATACACTGATGGAGTAATGTTAATGTTAAAGTTCTTAAATGCATATTTCAATTTTATATTCATTTTATAACAAAACGGGACATTTTTGTATCTCAGAATACTGGATTCACCCACACATCTTCCTAATAAAAAGACCAACATCAGACAGATTTGCATGATGTATTATTTTTACATTTTAAGGCAAACTACTGCTCAGAATACATCGGCTACTCTCGTAGAGTAAAGTACGCCAGCGACAAAGCACATCTAAGTCTGCTGTTTTGTTGCCGCTTACAGAGTGTATGTAAAACAGAATGTATAGATCAGCTGCTCTCAGAAGCTTACGAAACGACACGGAGAAAATGCACTCACCCATACTAATTTCTAGGCTGGCAGTTCATGTAGAGGAACAGGAAGAGCAAACTGTGCCTCATTTACATGATTACAGTACATGCTGTAGACATGTAAACAGCCATGTGCATCAGCTCCTCTTATATGTACAGTAAACACTTAGCCCACTTCAATATTCACATAACTTTAGCTTTACAAGGATTATCCATTCACAGTGCCCATGTAGCCACAGTCGCTGTAAGCAACGCTCGGTGCCTTCGGACATACTCTGACTATGTTATTTATAATCAAACAGAGACATCTATATACAGCACGGTCCTCACTTTAGGGGCATTTTTTAAATACTGTGTGCATTCAATTTATTTTTTTTATATAACTGTGATGACTAATTACCATCTACTACATGCTACAGTAGAGTATTCCCTGAGCCTCAACATTTCCTTTTAAAGCCAGGTTTGGAAACTTATTCTGAAAGCATCTTTAGTTGTATTAGTAGACAATATCTGAACATCCCGACAGCAATCAATAAATCAAATGCTCTGATCAATAAAAGAAAAAAAACCTAGTATGTGCAGGCGTCTATAAAGCCCGTCCAATCGTCTCATTTGTCCTGTATGGAAAGATTGGAGAGGCTACCTAACATTTCTGTCGAACACGCTAGCTTGACAGCAGTGAGTACACTCTTAGAAATAAGGGTTCCAAAAGGGTTCTTCTACAAGGGCTGAGGTTCTACCTGGAACCATTTGCTTCTGAAAAACCCTTTCCTGAAGAAACGGTTTTTCAAGGGTTCTTGGTAACACTAACTGGTTCCAGTAAGAACCATTTTTATCCAGAGAACCCTTTCTTGGAGAAAGAGTTCTTCAGGGTTTGTTGAAAGCATGGGTATAAGATCCTGTATGGGTTCTTTGTAGAACCTCTCATGGGGGGTTCTGGGTGGAACCTTACACACACAGTTCTAGGTATAACCCTTTATGTTGGGTTCTAGGTAGAACCCTCCAAAAGGGTTCCAGGTGGAACCTTTATAAAAGGTTCTACCTGGAACCAAAAAGGGTTCTCCTATGAGGACAAGCTGAAGAACTTTATACGGTTCTACTTTTACTTCTAAGAGTGTACTAACTATTACTCATATAAGGTGATTTGTTACATGCGAGTGAGATGAGGTAGTTGGATACGGTTAGCGGTGACAAAGTTGTGCAGCCAATGAGCCTGGTGTTTAGCAGCTACCTTTGCTAACTTGTTGGCACAAAGCACACAGCCCCTGACCAAAACATCTAGGCAGGTTCAGTGGCAGTGACAGAATGTTGTTTGGCTGCTAACTGGGTAGCACAAAGCACACAGTCCCTGAACTGAAGAATAGTGCTGCAGCAGCAGCAGCAACATACTAGTTCAGCGGCTAACGTTAGCACAAAGCACACAGCAGTAAGGACTTACTGCTGGGCTGGGTAACCTTTTCATACTGAGGTAGGCTCGTGACGGCTATTTTGATTGTGTATATATGATTGTAAAAGTGCTGTTTATTTATATATTTATTAGAACAGCGAGCGCCTGAAGGGAGGGTTTGCTCTTGTTAGTTTCTACCTCAACTCCATTAATTTGTAGTTTTATTGAAACAAAATCTGGAATATTAGCATCACAGTACAGCCACACCTCTGTGGTCATACATAGACAGTAATGCTGAAGAAGCTGGACAGCAGAGAGGACTGGAGTCTAGAGTCTATTTAATGTTGCCTGTTTTCTATTTTTTCTGTGTTCTTAACCTTTTCTAGTAAGCATTAAAAATAGAAAACTGTCACCCAACGCTTGAGAAGCTGCTACCCCAGGCATTGGATTTTGGGAGGGAAGAGATTTGTCGACAGTGATTCTCAGCATTTTTTTTTTTTTTTTACAAATTCTTTCTCTTTTTATAGATTTATAGTGGTAATGTTATCCTCAACACCTCGACACCCTCTCCCCCCTCTTCCCCGCCTCTTCGAGCCTTGTCAGCCTCACATTGCGCCAGTGAGAATGATCCGGCCACAAAATATGAATTGCTGACACTAAAAAACAGAAAACAGAAGAAACAGTCCGGTGATTGGTTCATGTGGCAGTTGCTGATTCAGTATATTCAGATAATGCCCCATGGTATTATAGTGGAAATGACATTAGCATACGGATCATAAACAACGTAGAAAAGCAGATGTACTACAATATGTACTCTATCACGTGTATCATTATCATACAGTCTTCGCACACCCCTTCTCTCTGTGCCACTGTGTTTGTCCTCTCGCTGCACTAATTAAGAACAAAACTGATGACGAGGAAACGTACTGAACAGTTTTCAAACCATCCTGCTCAGGAGTATCAGGAAGTTTGTTCTTTGTCGTATTTGTCCTTGCACATCTGTTTGAATCAGTTGTTTTCACATGTCCTCTCATGAAGCGTTAAACATACTGTTGAAGTTTAAGTGACATTAAAGTAATCAATAAGCATTTATTCTTTTTTTGTGATAAAATTTGCATGTTTTATGTCAAGACTCTGGGATTAGATACAGGCAGTAATGAGCCAGCGTGACTCACAGAGGACCGAGTGATTCATTTCTACACTCAGCTGATGGATGACCTGTTCACAAGTTCACAAAACAGACTTAGATTATAAAAAAAAAACAATCGTGACTTTTGTGCATTGTCTCCCTTTGACTACAACAGATCTACAGAATCAGAATCCTCTCGAAATATAATGCTTTGAAACCAAAGAGATGGATAACAGATCCTGACAGTTACCGCAGACAGCCGGAGTCATGGGGATGTTTATGGGTTGCAGACTTGCACAGTTCAGAGCCCATAAAGATTTTTTGACAATGTATTAAAATTGCCAACATAACCCTCATCTGTCCAAATAGCTTCACGACGCTGAAATAAAGACTCCGGGTGCATGAAAAGGCTAGACGCCTATACTTCTTTTTTATTGGTGATGGCTAAAAATACAGTTCAATCAAAGCTGTCAGTCTGCACTTTACCCTCTCTAACTATAGTGTTTGTCACTCTAATAACAGCACAGACTCACAAATTGTCTGTCGGGCTTCAATTACGTAGAGCACGGAGCTTATTGTACCAATCTATTGTATGAAATAAGAGCGGAATGAGCGCATTTGACTAAAAACATTAATAAAAACAATTGCCATTAAATTTGATTACCAATAAGCCCGTTGAAATTCCTGCATTGATGGATGAAAACTTCATTAATTGTGCTTCAATCAAATTGCTGAAGGAACTGAAAATGATCTGTGATTTCTTTATATACTAGTGAGACTCTAAAACCTTCATGACTGAACGCATCTACGCACAAGGATTAGTGTCCTGTTGGTTCTGGTTAAGAGACTAGACGAGCCAGAAGTCGCGCCCATATTGTGCACTATGTATCTGAGTTGTATTGACCAATCAGTATTGAGCAGGCTTTGGTTGTATGCAGGTAAGCCGTCCATGTGGAGAGCAATAGAGGCGGAACACATTGACGAAATGCATCCTCAGGACCCATCTGCTACCTTCCGATGACGATTTTTTATTAGCTTTAATTAGTTGTATCTCAACTACAAGTCCAATTTTCATGTCTCTGGGTACCAATCGGACTCTAAACAATGACCACCACATGAAAGACAAAGTCTCGGCGTTGGATGTTGCCTCCAGAGGCTAATTTGTCATCAGACAATAGCTGAAGGGTTCTGAGATTGGAATTCACCAAAAGGTTTGTCCACTTTAACAACAAATTCATTGAACATTGTACATAAGAAAGCTTCAGTGTATCCAGACACTTGAACCAGAACTGCATTAGAGTAAAATGGGGTCCAAACTCCCTCCCCGTGCAAATCAAAACCTGTCATCGACCAGGAGCTATCGTGAAGCCAAGACCAACATTGAATAAGGCTTAAACAGGTGGTTCGGTAAAGTTTAATCCTGCAGGGCACGTTGCCAGAATCTGATCCACAAGGACCCAAATCTATTTTCAGTAAATCATTTTGCGTCTTACTCACGAGTGGTAATGTGTCACTCATCGTGTCCCTCACTCACTGAACATACGTTACCGTCCCTAACTACGCTTAATTAACACATTTCAATGCATGAATCCACCTGAACTATAAGCGGCCATTGTGGTGCAGCTTGCAAGTATGATTGCATTGGCACACACGCATGTGCTGAACACCACCTGGGCGTACATCATTGCTAAATGCTTGGGAAACCATGCAGCAGCTGTGTAGCGGGCAATTTATGCAAACGTTAACAAGTCAACGCAGGAGCAGTTACTGGTGTTCTCCAGTCGCCTCAGTCAACCAGAGGCTGGTAGAAAACGCTGGAACCAGTCACTGCGTTTTAACGGAGTAAACTGGGCTCAATATCAGGAGATTGGACAGAGTAGATGCACAAGTCTTGACCATTTAAGTCAAAGCTTTCATCAACCTTTGAATTAGAAAGTATTATCATAACTAGGCCTTTATTTTCTGTCTTTTTGCCAAACAAAACTACGCTCTATCCTGTACAATCTTGAGGTATTACGGTCACGAAACATTCCTCTGAAGCCTGAATGGATGTGGTCATGACTGTAACCCAAACTGAACTCTGTTGAGATTTACTCTGATTCATCTAAATGACTTAAAGATCCTTCCTTTGGGCCCCTTCCTGCAGATATTGGTTAATTACCATGTTTCTCTTCAAATACTGGTGCTAAAATATTAACCAGCAAACCACTTGGCTGTAAAGGCCCATCGTTCCTCTCTCTTACATCCTGTAATCCTATTTCCTCCCCTCCCACCTCTCCTCCCACTACACTAAATGCCCCGAAGCTTTGTCATATTCCCTGACCCATCTCTTTCGACAAAAAAAAAGGGGGGGAGAAAGTAAGTAGGACCATTTCCATCGCACTTTGCGAAGGCAACCAGTAACAGTTTTCCCTGGAGATGTCAAAGTACATTCATTCGCTAGATGAAAACAGAGAGCGCCAATCTCTCTCTCTCTCTCTCCCACTCCCTCTCTGCATATTTGACCCTGCTTTAGTGGAACAGAAACACTCACTTTGTCACCACAGCTCTCCCAAAATAAAACCGCTACCTGCACTTGCACTTCACAAGTCGGGAGAGCGAAACCTTTTCATCTTTAAATAAGCATCTCTCCATCAACTGTCTACCAACGTTGTCGATGAAATGCTTGATTTTTTTTTCCCTCCAGTGAATACTTGGAAATAATACTATTAACTTATGAACAAAGTGCTCACGACAGTCGTCTGTCAGTCGTGTCATGAGGAAGAGATTGATTGATTGCCGTCCATAGCACCATATCGTCTCGAAACAATTAACATACGAGTGTGTCAAACTGTTCCTGCTCTCTAGTTTTACACTAATGTCGGCCAATAATCCCAGTAGAAACAGTTCTCAGTGTCTGATGACGGGCTGAAATTAGATCTGTTTTGCAGTTTTGCCTCGCGAACCTTCAGTCACGGCCCTTGGCGTCTCACACAGACACACAATGTACACTCAGCGATCAATGTGGAAAGCCTTTTGTGCCAGAGAGCCTTTCTGGGCCTTATGGGGGCAACATGCGGCGCCATGTCTTGGCAAAGGAGCGGTGACAGAAATCTTGTCCTCACTGGGAAGTCGGGGAGTTCAACCCTCTCGATTCCATCTCTTGACAGATGACACCCAGTTTTACTTCTATTATAGCACTATTTATACTATAATTACTTCTACTATTTTACAATAAATTACTAACAGCAAGTAGAAAGACTGAATTTGATTAAACACATAGCTGCCACCCTGCTTCCTCTCAGGATCACTGTCCTTTCATTTACAACCAACTGTAGAAATAAAGTCACAGAAAACTATTTAAGTCGTTTCTACGATGGCTTTTTATTTGTTTTGTGAATATTACCATGGTAACAAACCACTGATCTAATTTGCTATCCAATTGCTGTGTAGGACAGGTTCCATTTCTGCAAAAGAAACTGAAGCTTTAGGCTAAATAGCATCGTTTCTCACATTTAGTCAGGCGAACAGGAGACTCTCCATATGGCGTTTTTGGACTGTTTTATTGTATTCAGCAAGTGTATGAAAAAAAACACTTTATAAGCTTCAGCCATCAACCCAGAAGATATTCCAACAGTCTTCCTAATGGCAGAATTTACTACAGCGCAGCAGCACCGGGGGCTTCTCGAGATGGGCATCGAGGCAGGAGGTACAACTTATTATCCTCCAGCTTTCACCAGGGCAACAGAGGTCATTATTATGAAATCAAAGTGTGAGAATTAACACTGTGAGCAGATCAATCAAGTCATGAAGAACATTCCTGCAGCGCAGAGCAACAATTTCATTAAAAAACGCTGACCACCGTGCTCACACCTCGTTTCCTCGCCAGTGTTATATTGTTTATTGAGTCCCATATAGCTAGTTTAAAGAAGAGATATTCTCCAACTTTCTCGACAATGGCGATGCTACGTGTTGGGAAAATATGCTCGTTTGCTTCCTTGGCCAGAGTTAGATGAGAAAGGGTAACAATATCTGCCTAGCAACATCTCTAAAGCTCACTGATTAACAATCGTTTGATCCGTGTGGAAGTGTGAAGACAACTTGAGGTTTCCCGGTTTCCAGCCGGTGCACTAAAATAAGCTTATCCAAACAAAGCTAAGCAAAGCTAACCAGCTGCTGCCAGTGGCTTCATATTAACTGTACAGTCGTAACAGTGGCATTGATCTTCTCATCTTACTCTTACCAAAACATCCAGTTATACCTTTAACAAAACACTATTTACGACCGATCACTGACTGGTTGGCAGTATTTTTGGCCTTCATATATATCACTACCTCATCAGACATCCTCACATTTAGAGCATAAATTACGCACTCATGATTTTGATAGCGTTCATATCATGTATTTGAAAGACCACAACTTTCTGTGCGAGTCCTTACTGTGTTAAAATAAGTAAATCTGTGAGTCTTTACTTTTTAAATAAATTAAATAAAGCAGGAAATTATTGGTTTAAGGCATTCTTGAGGTTTGTGAATCATCATTCTCTCTTCTTTAACCAACACGTAAGGGCCTTAAATAATAAATAACCAGACAAAGAAGGGAACAGTGTTAATGTGGACGACGTTACCGCTGGTTGGTTTGGTGTGAGGGCTCACCCAGAGGGCTCTGGGTTGTCAAAACTAACATCGAGCCCTCTGGTGTACCGCGGGCCTCATTCCACTTATCTTTAAGTGACAAAGCCTCCATAAAAATGTGTGCAACTTGAAACTAAATTGCTTACATTTACATTGCATTGTCACTAAACGGTGATGCCTGCCTTATGATCCCCGCCTGACGATCCCCATGGTAACCGTTTGCAATTAGTACATCATCCTCACAAACACCTGAATCGTGTCGCGGTACCGGATGATTGACCTGGATCATGGCTGAGGGAGTTATTAGCCGGGCTGGGAACTTTGCGATGACGACAGCTGCTGCGTCGACTAGATTTCCCTCGACGGTTCAAAAAACCAGCCAGTCATGCATCTCACTGTGCTCGTCGTGTTTTCCCTGCTTGTTGACAGTTGCCTCTTCTTTTCTTTTTTTTTTTTTTTTTTCGAAAATCTGCTTAGCTTTCCTCTCCTTCGCTTATTATGTATGTGCAGTACGCCGTCCCCTCAACTCCGACAATGTGTCGCCACATTCAGCTTCCAGTCTGACAGTCTTATCTAGCCGCGGGGCAGATGAGCTACAGTGATGTAGTGGGCAGTGAGGCTGCCCTATTTAATGTTTTTCCTTGGTAATGGCAGCTCATATCATAACAATATAAGTTCAGTGTCAAGGAACGGTCGTAGGATTACAAGATGTATCCCAACTTCAACTGAAGGCAGTGCAGAACGTCTCTTAAGGCAGCCAAGTTGCTTCAATTTGCCTACAAATAACACAGTTTGAGACCAAGTCCAATTTTGTGGACATTCAGTAACATATCTGTGGTTTTACTTGTTAACATTTACTCTGGTAGTTGGATTGCAATCTGAAAAATGCTGAAGAAATCATTCACGCCAGCTATACCTGGACTGTAAAGAGTGCTGTAAGGGTTCGTCCCAGTTTTTAATCAATATGGTTTTCCCTTCGTGTGTCAGAGAGTAATCAGCTGGGCGCTTGCCAAATTAGCGAAAAAAACTGCCTCCATTATGGACCGTCAATGTCAGCCAAAGCTTTTACTGGAGCTCCTCACGGATAAAATATGTACTGTACGTATAAGCAAGAGTCTGATATTGGTTTCTATAAATGCATTAAAATGTTTTCAATAAACAATCAAACACCGATGGTTCACACGGTCGCCACCGGTCCTCGTATATTCCTCATCGTTAAATTGTGGCGTTTTTAAATGCAGTTTGGCACGGCGTTCTCCACGAGGTGAACGTACAGGGAACACTAGGCCATTTGCTTTCTCTGGCTAATTTTAGATACTAACACAAGATACTTGTATGTCTGCCATTTGAATAATTGCAGGCTTGATCAGACATCGGGTGAGAGGGAGTCCAGCCGCTGCGCACAAGAGAGACGAACACGCGTTTATATAAATCCTTTCGGCGGGGCCAACGTTAAGACTACATGGACGAAGAATCATGTTGTGCATGTTGTCAAGGCAGAGACTGAGTCAGACCTCCCTGCTGAATTCGGCAAACCTCAAAAAAAAAAAGGTATTACACGAGTGGTGTCTTGGACTGTAAGCATTAACAACGTCTGCTTTGGATTTTTGCGGTGATCTTCAACGTCTTCAACCCTCCAACCTCACGACAAGTCTGGAAACAAAGGGAAAGGTGCACTGCGAAGGCAACGAGATGGATTACTTTCTGCACTAATAAAAAGGCTTAACCAGCCTGATATCTTAGTGCAACCACAAGAGGGCAACATAATGATATTCCCTCACTGTAGCCACGGCTCATAAACTGGATATTTTTGACAAATGGAGCAGCATAAATTACAGACAAACAGGTGCTGAGATTAGGGGCCGAGTTAAGTCTTTTGGCATATCTGGGTTGATTCTGTCCTCGTGCCAGGAAGGCAGAGTTTTCAGCAGTCGAGTCGACGTCTCACTGCACCTCATTCGGCATTAGTACATGATGAAATCTGATTAAAGGAGCTCAAGGAAGACGCTTGATGTGGTTTTTGTATGGTACGTATAGAGGAAGGAGGGGCACTGCTCCCCCCTCCTCGACAGTGTAACCTTCCACGATGCTCATATTTTCATTTAAATATCCAGTGTTCCAACATTCAGAGTACAAACATATCAAACTGGATTAAATTACATATTCAAAATCGAGGATGTCGTTGTCGTGTTATTCCACAGATCCTGTCAGTTCTGAAAACAAATTTGCTGGACGGCAAAGAAAACACCGCTCTGCCTCTTATATAAAAAAAAAAAAAAAAACTCTGATAATCAACCCATTGCCTAGCAACAGAGGGCTCCATAGCAACTGTGCAGCATTTTCCCTACAGTGTTGCAAGAGGAGCATGATGATGATTTAGCCAGTCAAGTCTGTGTTTGCTTTCTGTTTTCAATGGCTGCTGCTGCTTTTAATGAAGCTCTTTCCTCAAAGAAAAATCGACGAACAGAACAATACGTTACAAATTCTTCCCCTGCGTTACACACGGCAGCCTCATCGGCGATGTCCATTTGGCAGGAAGTGACTAATGCACAGAAAATGCGCCGTCGCTTACAAAGCAAAAGGGCGTCTTTGACGAACACCGACTGTGACTGAATGCATAAGACCTAAAATGTGACAACGGCACCTTCAAATTCAACATTTAACACAGTGTTTATGGTCTAATGCATTAAAAATACATTACTGCACCAGTTTTTCACGTTATCATGTACATTTTTCTAAACTTGACTACTGCGAACACGTCGACTCTTGGCTGTGATGGAGTTTAGAGGTTTAAATGATTCCAAATGAGCTCTGCATGACTGTGAAAGCATTCAACAAAACAGCTGTGTGAACAGGACAGCCGAACTCTGCCACCTCAACATTAATAACACTCCTAAAGATCCTGTCGATGCATATATTAAGGCATACATCAAAATGGTGTTGTATTTGTCCGACATGATATTTGTTAGTAACCTGACTCTCGCCAGATGCATTTCATTCCACCTAGCTCCACTCACATACATCTGGGATCGCTCTCGTTGGGAGGGATTTCGGCACCAGATTTTCAGGTCGAGCCAATCAGGACCGCCGGGCGGGAGTTTCATAGATGTGACGTAGCGGAGAAGCGACTGTTTTGATTCAGACAACAATGGCGGCTCGCATCGAGGAAGCAAGCGTCAACATTGATGCTGCTATTTCATCCGTGTTGTCCAATCTACCCAATATTTTTTTGTTAAAAGAACATCAGAGAACTAACCTGACTCTCGCCAGATGAGAACGAAATTCATCTGGTGAGAGTCAGGTTAGGTTTTCCCTGCATCACTCTCATCAACGTCACAGGTTGGTTTCGATGTGAGTGGTTGAAGTAGCACATCAATAAAGATGACGGACAAGTGGTTTATCCAATCATATGCAAGGATTTTTGATAAGGCCCAGCCTCCTGAAACACATCTCCAATGGAGCGATCCCAGATGGATGAGTGGAGCGAGGCGGAGCGAAATTCAGCTGGCGAGAGTCAGGTTAATTTGTTAGGGGAAAGAAGTAAAATTCCTACATTAAAACCCTTAAGATGGCTCCTCCTCCTCCTCCTTCATCAAAAATGAGTATGAATATCAAAATATTCGTCATTTCACAAGTTCAACTGATGGACACAGGATGTCTCCTACTTCACTTTAAAGTGAACTTCCATTCTCAGCGTTTGTGCACCGGAGACTTCTTCCTCTCAACTATTTGTGATGTCACAAATCTCGCTCTTTGTCCCGCCTCTCAGAATCACAGAGGAAAATTTACACTTCCAGCAAAAACAGCCTTCTAGTGTCAAACTCTACACATAAATCATCCTACAGAGTGAAGCTAAAAAACAAAATCCTTGGGCAGTGTTTAGAGCTATAAGTCAGGTCAAGTTTATTTCTAGAGCCCATTTGAAAACAACAAACTTTGAACCAAAGATACCAACATCATCCTGCACCCACATCACATCTGAATAAAAAACACTTTGTTCATGCTTATTATCTAAAGCTTGTCATATCTACATCCGTGAAATGTATACACGTGGATGGAAAGGTGGTTTTCCAGTTTTATACATTAGTCCACAGGGTTGTGAATGCAGATGTCTTTATGAATGGAGCTATTTAGGTCACCACGGGGAGCTCCTGTAGCTGCCTGCGCTGGCCGAATTCATTCATCCTGCACCCTCAAGACCTTAAATATCCCCACAAGTTCACAAAATCTGAATATCTGAGCGTGCGGCGTTTAATTCAGCGCTCCAAAAACCATCAGCATTTTGATATGAAGTTCACATCTGAAATATAAAGCAGTTGAAGCCATAATTTAAGGTACATCAGCCTTTTAACCTCGTATTTTTTTTATAACCATATTTAAAATTGATGATTTGAGTTGATATGCCTTCTACAAGGAGCCTGTATAGTATATCCCAGCGTGAACTGGGCGAGCGAGTGCATCCAGTCACCAGTCTATCACAGAGCTAACACACACATATAGACTGACAAACACATTCACTCCTACGGGCGATGTAGAGTTTCCAGTTGACCTAACCTGCTCGTCTTTGGACTGTGGGAGGGAGTAAAAAAAAAAAAAACTGGAGCACCCGGAGGAGAGCCACTCAGACATGGAGCGAACATGTGAACGCCACACGGAAAGATCACAGCTTCAAAACAGATTGGCGGATCTGAACCCGGGACCTTTTTACGCTGCGAGGCTACGGTCTTACTCACTCGACCAGCGTGTGGCCTCGATAAATATTGAAAAACAATTTAAAAATAACATTTCTTAAGGGCGCATATACTGAGGGCCTCGTACAACATGTCTGTGCGATATTGTCGCGTAACTATTCGATCAAATTTCAAAATAAAATGCTTCTTTATGGACATTCCCATTAAGCAGTCATTGTTTTCACAGAAATTAGACAGAAGAAAAAATATTCTTTGCTCCAGTTTTAAAACACTGACATACTTTTTGCCTTCCACACGTGCGCAGTTTCTGCTTTTAACTTGATGCAATAGTCACCTATCGAGGCCACATAATCTAAACTTTGATATTTTAATCACAGGAGGAAGTCTGTCTTCACTTACACAAGACTCAAATTAGCCTCAAATTCACACCACATTAAGGTTTTGTACGACTGATGAGGCCGAGGAGAGGGGGGGGGTTACACAAGGATGTGCCAAAGAGCAGGCTGACGAAGTGGAAAGTTTATTTCAGGGCGGTCAGACTCTGATGAGAAAAGAACGAGGAAATGGTATACGAGATTTTTCGGCACAACTGTACGAACATCCCCAGTGTGACTTGTTCCGAGCCACGCTGTTCGGTTTTATTGCCCAACAGGAAACTTGACACTGCAATTCATTCTGCAGTTCTGCTTATTTTTTTTTTCTTCAGGTCTAATAAATAATTGTGTCATATATGTCCAACTGCAGTCATTTAACCTGGAATTCAATTTTTATTTGTCTTTTAGCCAGATATTAGATATTAGACCTATTTTTCACCGCTACTGTTCCCTCCTTGAACGCTCATTGATCATAATGTATCTGCTTTCCTCAAGCTCTGCACTGGACTTCTCTGTATTATCCAATTCTAACTATGTAAAGAAGATATTTAGTGAGGACACTCACTGATGGTTTGTTCTTAAGATCACATGCATGAAATATAATGACTGTCCACGTTCAGCACAGTTGCCAGAATACAATATTTGCATTATACATTTATGCAAAACCACAGATATGTTCATATATGTTTGTGTCATATGTACCATATTGACAGTTCTACAATGTGTACATGAGCTGACTTTCATATTGGGATATAAAGCTGGGGCGAGACGGCTACCAGCAAGAGACCACTGTTCAAGACAGCGTCTCAACATTTGTAAAAAACACTGAATATGTTAAACAAGAGTTGTGTTTGGCGACAGAACCCGTTATGCCAAAGCTTGATCTTTCCTTAAGCATTACCACATGGTTATGTGCCTCAACCTAACCAGACCGAAAGGACGGCATTGTTCAGTCCAGTCACCAGAAAAAAAACATGGATATGTTGCAGCTTTGTGTTTCTTTATCGTGACAATGTTGTGCTTATGGTCTGGTTTGGTTTGGACACAAAAAAAACACTTGGTTAGGGTTATCTCAAGGAAATTGAATCGAACGCAACTGGATTTGGTTTTTGTCTTTGAAGATGTTGAAGGACTAGTCCCAGCCTATTCAAGCGAGCAGGAACTGATGAAGCCTCTTGGATGAGAGGTGAAACGTCTTCAAGACAAAAACCAAATCCAGTTGCGTTCGATTCAATTTCCTTGAGATAACTATGACCTGGATGAATGAGAATATTCACAGGCTTGGTTAGGGTTAGGAAAAGATCGTGCTTTGGCTTAAAATGTCTGTTTTGGGCACCACAAACAATTCTTGTCAAAAAATATTTGGTCTTTGGAAATTGTCCTGTGGTCCCCTTTAAAAAATACCCAGTAGCGTCTTGATTACAAATTTTGAAACACCAGGACCATCCTCACAGAAAACCTCTTACACATGTTGAAACGCAGTCTTGACCTTTTTTTTTATAGTCAGCACCTTGTATTGTTTTTTTTAACATATACACACGTGTCCACTGAAAATGACAGCTCAATCTCAAAGACACGTTCCTGATCAAATCAAAGCTACATGGCGCCGTTGCAGCATCCTCCCATCATCTGAGGATATGATCTAACTGTAATAGCTAGCTCCCAGCACCGACGCTGAACAGCTATGAATATGAAGTAGGCTGTTACGGCAACTATGGATAAAGAAACAGGCAGGTAAGATTAGCGATAGCTGGTGAATAAAGGGAAATCATTAGAGCGGCCCTGGCACGAGGAGCGAGACAGGACAGAAAAGAAAATGATGAGGGAGAGCAGGAGAGCAGAGGCAGTACATCACAGGAAGCCGGAGAGACGGAGGATAAGTAAAGGTGGCCTCATCTTATCGTCCTATCCTGTCACAAACCCGGCTCCTGATATATGAAACCTACTTAGATTCCACACTAAAAAGCCGCACGTGAACAATGCTTCCTTACTTACATACACAAATTCTGTCAGTGAATTATGAAACGCTGCACATATTACCGGCTGGCTCTCCCGCTCATGAATTACAATCCCACGAGGAGCATTATTAAAGCAGGTCCGAGGGGATAACAAGTGAATTACAGTAGAAGGGTTAGCTTCATTTAGTTCAGTAGATTTTAGCGTAATCAGGAGCTCATAAAGTGAAATATTGTTAAAGTGTAAAGTCCAAACATGGAGGTAAATCAGAAATGTATGCCCAGTCTTGTACGTTTAGGTCAAACAGCACGATTTAACCCATGATGTCTTTACTGGAGACGGCAAAATGATTTAATAGAAGCAAATTAACCAGATATTACATGAAAATATCTCAAACTGATGCTTTGTCTGGTCGAAAGGGATGCAGAGCTGGATTTGACGGTACCGCATCAGTCCAGTTGCAAAGACAAAACCACTGACATGCTCACATTTGAACGTGTTAGAGGCTACGTACCATATTGACAGTTCGACAATACGTGTCATGTCACCTTCATATTACATATTTATGACCTCACTCTTTATATGGAGGGGTGGAGGTGGAGTTACAGGTGAGAGGGATGCCGAACCAGTTCAAAACTGTGTTTAAACATCTACTGGATAGTTTCAAGTAGACCTTGGGACGATTTCCAGCCACGTTTGCGATGACAAAAAACAGATATTTTTGACATGAAGTCGGGTGAATCTCCAGCTGAGTTTGTCGCTACGAAAACAGGCATTTGAATCCTAAATATGGTCTTTTCCTAACCCTAACCGAGTTTTTTTTTCTTTGCCTAAACCTAACCAGAGCATGAGCACAGCCTGCTTGTTGCAAACTCAACCTACTGACACGTAAACCTGCAACATATCACAGAATCGTGACCTGCCAACATTTATCCTGGTGATTATGTTGGCAAGTGTGCAAGCAGAGGATGACACACAAGGTGTGAGTCATGATTCTGGTGAAAGAAAAACCTCCAAAGAAGAGAAATAAAGACTCGTGAAGGTTAACTTCTTGATCAGTAGTGAAGCAGAAAGGCACTTGAGGACAGAGTGTGCCTACTGCAGGATTTATCCTGAAGCCATGAGGAAACTGATTGGCTAAAGAAGTATATAATTCATTTAATAGTCCTTTATGCTCCAACTTATAATTTATTTACTTATCGGCCTAATTTATTCAGCGAGCAGCACATTGACAGATTTAATCAATGCCATTCTTTCCATGTCGCTTTATAAAATTTGAAGTGAACATGAAGACTTTTAGCTATTTGCTATGTTTTTTCCTGAAACAACAGGAGTCTTTGTGTCTTCAACTGATGTCATGTTTCAAAGTCTCATCTCCGACACGTGCAGCAAATCCAAGTCACTCCAGTGGTGTGCGGCGCGTCGGTAGGTCCTGCCGAAGCTGCGTGCATGATTATATTAACTCGTGGTAATTACGTGCGAGATCCTCCTCAACGATCCGGGCTAATACGTCCCAAGAGGGCGGGATTCGTGAATTAATTCTTTATTAATACATTAATTTGTGACCATTACACTAACTCTGGCGTGCATGCAAGGGAATAAGGGATCATGTTGTTGGCTGTCTTTTTTTACTCTTTTGTTCAAGCTGTTACGGCAAATTACAGAGACCAAAGAATGTTTTAGGAATTAAAGCCAAAACGGACCTAAATATGAGCGTTATTAGAAAGTCGTGTGTGGAAACATGTGCTCGATGCTCTTTGCTTCTCCTGCACTGCCATCTAGAGTGTAGAGGTTCATTTATTTGCACATGAAATGATGATACACCAAAGGAACGGAGAAAGTCACATTGTGCAGGTGAGAAAAAATAAGAAAAAAAAGACTTCTCACCTCAAAGAAAACAAAGAAAAAAAACAAAGAGGAGTCAACGGATAACAGACTCTAAATGACAGACTCAAAAACAAGTCGCAGAAACAAGTCTATTAAAAGAATAAATGTAAAGTTAGGGAAAACAAAATAAACTCAGGTGGACCAAATAAAAATGTGGAATCAAAAAAGGAAAGTGACAGTTTGTTCAAAGACTCAACGGACGGAATGAAGGAAATGGAGACGGCGTGTCAGTTGATACGGTACGTACGTCTGTATTTGAACTATAGAGGCACGTGACCTCAGATCTATTCCAGATGGAGTCGTCTGCTTATAATGGAGACCAGACTATATGAATTATAAACTAAATGAGCACTTTGCAGGTAGTAAATGAAGATAGTCCAGTCGATGTCTCAGATTGTACATAAATATACGCCCGACACATACATTCATGCTGTTAAGATCGTATACAGCGTACGGCCGTCATCGGGTCGTGGTCGCCACAACAACAGCACGTGTTTGAATTATTCCTAAAGGTTTGCATCTTTGATTGAAACTGATGACTCGGTAAGAGCAGCCACAGTGTACCCGCAACACGAGTGTACCCAGCCAACAAAAAAAAAAAAAAGAAATCTTGAATAATGGATCGTCTTCTGAAAGCATGCACTTAAAAAACAGTGCCAACAAACAGCCAGCTACTCGAGTTCTTTACTTCTTGTGATGACAAAGCTCAATATTTTGTGCTCCGGCCCTTGTTTCTAAATTAATGTGCATGAGTGCGACGCAGCTGTTGTTGTCGGGTGGTTACGGGGTGGTGGTGGTGGTGGTGGGGGGGGATCATATAACAGGAAGGTGCTGTACGGATCTTTGCTAAATCAACATGACAGCCCCAGAAGTGTCTCAATATATTAACTTTAAAGTGTCTGTTACATGTTGGAGTGAGAAGTGTTAAAGGGTTCCTGCGTTGACACTGGAAGATTAGCGCTGCAGGTATTCACAGGTCCAGAGCAGTTGCATGTTAGTGATAATAACCAAAGTGGTGTTCAGGTTATCTTTTTATCAGAACACCTCAGAGTGCATTATCGTGATTATACCACAGTCGAAGCTTCAAACCTCCCTTTAAACTTATTTTAAGAGTAGATTTTGCTAATTTGATGTGAAAGTTTTAGTATTTTAGTATATCTTAGTATTTGGTGTTCCCCCCTCTATTGCTTTAAGCTGGCATGGACTCCACAAAGCCTCTTGTGATGTCACAGAATGCTTTCTCAGTCCCCCGTGAAGGTTCAGTTGGGTTGAGGAAAGTCCATGACGGTCAGGACACGTTGGTCTTCATGTAGTTTTCTTTGCAAAGTTGTGAGGTGTCAAATGTCAAATCATGCTGCTGTAACATGAGTCATCAGGTTTTCACGAACTCGTGGAGTCCGTACCAGCTCAGATGCATGCTGTCGGTAAAACGGAACATATCAAATGAGATATTTTTGTAATTTGTGAACTCAACTTTTCACTTAAATGGTTGATGATTTTATCATTTGTGTGAAAAAATGCAAAATATAAGTATTTTTGATGAGTGATGTCAGACTTTTTGACCCTTACTGTATGAAAAATCCCTTTTTGATACCTATGGAGCCCGTTCTTTATTGGGTTTAAATTTGCCGGTCACAGCCTGTCATGGCTTTGTGCGATACTAGATGATGTCATCTTGTTCCACGTGGCGGGACAAAATATTAATCTTAGCTCCTCATCTCAATAAACACGTACCATTAACCATTTCGAGCTTGTCTAAGAAAGCCGACACTGTAGGTAGATACTAGTCGGCCAAACATCAGAAAGGATGCAACTTCCAAGGCCAGTTATCATAAAGATCTTTGACCTTAAGAATATAAGTGGATCATGAGCCGACCATAACGCTTTTATACTGTTATGGATATTTTTTGTGGACTTCTACATCTACACTCTCTCATCTTGTGTTTTTTTTTTATCTTCTTATACGTGGAAACACGTTTTACAAGGCCGGCTGTCGGAGTTCAATAATGAAATGGGCTTTTAAAGCGGATGACAGCATCTATCTCCAGATGCTGTAAATGACATTTCTTTCCTTGTTTATCTATGTGAAACAATTGCATCTTGCCCTTGGCCATCCAATCCCGGTCCTGTCAAGGGCACGCCGCCCATCAATCACCGCAGGTTCAAAATGTGAGTCACTGGGGACCTGAAGAGCGGCGTCCAAACGGGGGAGGAAGAAAAAAAAAAAAAAATGCCCCGCATGCAGGATGCCTCACCAGCGTCTGACCCAGGCTTTTTGTACTTTGCAGTCCACTGCGATACATTCTGGTGCAATTCTATCAGCATTTTTCTCCTTCATTTCAAAGTTGCTGAAAACAACACTTTGAATAGGAAGATGAAGTATGTCCTTTCTCCCGCGTGCTATCTCTCACCACCCTTGCCCCCCCTCCTGCCTGCCTACATACACACCTCATTTAATTCAAATAGAAAATCTAAGTGAAGGGAGAAGGGGAAAAAGCGCCCAGCTTGAGCATTTTCCCCGTGTTTCCTCGGGAAATAAATCACCGGGCGTTCTCTCTTCATCAGGATAGATATCACTTGTACATGGCCCAACATCCATCCTGGGATTCTGACAACACACTGCTGTTTTGCGCTGAATAGGCATTACTTTGAGGCTGAGTTACGATGGCCCGCGCTATCGGCCCCTATGCAAAGCAGCCCCGCCATTTGACATGTGGCAGGCAGGCAGACTAAGAGATTGTCCTCAGTATTGCAAAAGTGTCCACCGGTCTTGACAGAACAGCTGCAGTATATCACTTAATGGCCGCAGCTGCCAAAATGCAGGTTGCAGCTGAAGTCACGCACGCATCAATCAGCGGCCGTGCTCACAGAGGGCGGATCTATAGTGTTGGACCGGGTTTCTGTAAATAGCCACGCACGTAAAGTATTTAGTCTGTTATCTCCTGATACTCAAAACGATCGCCTAAGATCAGTTACACTTAGATTACGCACAGCGTCGTGCATTAGAAAGTGAATATAAAGTGCCGTGGCTCATGCTTTTACTCGTACGCCTGCGCCTCTCTCCCTTTCATATTCGGTCAATTAAGTATCTATTCCACTCACCAGTCTCACTGCAACTGATCTGCAGTTTCATGGCTACATTTACTGCTTTTCCATTACAAACAAGATCAAGCTGCAGCTGGGACTCATTTAGGTCAATGGGAAATGAGATCAGTAAAAACCGTGGCTGCGTATACGGCAGACAGAGACAGGTGACCGTACTTTGATGACACAGCTGCATCAGACCGGTGAAACGAAAGCCGCCTATAGTCAGAGATCAGGTGCTCGCAGTTACGGCCACGGGCTGCCTCGCTGATGGAGCCGGACTCTCCCATCCCCGCGGTCCTGGCACCCATCGATGCCTTTTAATGTCCGAGATCGTTAAACTGCAAAATGTACGCTAATGCTCCTCCAGTCGGAACCATTAAAAGGCTCCCGTCAAATTCCTTTACAATACATTGTGATGGATCCTCGGCCCAGTCGTGGCGGAGCCGTGAGAGACAGCTGTTCTGTGGTGAAGCATGAGAATGGTATTATGAGAAGTTATGGAAGCAACCTGACCTTCAATATACTGTGCATTAGTGGTGTCTGACAGGAGCTGAGGCTGCCAGTTGCAGTCAGCATGGACAATTCAGTGTATATGTACAATCTGTATAACCAAATAAAGCTAAATAATGTTCTTTTTTTCTCTCAGAATCATCATATTTTGCACATTTGAACATTAACATGTGTTTACAGGTCTTGGGGAGTACTACTAATTAGTAGTATATGTAATCTGATTAATTGCCTCCAGTGATGTCACTCAGTGGCTCAGTTGCATTGTGGGTAATGCCTGGTTTTGAAAAGGAAGAAAAATGTGTGTAATGAAAAATGTGACATCTCTTGTTCTGCTGTATCGACTTCGATTAATTGCTTTTAAACTGTCCATAAAGAGTCCAGCGAGTGCAATGCTAGACCAACGGACTGCTTCTCAAAGCGAGGTGCCTTCATTACCCACAATGCAACTGGAAACGATACAGAGAAACTACAGCTAGGGCAACTTTACAGTATTATGTATGTATGTAATTCAATAGCTCGGCTACATATGTAAAGTATATTTTGTTGTTCTATTGTGTTTCAGAGGTGTTTCTGCTCCGTGTTATTATTTTTTTTAGGGCTGTACCTTGTTGTGTTATGTTGTCATGTTTTCCAGTTTCTTGAATGAAGAAGAAGAAGAAGAAGAAGAAGAAGAAGAAGGAGCAGACGAGTATGTTTGGCTACAACAGCTACTGTTTGTACTGTTGGCCCAACTCCAGCCTACAAAAAGCTCCTTCAGAAAGCAGTAGCTGACACCGTATTCACCTTTTTATACAGTGTGGGATGCTGCAGCAGTCAATACAAAAGTAAAAATCAATACAGTCTGGTTCATTCTGGACTGTGAATTGAAAGATCGGCATGTACTTTATATGTACTGTATGTATCAGTGTTTTAAACGTTGATAAATGTCAGATTTTTAATGAGATACCTCTTCAGAATGGAGCAAAATAACAACTTAAAAGTACTGAGGGCAAGTAATTTTATTATATAGAACTGATATCTAGGGTGGTTGCGATACAGATACCAGTGTAAGAAATGCCTCCGATACTGCCTAGAAAAGGCTGGATCGGTAATCAGCAAGTCAACAACTGTATTTGCTGATCAGATACTTAATCATTTATTTATTAGAAACCGTACCCTGCTGCTTCCCGTACAATTGTATGCAACTATGCAACAGATTTTTTACAGCACCAGTAGCCAACATCCATGAACGGCAAGCAACAGTGTTCATTTTTTCAGTTATGGGTGACTGTCAAATTCATTCTCTGCATGTATTTGTTCATGTTTTACAAAAGGGTTTAACCTGAGCCAGGCCATAAAAACAGTAATAGTTCAGGTATTGCAATCGGTACCAGGAACAAAATGCTGTTGGAACATTTCCTGTTGTACTCTCGGTGGAGCTATACGCTGCTGTGACATCACACTCCTAGGACAGGACGTATTGTGATTAACGTGCAAGTTTTATTCATACTTGTTGTTGTACGGAAACTTTTTTCCAGGCCGAAGCTCTTTATTCAAAGTTATCCAAAATAATCACACCACACATTATCACTTGCAATTTTTCAGCAGTCACACGGACTTCTAAAATCTGCAAGGCCATCTCCGCCATTTGACAACACTTCATAAATTACCCCAGTACGGCACCTTCTGTTAGACATTTACAGGCTCTCCAGTTTCTTTGTCATCCTGTTTATGCACGTCTACAATATGCTCTGGGAAATTCATTTTCTCTCTGCTGCACAACTGACAGAGTGCTATTTAATACACAGTAAGCCAGTTTCACTGTTTATTACACCAGACAAGGACAAAGTAAGGAAGGAGAGTCGCTTAGGAAAGCACCAGAGAACTGTATTTGTGCTGATAATCTAAATTATTTTCCATGTTCGGTATAGGGAAAGAGAGAAAGACACTGTAAACGCTGACATAATCAACTACGACTGCAAAGACGCTGAATAGTACGAAGCAGCCCAATACATTACATCAACTACAAATAGGACTTCTAGAGAAACCGTACACTCTGTACACGGACTTCTGTTGACTGCAACATCAGGACCGCTATACAGCATGATTCATAAATACTGATTCAATTATTATGTGCTGTATTACGTGTACCCTCCTCTCGTCTTGTAGGATACTGTGAGGAAATATTAACAAAACCGTATCTAATGCTTTCGCCAAATGTCAGCTACTTGGGAGGATGAGAAGAGGGGTGTTCAGTTGGTTGCAATCTGTTCTTCCGAGTCAGTGTAAAAAAAGAGTGACTCAGCGAGGCGGCAGGAAGTAAAGTTTTCTAGGACGTGTTATGTGTGCAAACCCACAACTAGGAGATTTCAAAAAGCAGCTAGCAGCATTTAGCAGCTAACTCAGAGAAGAACTGGAAACCAACAATGTCTGCCAGGGGAGACAAAGTGCTGTTCTTTTTACACTTTTACTTTTGCTTAGCGGATAGCTGGAATGCTATCCAAAAGAATAAAGTGGGTGTAAAGATCCACACGTCAACATTAATGTGAAAAGACGTTATTTACATCCTTTTTAAGCGGGAATCTTCAACTGCTAAGCTAAAAGCGTTAGCATAAACCCCAAAGTGGATACACAAGCTCGACCACACGTCCAGGGTGTAAATAATGCCTTTTTTCAAATCAATTAAAGATCTCGGGCCTCCGGAGACTTGGATTATGTCAGTTGAGCTTTACGTAGAATTGTATATAAATTGTAAAATTACAAATTATAAAGAGTCCTTATCGACTTCAGTTGTTTAGGAGAATGCTGCAATGCTGTTTTGCTCCACAAATGTTCTGTGGACTGTGAAACTTGTGTGAGGAGACGAGGACTGAATTTTCATTTTTGGGTGAAGTTGTCCTTTAAGTCCGTACATGGAATTATGTTTGTTTCTTATAATGTTGAGAAAGAAGCTGAACAGCCTTCTCACTCAACCCTTTGCTGAGTCATCCTCCCTATGAGGTTGCATCTAGTGTAAGTTGAGCTCTTCTGTAGGCACATTAAGCTGTGGTATGTACTGTGCATTGATCACGGGGAGAAGAAGTCTTCAGTGTATCAACTCACATTTAATGATGTAACTAATGATTTTTGATTTGCAGTGTTTTTAAATCAGATTCAGGTGGCTTCTTCATGTCAGAAATATAGTATATTGTTTTTCCTGTCTGCATTAATGTGCAATCAAACTGACTAAAGCGTAGCCTATATTGAGTCGGCAGTTTTTAAATACATTCCTGTCTGTGACTACGAGCTCATCCTCAAGTCACCATTTCAAAAGTGCTTGCCTCAGACTGCCCCCTGGACATTTGTCAACTATATTTAGAGGAAGGAGGGGTTCGACTTCACTCTATGCTTTTCATGATCAGCACTTGTATCTGAACACATATTTTTGCCATGCCTTGTACCAGCGATACACACAGTAAGTCTGAAGCACATTTAACTGCGTATGCATCCGTAAATGCTGTAGTGCATGTTCATCATTCGGTTCTTTGAATGCCCTACACTTGGTCAAAGCTCAGCAGGAATAATGGCGCGTTCGCAGTATTTGTGATACGTCCCCCTTCATGTTTTGTAACTTGTGGAAGCTGAGATCATAAAAACCCCCCCTTCCCATGCCGATGACAGCTTGGTTAAACCCGTTCCCGTGATGATGACAGCTTGGTTTGAAATATGTCCTCCAGAAGGACGAATGCGTGATTGAGGTGAGAACTGAGCTGTTATCTCTTCCGGCTGACCGGACATCACATGTGTTTTTTCGATTTTTTCTTTAATATTGAGATCAAAACTGCAAAAAAATATGCACACTCGTGACCCAGTACTCGATATGAGTCCAGTTCCCGTGCAACAAATCAGTAATAGCAAAAGAATCTTTGTCAGATCACCCTGCCCTTTTTTTCTTGGACGGCAGAACAAACCGTACTCAACACAGCACCAACATGACTCCCGATGGCAGAAGTGCACAGACAAAAACAATATAATCAAACTGGAAGTAAAAGTCATGCATGTGGACAAACGTCCGTCAAGAACAGACGTCACTGCTGTTGCTGACAAACAAACAATACAGCGAGTGCTTCGTGGCCATGGGAAGCATTTCTTAATTCTGGAAGAGAACTGCGTACTCTGACTGGTTACATGAAAAAAAAGTATTGCAGATGTCTTTACATGCAGACGGAGGAGATAAGAGAAGCAGAGACGATCATCCGACGATCTGTCCGAAGAAGAACTTGAACTATCATGTTGCAGGTTACGCTATGCTTCTAGAAAACTGGTTATTAGGCGTATTTAAGTGCTCAGAGCTGCATGCTTGTCCGCCACGGTCTAAAATAAACATCCATAAATCATTCATTTTGTTGCTTGTTTGGAATTATTCAAATAATCATCTACTACAAGGTAGCAGCATATTTGTAAATGCATTGAAAGACTGGTTAATAATTAAATGGGCCTCTTATAAAACGGATTTAGCTAGGTCATGTATTTCATTACTCTACTTTATTAATTTATTCGGATACATTTTATGGGTCATCACTTTTGTGAAAACCACTTCATCACACAGCAGAACATCCCGCCGTCGCTAACATGTACGTGTCGAGGCCGCGTGTCAGTAGAAACGGCGCCGTGTGTCTCAGAGGGCGTGTGTGAAGGTGGGCTGAGTTTTGCAGGAGAGGCAGTTTTTGTAGTTGTCGTGTGTTGGCAGACAACTCGACAATCATTGGATGCAAGGTCTCGATCACTCTTGAATTAAATCTGTTTGCTTACAACAAAAATAAAGTTGCAGTGAAATTTTGTAAAGAAGCACAATGATTATCTAAACTTTTTTATTTGCATATTTGTTCACGCACCCTGGACACACAATGCATATTTAACTTCTATAGTTTCTTACAGAACTGACTGCTGGTCTCCGGTCTACGTTCAGGTCCACTGGTGCTGCCACTGGAAGCTCTGATAAAATCATAGAAGATGTTCCCAAGCAAGCTGTACCCACAAAACAAACACCGTTCTGTTTCATGAATTTACTACAAAGGTCACAGGTTAATGTTGTCCCATTGCCTGTAACTGCAGTATTGAGCAGGCCATGGGGTGGCAAACACATTGTTGTGATGGGGTCATCAATCCACATTGAGGGAGTGACCACAATTCAAGGGACCGATAAGGAACATCTGCCTTTTGAATGAGGTTCAAAGTCAGGCCAGGTCGAGCCAACAAGAAATCTAGCCACTCATAGGTATGTAAGGAGTTGGTGGAACCATTCTGTGTTTGGCCAAACACAAGGTGATTTCACTTTGTTCTCTACCTTTCTGTTAATGTTGGTAACGATTGGGAACATCTTTTCAACCTGACGGTTTCAACCTGGTTTTGTCCATGATCAGTCACAGGGAGGTACAACCAATCCCCAGAGGATGCATCACCACAAACACTGTTTGTGCCAACACTGGACATATAGGACAGGATTGTGTCCCCTTCTATCCAATGTCTAAACAGCTGTGCAGTTTAAGCTCATGTGACAGTTTTCAACAAAAAACAGTGTCTCAGGGGCATACACATTGTAGCAGGTGCATATAGCAGAAGTAAGCGGCTCAGTGCATCTGTCGTTGCAATCCCGTTACTCGCTCTGTACATATAGCTGTACTGGTACGCCTGTGAGAGCCCAGTGCTCTATCCCACCAGAGGCCATGGACAGGATGCAATGGCTCTCATTGAACAAGCTCATCACACATTTACAGTCCGTACTTATCATAAAGGTCCATAGAGATGGTAACCAGTGGGTTGTTTTGTACCATCCACTGCATTGACACCATAGGAGGAGGCAATGCAGGACAAGACTGTCTCATTATCTGCATCGTAATATGCAGGCAGCTGAGCTAAATAGAAGACCATCAGTCCTTTAAAAGCTTCCAGAGCTTGGCCCAGTTTACAAGATGCATCGGTCTGAGGACGGTGGTACAGCAGTGAGAATTATCAAAAAGGAGTTTTCCATGACCTGAGCTCAAAAAGGGCCACAGGATTGGAGGCCTCTTTGAGGCAGATTTTGCCAATGCAACAATTATGTTTCCCAATGACACAGCAGTCGGTGCCTGGGACACATGCTTGTTTCTTTTCAGGCACAGCCCAGTTTCTAAAAGACTCTTCCTCACAAGATCCAGGTTTGCAAGGTTGTCCGCTATTGTGGCCCACGGATGAAATTACCGTCGAGATCTTGCGGCAGATTTGTCTATTGTTTGCAGGATACCACTTGTTGGGCTCATACAATGGGTGCTATGATCCACAGTCTGTGGGACTACTCCATTTCTTCCTTTCCAATTTATGGCATAAAGAACAATCTCGGCTTGTGAAAGTATAAGGTAGCCTCTGGAGGTATGTGCATCCTCAGTAAGATCTTCTAAGCCAATTCGGTCAGATCTAAGTAAGGCAAAGAAATGTGTCTCCAAGTGCATCTAGAAGGACCACTTGTGATTGGTTCTCACTTCCTACTCTGTATACAAATAAAGAACAATATCATTTCCCTTTGGAGAGATGAAATGCACTTTTTAATTACTTTCACAGAGGAGCGATAGAAAGCATTCTGCCTGGAAACATCATGGTTTGTTCATGACTCAGGACAGAAAGGCTCTGCAACAGGTAATTAAAACCACCCAGAGCATCATTGGTAGCCATTTGAGCATTAGTGATTTAAGTGAGCCTCAGCTTGTTCATCCTGCTGCTGTCGGACAAGCGATACAGGAGTACCCAGGGTCATACCAATAAACTACAAAGGTAACTTATTTCCTCAGGTAATAAGATTCCTGCCCACTTAATGCCATGTGTAAACAGGGCCTCTGAGCCAATCAAGGCCACCTCAAACTACACCTTTCTGTGCTTATCAGAACCGGCTTTACTGACGCTATTCCAGGATCCTGAACCCCTACATAAAATGTTTCATCTCAACTCGGGCTGGGCAATATGGCCTTGAATTAACATTGCGATATTTTATGGCTATATGGCGATAAATTAAGAAGTTATTTTGAAATCTCCTCAAAAGCACCTGCAAGATAGAAGTCCAATATGACCATGTTCATCATCAGTAATGTGGATATACTGGCCGAGTGGGTAAAGGCAAATATTAGAACAAGTCTAGTATGTTCAGGAAATGACATCACTTTACTGTAATGCAGCCTTTAAAACCAGGACAAGAACACACTTATGCCACATCACGAGATATCAACAACCATCAAGGATTGATAGTCTGTTGAATGGGAAAGTGTAACGAGGAGAAACTAGAACTAAAATGTGTTTCATCTTTATTCCATTGGGGTTGAATATTAAATAAGGGCAGATAAGGTAGCAAACATACGTGTGCCGTTAATAGGAACTGCTAAAATGCCAACGAAGCATTTTGAAAAAGACTTAAGTCTATTTTTCCTGTAAATGGGTTTCCGCCCTCAATATAGGTCAACATACATTCCCAAAGTGAAACTAGAAGACAGAGAGCTCATGTTGACACATGCATCCTCTCTTTTCTCAAAGAACATCTTTCATTATTATCACAATTACTTACCCAATTTCACATAGAAGTGTGATGATTTAGAAAGAGCAAATGTGTTCAAAGAAAATAAAAAAAACATTGGTGCTATCCTCAAAAACATTCTTTCTTAGCTGGGTCTGCAATGCTCTGGTAACCTCGCTGAATCGAAATCTAAGTGATGCATCATTCAGGTTATACGGGGGTTGCGGTCTATGACTCAGCTCTATGACCATGGGCAATTTGTTTGGAAGTTACATCCAACAGCTATAATCCAAGTAAAAAGATAATGAGAAGAAGAGATACGTAAACCTTTCGTAAATGATGCATTAGTCCTGAAAATATGTCACCAAGTATGTAAGTGCACTTCAGCTCTATTCGAAATTCAAGAATAATACGATTGCTGCTTTGGGTCTTTGTAGGCTTTTCATCTGGTGGTCAGGCCACAATGCATCAGTAAAATCTCAGAGCATCACTCGCGGCAACCTCTTTCTAACAATTCAGACCACAGTCTTTTTTTTTTTTCATCCGCGTATAGCTTTCAGCAAGTTCTCATTTCAAATATGGGTGTTGGCCCGACAGTTAGGAGCCACGGTAAGTGTCCAGCATCGAGCCCAATTAAAACCCTCTTTGTTGAATCTGGAGAGCCGAAGGTCGTCAGCAGTTGTGTCACGACAGAAGTAGCTGACTGATGTTGGAAATATCAAGACATGATGGACTGCAGCTCCCTGGCCTGAGGGTGAAGCACAGCTACTCTCTGCCTGGGATGCTCACTCTGTAAAACTTGCCCTACCCACTCCGGCACATTTACAGGCTGCTAGACAATAGGGGGCCATAACCAACCAATATCTAAGCATCCATCATCGCGTCCATTAACAAACATTTCCAAGCAGAAATGGCTGTTGAAATCTTTGAAGATAAAAGGGTAATTAAGGCAGTTTGTCTCTTTGTCTACACAGAAACATACAGTATTTTTTATCCAATCTTATGCTCATAATTAAAGCAACATTATGAAATTACTTTACATTAACATAACAACTTCAAAATCATTTAGTGGTACATGTACTGGGGTGAGTGGTGCCTCCTTCATTCCTACTCTGCAGCCTGAACCCCCTGTTCTTGCCCTATGTAACTCGGGTGAACAGGTACAATCCTGCGCAAGACATTTGTATGTAGCTTTACGGAACTAAGTCACGCACAACCAACTATGTTGAAAGTGGATCATATGGTATGGAGAAAATGTTTTCTGGTTTTCCCTCTGTGATTTACTGATGGACAGGAAGCTTTACTTGTTGGTAAACTAACTGCTAACTCCTGCTAACAGTAGGTGCCATCGGCCGTTGGCTCAGTTAGCTTTGCAGCTAGCTGGCTCAACAGTGAAATGCTGGTGGGGAGCAGTGACGGAATGGGCGCCATATCTAGAGACAGACATCAACAACCTGCTAGCTACATTAGTGGGACAGAGTAAAGGCTGATTTATGGTTGCACGTAGGCTCAAAGCAGAGCCTGCAACATAGTCTCCGGATCCAGAAACACTCTGGAAGCGATGAGTGGCTCAGGAGGACAGGTACAAGCCAAGAAAAGCAGCAGACGTCCAATCACGTTGGTTGGTGTGTTTACTGGGGAAACTACAAGTCTAAAAAAGCATGGCTGCTAGGCAACGGAGGGGAAGCTGAAAACACAATGCCACCAAGGGGACATTGACAGTCGTTGCAGTCTGTGTGCAGGTACATTTATTGGGAGGTTCAGGTTACGGCATAAAGCATGCATCTACGTAGAGCCTACGCTAAGGTACAGCGTAGATTCAACGCAGAGGCATAAATCAAGCTTAAGGTAATAATATGTGAGCTAAAAGAGCTAAAAGTGTGCGCCCCTTCTGAAGAGTGAATAAAGTCTTTTCTAATCAATTTGGAACTCGGGGCTTCTGGAGAGTTGGATTACGCTGGGAGAGCTTTTTGGAGCCATTTTCTGTTTTGTGTTTTTGGTTGTTTCTCTACGTTTTAAAACAAGCCCCCAGCTACTACAGTTGTTCATGCGAATGCTGCAACGCTGTTTGTGTGAAGCTCGAGAAAAAGTGTTGTGGATATCAGAACCTTCACCTGACTTTAAATCAGTGCGGGGTTGAGTAGATAATGACTGAATATTTCATTTTTGGGGGAACTTATCCTGTAAGCGCTATTTAATATTAAAACAGACCAAGACTCGCAAGCTCATATCGGCTGCACATTGAAAATACTTGAATGTGTCGTCGAGCATTATAAAGTTGATTCAACTGTCAGAAACAAAGACAATTAGACATTTCTTTGCCGCTCGCTCTCATTCAGCTTCCTCTGAATCAGTGATACGTCTCTGGAACGGCAGCACTCCAAAACACAGGACGAACGACGTAATCTCAACTATAACGTATATTTTTTTACGATGGCTAACATCAGGCTAACGCATTTTGGCACATAAGCCTTCATCGGAGCATCTGCTTTTGGCAGTGCACCCGACCAGTGGAAGGTTATATGAGGAGCCGCACCTGCTATACGTTTTTCACTGCTTGCTCTCATTCCCATCAAGTGTGGTGTAGACTCGGGACTGACAAGCTGCTGCCTGCAGCCTATTTATAAACAGGCTGGAGAATCATATATACTTAACAGACATGAAATATATTGTGTCCGCTGCATATACTTAAAGGCCAAATTATGTGTACAAAATGTAAATGCATGTCTAGAATTAAATTGCAACGTACTCTATTCTAAACATATTATATCATTTAGCGATACAGACAAAAGCCAAACTGCCACAGTGAATTAGGAGATGTAACGTTCTTGAGGCGATGGCCATCAACATGTATCATGTAATCATTACGTGATTTCGTTTAACGCGGTCTAGCTTTTTGTTACACACAAGCTGGCCGCATAGCATTATTCAGATATTTTTTTTGAGGTGAGTCATGCCACATTGTCTCTGCCTTCCATTCATTTAAAGTTAAATGTCACGTCTGTACACATGTTTCAGCGGGAAAAAAAAAAAGCCATTTTAACATTTTAGATTTTAGCATTTGAAGATGTGCTAGATTTTTTATTTTTTTTTTTTTTGGCCAACACGACTGGAGCGGGAGCAGATTTAAGTGGCGACACACACACACACACACACACGAAGACGTTCTACTGTGCTCCTCGCTCTCATTAAAATAACATCACACATGCCCTGGAAGTAAAAAAAGCCTCTTTTGTTCTTTGTTTTTCAGACGCCGACTGTAGTAAGTGGCCATAAGCTTTTTGGGAATACAAACTTTTTGAATACATGTGTGCAGCGGGCACAATAAAGCCGGTGCCGTAATGAATACGCTGCACTGAATCAGAGCCGTCACAATGGCTGTCGGTCGACGGTGAGTTACGACGTCATCAGCGAGTGGCCTTGCACCGACCAGGCCCCAGATGCTATTGTTGAAAACAAGAAACACCCTCTTTAAATTGAGCCTATCCGTCGTACGTAAAAACCTTTATTTTGACTTTAAAGTAGACCTATCCTTAGCAAAACCTTTCGCAGCAGGATGGTACGCTGTTCAGAAATCGAACAATTTTAAATCTGTTGTGGTTTAATAGTTTCGGTAAAACAATCAACCCAAATGACATACACCAACGACCGTCCCCCCTACGCCTTCTATTTTCAGCAATTATCAAAATAACCAATCAAAGTTAATGGAGCAGAAGGGCTTTTTCCCCCCGATCCGCAAATCAAATCCTCGGAAACACTTCTATGTGGTACAAAGAGGCCATAAAACGTCTCTAATCAGAAAAGTACCGCTTTTAAAGAAAAATAACACACAGTGTTTGACTGCTCCTCTCCATGTGTGCCCTACTTCCTCGAGCAGCAGCCATCTTCGATATGTGAATAGATGCATAGTAATGACATGGTAGCAGTCACATCAAAGCTGCTCCCTATATGTTGCCACGAGGCCAACTCTACGACGGATCCCAGTGGGGAGCGACTATCATTGTGTGCACACCTTGACTCGTAGATACCCTTCGACAACAGAGCCCGAGAGCCCCCCAAAAACAGCACGTACCTCCAAAATCAGGCCTTAAACGGATGTCATATCCCTTCAGCAACTTGTCCACGGTAGTCTTGGCCACAGACATTCCGGAGCTTCCAGTGGAGGAGCTGAGGGGCAGAAACCACAAGTGTGAGAAGAAGAAGAAGAAGAAGAAGAGAAGGCTGCAAATTAAAACCACACACAGTCTTTTGTTTCTTAACATTTATAACATGAATGAGACATTTTGGAGAGGTTCAACATGGCGAAGAGGAGTTAGGATGCGTCAATCAACACCCAACACGAATCCTGATGAAGTGAGCGTCAATTTGTCATGTTTTCTCTATTTTGCTCTCCATCGTTGTCAACTTAAACGCACCGAACAGTACAATGTCATTATTTGTGTGTCACAATGTATTCATATGACATTAAAGGACTCTCGTGTTGTCATGCCTTGTGTGTGCACCGTCCCGCTTTCTGCCCCACCTACAGTACATCAATCTGATCGTCTGAGTCGATGTGATGATGATACACCTTGTCAAGCGTTTTATCGATGTCGGTCCCTCAGAACGGTGTCATCAGCTGCAGTGAGAGCCCGGTCTTATTCATGTTTTTTTTAAATAAGCTCTGTTAAAACACAGCCTCCCATCACACAGTCGGGGGCAGACTATCCCCAGGAGCAGCACATAGTCGACTCTAGTTCTGACTGACGCCTGTAACGTCGGTGCCATGACCTGCATCACCTGACCGAGCCGGGGGCCAGCTCTCCAGCTGAGGTTTCCTTATTACGAACAGGGTGTGGAGTGAGTGTGTGGAGGGTGCACGAGGGGAGGGAAGTGGGTTAAAATCTCTCCCTCGACAGGAGCACTAGCCAGGGAAGCGCCGTTCAATTAGCTCATAGGTGGTGCAGCTGTTCATCAAGCTGGCCGCTTCCAGGACTTGTGGGTTCGACACCTGAGAGCATCACTGCGAGGGGGGGGAACATCGGTGACACCTGGAACGCGTACAGGATTACGCCCCTCTTCTCTCGCTCTCGCTGCGATTCCAGGTTATTCTAATGGGATCGAAATGTCACAAAAAGTGCGACCCAGTTCTGTGCGAGCACCTAAATCTCATAAGTGAGGCTGTAGGTTACTGCAGACAAGAGGAGGAGGAGGAGGAGGAGGAGGAGGAGGCCACAGGGGATATGTGTGAGTGCCTTTCACAATAAAACAATAAAGGGATTGATCAGGGGGATTGTGACTCAAGAGGGCTTGTGCTGTAATTCATACTGTAAACATTAGAGAGGAGATTATTGAAACTGTAAATCTCGCACCACCCTGACTGCCACAGCGGACGCTGATGACCTGCTGGGATTATTTTTTCGATTCTGATCGATTTTCAATAAGAGACGCTGATACGTGTAGGAATATTTTGTTGCGCCTATAGAATAAAAAAAGCAGGCTCGCAGGGGCCGAGCGTCTCCAGCGGCGTGGACTCGTACATCTGGCTGCTTACCACAAAGCGCAATCAATCGATCTGTGATCTGCTGATTGATTCCACCCGTCCAATCACCAGCTGAGCCCGCTGTAGGGCTGTCATTTGGGGTAGGCTCGCGCTGACAGCAGCCACATCCAGCACTTATAATAGTATCCCCATTTTCATATCGGGAGTAGGTTACGTTTCTCACAATAGGCTTGATCCGGTGCACGCGCATGTTTTTACGCTCGCGCGCGCCACAGCTCCGTCTATTAGAGCATATATCGGCAGCAATGCCCCTAATAAGTAGGCCTGGGTACCCCTTTAATGCGATTTGCCACATCTCAAGCTTCTCCACTGAGCGGTGATCACATCTGTTGGGTGTGAAAGGTTATTATTTATTAATTTTTTTTTCTTTCTTTCTTTCTTTTTTTCCCCAAAGCGACGTTTTTTCTTACCTTTGAACAAAGCAGAAGAAGGACAAAGCCGCCAGAGCAGAGGAAATTCCACATAATTTATCTTCTTGACGACCCAACATCTCCACAAATCCTTAGATATAGTTTCTATAATCCAACCAGTCCAGTGGTCCTCCAGAGAAAAACGCGCAAAGTAAAAAAAAAAAAAACAAGGCAATTAAAAAAAATGTATTGCCTTTAAAAAAAAAAAAAAAAAATGCCGAATAAACTGGGCTACATCTACACATGCGATGTCTTCATTCAAATAAGCTTCTCGCCTTTAAAAAAAAAAAAAAAAAAAAAAATCTCGTAATTGGCCCCCGCTGATTTCTTTTTTTTTCTTTTTCTTTTCCCTTTTTGTTTTTTCGGGGAGAGGGGGGCTTCCTTTTTTTTGTTTGTTTCTTCCCCGGCTATGGAAATCCGTGCAGGTCACAGAGCCCCTCGACCAACACCAGAAGATCAGACATCTTGCTCAAAAAACGGCATACACAATACTTTTAAAAGTGATGACAAGTGTTCTCCCCGTTAAAAAAACAAACACTGGCATGAATGACTGAGCAGCAGCCTCCCGGTGATCAAATCGGCGGATGAAATTTCCCAGTCCAAATCTGCAGAAGAGGCATGGTTCCAGCGATGCTCCGGCGCCAGACTATTCCACAACGTGATGTTGTTAAAAGATATTTGTTTGAGCTGGGAACGCTGGTCGGCTGGAGGGGAGCGGTGGGCGCAGAGGGGAAGAGAAAAATGAAATCTTCATTCCCCTCTTTCTTTCTTTCTTTCTTCTTCTTCTTTTTCTCTTTTCCCTCCCGTTGCTGCTGCTTCTGCTGCCGCTGCTGCTGCTGCTGATGATGATGATGTAGATCAGCGCAAAGTCACTGAGGGGAAAATGCACATTGAAAAAAGCACTGGGTAATATCTGATGCAGACGTCAGAGCAGGGCTATATCACTCCTCTGCTGGAGAAAAAAAAAAAAAAATTTGATGCCGAGAAATATGGATGGCAACTAATACGCCAGTGCGTGTATCACAACGCCGGGGTTCATATCGGAGGATGCTGTTTGGAGACAAAAAAAAAAAAAAAAAAGTCCACTTGCCTCCGCTGTCCGAGCTTAAATGGCGTTTGGGCACGTTAATGTGGTCCGCTCGTCTCCTCCTGGAAACAATCAACACATGACTGAGGATCAACAGTCCGGAGAGACATGATGAGCAGACCCTCCTCTCTGATTCCCTCTTTTTCTTTTTTGACTTCTTGAGTTTTTTGAAATTAAAATAATGGGAGAGAGGAAGAGTGAGAGAGAGAGGGAGATGGAGAGAGAGAGAGAGAGAAGGGGGTGGTGGTGGGGAGGGGGGACACCTAAGGTGAATTCCTTAGCGACAGCCTGTTCATGCGCTGAATTGTCTGTCTATTCTCTGTGAAAGCCATTAGGATGCTGCGAGTGTGTGCCGATGCGTTCTCGTGCATTTCTTCCACTTTTTTGGAAACTCTCTCTCACACACACACACAGAGAGAGAGAGAGACGAGAGAGAGAGAGAGAGAGACACGCACCCACACACAGTCATGCATACATGGCATGGCACACATGCGCGCACGCACCACATGAACACGCGCAATCTCTCCCCCTCGCGCTCTCTCTTTTTCTGTTGTTTCCTATTTATTTAATCACGAGTCTCTTCTGTGCTTTGAGAGAGAGAGAAAAGAAAAAAAAAAGAAAAACACAAACATCCTTGCTGGAAATCGCAAAACGCGCACATCACAATTCAAGAAATCACACAAGCTTGTGTTTTATACAGAGGAGGAGGAGGAGGAGGAGGTTTTCTTCAGGGATCTCTGTGCTGTCCAGTTGCTAAGCAACCCAGCCAGCACTGATGCAGTTGTGGTGAAGGCTATGCGCAAAGGCTCATTTAAAGGAGTAGACCCAATGCTGTCACCACTGTGGTGTCAGTGGGACAAAAGCAGACAGCAACACAGAGCCGCGGATCCGTTTTCTGGTAGACATGGAGGGGGAAACGCCATTTATGATCACACATGTGGCAAGGGATGCGGCGTGTCATGGGGGGGGGGGGTGTCGCACGCTTCACTTCTGCTTCATCATCATTGTCCTCTTCATCATCATCGCCATCACCATCGTTGTCAGGGCCACAAGTGCTGTGATGTCCACAGCCGCTCAGTTTGTTCATACGTTGTTCACACTCAGCAGGCATTTGTTGCTTCTGAATATTCTCAGCTGTCCATCATATCCGGAGGAGAAGATTAAAATTCAGTTTGTCCCTCCCATAGGTGATGTCACAGCACTCCACAAAGAATATGGATTGGCAAAGAGAAAAAAATGACAGCTCTGTTTGATTTTCCGGTGATGCTGGTTTGGATTTGAACGTCATTGTCAAGCTGAAACTGTGTGTTTGTGTCTCGGGCTTTTCTGCGCTCGGGCCTCGGCACAATTAACCGGACTGTCTTCCACGAGACTGACGTACAGTGCAGACATTTCAAATAGAATGACATTGCAATTACATACTGTACATCAAAGGGCAACACTATGACTGACCGTGACCTGGCACCCAGGGGTGAGTAATCAGCTCGCCATTAGCTGCAAGACACAGACCGGTCTCACACAGTTCAGACTCGTTCCATCACTGGAGCCAACAGTTCCCTTTTCTGGACTTTCATTGCCTCTGTAATAATCTGAACCATTAACGATTTAATTTCAAGTAGCCACAATTTAGAATTATAATAATAATTGTCATCGAATCCAAAACTATATAAATCAGTTATTGAAAAAAATGAATGTTAATGTGTATAATTCTCAATTTATAAGGGTTTTATTACAACACAAATAAATAAACTGCACTTATTCATAATATTTCTGTCAGTTTGCTTGTTTTTGAAACTTTACTTGTTTTGTTTCTTCACTTACATTAACAGATGTGTGATTTCTAAATAAGAACATAGTGTATTTTCTTTCCAAATAACACACGCAAAGGAAATTATGAAGTAGAGATCAGTACGGGGGGGAACTATATTATCTTTTCACTTAATGGAGGGTGGTCTGAAGTGTTTAAGGAGAGCAAAGGAGGGTCTGTAACTTGTCCATGCCCCAATAACATCTTTTATTTCATTCTTTCCCTGTTGGATTTGCTCTAAAAATTCGATTAGATGCATCAAATGATCTCTGACATCACAAATGTTCTTTTGTGCGGCAACCGTGGATCATAAAGGTGCATTTTGACGTATGTAGAGGAAAACTATCCTGTCTCTGTACGACGGCTCTGTTCAACAGCTGCTAGTCGAGACAGTACGTCAGTTTTTAGAAACAGTATGTGGATCGTCAGAGTTAGTAGGGATTAAATATTATGCAATTGGATGCACGGACAGGTGGGACGACAGCAAACGCCACTCACATCTGAAAAAGTACAAAATAAGAAGGTCTGCGTGCCCCCTCGTAATCCCAAAAATGTTATCACAGTCCCTAAATGAAGAGAAATACTGTATTGTAACCTTGTAAACGTAGTCATCAGTTGGCTTTCCCCTTTGAATTTGTGCCGGATCCTTTACCTAAAGTTGAGAATAAACTAGCTTGACGTCCTCTGGACTCGTATTCAGACACAGAAACCAAAAAAAAACAGACATTTCCATACATCCATTCATTGATGGCAGTTCATCTCCAATCGGTTACGCTGGTGAGAGCCAGAGCAGTGTCCGTACAGTACGGATGTAGAGTAATATGGAGTTGGAACCTGTGTGATCCTTCCAGCGTCTGAGCATGCTCAGTCCGCGCTTTCCTTCATAGTTGGTCGCTCTTGCAGTAGAGCTCCCATTAACGGTGGTCTCTGATTACCGCAATAAACTCTAATTGGCATCTATGACAAGGAGATCCAGGCCCCTGAGATGTGCATGTACCATACTCTTTTTTTTTTTTGCTCCATTCATATGTTGCATAACACATGTGAGTTACTGGGTCACCCTTGCTCCTCTGATATAAATAGTATCACATGGTTAATGCATTGGTGCCTTCCAGTCACTCCCTGTTTCTCTTGCTGTTCATATCTGTCAAACACCCCGATCGACTCGGAGTAACCGACGACGTATCTAACCGACGTGTTTAAAAAGGTTCCAACACGTTTCGCCCTTTTCTTCACGCGACTTCGCCACCAGCGTGTGACAGAAGCGAATGTATGTTTTATAAACGGGAGTGACTTAATGAGAGTTCGCTTAATGTTAATGTGTTGGGGGATTTCACGCTCTCCCCTTGATTAGAGAACGCAATCAAGGCTCCTCACGAAGAAGTTTCATTCACGGCAACGGAGTCCTTAACAGGCTCGAGTTCATGTTTGGTCAACCCAACTGTGGAAGCGGTCTCTGTTACTGCGCTGAATCAAGTTGGTACAGCTGCTGTCTCACCTTGGTTTGGAAAAGCAGATCAGGGACCTTGTTTATAAAAATGTTCTTATACTTGAACTTAAAGTCTGAGTATCGTTTCCAGCAGTGGGCTTACGTTTGATTCAAATTGACGGCACATTGTTTCGCAAGTTCTCCTTATGAGTAGCAACGGACTGGAAAAGAAAATCAAAATTTTTGGAAGAGAAGATCCGAGTGATGGTAGAGGAGAGATTCGCATACGTAACCAATTTCTGCCGCATTTGGTCTCTAGTCTCCAAAGCGTGAGGTCAGAGTCTGCCACTTTGTCTCAGGGCTGGCTAGCTCTGGAGCAGTTACTTTCTTAGCTTTTGGGATTAAAGAGTTGATTTATCTTCAGTCCTGTTAATCAACCTGACTGCAGCAGTAATCTGCGGAGGGTCACCTCCACTGTCGCTTGTTTCTGTACAGTAATCTGCTAAACTGGAGAGGACATTTATTTTACTACAAGTCAGAGTTGACCTGAACTTAAACACATGCCCTCGATGTGTGCTGTTGCTTGCTAGCTTAAGGCTAACGTACAGTAAAGTAATCCAGCTGTTTGGGGCAAAAAACACCTGCGCAAGTAACATGCATAAACATAAATGATCCCACGGTCAAAGTCCCTTAACCTGTGGTGAACACCATCAACAAAATCGATCTGACGTGACTCAGGCACAAATGCTCACAGACGAGGTCGTGTTTTAAAGTTTTATTCATGTTAAGTTCAGTCTTCTTTGCTTCCTTCCCGATCACAGATGTAACTTGTGGTTTGAACATTGTTGGAAACATTTGGGTTGATGTATGTACGCAGCTCAACAAAATGTAGAACAAAGATCTAGTTGTTTTACACATTTTAATGCAGATTTTTTACATATTTATCTTTAAGTCAAGTCTACACTTTGCTTAGAGATAAGATCATTTCCACGTCATAAAAAGGTTTCGTAAATAACTACTTACACGTGGTTTCTGCTTAAGTCATACTCAAGATGTAAATTGATCATTTGTCCGCTTTATGACTATGATTAATCTCAACTTAACTACTGAATTCTGTTACCCAGACTTAACTTACGTGGACGATGTCACTTCACAAGGACAATGCAGACTTTCCTGGGTAGCTGGCACGCTGCTTCCATGGCGAGGTCAGATGAAAGACTGTCCCAACCCCTTCATGTTCAGTGCTCAATGACAATGACAACAAAACCGAGACGAAATACAGCAGCATTATAAGGTACACAGGTGTTTTCAGCTCTCTCATGGCCTCAGCCACACACAAGCCCTTCAGAGTCAAGTTAAATCATATGATCTGCAGGCGTTGTGCCAGTGTATGTAAACAGGAGTTTGATGGCAGGTGAATCAGCTTTAATCTATATATGGGTGCTGTATATATGTCCCGTATGACTTCATGATTATCCACCGTTCGTCGTTGTGTCTGATCACACTGGCAGGTCAGAGCAGCACTGCGGGGGCTCACTTCCTCCCCGCGTAACGGCGCACCTGACAGGCTTTCAGAAAATGAGGGTTCAACTTCAATGTACATCACGCCATTCATTGACCGCTGAGATGAGATTGGAGGCTTTGAAAACACACGGCACACGGCTCTGAAGCACCACCTCGAAGCAGGCTACCAGGCAATTGTTGCTATGCTACCGCAGAAAGCCCAATCAAAGTGCAGTGTGTTGCTCGTTGAGGCTGAACTGCACCACAATGTTCCAGATACTTGTGAGGAGCGCTGTTTACACTCAAACCATAGGCAGCACACAACAAAGCAGGAAAAATGCATGCTAATGCTTCCGCTTTGTCCACCTCTCTGGTTTCTGCAGGGGGAAAAAAAAACAAGCATGTAAACAAGCCAGAATGATGCATCACATTGAGATCCACTATTGATTATTATAATGCATGTGGTGTAATATATATATCCAATATATATTAGATACAGGACGGCAGATGTTTGTGATTTACGACCTCATTGTGACACGAATGGCATCCGTTCATGATTATTAAACGCGGCCATAAAAACGGATGACATCCAGCTCCAGCGTTTACTATCTGGTTTCATGTTCGACCGTTTCTAATGTTAGATTACTCAGAGCGATGTACCAATGTCACCACGTAATTAGAAATTGATTAACATTTCCTTATTGACCGTTAACAAGAAAGTCTTTAGGGGAAAATGTAACACATATTTTAAAAAAACAACACATCTTCATACCAGAACGACTGAACGGGTCAATTGACAAATGACTTGTATCATGGCTCCCATAACAATATGACCATTGCAGCATAAAATTGACAGGCATAGCTGACCTTTGTTGCACAGTTTCAGTTTGATTAGGTTTAGGCATCAAAGACATTTGGTTAAATTTAGGCACTAAAACTACTTGGTTAGGTTTAGGCACTAAAACTACTTGGTTAGGTTTAGGCAATTAAACCTTTTGGTTAAATTTTAGGCACTAAAACTACTTGGTTAGGTTTAGGCAATTAAACCTTTTGGTTAAGTTTAGGCACTAAAACTACTTGGTTAGGTTTAGGCAATTAAACCTTTTGGTTAGGTTTAGCCACTAAAATTACTTGGTTAGGTTTAGGCAATTAAACATCTTGGTTAGGTTTAGGCACTAAAACTACTTGGTTAGGTTTAGCCACTAAAATTACTTGGTTAGGTTTAGGCAATTAAACCTCTTGGTTAAGTTTAGGCACTAAAACTACTTGGTTAGGTTTAGGCACTAAAACTACTTGGTTACTTGGTTAGGTTTAGGCACTAAAATTACTTGGTTAGGTTTAGGCACTAAAGCTACTTGGTTAGGTTTAGGCACTAAAACTACTTGGTTGGGTTTAGGCAATTAAACCTTTTGTTTACCGTACATACGCTACGTAATGTACGTGACGTAACATTACAAGGTTAGTAAGTTGAAAGAACTCTGCTGACTTTTGGTCTCACACTCGAGACAAACAGCAGTCTCCTTGATGAAAGTTCTGTGTTTCTTTTATCCACCCGTCCAACCTGTCCTCAACTCTGTGCAAAATGTGTTGCTCCTCATTCTCACCACCTTTGCTGGTATTATAACTATTACGGCCGCTACAGGCTGACTAAGAAAAAACATAAACATGGGTCATAATAAGCAGCTTGCAAAGTCGCCTCTTTATGATCGTTTTTCAGATGAGGAGGCCGTTTAAAAAGATCAATAACGATGACACGGGGGGCTCGTCCTCAGGGGGTCTGAATAATACTAATCAGACTAAGCAAAGGTTAGACGTGTCAAACTGCCCCCCATGTAAGATAATTCTCACTTTGCATTTTTGTGCAGTTTCACGTCATATGGAGTCCACAGCCAGCCGGCAGCTCAACACACAGCACAACTACCTGTTCATCCTTCAAAAGTGTGGAAGCTGAGGTGAGCTCGCCAGCCTGCAGGCAGCACACAACGAGCTGACCCGAAACACTCATCTGTCCTCCACACCGGAGGAGTGCACATCTCAAACGGTCACATGGTTCACCGGCTCCGGAATTAGCATGGGCGAGGCGCAACACTCGATGCTAAATAGCTATTGATGGAGGACAAACACTAATACGAATCTGTGATTCTGTTCCTTACCTCACCCATGTCCCTCTGCAACTCCCAGTGCGTTTCATTTATAGAACACTTGGGGTGGTGCATATTTAACCAGACCCTCGTGGCCTTTTATTGATACAATCAAAATAATTAATTAAGTGTTTGTAAAGGTCTGGCACGAGGTTAATCTTCTCAATGGTTTATCAATATCAGAAGCGGCATGTGTGTGACACATACGTCGTCCGGCAGAGTCGGTAGTCAGTAGCGGCATTATCTCTCTCTGCCCCCTCTTGAGAGAGAGTGTATGTACTGTAAGTGTGCTTGTTTGTCTTTGCATGTGTGAGTAGGTACATGCTGTCTGCATATGTATCGTGTCATATGATCCTCTACGTTTTTTTTTCTTCTTCTTTAAACTCCATGTATCTTTTATAGCACGCTGTCTTTCAGCTGGATGGATTTCAGCGTGCCATTGATTTATCTTTTATCAAACGCAGTCTCACTGTTTCCTCCCGGTGAGCGTGGCTTAAAGCCGCGAGGTAAAGGGCTCCGTTTGGCCGTTCTCTTATCCCTCTGGCGAAAGGGTAACTCGTGTAATGCCCCTCATTTGCATTCAAAGTGTCCTCATTTCAGTTTTCCTTGAAATTCAAATGTCAAAGCGCGGCGCAACAGACTTTCAGTTGTCTGGGAGACAATGGAAGCAAACAGGGATTCACCACGATGCACCAGAAATATGTAGCATCTCATAAATAGTAGCATTTCGTCAAAAATAGCACGGTAGCAGCCCTTCCTCTTTTTTTTCCCTATCTGTATTCTACGTGGGATTTCTACATGGAACTCCTGCGAGAAAGGGTTAATGAATTCCTCACACAGATAGATATTGCCATGGAAACAGCTGCGTGACTGCTTGCAGCTTGTATACACACAGGAGGAAAAAAAACAATGGTGCCAAAGGTATTTTAAAATTCAGCGAGCGGAGGCTTTCCAGTGCACATAGCTGCAGTTAAGATTTTTTTTTTTTTTTTTTTTTTAACAAGCACGGAGACACAAAGAGTGAGGAGTAGCCACCTTGCACCCTCACCCCAGGTCCTCCTCCTCCTCCTCCTCCTCCTCCTCTCTGTCTCTCTCACTCTCTCTCCATCTTTGCAATTCAAAGGAATGTGATTGGCATTGGAGATGCATTTGCAATAGCCATGGAGTTAATGCATTCAAAAATATGAGGTCTGGATGTGGTAGATGGGAAATAATACTCTGCTCTGTCATTTCCTTTGCAATAACAAAGTGCGCACAAACACACATACAGTCACTAAAACACACACACGCACACACACACACGCGCGCTCTAACACAATTCCAGCGGAGAATAATTAATTCACAATATGAAACAGACCTTAGGCAACGTGCCTCGCGGTTGAGCTGAAAAAGAAGGAATAGATCGAGGGCCGTTGTGCTTCTTACGCTCTCAAATACAGAAAAAAGAAATGTACAAATACACTAAAACCACGCATGGCTGCGCACACGCACACACACACATCGCGCACATGTACATGCAATAATTATTTGTCCCTTAAGATTTTTTCAGAAAAGGTGCCACAGTACGCTGTGTGCTGGTTCAGTGCCATTAGCCGTCCTCCCAATAGTGAGTCAATAGTCTCTCGCGCTGCCCAAATGGACTTTTATGCTTGAGTCTGCAAATACGACTCTATAGGTCGGTTTCTGCGGCATTCACTGCCGGCACTCAGTTGCTGAAGCAAAATATAACTGTGTTCGGATTCATAAATATTTTGAGATGCATTGAAAAGCTTTTAAGTCCATAGAGAGGAGCCGGCACGGTGATGCAAGGAGCTGTAGGTGCGGCGGGCGGCGAGCGCGGAGTGACGGAGGTAAACAAACAAACAAACAAACAAATAGAAAAAATACATAAACAGTAACACACAGATAAGCCTCTCCTTTTTCTTCTGACTTGCAGAAATCTGTGTCTTTCTTTTGCATTTTTGGACCTAAAGGTTCTCATTCACTTGAAGTTGTTTTGTTGTTTTTTTTCCTTTCCTCCTCCAATCAGAAACAAGAGCAAAGGAACTCTCCCAGGAACTGAACCACATTCCATCAGCATGTGTCCTGTCCATTAAGCTGGATGTTGAGTGTGTAGCATGCTCCATTTTTCCGGTTACATACGCTATCTTGTGCGGCAACAACAACAACATCCTTCATGCTTCACGTTAAAAGCAATACGGAGATTAAATGTAGCGCGGCCCGGAAGGAAAAAACGGTTCGAGTCTTCAATAATTCGCGAAAGTTAATTCTTCTATTTTCACGTTTGTTATTTTTTGAGTTTGTGTTCATGTTTTTAGATTCTCTGAAGTGAAGAAAGTCAAATCACGTTGCATTTAAATATGCAGTAAAAAATAAAAGATGAAAATGAATCTAACCACATGAATCCAGCGTTCAAAAGTCACTTGACTAAGAAATCAACACTCAACAGCTATAATTAGTCAGGAGCTGTCAGGTTACGGCTCACGGGGGATCAGTCAACGCGTCCATTTTTGAGTCACATTCATCCAGGTTGATTAAAAAGGAGACGGACTTCGGCGACCCCCCCTCGTCACACGGCAGGACGAAATGTGGTCAAGTGTAATTACACAGCTGTAAGCAGATCATAATTGGATAATAATTTTTTAGTAATTCCTTTCGGGATCCAGTCTTCCTCTGGGAATTTTCTTTTAATTGATGAGATAGCTCACAGCTGCCAGAAGTTACAAGATTAGGTGACTATCATAGCTTATCGCGGAGGCGCGGAGAAGTAAGTCATAAAGCAAATTAGTGGGAGGCTCTGTGACTTTGTCAGGCAGGTACGTGAAGAGATATTATCTTATTTGCTAAATGAGCCATGGACGGACACCATCATTTTTTATGGCTACACATTACACGCCAGGCTGAGACGCTGACGCGCAGCCTCGGCATTAAAGGTGCAACTCGCAGGGCTCTTAATGTTGCTAATTACAGCCAAAGATCCATTTCGAAGTTCTGTGACCGAAATGTCTTTATTATATATTGTACATATATTGTACTCTTTATTATATGACTACATATATGAATGCTGCAAAATTACCCACAACTAGAAGGACTAATGGTAGGGATGGTAGGTATAATAAAGGAAAGGTTTGACATTTTTGGAAATATTCTTGTTCGTTTTCCTGCTGAGACTTGGACGAGAACATCGACAACATGATATATCTCATGCTGGTACAGTTAATATGAATCCTCCGCCAGCTGTTGGTTAGCTTAGCTTAGCATAAAGACTGGAACTGGGGGTCACAGCTAGCTAAAATCCACCAAACAGCACCTCTAAATCTCACTAAATAATAGGCAATATCTAAGGTGACCACGAGGGTGAAGACACAACAATTTCTTCACAAAACCTTTTACAAAACACAATTTCACAAAAAACAATATCAATTTATGTATGAATTTCAGTGTAAGCTGACAATATAGTCGTATTGTGTCTGATCATGCGTCAGAAAATACATTTCACAGAAACAGAAATATATTTCAGAATTGTAAATAATATAATGTTGTTACATTTTGAACCTCTGGGCCTCCGTATACGTCTGTCACGTTCAATCCATCCAGAAACTGTCCAATAAAGTGTGAAAACAGCATAACAAGGGTTATGTGTCAGACTATTTCCTGGGCAGGCACGGTGAATTCTCAGAGTCCCGTCATCACCGTGACGTTACACATAAAATATAAAACAACAAAATGCATTATTCCTCCGTGCCCTCTAGAACACACACGTGTTTTCTGATCCGACACCGTCATTTGTCCGTGGCTTCCGGAACAAAGACTTTTTGGCTGTCCGACAAAGCCACCTGACTTCGCCGCTAGAGGGCTTTGTCACTTGAACGTAAACATATGTCGTTTTGGGGCATTCGCTGAGCTAAGTGCTGCTGTCGTTCTTCTCTGGAGGACAGTCTCTGAGGTTAACAGGTAACCAGCTGGGAGTCGGCAAAGTCACTGCTCCTGGCACCAGAACTACCACAACATGTCACTCTCTGTTTAGTCTTTGGGGTGAGCTAAGCTAAGCGGCTACTTGTGACAGACACGAGAGTGGCATCGAGCTTTTAAACTAAACCTCAGCAAGAAAAACGAATGAGCATATTTTCACAAGTGTCAAACGATTGCATTAATTAATTAAGCACGTGCACTAGTGATTTGAAGGAAATGATTTGTAATCTGCCAGAACATTTTTGCTCCGTATCCCTACTGGGCTCAGTAACTCGCAAGTTTTATCTTCAATATGTTTTTAAATCCTCGAACCGAGCATGCACGTCTCCTTCCAGATGGATTTGTACGGACGTTGTGGACATTGCTCTTCCAGAAAATGAAAGTTGCACTAATTGTTTCCTTCAAAATCTCCATGAAAATGCATGTGAAAGAGTAACAGAGATACATTTTCATTAAAAAGGAAGATCACACATCAAACTCGTCATTCTTGAACCTTTCTTTGATTTCATTAAGAAATCCTACTGTAGGTTTACACAGCTTTAGAAGTTGCTGCGACTTGTCTCGCCATCGGCTTCTCACCAATGTCATCATGTCACCATCACCTACACCTCCGGAGTAATGACTTCCACCTGCTGTGAACGACACAGAGTCACATTTTCAGGATTCCTAATTATTTCTGAGACACTAAAGCCACCTGGGAGTGGAGCTGCAGAAGAAAAGCATCACGATCAGGTAATGTAACATAAAGCATGAATACATGGCGCTGTTTTTTTGGGTTGGAGAACAAACTTGGGGTCGTGTGTCGGTCGTTCACGCCGCCGTCCTCCACGTTGAAGCGGGTGAAACTGGAAGTAAGGAGTAGAGCTTCACGTCCGAAACAGAGAGGACGTCTCAGCACCTTGTGAGTTGTGTTGATTCACTTGTGTTGATCAATAATCCCATCAACCCGCTGCAGATATATTATGGTCATTTTGTGCGACGGGGCAGTAAAATCTTACTTATTACCCCTTTACAGTAATGTGGAGAGGTTATTTATCGCGGACATTATTTAGCCTGATACCCGCTTTTGAATCAGCTCCGACCTTGAGCCTCTGACTTCATCATTATAAATATCTGGACACGCGGCACACAATCCTGAAATTTATATATACATTTTTATATTTGTCACGGAAATGTGCGGGTTATATTTCAGCAGGATTCAAATCCATCTCCTCCTTTTAATGTAGCTGGTCTGTAGCATCTGGACGAACAGGTGCCGTCTTGTTTTTTCTGTTTTTGCTTTACTAAAGCAGTCAGTATATTTATTCTATGTAAAACTACATTCAGTTATAATAACAATGATACAGTTTAAATGTTCCGATGACACAACATTTCCTCGTGTCCCTCAACATAAATCATCCGAATAGCACATGCCAGGGTTCAGGGCACATGTCTTCGGACGCAGCTGCACGCTGACCTTCAAGCCCTTAAAACCCAAACGGCCAATCGCAGCCAATCTGTCAACACATCCACTTCTGTTGACACACCTTGCAGTTTCAGTTTCAGGGCTGCAGCGAGCTGGACTGAGGAGAACGCAGCTGCTGTGGAGCACAGGAGGTTCTGCAGTGAGGAAATGTCACTCTCTTCCCATGATTAAAGGGAAAGTACGTACATCTAGATTGTTTCGGTGCAGCGTTTTGGATATTAGCTGTAGCAATGTCCGCCTTGCTTTAAGAATAATGAAACCAAAAGGCAGAAACTGAACAGCAATATCTCTTTCCAGAAACCACGACCTGGCATTTCAGGATAATTCACAGACCTCACTATGAGCAGTAACGTTAGCTCGCTCAACGATCTGCTGTAAATTACAACCTCAGTTCACATGCTTCCATGCGGCCTGGCTGGCTGCTCCATCGATGCGCCCCAGCAGATGGCTGGAAGACGCCAACATTTTCCTTCTCAATTACAAACATTCCTGTTTTTTTCCTGAGTTCGCCAGCGAGCTAAAGCCGTCCTTGTTTACTCCCAAGGATGCAGTTAAGCCTTCCTTGGCTTGAGATTTTTTGATGAGATGGAGACTCTGGAGCCTCCTACAGAAACCATGCAGGCTAACTATTCGGCCCCCCCAAGGCCGACCGTCTGGTAGCAGGCAAACCCACGCTTCAGAGGAAAGGCCTTTGTGACTCCTCAGCCACTCAGCTGGACGGATAAATTACTGTGCCCACACACTCGCGGCCAGAACAATGAGCTTAGCCGCTGCATTCCAGACTCGCAATCGTACATTATGTTACCGGCTGACCCGTAGCAGAGGTCGGCCACGAGAGACGGACACCCGGCCCCGGATAGCCATTGTAATCAGGGACCTGTTTAGTGTAATAATTTTTAATGTGCGAGGGAGTCGCAGGGACAGCGGTGCGCCACTGCTGCAGATGGCTTATGTATAACGACCCACAATAACCACCGCCGTCGTGTCTTGTGGAGTGCATCGGAGTCAGAAGTGCTATTCAGCCGGGCCGTGGACAAAGTCCAAAACTAAATATGACAGCCCAGGGGCCCCCATTCAGGTTGACTGTTAATCGCTTTCACAACCTACAGGAGTCGACTCTCTGCAGCCGTCCCAGTGCTCACAGTCACCGGGTTTATCCCTCACTTTAAACGTGTATTTATGCTGGCTGAGCCCAAATTCCAGCTGTCTACACCAGCAAAACACGATTAACCATTGGCGAAATTCAAATGTAAGCTCAACTGACCATCGTGTTGTTACCAAAATCTGTATAAAACATGGACGTAGTCAGCTAACGGTTAGTTGTAACCTGAAGCAGCCGTGCCAAGTGATAGGTTGAGTTTTTTGATGCGGGGTTGCATGAAGTACTTATCCACTAATCAGTGTGATCAGTAAATCAGTAAATGACTTGTTATTGTTTGAGTAGCACCGACAGGGAGGCAGAACGTTGGTACTGACAGCAAGACGTATTATTATTAGTTAGTTATATAAAAATTAAAAAGCTCATAGAGTTGTCATTAACGGGGAAATTACAAGGACTTCATTTATTTCTGCTGTACATGAGGTCTTATGGGGATTGACTCGCCTTTGGAGGCAGTCTGCCTAGCAACTGCAGTTTTTGACACCTCTGCACCGGCTTCATTTTTCAGCCCCAAAGGTTGCCGCTCGGTTAACACTTGACACGGGCCAGTATATCCAGTGTTGATTGGATTTCTTTTGACGCGCACCTGCTGCCAAACCCTCCCGTCGTCTCACAGGGTGACTGGTCACCAAAAAAAGGCTACTAATCAATAAGTCCTTCAATCGTTAATCGGCAATCAATAACTTGTATAACCAGGCAATTAGCCTGAATGAAATCCTCGGGAAAATGTCTCCGACTGAGCATCACTTGACATTTCTGGAGAGTCAAAAGTCCTTCTGGAAAACATCTTCATATTGGAGACCACGCGACGTAGACGCCGTCACGACGCCATCACGATCACATACAGGACAGAGGGGCCTTTTAGTCATGTGCACCCGGGCGCATCGCCTCATAATCTATCCATGGGTGTAAATTGCACCATTCATCATCAAGTGCCTCGCCGACGTCCCGGACTCGGCTATCTTAAATCACACAGGTAGCAGACTGCTGTGATGTACTACAATATTCTGCATCTCTCTCATATTTCAGCCGTGTGATCCCATCAGCAGCAGGAGCGGCGCAGGTGTCGCTTTCAAAGAGTAAATCCCCCCTGCTGGAGAAACGGGAGATCAGAATGGTTCTCCTGGCAGAAAATACAGCACTGATTTTTTTTTTTTACATCTAATGTTGAATTCAAACACACAAAAAAAAACAGATTTAAAGGGACTCAATTATTTTGAGGCGCAGTGGGGACAGCAGACGCCTCCTTCACATACTGAGGTCACTATAGGATGAGCTGTGAGTGGCCTTGGCCAGCGGACTACAGATTAATTATTTGGAAGGGTCTCACTTGCTTTAACACATCTTTCCCAAGGAGAGGTCTTCTACCTGGCCACTCCACTGAGTCATGTGCTGGCAATAGATGCAGCAAATTAACAAACATGCAAGGACACGATCCTTCCCGTCATACAAGCTATCGGCTTAGTCATGGCCACTCATATCCCAGGAGTGATGAATTTACAACCAGGTGCTCGCTCTAACTGAGAGTCTAGCAGAGAGGAGACTGCAGCCGGGAGAGTTGACTCACAGTTGTGTAAAGTATTGAAACTGCAGTGTCTGTTTGTCTACTTCAAAAACTGTCACTGTTGTTTTCACATAAGCTGTCAGGTGGTATTTCTGTGAGGCTCACTCCCACCATGGTCTCTTTCCCCAGGCTAGCCTCTTCAAGGTGGGACTATTGCATCTTTATTATGCTGCACCAGTCTGTATATAAGTCACAAGGCAGACTGGGGGGGTCATTGTTGTTCGGCCCCTGAGCTGGCAGCAGAGGGAGTAACAGCGCCTTTTGACGACGTGTTGTGTGTATGTGTGCGACCCACAACCACGAGATTTAAAAAGCGGCTAGCAGTTGTTAGCAGCTAACTCAAAAAAGACGAAGAAGAGCGACACCAGCGCTGCTCTGTTACACATCACGCCTCCTTTTGCTTGTGGAACGCTGGAACGCTATCCACAATCACACACTGGGGCGACATATTCCACCGTGTACGTCCGTGTAAAGAAGGGTTTTTCGTTCACCGTTACTGTCGAAGCTTTGTGCAAAATAGTAGTAATGATAGTAGTCTGTTCAGAGTAGAAGTGTGGTTTCACGCATAACCCAGAACCATAATTCCCTCCTTACTGTGGAGATGATGTATAAAACAGAGGAAAATGATGATGATCCCAGATGTCAGTGTTTAAAGATGCAAATTAAAAAGATATGTGTTATGAAGCTACATTTTGGCTACTTAAAAAAAGGGCTAGGGGTCTACAGCCGTGCTAGCAGCTCAGTAAGTTTGCACTTTGAGCTAAATGCTAGCACTCAACATGTTCACAAAGGCCATGATAACAGGTTCCTGTTTAGCAGATCTAATGTTTATGTCACGATCTCAGTTTAATGTCTTAGAGTGCTAACATTTGCTAATTAGCAATAAACAATGTGCAGCTGAGGTTGATGAAAATGTCGTCAGTTTTGCAGGAATTGGCTACATTGTGGCAAGAGAAGAAAAGTCAGGGACCACCAGTCATTAGAATTTTAAATCAAATGACTGTGAAAATGTTTATAGCAACTCGTACAATAATTGAGATATTTCAGTGGTCGACTGACCAACAGACCAACTTTTCCATTGATACGGTGCCATGCTAATAATGAAGGGCTAAATGGCTTTAACCTGTACAGCGCCCCGATCTCTTGCCATTTATTTTACATTGCTCATAAAAGCCTTGTGACTGGCATCCATACAGTTCAGATCCCTGTGCAAGCCCGGCCGCCAAAGCACATCATCTAGCTCATCAAATCACAATCCAAGTATCCAGATTCACCACTTAATCTATCCTGGCATAATTGGATGATAGAAATTACAGTGAAACAACTGAGGCCAGCACTGTCTGCCCATTTGATACTATGCTAACTATGCCAAGAGCTCTAATGGTTGACACCAACATATGCATAGTCGTAGTGGCATATTGCCACTTTCAATTCAGTTGTTGACACTTTTTTATGGATTTTTTTGCCGTCTTCCCCCTTTGTTTGGTGGCGTTGATAATGAATGGGATGTTGTCACTTTGCAGCTATTGCCCTTGCTAATAGAATTATGTCATTATTTTAAAACTGGGCACTTTTGTAAGACAGAAAGGCATTGTGTGTGGCTGTCGAGTTTTCCCTTTTAGTGGAACAAGCTCAGATAATTAAAAAGACTTTCTCTTCAGACGTGAATCTCTTCAGACGTGAATCTGTTTTCCACAGGAAAAATAATGTCAACATCAGGACTCATTTTACATTTGAGGTTTAGTGAAACATTGTATGTGTCACAGAAGTACGAATTGACCTGAGGTCGATGTCATTTGAGTCGTGAGCAATCAGCAACCACTGTGCTGTTCACGCCTCATTGGCCTCACTGATTGTGATCAATATACGCTACATTAGGTGTGGGAGGGGCTGGATGTTAAACACACCCCTTCTTTTCTGTAAAAACTGCACTATTTGATTCAGTAATGTTAGTAATGACAAAAATACTTCCATATCCATCCTGCATACTAATTATACACAGGACTTACTCCACACTAATTGTCATATTATACTGTTTTTGCAGTTAGTACTTATGCAGAAACAATGTGCATACTTCCACAGCTCCTCTAGTTTCTTTGTACATTGCATTGTGGGAGAATGTTGTCCATTGACAAGACACTCAAAAATCAACCATTGTTTAGTATGAATTTCATTCAGTCCCCTTTCATAGTGAACACACAATGTAATGAAAATCTGCTTGGAATTAGTCATGTAGTGTAGAACTGGGACTTGCAGTTTGTCTTTGAGGCATGCTAACTTTAGCCTTCATTCCCAGTTTGAGTAGTGTAGCCTTACTTCGCCAAAGTCAGTTAGTGAAGAGACGATTTTGTTTTGTTTTTTTGTTATTTCACAGTTTGTCAGTTACTCAATAAGCAATAAGCCAAAAAGCAGTATTCTGGGATGTACACTGGAAGAATACAGGGATTCTTACCAGATAACTTGAATTAATCTATTTGGAAATAATTAATCGTTTCAGATTGATGGGAATGATTTTGTGAGGTGTGCATTTTGTCTAACAACCAAAGCCGGCTCTGCTTTGTTTGATAAATTTATAAAAAAAACATTATTGATACATTCATTGTGCATGCAACTAATCCCATGTATCCAATAACCCTTAAACTAAGTTATGTAAAATCAAAATGACCTTCTGTGGATCGTCATGAAAAATGAGAACTGTGGAAATTTTCCCTTTTTATCGAGCAGCAAAGAAGTTTTAGCATTGAACTGATTTGCCTTCGCTGACATTGCACATCCTCTAATGTGACTATTGTCCATGTGCACATTGAAATGTCAATGCTGATATAATGTATTGTGCAGCCTAACCAGAAAGATCATGAGTTCAATGCAAATGTAGAACTTCCTCAAAACATATCAGAAAACATTTTTAAATATATATTTATAAGCAAAAAGAAAAAACTGATATGAAATTGTCCTTGGTTGAAAGAAGCTAAGAGTGTGGAGAGAACACGCACATGTTTAACAGCACATACAACAATAGCACAAGACAGGTAAATGTTCAGTTTTGCATGGCAGTCCTCAAGAGACCTTTGTTCGTCTTTAATGCGGAGCTGCTTCGCTCTGTGTGAATCGCTATCGGCGGAGAATTGCTGAACCGCCGCTGCGGAGATAATGCGCCTTCTCCTGTGTGAAGGGGGTTCTTGAGACAACATGAGATAAAATGGTGAAGCAAACTTTGTCAGATAGTACCTTCAATTTACTGGAACCTTTCAGAGAGATACAGCGAAGTATCATCTGCGTATAGAAAGGAAACGCGATTGCACATTGTACACTAGCATAAGAATTACAGCATGTTTTTTGATTAAGCTCTGTGATGGACTAGCTACTAATGGATGTGAATCCCTGCCTCCTACCAAATGCTGGCTGTGATGAACGATCCCCAACCACAATACTCCAAAGACTGAGCACAGAATCCTCCCCAGTACCTGGATATAAGTAGATTCAGTACTGCAGCGTTAACAAAACTACACACATTTGTTCTGTAAAGAAAAAAAAGAGTTTAATTGTATTAGCACCTCTTTTTGTTCTGTCTGAATGACTTTGGGTTTAATAAATCACATATATATTTATATATATAAGACACACAATACTAATATAAACATAAAACTTTCTACCTTTTTTACATAAACTTACTCAGGCCTCAGATATCCTTTAGAAATGCCCAGCTACATACAGTAACATACAAGAAGCACCCAATTACAGCCAGAGTCTAATGCACTGGCCACCAGGGATCTCCAGTGGAGCAACTCGGGGTTAAATGCCTTGCTTAAGGGCACCTGATTGGCTAATTTGTAAGACATTTCCAAAGCACCACTACAGGAGTAGAGATGAGCGAGAATGGTCGTCTATTTCTGGAATATCTTCTGTTAATTATCATTTGTTTTCATACTAATCTTCCTCGAGGCACCTATTTTTCCGACAATCGTGTAGATTTTGTTCTGGCCCCGGTGATCCAAATCACGTAGACTCCCAACAGGAACAGCTGCGTGGTCCACTCTAGGGGAAAGGAGGTGTGTGTGTGTGTTTTTGTGTGTGTGTGTGTGTGTGGTGGGGTTCAGCCAAGGGACCTGAGCCATCGCAAAGCAGCTGCGCTACTCTTTTAGAGAGGTGGCCTCACATAGATGGGTACGAATCAATCAGGTATGAGGAGCACAGTCTGTATTTGTCTGATGTATCTGTTCATCATTGGCTAAAAAATGGAAAAGAAAAAAGACATTAAAAGCTTTGGTAGGTAATTCTGTTCAAAAGCATTTTTTTTGTTATCATATTTGTATAAAGTTTCTTAACGTCCAGACAGAAATAAAAATACTAAATGATTTGGAAAAAAAATCAAAACAATCCATGGTCTCTGGCAGCGACAGGGCTGTAATGACTTCATCCAATCAATTTTAGCGGCCCGAAGATTTTGTATGGGCAGACTACCTGTCAATCAATCTGCCCTTACCTGACCACCCTGCCCACCCTGTGCTGACTCCGCCCATCACTCATTACGTGTGACCGGGTTATATTAAACACACCGCTGGAACTATGGCGGACTGAACAAAGAAAGAGAAGACAGACTGAACACGAGAAGGCTACCAAAAAAAAAAAATGAAGTTAGACAGCACAAGAAGTAAAATGAGAGTCAACGTCGGAGTGGAAGGGCCTGAACAAGGACGCCATGTTAGCTGTGTCTCTGTTGGACACGGTAATGAACTGGTTTGTTTTTGTTGTGGAAATGTATTATTACTCTGCATTATGTAGTCAACGTAGTTAACGTAAGCTCTTTATGTTGCTGTCATATGTATTAGCCCATCGTTAGCATCGTCAGCTTGTAGCTACCATCAGCTAACTAACGTCACAGTTTACACGCAGGTCAGCGTTTACACGTACTGTGGATCTGATCCATACAGCAGCGTTCACACATGCACTGCTACCCCGGGCTGTTTGGACATCAGCCAGACGAGCTGCATGTGAGCGCGGGCTAAGTCTTGTGTGCTACATGCGTGAAAGGCCAAGTCCACTGTTGGGAGGTCATGTGAGCAGATGCTGTTAGATGGTATTTATGTGACGTTCCTTCATATAGCCTCTGAACTAGATGTTTTTACAAATGTGCTGACGTATCCTGTTTCTGCGTCCTACAGTTATGAGAGGGTCGATCAACTTCCAGCCTTCGAGGCGTCAGTTCACGACAGAACCATGCCCGGCTGTTTCCACTTTTTCTGCAGAGTCTCTCTCTGACAGGTGAGCGTAACTTGATGCTGATAACAACTCGGATCAGACCACGGTTATTCATGTAATATGTGTCTTTAAAGGATACATCTCGTATATACATTTTAGCATCTGACTCAATTATTTATGCCATAATTAAGCTTACAATGCTATATTCTACAATCACAGTCAATATTAAAAGTAAGCACATGTGTGACTGGCTTGTTTTCTATCTGTGTGTGTGTGTGTGTTTTTGTGTTGGTTCATGTGATGGGGTTCAGCCGAGGGACCGGAGCCATTCAAAGCAGCTGCGCTACTCTTTAAGAGAGGTGGCCTCACATAGATGGGTACGAATCAATCAGGTATAAGGAGCACAGACTGTATTAGTCTGATGTGTCAAAAATGAGAAGAAAAAAATAACTAAATGACAGACCTCATTTAAACTTGGCTCCAAATGCATCAAGTTATTAAAATGATGTCGTGTAGAGTCAAGTAACAAGCATCCGACTCAGTTATTTATGCCATAATTAAGCTTACAATGCATATTCTACCATCACAGTCAATATTACAAATAAGCACATGAGTGACTGGCTTGTTTTCCATCTCTCCCTCTGTGTGTGTGTCTCTCTCCGAGATGGTCAGTGTTGAATTAAGCGCACTTGAAGCCTGATTACGCATTCTTCCGTAATGCAGCCTTCAGTGGCCACTAATTTAGACACAGAATCTTCCCCAGGGCTTCTTTCTGCTTTGCTTGGTATATATGGATTCCCATATAGATGATTCACCTCATGTTCCAAAGGCAAAGGGGGGCGGGGGGGCTGTGAATTATGGGCAGGTCCTACTGGGTCATGGTTTGGGCCTCCAACGTTTCTCCTAGCAGGCGACGCTTTCACACTAAACCGACCCAGAAAAGCAGCGGTTGTTACTGCGGGCGAGCCGAGCCCTTCTCTTGTGGTGGTGTCAAACCAAATGTAAACTAATCTGTCAACCTAAATGTGCACGGCTCAGTATTCTGCATGTCTAAGAGACCCGAGGGAAGAAACTCATATACTGTACAGTATCAAGCCAAGCCAAGACGAGACCACAGCCAGCTAAAGGAGCAAAATGTACAGCATGTGAGAGGATCGAGAAAGCGAAAAAACTGCAGGTTGTGGGAAAGATTTGGTGTCATGTGTATTAATCCACAGCTGATCTTTGTTTACATTGTATTCATCATGATATAATAACACTGTGAGGACGATATTATGATCGACTGACACTTCTGTGGTGCACTTCTCTCATTTTTCAAATATTTTTTCGAGATCTGCAAACTATGGCCGCCGTCACCAGTCCCTTGGGTGTCCTCCGGGGTTGTTTGTGTGCGAAGATCCGGCGTAGGTGCGTAAAATGTGGCACATTTGTGCCTCCTGATCTCATCTGACAGAGCTGAGAAAAAACGGTGGTGACAAAACAGTGCTGATTTGTGCAGATGTGGACCGTCCTGAGGGAGCCCTTTTGCGCACGCGCTTCATTGATTTCCCAACTGAGGGTGACTGTGGAACCAGAGGTCACACCCCAGCGCCCTTGCACAGATATTCCCCCTTTTAAGGGAATAGGATGTACACAGTGCGCAGGCAACGGAGTGTAATATCACGCCGTCCACACATGTCAACACTCATGTCTAACGGCCTCCCGTATCAGCCAATGAACGGGCCTCTGCGAAGGACGTTTCACAACCAGATGGCTAGATAGACAGATAGATAGATGTGATCCCGATAAGTAACCCTCGACGTCCCGTGGTTAGTCTAGTAGTGGTCCGGTAAAGCGATTGGTCCTTTCCCGGTAAAGCGCATCAGAAGCCACTACATCACTCGTCCCACACTGTCAGCCCAGAAGTGGCGTGCGATTCTCCCCCCCTGCACATTTATCATGTCGTTACCGCTGGCTGGGATGGCGAGCAAGGCCGAGGAATGAAAAAAGAAGAAAACATATATTCTTAATGCCGTTTGGAATTGATTCTAGTTGCCGTTGCCAAAAACTGCACAAGTACTGTTCATTGGACCAGTAGTTTAATATCATGGCGCGTTCCATCATTGTCATTCCTCCGCTCGAAATCATCAATCTATTTGTCGAGTTGCGTAAAAAAAGGCTTACAGTGTGATGTTGTATTTCCTGCGTTCAGCATATTGCTCTCATTCCTGAAATTACTGTACATCCAAAGGGGGAATTACATAATCTATTTAAAATAGATCTGCTACGTTAATAAATGAGAAGCAGCTCCATAAACTTTTATCATTTCTGCACAGAAGGACTGTTTTTTTTTTCTTGTTTGGATGAAACAGTAAACTGCTGACACGCCCTCTTGTCCCGCCATTGTGAGTGCTCTTGTACAATCAGAAGCCGAAAGACAGGATTGATTTATGAATCTACCTCCTTCTGCCCGGAGGTATTGATAGACCGCTCGTCACGCCGCATCTCATTGCCAGCGGTGATTGCGCTGTATTTCAGGGTGGGGGGCTGTGACCTTAGATACTGTCGTGGATTGCCTGACTGTCACTCACTTTGCATCAGGGGTCACACGCAGCCCTCATACAACCCGTAACACCAGCAGACAGATCTCCCTTCTACTGGTCGTGTCGAGCACTCTGTCTGATTATCAACGGTGTACTCATTGGACTTAAGATATGGATGCATTTGAATGTGTATGAGGGCTGCACAATTAATCAAAACTATATCAAAATCGCAATAAGGTCCAAAGATCCAAATCACAGAAGCTGCTACGAAACAGAACAGTGTTATAATTACGTACTGTAGATCTGCAGAGATATCCTGGTCTATAAATCTCGTTCTCACATTATAGTGAATTTAGTTCTTTTTTTCTGCGAGAAATTATAATTGTGTTGCAAAAATTATCATTCCCACATGTCGTTGATCATAATGCTATTGCAATATCTGTCAAATTAATCTCAATACAATTCTTTGACCGTATCATAGAGTCCCAATGTGTACACATTGATTTACTTGAGCTGCAATGATTAATCGATAACTTGTCAACTATTAAATTAACATACAATTACTTAATTGTGTGTAATCGATTGATTTTCTTTTTTTTGGCATAATTTTTTTAAAGAAAAAAGTCAAAATCTTCTGATTCCAGCTTCTTAAACATGAATATTTTCTAATTTCTTACTCTTCTATGACAGTAAACCAAATATCTTTGGGTTGTGGACTTTTGACATTTGTGTCTTTTGTTTTTTTCATTAATTTCTGACATTTATAAACCAAACAGCTAATCAATTAATAAAGAAAAATAATCTACAGATTAATGGTGCAAAATGTAAGAGTTGGCAACTTGAATTGAATTGAATTCAAACTCAAAACAAAGGCGCAGCATATCACCAGGGTAACCACGAACTGCTGCCGAGTGTGGCTGCCGTTAGCAAGTTAGCTTAGTTAGCCGAGCAGTTAGCAGTCCAGACTCGGAGCTCTGAGCACCAGGCAAGTGTTAGTGTTTAACGTCATATTAATCGTTATGGATGTTTTCAACCAAAAATTCTTACATATTGCACCTTGAATTGCTCTACAAATAATAATCTTGCATTAACCCATGATGGAGAGGACAAAACTAAGAACACTTGCAAATAAAAAGCTGTTGTTCTGATGATAATAGAGAACAGGGACGTGTTTTCGTGCAGCTCTCTCTGCTCTAGGCCGGGAGGGAAAACTCTCAGCACCTATAGTGTGTGTTATATATTCTAATCACATGTAAATATACCTATTTATAAATGCCTGTGTGTTTACATGCGTTGCTGCGTGTGCAGCGGGCTCCATGTGTTTTACATAATGAGAACCTGCTTGAAATATCGCCTGTTTGTGCCTCCGATTACATTTGTGTTGGCCGGCGCTGGATGTGTGACAGGTGAAGCCTCCACCTGGCCCCGCTGGGTCCACCTGCTCCCCTCGCTGGCAGGTGATGCTGAGGGGGCCGACTGTTGCCATAGGGAACGGGCGGACCGGTGCGACGGATTTCTTTTTAGGAGCAATCTGGAGGACCATGGGAGAGCACTTAGTTCCTCAGGGCTACTGGCATCTGTCGCCGCCCGTGCACTGGCACAAAAGGCATCACGTAATTAACTTCATTATCTCACCTGGCATTGTTAGTCCGGGCGCGAGCATATTCTTTTTATCCTTTAGTAGTGTGCAGGCTGGATTAAATAGGAGGGTGTGCATCAGTCTGCCGCTCGCCTCCTCCATGGTATATTTCTGTCTCCTGCTTCTGTTTCATTGGAGCGCCTCCTCAGAAGCCCCCACCCCCTTCATGTTGGTACCATTATAGCTCCTATGACTGTCTGTACTTCTCTCCCTCTATGTGTTTTTTGTGTGTGCACCTAATGCCAGCGAACACAGGAGCTTCCATATGTTTGCGCTCGCTGGCCACGTGACGAGAAAGGAATCCCGCGTGTGGAATTGAACGCACGACCCGTTTCTCAAAAAAAAAAAACGACAGCGAGCGTCAAACGGTTGAAAAAATATTTTGATGAAGCGATGAGTAACGGCTGGAAAAATCTGTGGTGGAATAATGCGGATGCTGGTTTATCAGGACGGGATTTCAAAAGGAATCGTTGAGTTTGTTTCAGAAAATACACCTCCAATTAGAAACATCTTGGAAACTTCTGCTACATCAAAAGATCAGATATTCAACCATATTGTATTTCCAGGTGCATATGTTGTATTAAAAGCACAGTGAACTTAAGTGTGATGAACATCGTCCTCTAATCAAATCATATCCAAGGCCAGTAGTACAGCATGTGTTTCAAAAGAGGGTGCCATACTGCAGTTATTGACTGGGGAGGATGCCAGCAAATTTGCATTTCTCAGCAGGATCCAGCAAAAGGGGGGAAAAAATGGGGAAACCCCCTTGAACCGAACAAAGCCCACAGAGGTTTTTTTTTTCCTCAGTCTCATGGAAGTGGGCCTCACAGTGGCGGCAAAACGAACGGCATCCCGAAACTGTGTCTCATGAGCGAGGCGTGGGTTTGTGCAGAATTACTCTACAACAGCACGCCCATTGGTTCAGAGAGGAAAAGACAGCTCAATCCCGAGCTCCTGGAAGGGGGGGAGGGGGCTGCCGAGGGGTGGACAGCGTGGAGGGATCCAGGAGAGGAAGCATGCATGGGGGAAAAAAAATAGAGGGAGCTCCGCAGAGCATGTGGAGAGAGGAGACGCGGTGAAATACGGACCTGAACAAATGTGATAATAAGATAAGAGCGACAAAAGGTATATATATAATATGGAGGCATAAGCTACATCAGACAATGAAGGCTTTTTTGCAATATATAGTTGCCATGGAGATGAGCAAGTCTCCCCAAGCCTCGTCATTTCTCTGACTCCTCCCGTGGAACGCTGGGATAAAAATAGACATGGGAAGAGAACAAAGAGCTATTTAAAAAAAAAAAAAAAAAAAAAAAAGACAAGATGAGTGAAGAAGAAGAAAAGGTTGTGGAAAAATTGGGACATGTGTGTGGAAGTGCATGTGTGTGTGTCTTTTTTTGTGTGTGTGAAGCAAACATGCAGCCACGCTTCTCCATCAAATGCTGCAGCAGATTGAGTGACAGACACGGGCAAAGCTCGTCCGGGGAAGGAAATCCCATCATTACCATTTATCATTATTTAAGCAGCGGAGGAACAACGTGACGGGCCGACGGCTTTGTCTTTACAACGACCACACGCTGTACACAGCGGCAGCACATCCATCTTTCTACTTCTCTCTGCTGTTTCCTGACTCGATTATTATTATTTTCGTTTTTATTCTTGTATATTATTATCATGATTATTATGAGTGTTATTAGTAATCGTAGAGGTTGTGACATCATCTTCATGCACATCTTCTATATTGTGCGAGAAAAAATATATTTGTAATATCTAAAGTTATCCATTCGTATTTTATTAATCAGTTAAGTTAAACAGGTGGGGCAACGTTCGCCTGGGAGCCCACACGTTGTATTAGATGTGACATGCTCTCGTCCGTCACCGTGTCCCACTTTCATACTCGGCACAGACTCTTAGCAGGTTTAGAGTACGAAGTGTGTTCCTCCTGAGAGATGTGATAAAATAAAGTAAACTCAAAGTGTACGCACTGTACGCTGGATTTGGTCGATTCTGGCCTGTGTCGTTGATGCGTGCTGTTCTCCCACAATGCAATGCACAAAGAAAACACTGAAATAAATACTGGGTGGTGGTGCAACAGCTCCAGAACTAGTCATACGTTGAGTTGTGAGATTTAATTGGCAGCAGTTTTGGGGAAATTGGGATGTCCTGTTAATTAATAAAATGGTAAAAGTATGTTGATATTTTCACAAACTATGACAATTAGGATGTAGTATATTCTGTCTTAAATAAATATATATGGATTTACAAGAAAAAATTTGCAGCTCAAGTTCACTGAAAGGTGCACTATGTAGTTTTTTTGTTTTTTTTAAAAATGTAAAATCAGAAAGGTAATATTTACAACTTTAATAAGGAAATTCAGAAACATGTCGATACATATTTTCATATTGATATAGTTCCATAACTAAATAATAAAAAAACATCCTCAGTCCCAGAACACTGTTTGACTCGATAAAGTTGGCTACTTATAGCAACATTATGTAGAAATTGACATTTTGTGTGAGTTATACTCCGATACAGTGGATGGCGGTGTGGATTTTAGTCTCCACAGGTAAAACCAACGAAGAAGAAGAGGACTTTTTAATGCTGTTGGCTTGACCGTAACTTCCTCTGCAGAGAAGACGACTGACCTCATCGTCGAGATCCAAGTCCCTACAAAGAGCTCCAGGCCTTGAAGACAGTTTTTGTCGTGGCAAGCTGAGTAATTACATCATCATGTGACACACTGGAGGCTTTTTCCCAAAAGCTAACATTGTGAAAGACGCGTCTGTGAAACGGTAATAAAAGCCTCACAGCCCCCGCGAAATGACTCGTTTTACTGTCAGAATTTAGGCAATTCGGTCCGATAGTATTTGGAGAGTCTAGAAGAGCCGCCCGATTACATTTTATCCTCATCAAAGTTAGCTCGAAGCTAAACCAGAAGCTAGCCGACTCGGTCTGGACAGCCACCACCACAATTAAAGTGCGATTCTGTGGGAAACACTGACATGTGTGTAACGCTGTGATCCCATCCCTTTCACTGAAGTTAGTGCAGAAATGAGTGATGGTGGGGGCTTTAAAGAGTCCTGCAAATATATATTTAAAAAAACAAAAGTTAAACAGTATGAAATTGTTGCTGTCTTTTAAATATAAAGTGAGGCACTGGTTCGGTGGGGTTACAGGTGCAACAGAGCCACATTTGACCGCACTCTGCAGCGACGTTGGATGTGATCTGAGGCGAAACAGGCTCGAAACGTTCATCACAAGAATGCAGGCTGGTTGTTCTTTAAAATGTAACACACGCCGAAATTTTTCCTCGTTTCGTGCCTGCTGAAGTGACACTCCTACGCACAGTGCTGCCCTGTCCGCTCCGTATACGCAGCTTCGTGTGTGCAAGTTTTAGTGCCATCAAAACAACAACCCTAAAAATGAAAATAGGTTCATTCTGTTGACTCAGGGGAGAAGCCGGGCCCAGAGAGAGGCCCAGAGAGTGGCAGCTGGCCCGAGCTAACAGGACAACTGCTAATGGGACACCCCATCTGCTGCTCCTGTTTTCCTGCCCACCGCCCATCCGAGTGCCAACCTCTGCTTCTGGAAAATGTCCTGAGCTCCCCTGCTGTCTGGCATCCATCATCTCATAACATCATCTACATAAACTTCTAGTGCATGAAATCAGGCGGTAAAGGATCAGATTTGTGGGGCAGCAGCATTTTGGAAAGCGTTGCACTGAAGTCTATTATATAATTTACCTGACTGGTTTTCTTATTTTGAGACGTCTGTTTTCTCTCAACACCTTCACAATGGACCTTATATTTTACAGTCTACATGCTAAGTCTACTTTGAAGCCTTTTACTTTATAAGCAAACCAAACAGTTTTAGCCCAATGTGTGATGCATTTCTATGTTTAAAGGAGCAGTACGTAGTTTTGGGGAAGAAATTTAAATCAGAAGAGGAGGATCGTCAGTGACTGATTTTTATTTATTTATTTTTTATGTCTTAAAAAATAAACAAACTGACCTTGAACAATTTCAAACTGTTTTACTTTGTTCATATGTGGCGGACCCTGCCACCTTTCTAGCCCCAAACAGAGTTCTGGGGACCTTATTTTCCTCAGAGAACAGCTTGTTTATTAGAAAAATACTTCTGACTTTGTATTATTACCTCATCGATATTTTTTTAATTGAATTTTTTTGAATTTCTTCTCAAAAAACTACATACTGCCCCTTTAAACTTTGTGACGGCAGGAAGTAGCTACACCTGGGACCACCAGCAGCACAAAACTGCTGCTACCATTTATTTTTAGGAACATATCACCTATTCAGTTTAATTCAGATGCATTATCTATATTATTATATTATATTATAGAATTTTACTGGCTTTTTTTTTAATATTGCTGCCTCTTAAGTTGAAATTCTGTATTACTGTGAGTATTCTGATTATTTTTCCCAAAGGCTTTCTATCTTGTTACCTAAATAAAAAGTAGGACCTTCATGACATTGGAGAAAGAAAAAAAATTGGAGTCTTGATTAACATTTTCTAGTGGCCCCAGTAACAGACCACCCGTCTTCTTGCCAAACAACAAGGTCCATTCATTTAGGCGCTCGAGCTGACGAGTATAGAAGGAGCTGCTCGGAGTGATGATACGGCTTTTTCCATTAGGAAGTAAGGAGCATTGTCCCCCTGGACCTCTGATTTGTAAAGTGCAAAGCATCACTCTCCTCCACAGCATATATAATCGCCTCTTTTCTCTCGTGTCGGATTTATAGCGGCCGTTACTCACTTGTCTGCGCGCCGGACACCGGAGTTATGATGATTATCTTGATGCGAGTGGCCCTCCACTTCCTCATTCCTTCATCCTCCCGCCTGAACCAGCAACACATGGATCAAACCTGCCTGTGCAGCACCATCTGGTGACCACTGCTGTGATTCAGGAAGCCTTCTCGCAGATGAATGAGGGAAAATAAATTCAGGCCTCACTCGAGCTTCTCCTGCCTGTAATACCAGTCTGATCCTCTGGATGGTGTCTCAATCCTGTCTCCTTCCTCCTCAACGGTGGTCTGGGGGATTTCATAACCTGCACACAGTAAAACCAACATGAGAATAGTTTTCTGCCTCATTATTGGAACAGCTCCCCTAAAGCCGTTGCTCTTTGCTGCGTGTCGATAACCCCCCGTCCCTGAAGCGTTCGTGTCGGCCCTCGCATGGCAGCAATCCGCCCTCAGCTCCGATTACAGCTGCTGATGAGGGTCATTTCTCCACAACCGGAGACGCAAATGTGCACAGTTCTCAGCCACATGTAAAGAAAAGAGGAGGATTTTTTATATTGTCTTAGTTAGATGAGATATCAGAGATTGCAATTAAAACATTTCATTTATTAAGTGGTTAAAGAATGTGCAGCTCTTTAAATTAAAGCATGTCCCCGCTGTTTCAATTCCCTGTTTCAAGTTGCTTACAGAAAGCCTCTGCGATGGCAGCTTATAGCCGACCCTGACCTCTGACCTCTGACCTCTCTGAGAGGGAGAGGTGAGAACAGGCTTCATTCAAACAATAACTGAATCACTATGATGTCATCAGGTAACTGATGCGAGCGCTCACTGAACAGTGGTGCTGATTTTGTATACAATATATGAAGTACAGAAGGAAAATCCTAATTATTGTCATTGATCCATTTTCCCGAATGTGAACAAATTCTTTCTGCTGAAGCTGGAACCATTTTTTAAATCATAAATCCTAAGAGATTTCTGTTTAAAGTGGGCGGGGCTCAGTCAGAACGAGGTGACATCATATACTTCCGGGCACCAATCAGGTTTTCGCAACTTTTTAAAGCAAATCAAAATGTGATGACGGATGAACGGTGTTTCCTAAAGTCGCCAGGTGACTGTCAAACCACACCCACATAGTCCCGATGAAGCAGATCGGCTGACGTTTTTGAAGAATAAGCTCTCAATCTATAATAGCGAAGAACTAATAGTGATCTTGTGACGTGATCAGACAACATGTAGTTCTCATCTTCAAACGCAACTTTCATCTCCTGCACACCTGCAGACCTCCTGACAGAAATCCACAGATGGGCAGACAAATGAAAGAAAGAAAGCACTCATGCACCACATTTTGCCATAATCAAACACACACACGGACACACAAGGTGAAAACACCACACCATGTAGAAACACTTCTGTGTACTGTGTCTCAGATAAAGCTGCTAACCTGTCTTGTGATACCACTGTACCTCAGGAGGCGACAGTCTTGTGTTTGTGGTCTAATTAATAAACAAAATAAACTCACAAAATGTCACGAAAGGTTACGTTCTTACATCTATTTACCTTGTTAAACAGAAAGATACAACTGTGCACTTTCTGAATTCAACCTTCTCTCTGTTATCAAACTAAAAAAAGCCTCGCTGACTCACCGTGAAACAAAATCAAACTTGCCAAAAACACGTCTTGGTTTGTTTTTGCCAGCGATCAGAACGAGCTTGGTCTGGGCAGAATTAATAGGATCACTAGCTGCACAGGTTACTGCTAGCTACAGACATAGATAGCGACAATACAAGAGTATAGCGAGCAGCAGTTAGTGGTTCCTCTAGTGAAATGCTGCTTTTCGACAGGGAGCCAGTTCACTCTTAGAAATAAGGGTTCCAAAAGGGTTCTTCTACAAGGGCTGAGGTTCTACCTGGAACCATTTGCTTCTGAAAAACCCTTTCCCGAAGAAACGTTTTTTCAAGGGTTCTTGGTAACACTAACGGTTCCAGTAAGAACCATTTTGATCCAGAGAACCCTTTGAAAACCCTTTCCTGAATAAAGGGTTTTAAAAGGGTTCTTGGTAACACTAACGGTTCCAGTAAGAACCATTTTGATCCAAAGAACCCTTTAAAAACCCTTTCCTGAATAAAGGGTTTTAAAAGGGTTCTTGGTAACACTAATGGTTCCAGCAAGAACCATTCTGATCCAGAGAACCCTTTAAAAACCCTTTCCTGAATAAAGGGTTTTAAAAGGGTTCTTGGTAACACTAACGGTTCCAGTAAGAACCATTTTGATCCAGAGAACCCTTTTTTGGAGAAAGAGTTCTTCAGGGATTGTTGAAAGCATGGGTATAAGATCCTGTATGGGTTCTTTGTAGAACCTCTCATGGGGGGTTCTGGGTGGAACCTTACACACACAGTTCTAGGTATAACCCTTTATGTTGGGTTCTTGGTAGAACCCTCCACCTTTATAAAAGGTTCTACCTGGAGCCAAAAAGGGTTCTCCTATGAGGACAAGCTGAAGAACCTTATATGGTTCTACTTAGAACTTTTATTTCTAAGAGTGTTCTTACATACTGCAACTTTAAGACATAGCTCCTCATCATCACCTCATTGGTTACGTGTGTCTGTTACTTATATGTTCATTCTCACATTAAATTTAAAAACAAAAGATTTTCACTTGTGGCAAAATCTAGAGTCAGAGGGACGCAGAACGAGCCGCTGACGACTAAAGTTGAAAACGTTTTTGAAAAGATGTCGCCCGTGTCACTCGGAGATCACCCGCGGTTGATGCTGATGAAAGTGGAGAGTGTAGGAGACGTTGTTAGAGGAGAACTGTAATTATAGAGCACTTCATGTTATAATTAGATTACACAGAGTCAGGTGTAGCACTTTGCTCACCTGACGACCCACAGCAGGCACGTTCTGATCGTCGGCGTGTGAAGGTTCTGCCCCGATCCGTCGGGATATCAGAGACGGAGGCGGCTCCCGTCGCAGCGTGATCCCTTTCATTCTTTATTCTGTTCAGCCAGATAAAATTAGCACTGCTTGACCTGCAGCATCGGCACAAAGGAGCCTAAAAATAAACAGAAGGTTAAGGCTTTTTTTTACTTTTTGATCCTGTGCTTAGAAATTACACCAGAAAAAAAAAACCTTCTGTCCCGTTCCAAAGGCCGCATCACTGATCGACGTATCAAAGAGAAAGCTGTCAATCAAGTTTTGGGGATTCGGGACCATTTGCATAGTTTGTCTAAGATCCAGTGGTGAACTGTGCAAACCTGCATTTCATATCCTACTATTGAAAGTTTCCTAAGTAACTAAATTGCATTATTAGATACTTACTTGTCAGGAGAGGGCAAAGGTCAGCTCATTCTGTGTGCGGAGGAGGATGCACCTGAAAAGACCACGAGACTGAAAAACTGCAACTACTAAATAGACTTCACAAAACACTCTCAGCCGTTCACACCCACATTCACAGACCTGCCAACCGGCTCATCGAGAGCGAGGCACTGCTGTCCGAAGTGCTCCATTATATTTCAGAGCTCAGTCACTCACACACACCGATGGAACAGCCATTGGACGCAATTTTGGGTTCAGCATCCTGCCCCGAGGACACTCCAACACGCGAACCGCCGACCCTCCGATCAGCGGACGACCCGCTTTACCTCCTGAACAGTGTACAAATGCGTTGTTTCAAGTGCAAGCCTGTATTTAAGATCTCAAACTGGCAATAGACAGTGTTTGCTTTAACACATCATCATGAAGTAAATGCTGATTGCACGACGTAATGGCTATAGAATAAAAACACCATCTGCGTTAAGATCGGTTCGCCTTCACTGCGCTGTTCCGTCCGCCACCGGGCACGAAATCTCCCCGGAGAACGGAGCGATCCAGTCCGGCTGGCAGCCTGGCAACTCGTTCTATCTGCTTTCCGAAAATCTCCATTAAAAACTAAATGAATGAATAAACTCACATTTTGTCCCGTGTCTGTTGGCAGTCGCTGCCACTACGAGGGTTCGCCTGTTTCCAGTGAAATAAACCTGAAGCACTCATTATCAGGCTTTGGCGGGATAACGGAGTACATGTAACGGGATTATGAAAGAGAGAAGAAAAACACATGTAATTAGATTACAGATACATTTAGTAAAAAAAAAGGGGATTACTAACAGGATTACAAATCCGTAACCGTGCACATGCATCACGAGTCGCACACAAACATCCCTCCGGTGTTGAGTAGAAACCAAACACACGTTCTTACAGAACACACACTCGTTATTCAGATTAAATAAAAGTCATTTTACTGAGATTTCTTGCATGTTTGGCATCGAGGTAACTAAAGTAATGGAAGTGAATCAAGTTACGTTACTTCAATATTGTGATACTTGGATTACGTTCGGGTAAAATACATTTTTAAAATAACGCTGCTCATTATGTTGAGAATAAAAATGTGCAGAATTTAAATCACTGGATTACAACAAGTGATTCATTAATGTGTCCGGTGTAGGTGGAGCTATTTTTAACTACTTTATTACTGCTGGGAGCTTAATCCATAACAATACACTGTGATTCATCAGTTGATTCATATTTCTGAATTAATCTGCGAAGTGAAACCGAAGCTGTTCATGAAATCGTAGTGACATGAAGAGTACAATATTTTCCACTTAACACAACACAGCATTTATATCACCAGAGCTTATTTACAATACCCATCCCCAGCTTTTAAACTACATAAAACACAACAATACATTGGAAAAAACACAATGTACAAGATAATACAGACAGAACAACATGAAACACAAACTGTAATGCGACAGAATACAACACAGTAAAACAAGAAGCGTCAGATTGTGACTGATCCCTCTTCAGTTTGAGTTCAGCAGGTCAAGGAATCCCACATGTTGATACAGAAAAAAGCCGTTTGTCAAAATGTGGATTTGCGTAAAGGCACTTCACTAATTCCCCCGTTTGGACGCTCCACGTGGAACCACAAGGTCGCCGAGCACCAAGGTCGGCCATTTTTAGATGATTTTAACATCAGCAGATCTGATAAAATGATCAACATTTACCGCAGGGTTTCTCAATCCCAGTCCTCGAGGGCCACGGCCCTGCATGTTTTAGATGTGTCCCTCCTCCACCACACCTGATTCAAATGAGTGGCTCGTTATCAGGCCACTGCAGAGCTTGATGACGAGCTGATCATTTGAATCAGGTGTGGTGGAGGAGGGACACATCTAAAACATGCAGGGCAGTGGCCCTCGAGGACTGGGAGTGAGAAACCCTGACTTACCGTATTGAAGTAGTGGAGTGGAGTAGAAGACTAAAGCAGCGTTCAGCGGAAATACGAAGGAAAGTACAAGTACCTCAAAACTGTCATTAAGGACAGGACAGGCTTTACTTACTGTGCTTGAATCAACATATATACGTATTTGATAAACCTAAATGCCAACTAGGCCCTAAGCCTCAGCTCAGTACCTGTGTTGTCCCTTTCCTGCCTGTGCTCCTCTTGTGAGGTACTTCCTGATGGTCTGGCCCCGCCCACCTCGTTGAGGGATTAGTGTCACCTGTTAAGAACTTCTACAAGCCAGGTGATTCCAAGATGGCTCTCTCTCTCTCTCTCTCTCTCTCTCTCTCCTCGCTCCTGGAAGGCTGGTGTTTGGTTTGTGATCATGTGGAGTTATTCTTTAATAAATGATTTGATTTATTTAAGCGGTTGCTGTGTCCACCTCCCTGACTTTGTTGTGCTCCTAACACAACTCAAACCCACATTTTTTTGTTTGAAACACAGGAACGATGTCAAGAACACAACAACAACAAACACTGCGCTGTTCGACAGAAACCCTTCGTGTGAGATAAGATTTACACCAGAAATTGTATTTTGTGCAGCGACTGGAGCGAAAAACAGTGAAGACAATAAAAAGCTCTGATTTGAATGGTGATTGTGATTCATGGCTGGCTTCGGGGGGGAAATAAACATGAGTTGTAAACTATTCTTCATGTTCGCCGAGGCCACGCAGGGTCACGGTTAAAGAGGCCCGGCGGTCGGGACGTTTCAGTGGGCCGTCTCTCATGCAAACCGTGGCTCCTCAGGCAGACGCACAAAGAGCGGCAGCAGCAACACACATATTGGTTCTGGTCTCGAGCTCACTGTCTCTACAATTGATCATGAATGCTGCCTCATTACCGCTCGCTGAATTACATTTCATGGTGAAGAGTTCGACTGAATAAACGCCTCAATGCAGCCAGATTCGCGACAGCCGAACGCAACTATTCACACAACATCTCCCACAGCTTACGCTGCAGAAAGGCACCTCATCGCTTCTCTCATCACTCTAATTTCCCCGGGGCCTTTATGTATACGAGGAAGTTTTCGGAGATGGGTACATGCTCCAAACACTACTGCTGCAACTTCCTCACATTCCTGCAGAGCGTCTCTGATAAAAGCCGTCCCTTTTCTGCCGTTTGGTATTCCCAGCTGCAGCCTCAGTCGGTCTGTCATGTCGGTTATGATGGCGAGTCACTCGGAGTGCACTCTCCCGCTCGCTCTCTTTGCGAAGGACGCGCACCGTTTTAAATCAGCGCATAAAGCTGTCATTCTCCCTCTCGAGACCGCTCTCTCGGTCGGCAGATGCATTATTTGTGGCACTTTTTGCACCCCAGGACTTGGTCGGTCGGTCGGTCGGTCCTCCGTATTTTGTTGCTGTTAGACTGCATATGGCACTCTAATCAGCTAAAGGGCTACGTGATTTACATTCACTGTCAGCTCTCCTCCCCTCCTGTAGCACCGTCCCAGACGCGGCCAAGGTCACTCCGCGCCCGAATCCGACAAACAGTCTGTCCAGTCGTTCTTATGAAGCATCGGCTGTTATCATTGAGGGCTCCTCTGTTTGGACCCTTTGTCCCCAAAGAAGAAGGATGGCGTCAAGCTGCATGTGCAAGCAGCTACGCAAGAAAAAAACACCTTTTCATTCCTCACATTTTTCTCACCATATCTTTAATATTCAACAGCGGTGTAATAAATTGAAGTCATCTAAACAGAAGCCGCGCCACGAGCACAACACTCTGACGTATGGATTAAGTGTCACAGATGCATAGATCGGAGATTTCTCCACCGTGAGAGCTCGACTCGACGCTTCGGGCCGCTCCGCGTCGAGGCCCAGACACCACAAACATCAGAGGACAAGCGTTGACGAAGGCCGACCGCAGCGTCACGTGTGTTTCACAACCGGCTCTAACATGTTTGAACCCGCTTGAGGCGAAAGAACTCTCGCGAAGAGAGTCGACGATGCTCTTAAGTCCAACGAGCCTGTGAATATTCTCATTCATCCAGGTCATAGTTATCTCAAGGAAACTGAATCGAACGCAACTGGATTTGGTTTTTGTCTTTGAAGACGTTTCACCTCTCATCCAAGAGGCTTCATCAGTTCCTGCTCGCTTGGATGAGAGGTGAAACGTCTTCAAAGACAAAAACCAAATCCAGTTGCGTTCGATTCAATTTCCTTGAGATAAGTCCAACGAGGCATTATAAAATGTGTCATATCGAGTAATCAAAGCACTCAAGCTCGAGTTTATTGCAATTCATTATAAATCCAGCGGTGGGCGATATCGTACAGCCCAATGAAGGCGCTCGGTCAGAAGCTCAGGCTCTGATTGGTCGACACGCGCAGCCCGAGGCATCGTGGGTCAGCCGGCGGATGGCAAATGATCGTGCTAACTAGGACAACGCTTTCAACACCAGACATTCAGCATTGGATAAATAAGCACAGAGGACATTCAGCGTTGGATTTATGTCTTCAAAAAGATGCCGAAAGGGACGCGATCACACCGGAGGCCTCGTTAGCTAAACGAGCTAAACAGGCTAGCTTTTTGGAGATAGTATGTCATCGGTGACAACGAGGTCGGGTGATAACACGTCTCCAGAAAAAGTCAATATTATAATTTCTCAGGAAATCCTTTGCACGCACTGTGTTAAAGGTGCTATTTGCAAGAGAAGTTGAAAAAATACTGACTCTCTGGGTTTCCAAACTCATCAAAATCTGAGGTTTCGGGATTGTAGGACGGTCGGCCGCCATCCCAAAGCGTACATTTTATGACTCAAAAATAAGCCGTTACCCATTGTGCTCATCTACAGTTGTACCTCAGTGAGTGATATGCTCCAGGAAAAGGATGTTCACTCCTGCAGATGGCTGGTAAATTGGACTGCAACTAGTTGTGTTCATAATTGATTATTTCCTCAATTGATGTGACGATATTCTGTGAAACGTCAGAGAATAGCGGGGAAATCAACAGTTCCCATAGACAAAGGTGACGTCAGTAAGCAGTCTTTCATTTTTAATAGTTTAAACCTTTTCTTACTGTCACAAGTCCTCTGTTTTCAGTTGTTTTCCAGTGTTGTTGGATGTATCATAGCGCCGCACAGGGCATATGAATATCCATCATCCTGCTGTCTCAAAAACTGAACAAAAAAAAAACAGCCTCTGTCACGTCAGCTGTCCAAACAAAGCGAGGGAGCAGGCCACACAAAAGCTGTTTCCCTAATTCATTTTGGATGTTTGGCGCTGATAGCAGGGAAACAATTACTGTAGCTATAGGCGGTGATTTCGCCGAGTGCTCCGGTGTTACGAGGGGCAACAAATAACGAGGCGGCAGACCCAGAATGCCAGCACGCATTAAAGTGTGCCGGACGACAAAGTCCCTGAGCGGGCGGGACGGGCCAATCAACCTGAGTGGACGCGGCGCGACGATGAGTGAGAGCCTCAAGCTCAGCGGAAGGAAACTCACATCTCCGACCGTACACCGTGTTCAAAAGCAGAAACACACCGGGTCGAGTGAACATGAACATAACGGTGGCGGTGAAAGAAGGGCGAGCACAACCACCGAAATACCTCCAGCTTTGCCGCTTTGCAGTGCTCCCCGTCACAGCTTAGCATTAAAGCTGCACCGGCACACGATTAAATTATCATGTGTGTTGCTCTCCTGCAAAGAAACACTGAGGGCTGCGATAGTGTAATAAAAAAGAAAAAGCCGAAAAAAGGGAAACAGGATGAGGAAGGGAAAAGGGAGACGAAGTACGAAGAAAGTGGAGGAGCTTCTGTTCTGGAGTGTGAGAAGGAAAAATAGGCCAAGGCTAATCCCAAACATTACAGCTCAGCATATGATTAGAGGGCTGCTGGAGTAATTGCGTAACCGAGTACGCCATTAAGTCATAGAAATAATATTATTTTCCCGTTTTTAACCTTTCTCTTTTCTATATTTCTCACATCTACGGACCTGTAAATCTTTAAACGCGCTAAATCTCGAGCTTACCTGAGCCCTGGAAACTAATTCTCTGAGCACTTGAGGCTCAAAATGTTCGTGTTTTGGCGGGAGAATAAAATCAAAGACGAATCGTATGAAACATTATGTGACACGTGAGACTTTTGTTAAAGTTTGCTATTAAAAAAAAATGCACAAAACTTCAAACATGGATGGCACAGCAGCGTCCCGGTGAGCACAGCTGGAGACCAGATGGGGACTGGACACGACCTCTGAGACCAGTGGAGGCCAGTTTGAAGACGTACCAATCAGGACGGGAGAGGCTCGAAGCTGGAGAGGGTCTGGAGAGAGTTGGGGATCAGCAGCGGATGAAAACGACGATGAAGAGCTTAATTTATGTCAGTTAGAATCGAATGAAGCTCGTCTTTGTTCAGGAAAAGAGAGAAACTTGAATTCACAAGGAGTCAGGTTGTATTTTTCTGTTTAGGAAGGAAGACAGATGCAAGCAGGTCTTTAATTTTGTGCCAGATCTGGACGTTAGAGGTTCCAGACCCTTCCAGATCGGACCGACACCTCTGTCATTGGATCCAGCACCTCCTTTCTTACTATCAAAATCAGTGAATAGACTTTTCGGATGTTTAATGTTATCGATTCTTTCCTTGTGTTTCCCTCTGAAGTCACTTACAAATTGATTGTTTACCTATAGGGAGAAAGAGCAGTTGGGTCAAACTGTGATGCCTGAAGTGTAAATTTAAAGCTGTGAGTTCTGTGCACATCACGCCAGCTGTGTTGACATGTGATTTAATGCATTATATCTGAATATTTTGGTTACATGATCATTGTAAACCCCACAAGCAAGAGGGCGTTAACTGAGGATGTGTGTATGTGGGTGCGACCCTGTCCAGAGCCACCTCAGGAGACTAAGTTTGGCTTCTTATCCGGCCAATTTTCGTGGTTGTAAATAGAACTTTTGGCCCTAATTCCCTTCCTCCCTATTGTTAAAAACAAGTCAGCGGGGAACTGACGGGACAGCGAACCGGAGAAAGAGAGAGGAGGAATCAGCTGTTTGGACATGCCTCTCCCTGCTGACTGAATGCTTTAATAATTGGTGTTACATAATGCTCACTTTTTGATGACAGTTTTAGTTTTGTTTTAGTTTTAACAGCCAGAAGCCTCGGCGCTGTCCGGCGTGCTCCAGGAGCTCTGGGCCCCCCGACCCGTCAGAACAGCACCCCTCGCTGTGCTCTGGCAACCTTCTCTCTGCAAATTAAGTGCTGGATGTTAGAGCGCTTCCTTTCCTTTCCGTCATTTTCAGAGTTTCTTTTGTTTATTCTTTAAAGGTGCACTGTGTAGTGTTTTAAGTAATTTATTACCTCAAATCAACGTCTTCATTCATAAATAAGTCCTCACAATCTCACTTCTCCTCCTGAGGGAAGAATCACTTCTCTGTATTTCCATAGGACGGGCGAGCTCTACGGAGGCTTCCATGTCCTTCCGCTCTATAAAAAACGATGAACTGGTGAGAGGGACAAAAAGCTCTACGTGGTACAGATAAGGCTAAAGGCGTTTTCACTCAGAGCCAGCGTGACTGTGGAACGGAGAAGGAGCTTAGCCAGACGCGCTCGTCAGCTGCAGTTTGAAGTTTGTTTGAAATAACGTACCTAATCACCCGAAACTAAACTTGATGAAGTGCTGTTTGAAGACATGTTGTTGTCCCAGCTTCTTGAATCTTGACACATCCCGCCTGCCGTAGTTCCAACAGGTTGCAACGCACGTTTGGAAACGCGAGGCGCTAGAGAGCAGTATTCGTTTGGATGCAGAATAAAATTTAACCACTAGATGGGAGAAATAATTCCACAGTGTGTCTTTAAAGAAAAACCGAAGAGAGTTTGCGAAATGCTGAGCAACCTTGCCGCTGAAACTATCGGACCATCACCTCTTGAGAAGCGGAGTTTACGAGACAGGAGAAGCCAGGGCTCGCTGGCTAGCATGCTAACTTCAGTAGACTTCACTAGACGGTGTGGCTGCCCTTTAGCTGATATGAATCGTATTAGCATTTTTTTACTAGAATGTATTTAAATGTAGGCTTCGCGGCCGTGTTAGCACCGGTTTGTTGCGGTTCCTTTCACCATGCGAGAGACGTCTTTGCTGTCAGAAAATCTCCGACTCTGAAATACAACTCAGAGGATGATGCGAGTGTTTTTTTTTTCTTCTCTCCCACGCCGCTCCTCATAAATAGTCTGAATGACATGATGTGAACACACAGTGAAGCCAGCGTGTTCTGCGGAGTCTGTCTTCTTGTTAAAAAGTGCACGTGTGACTTCAGAGACTGTCAAATCTCATTACTAGCACATAAAAGTGCATTTTCGGTACCATATTCTCGCGCCGTCGCTCGCTTCCTGTCGTCGTCGTTAACTGTCTAATTGACTTTTGTTTCGATGCATCAGATGGAAACCCTTCACAGCATCACTGTTTGTTTCCAGCAAAAACAAGCCCCTCTCCTGAGTTCAGCTGTTGGCAAGCCGAGGGGTTGTTCCAGTTAGATAAAAAGAAATGCCCAACATGTATTCTTACAATCAGCTGTGATTAAACATTTGGCAGGTGCTGTCGTAGTGCTGCTGGGAGAGTCAAGCACGCACAGCTGGTCCTAATCCAGGCCTGTGATGGAAACTCTGGGAGGTTTTTACTGGGTTTTTTTTATTAATGAAAGCACACTTTACGTGATCACGTTGCAGATAAAATGTACGTGTCAGAGTCAGATTCCGAAGCCTGCCTCTTCCTGACATCTCAAGCTGTGCTGACTGTTCCCGGGAAGACATCCGACCGTGGTGGGACTCCAGATGAGAACGTCAAGGCTCAACAGCTCCACAGTGCTTACCACGAAGTCGAGGTGGAGAGGTAAATATTTTAGTCGGAGGAGTTCATACGCTGGGTTATCAACCCTTTCTTTCTGTCCTGTGTGCTTTTGGACTCACTGAACCTCCAGAATGCAGCTGCTGTTACAGAGTTTATACGGCATTTGATCATTTTTACAAAATGAGCTCCTTCACCGTGACCAGATGTCCCAGTTTGTCCGGGACTGTCCTGGTTTCAACCTGGTTGTCCCGAGTCCTGACAAATGTCCCACTTTTGGACATTAACTAGCAGAATGTCCCAGTTTTGCACTTGTTATTATCCAACTCGGAGTAAAAACATTAATAATTGCAACACGCATGTGAATTTAACACGGATTTGTCCTCAAGTGTGACAGTCAATCAAGGCTGTGGCGAAACTATGAGTCAGAGAGTCATTGTCATTGATTGTGACTCTTGTGACTCTCTGTCTTTTCTTAATAGCTCCAGGGGGGAAACTACTCCCTTCCTGATGAATATGCCTGTGTAATCACAACGTATGTGCTTACATGAATGTGGAACATTTTAGGGGTCATGGTTTGTGGTTCTTGGAAAATGTGGTCACCAGATCTTAGATAGACTTGAGCGTCGTTTTGGTTTCCATTATCAGGAAAAAGACTCCTGCACACACTGTCCACTTCACTTGCATTTAAGTTTATTGACAACAACGTTTCGGTACTTGGACCTTCATCAGGTTATCTTACAAGACAATGGGGGAGGCTGTCTTAAGTAGGGTTGTGGACTCAGGCCACACAGACGTCCTGTGGTTTCCATTATCAAAAGTTGTGGATGGCACCAAAGGAGCCACTCCACCGTCGTCTGAGGTGGTATCTCCTTTTTTTTCAGCAGTCTTTTGTCTTTCTGCTTTTTTCTCAAACAAACCTTGTATCCTCGTTGGAATAAACAACTACATATGTAACGAGTGTGTGGTTGATCAAGAGAAATAGCCTGTGAATATTCTCATTCATCCAGGTCATAGTTATCTCAAGGAAATTGAATCGAATGCAACTGGATTTGGTTTTTGTCTTGAAGACGTTTCACCTCTCATCCAAGAGGCTTCATCAGTTCCTGCTCGCTTGACTAGGCTGGGACTAGTCCGAAGAGAAAGAAGAGAAATCAAGAGAAATAGTGCATAGTTTGTATATGTTGTCAGTCAGTGTACAGTGTAGGTCACTGGTCATTCTTATACATTAGCTCCTCAAGAGTTAAGACCAAGAGAAGTCTTCCTTTTATTCCCCAGTGGCTGAACACATGAAAGAAGTTACCCTGCGGGAAACAACCCCGCCTGCATTTAAAGTTACTGTCGGTGGTGGAAATGCAAAGCAGATCTGGCGTCACAGTCACCACGGGTTCAAGGGGTTCGAAGGATACTCAGCTTGTGTGCACACAGGAGCCTGACTGACTGGAGAGACAATTTGTTACTTACAGATTGTGTCAGACTGTCTATACGGGGAGCCGAGCCGGCCTGCTGATGCAGAGGCAGTATACCTCAGACGGTGGAGACAGCTTCATTTCACCAAATCAGCAACGTTGACCATCAGTCATAATTTGCCGACAGCCGCTCCTCAGCACGACCTTACGAGTCTGCGCCCGCAAAGCCGACACAGAACGCAAGAAAAACAAAACAGTAAAATCACTGATTATCAAAGTGACTCTGAGGAGAAACACAACACTGCATTAACACTGCGGATTTAAAGTTGCACACTGGCTCACGAGGAATTAAAAGCAATCTGGAAACTGGTGCAGCGAGGCTTACTAACCACGATATGATCTTGATTTACTCGGCTGGTTACGAGCACCCCTGGTTTCGTGTTGTGCTAATTGCAGATGTTGGATTGAATTCCGGCTGCGAGAGAGGAGCGGAGGGTAAACTCATCAACTAATCTAGCCGAGGAAGAGATGAAAGCGTGGACGGCCTTCTTCAGGTCAGCGAGAGATAATAAAGGAGGGGAAGACCGAACCGCTCCGTTCACTTGATCATTAAAACAGAGATTGGAATGGGCGTCCCGGTGGCTCAGCTCACTAAAGCGAGTGCCATGAAAGCAGCATCCCTGGGTCAAATCCAGCCTGAAACCATTGTTGCATGCCAGCCCTCCTTTTCTTTCTCTCTCAATCCATCCTGTCAGTCGCTTTAAGCTACAAAAACAAAGCCAAATAATGTCCGAGATTGGTGTCAAATTGAAGAAATGACAGTATAAGATTTGCCACATAAGCGTATTTAATAATTCGAATAGTTATATGAACACGTGCATCCAAAAAAGTACAAGCCGTGGTCCAGAATTACAGACAGCTTCGCCTCGTCTGCAGGTGTGAGCACTCCCAGCCAATGGTAATAAGCACTTGCAGCTAACAATCCGAGCACACCATCAGATTTTATGTCTTGCCACACTAACCGCGCCGCTGTTTGTGGCAAGATCCCTGACAAGCTCTCACAATTTATGCCCCTGTTCCGCCGTCTGCACCGCCGTGGAAGCATCGCTGACAGGACTAGTGCACTTACGCTGTCAAACGAAATGCACTGCAACATGTCAGCTCTTACTCCGAGCAAGGGAAAGATTATGTTAAGAGTATACTGTGAGACTGGAACTGTGGTTCTGTTATATCTATCGAGAGCGAGAACAGTTGTTACGAACCAAGACCGACCCATGTCCAGTTTAAAAGAGAGGGTCGGACTGACCATTTGTTTAGGGGACAAAGTCTTTCTATGCTCGTCTGTATAACTATGTAAGTAAAGCCAGGACAGCGATAGAAGAAAACGACATTAGCGTTTGATAAAAAGGCTAATTCTCGACTTGTAGAGTGCTATTGTTAGCCTGATAACAGCTCTTTGCACTGGTGCCAAGCCCGCGCTGTGCGCCCCAGCGATGTCAGCAGCTTTGGAAAAATTGATATGGATGATCTGCTACCGCTGTGCGGCGCGCAGAGAAACAAATAGGACAACACAGACGGACTTCTTAAAAGACACGAGAAATTAGGGGGTCGACAAGAGGACGAAATTAATTTCAGAGACTCCATCGTGTCTTTATAAATGTTGTGTGTACACTCATGTATTCATAGTTATTGTTATAGTTATCGGTCAGTCATCTGATCCACTTCATACTTTCTTTCTCTACCCACGAAGCTTGAATCTTTGATTAACGTGATTGCATATGTTACTTTTTCAAGAGCCGTGGTTCTGAACTGTAGTCTGGGAGATGTCTGGTTTTTGTGATGATTGTGAGATTTTGAAGTGTTCTTGTGTTTTGTGTCTGTGTGCTGCAGTGTTGCCAGGTGGGAAATGTAGGATTATCGTACCAGAGACATAAAATTATCGTATTTTGAGGGAAATTATCGTACACCCGTCATAACCTCACTCATGGGGCGGGCGCAGCGGACTATTCAGCCAATCATGACCGTTGTTCTGAGGCAAACGCATGCACGTCACTCGTAGCTCACATTTAGAAAAGCACGATTGGCTGGAAACTTGTCACATGGAAACAGATGCCTTCAGGGTTCACAAAAAAACTCTGACAGACAGTTGCGACAGGCTGATTACAACCGATTACAACCATACATTCACGTAATGGTCAAATTATCGTATATTTGGCCTTTTTTGGGATTATTGATCGTACATTGTACAGAGCCTCATCAGCCTCAGCTCAAGTACTCTGGTCCGCTCTCCGCTCACTGCAAGATTGTTTCCGCTCGACGCCGTGGTATCTATGGCAAAACTACTCGTGCTTCACTCTTGGGATTTTTTGCTCCGGTGTTAATTTGCTTGAACCGAATGTTTCTCCTCATCGTTCTCAGAGCCAGTGCCACTTCTGAGCTCCAGCTCCAGAGCAACGATGCCGCCCAGCCTCCTTCACTTCTGCCTCGAGTCAAACACTTCTGTGGATCCACCTGCGTCTCCACCTCAGTACCTCTCAGTACCGTGAGCCCCAGCTGCACCACCTGCTGAGCCACTCGCCTGAGCGTGAGCCAGCAGCAGCTATCCTTTTAACCTTTCCCCCTGTCTCGGTGTCCGCTTTTGGGTCCAGAAACCAACCGCCACACCGTAACAGTTTTCCTACAGCCTGGCTTGTAGCTCGTAACTAACATTTCACAGACCAACACTCAACACTCCAAGAATGCAAGAAGACGCTGCAGTAAAGTTGCACAAGCAATTACTTTTTATTTCTCCTGTGTGACAGCGAGCAAAATACACGGCATTTAAGTTAAACTGTTAAACTGGATCCTTAACTACACACTTATACACCAGGAGAGGCTCACTTGCCGCAACAAATCCCTATTGTCCTTTAAAGGTGAGGTCCTGCAAGGAACACAAGTGCAGGTAGGTGCATGTTAAGGCCCCCACACACCGCCCAAGGCCGACTTCCTTATCCGACCACTTCGTCGCCTCCTGTCTGACCCGTTCGGCAGAAAAGTCACATTGAAACACACCGCCCCGGCTACACAGCAGCGTATACGTTCTGCGCCTGCGTGAAATGCAATAAGTCTCCTAAACATCGGGTGGCGCTAGTCTCGTGCCAGTAACCCAAAACATAAAAACAGGAAATGACGGAACGGAGTGCGGACCGTAGCTTATCAAAACAAAGCACACACAGTGTTAGCTCAGCATTACTTGCGTGATGTCGTATTACGGTGGTCTCTCTTCCACCAGGGCAGCCAGCTGCTCCTCAAAGTCCTCGGTCCACACAGCCATGGCTTCCAAACATACGTTGGTTTATCCCCAAAATAACGAACGGCGAAGTGTTGTTTGTAACTCTGTGCCGTCTCTGTTTATGTGGTTTGTTTACCATCGTCACTTCCGCCGCCCCTCCCACACGCCGCGCTGATTCGCTGGCACACCGCCAATCAGAATGGTCACTGAACAGCTGGCTAACAACCAATCAGAGCATCCGACGGCGTCCAACCTCAGACGGCCGACTTCGCATGTTCAGTCGGATCAGACGCCGTCCTCAAGGCTCCGACACAGCTGAACACACCGAACAGAATAGCTCCCAAACTCGTCCGACTCTCTCCAAACGTTTCAGACGTCCGAAGTCTGAGCCGGTGTGTGCCGGCCTTTAGACTCCACGAGAGAAGACATTATCGTCAGCGTACTATGACCTTAATACCTGGCTTAGGAGTTGGAGGAAAGTGTGGTCAGTTCAGGCCCATCCAAACAGAAAGCGTGTTTTTGATTTCCCTCCTCACCTGCCTGTCACTCAGAACAGACACACTTCCATTTTAACAAGTGTATAAAATCCACACCGACTCCGAGACACGTGCACGAGGCAAGCTTCACTCCAGGACCCCCTGTGTTTTTAAAGCTTCACATCCTTTCTCCCCCTCCGGCGTGCCTACTGAAGTGTTATCTCCACAGATAGCTGTTTAATTTCGCATAAATCTCCCGCTGTTTCATGTTCTGAACTTTTTTTAATGGTAGCTCCAATGATTGATCGACACTCCCACAGTCGCAACGAGCTTCTGGTTTCACTGCAGGCAAAATCAATGAATCGCTACATAAAAAACAATAGTCGTCTTATCCTGTTTACAGCAGTGCTACGAGCTAAATGCTAACAGGAAAGCAATGTTAACATGCAGGTATGATATTTAACATGTCACCATCTTTTCTTAGCAAAGGAATGTCATTAGTTTTGCAAATTTTGTCCTAAAAGTGCTGTAGGGATGACGTATTTCTGTAGGCTAACCCTGAAGTTGGTATCACCTAGTTCCCTCGACAAAAAGCCTGCAGGATTTATTTTTAATTGGACTTATTATATTAATTGGACTTAAAATAACCTCTGTGCCAAACACAAGTTTATGATATGTACATGTTTTGTCCAGCAAGATAATCTTCGTAGATGAATGCCACTTTTGAGTCCAAATTAAAATCGCTAGAAGTGAAAAACTAACACCTACTACACAATTACCATACACATTTTCTGTAAATTGATGTCTACAAGTTGTAAAATAAGAGTGAGAACCTGTAAAGACGGATTAGTGAGTAGATGAGTCTTCGTGTTCACTGTGGTTATATTAATGTCTCACTTAGCCACTTGTTAGCAACCGCCATTTTCAAGACCCGTAAGCGCTTTATAGTGCAATCGTCAGACATTTATTGATGTATTTTACGTTATAGAATAAAATGTGTGAATATTGTAACCACAGACCTTATTTCAGCTGTTGAGACGAGTGAATCTGATGTGCCAAAATGCTCATTTCTTGTCTTTTAGGACTCATCAAGTCAATATTTTGACCTGATGATGGCGCTAGACGACCTGCGGAGGACCACCAAAGTTATTAGAATTCGCCGCGAGTCCGGACTATTCATGAGGCTGAAAACTCTGATCTGAAACTAAGAGCGTGGAAACCAACACCACCTGATTATAATTACAGTAATTGCAGCCTGTCAATCGCAACTTGTTATTATGAAACAAAACTGTGGTCTAATTATCTACTTTTTTTGTGACGCTCCCACGCCAACAATAGAAGCAATCTGTAAACAGGATCTGGATTGACAGCATCATTCCCACCCGAAAGCGTCTGAATGCGGGCGGTGTCAGCGGCGAGCTCGGCGGAGCGACCGCCTCTGTATTCATTTCCTACAGTACGGGAATCAGAAAAACACCCTCGCCATGACCAGGTAATGAGCGTGAGGCTCAGCCAGTCCTCCGTTTCTGTTCTTTGTTCGGAAATTATGCTGTTTTTCCAGCGTGGGTTAATAAGACCGGTCTGAGCTGCATGACTGCATACCAACGGGAAGAAGTCCCCACTGCGATACCTCTAGGGGAGACTATTATTCATCCCCTCCTCCACACACATTTTCAGGAAATTCTGATCATTAGTAGCGGATGTCTTCGAGGTTCCAGTCTGCATCTCTCACCTTGACATTACAGCTCCGCGGCCCCAAATGGTAGGGGATTAAATCCGTGGCAAACTGGCTGGATACGCCACTCTCTCATTTCATGCCCAGAGCAAACAGGGGGTTATTTTGTTCAATTTGAAGTTTTATTCAAAAATAGTGTCCTGCAGTGTTGATGGCACAGCCGCCTCATTAACAGAGTATTCATTTATCAAATTCAGAGGACGGCGAGTCCTTATATGTCGGTCCATGTGCTCGGCATCAGCGGAGTTACTGTGAAAACCTGACACTGTTTGCTGGTAATTGTCCCTTGTGGGAGCGTATAAAGAGAAATAATGGTTTGCTTTGTCTGGATCAGACACTTTTTATTAGCTACCAGCTCTCGAGCTTCAGTAAACACAACGTCTCCGTGCTATGAAGAACAATAATCAGAGAAATTAAAACATTGTGATCCACTGAACTAGAAGAAGCGCTCAGATCAGACCACTCTGTTTGAAATTCCAGCAACAATGTACTGAACAGTGGAGATGTTGAAGAACCGATTGAGGGAATAGCTGGACCCTTTTGGAACCAACGCTTATTTGCTTTCCTGCCAAAAGAAGATTGATATCACTCTCGTGGGAAGCTACAGCCAGCCAGCTAACCGCAGCTCAGCGCAAATACTGGAAACAGGAGGAAACAGCCAGTCCAGCTCTGTCCAAGAGTATCACAATCTGCCTGCTGGCACCTCTAAAGATCACTGGTGGTAGCTTCGTACTTACTGTACAGACGTGTGTGTGTGTGTGTGTGTGTGTGTGTGTGCGGTATCAGTCTTCTCATCTAGATCTCGGAAAATACCGCAGCCAGTTTTGGTGGCCAAGCACTAAAGTCGGTCTTCGTCTTATATCAGAGTAAAGGCGCCTAAATCCAACACATCCTTTGGTCTTCTGTCATTCCAGTCAAATTCTTGCACTAAAAGCAGACAGTCAGTACTTTTAATGGCCTAATTATGGATTTTATTGACTATATTTTTACTTTTATTTTGATTAAATAGTTGCTCTGCTTTGTTTTTGTTTGTTCCCTTACCTCTTTGACAAGTGTCTTCAGGCAGGCCATCGTTCTAACTAAGACATTTTTCATGTGTTGCCCGGCAAAGTAAAGGGTAAACTGGCAATAAACAACTTAATTGCTCTTACTAATTAGTCTGAAGTAAATACAGATTGCAGTTATAGAAGAATTATGCCATCCATATATAGGTTGGTTCCCAATAAATCTCGCTTTTACTCTGCTATTAAATCTACCACTGGACATTGAGCAACCAAAACAAGAAGAGGCATTGATTTCCCCGGTCACTCATCCCAGGTAACAGTGGGGAAAACTGGAGTAACTGCAAAACTTCTATATTGCTTCTACTTCCATATTGTACCTCACTGAAGAAGGAGGCACAAGAGGAAGAGTGAAGAGTGAACCGAGGTGAAACAACAGCGAACAGATGAGCATTCACTCAATGGAGAGCGCCGGTGTTGTGTCAAAGTTTGTTCCCCGACTGATATGTGTCCCCTCACCGCTGGTATTCTTTCGAGTAGTTCAGTAAGTAACAAAACCTGTCTACTTATCAATACAGCCAGGTGTTTAACTACGTACAATATGGATTCTTACAGTTGCTTTTTTACCACAGGAATACCACAGGGAACGGTGGAAAGTTTAAAAAGATGTCTAAATCTGCTGTAGAAGGTGCTAATTGAGTCTCATTCCCGACTCGTCAAATAACGATGCTCTGGGTCCCCCGACTCGTCAAAAACTGACACTTGCAATCCCAGAGCGTCGTTATTTGATGAGTTGGGAAGGAGACTCAAAAATCAACTTTTCTTACAAATAGCACCTTTAAAAATATATATAAACTGAAGATAAACTGAATATGTACAGTTTCCAGTTTATTCAGCAAACGTATTTAAACTATTTACGACATCCATTACATTAAATCTTGATTTGGTGAAGCTTCTTCTTACTGCTCTTAATGATTAGTTGAATAACAGAAAATGAATCCAACATTTACAGTTAATTCTTTTTTAATACTCTTTTTATTGGTTTTTCATTTTTATAAGCACAAACATTAGAAAAAACAGACAACAAAACACAAAACAAAACAAAAAAAGTCCCACCCCAAACTAACAGTGAGCGATGCGCTATATATTTCTACATATACATAAAATAAAAAAGTAAATAAAAAGACGACAGGAGAGCAAATACATGAAATAAATGAAAGGGTAGACAGTCCTCATCTTCCAGGGACAGATGATGAGTTATAGCTTCTGTAAAAAGGAATGCAATGGTTCCCAGATCCTCCAAAACTTCTCCGATTTGTGATCCACATGTCGACTGTAGGGATCTGGGGAGTTGAGTTAATACAGTTATTACAGTATTACAGTTAATACTTTTAATAAAAGATGCAAAACTGCCAAATATTCAATGATTGCAGCAAATATAAATGTTAGGATTTGCTTCTTTTCTCTGTTTTATCTCTGTAGAAACTGAATAGAAACTCGATTTTGGACCAAAAACAAGAAATTTGAACATCTTTTGAAAACAGTAAATTAAAAGCACAAGTTCCTTTGAGTGACATTGTTCACGAGTGCAGCTCTGCCTTCTGTTCTGATGGAAACCACAGGATGACTAAGACCCACCACAGAGCAGCTTTTCGTTGATTTAATATGCTTCGCTGGAAGCCTCGCCGCTGTCTTGACTGCACATGGACACACGAGCTACACTGTCAAACCCACGCCTACCTCTGTGGCACACACACACACACACCTCAGACCAGCACTTGTTTATGATCTCTTGTGTGTGTGTGTGTGAAGGAAAAAGTCAGCTGCAGCAGATTGTGGCCGGTGTTGCACAGAGCCTGTCCTTTAGGATGCACCCGAGTTGTGCCGATGTGCTCTGAGCTGTGACATTTGATTCTGGGCTTAAAGTCACAGAAGCTCCTCAGTGTTGATTATTGCACTCTGACAGGTCCGACACATCGGGGAGGCGACTGACGACCAAAGGTGATTGTGGACATGAGGCCATATTGGTCCATTGATCACCCGGAGAATCCCTGGGCTGACGAGATAATTGCTTCGGAGCCTTTCATTACCATAGCTCCTCGGGGTGACTGTAAAGGTCGTGACCCTTATTGTCAGCCTCCTTCTGCCGCCACGTTGATCAATTCCAGTCTTCACACCGGCTTTATTGATCGGCAGAAAAGGGGGTGCGATCAATCTTTTTTTTTTAATTTCTGAGGAGTCACAGGTCCGGTGGTGATTTATGTAAACCTTATTAAAGGGATATTCCGGTGTAAGTTTAATCCATGGTCTAACACACCTTGACACCGAGTAAGACTCCCCCTCGAGAGGTCAAGTTAGCTGACCGCTAGCTTAGCTAGTTTTAGCAACCTCAGAAAAGACCGCACAAAAACAAAACACTGCCGCTTATGTCTCCAACTAGAAACCATCAAAAAGCCACAATTAATGGTGAGAACAGCAGCAAACTTCAGCAACAGTACATGTACAGTCCCAGCACACAGTACGAAGCATCAAACATCTGCTAGCTTTGCTGGATTTGTATTAAAAACACAGCACAACTCACCCTCTCCTCCAGCAGCCTGCCTGTGTGGGGAAGCCCTGACGAGTCGATTACCGAGTGCAGTAGATTTCTGCAGCTCAAGGATGAAAATGTCTGATTATTACTCCATTACTTCCATTATTTTCCCTGTCAGCTCTCGATAATAAGAACTGAGCATGCCATGGAGTAATAATCAGACATTTTCATCCTTGAGCTGCAGAAAGCTACTGCACTCGGTAATCGACTCGTCAGGGCTTCCCCACACAGGCAGGCTGCTGGAGGAGAGGGTGAGTTGTGCTGTGTTTTTAATACAAATCCGGCAAAGCTAGCAGATGTTTGATGCTTCGTACTGTGTGCTGGGACTGTACATGTACTGTTGCTGAAGTTTGGTGCTGTTCTCACCATTAATTGTGGCTTTTTGATGGCGGTTTCTAGTTGGAGACATAAGCTGCAGTGTATTGTTATCGTGCGGTCTTTTCTGAGGTTGCTAAAACTAGCTAAGCTAGCGGTCAGCAAACTTGACCTCTCAAAGGGGAGTCTTACTCGGTGTCAAGGTGTGTTAGACCATGGATTAAATTTACACCGGAATATCCCTTTAACTCCTATGAACATGTGGTGGAGTGGATCGGATTAAAATGGCCGACTTTGACTTCCATTAGGTGCATTTTATCAACCGCCACCTGCCGTTACCGTCTACGATAAAGGACCGCCTATGTTTTGAGATGAATTTTTGCGTCTTTGGCTCTCAGACACATTGAGGCCGTCTGCCTTCCGCCACAGCCGCTCACTGATCTTTTTTTTTTTTATCTGCCTTTGGCTGTTGATGAAAGCCTCGGCCACATTTCTATAAGCTTTAAACTCCTCAGTGTTCAGCCTTGGCTGCAGGCTCAGGGTGTCTCCGCTCTCTTTACTTGCATATGCCTAATGTAAAGCATTTACTGCATTCTTCCCCCCCGTGGCACGGCGAGCGCTCCGGAGTAAACATAAAGCTGAATGATGGGCCGATGCAGAAGGTCGGCTCTTACAGGATGGTGTTTGTTTTCTTTGGCACTCCAGCAAGTTGAGTTTTTTTTGCACGCTCCCTCGTGTACCCGGGCTGACCCAACTTGTGTCTGCTCAATAATTCTTTCTTATATTTCTTTGCACCTAAAATGCCATAATGATGTATGGTTGTCTCTCATAACACATCAATAATTAATTTTCTGTTGGTTTACTTTGAATTACTGCTTCCACGCGCTGCAGCAAATGGCTATGTGGCCGGTGCCAGCTGTATCCGAGGGAAACACTAACTCTGCATCCTCACAGGAAATATATAAGCGCTGCTGTCTTTCTCCTCGTTCCAGATAAGCTCGTTCCCCCTCTCTTTATGAACTCATCGCAATTTCCTCCTTTACACGGGAAACCTTGTCTACAACGAGGCATTTACAAAAAGATGGTGATTTTGTTCAACGAAAACTCGTGTGAAGTGCGAGCGAAACAGGACAGAAGGTCGTTTTGTGCAAAGGTTTATGTTTAGACATCCGTGACGGCATTAGTCTCCTAAACAACTGAGGTACACGGGGATTTGAAAACATAAAACGGCTCAATACAACTCGTCCAGTGTCATCCATTTCTCCGAAAGCCCTGAGATTCCAAATTGATTTGAAAAGATATTGTTTGCTCCCTTTTTTTAAAGCTCACGTCTTCACTCCAGCGGCTCGGCTAAAAACCGCGAGCCACCCTCCCGTCTGACGTGGGTGCACCGGCTCGACCATGCGTTGAGGGTGTAAATGATGTCTTTTCAAATAAATTCGAGGCTTCTGGAGATTTTGATGATGACAAACGAGCAGTATGGAGCCGTTTTATTCGATTTGTTGAATGCTGCAACACCGTTTTGCTGTGAACCTTCAGAAATGTTCCCAAACTCCATCCAGCTCTCCATCCACATGGGATCGAGTAGATAATAACTGAACTTATCCTTTAAGCGTAATAAGATTTCTGACCTAAAATTAGACAAATATACTTTGTTTCTGCTCTGTCGGGTTCTCAAGTCTCTATTACTGCTACGGGGAAATGTTCCCTGGCCAAAGTCATTCTCCTCCCCCCCAAAAAAATGTTGAAAGAATAGTTTCTGCTTCATAAAATCCACATCACAACTGCAAACTCTTTGAAGCCTATGGAGCTGACAGGCAGCCAGGTTCTCCCCGTGATGCTGCATGTAGCTGAAACCACCGGGGCCTGTCTGAGGATGTACATCTAAGAAACGGACACTGTGTGAACTTCTTTTCTTTTTTTTTTTTACCTGCTGAAAGATGAAATCTTATGATAAAGGAAGATATGAATAACACATCGCATTATCCCTAAAGTGACATGGAAAAACGACGTGCAGCCTCGGCCTTCGTTGTTAAAAAAGATGATGCTGCAACAAGAGTAGAAAATAGGTTTTGACATGCCGGAGCCGTCATGTAAGTGGCCGTATAGCTGACAGGTGGATCGCTGCATGTTATAATGTGATGGCCTTGCAGAAATGTGCTCGCGGGACTGTTGCTGTGCGCCGTCCTGCTTATCTTTCATACTCCTGTGTGTGTGAACGAGGCAAAAACAGCCGTTTAACAACAAACAATAAGCATGAATTTAAAATATCTTCCATCACTCTGCTACTCCGTGATCACATTACTAGAATTTGAGAAAAACACGCCTCAGAATTTCTCTCTCGGGTTACAAAAGAGGCATTTATAATGTACTTCTTCTTCTTCTTCAACCATCGTTAGACTTTTATGAGCGCCGTCAATAGCGTTGTGTTACTACAACCGCTGCATTTGCACAGAGCCGAGCTTTAGCTGAATTTCTTCTTCTTTCTTCAATATGAACGTTAATTGTGAATTATTCATTGCGCCTTTATTATTCCATTTAACTTCGGCAGCTTGAATACAGCTGAGATTGATGGAAGTTCACAGAAAGATTTCTGGGTTAAAACTACATCATTATACAGTTTCGGGCCCCGGGGGTCCTGTTCCCAAGTTTCCTCGTACTAACAGTTTGTGCTCGGTGACATTTTAAGAAAGTTCTTTGAATAAATATTTAAAAGACAAGATTAAGTTATTGTTATGAATTCATGATCCGAGACATCAGAGTGGAAAGACGAACTGATGGTTCCGAGTTAGCCATTGATCAAGCTGAGTTTTGATTGGTTCATTAAGGACACGGGGTGGTTTTTCAGAGTGATATAGTCAAAGTGGTGTCATCTCAACCCAACTGCCAGAATAAATGTTGCATATACAGTATGTTTTCTGCAAACCAACAATATGTTGAAACGTTGTCTTTAGGTCCAATTTTCAATATTAACTTGTGAGCCGGATGTATTTATGGTCTGGGTTAGGTGGAGGCACAAAAACTACTCGGTCAGAGTTCAGAAAACATCATGTTTTGACTTAAAATATCTGTTTTGGTCACAACAAACACGGCTGGAGATGTTCTGACTCCCAATAAAAACGTTTAGTAATTGTCCCACTCCTTAACTATATCCACTGGTTTCACACTGACAAATGTCTTTAACTGTGGTCATTGGCTCCTCAGCCTTCTCGCCTGTAACTCCACCACCATCCCCCTCCACATCCCGCCAACAAAAGTCAGGTCATAACCATGAAATGTTTATACGTTTTGTAGAAATGTAAATAAGGTACGTAACCTATGACATGTACATTAACGACCAGTCCTGGCGACTGGGCTGACCATCTCCATTGTCTCCAATTGGGGGCGGTAGGGATGTCAGACAGATCCAAGCACTTAGATGTTTTGGATTTTACAGATCATGATTTGGATTAGTGATCACACTGATGTGGGTTATCTACAATGGAATTAACAGGCTACGACAGGTTCAATGACAGTGTGTAAAACAGGATGGTTTTTAATCAATAAGCCTTTATGTTTTGTTTGCATGTGTGTCATTATTAGCATAAAGGGCTCCTAATCGGCAGCCAACATCCAGGGAGCTCTCCACGGGCAACTGTACTGTTATCATTAATTACTACTTGATATAACTACATTATTTGTTATGTATGTAGATCTTTATGCCAGCTTTTAATTTGAGTAGATCCTCTTTTTCTTCTTTTATTTGCTTGCCAAAACAGATGTGCATATTACGTTGTTTGTTTGTTTTCTTCCTTATAATGATGCTGTAGTGGAGTGATTGTGTTGTAATAATAAAATAAGAGAAAATATATTGTTCCTGATATCTTTTAATTGGTATCTAGGTACAAATAAAGTACATCGTCTGAATGTGATGGGTAGATCAAGCCATAAAGTGTGCTTGCATAACATTAAGAGCTAGTTTTTAAGGATTACTAACACATAGCAGTCATCTCTTTGGACATAAATTATTCAGAATACTTCCAGTTCACCAAGTGTGCTGCTGTTAAAATGGACTGCCCCAGCATAAACATAATTAAGTACATGTGAGTGTACCGGAGTCTTTTATATATATATGTATATATAGGCTACTTGTATTTGTGCCCAACTCTGTCATTTAATCGAATATGCACATTCATGTATGTACACACACAGAATATAGGCCGCCTGGCAGTGTGAGTTGAAAGTAGTCCTTTGTGAAATAAACACCGTGAGTATACAGCTGGGAGTCAGTGAGTGTGATCCAGTAGCGCCGCCTGTGCAATCTCCAGAGAACTATACTGAGAACAAATGTAAACTTCTGTTCTGTGTTGACAGTCGGATCGGCTCCGACACACTTCTGGGACAGTCAGCGCTCACCTACTCTCACGAGGACTGCCTTATATATACATCTGGGGATGAGAGCGGAGGCGCTTCTCCGGTTTAAATACGTTGTCGGCCTTCATTTCAGCTGTCTAATCAAGGACTGATTAAACACAGGAATGCCGGGAGAATGCAATGAGCTTCAATTAAGGAGGTGATGGGATAGAAAAGCAGCGGTAACCTGAGTGCCAAGGAGCGGGATTGAGAGGCATCGCTCTGGAGCGACATGTTTGGCCTCGAGTAGCTCTCGTCGTCAGAGCAGCTACACATCTTGTGTGGAAAATGCCAGAGTCCCATCTGGGACTATTCGGAGCTAAACGGTCTGAACTCACAAGTCTTTGAGGGGACGGATGTTAGTCGTGCATGGATGATACTTAAACGTATAATAGGACCGTGGTCTCTTTACACAGTGGATATTTTTAGGCTTATAACGAATACACACTATGTACATCAATATTTTGAAATGCTGGCACTGGGCAACAAAATCGCCAAACATCCCAAGGTGTTTGACCTGATACCCTTTATGCTACAATATTGTAGGGATGACTTTTGGTCGAGGGAAGTACTAAAACAAGCAGAACCGTCTGAATCTGTTACTGTGATGCAGCCTTAAAAGGAGCAATATGTAGCTTTGAAGAAGAAATTCAAACTCAAACTTAAATATTTACAATATTTATGAGCTAATAGTACAAATCGCGAAATATATATTATTTCCATAATTGAATAAACAAGCTGTTTCTCAGGGGAAAATAAGGTCCCCAGAACACTGTGTGAAGCTGGAAAGGTGGCAGGGTCCGCCACATATAAACAACATAAAACATTATGAAACTGTGTTGTCCTATAAGGTCAGTTTGTTTATTTAGTCTGTTTAAATGTAAATGTAAATGTAAATGTGCTTTATCTATACAGCCCTTTACAACAACCCTTTCGGGGAACCAAAGTGCTTTACAATACATAGTAAAATAAAAACAATAAAAACATTAAAATAGAATAAAATAATACCAATGATAAAAACAATAAAATGTGTCACAACACTACTGGGTATTAAAAGCCATCCTAAATAAATACGTTTTTGATTTAGATTTAAAAAGGCCCAGGTCAGAAATAAGACGCATTTCGGTGGGGAGCTTGTTCCAGAGCCTGGGAGCAGCAACAGAAAAGGCTCGGTCACCCCAATGTTTGTACCTTGACCTGGGCACTTCCAGCAGAAGTTGGTTGGATGACCTCAAGGCTCTACCAGGATCACGAACAGTTAAAAGCTCAGATAAATAAGATGGGGCGAGGCCATTAAGAGCTTTAAAAACAAACATAAGAAGTTTAAAATCAATTCTGTGATTGATGGGAAGCCAATGAAGGGAGCGAAGAACGGGGGTGATGTGCTCTCGTCTATTAGTGTTAGTTAAAAGGCGAGCAGCAGCATTTTGCACAAGTTGAAGACGACTAAGAGAGGACTGGGAGACGCCAACATAAAGTGCATTGCAGTAGTCTAATCTTGAACTGATTAGAGCATGGATGGCTTTCTCAAGGTCTTGATGGCTTAAAAACATTTTGACTTTTAGGTATGAAGATCTCTTTGTTCTGATGACAGTTTCTTCCCTCCTGGTGAACCTTGAAAACCTAAGACGAAATAAAATACTAAAAATTAGATATCTGAACATTAAGTGGTGCAACGGTCTTTGTTGCTGCAGAAAGTAAATCACTGGCGGTTTACCGATAAGAAACTTCCTTTACCCGTGATGGCGGTCGATACACGAGGGGTTACTTTGCCACCGTGTTTACTGAAGGAGCGGAGACTCTCAGCTACGGGGAAACAGCCACACAGAGTGGACAGATTGATGGATGGAGGGAGGACTTGTTAACAAGCAACAATATTTTTCAAAAGCAATTAGCATCAAGCTTCTGTTCTGGACCATGACAGTGTTTATGAGCTCGAATCCCAAAGCATTTGGTGATTAATTACACGGGTGACAATGATTTGTGTTGCTTGATTTTTACGTGATGATCGCAGCACTTCCTCCGAAAAGCAATAAACAACGATTGAATGCAAAGTTTGGCTCCGGAGTGAACATTTCAGTCAGAAACTTTGTCAAATCGTATTTTAAAATTGTTTACACGGTTGTTTTTTGGCAACTCTCTGCAGTTCTCCAGCTCAAGATGAAATACGCCCCGGTGTTGCTACGAAGACGAAATCGCCGAGACGTGGAATGTATGTCATTATGAAGAAACACACCGCGGCATGTGTGTTTTGATTACTAGGGAACCAGAACATGCGGAGCAGGGCTGGTAGATCCACACAATGAGCGGTGTGGCAGAACCGCTGAATGACAGAGGAGCTGATGGCTTAAATGAAGAGCTGACAGCTTCAATGAACTGCCTGGCATTAAGCGCTGAAAGTAATTAGCCCTAATTAGCATCAACTGATGGTTAGCTGATGTGGCGCTGTGTTTACTGCCTGAACTTGTCTGCATATATATACATTTTCTCACATTTAACACTTCACGTACATGACGTCGTGTAACGCATAGCGATGGGATGGATTGTTCGTGTGTTTCTACGGCTACCACAAGGCGGCTCCGCAGCGGGCGAAGTTAATCATTGATTGATCTCATGTGACAACGCGACGCGCCCATCTACAAGACTCCATCACGCCCGCTTTGTCTTCATGAAAGAAAGAGCGTCAAGTCTTCAAATCATCTTGTATTTATTCATCAGGCCTGACAACCCTCGCACCTGTGGCTCAGACCGGGGGCCGCACACACAACAACCGGAGCGCCGGGTTTTCAATATACGATAATGAATGTCGGGAAAAACAGCAGCCTCGTTTTCAGGAATACGAAATGTCGAAAAGGTCAATCTCATTAGCCACGGAGAGGAGAAGAATGCGTGAGAAGACAGAAAAAAAAAAGAAAGGTTTTGGTACCGACAATGAGATTGCTCGCCGACGTGACATTCAGATACGTGTGTTCACACCTCGGAGCCACCGAGCGCAACCTTTTGGCCGGCAGGTCCTCTTGAGGCTCAAGTGTCTCGCTCGAAGTGACCCCCAAGAAGAAGTTGTTATCAGGGGATAAGGATTCCTCATTCACAGCCAGACTGAACTAGATAGAGCGGAGACAACCTTTGAGTCACAAATATGCTCCTCCAACAATTTAGGCTACGAGGATAACAGTGTTGGGACCTAGAATGTGAAAAAAAATGGCAGATTCAGAGTCAGATTTATGAGTTCATACGGTTGAGAATAACCTGAGAATATATTTAGTTCCAAAAGCTATAAGATGATCTCAAGTGATTACAAATGGGCTATCTAACCAATAAATCTTTCCCCAGTCTGTTGTTCGGGCTTTCTTTGTCTTGCTTCCAAATAAACTGAAGCACTTTTCTCTGTTCTATTCAAAGTCCAACACCTCGTCCACAAGCTGGGACTAATTAACTAAAGCAGCCGAGACGTACGCATATCTCAGTGTCAGTTTGTCCAGAGTTTATAATTATTAGCCGGAGGACATGATTATACCGGCTCAAGGTTTTATTGAAAGGATGAAAACTGCGAGGCACTTGGCAGCTGTAGAAAGTGTGGACGTATAAAAGGCATTCATGCCAATAGCCACATTTATAAAACACGAAGGTAAGACTGCTAAAAACATGCTTTCAGCTGGTCATATTCGCTATAAGTACCACAAGCTACAAGTATTCTTAGAGGCTTGGAGGTAACACAAAAAAACAAAAACCGACAGAGATTATAAGAAACACGCCGGCAGGCAGCTTACACAGCAGGTGGTATTGATGATATAGGCAGGGAATCATTTCGCTTTGGGGCGTATGGATAATGTTCACCCTAAAATAAAGCACTGCAGAACCGACACATCCAAACTCCGTCTCCGTCTGCATTCACGGCTCACAGCCTCCTTGGCAGAACTGGCCCTCTCCTCGCCCGCAGGAGCCCACAGCAAATCAAGTTTATTACAGCCTCTAATTACAATTAGAGTCTCAGAGGGCTTCACGATGAAACAATAAGTTGAAAATGATGAATGGAAATGGCAGCCCAACCTTAGACCCTCAGCAACAATGAGAGGAAAACCCTTCCACGGCCACTTAATTAGGGGTAAGATGTGAGAAACCTCAGGGTGGACTTCACAGAAAGGAATCCCTTGTTCACCTGTCACTTTCACAAAAGCCATTCAAGAGGTGGTGAGGGAGTCGCTGAATGCGATAACAGGTTTGTTGACATGTTGTGCAAGTCTCCCTTTGTCTGGCCAGCCCATTCTTATCAGGACAAACAACCACAGGTGACTGTGAAAGCAGTTTATTGTGATCCATATGTATGTTTCTTGTTAGGCGGAGACCTCTAGTGGCTGTACCAAGTTTCAACCAGAAGAGTTATTTTACATCACCTACATTACATTATTTATTTAACCTTTATTTAATAATCTAGGTTATGTACATAATTTAGCTTTGATCATAAAGGAAGTGACATGACAAATTAAGCTATTTTAATCCAAGCCACGATACATTCCTAAACATAACCAAATAGTTACAGTTCTTAAACCTAACCAGGTAGTTTTATTTCCTAAACCTAACCAAGTAGTTTTAGTTCCTAAACTTAACCATGTAGTTTTAGTTCCTGAACCTAACCAGGTAGTTTTAGTTCCTGAACCTAACCAGGTAGTTTTAGTTCCTAAACTTAACCATGTAGTTTTAGTTCCTAAACCTAACCAGGTAGTTTTAATTCCTAAACTTAACCAAATAGTTTCAGTTCTTAAACCTAACCAGGTAGTTTTAGTGCCTAAACTTAACCATGTGGTTTTAGTTCCTGAACCTAACCAGGTAGGTTTAGTTCCTGAACCTAACCAGCTAGTTTTAGTGCCTAAACCTAACCAGATAGTTTCATTTCCTAAACCTAACCAAGTAGTTTTAGTTCCTGAACCTAACCAGGTAGTTTTATTACCTAAACCTAACCAAGTAGTTCTAGTTCCTAAACCTAACCAGTTAGTTTTAGTTCCTGAACCTAACATATAGTTTCAGTTCTTAAACCTAACCAGGTAGATTTAGTTCCTGAACCTAACCAGGTAGTTTTAGTTCCTGAACCTAACCAAGTAGTTTTAGTTCCTAAACCTAACCAGGTAGTTTTAGTTCCTGAACCTAACCAGGTAGTTTTAGTTCCTGAACCTAACCAGGTAGTTTTAGTTCCTGAACCTAACCAGGTAGTTTTAGTTCCTGAACCTAACCAGATAGTTTCCTTAACTAAACCTAACCAGGTAGTTTTAGTTCCTAAACCTAACCAAGTAGTTTCAGTACCTAAACCTAACCAGGTAGTTTTAGTTCCTAAACCTAACAAGTCGTTTCAATACCTAAACCTAACCCGGTTGTTTCAGTGCCTAAATGTAAACGAGTAGTTTTCTTGCCTGAACCTAACCGAGTAGATTTAATACCTAAACCCAACCAGGTAGTTTTAGTTCCTACATTTAACCAAACTGAGAGCATACTCATTCATGTCTGTTAAAGCCATGAATGTTTCTCAAAAAAATAATATGAAACAAAATTAAAATAAGATCTGGCTATAAAAAAAAATGAACCAATCCTTTTTATTGATCCATTAACTACCCTGCTACATTTCTTCTAGCAGACTAATGGCTGCAATTATACTTAAGCCCCCCAAGGTTTTGGAATCATCAGAGTTGATATAACTTAATTCTCAGAGGGCTTTGTTGGTAAAAAGCTGCTCATTTATTACTCATGAACCTCTTTGCAACTGCAGTCTGACTGCATAAACATCCAGAGCATTGACACAGACAATTCTTTACATACAAATACTGTGGATGTAACAGTAAGCAGCAATTTAGGGTTAGGGTTGAGTCGGGTGAAGTTTCGTAGTCCACAAAACATTTCAGGAGCTTCACTTCTTCAACAAACAGCATTCTCCTAAACACTGAAGTAGATGGGGACTTGTTTTAAAAATACTCCAAATCTCAGACAAGCTTGTGCACCCACTTCAGATGGGGTGTGTGCTAGTGTTAGCAGCTACAGTTTGACAGATTTTGGCAAAGAAAATAAGTTTACAAAGCGTCTTTTCAAATCAATGCTGGATCTCTGCGGCTTCCCAGAGACTTGGATTACACCAGAGGAGCTGTATGGAGTCATTCAGTGTTTCTTTTCAGTTGTTTTTTTTTTCCATTTTAAAACAAGTCTCCATCTACTTCAATGGTTTTGAAGATTACTGTTGAAGCTGTGAAGCTCCAGAAATGTTTTGTGGACTACAAAAACTTCACCTGACTTTCTATCGGCATGCGGGCGAGTAGATAACGGCTGAATTTTCATTCTTCGGGGGAACATTTCCTTTAAGTTTAAAGGGGCTGAGTCTGTTTTAGATTTGATGAAAAATACATAAAGCAACATGTGTGCTATCCCACATCAGGAAGAAAACAGAAGGGTAATTACAAGGGGGCTTTTGCATGGATACAAAAGAAAGAATGAGTCAGAAATGGACTGCAGTGATGATAAAATCCATGCAGCCTGAATACTTCATTTAAACGTGAGCTGTACTCCGACTGAGGGTCGCTCCAATCAGTTTTCTTTCCAGCTGTGATTTATTTGATCTGGTGAATTCAATAGAAAAAAAACAACGGCAGGTCAGAAACTGCTGGCTGCTCGCACAAGCGTTCACTCGAACACACCTGGGAGTTGGCGGAGTGCAGCGCACGCTCTTGTACTATTTGCCGCTGCACGAGCAGAGGTTAGAGGTGACATTGCACGCCTTGCGCAAGGGCACCTTGGAGATGAAGAAGGTGAGGCGTCCCATTTGTCTCTTTATCCCAGCTTCCTCTCACTGATTAGACCCCCCAAGGTCACTGAGTGGGACTGATCTGCTCCCATTTCCTACTACTGCAATGACTCAGATGAGATTGCTATATCACTGTCAGCAGCAGCTCACAGGCTTGGCATCTCTGTCAGTTGTGGTTGGACCCTGGGCACCTGCGTCAGTGCTCAGACCGCGGAGCCCCGCTGAATAAGTGGGCCCACTCACCGCTTCTTCTTTCTCTCTCTCTCTCTCTCTCTCTCTCTCTCTCTCTCTCTCTCTCTCTCTCTTTCGCCTGGGAGGTTTTTTTGTGCAATAACGCACAAGGAGGAGAGGGAGGGAGGGGAGAAAAGAGTCCCCCTTCCAGCTGTCGAGAGCATCACTCGGTTTAACAGCAAAAGCGTCCACCGCGCGTCCATGTGTGCGTTGATCCGCATGACAGATCTGCGCCTCTAACGCAACAAAAAACCCGCGGGTTCCAGGGTTTGCCCCTCCTGGCCGGCGCCAATCTGAGCTGGGGAGAAGGAGGGGGCGGGAAGGTTAGTTTGAAGAGGGCAGAGCTCTGCGAGAGGAGAGGACGCCGATAAATTCCAGACTGTTTCACCGCTGGAAGAAAGAAAAAAAAAAGAAAGAGAGACAGAAAGAAAGACCCGAACCCCGGTGGACAATAACAGCTGAGGGGAGAAATCAGCCGGACCAAACGTCAGAACCTCATTAACTCCGAGGAAAACCCAGTCGGGGGAGAGAGAGAGAGAGGGAGAAGAAACAACCAGAACAGAAGCCGAACCTACTGCTGCTGCTGCTGCTGCTGCTGCTGGGGGTGAGACTCTCCTGCTTCTCCTTCTTAATGCGCTCATTAGGTGTGTTTCATGTGTCTGACAAGACCTGGAGACGGTCGCAAACGCGCGCAACGGCAATGTTTCATTCACATGCAACACCTGCTGTGCGCGTGTGTGTGTGTGTGTGTGTGTGTGTGTGTGTGTGTGTGTGGAGCTACCGCAGTATAATTGATGGTTTAACAGGTCTCCCTTCGCATGCTGGGGGTGGTGGTGGTGTTGGTGGTGGAGGTGGAGGGGGGCTGGTGGTGCTGATGCTGCGAGGATGCGGCGCTGCAGGATCAACATCCAAAGTGTTGTCCAGTCCGAGCAACACATGTGCTGGCTTTTTTCTTTTTCTTTTTTTCTTTTATTTCAAGACGATGGCGCTGTTTTTGTGTTTTTGTGTTTTTGGTTTTACGCGTGTGACTTGACTTGACTCCGGACAGTCAACACGATGCGACACTGAAAGGGCTCGAGCGGTTAATTGTGCGCTTCCCCCCCTCGTTAATGGGCAATTAACGCGTGACGTTTCGCGGTGATACAAACAAGAAAAAGAAAAAAAAACTCCAGGGGCTGCAGATCCAAGACGGAACCAAGGTACCGCAACCAGTGACAAGACTGTTGAGCAGAGGCTAACTTAACCTTGAATGAATCCTCCCCCCTCCTCCTCTCTCTTGTGTCGTAGCGGAGGTCTGACTCCTCTCCTCTCCCCACAACAACAACAACAACAACAACAATGCTGTAAAATGATCAGCAGCAGGGCTCGTGTGTGTGTCACATCTCCCCGAGCTGATCAGTTAAACTGACGCAAAAGAGAAAAAAAACACACATCAACTGATGACGACAGCCAGAAACCAAACACTTCCATATTTAATAATTCAAAGTCAGTACAGTTTGTGTGTTCGGCTGGAGACGAGGAGCAGAACTGTCTCGCTCCTCACTTGTGTTGCTGACCACATGTTGTGTGTCAGATAATTTAAAAAAGAAATCTTCTGGGCGCTTGCAGATGTGCATGCGACTCCCCCTCCTCCTCTCTGACACCCTGTAAAAAAAAAAGAAAAGAAAGAAGAACACAAATTGGGTCAGCACACACTCCTCAGACTCTCAGAATTTACCGTCACATCGTCGTTTGTTCGCAGCCCAACGAGAAACAGGGTCACACAAATAGGCAACAAATGGTTTCAGCCCTGGAGTGATGTAGGAGGAGGAGGAGGAGGAGGAGGAGGAGGAGGACCCCGACTGAAGGCTGGAGCTGCAGCGATTAATCGTTGTAGCGGTCGTCAGCTATTCGATTAATCAGCAGCTGTTTGGATAAGCAATTAATCGGTTTGAGTCAAAATCCTTCCAGCTTCTTGAATGTGAGTATTTTCTGGTTTCTTCTACTCCTCCGTGGCAGCGAACTGAATATCTTTGGGGTTATGGACCAAACAAGACACTTGAAGGCAGCATCTCGGGCTTTTGGAAACACACTGATCGACATTTTTCACCATTTTCTAACATTTTTGGACAAAAGAAAAACAATCGATTAATCAAGGAAGCAAGCAACAATTGAAATAACCGTTAGTCGCAGCCCAGAGCTCCTATTAAAAATGATTGTCTGTAATGCATCTGTGTGCACAATGTCGCCATAGACCACCATTATCCCGTCCAACGTAACTGAGATACACGAGATTATCCCGCGAATCATCAAAAAACATTTTAAAACTTTAGAATAAAAACTAAGATTGCACTAAAACAGCTTACAATATGTTAGGAAACAAATATTGAATTGCTGTCGTAAATCACGAGGTCTTCCTGCACAACGTCGCCTCCCTGTTGTTTTCTCGATGGGAATCCATAATATTAACTCACATCCAAGCAAACTAGACAGCTGTTTTTGCGTCAGGGCCTTCACGATTATCAACTTATCGCGTTTTGTATCACCAATCCGCGATTCAATCTTTTATCGTCGCATCCCTAAATGACTTTCTTCCCACTAACAAACGAACCTGTTGTGGTGTTTGAGGCGAGGAGGTATGAATGTGGGTGAAAGAGCAGGGTGAACTATGACATTTCATTAGTCCTGGCTTCATCTTTTCATCCTTCCCAACCAGCCAAAGTCAGAGGCCACGCTCTGGTATTAATTACCGGACATCCGCCAAGATCAAGGTTACGACATCTTTTCATTCCGAGGATGATTTTCCTCACTCTCTCCTCTCCGCTCCGTCCCTTCTCTCGCACGCCACATTTTTTTAAGGAGTCCCTCGTCCGTCTGCGCATCACATATTCATGTTTTCACCACACCTCTCATTTGATGTAATGCACAGTCATCTGTAGCTCCTCGCAGCCCCCCTCCTCACCGCCATCTCTCAGTCTGCAACGCTACACGGCTCATAATGCGATGACTCCCCGGGCTCGTGAGTGTGACCACAAGTAAATGTCTTTTCTCAGCCAGTTTCTTCATCTGTTGAGACATACACAGCAGAGAGCCCCCCCCCAACCTCCTCCTCCTCCTCCTCCTCCTCCTCTCGCCTCCCCTCCTTGCTTTTCACAGTAAATGGCCGCGTGGTGGAAAGCGAAAGCAAACTCAGATTTATTGTCCAGCAGGGAATGTGTCAGGGAGCACAGATTTTGTTTGAGGGAGAAAAGGTGTCATCTTTCTCATGCGCGAGTTGCAGATGGATATGTTGTGCTTTTCCGCGACTCGGCGAACCTGCTACATCTGAAGTGGCGTGATTAGAGGCTCTGTTTGTAATTGCTCGCCTTTTTTTTTCCTTTTTTTTTTTTTGCATCCTGCATGCAGATGCAGCCGAATAAAACGTGTAGCGAGGATCGAGGCAGATTGTTGCAGGGATTAGCATTTCTATATTGTTCCTCGAGGCACAGTAAGGCATGATGCAGTGAAAATGCAAAGTATCTCGAGTGATTACAAAATAAATGAGGGTAATGTCTCCCAGAGTGTTAAAGGGGGGGGAAAGCACTGTCTTTGTTTTTCCTTCATTTTGCAGGAGGCAAATATTCTGCCCATAAATGAATGTTAATGTTTACAACATGTTTTGGAAAATGACTCAGTATGCTAAATAATAGGGTTACCCTCCGCCGCTGTTTAAAAAGCAGCACACGAACACACATTGCCCTACAGGAGAGGCTTGTTTTGGAGATGTCAATATGCCCCGAGATCCACCACACAGCTCGAGTAGTGGGGATGGGGGGTCGCGGCGTAGAGCTACCGCCTGATGATGATAATGATAACAGCTGACAGGACGTAATCAAGAGAGCCCTTTAAGTGAATTGAAGCCTCCACCAAGATCATGTCAGTCACGACCGAGAGGCTTTGAAGGGGAATTTACAGCCTGGCTCCAAAGGGGCAAAGATGATGAGAAGTGGGACAACGCGGGAGAATGAGAAGTCCACGTTGGCTTATTACAGACAGGCAGGTAGAGAGACGCACTCGCTTTACTTATCCGGCACGGCCGAACATAATTCACGGGATGAAATGGCCAAAATTGAATATTTTCGGGTCGCGGAGTGCTTTTGCATTACTGTGAATTTCTCAACATCTTCCAGTAATTTCCCTAATCTCATTCACTCCCTGTGCTGGTGAGCTCCCATCATTTCCCCATTTGTGTGCAGAGGAGGAGTAAGATTAATCACTGAAGCACCATTCAGATAGGAATAATGTTAACTCCGGACGCCCACTCGTTCGCGATCGCTTCTGTGATTGTCAGCGATCTTAATCCCGCAGAAACATTCCTGCCACATCTGTAATTTGCTGCGTAGAAAAAAATCTCCACAAACAGACGACTCGTGTTGCAGTGTTTTGGCAGAGTCAGAGGGCTCCTGACAAGACCGATCTCATGCGGCTGCACATCCCAGTAATTTAGGGACTAAAACCGCCTGCCAAGAGCTGCATAAAATATTTTCCAACAAGTACATTATGAGCAGAGCAAATCATCGGCCATTGTTTGAATGTTGGAGCTGGTGGAGCTGGTGGCACAGTCGCACAGTTAAGCTGTTCAAATTGATCTTGGGAGATAATCATTGAGATTAAATTTGATATTTAAAAGTTTGTTTTTCTGTTTAGCTGCGCGGCTCTCGTCGAGAGCAGCTTTTTCGCGAGGCTAGAATAACTGTAGAAATGAACAAAGACATTTTGTGTGCAACATCCCCCCCTTCTGCAACAATACCTTCCTTCAGGATCTGCTGTCACCACTGATGCTCACCTTTTGTTCCTCGCACTCTGTTTGTAGTGCATAGAGGAGGAGGTAGGAAATTGCTATCACAGAATCATGTCAAACAAAAAGCAAGAAATAACAGATCCAACCGGCGTTTGAATTAGAAATCTGCATGTTTCCACTGTAGGTTTTGTTGGTTTTGATCTCATAGGCTCCTTTTCCCAACACGTTGAATCCATGTGAAACAGGAGATGGTAGAAAATGTAATGCCGCCATGCTCTCACTTATTCTTCACCTGCTCTCCTAAACCGCTTACGTCTTTCCAGGTTCACTTCGACCTTTAAGGTTGACAGCCAAAATCCCTCAAATGTCAGAATCTTTCTGGGGCCTAAAGCTTCATATTAGAGGCAGAATGTCTGCATGCCCTGAGAAACCCCTGAAATGTCTGAGACTGTATTGTGAACATCCGAGACCTGTAATGGTGTCGAGGAAGCATTATCACTGTATTTAAAACGTTTGTACAGTGAAGAATTGCCCCAGTCATGCATTAATTTGATGCACTGGCACGAAATATTTAAGGCAGAGCATTAAATATTGGACTTTTGATTGAAGCTGGCAGCGGATTAAAAGGTGTTTTAGGCCTTTTTGAAGTTCAAGACAATGATCCTGATCCAGATTAGATGAGAAACAGTGCTTGAAGGTTATCGGACAGCAGGTGCACATTTTGCGAATCAAGGTTCATGGCACAAATCGCAGTCAAGTGTGATGTGTGCAAGAGGGAGTTGCAGCGCACTTCTGGTGTTTTCAAGGCTGCAGGCACACCGGAATAAACAATTAAACCCCTTACATGGTTGCATAACTTCCTGTAAATGATCCAAAAATGAAAAAAAAAAAGTCTGGCTCTCTTCTCTGTGAAATGTATACGACAGAAAATTCAATAAACAGCCATAATTCTGCTCCAACGCATCAAGATGACCATCTCAGTCCCGCGGTGACGATGCTCCCTTTGGTAGCACAAGATGATGCACACAGCTGTTGCCTCAGTAACCGAGTGTTTTGGCTGAAGATATGAAGAGGGGATTATTAGGAGCAGAGGGTCCTGAGGGGTTTCCGCGATGTCATGAGGAGACAGAAGATTTAATTCTCTTAAAATGTTTTCAAATGGACCCGGGTAAATTGTGTGTGTCACAAGTGTCCCATGGGTGTCACCATCCTCAATACTGATTCATTTTACTGCAACAACCGGGAAAACTGCGTGGGTGTCGAAATACAGTCCAAACACTGCGAGACAGAAAAAGAGACCACAAGTTGTTGTGGTTATATTGCAACAGCTTGGTGCCTTACTGCACAAACAAGGAAAAAATCAACACTTCCTCATACGAGAACAACCGAATGGGTCGATTGCCAGCGAGTCCAAAAAACATCAGGGCTTACCAAAACAACATAATTAATGCAGCTCACCAGCTACGACTGCACCTGACTTTTATTGTGTGCTCACAGTTTGGTCAGGTTTAGGGAAGGAAACTGCCTGGTGGGGTTTAGGCACTAAAACTACTTGGTTAGTTTTGGATAAGACAACTACTTGGTTAGGATTTGGCAAGAAAACATATTGGTTAGGTTAATGCAAGGAAACTACTTGGTTAGGTTTAGGCAGGAAAACTACTTGGTTAGGTTTAGACACTAAAACTACTTGGTTAAGTTTAGGCAGGAAAACTACTTGGTTAGGTTTAGGCAGGAAAACTACTTGGTTAGGTTTAGGTAAGAAAACTACTTGGTTACGTTTAGGTAAGAAAACTACTTGGTTAAGTTTAGGTAAGAAAACTACTTGGTTAGGTTTAGGCAGGAAAACTACTTGGTTAGGTTTAGACACTAAAACTACTTGGTTAAGTTTAGGCAGGAAAACTACTTGGTTAGTTTTGGATAAGACAACTACTTGGTTAGGATTTGGCAAGAAAACATATTGGTTAGGTTAATGCAAGGAAACTACTTGGTTAGTTTTGGGCAGGAAAACTACTTGGTCAGGTTTAGGCAGGAAAACTACTTGGTTAAGTTTAGGTAAGAAAACTACTTGGTTAGTTTTGGGCAAGATAACTATTTGGTTAGGTTTAGGTAAGAAAACTACTTGGTTAGTTTTGGGCAAGATAACTATTTGGTTAGGTTTAGGTAAGAAAACTACTTGGGTGGGTTTAGGTAAGAAAACTACTTGGTTACGTTTAGGCGGGAAAACTACTTGGTTAGGTTTAGGTAAGAAAACTACTTGGTTACGTTTAGGCAGGAAAACTACTTGGTTAAGTTTAGGCAGGAAAACTACTTGGTTAGGTTTAGGTAAGAAAACTACTTGGTTAGTTTTGGGCAAGATAACTACTTGGTTAGGTTTAGGTAAGAAAACTACTTGGTTAGTTTTGGGCAAGATAACTACTTGGTTAGGTTTAGGTAAGAAAACTACTTGGTTAAGTTTAGGCAGGAAAACTACTTGGTTAAGTTTAGGCAGGAAAACTACTTGGTTAGGTTTAGGTAAGAAAACTACTTAGTTAGGTTTAGGTAAGAAAACTACTTGGTTAGGTTTAGGTAAGAAAACTACTTGGTTAGGTTTAGGTAAGAAAACTACTTGGTTAGGTTTGGGAAAAGATTATGGTTTGGCTTAAAATAACTACGTTACTTCTGTAACTTCAGTTGCAAACATGCCTGCGTAATGTTATGTTACGTTACCACCATGATAATTACTACAGCCACTAGAGGTTGCCGCCTAACAAGAAAACGTAAACATGGGTTGTAATAAGCTGCTTTTATAGTCGACCTATATGGCAGTTTTCCTGAGGGGGGGCGGGCTCCAGAAACTGTGAGTAAGTGTACAATATAAGCAAGACAATCAGACATGCAAGAAGCAAGAGTCTCGCCGTGTTCTTTCGTACAGATAGTGCCTGTTGAGTTGGTGCCGTTAACTGATTTGGCCGACTTCATCATTAATCAAAATGCGTGCATGTGGAAAGCACATTTATCTATGTTGTGTTTACGTCAAGGGACGGCACTGGCCTTAAGATAACTCCGGGGCCTGATCTGAAATTCACCTTGTAGTGTCGAATGCTACGGGAGGCAGTGGCGATATAGAGACGGTAGAGCTCAAGCATACAGACATCCCCCCTCAGGGCCCAGCTCCTCCATTTGGAAGGATTTACTACTTTTGTTTATTTGATGTGAAGGCAAATCAAATTTGTTTGGGACTTTTACTGTTTGTCTGATTAGACAAAACAAGCAATTTGAAGATGACACCGTGGGCTTCAGGGGGATTAACGGATAGTAAAGATAATTGTTAATTGCAGCTTTTAGTGGACAGTATAGTGAACTCCTGTCTGTGCAGTGGGAGGTTTTGTAGTCTGGGCCAATACATTATCACAAGCTGGATGTGCTCTGTTTTAGGACATATTCCATCCAGAGGACTGCAATAGTCTTAACAGGAAACCAACAGCTCCCTTCTTCATCCATAAGCACACTACTGAGACCATGGAGCGTTTTTTTTCCTTTATCACCCGCTGCCAGATGATTGTTGGCATTTAACGTGTGTAGCGTTTGGCCATCCTCGCGCTGTCTCAGCCTACTCTTTATTGCAGCAGGTAGCGCGTGGAGACATGTCTTCCACAGGGATTATTTTGCATCACTATTGCGCCGCCGTGCTCAGACACGGGGTGTAGGTGTGCTGAAAGATATCTTTCAAATCCACAAGTGGATTTTACAGTTTAAATTATAGCATAAATTGTTGCTGTCGAGAACAATAACTATCAGATTTTCTGCGTTTGCACACAGGAAATCTGTTAGTCAAGGTTATAATGGCTGACTAACCTAAATGCCTCCGTAAACAGAGGATGTCGTGGGGGATAAAAAATGCAAAATATTCAGATCAGACAAGGCAGCAGCGATACAAGAAGAATACACATCAAAGGCGGTCTTAATTGCGATGTCACAACGCTGGAAGCTCGCTCACGAGCTCTGACAGCAACAGCATGGTCACCTTTAGTTCTTTAACCTTGACACGGAAACTGCCGGGAGGCTCCTCTCTGAAGATTTCGGGGCCTCACGCAGGAATCTTAAGTTCAGAGACAGGGTTGGGTCAGGTCATTCAAAGACTGCAACACATTAGCGGCTCTAAAAATCAATGAGAAACAGGCATCCAGTGACAGGACGCTAAAACAGAGGAGACACGGCCCTGTCTGTTTGCTTTTAGTTAAAAGCCTCGCTGCAGCATTTTCAGCCTCGTGGTTAAGATAGACAAGAGCATGTATCGTACTATTGAAGTAGTCATTGTGAGCACTTAGGATGCTATTAGAATATTATTTAAAGATGATTCAGTATGTTTTCTTGATCTCAACCGTGAAATATCCGCAACTAACGGAGAGGTAGCAATAAAACATGTTTTTCTGACCCCAGAAGCACTTTTATCAAGAGACACTTGTACTTTATTACATTTGATAGACCATGAAAGTGCAGTGTAGAAGCAATATACCTCAACTTAATATCACTCATATATCTGTGGTGTTACGTGTACCAGGCTGCCGGAGGAACTTTTAAATGAGAATGTACACCGCAGAAAGAGGAGCATGGAAGCTGATCTTTAGATTCAACAGTGTACGTTTCGTAACTACGTCACAGCCACAAAATCATATACCAGTCAGACAAAAGGCCGAAAGGATGACATGTGTCTGCAATCAGCAGGGGGATGCCATCCTGCCGTAATCTCGCTGAGCCGGACGGTCAGACCTTGGGGTTTTGCCTTGATGCATATCCATGAACGTCACGACGAGGCGAGCAGACAACTCTGTCGGACTCTGACACCCACCTTGAACAAGTTTGACTTCACGCCAGGAATGTGAACACAGTTATCTGTGAGGACAGGATGGAGCTGCAGCAGCGACTCTGTCCTCCTGTAAAAACCTGCCACAGGTCACCGAGGAGAACGTAGCCTCTGTGTCAAAACAGCTGCCAATTCAATTATACTGGTATATGAACTAGTTCTTGCAAGTCCAGGGTTAACATACACAATGATATACGTTACTATTCGAGAGTTTGGAATCACCTTTTATATTGATGCCTTATTCACATTTTTTACACTTGAAATAGTTGAGGCCCAAAAAAAAAGATGAATATTTTGCTCAGCGGTCAGACTGAAAAGGTTTAAACTGTGATTTATCAGTTCATTGTAGGTTCAGCTGATATTCTGCGATTCAGTTCTGAGAGAGCTGACCCAAGTTTTACCTTCTATTTCTATTGTGGAGTTTTTAAGAATCGGCTTTGCTTAGCAACACTCCTGCTAAATCCAGCTGGGTACAGACACTGAAACAGGAACCATTTCTTTACAAATAACTTGTGACTTATCAGATAATTATCTAACTGTTGCTCGGAGGTATCGGCGTTGGTTTGTGCCCTTTCATTTGTCGGTCTGGTTGAACTGTTAAACCATTTTCATTTTTCAAAACATTACTTAACATGCAAACCCTTCATGCAAAATTATATATATTCGTTAAGAGCACTTTTACCTGGAGGTGTGAAAAACCCTTCAAAAACACAGAGTAGTCCTCTCAACCGTACCGACTGTACAAAATCAGACAAATGGGCTGCATGTACTAATTGTATTTCTTGCCATCTCCATTATTGAACTTCTCTGGTTGATTCTGATTCCATGGTCACTACTCAACCATTTTCTACCCATGCATTTGCTTGCCAGTCACTTTCCAGTCGGTAGCGGGATCTTTATAGACATTTCAAGACAAGAAGTCGATCATTAGTCACCTTTGATCAATGCCGGTCGTTGTCTGTTCAGTCGGCGTCCCTTCCTATCCGTTGCTCCCTGTATATCAAACCTTTTAACGCAGAAAGTGCATGTTTATATATTCTGAATTGTTCAATTGGTCTTCAAATTTCAGGCATTCACTGCCAGATTATATTATTTATGAATTTTCTGTAGTCGTATGTTCACACTGCTTTATTTCAAGGTGTCAAAAGTATTTTAATCAAATCTGCCTTTTAAAAAATGTAGGACCATGTGGGATATTTAGTTTAATTATCATACAAATGAGAATTTGAATTTGAACGATGAGTAATTTACCGTCTTAACACCGTCTTGCTCTCATTTTCAGTGCAGAAGACTCGAATATTAGCCACCAGGTCGCACAGACGATAAACTGGAACGACCGGCGCTCTGTGCTTTAGTGTTGTGTGTTGAGTAATGGTCAGGGTTTGCAGGGAGAAAAGTTTGCCAGTTTTCAATTATGGATGAGGAGGGAGAAGAAAAAAGCAGGACGGCCTGAATACAAACTCCACCGAAGCTATTGTTGGGAGTTTTTTTTATTTTTACTGGCATTGAAGCCTCATCAAAATAAAGTGCATGAAAACAAACCGTTTGTCCCAAAGCGACGCATCAATTCATATCATGTCTTCAACAGTGTTAATTATGATGGCCAATAATTAACAAAATGACAAAACAGTGACTCATTTATCAAAATTACCATCAATTAGTTTCCGCCAATTGACCAATTAATTAATCAACTGTTTCGGCTGTCGTCTCATTAGACGCTGAGTTTTCTACTCATTGACTATTGTGTGTGTCACTTGTGTTGTTAATGTGTCATTTCTTGCTATTCGGACCAGTTTTTGTGTGACGTAGTTAAACATGGTTGTTTTTCACCGTCCAGATCCCAGCAGCTCTCCGTGATGTTTGTTTCTTCTTAAACCACAGAACTTACTTTGAGACACTGGCGGTCTTTGAACTCGTAGGAGAGAGTGATAAGAACATTATCTTCACTGCGAGCCGCGCCTCGGGAATTGAAAGTACTCGCCACTTTGTCGGGCTGCCGTTTATTTTGAGACCAGACTGTGATCTTACTAGTTTGCTGTATATGAGTGGTACCGAAATAAATGAAAAGCTCCCTTTTTTCCCTCTCTGAGGCAGACGAAGCAAAAGAAACAAACACTCTGTGCTCTCAGTGATGATTGCCGGACTTCCATGAGACTCATTTTAAAGATATGATCTAAGTAAAGGAATCTAATCAGCTACTTTTAATTAAAAACCATCTTTGTAGAGTAATTAGTTACACTGGGCAGGTAATAAACGTAAAGAGACCATTTAGGATCAATCATAAAACAGTATAAAACACATTTCAAGCATGATCTTGGTCTTGAAGCTTTTTTAAGCCAGCAGTCAGGCATCAGTTTAGCCTGTTGTGATTTGACATAATGTCAGATGAGCTGTGCTCTTAAGTGTGATGGTGACTGTAGTAGGTCTAATCAGCGCTGAGCTACCGATGATGTCATATTAAGCCCTCTGCAGATGTCGGCCATCAGCCTTCAGGTACCAGTTTGACTGTGCACATACTGAGTGTCCCCGTTTCCATCTAAAATCCAAGCAAGGTTAGTTTAAAATCATGTCGTGTGTTCATTTTAGTTACCTTTGTTTCAAATTATCGACCGGTGTTCGCCACTGAGCTGAGAATGGGACTTAAAAATCAACTATCTTTCTTCAGAATCGCTTTAAAACAACGAAAAGTCACTTCCTGTAGCGCAGGGTTTCTCAATTCCAGTCCTCGAGGGCCACTGCCCTGCATGTTTTAGATGTGTCCCTCCTCCACCACACCTGATTCAAATGAGTGGCTCGTTATCAGGCCACTGCAGAGCTTGATGACGAGCTGATCATTTGAATCAGGTGTGGTGGAGGAGGGACACATCTAAAACATGCAGGGCAGTGGCCCTCGAGGACTGGGATTGAGAAACCCTGCTGTAGAGAGATAGTTGATTGGTGGCGTCTGACCCGAGCAGCCAACCAAAAAAAAGCGTAAGTATTTGACAATCTGGTTATGAGACTCAACGATCAACTGTCTTTCTACAGGAAGCTACATTTCGTCTGCCTACATAGTGTTGCTTTAGTCGTCCACCTCAATGCACACACACTGGATCACCTCGCTTTTCTGTTCATCTCTCAGTTTCTACTCTGTTGACTTTCATCTTCAGCAGCATGTTTTAAAAAGTCGCCCAACAAACCAACCTGCGTTGTGGTTGATTTCAACCCTGATTCCACTTTCACAACAGCTGCATGTGGAGGAAGCCTGTCGTTAATAATGTAGCCTATCGAACCCATTAAAGAATGACATCACAGCATTCAGGTGCTTTTACAAGCTTCTATGCAAAAAAGGAATAAGTAGGTCTAAATGAAATGAGAGCAATCCCATCACAATCACTGATTTCTCTGTTTTTTTGCAGAGTAGTTGCAAATGCTAGTAGACTGGATGGGCAGAGCGAGGGCAGATTGTCCACTGGTTAATCGATCTCAGATGGCTCAGGTTGTTTCTCATACTCAAAAAATAAAACTTGACTTGGGCAGTGTCGGAAACACTAGACCCTATATAATGCATCCCTTCCAAAACATGTGTCTCGCTGGCCACACAACCTGAACCACAGTCACCAGTGTGTGCCCAGATTGCAGAACAAGCGGAGCTTATCCACCACACACTCTGCTGCTGATAGAAACAGAGTAGCATGAACAACGCTTAACTGAGTCTTGCTCGCTGCAGAGGCAGTCAGTCACACTTGTTGTTGTGGTTGTTGTGTTCATCACGGGCCTCTGCCCAACCAGCAAACTCCACCAGAGTGATAAGTTGCTGCACCAAGCAGTCAAAGCTGCTTTGATCACCAGAATCACTCTCACCACAGTCTGTCAGCCTGTGCAGCAGCAGCCCACACAGAGCATCCAGGCTCTCGCTCGTCACAGATACTCAGTCGATCGTGCCACGGTCGGGCTGATGCAGCCACAGTTCAAGCAGCCAGCTGCACCGAGCTGCTGTTTGCCGCGATCTTCCATCGCTGTTAGCCGAAGTTGCACTCACCCTCGCTGCGTTTCAGCATCGCTCTCGCCAGAGACGTGCTTACCTCAGCCACAATCAGTCATGCTCGCTGGAGTGCTGCACAGCCTGAGCAGCTGGCACTATATGCTGCATGAGACCAAGCAGCCATAGTTGGAGTCACACTTGCCAGAGGCACCCTCACAGCTGCCATCATTCACACTAAGTGGGATCCTACTGGCCACACAAAAAGCCCCAGCAAACATCTCCTCCACAGAGACGCACAGCAGGAGCCAAAGCTCATCACAGCTCCGTTCAGAGTCGCACTCACCTCTTTCCACTGGAGGGGAAGCTGATTATTATCTAGACCGGGGGAAAGGTAACTTACAATGCTGGAGGATACTGGAAGAGCGATGAATTTATTTATGTATGTGCAATGCTGGATCAAATCAAATAAATATGTCTTCCCCCCCATCTGTGTGCTGTAATAAGAAGGTGATGAAATTTGATGTGTGTGCCGAGATATGTGGAGCTCACATTTGCAGCGTAAGGTCTTTTTTGATGCCACAGTATCTGCTCTTCAGATAAGATTAAATATTTCTTGCAAGCCTAATGTATTTCAGGGAAGAACACCATCAGTAATATCCCTCTGTGTCATATAAGAAAATGGGTGGCCAAGTCTTGCCTACGGCACACACGCCTACACGTCTGGCTGAATGGCGATAAGTTAAAATGTAAATTGCCTATTTTAAATTCAGTCAAAAGGGCGGTATTTGTTCAACATACGGACATTTATAAGACGAGATGACACCGAATCACCTGTTCAAAGTGTCACATTATGCCGAATCTCTGTATATCTAGATCTGTAAATCTTCGAATTTCATTCCGAGTTATAATAGATTGCATATCTCCGCAGATGCATACGAAATCCCTGGGGGTAATTTAAAAACACGATAAAGTGGAAGTCTCGCCTACAATACTGCTGGTTTATTTCAGTCAGGAGTCTTTCACTTTTTATTGAACTCCTGCTGCCCTCTGACGCATCCGTCACACGGGCAGGAGGGCAGATTTTTTCATAAAACCGATAAACTCAAATGATTGCAGACTCTAGAAAAGGAACAGTACCAGACAGACGGTACAAAGGCAATATATAGTTTAGGTTTTATCTCATCACCTTTATTGTTTTTTGGAAATACAAGCTATCCTGAATTTGTTGCCAGCGCCACGTTTCATATAAATTGGGACAAAAGACTGGGATCAGTCATTCACAAGTGAGGATGTGGTGATGTTCAACACATTGTGAAACACATGACACATGACATCGACTAGGTGAGTCCAGGTGTGAGTGCTTGTTCAGCTGTGTGGGGAGAGAACTGACCTGGATGGCTGAGAACCTTCATCAACATCATATGTGAATTCAAACAGGATCAGAAATGTATTTGTCTACAGTACAATTTTTTGGCCATAACCTCAAACGGGGCACCATGTAAAGTGGCGTGACTTCACTATAGCTCATGCTCTCATACTGTACACCCCTGAACCTTCGCATTAAATCCATGTTTTGATTGGACAGGAAAACAAGAACACACATTCAACACAATTCCCTGCTAAGTGGCGAAGACAAGCCTATAGAGCTTCAAGGTGAAACACGGCGTGGATGTTTGATTTATGGTGTAAATTATTCTGTTGGGCCAGTCGAGTGCGTGTGCTGAACTCCACTGCTCTTTGTATGGCTATTACCTGAGAGCGAAGCCTTGCATTCCAATTACAGTTAGGCTATATAGCTGTCATTCGCGTTAGTAATGACTATAGCTTCTGCTTACACCGAGTCGCCAACCTGCCCGTGAATACTTTGCCTGTTAGTGTGATCGATAGCTACTGATCAAGACACTTCAGAGACGCACTCTTCGGTCGGGTAATCTATTCGGCGCTGTTGTCTAGAGACTCCTAAAATAAGCAGGATGTTATGGGTAAATAAATTGTGATATGCATGCTCTAAATGGGTTTCTAATGTACATACCAAGGTTTACGTTGAGGTGCGACTGTTGCTTAAAGTTTAGCCGGAACAGTATCAAAATGGCTTATTCTTAAATATTTCAAGGAATCATTTGGACCAATGTCATTACTTGATTTATAACGTCTCTCGTGGACACCGTTTTAATTTTTAATGATACTACTCCAACCAGACACATTTATTATCCTTTAACAGCCTTTAGAATATCACTAACCTCGTACATTAACTGGGTACTGATGGGCGGCATTAGACGGCACTTTCCTCCAAAACAGGAGGTCAATGAATGACCAAAGTGATGGAAATCCATCCTGAGGGGGACGTGAATATCTGTACCAAATATCGTTGAAATCCATCCAATTATTGTTGAAACAAATGACCAATGTCATTAAAGGGACCGTTCACAGTTGAGCCATGAATCCAATATGCCTGCGATGGAGTGGGATTACTAAAATCAGTAGGCTTCGTCCAAAAATGTCTTGACAATCCAGCAAATAGTTAGTCTGTATCGAACTAACTGACTGACAGACCACAACGCTACCATGGCTAAAAATGATGTACAAGGAGGGACAGTGGGTAAAGGTCTGGGGAATACCTGACACATTCATGCACTGACCATCTTTGACGGAGCGGTGATATGAAGTGATATGTGGAGCATTTGATTGATGGCAATGACATGGATGTCCCATCGGAGAATAACCAGCCCGTCTCATGTTTTTGCACTGGTGCGTCCTAAATCCTTGTGAAACCACACGAATCAAAGGACAAGATGAAGCTCGACAGCTGTTTGGTCTGTGCCCTCTTCTCTATTTCTATACCCTATTTTCTCTGATGACTTTGGAGGACTATGTGCCGGTCTTGTGAATGGACTGTTGTGTTTAAGTATTAATGCCGTTACCTTTTTTCAGACTCACTTTATGACCTAGAAAGCTGTGATTTGAGTCGGGGTGAACTAGGTTAATGGACCAACGATTAAATGATGCTGGTGATGTATTTAATTTTTTCCTATGAGGCACAATAAATCTGTTTCCAGTGGACCTTGTGAATTCCGCCGTTATAAAGGTTAATTTATTTGTCATTTTACAACACCAGGGTTGTAAAAGTTTGAGTTCCTTTATGTTACATAAGGGAGAAACTTGCTGACCACCACAGTGGAGTGTGGAGGGTAAATTTAGGAGTTTCACAGCGTGAGGAAAGATCTGGTGGTTTGACAGTGGATACTTACTATTCTAACTACTATACTATTCTTTTAGCTCTGCTTAGACGTCTCACTTCACAGATATCATGATATGATACGATGTTCTGGGTGGTTTTATGACCCACTGTAGACTCTTCCTGTCCGGACCTGTTCGAACCATGCCAGCTTGTGACGCATCCAGTCAGGATGCTTTCTATTGCTCGACAAGAATTTGGATCTGGAATTTAGCCTTCTTATATTTCCTTAGGAAGTAGAGCCTTGATAGATTCTCTTTGCCCCCTTTTTTCTAAAATCAACAATCATCCTCCCGATATGAACTCCCATTGTTGTTTGTAAATGCGGCCGACGATGGTGGTTTCATCTGCATACATCACAACTCTCTTGATGTTTGGGAGTGCAGTCACGGGTGTGCAGTGTGAACAGGAGTGGGCTGAGCACACAGCCCTGGGGGGCTCCGACTTAGAGGAGGTGTGACTGCCAAGCCGAACTGTCTGGGGTGTGCTTCTGAGGAAGTCCAGTATCCAATTGCAGAGAGCGATACTCAAGCCTCAAGTTTAGCTTTCCAATCAGTTTCATGGGTGAGGTTGGTTCTGAGTGCATACTGGTGAGTGTGAAGGCTGGCACGGATGTTGTCCGTGATGTGTTTGAGAACCAGTTTCTTGAAGCACTTTATCAAGATGGGGTGAGAACCACCCGCCAACGATGGTGGCTGTCTTGAAGCAAGTGGGAACAATACGACGTTAAAAATGTCACTGTACTTCTGCTTTTTAGCTTCTTGGACCGACCAGGCAGTGGATCCCACTCAGCGTTTCACCAATTAGCAAAGGCTACCTATTGGCTCTATAAAATAAAACGATCTGAGACCTCTGTCGCCCCAGTAATGTCCCTTACAGTACATTAAATAAATGGCTCATTAGTATAAGATGTAGTTTTCAGAGTGGTATAGAGGAGCACTTGGAGAAGTATTTTTCATAGCGCCTAAAGACCCCGATGTGACACAAACGGTTCAGCTCATTAACAAAACTAGACAGTGTGAAAGTTTAAATAGCAGAGCGGCTGTTGCTTCTGGGTTGATCTTGAAACGTCTTGTTAGCAACGTACTGTATAGACTACTAAACATAAAAAATGAACTCGAATGCAACCGATCTGTAGAAAGTGATTCGTTGTTCATAATTTATTGCTTCCTGGCCTGCAGCCAGTGTTCCTCTGGGAGACAAATTTGATGGAGCGGTGACTCAGCGTCTCGCATAGTGGACAGATAGTGGAGTTTGTTCATAGTCCATAAATTACTTTACAGATATTTAGTTTGAGAACATAATGTCATCATGAGTTTTAACTGATTTGCTATATTTAAATTTACATTTAGGGCATTTAGCCGACGCTTTTTGTCCAAAGCGACTTACAAACATTCATAAACTGATGGCGGTGGCCGACCAGCACATCAGGAGCAGTTTGGGGTTCAGTATCTTGCCCAAGGACACTTCGACATGCAGACCAGGGGAATTGAACCAGCGACCTTCCGATAACGAGCCAGCAGCTCTACCCCATGATAATTTTGATTGCTTGTTAGCATATTCCTTTTAATATTTTGGGTCCTCCAGATGAATTTTGAAATAAAATGCAGCTATTTCATAGTGAAATTACTTCTTGTGTAAGTTTCTCTCCTCCAGGCAGCTGTGAGGTCTGATATTTAGATTTTACTCAAACTTCAGGTCAGTGAGCGTAATCGCGGCATATTTAAAACACATTTTTTTGATAATTACTTATTTTAAATCTGTTAAATTTCTTGCTGGAGCGAACTCCCATAGTAAAACTTCCGCTCAACAACAAAGAGCTTTACGATGCCAGCCGACAGCATCCACCAGGCACCTCAAACAGTGAATTGTTCCAACGATCAGACACCAGCGAGATGGCTGAAAATGGTTTGGAAAATGAATCGAGTGAGCAATCAGCAGGTTAATCACTTAACAATTACTGCCATGCAAACAAGTGGAACATGCTGTTAGCCATGAATAATGCAGGCAGCCCTGGAGCCACTTAGCGCGGGTGCATCATCACTTCAATTGTGATTTGTTAGGTGATAACTTAGACACCAACGGCCTGATTTTGACAAAACCTGAAGGAATAAAGCATTTTTTTGCACAGGGTCCAGTGCGGCTGAGCCCTCATGGCAACTCATTGCTCATTTTCACCTGCCGGTTCAAGTTTCTAAGCGTACCGTGTTATTCCACAGACATGGTCTACCCTTTTCCAGTGTATCTAGAGCACCGTGCAGTCCACAGCAAATCCTCATGCGCTGTCTCCAATGGCACAGTATTGCATGCTTTTCCATGCCACACTCATTTGTATTCCCATAGCAGTCTCACAGCAGTAGGCCACTGTTCTGACCTGCAATATCATTCCCCGTGCTCAACTGTGCTGTGTCAACGTCACTGTGAACTGATGGGCTAAACATGTGTGTCCGTGCAGGCAACTGGGAAGCAGTCACACCATGCTCAGCCTTGGATTTGTGCTGCATGGTCTGCATAACTCGGGAGTCGCTGTCATATCAAGTGTAATCTAACTCCGGCATACTGTTATTATCATTTAAAAGATAGGAATCTAATTTCTTTTCTAATGCACTCTGCTGCACTGAGTGTTAATCGACTGTTAATGCAATCACAGATGTGGCATAATAAAGCTGTTTTGTGCATTTTTGTGAGTGGGGATTCATTTTTTGTTTTCTGCGACGAATGAGAGACAGACAAAATGCACCATACACTCTTAGAAATAAAAGTTCTAAGTAGAACCATATAAGGTTCTTCGGCTTGTCCTCATAGGAGAACCCTTTTTGGCTCCAGGTAGAACCTTTTATAAAGGTTCCACCTGGAACCCTTTTGGAGGGTTCTACCTAGAACCCAACATAAAGGTTTATACCTAGAACTGTGTGTGTAAGGTTTCACCCAGAACCCCCCATCAGAGGTTCTACAAAGAACCCATACAGGATCTCTATACCCATGCTTTCAACAATCCCTGAAGAACTCTTTCTCCAAAAAAGGGTTCTCAGGATCAAAATGGTTCTTACTGGAACCGTTAGTGTTACCAAGAACCCTTTTAAAACCGTTTCTTTGGGAAAGGGTTTTTCAGAAGGTTCTTAAAAATGGTTCCTAGGTAGAACCTCAGCCCTTGTACGAAGAACCCTTCTGGAACCCTTTATTCAGGAAAAGGGTTTTAAAGGGTTCTCTGGATCAAAATGGTTCTTACTGGAACCGTTAGTGTTACCAAGAACCCTTTTAAAACCCTTTATTCAGGAAAGGGTTTTTAAAGGGTTCTCTGGATCAAAAATGGTTCTTACTGGAACCATTAGTGTTACCAAGAACCCTTGAAAAACCGTTTCTTTGGGAAAGGGTTTTCAGAAGCAAATGGTTCCAGGTAGAACCTCAGCCCTTGTAGAAGAACCCTTTTGGAACCCTTATTTCTAAGAGTGTATGTGAACTGGTAACTTGGCCAGAGACTGGAATCGGCCAATTGGCCACAGATGTGTCCAATTCTGTGCCGGTCAAATTTACAGAAATGCTGCCCAAACCCCAGATGGGATCCGCAGTCTGACCCGAAAGAAAGAAAGAAAATATTTTGTGTTATTTACCTGACTTTGACGACATGCAAAGCCAAAAAGACCACTTTTGTGACAGGGATCATTCTAAATCGTTTAATATTTGTGTTGTATACAGCCTAACAGGTTCTGTGAGGTCTCCAGCTTAATGGAAATCCAAGATTAATGCTATAACATGTGGCAGTACGCTGAATTTTTACTGTACATCTCACTTCTCAATCCCTTCCTTCTGGTGCCCACTTGTTCTCAGCGTAAGCCCATTCGGTTACCCCTCCTAATGGGCAAAGACTTTGTTCCAGCTGTAATCATAATCCATTGAGGAGATGCAGAACTTGTCACAGTCTGAACTGAGATATTAATTTCCCCCTCCATGTGGGGCCCTGCTCTGCCGGCCATGTAATGCTATCAGCTTTGAAGGATTCTTGTCTGCTTAAGCCTTTCGCAAATGTTCAGTTTGACATCTATTTTCTTGTTATTTGCGCTGATGATGCGGGGAGGGGAGCAGCAGACGGCGTCGCGGTTTAGAGGATGTATCTTTAGTTTCGATGCCTCCGTCACTGTCAGGGTTGCTGTTGGAGTGAGTTAATAATCCGTAAATTCAACATTATAGGTTATGTATTGTTGTGAATGTACAGAACATAATGACATAATGTTTCTGTAAAATTAACAAACCATCAAAAACATTATTAACACTTTGTATATTTCTTAAAAAAAAGGACACAAAATGGAAACAGGAGAATTTATGTGTGTAATAAAGTTGAATTTGAACCCAGAGGATGTGAATGCTGCTTCTGAATATGAACTACCAGGGCACTTACAGTAAGCAACATTATTTGTATTGTGATTTTATTTATTTTATTCTTCTCATCCTCTTGTCTTGAGCAAACAGCGACTTCTTATTCTTGCTCTTGGCCCCCGAGCTTACACCGCATCGCATCCTCAGAACCGCTGTTAATAATGTTATTGTTCTTTTTTTTTATTCTGCTTATTTAACGAGGACGTTGAAAGTGCGTGAGCAGAGAATTACAAGAGCCTGAGCTGTTTTTTTTCCCTTTAATCATGATATTTCGCCCTGCATATGGCATTTGCGTCCTCGAAAATAAAAGAGGACGCATATTCCCTTATATTTATTGTTGTGGCCTATTTACTTCGCTCCCATTATGTGACGTACTGTTCTCTGAAATGTAAATAGAAACCAAAATGCATCAGAACAGAGGATCTGCAGCACTGCAATCCGAGTTGTGCAGCGTTTGAGTTGCACGCGGCGTAACGATGCCCGAGGTAAAACATGAGCACAGGTGGTGAGTGCTAGAGAAGGTATTGCTCTTCACCAGGAATCCCTGATGAACTCTGACAGATTTCACCTACGAGGCAGACGCCCCGTCCCCGGCCCGACTGCTGCTTCTCCACCTTCGTTAATTACAGCGGCGGTGAGTTGCGCCGCCAGTCTGCGGGAGTTTGGTAGGCTCTCGCGGCTCCTAATTGTAAAAGTCACACTTATTTACATGATTATGCTATTTGTCTGATTAGATCTCTCCCTCCCAGCAGCATCATTAAATGTTATTTGCGGGGGGACAATTGTGATTATAAAAGTATGTTTAAAATAATAATAACGTGGGATTCAGCATGGAAAAGGTAATTTTGGAGCAACTGATTGTGACCTGTAATGGGGAAAAAACTCACTGTGAATAATATTAAGCTCCGTATGAAAAGTGGTGTCGTTCCAGTCGTGAGGGTTATTGTGTCGACGCTGTTCGCCGAGCTCCGCACGGGAACACGCTCTGTTCATTTCTTTATTATGTACCTTACAGATTTGATAAATGGATATCAAATATTGTAGATTCAGCACTATCTATAGAGAATTACCCAGCTGTGCTCCGCGCTGGCAAACACGCTCAACTGAGTAAGCATTATAGATCTCGCCCATTAGCGACTTGACAGGTGAGAACTGTTGACGGCTTACGATAATATTGAATCGAGGTGTTAGTCAAATCGGCTTTATTCAGACGCAGAGGGGAGCTGCCGGATCCGACAGGCAATCCAACCTCACTTTTACATGCGAGGGGGGGCAGGGAGCGGTCTTAAATGAGGCCATTCCCTCAGCAGGGAAGCCATCATGACTGTATGGAGGCCGCGGTGGCATGTCGGCGGGTGTAAACATTACACTACCTGCGAGTGGTTACGGGAATTTGCACTTCTCCGCCGTTTCTGTTATTGTTTTATCAGTCGTCTCCGGTCCCCGACGTCACCTTAAGCCCCTGAAAGCCTCGCCGTGTCAAGTATCGAGTTCATTTTCACACGCACTGCACTGTCGCCATGTTCCCCTGCTCGCAGTTTACAGTCTGTGCTTCCGAGGAAAAAGTTCGAGCTCCTTCCGAACGTCAAATCACGAATGTTTAAGAGCCGTGACAGTGTTTTACTTTTAACCGCGGTGGCCTCATTTTGGAAACCAGATTTTCAGTTTTTTTTCCCCTCTCTGCTGTCATGTAAATTTACGCAGGCAGCGTGAAAAGTCCAAATCTATCTCAGTAAAAATAACTCCATCTGGTGTATTATTTATTAATTTCTTTATGCAAATGAAGGACCCCAGTGCATTTTAGGCTGTCGCACTGTTTTTCACCTCTGTAAGAAAAAAGTGCAGTCTGGAAAGAGTCGGCTTTTTTCGAGTGTGTCTTGGCGCAAGAGACCTCGCTCTGTAGATCCCTGCCAAGTTAAGCACTAATAGAAACATCCATCTAGTCACTTCACCTTAAATTCAGAGGAGATTAAGTATATTTAGCTTTGATTAAACTGGACCATAAGGGCCACTTGGGCCACTTTATTCTACAGTTTTATAGTTCCTTTTCAGCACCTGTGAGCAGTTTACTTACACTGAACATTAGTCAGCCAAAACCTTGGCACAGAAAGACGAAAATGACAGCGAGGGATTTATCTTTGCTCTGCCCTGAAAACAACAACAGAGGCTCGTTGTCGTGTGGCGCCGGGTTCATAATGGATCCGGTGTACTCCCATTACATGTCTGTGAGGAGCGAACCTAAAGTCCTGACAAATTATCAACCGGTGTAACATCATAGTGACGGGCCCCGGCGGAAAACAGTTCCGCCTGGCAGCCCGATACATTGATCATTTGGCGGTGATGAGGCCTAATGATCAAATTAACGCTCGCGCCCACAGTCCCAAAACGAGAGAGAGAGAAAAAATTGTCGTCGCTCATTAGATCCACCTGTGGTCCTCGTGCACGCCGTCATCGACAGCACATTTCCTATCAGATGTGCCTCGACTCGCAGATGAACTCAGGTATGCCGTCAGTGTTAACCCGGTTCTGTCAAGGTTATATTCTACCTGGAGGAGTGTCATTATTTATTATAACTGTTGAAATCCATTAACTTCAGCTTAGTAGTTAATATGAAGCTAACTGTCTATCCAACACATTTAGCTAACAAGTCTGTCAGTTCTTTACCTTTATAACATGGTATTATTTAACTATTACCTCTTTATTATCAAGCAATTACCATGTTGTTACTGAGCTGTAAAGTGTTTCCCATCATTTTTAGCTAAGTAATATATTTATCCATTAGTTTTACTATACATACTATTAATTTTAACTTTAAGTGTTATCTGTCTTGCTCCATATCTCACCTATACACGAGTATCAGGCCAAAATGCTGCAGGTATTTTTAGAGTTTGTAACTTCCTGGAAAATCATCAGCGATGTTGATGACTCATGCTGCACTCTGGGGAGGTAATATAAATTATTTGTCCAATAAAATGCTTCCTTTATTTTATGATGCTGCCGTGGATGTATAAAAAGAGGAATTCTGCCACAAACACTGTTCAAAAACACAACTTTATGACTTTATTCAGCGATGAAACGGGGTGATTTTATGGGGTAAATATCTGCTGGTTTTCCCTCGGGCTGCTCTGCCTTGATTAACTCTGGACAGATAGCTTTGCTTGTTGTTGCTGCTTACAAACGTGCTGACAACCAGCATCTTCTCAATAAACACCTTGTGACCGCGGGCCATACAGGGGCCTGCAAGAACGAAGATAGAGGCCAGTTACAGCACCGAGGTGATTGATGAAGTCTCCTGATTTGACAGATACAGATTAGTTTTTCCCGCTAAATATAACGTTAGCTGCCGTTAGCTCGGTAAAGTGGTCCTATTTGCTTTACTCAGCCCCGGGATGCAAGAAAAACCGCCGTCTGTTCATCAACAGTTTGTTAGCCGCTGCCTGTTTTTACAGAAAACCGAAACAAATAGCACCACATTAGCCGTTACATGGGAACTTTTCACTTCAAGCTAATGTGTCTGGTACTTTCTGCCATCTATTTCAGACCAGTTATTCATTATTCATAACGTTAGCTGCCGTTAGCTCGGTAAAGTGGTCCTATTTGCTTTATAATGCCGCCTTGCGCTGTGTTTCCTGTCACCAAACTGGCCTCTTTCTTCCCGGAGGCTGCGCTCGTACTCGTCAGGGTTGAGGCGGCATCAACAGTTTGTTAGGCGGTCGGACGGGGCATGATCTTCATCTCACGCTATTAGCTGCTGCCTGTTTTTACAGAAAACACGTAACCATGCCGAAACAAATAGCACCACATTAGCCATTTCATGGGAACTTTTCACTTCAAGCTAATGCGTCTGGTACTTTTTGCCATCTATTTCAGACCATTTATCAATTTGCAAGTTATTTAAACTGTTGATCCGTAGCCTTTTCCATCCCTAGGTGGGAATCACCGATCCGGCCTTTGTCAGTGTTATTTGCTGAGTTGTGGTATAATCGAGCAAAAGCTCTGAAAACATATTGATCCTCGATAGCACACACTTTGTCCTTTTGTCTCCTTTTGTTTGTGGATGCTCTGCTTTTAATTTGTGTCCAGTTTGTGACCAACAACGAAGCTTCTACTTCTCTCCGCCTCGATATAAGATCAGAAGACCGGCTGTACTTAAGTCACGTTGGTGCAGAAACAGCAGACCTACTTTTTTTTTTTTTCTTCCTGAATACAATCGAGTTCTTAAACAGTCTGGGTTCAGTCTGAAGTTCTTTTTAATGTATGTGATTAGATTACAGACCAAAGAGATCGCTGGTAGACGCTGAGTGCATGACCGTCACATCAAACCAAATGTGACAGGATTTAGAGCTATTTTTAGTTTAACAGCAGCCACTCGGATTACACGGCTATAGAGCTGTGTCCTAAATTCAACAATTACTGCAGTCGACAGTGTTTATTGGCTGATGAGGTCCACAGTTTTTTTTGGGGAGGGTGGAAATGTGAGCTGTTCTTCGACTTCGGATTTTATTAACGTAGAAAAACACACCGTAAAACACTTATAATATCGCAGTTTGTATTCTAGTTTCCCTTCGGGTCGTGAACGACAGCCAAACTATAAAAATAAATGAAAAACCAAATTGTCCCCAGCTGACATCCTTCTCTGAGGAAACTAGGTCCCTGCCACTTCTTATCAGAGGACTGATTATCTTTATTGTTCGACAAATCACTCGGCGTCGACGTCCAGTCTCGAGTCTGCGGCTCATTTGCATCACATGTATTTATAGCCTTTTTAATTCTGTCAAATGTGATTACATTGCTCATTGTGTATGCAAAAAAAGCAAGCCGACTGCTCGAGCTGAAAACAAATGTTAGAAGACTTGGATGTGGAGAGCGCTTCAGCTCTACTGTCACCTTAGGCGAGCTATTTTTAATTTGCCAACAAAAGGCACCATGTCTTTTTTTTTTTCCCTCCCTCCCTTCATATTCTCTGTTTCGAGCACAATCTGAGCCCCGGGGACCGCTGAGCCCCTCATTTACATGACAGGTATTGGTAAATCTGGTGCGGAAATGTAGACAGCGGCCGGCGGGCCAGGCGCTTTTCAATGCCTGTTTGTCTCGTTCTTATAGAAAAGGATCTGTTGACACTTGTGAGAGCGCCGTCTGACGAGCTTTCTCCATGATTCTTCACTGCGGCTCTAATTGGCGCTGTGATGAGGAGACATGTGGCTGAATGAATACAAACAGAGATCCTGAAGGAAATGTGAGTTTACGAGGCTGACTGATGAGAATAATTCAATCTTTACGTCTTTATCTTTACTGTTTCTGTTTACCGAGCACATTATTAGAGTCTGCCGATGTCCGAGATCCAATCCTTCCCTATCAGCTCCTACAAACTATGAGTACCAGTGATGAAACTACACTAGGTAATGACTGGAACCTCGAGGCGTAGAGGAATCGATGTATTTCCAAAAGATTTATTCAACCCCCGGACATCGAGAGCCCCTTAAGATGACACGTGCGCGCAGATGATCCCCAAGCGAGTGGAAGTGACTTGAATCGGTGGCGATATATGTCAGGAAATTAGCATTGCAATTTCCTAGACAGACATTATAAGACAAGGAAATGATACCTCTGACTCCAGAGGGCATCCCGTCGTTTCTTTTTTATGGGACACATAAAATCTTTAATGGATAACGGTCCAGAATTAGCTTTAACGTAAACTCCGTCGGCAGAATGTACAGAGGGAAAAGAGAAGAAATGAAAGGAAAGGGAGAAAGAAAGAAAGAGTTGGAATCTCTGCAGTTGTCTGTTTTCTTTCACGCAACGCGAGATCGGTTTAATTTGACACAGTCTGGGAGCCGGCCTGCCCTTGAGCTTGACATTTGTTGAAAGGGGAGATGAGGGATGAAATTATGAAAAAATAACATCTCGACTCGTTTGCATCGCGACGCACGCTCGGGTTTAATTGGCTGCATTCACAAAATCCGCTCAATCAAGGAGCTACTCAAGTAACTCAGGTTCGGGATGAATCACGCTCGCGCTCGTCAACCTCGTCTATCAACCCATTCACACGGAACTCCTCGTTTTTTAACTATTCAAATTTTAAATGCTCAAATTTAGCCTGTAATCAATATTTACTATGTGCTGATCCACATGGCTTATGTATTTGCCAATGCCACCATCAGCATGTGGTTCTTTGTCCACCACACATTCACATATCATCAAAAAACATTGCCCAGGTGATGACGAAGAGGGAGGAGACATGTGTCAAAAGCATCTTGTTTCCATGTGTTTAAAGTCCAGAAACTATCACAGCAGAGACAGAAAAGACCATCATGGTAAATCTCCCTTCCTTCTTCCGTTACGTGGCTTGTTTGCTTTTTTGGGGGTGTGGTAACATGGGAGCATCGTGATTTGTGCCCCAATGTCACAGAAGCAACATATTTCTCAGGCGGTGAGGAAGGGAAGCTGAATTTATGTCAGTCGCGGGTTAATAACGGCGACTGTAAATATCTTCACATCAATAGCACCACATGTCTCCAGTGTTTATGAGGCAGAGACTCTGTGTTCATTGATTCTGGTCCATTTCTCTGTGAGGGCATTGATTATTGTCAACATGTTTTATACATTCGAATGACGTTTTTCTATAAGCTTCGGCCGCACGCTTTATGAGCATCTTTGTGGCGGCACGCCATCACAAGATTGTTTTTTTTCTCTGAGCTTTCTTGTTGTTGTTCTTAATATGAGACGAGAGGTTCGGTGCGTTCAGTAGCTGCTGACTTGTGATGATCCCAAATTGCCAAAGCGTCGACGTCAACGATTCACCACCGCTTCGCTTCTACATGTCTTTATAATTAGGGTCGCAAACTGCCGAGGAAATAAGCGGCTCGCTCATAAAACATAAAAACATTTGAGAGTAATTGGCTGCTTTTGAGTGCTTCGCCTCACGCTGCCAGAATAAAAGATGCATTAGACGTGGATCTGGACTGAACTTGGTGCTACAATCAATACAGAGACGGCTCCTTTTAAAGTGCTCTCACCTCTAAACGTATGGTCACAGTTTTGTGGCGTTATTAGTGCAGTTTCCTGTTTGTGCACCAACCTGAAGTGCGTCTTTTTTACATCCATTCATTTGTTTACTCCTCCTGTAATGATCGCTGCTCTGCACTCGCACACAGGACACTGATTCCACCCTCGGGAGAGCGTTTGATCTCCTCCTCCACGCCGGCGATAAAGAAGGGAGGAGGGGAGGCTGAATCTCACAAAAGCACAATGGAAGCCTTTTAAGTACGACGCAGCTGCTTCACGTGCGCTCGCTCGAGTGGTCGCACAAAAGGCAGCACCTCAGTCATCTGGCTTCCTTTTTTCCCTCTTCCTGGTGATTTCAGCCCGCGTTCAGTAGTTTTTTGAGAGAGGTCATTTAGTCGTTCGACTGCGACCTCGTTTAAATGATTACCAATCATTATTATGGCAGCAAAAGAAGGAAGCTGTGTGTAATGTGTTTATTATAAGTCTTGGAGCTCGAACTACGTCATCTCTCGTGACTGAGGGTTCGAGCACTGCCGCCAGTGAATAACAGTACTCATATGTGTTCAGTTTGATTCTGGTTCGGGGATGTTTCGGTGGGTTATTCAATATTTCATGTATTCAGTTTGAGGTGGGTTGAATTATTGAGGGCCACATCTGTGATGCTAATAGTTATGGGTATAGAAAAGGTAGGCATGCTGCGTTATTACAACTTTCTTACCCTCCTCCTCGACTGAGGGAAAAGAAACCACAACACCCTCCCTCTAAAAAAAAACAATTAGGGCTTGAACGATAAATGTTGGCTTGATACTGACAAATATACTGTATATTATTGGCTAGCACAGCATTTAGAAACAGTAGGTGGTGGTATGCACAGGTTTTATGGCGATGGAATATTAAAGGAGACATATTTTGCTCATTTCCAGGTTCTTAATTTTATTTTGGGATACTATTAGAAAAAGGTTTACATGATTAAGAGCTCAAAAAACACATCAGTTCTCTCATTCGGTTCAGTCCTGCCCTCTTTAAGGCCCCGCCTCCTGACACCCCAGTCTGCTCTGATTGGTCAGCTCACACACGCCTGAGCCAGCGCCACTGACAACACCAGAGCAGCTGTGCTACATCAATTCTCCCTTGCCAAACTAGCTGCAAGGCATAAATTATGCGAAACGTGTGACATGGTGACACGGTGTGATGTCACTACTGACGAGGCGTTTCAGGAGCGGTGTTTTCTGTGGGAGAGGGGAGCTTCTGTCGGTGCAGGGCGTTGACCTTTTTAAGGAAAAAAAGAAAAAGCACAATAGGTCAGTCTTTGCTCGCTACATCTCAGCCTTTCTTATCATCAGATGTGCTTGAACTTCTCTCACAAAAATGTGAAATTGGCGATTATCTTATCGGCATCCGCCATGAGAGGCAGGTGATTATCGGTTATCGGCTGAAAAAGAAAAATCCATATTGTGGAGAGGAATAGGAATAAGTACAACTTGATGAAATACTAAAGGAGGAAAAGCATAAAGAGTAAAGAGAGCATGAAAAACTTAATGTGAAAAGTGAAATTAGCAAACAAAATATAAACACATCATATTCCAGCCTCTATCTTTGAACCAGGAGCTATTAAACGGTAGACAGACGATACCAGGCACCGACACCAGCTCTGTGTCTGCTGACGGGCTTGAACATATTAATATTTCCGCCCCACCCAGAACCCCGATGAATAAGAATTAGATCTGATGTCTTGCCTGAGACGAGGTTCGTTGCTTGACTGTTGATTCGGAGCTTCCACCAGGTGTGTTTCGGATCACCAGCCAGCGGCTCGAGAGGAGACAAGTTTCCTCCAGACAGGTGTGCCGGAGAGCTCGCCGGCAAATATCATTACCCGAGCTAATTATTGTCTGAAAACTGTTCGCCGCTCGGTGATGTGCGGGAGAGAGACGGGGAAACAGCTGTGTCTGACGCACGAGGTGATTTGGTTATACGTGAAAAGTGATACACATAAACACAGCTTTCACGGCTTTACATGTCCTCCAAGTTGCTCGGTTAACTGGAAGGACGGACGATGATGTGTCATGATCATGTGGATCATTTTCCACACTGATCAACCTGTCGTCTCTCGTCACTCGCTCTACATTACAATCAACTTCACCCTCCAATCCCTCTTTCTACGGGTCTCATAAACTTTTGATGTATGTCACGTCATAAACAATCCTTGTTTCGTTTGTTTGACAGCCAGATGCCGTTCCGTATAAAAACGTCAGTGGATCGGTTGAAGACCAAACAGAATCATCAATCATGTAAACCAAGACCATAAACCAGTCAAGAGTCGGAGGGTTGAGGCTTAAAATGAATGATTAGAAATCAATTTGTTGATCATCAGAAGCGTTTAAACGATTGACTCCCTCATCTTCTTCCTCTCTCGTTTCTGCAGGAGTCCCCTCTATAGTCTGACATGGCTGCTGCACTTCAGAAGCCTAAATCGCCGGACTTTGGCTTGTGGACCTTCCTCCTGCTCCTCAACCTCCTTCCTGAAGCCAGGTACGACACGCCTCACCTCACCTCACCTCTCGCTCTCCCTCTGTTAGATATTAACCGTCCTCCTTCCTCTAAACCCATTTCATCGCCTCCCCCCCCCGACTCCGTCTCTCCTGAAGTACCGGTAATGTGTTTTGTATAATGCCTGTATTAATCAGGCTCGCTGCTGCAGCGGCAGACATCGTAATCGAACCGACACCATTAGAAGCAGAAGTTCATCTGTTCTGTGAGCAGAGAAAAAAAAAAGTAGGAATTGTTTTTTTGTTATTGCACACTGGGATTGTCTCAGCTGTGACTGTCAGTATGGTAAATGAAAAAAACACACACCTCTGTAATGGTGCTGATAAAATAAACTGCAGATCTGACTAAGAAAACCTCGAGCACCGAACAATCAATTTCTCCTGCAGCCCCGGTAGATAGTTTGAGCGCTCAAGGACTTCCTGGACAACGCTGTGACTTTCACATGTTTGGACGAGGACTAAAATAGACCCCCGTGCTACCTTTGTCGTAAACTAGGGCGAACATGAAGTGGGTTTATCCTCTCTTCTGGCTGGTGCTCTCCCTCGCACCAGTCCATATTTCACCGACTGGCGAATTAATTTGCATTGTGCGGCACACCGCGACCGTGATTGTCCATTCACAGCAGTTTCACGCCTGCATCCCCGACACATTTTTTCCGTTTGTGTATAAGGAGTCAGCAAAAAAAAAAAAGAAGAAGAAGAAGAAGAAGAAGAGAGAAGCGCCGTCTCGGAGTCATTCTGAACACGCTCCTTGTAATTTCAAAAAAACGGGGAGATTGCACAGGTTGCCATGTTTGCATTGTTGATAAGGTTGGGTGTTGTGGCAGGGAGTGTAAATCACTTTAAGATTTTACACGCCGGCAGAGGCTCATGGAACCTGGAAGAAAGCAGGCTGGGGAAAGAAATCAGAACAGTGTGACAGGGATTAGCCCAGTTTGCTTTGTCGTTGTGCCACTTGGCTCTCCTTGCTTATTAGGAGCACACAGCGCTCGTAATTACATATATTAAATAGAAATGTGTGGCCAGGAGAAGTCGGTGGCCAAAGCTGGCAAAACATCTTTTCACAAGAGTAGGTGCTTTGGCCTCATGACATTCCGACTCAAGGACATGATGTATGTGGCTCACGTAAACGAACCTGCCGTTAACCGCCGTGTACATACACAGTGTACCGTCAGTCTGAGGGTGTTTTTCAATGAAGGGAAATGTCACTAACCTGACTCTCGCCAGATGCATTTCGTTCCGCCTAGCTCCACTCACATACATCTGGGATCGCTCCCGTTGGGAGGGATTTCGGCACCAGATTTTATGGTCGAGCCAATCAGGACCGCCGGGCGGGAGTTTCATAGATGTGACGTAGCGGAGAAGCGACTGTTTTGATTCAGACAACAATGGCGGCTCGCATCGAGGAAGCAAGCGTCAACATTGATGCTGCTATTTCATCCGTGTCGTCCAATCTACCCAATATTTTTTCGTTAAAAGAACGTCGCTCTCATCGACGTCACAGGTTGGTTTCGATGTGAGTGGTTGAAGTAGCGCATCAATAAAGATGACAGACAAGTGGTTTATCCAATCATACGCAAGGATTCTTGATAAGGCCCAGCCTTCCGAAACACATCTCCAATGGAGCGATCCCAGATGGATGAGTGGAGCGAGGCGGAACGAAATTCATCTGGCGAGAGTCAGGTTAAAATGTCACTGCTGCAGCATACAATGACATTTTAACCACACATACTGTGTTTTCATCTAATTTGAAGAAAAACAGTTTTAAAAAAATGCTAATTAGGCGCCAGCTGGTATAAGCTACGCTATGCAACGCATAGTTTCATCAGAAGATGGCCCTACTGCCATAAACAGAGGAGAAGAAGACCAGTGAGTAATACTGATTTCCACCACAAGTTGTGGCACGTCAACTACTTTCAAGAGGAACAGCGGCGCTACAGTCCATCAGGGCAACTGTGACACATCATGACAACAACAATTCAGTGCTTCTCTTCTCATATTCTAAAGTTTACCAGCAAAATAATAAATAAAGGAAGGGGAAGACATTGGGGATAGAATGTGGGAATTCATCTGGGAATATGGGAAGAGGCTGTCAGAGGAAATGGCTACTTCTTCTAACCTGACTCTCGCCAGATGAATTTTGTTCCGCCTAGCTCCACTCATCCATCTGGGATCGCTACATTGGAGATGTGTTTCAGAAGTACTTGCATTGATTGATGAACCACTTGTCTGTCGGAGTCATTTAGTTGACGTGCAACTTGCCAAATCCACTCGGACAATGGCGAAACTGTTTCAACCTGCGAACGCCTTCATGAGCAGTTCTGACGTTCTTTCAACGAAAAAATATTGGGTAGATTGGACAACACGGATGAAACAGCAGCATCAATGTTGACGCTTGCTTCCTCGATGCGAGCCGCCATTGTTGTCTGAATCAAAACAGTCGCTTCTCCGCTACGTCACATCTATGAAACTCCCGCCCGGCGGTCCTGATTGGCTCTACCATAAAATCTGGTGCCGAAATCCCTCCCAACGGGAGCGATCCCAGATGGATGTGAGTGGAGCTAGGCGGAAAGAAATGCATCTGGCAAGAGTCAGGTTATACTTCTTCGCCATCTGGGTGGAAACAGCCAGTTAATTTCACCACAAGTTGTGACACGTCAACTGCTTTCAAGAGGAACAGCGGCGCTACAGTCCATCAGGGCAACTGTGACACATCGTGATTTTAATTTCTCACAATAACAATTCAGTGCAACTTCTCTTATTCTAAAGTTTACCATCAAAATAATAAATAAAGGAAGGGGAAGACATTGGGGATAGAATGTGGGAATTCATCTGGGAATGGGAATATGGGAAGAGGCTGTCAGAGGAAATGGCTACTTCTTCGCCATCTGGGTGGAAACAGCGAGTTAGCATGCATGGATCATTTTCTATCAGCCTTTTTCTAATGCGATACTTCAACTTGTGCATAGACACACAGCTAATGCTTGCTTCCAACTTTGCTGCAACAGTTTCCTCTTTCAACATGACATTCAGTGTCCCCATGCAGCCGGCTCACGAAGAATTGTTTTTTTTTCCCAGTCTGGTCTGGAAGAACATGACAGTCCTGCACGGCGCCCTGACCTCGGCCCAACATCACTGTCCAGCCTCGCTAATGCTCTCTGGGCTGAGTGGGAGCAAATGCCTGCAGTCAGCTCCAAAACATTTTGTGGGAAGCTTTCCCAGAAGAGTGGAGGCAGCACATGAATGCCCGTGGTTTTGGAATGAGTAGTAGTGTCGAGGTGTCCGCATCTATCCACATCAGAGGTTCTCTTTAAACCGGGGTGGGTGCAGGAAGTGTTGAGGGGGCGGATGGAGACGTTGAGCCGCAATTTGCGTCAAAATTAGTCCTCCCTCCTGGCCTCATAACTTAGTCATATCTAACCACTCAGATATGATATATATATCCTCAGACTCGGCGTGACTTACGGTTTCTGAGGATATCATTATCTCTGCAGAGTCTGCCGAGAAATCGGAGAGAAAAGATGCCGCTTGCAACTCCGGGACTCGTCTGAAAATCACGTTTGAAAGCTCTCCTCAGTATCAAAGTGAGCCAGTGATAGTCGTCTTGTATGTTCACTGCAAACAGGAGCTAATCGTAGCTAATTCAGCACACTTGGACAACAAATAAAGGCTTAAAGGATACGGCTAAAGTTGTGTGTCCATTCAAGCATCAAACCCCTTTCCAAACCTGTACTTTCACCATATAAACTGTAATAAAAATGAGTGCATAGATAATTAATAAACTCATAGTTTTGAACTGCCAAAGCTCTTTAAAGCCCCCCGTTGGATTGATTATGCAGCCCAGGGCCAGAGAAGAAGATTGAAGAATTATTGGCATTAGTATTCATGATTATAATAGATATAAATATGGAGGGAATCATTAGCTGCGAGGAACACAGCAGGTTAATAATGGAAATGTGCCGAGTGTTGACATATTCGGGAACAGAACATTGTCATCACACGATTTCCAGCCGACGCGATTCATTATGCGCGGACGCAGCACGTGACGGGGATTTTCACAAACGTTAATCTTTCCTGCAAATTACTTGAGACATGATGTAGTGCACATATGCAAAGCCCCTCGCACAGCGGTCCGTACTCGACACATTTTGTTGCTAAATGAGGCTTTACCTCGAGTTCATTCGAGGGAAGATGCGATTGTGTGTTGCCTCTCGAGAAATCCGGAACCTCGACGGAAAATACGAAATTTCTCCTGAAATTAGCATCTGAAAGTGGAAGCATACATGAACTGTCCATCAAAGTTCAAGTTGCCGGAGTTTAGGAGTAATCCTCGGCACATCAGTGCGCACACGCTCTCGGAATATCTGCGTATCAGCAGAGCCGGTTCTCTCCGAGAGCTGCCACCTCCCTCATGCCCGCTGATGCTATCGGCCGGCTCCAAATCGGCTTTACTACAGTTGAGGCAGGAGACTTTCCTAATGGATTAAGGTGTAACAGACAAATCCTCTATATAAGGGTCTGTCATTCTGCACATCACCAAATTTCCTCATTCGCCGCACACGGAGAGACGGGCCTGATTAAGCTATTATTCCCCCTGAATCCATGTATTACATATGAATGAGAAGGCTGTGTTTATTTCCATTCGTGGGGGGAAGGTCTTTCAATCCATCAGCTCGCTTCCCTTTCAACCTCCACCCACCCGTCTACAGTCAACCCCTAACAAGTGTGGACACTCGGGCCGTCTTGTTGTCTATTTTGTTTGTTATCTATCGCCGAGCTGGCAGCTAACGTGGCACATAATCAATAGCTATAAGGATGAGAGTGCTATACGTACACTTTGCCTATGGATCGGCTCTGAAGTTGCACCGGCCGCCTCGCTCGCTTCTCTCTCGCGCCCCACCTCGCATGAATTATTCACAGCGAGTCCGAGGAGGGGGGCATCACTTTGAGATGTGACCCGGTCAACAGATAACATTCTGTTTCGGCAGCGCTGTCAAGGTTAATGTGTCACAGGGTAATGTATTCATGGCTGAGTCACTTTGCTGATTGAATGACCAGACAAATAGTTTCTACTCGGAGTCGTAAGAAAAAAGGGGAAGTCGGAGGGGTCATATCGGATCAGACGTTACGAGAGAATACACGCATCCTGCTTCGGTTTACTCACAAAGAGAAACATTTCTGCAGCCTTTTTTTTTATTATTTAAAAGAAAATTTCATTTTCTTTTACAGCAGGACTTTATTTTATTAGCCGGCCAGACAGGTATTGTATAAATGTACTGGTGAGGGTCACGGTGAACTCTCCTCAGATGAATCAGCGGGAGTACGGCAACACACACAGGCCAAAACTGTACGTGAGAATGGAGTCAATATCCCATCTTATGACTGCTTTTATCTTATATTCTGTACCGTGCAGCTGAGGGGAGATGCTTTCTTTGTTTGACACGATGACAATAAAGTCTTTGAATATCATTATGTTATATTTAATCGATAGCACTGAAGAATCGCATGCAGCACAATTAGTGTGATAGGTTAAAGTGGTGCCAGAAAACCAGCTCTGTAGGATCTAATGGACGCTTGAAATGGACAGTCGGGGCGATAAATTCAACTTTAACCTTGGCTGTCATTCATTAATTAGCGGTTTAGAGAAAGTGGCTAAAAGTGGGTTTGATTGACCTGAACAGGATGATTGCTCGTGATTGCTGTGGTGGGGAGTCTGCAGCCCCAATCAGTCTGAGCTGGAAATTGGGAATTGTAAAAGTCAATTTTCCAATAAGAGGTGTTGTGCAAGTTACTTTGAAAATGCAATATATTAAATATCACTAGTTACCAGAGATGGGACCAAGTCACACATGTGCAAGTCTCAAGTAAGTCTCAAGTCATTTTTTTCTTGGGCAAGTCAAGTCAAGTCAAGTCACCTTATTATTGCAATTTTACCCGCAGAATCTGATCTTAATAAAGTGAAAAGACAAGATATAAGTAACTGTAAGTAAGTAGCAAGTTCCACCAACCGACTAGGCTAACAGGATAATATTAGGTAATTGACAAGCACTTACTGGGCAGAATGGATCTTTAAATGACGAACAAAGTTTGAAGCTGTCGCCTGGCTGTCTGAAATGTTAATGCCGCACATCTCGCACTGTGCTGTCCGTCTTTACCGTCGAAAGGTAACTCCAAAAGCCGAAGACGATGACTCTCGGTGCCCCTCCCGCTGACATGTTGGTGCATGTCTGATATAAAGGGCCGTGCTTCTCCAATAAACACGTAACGTACGTAGAGAGGGCACGACTGATTGACAGGGTAGTGAACCAATCATGACAACGCCATTCTCAGCCTGCGCTCCTACCGGGTAATCGATATTATAATTTATTAATTTTATATTCAAACTGAAAACATGAACTAAATAACACTGAAGTCATTCAAGTCATCGTGTCTCAAGTCAAGTCAAGTCCCGAGTCTTTAACTTCCAAGTCCAAGTCGAGTCTCAAGTTTTTTATTTTTTGTCAAGTCAAGTCACAAGTCATCGAAACAGCGACTCGAGTCGACTCGAGTCCCCATCTCTGCTAGTTACCTTCATATTAAAGTAATAAGGTAATATGTTACAATATTACTGTCTGCGTAGAGTAATATATCACTTATAACACTACTTTTTTAGTTACTTTCAACAAAATGATCGAATAAACTATATAGAACAATTAAATAGCCTTTTTCTTTTTAGAGAAAAGAAGACCTTTGGACAGAGGGATGAGCAGGAAGACAAAGGATCACAGTCTGATATATTATGAGACAGGAATAAATACTTTTAATTGTGGGCTCGGCCATATGAAACACAATAGACCTGTACCTTCTATAATGTAGCCTCTAATGACATGACGAGACTAAATTATCTTTTTCCATGCCTTTTTATTTGAACAAGGAATGCATGGTGCGATTCAGGAATGTAAATTAGAGTGCGCTCGGAGGATTAGGCTTCATCACGAGGCTCATTTCAGTCACACAGAGACTGAACAAAGAACTTATAGGCTCGGCTGAATTAAACACACAGAGCCCATGTTAATATGGTCATGTTGGTGGAAAACAACAATAAACGCTTCACTTCGGTCTGTAACGCGGATTGTGACGCTTTACATGACATTAATGTAGTAATATATTAATTGAATATTACTAGTAACACATTATATTACTCTGTTACCGCTAAAAGAAATAGATTACTGTAAGGTTTTACCTCCAGCACTGCTGATAAGTCGAGTAACTGACTTAGAAAAGCCTGATTTCCTGCAGGAAGTGCAGACTGTGCCGCTCTAATTCTTGTATCCGCAGACTCCTGTGAAACCACCAGTCGTCTTTCCAGTAGCCCCAAATTCTCTAAAAATGTCATCGATCTGCGCCCTAATTACTTTCGAGTTTCAGTCAATTTCTTATTGATATAGCGAGCATCTGGCCAATGATCTTCAGAGTGACCAATTAGCAGACAAACCCCGGCGGGCATGAATCAAACCGAGGCCGGAATGGATTTCCCAGAAGGTAGTCTGGAGCAGAGACCGCTCAGTCCCGAAAAAACACACAAACGCCGAACTAAACGTCTGAGGCCTCTCACAATGGCCCCTCCAGATATCACCAATCCATGAAATTGCTCAATTAAAAAATGCGCCTGTGTTGTTCTATCGCAGCTCCAGCAGTATCTTCTGCATGTTGGTTTTATGTTGTTGATGTCGGGGAGGTTTTTTTTTTTTTTTTATATTTGTTTGCTTTTTCTTCTCGAGGAAAATTGCTCTGACTCACATTCCGCGGAGCATTGTTTATGAAACACAATCATTACATCCCATATCCCTCGCCACCAGCAACATCCGCCCCCGACTCCCTCTGAAGTTGGATCTGCGTCTGAGGTAACGCTATGGATAAACGCTCCGTTCAATACAGATTAAAATCCTCACACCTCGCTGTGCCTTTAAAAAAAAAAAAAACGTTGCACCGACTGACTCAAAGTGGTGAACAAAGGGTTTGTTTTCATGGGAAGTGTAGGTGTGTTCCCGCACACGGAACAGAAATCAGGTTGTTTCGGTTTAGAAATTGGGTTATTTTTTTAGAGGTATGTATATAAAACCACTGCGTTGCTCCTTCTCCTGCAAATTAGCACTGATTTGTGATCAGTTTTATTACTAAATTCATCTCCTACACTCTTTTCCTGTTGCTGCGTGAACAATATCTGCTTGTTTTCTGGTTAAAAACGTTGCTAGAAGATGGAAACTACGTGCACAAAAAACAAAAATGTAAAGACACAGAAGCTGCGCATTAATAAAGAATACAACATCCCACAAACCAGCTGTATTGCATATTTTTTACAACTTAAAAAAAGATGCGTCAGACTTCTCTGGCAGTTTATCAAATAGCTTTCCGGGGAGCAGACTATTAAATAATTCCTGTCGGGCGGGTGGTTGTGATTCTCCAGCCTGCTGCCTTTTTTTTTGAGATCGTGTGTTTGGCAGAGTCGAAGGCAGACTCTCCAGGAAACAAGATAACCACGTTAACTTTGCACTTGAATTCATCGGCACTAGTTAAGCTGATAATCATTTCATCTGTGAGTGTTTACCGGCTTGTTTATCCCTTTATTACTCTGATCGGAGCTGTGGATCTGCTCACGGATAAAAACCTACCGTATCAGTGATGTTTGAATTTGTAAAAGGTGACTAATAACTATCCTTCGCCTTTATTGTAGATACTGTACAACTTATTTGGTTTCAGGAATGAACACAGCTTGTTTCGACTGCAGTTAAAGAGGGAAAGTCCTTAAATCTGGAACCGGATGAACACAAAGTGAGCGAGTAGGCCAGAGTTGGCTTTACGAAGTCGCCTTTGTGATGGTGCCAGATTTTTAAACGGGGAAACGTTAGTCCAAGTAGTCAGATGGCATCTAAGACTTACCTTATGCTAGCCGGCCTGTCTTTGGACGACTCACTCTGTAGTTTTTTCGGCAGATGGTTACACTTACACCAATGCATTTTTGTTATGACAAGCAAAAAAAAACCTCAGTACAAAGACCTGTGTTGCGTTTGAATGCAACATGATTGTTTTCTGTCTTTTCCCCAATGTTGAATGTTCACCTACATTATAGAAAGAAAAGACAAATGACAGCAGAACGTTTCCAGTGTTTGATTAAACATATTTCTTTTAAACTTGGTGCATTATTAACAATGTTTCCGGTAGCACTTTAGTGAGGTGGACAGAGTACACAGCTTAACTACTTGAGTACCAAGACACATACTCATTGACCAGATAGTACTCCAAGACCAAGTACCAAGTAGCTAAGTGCCAAGACATGACTCAAGTAAAGTACCAAAGTACTTGCTTAAAATGTACTTAAGTAAAAGTATTCTAGAAATATCTCAGGAAATACAGGAAGTAGCTTTATTTGCCATTATACAATACAGCTGATGAGATTCTGCTACAGACATGTTTATAGCTCAAAAATAAATCAAATTAAATGACAAGAAGCCTACAGAATTTGTTTATAGTAAGCACAACAACACATTTAAATTGAAACTAATCAGATTTTGTGACAAAAATCTCAAACATGGGTTTGAGATAAGGCTACGGGTGCTCGCTGGGATGTGTCTCAATGTGTTTCTCCAGTTATAACTTCACTCCATTGAATGGATTGTATGGCATGTAGCTGTAGTTCAGTGGTACAAGAGCAATATGACTACAGACAAACTCACACAGAATCAGCAGAAACAGCTTATTCATCTCAGAATTTTGAAAAAAATAATAATAAAACAAAATCATCAGCTGACGTAAGTTCTAAAGTAGCGAGTAACGAGAGCATCAATAGAAATGTAGTGGAGTAAAAAGTACAATATTTGTCCTTCAAATGTAGTGGAGTGAAAGTACAAAGTATCCCCAAAAATAATACTCAAGTAAAGTACAGATACTCAAAAACTGTACTTAAGTACAGTACTCAAGTAAATTTACTTCGTTACTGTCCACCACTGCACTTTAGCATAAGAGCACGGGATTAATTGAAAGAATCGCCATTACTATTCCGATCAGCACACCATCTTGGGAGAAAATGCGTTTATTTGTTCTCCAGAGACGAGTGCCTGAAAATCATGTTGCACATTGTCCTTCCAAAGGGAAAAAGAACGTTTCAATTGATCATGCTCTTTATCCGAACACCATTTCATATAAAGTCTGAATGAATATTCATTTGTTTCTGCTGCCCAGTTTGTTTAACCGGTGGCGGTAACATTTATTCATGTCGTGTTATCGCGGTGGCAGAACACCAGCAGGAAAGAGATTCATTACGCTGATTCTGGGACAGTTCGTCTTGGCTCTTAAACTCGTGGAACAAGGACAGAAGATGACGCGCGGACATTAAATCTGGGCGCTTGTGTCATTCTGGTTCTTGTGCAGTCCGGTCATTAGCTACGGGTGAATACTTGTCGTTTATAAATGACTTTTAAAATGACTTACAACTGCAAGGGAATCCGATCAGTGTCTGTTTTATGGGCTCAAGGTTTTTTCGTATTGTTAAAACTTCACCCAGTGTGTTAACAGACGCTTGTTCCTGCTACCTGCCACCGACTAACAGGTGCTGCTGCTGGATCGCACCCTGATCGCGCCTCCTTCACAGCTTTAGTTTAGTACCTGTAGCTCCATCACCTTCCTCACACTCGGAGGTGTGATGTGTGCCGTCGGGGTTGTCGTACAGGTGTCTTTCTGAAAGTGCAGAGCGGCGATTTCAATCCTGCCCGGAAGCTTTTCACAGCTTCTTCAGGTGCGAGACGGTTAATAGACCAGTTAATTCTGGTTTACAGGCCACTGGGCTGCGCGATAAATTGCATCAAGTGACATCATTTGAGTCGACGTAGGACTTTTACCAGATCACCAGACATCTGTCGCCTGCTCCGAATCTCCGTTTGAGAAGCTCAAGACGACATTAGCAGCGGAATAACACACTGAAGACTCTCTGAAGAAACTGCCTCCAGTGATGTTGCATTGTGGGTAATGTAGGCGGCAGGTTTTACGAAGGAAGAACAATGTGTTAACCCATTCAGGCCTAAGACGCCTGGAAAAAATGCCTGTAAAACCTGCGGGCGATTCAGAAAAACCCCTAAAACCTGAAGATTTTCTGGAAATTCAACGCCAACTAAATGATTGATTTCTCAGCCTCTGTAGCAGATAGAAACAAAATTCAAAAAGTATTTGAGAGCTTACACCTGTGGCTTTCCTCAAACATTGAGTTTATTTAGATAAAGTGAACACACAAATTGTCAGTGTAAAAGTAAAGTGTCAGTGCAGGTACAACACTATTTTCAAATGAAATACAGTGAGAAAATAAATAAAAATCAACTAGAAAAAGAGAACAAGAACAGTCTGCCTTAGATGTACCGGCGATAGTGCTTCCCGAAGCCCTCAACTCAACGACTTTCACCCCTGCTGTGCGATTGAAAACACTACGCCGATTGCTGTGGTAGTACTCAGTCTTCTACTCACTTTCAAATCCTTCAACTCGTCGTTATCATCGTCGTTGTCCTCAAACATATGCCTCAACCATAACTCCCGGTCGATTGGGTCAGCGTGGTCAAAGCCCTCCTCAGTAATTATGTCTTCTTCGAAGCCGAGAAACTCCTCGAAATCGCTGCCTTCCGAAACATCCATCTCTATCGTAGCCCTCCGTGTTGCTCGAATGTTTAAAACAAATACTCGAGGAACATGACGACACTCCCATTCTGATGCATTTCATTGGCCAAGAGGCCGATAACTGGTGCAAAAGAGACCTGAACCGCGAAAAAAAGACGGCTTTCCCGGCTTTAATGGGTTAAATGAAAAAAGGTGATTTCTCTGGTTCATCAGACTACACTGATAAAAATACAGGGCTTGATCTACTTAAAAAAAAGTAAGGCAACTTTTTGCATCATTTTATCCCGTAGATCAAACAAGAGTCGTCTTTGTTTGTACAACATTAATTTTGCAAGTAAAGTCAACTTAACACAACCGAGTTTACTTTGTTTGCAAAAGTAAGTTGACTTAACTTGTAAATGTAAGTTGACTTTAGCAAAAGTAAGTTAACATGACTTGCAAGATTAATGTTGTACATACAAAGACTCTTGTTTCATCTACATGATAAAGTGATGCAAAAAGTTGCCTTACTTTTTCTCAGTAGATAAAACACATTATATTTTTGTCACGGTGAGCCACTTAAATCAAGTATGTGATCTACGTGTTGGTCAATCTGTCCAATATAAAAATTACATGACATTTTTGACTCATGGTGCTAGAAAAAAATGACAACAACAAAATTAAGAGGGTGAATTCCCTGGAAACCATAAGTACACTCAGCAAATTGTGTGAGAGTTGCACTAGAGGAAAGGTTATAATAAGGCATAATACCCAGAAGTACCCAGAATGCACCACACGGGGCGGGGCGTAGTTGGAGCAGAGTAAATACAACAAGCAAATAGTGTGTTGTGTGGATCTGCATAAGAAAATTTGTTGAGCCACTTACATACAGCTTGTTAGGGAAAAAAATCAAAATGACTTGTGTTTTGAACACATGTAGACTAATTCACAACTTGATATATTAATGTCAAGAGACAAACCTTGTTTTTTATTGTTATTATCACAGGCTTAATTATGTTACAAATACATATTCTTATATTCACTTTTTTCAGTGTATATGCAGCTTCCTCTGGAGCCACAAAAAGCTTTATATGTACTCCCCAAGACCTGTAAACACCTGTAAATGTGTAAAATTGGTGGAGTTGCCCTTTAAGCAAAGATTCCACCACATTAAATCCATTCCCTGGCTCGGTCTGAGTGCATGTGTGCATGGAAGGTCGTCTGAATGTCCTTAATGTCGCAGTGTGGTCGTTGGCTGAGCGGCTGTGACTGACACAGGTGACCACCGACAGGCTGTTACTGCAGCAGAGGCTGAGGAAACGAAGCATGAAAAACTGCATGTGAACGAGCAAATGTTTACTGTGAAAACCCAATTCCGGAGATGTACTCACAGACTCCACCGCTCACCTGCAAAGTGCCGTTAACAAACCGGGCACCAGCTCAGAAGAATGAGTTACATTTATATCTCCTAATAGGTCGGGAATATAGTCATTTTCTTGCTAGTGTCAGCAAAAAAAAAGATAGAGCGAGAGAGAAATCAAGCAGAGAGGCAGCACAGCGATCGGAGATGAGGAGAGAGAACATGTGTTACCGAGATGGAAAACAATGAGAGGATAAGACTGCTGTCAGGGAGGCGAGTAATGAGAAAGAAGAGCTTCGATATTTCCCGGCCCCCCTCTCTCGTCTCACGGCGGCGGCAGACACTATGACACACCTCACCCAGCCCAGATGGGGATGCATATGTTGGCTGTAAAAAACAATGTTGTGTGTGTCCTTTACCTGTGGCTTCACGATCGCTAAATCAAGGCAATTTAGGGCGATATAGGGAGAAATACGCGCTCGAGTCCCAGGCTGGGAATTACACGGAGTGTCGTCTGGACTGTGCAGCCGGGATTTATGTGCAGGCCCGTAACAATAAACTCAGCGTGGTCCTGTTTGATGTATTGGTTTCTGCGTACCCTCCCCTCCTCTAGTTGTATTCCTTGGAAATTGTAATGAGATTTTGAATTTAAAAAAAAGGGGGAAATGTCAGCTTCAAGATCATCAGCTCTTGAGTTGTTTTTAATCAAGCTTTCCTGAGGACATTATTTACCGTATGAACTCCTCCACCGGTCCTGTCCGCCTCCATGAAAAATAACCACGTCTTTTCTTTTTTCTTGCAGAGAGTTTACGGCTGTGCTCTGGAGCTTTGCTTTCAGTTATAAATGATCTCTTCATTGCTGCTGATGCAGGTGATCGCGCTTTTTTTCTTTCTAATCCCCGCAGATATCGGCGCTGCGTGTGACGCCGACGGGGGCCGCGGCTTTCTTCCCAAAGCGCCCGGGAAAGTAGGTTGGTGTCACAAACGTTGATATCACGCGCGGCAGATCGTATCTGCGTCGGATAATTTCCTGCTGCTGTGGGGAAGGTCTTGTCCCATCCAGCATATATCATTCGTGGGGCTGCGTTTCCAAACAAATATCCGTTTCCTCTCGCTAAACGTATGTGTTTTATCACTATTACAAAGACTTGCTTTCTTTGTGTGCGAGAGAGAAAGTTGCTGGAGTCTACATTTTTGCTGTTATTGATTATGGAGATGTGTCTGTTCATTGTCTTCACCTGCTCGATAGAGATTTATTACGAACTGGGAGTTCATCTGCTCCAGGTGCACGCCGCCTCAATCATCCGTATGTGTTTTATTAACAAAGCAATTCTTGGCAAAACCTCTTTTAAGCTTGAAATGTGGAAATCATCTTAAGGCCCCCACACACCGCCCAAGGCCGACTTCCTTATCCGACCACTCCGTCGCCTCCTGTCTGACCCGTTCAGCAGAAAAGTCACATTGAAACACACCGCCCCGGCTACACAGCAGCGTATACGTTCGCTGCGTGAATGCAATACGTCTCCTAAACATCGGGTGGCGCTAGTCTCGTGCCAGTCACCCAAAACATAAAAACAGGAAATGACAGAACGGAGTGCGGACCGTAGCTTATCAGAACAAAGCACACACAGTGTTAGCTCGGCATTACTTGCGTGATGTCGTATTACGGTGGTCTCTCTTCCACCAGGGCAGCCAGCTGCTCCTCAAAGTCCTCGGTCCACACAGCCATGGCTTCCAAACATACGCTGGTTTATCCCCAAAATAACGAACGGTGAAGTGTTGTTTGTAACTCTGTGCCGTCTCTGTTTATGTGGTTTGTTTACCATCGTCACTTCCGCCGCCCCTCCCACACGCCGCGCTGATTCGCTGGCACACCGCCAATCAGAATGGTCACTGAACAGCTAGCTAACAACCAATCAGAGTATCCGACGGCGTCCAACCTCAGACGGCCGACTTCGCATGTTCGGTCGGATCAGACGCCGTCCTCGCGGCTCCGACACAGCTGAACACACCGAACAGAGCAGCTCCCGAACTCGTCCGACTCTCTCCGAACGCTTCAGACGTCCGACGTTTTAGCCATTGTGGGCCGCGTTGCTGCCATTCTCGGCCGAGTCTCCCTCGTAAACGAGATCCTTAATCACAGTGAAACTGGCCTCATTCAATAAAAGCTAAACAACAATTATATTTATTTTTATTACTTTTAATGAAATTCTAGATGAATTAATTGCAGTGACACCTTGCTGCGGATCTTCACATTGAGCCGGAGCTCCATTTTCAAAAGGCCGTTCCCAATGTCATAATGGAAAATAAGCCGACCCATCTATCATTATTACTCCGGTTACTTCTTCTATGTACCCTGAACCTTAAGATGACGGCTCAGCTTTGGTTTCGCCGTCTGAATAGGCAACGGGAAAGACGTTTTTCCTGCCCTCCCCCTGACCTCGCTTGTCACGGCAGTGAATTAAAGCTAGTTAAAGATCAAGGACAACAAGCGAGGCGAAAACCTGTTAAAAATCCAAGATCAGGAAGGCAGAGGCTTTTACAGCGGCAGACGGGGGAATTGAGGCTGTGTGTGGGAGGAGCATGGATGTGTATTGAATAGAAAGAGGAGCACGGCGCTAGAAAGGACGGAGCAGTTTTGTTAACTACAGGCAAAGAATATGCACCAAATGATGCTGTACATTTAAAAAACAGCGTGACTTTTGAGTTGATCTGAGCGTGTCTGAGTCATCACAGAATACTTGTAAGGATGTGATTTCTCAGTGGATGACAGAAATGTCATACACACACGCTGAGACTGCAAAGCGCTGTTAGAAATTATCGAGCCGACCTCCACCAGCAAGACACGGCGAGCATCTTTCTTCTTACACATCATCGAGGAGACGGTATAGAAGAGCGGTGTTGGAGGATTTGTTGGTAGCACCAGCTGGAAATTAGCATCTTCCAATTGATTTTAATTTCCCTCTTCTTGTTCCACTGTCTGAACACACCGTACTTGTTAAACACAAGTCTGCAACTTTTGCCTTGTAATGGTGATCAATGGGCCAAGGAGGCCTCAAATTGGCTTCCACTGGAGGTGTTAAACAGATGCTGTGGAGGAAGTGCTGGCCGGAGCTGTCATTATCTCCAAACAACTATTGAAAAGCTTCCCCCCCACAAGTTGAAATAGTTTCAGCCGTCCTGTTCCCCGAGCGAGTGAGCCAATGCAAATATCTTGGCGCTGTCTGAAATGTGTAACGCTTCGTCCTCTTAAGTCAATACAATGGGTAACAGTCGCAGTCGGCGCCCTGGAGAAATGTTCCCAGTGGACACGAAACCTAAACTTGGCATCTATTCTAAACACACATTACAAAGTGTGTTCGGTGGAGGTTGTTTGGGCATTTGTTAAAAAATGTCCCCTAGGTGCTCGCCTCAAGCAGCTTGCCAGGCTCGGCCAGCTGGGAAAAGGCCCAGGGGCCAACACGCTGGAGGGACTCCAGCCCGGCCAGCAGGGGGGCGCCTGGGGATCCCGCATGGAGAGCTGGAGGGAGATTCAGGGGAAAGACGGATAGATGGACGAGTGGACGCTGTGCGGCTACAGATCTACAATGGATATACTTGTTGAAAATAATCCACAGCAGTGTAAACGGCTGTGAATCTGTATTTATGTACAACAGTAATCTGAGCTAAATGCTATCATCAGCACACGATCACAACCTACGACTCCGGTTGTTTAATTGGCTTCAAATGAGGCTCAAAGTTTATGAACCCTACGACTAAATACTCAATAGATGCCAACACCGTTAGCTGACACCAAGTTCAACATAGACTTATGTGCAAAAATAACCAAAAGCAAGCAAAACTTACAGGTTCCAATTCTGAAATCAGTAATGAGTTCCTTGATCTTTAATTTTGAAGTGAATCCTGCTTTTTTAAGTTGCTGACCCTCGTTGAGAAAGCAGTCCTCAATAAAATGGTGAGCACAAACATATATGAGTCTTTTAAAAAGATGAAGTTAATTCACACGGTCTTCGCTGGATATAAGTCGTTACTGGATGTAAGTCCAGTTCTATGAGTATGTGTTTAGCCCTCCAGCTGCACGTTGCAGGCGTATTAAAGACACACTGTGGAATTATTTCTCCCATCTAGTGGTTAAATGTTATTTTGCATCCAAACGAATGCTGCTCTCTAGCGCCTCGCGTTTTCAAATGTGCGTTGCGACCTGTTGGAACTACGGCAGGCGGGATGTGTCAAGATTCAAGAAGCCGTGACAACAACATGTCTTCAAACAGCACTTCATCAAGTTTAGTTTCGGGTGATGAGGTACGTTATTTCAAACAAACTTCAAACTGCAGCTGACGAGCGCGTCTGGCTAAGCTCCTTCTCCGTTCCACAGTCACGCTGGCTCTGAGTGAAAACGCCTTTAGCCTTATCTGTACCACGTAGAGCTTTTTGTCCCTCTCACCAGTTCATCGTTTTTTATAGAGCGGAAGGACATGGAAGCCTCCGTAGAGCTCGCCCGTCCTATGGAAATACAGAGAAGTGATTCTTCCCTCAGGAGGAGAAGTGAGATTGTTGGCAGAGATCATTTTACACCAATGAGGACTTATTTATGAATGAAGACGTTGATTTGAGGTAATAAACTACTTAAAACTCTACACAGTGGACCTTTAATTGTAATTATCTTGGAATGATAATGGCGTTACAAAATTCATGACGTAGCTAAAGGACACTGGTGATGGCAATGAAACCCTTAAAACCAGAGTGTGCACAGATTAGTTTTTTAATTGATGATTGCACTAAGTAGAAAGTCAAGGAATCATCAAAGTGATTATAATTCATCTCGAGGGATGAATGAGTACATTTTACAGCCGTCCAATCGAAAAGGTTCTTGATACTTTTCAATCAAAACCAAAATAGCGACCTCACGGAGGACAGCCATTAGTGTCATCTTCTAGGCACCATGAATGTCTACGAAATGTCACGGTAATCCATCCACGAGCTGTTGAGATATTTCAGTGTGGTTAAAAGACGAAACACGGGAAAATTCTGTCCTGGATGGACAACTTTAGACGTGGTAGTCGTCCCTGGAGTCGGCCAGAGCTACTGTATGTTAGCAGCTATTACACTCCCCCTTCACTTTCCCCCCTGTGCACATTATCTGCTCAAAACAGGCAAGTGGAGGACGGAAGAAAAGAAGCAAACAAAGAAAAATCAGTCACATTGTTACGGCTTTGAATGATACAAGACATCCGTTGGTAAGGGACAATATGCTGCATAATGCGCCGCTGCATAACATTATCAATATATTGTTGGTTGACATGGATTGAATGTGAGTGGGAGGATCTGGCGAGAAAGATTAGTAATGTTGTAAAGGTTAACTCATGCATGAATTCCAGCTCGGAGTTTTACTATTTATTAATGAAGAATGTCTTGATTAGACGTCCCCTCCCCCCACGCTGCGCACCCCCGTCGTGGGATTTGGACGACAGGAAGACGGAATTAAATATTTGTTGGCCACATACATGTAATAAATAAACCAGTGCCCCCGTAAACCGCAGTCGAGAAAAGTCATCAGCTTTCAATACGAGCAGTCTCGCTAATCCCCCCCCCTCCATTCGATTGCGGTCGCCCCGGGCGCTCCGCTGCAAGACGGTTCAGTGAGCGCGGCGTCTGGCCGCTGTAGCGGTGGATGGGTATCAGGATTCTTATCAGTCATTTCGTGGCTCGCACATCACTCTGGAGTGGGGGGGGGGGGGGGGGTGACGCACCTTTCGAGGTAGTCGGGTGAGACGCCGGGGCATTTCCTGAAGTGCCCACTCTGAATTCAAGATGCGTAAGAGGCGGCAGCCGGCGAGTGTTTGTTGGGATGAGAGTAAATCAGAGAGGCTGTTTGATAAGAGCAGGGGGAGAAAAAAAACAGTTCGACAATGTTTTGCCTCGAGATGGATTTAAAAAGCGCTCGGGTGTTTTAGCATCGCACTCCTGTCGCGCTGTCGGAGAAGATTTCAGAAACATATCGATTCGTAAACAGATATCCTTTTTTTTAATTGCACACATTCTTCCTAGTTGTCAAAAACTCGGGTTAGGGTCGGAGACTTAGGTGTGATATGGCTGTTGTTAATGTCGCTGACTTGAATGACATCACTCGAGGCAATTTATTGTTCATGAAGGTCCCTCAGGAGCCAAAAAAAAACCTTTATACAACTGAAACATGAAATAAAATCAAGAAAGTCAAGTTTGAGCAAAAGTTCCACGAATTTTGAAGCTCGTCACATCATTATTTTAAGTTTCTGTGATGTACGTTGTCGTGGCAACGTCAGCGCATGCAGATGCAGCGGTCAGTAGCTCCTTTAGATTTTGCTATATTTCAGGACATCGGCATCGGAGAAGGTTTTGGATAAAGAGCAGCGATGGTGTTCATGTTACAAACTCGCCCACCAGAAATGTGTGTTTGCGTGAATTGGTGAACACGGCGTCGTGCTGGATGAAGTCTAATATTGCAGCCAGGTTCAACTTTGTTTTTTTGTTTCCAACCAATACTGTCATCACAAATTCTGAGCTTTCTGACAGGTCTATCAAATAAACCTGCCACAGCCCAGTACCTTTCCCCTGAGATTGATCCCTGACTGTCTAATATGTTGCTGCAACCGCGTCCTTAAAAAATGTAAAGTCATCACATTAATGACGTAATACTACTCCATGGGACCTTTGAGTCTGCAGGTGAGCTGAACCACAGTTTTTTCCACTCGGGTCTTAATTGGTCGACTTCTCTGCCGGCCTCTCCCGGTGCCCCCGCAGACCTCCTTCCTACAGCTCATAATGAAATACGTGCCCTGCCATGTGTACAGAGAGGATTTCATCAAATCGTCTCAAACTGCTTCAAATATTCAACATCTTGGAGGATGTAAGGTGGAATAACTGACCTCGTGAAATTAGCGGCATCAGTCACCGAGCGGGACCGAAAGGTTGCACACTCGGGCTCTAACTTGTATAATTCAGCTCACTCCATCAGGTCTTGAAACACCTTCATCTCATTCTGCCACCCAAACGGCTCTCATTACTGTTTATGTCCGTCCAGCTTCCCCCGCTCGCTCACTCCTCCTCCCGGCTGCCAGCAGGCACCCGTGAGCCCGCGGGGACCGCCACTACATCTCTTCCCTGGCCAGGCCTGCAATCCTTCACCTGTCAGACTGGCTCAGTGAGCAAACCTTGGATCAGATCCAGTTCTCAGTTCCCCCGAACTCCATTCAGCCCACACACTTTTTTTTTTTTTTTCTCTCACCAGCCTAAAAAGTCTGTCTCACATTACGAGTCACCCACCCACGACAGGACACTACACCACCTACACCGCACGATACGAGCACAGCGGAACAGGGTTTTCCTAGAGGAGTCGTTTGGCGCCCCTGAGTAGATTTTAGTCAGCACCAAAATGCGAAAGAACTGAGAATAAAAATAGCAATTCAAATTTCAAATGTGTTAAATAGCAATTCATCAAACAACTGAGAACATCACGACGTGAGGAAACGAGCGTAGTCAGTGAGGAAATTGTTAATAAAAAAACTCTGCGGAGGTTCGTGTTGCCAGGCGGCAGCGTGGCAGTTGTTCGGATCGACGCAGTAGTGAAAGACTAATCAGTTGGACACTCCTGCGATTTTTTTTGGCCACCGCTCGCATTCAGCAACTGGTGCGTGGCGTTGGCTTTTAGTAGTTTCATAAATCACCCACAGACGGTTCCTTGGGTTGTAACAGTAGCGATAATAATCTGAATATTTTTCTAGTCAATTAAAAGCAGAATGAAGACAAATTAGACCGACGACATTGAAACACTAAAATGTTAAAAGAAAAGTGGTGTAATGCTTTTTTTTTTCTCCTGGTCTTTTTTCAAAATAGGTCATTAAAAATGATAAATACTCGTTGAAAAACTGAAATTAAACCTTTTATTGTGATAAATTTTTTCGGCTATAATCGCCCAGCCAGTAATCATACTCTCTGTCATGAGTAGTCAGTCCCTAAAAGCCCATTCTGAGCCAGGAAAAAGCCACTTTCTGATCTAAAACGTCCACGCACATTAATGAAAAACAGTCTCAATAAAAGTGGACATGAAAGCATGAGAAGCATCTGTAGGTACAGCGGTTTTTGGACCCTGTAAACTTGTGTGCGGTGATAAATGTTGCATATTTTGCATGTACAGTTTTAATATTTTAGTAAAATATGTTCTGTCTCTCATCGTCCCCTTCAACTTCAGCTGAAGATCGTTGCAAACCCCAGACTGAGCAATAATTAAAGAGATAACTCCGACAGAAGACGGCCAATTAAGAAACTTTATTTTCGCAGGGTAACATTTCAATCCAGAGTGTCTCCACATCTGAGGGAATACATTTCCAACCCTGTTTGCACACACGGTATAAAGTTGTTTAATTGTCCACACGCTGCAGGACGTGTAATATCTTCGACCCGGCTGAGATTAATGCGATTACTGCTACGAGAAAACAGCACCTCTAAGTACATTATTACCGTATTTCAGATGCTGGACAGGTGCAAGAGAAAGATGTACCATTTGTATCAACCTAACAGAGTTTTACTTTAGAGTTTCAGCTTTAAATGTTTGGACCTCTGGCAACGAAAAAACAATTTTGACTGTCTCCCAGTCCAACCTGCCTCGGGTTAACATTGTGCTCTATTCACCGCTCCATTAAGTCCGAGGTGTTGCTGGAAGTGGCAGTGATTTTTTTTTTTCCTTTCTTTTATTTGCCACAAATAGTGACGCATGAGTTGTCAATTCTGCTTCTGTAGAATGTCAGACAGGACGATGTGTACTTGCTGCAAATAAAGGCAAAGGGTTCGGAGAAGTGCAAGCTTGCTCCGTGCCCGTGGCAACAAGTGCCGAGCAGCCAATCAGCAGCCACTCTGGTGCGGTTATGTAACAAAGAAAAAGTGTCATTGACAAATAAACACCTGTATTAGACACTGAGAGAATGTTCTGATCTATTTTGGTAGCCGTTAGTGCTGACATTATTTATTCAAAGACTGTCAGACTGGTTCACAGATTAGTCTCACTGAGCGACGATTCACCTGCAGCGCAACAACACTGCTGACTACATTTCTCATTGAATTCACAAGTGAAAACTAAAACCGAGCAGCTAATTATTACTTTCATTTCAAATCAGTATATATATAATTGCAACAAGAATCAACTGTATAGACTTACAGAAGCTGTACGTCCACCAGGTGGGCAATAAAACTATGGTACCACAAACTATCATATTTTGGGGAACTTATGATTTTGAGGTGCTTGTTAATGCAGGTTGATGTAGCTATGATGCGTGGAAGGAGGTGTCAGTCCATTTAAAAGCCAGATTTAACAACATGGATTTACCGACTGGAGGTCCGTTCATGTTCTAGATGGAAACAGTCGACTTGAACACAACAAACCTTACGGTACCTGTCCACACGACCAGTCAAAAGACAAAGTAGCAACCAAAAGGGCTTCAACAAAGTGCAAACAAAATCAAAGTACAAATCAATGAGAACACAAGGGACAAAAAAACAGAAACATACCGGGAGAACACGGACGAACACGGATCGAACCGACAAAAACATGAGGGAGAACAAAGACTATAAACAGACACGTTAACGAGGGGATCAGGTACAGGTGGTGGAGTGAGGCGGGAAACGGACAGGTGAGGGAAACGAACAGAAAAACACTGGAAGGAGGAACTGAAAAGCGACATGAAACACACAAGGGTACAATTTCAAAATAAAACAGGAAACACAAGAACAACAAGAACCGGGATCATGACAGTAAGATCCATATTTTACCGTCCTTATGTCAGGACATGAATTAAAACGAGACAGCAAACTATCAAAACCAATTACTACTGCAGCTGTCACAAAAACATTTTGACACTCACAATAATGCATCGTCTGCATACTGTCGATCTGGGTCTGTTTCTCTGTGGTGGCCATACACTGTAGTGTTTATATGTGTTAGTCCATCCTTGGAAAGAGCAGTGTGAGTGTTGTTCATTAGTAACTTAAAGAGCATGCACAGCCACAGGTGCTTTCACTTTGACTAATTAGAAGTCAGCTCAGGTTGAGTTTGGGCCTAGAGCCAGACTCACAGACAAAATATAGACTTTTTATGGAAGACATTTTGACTCTTCATAGCAGATAAACAACAGCGAAAACAATATTGATTAATATTTCTAATTTACAGTAATTCAGCAGCTACACCTATCCTTAAATATCTAGTGTGAAATACAGGCTGGTAAGAATCATAAAGGTGTTCGTTGTCCTGCTGCAACAAACCCCACATGCAATTTTGTGGTGAATAAATCATTATACTTTTGTTACAAACAAAATAAATCAGCCTCGTTTTCAGTTTTTCCAGCCTCTCCTCACGGAGCGTTGGTAAATGTCACTCAACGGCATGATCACATACTCACAATTCACTTTTAACCACCGGGCTTCAGCTTCACAGCGACACAGCGCACAGAATAATGCAATCGGACAGCACGGGGATATTTTAGAAATTATATCATTTATGTGCTGAAGCCGATATAAAGCTCATAAATGCACGATGTGTCGGTTTAGCACGACACTGGAATGAGAGTAGGTATACAGTGAAACCTTTGTAGATGCCTGTCTTTACATCTTCACACCTACAGTAGCTTTTATCCTTCTTATGCAACTTGTTCTCCTTCAGGCAATATGCAGGGGGAACAAAAACACTCAATTCAATGTCAGTTGTTGACGCAGACTTTGTTCTCTTTAAATGCTTATTCCTGCGATGTGAATACATCGGGAGAATAATGGCTCTTCTGTCCTTTTCTCTTCTTATTAGGCATTCATATGTGTGTATTGAGACAGTGTGAATAATGAAGGGGGACTGAGGAAGTCAAACAAGCGGCTGGCGTGATTATAAATCCTGTGTGTTTTAACGGAAACGACGCTCAAAATTCAGAGGGATTGTCCCAATTTTCTTTGTCCTCATCAGGGAATTTAAACAGCTGGCTTATATTGGAAGACGTTACCGTGTGTGTGTGTGTGTGCATCTGTGCGTCAGAGAGAGTGCGTGTGCTTCAGTAAAGCACACAGATGCTGCACACCACACAAGTACTTTGTTTTTCTGAAGTGGATATCTGAGTGTGGAGCAGACATTGTTAGAACGGTTTCTCTGGGACTAAAGGTTTCTCATTAATTTTTGAGGTTCCACCGGTGCCGTCGGAGAGGCCACAGAGGCTTTTTTGTTTGATATATGATTCATGCTAAGTGAGATATTACCTATTGCGGTCGAACTCGTCCCAGACATTTCCCAGAGCTTTTTGTATGTGGTGTTTTTCGGGTCGTCTGAGCCGCCTCAAACATGCACGCCTGTCGCCGCTTGATAAGGTGCGTGAACGGAAAGCCAGAAATGTGCATTGCTCTGAAATATTTATGAGGGGCGCAGCCACACTGTCATTTTCGAACATATTTTTGGCAAAGCTTAATTAGACACTTAGGTACCCATCTGACATCCAGAATATATCAAACTGTGCCCCGCTCGATGAGGTGCAAATCGTGAGCTTAGTGTTAAAAGGCTCAGTCTCGGCGGAGTGCACTTTGGAGATACTGAGCCCCTCGCACGTCTGACATCATCCAGGCCAATCATTAGTACATTCTTCTTCAAGTTGTAACTCTTAAACATTTCAGTCCGGGTTGATTTTTTGGCGACACGCACCAATGGTTACCATGGTGACGGCAGGTGTGGTTTTAATATTTCAGCAAACGCTCTTTGAGTCGCTGCTTTGCCAGAAAGTGCAACAGAATGAGAAACTGGTCCATCTGGGTTTTTTTTTTTACAGTGCAACCGAACAATATTTTAATGGGTTAGTTAGAAAATAATTGCACACTGCAGGGGAAGCGCACGACAGCAGGTGAGAGTGAAGTCGGTTGCCTTGCTGATAATTTGAAGGTCATCTGCAGCTCTCTCTCTCTCGTTCACTTATCATTCACTGGTCTTGTTTTAGATTAACAGCCCTGCGTTTCCTACGGCTGCTTCACACTAAAAGACACAGTGTGCTTCGCCAGTTAAATGCTTTCAACGTGAAGCAGCAGGAAATAACTGTAAATCTCATGTTGTGGGGGAATCCTTCATTAGTTTATGTTAGCAGACTCCATTTCTATCCGCTAACGTCAGCTACTGTTGCTCTCTGTTAGTGGAGCAGAGAGAGTCCATCACAAAGAAGCCTCAGTCCAGAATAACACACACAACTTCAACAAATCATCCATAGACTTCTATAGACAACCAATAGAGATGGGGAAGGTCACGTTACAAAGTGATTAATACATGTCAATTGCGTTCAAATTGCTCCATAGAGCCCGTTTAAGGATTTAGTATGTCTTTAAACGCTGAACCCCAAAAAAGTTTGGTTTAAAAATATCCCCATGTGAGGATCAAGTGATATTCAAAAGCCTTGTTTAGACCACCAGCACCGAGTCAATTCTGCATATCCAGATTGTTTTGCTTTTAGAAAGTCCGGACAGTGAAAAAAAGGGGGTTTTAAATGTGGATCAAATCAAATTTTTCGACAGATGCATCTCAGTCGCAGACGCTCTCTTGCAACATGACACACAACAACATTACTACGAGCAGTCTGGACAGCCCCGCAGATATAAAATGTCTGCTCCGTGACTTGACAGCGTGATCGTTTGGAGGGGCGACATGATGGATCTCCATTTTTCTCATGTTGTGTTAGAAAGCAGTGTCATCGGCGTACGTAGTAACCGACACGTACGTCATTACCACACCAACCCATGCAGATAAAAAAATCCAATCTGATGACTTTCAAATAATACAGCAGACAGTCTGTCTTAAAGGTCAGAGTTAAGAAAGAAATTTGATATTGCCTGCAGTCTGAGCATAGATTAAAAATATGGGAAGGCTGATTCAAGAAAAAGATGTGATTTTAATGAATGGATGCATAAATGATTAACCCTCCAGCATCACTGTCATCACTTGCTGAAAAATGCTCTTAGTACAACAGAGGCAGAAGAATGACCTCATAGTTATGGGTGATTTCAATGCAGCTCTCCTAACTTTAAATTAAAAGACTGTCGGTAGCTGTACACAAAACATACCCCCTTTGCGAGGGGAGTGGGCTTGATGAATCTCGATGTCCTGGTTTATTATGCTGTGCACCGCCGGAACATGAGGGAGCCATGATGCTTAATTGATATTTATTTATTGCCCACAAATGCCCACGTAATAGCCACTTAGCTTGGAAGTCATTTGCCCTGAATGCGTCAAAATGGTGATGTTTGCTGTCGGGAGCAGCAGGAAAGTCATTCCGAACTCCCGAACGGATCGTAATTACAGATTGCATACATTTTAGGTAGCGACCTTCACCCTGTTAGTGTCTTAATGGATGTGGTTGAAGCTCGGATGGACTCCGCCGTCGAGTTGTTATTATAGGACGGATTAAGCTGCAGAAAAGCTCTTCTGAGAGGCCGAGAAGAAACAGCGCAGGCTTCCCCGTTCGAGGCAAGATTCAGGGAATATTCTGGTCACTCTTCAAACATGAAACCGAGCAGCACGATGCCATGTGTGTGTGTGTGTGTGTGTGTGAGATAGTGCATCAGGCCACGGACTGGTTGTTGATGGGATTACTTGGATATTATAGGTCAGCTCCTCGGGGGATTTAAGTTTAATTAAAGACGCTACTCATTAACTCATCAGTGTTCCACCTACTGTATAGTGGCCTTTTCATCTCACCACAGTATTGTTCTGCTGGGAATTGTGGGGGCCATGTAAATTAATAAGCAGCGCCTGATAGCATATGATGTATTCTCTAACAAAACGCTGCAAAGTATTTCTTCCCTGGGAAAGAATTCATTACCATAAATTCAATGTTTTTTCTTTCTTCTTCTTCTTCTTTTTTTTTGTAAATATGGATGTACCATCCCGTAAAGACAAATACAACAAAGACAAACAGAAGCGAACGTTATTATCCAAATATTGATTAAAGCTTGAGGCTGATCACTGACCTGAGATTATGACTGTGGGAGAAATATTACAGGCAGATTAAACGAGACCTCATTTCTAAACAGAAATAGGTCACATTTATTAATTTATGTTAATTAATTTAAAGTGTGTATTAAAAATAACACGAAAATCTTATATTATGCATTTAGATTGAAAGCTGTATGGTCACTGTAAGAACTTCCAGACTCAAGTTCTTCAGTGGAACAATGCGTTCCATGTTTTTACTTCATTTTTTTTATATGTTTCAATCTTTTGACTCCAACTTCTCTCCGTTTCCTCCTGCAGGGCAGTCGTTGGACACAGAGAACCGTTGCCTGATGACAGCAAAGACAACATCACCATATTCACCCGAATCCTCGACAGGCTGCTGGATGGATACGACAACAGGCTACGTCCTGGGCTGGGAGGTAAGCAGAGGAGAAGAGATCTGCTCTCACCGTGTCACTGTTTTAGCTCTTGAAGAAAATAACATGGATGACTGGGATGCCTACTTCAGCCTTTTTTATATGTGCCGCTGTAAACAACATGAACACAGAATATTAAAGTAGCAGCAGATGTCTAGCAGGGATTTTATTGAGCAAACTGGATGGATGGTTTAAATGAGTTATTGCCATGGGAATAAATTAGCTCTATCTATACCTCTGGCCAGAAGGGATGTATCCAGATCAGATACAGGTGGTGCAGGCCTGCTGGTGGCAGGTGGTGGATGCTAATTTCATTCCCTATTTCCAGTAGTAGTTTTTGGACCTCATAAAGTCACACACTGGCTCCTTGTAAACCCGTCTACTGCTGGAGGACATTAGGAGACATGGAAGCTCTTAGAGTCGGCACACCGACATCAGAATCGCACTGAAGTCACTTCTCGCAGAAAATCTGCTCTCCCTTGGGTGGAAGTCTTTGTTCAATCATGCCCAAATGGCAAATAAGCACATATGTCAGTGGAAATCCTTCTAATTGATGCCATTTCATCCAAATATTCGCCCCCCCCGAGGACAACAAACTGCATAACAGCGAGCCCACATGCTCAAGCAGGCTTTGCCATTTTCTCAGCCAGCCAGCTGGAATGGTCATTTCTGCTCTGCTGCTCGCTGCCGAAGCCACGAGCGTGGCTACCAGGTTGCAGAGCCACCATGCTGGATGACCTGGACTCCATGGCAGCAACCAGAGAGAGGAAGCAGGCGCACGACACATTAATGTCATATTCTCCCTCTGCGTGGAGGTTCACATCTCCAAGGGCAACGAGATGGTGAGGCCTGCACCGCTCAGAGCTCACAGTCATGATGGCTTCCTTTTGTAGCGCAGACGTGTGTGGTGCAGCGAGACAAAGCAGGCTTTTTCCACCGGGCCCGAGAGGTTTGTACAGGCTAAACTGACCAGTGGAGAAAAAAACACGTGAGCAAACACATACAGCCTGAACATCGTGTTCTACACTGGTACAGTTACAACCACAAGATTTTGATTGGTTGAAAAGATTTTGATCATGTGGTTGTACATGCACGTCGTATGGCGCTTACTATATGATAGAATTTATTAAGTTAACATTTTAAATTATTTATTATTTCTTCTCCTTTCTGTTTTTAAGATGTTCGAACACTCACTGATTCTCTCTTACTGCAGACTGAAGCTGCAACGATTAGTTGATCGATCACTTCGCAGATTGTTTCAGTCATTCTTCAAACACTTGCTGGTTCCAGCTTCTTAACTATAAGGATGTGCTGCTTTCGTGTCATTTATGATAGTAAATAAAGACTCTTGAGGCTTGTGTGATCATCTTTCACACATTTACAGACTAAACAATTGATCGCAAAAATAACAGGGGAATTAGAGTTTTCTATCTATATCAGGGTTTCTCAATTCCAGTCCTCGAGGACCACTGCTCTGCATGTTTTAGATGTGTCCCTCCTCCTCCACACCTGTTTCAAATGAGTGGCTCGTTATCAGGCCACTGCAGAGCTTGATGACGAGCTGATCATTTGAATCAGGTGTGGTGGAGGACGGACACATGAACCCTGATCTGTATGAACAACATCGTTAGCTGCTGCCCCCTAATCGAGATACTTTCCATGTGGTGTGCAACGTAGCGAAACTGTGACAGTGTCGTGTCTACAATGCAAGCAGTAGTCAAAATATTATGGGTAGTCCTTCTCAGGTAAATCAACAGTGATTGGTATTACATGTGCTAATCCCTGGAAGAGCAGGTCAGCATGGAGCAGCGTTTTTTTGTGTCACAGATGGATCTGCGTTTATCTTATTTCCCTAAATATATTGTGAAGTTACAAGATGCCGTCCTCTTACATTCTGCAGTCTTGATTTCTGTAAGAGGATCTAAAGACCCCTGCTAAAGGTTGAGATTTCGGGCCTCAACCGTCCAACCAATCTACCAGTTTGGGTCAAAGTCAAGGGCTTCTACATGTAACTGAGCGAGCCTGCCAACGCTCCCCCTGACCCGCCACCCACAGTCCTGCTGAGGACCGGTCCCGGGGGCCGTCTCAGACAACCAGAAAACTCGAGAGCACCATTTCATTTCATTTTCAGCTGCATCTATTAGCTCTGCCCTATGCTCTGGTGCATTGTTGTAAACAGAAGCGGGGCAACTCATTCTGTTCCCCCCGCCTTCGCCTGCCATGCAAACTGCTGACTCGGTGTTGCGATAATCACGTATTTGCGAGAGCTATTTGTGTCACAGGAATGATTAATGTGGAAAGTGGATCTCCTCTCTCGAGGGGGCCCTTTGCCGACGGATTGGAGACTTCACCTGTGGGTGGTCGCTTAGATCTGGGACACAGTTAGAGCCGAGGATCTATTCACTTTTGGAGAAAAGCCTCATCACTCTCTAGTTGTTGCACCACTGGGAGCAGCAATTTGTCTCACCAACGGCCCGAAAGCCTGCTTTACACATTTGGCCCAGAGGAGCTGATTCATCCCACACAGCAGAGGGCAAAATCTGATCTGTCATGACTTTCATATCAGGGCCCGACTTAAAAGCCGCATTCAAATCGCTTGTGAAGTTTTCGGGGGGAACAATTATTTCACAGCTTGCAATTAAAAAGACCTGACAAACTTACTAAGTAATGATCAATCTGCTCGTTGTCACAGTGTCGAGAATCATTTGAAAATCGTCGTGACAGAACAAAAAGCATTAACGGGGCTCCTGTTTTGACTCCGACGCGCAATGATACATGTAATTATAATTAAAGAACGACAGTGGCCCTGGGAATATATGGAGCAGAAAAGCCTCGTAACAGTCGCGCAAGATTCATGCTATAATAGACTACATCACGTCTAATGTGATTATAATGTGTGCGAAGATAGTGTAATAGCAGCAAAGGGTGCCCATTATTTGAATAAGAAATACACACAGAGCCTTCCTTAATGCTGAGCTGCTGCATTTTATTCCCGAGCCAGTAGTCCCTCAGGAGCTGTTAAATGTTTTTGGGGCAGGCTAACTCAAATTATTGTGGGTCAAAAGGGATGTCTTCTCTCCACAGATACAGACTTGGGTCTGGCCCAAAGCGGATTTTATGCTGCGGTGGACAAAACTAAGCACGAGCCAAACAAATGGTAGTTTTACTGAACTAAAGACTTTGAAAAGCATCTGTGAAGTTGCTCACAGCAACATTTTTTGCCTCTCAATTGGAGGTTTGAAAAAAGCCCGTCTTGTGCCAAACAGTGGTGCAACAATCTTGTCTAAATGTCTAACTGCTGCCGGTCCAGCGTCGTGCTCCTCAAGTTGACACGGTCGTGACAACGTGACGCACCGAGACAGAATCCAGGTATTAATCCGTCCGCAGGGCCACGAAATTCTTCACCGAGCGTGCATAAATCTGCAGCGTTCCCTCAGTCTGAAGTGCTCCTCTAACCCTTGATTACAGTTGAATATTTGTGCGAAGCGGCTTAGTTAAATGCCAACAGGCAGACTTCACCGTCATGTACACAAACAATCGGCTTAACAAAGACTGAGTTGCGGCAAAGCTTTCTGTCGACACACTGCGCTGAAATGTCTTCTGGTGCTTGTTGTCTCTTCCCTCAGAGAGCGTGACAGAAGTGAGGACAAACATCTACGTGACGAGTTTCGGGCCCGTGTCGGATACAGACATGGTGAGTATTTCGCCTCCCCCCCCCCCCGTCACTGTAATCATCACTGTGAGTCATCAGATTTAAGAAGGTCATCAGCCTGGAGTCACTTTACTTGGAATTGTTTGACCTTGAAAAAGTACTTAGAGACAGTTTGGCATTTTGGATTGTGCAACATGAGAACCTCCTCTGCAGAATAATAGAATTTAATTTCAGCAACGACTGTAATTAGATTTTAAGTGAACAGCCTTTTTTCTTTAGATGTTATACTTTGTGTTCATAGCATTAGAATTCTCTTTTACAGCATTTCTAATTTTGGTTATTTGGTATTTTGACATCCTATCCCTCAAAATGTTGGAGTTCACATCTTTTTACATGTCAGAGATCATTAGTTCTAGCTGATAATGATGTCGAAAGGCGTAGGTGACGTGGCAGAACATGGTTGCAGGGATACGAAAATATTTAATTCTTAAAGGCTCATAAACACGGCATGACAACATACAATGAACCGACAAAGACTGAACAAAAACCCAGGACCTAAATGACAAGACAAACGAGGGAACGAGACACAGGTGAGACACGAGAGGACAGGTGCAGGTAATCAAACTGAACAGTGACAGGAAGGACAAGACAAGGAACACATGGACTACAAAATAAAACAGGAAGTGACCTAACAAAACCAAAACATGAAACAGAAACTTGACAAATGAACACAAACAAAAGTTATTTTGTCAAAATAAAGCCAGGACCTATATAAAATCTCCCTATGTGTGTTATTGTCAATCTATATTTTTCTATTTTTCATCTATATTTTTTTATTTTTAGTATTGTTTGTTGTTTTTGCAGCCACAGACTGAAGCAAATTCCTCATATGTGAAAACTTACTTGGCTATAAAAGCGATTCTGGTTCTAAATCTGATTCTGAAATGAGTAAAGGGTTAAATTAGGGATGTTAATGTTAATTAACTGTGAAGAATTTAACTGATTGAAAATGTATTTACTGACAATAAGACATTGGCATATATATCAAATTAAAATACAAAATACTGATGAGAAAATGTAATTAATTGGGTAATCTGTCATTTAAAACATACAAAAAGAGATTCTATACAAACTGATATCATCAAACACAGATCGTGTCAGTTGTTGTCTAATGGAAAAATGTTATCAATGATTAATCGACTGTTGAGGCGGCTGACTATCAAATTAAAGAGATTGCTCAAAACTGCAACCCTAAAACCGAACATCTGACCGAAGCGAACTCGTCTGATGTTCCTCTCATGTTTTCAGACTCCGGCTATTTTAAACCGATGTTCTTGTCGTCCTCAAAGGAAGCCGCTCCCTGCACGAGGCGCTCTAACTGTCAACTTGATGTTGCTCCTACAAACTTTCCTACAGACAATTCTGACATTGTTGGTCCTTGTAATTTATTTTCTATCCGTAGTTATCTACTGACGCATTTTTCCTCTACTTTCATGCATGCAACACTTCTTCTGGGACAAACCACAGTCTTGTTTAAGTAGGGCAAAGTACCAACTTTAAAATACTGTGTTTTTACACTAATGAGGATTTGTTATGTGTAGATTATAATGCAGGTTTGAGCCTTAAGGCCTTAAGTTGTCAGCTAGAAGAGTGAAATGACTGTGAGAAAACAGTCTTCACGAGTAGGAAAAGATTTATACTTAATTACAACAATCAAAATCTCCTAAGTCATTTCGGACAAAGTTGTCCTCAGTCCAAGTGCTCTCTTTAAACAGCAATATTCTGGAGAAATTCTATTGCACGCCCTGGATGACCTCATTTAAGCAGCAGATGCTGGAGATGGTTCATGCTTTGTCTTGGGACCGAGCGCGGCCTCTGACATATTTGATCATGCAGCTCTAATTGACCGTCGTGAGCACTGGGTTGTTCCTCCGGCTCAGCACCGAGCTGGCTCGACAGCCCGCGTGACGTCGCGTAGATTAGTGGGTTTTGGAGGACTTGCCAACTTGTCTCAGTAGAGAGCTAATTCATTTTGTAACAAGTCACTAAACAAAGTTCTGTGGTGTAGTTCATGTTCAGGTTTCCAGACTTAAACGGAGTCGATGAGGGTCTCGTGGTCTAGAATACTAAGATGATTACATTCGCTGGAAGAAGTCTGTTATAAAGCAACACTGATGAATTATATAATTCAGGTACATTTCCACACTGAAAGTCTGTCTTTACGGAGACTATTTGGCATCCATGTGGCCTGGGCACTTGTGTATGATAGAATTAATGACATGAGTAGCTGATTATGTGCAGATCAAACAGCCCCGATCACTGCATCAAACTTCAAGAGCCTTGTGTCAGCTTACACAACTTGTAGAGATCAGGTCATAACTGTGGCTGAGATCGTGTTCAACATTTCTGTCAATATGAACTTACTTCTGAACCGTTGTGATCGATGAGCTTATACTGTTTACCAGCTATTCAAACACTCACAAAGTAGGCAGCTTACATTATTTTGCGATAGTTTCACTGAGTGATTGATTCAGAAGCAGACAAACATTTTTCAAACCGAGCAGCTCTGGGTGACTTGTGACTGACTCTGAATACAAATATTTTCTCAGCTGTAACTTCCAGGGAGTGATGGCTGCTCAGACCTCTCTGTTGATTTACTGCATATGTAGCTCAGCTGTACTGGATATTAAAACCAGGGACACATAACACCAAACGAACTACTAGTTAAGTAACTAACATTGTTTTGACCTCTTTTCCTCAAAAAGGCATATATTGTAATCATCAAATGTACAATTCCTGTTTTAGAATCACTCATATTTGCAAAACAACTACAAAGAGATACAAAACAACTACAAAGAAATACAAAACAACTACAAATAGATACAAAACAACTACAAAGAGATACAAAACAACTACAAAGAGAGGCAAAACAACTACAAAGAGATACAAAACAACTACGAAGAAATACAAAACAACTACAAAGAGAGGCAAACAGCTACAAAGAAATACAAAACAACTACAAAGAAATACAAAATAACTACAAAGAAATACAGAACAACTACAAATAGATACAAAACAACTACAAAGAGAGGCTAAACAACTACAAAGAAATACAAAACAACTACAAAGAAATACAAAACAACTGCAAAGAAATACAAAACAACTACAAAGAAATACAGAACAACTACAAATAGATACAAAACAACTACAAAGAAATACAAAACAACTACAAAGAAATACAAAATAACTACAAAGAGAGGCAAAACAACTACAAAGAAATCCACAACAACTACAAAGAAATACAAAATAACTACAAAGAAATACAAAACGACTACAAAGAAATCCACAACAACTACAAATAGATACAAAACAACTGCAAAGGGATACAAAATAACTACAAAGAAATACAAAACAGCTACAAAGAAATACAGAACAACTACAAAGGAATACAAAATAACTACAAAGAAATACAAAACAACTACAAAGAAATCCACAACAACTACAAATAGATACAAAACAACTGCAAAGGAATACAAAATAACTACAAAGAAATACAAAACAGCTACAAAGAAATACAAAATAACTACAAAGAAATACAAAACAACTACAAATAGATACAAAACAACTACAAAGAGAGGCAAAACAGCTACAAAGAAATACAAAACAACTACAAAGAAATACAAAATAACTACAAAGAGAGGCAAAACAACTACAAAGAAATACAAAACAACTACAAAGAAATCCACAACAACTACAAATAAATACAAAACAACTGCAAAGAAATACAAAACAACTACAAAGAGAGGCAAACTGACTTCAAAATATAAAAAAACACACAAAGAAATGGAAAATGACTACAAAGAGACACAAAATGATTACATGTATAAACAAAGGTCTCAGAGACCATTTCTGCAGTTTTGAAGACGTATGCCAGCCGAAGCACGTTGAACTCGCCTTGTGAGCCAGTGTTAGCTCTCTTTCATTATCACAATAGACAGTGCTTTATCTATGTTCCAGCAGATATCACCTTTTGAGTCTCTCAGGGCTGAATTCTAGCCCCGATCTTTTATTCCCTTCACATGCTTCACTTGGCAACATCATGAATCAATGGCAAACACTCAGAGTGCAGTCGGTGGCGCACACGATGGCTGCACAGTACACGGCGACGCCATTCGTGCTAATGTTTTGATCGGAGCACGTCGGGGAGGTCACAGCAGGTGTTGTGAGTCTGAGTGCTGTCAAAAGAAAAAAAAGGCTGTTGTGCACCTCTGCCTTGTAATCAATGTACAGAATAGCTGCAAAGGTTTTCACTGTATATGGAAACATAGCAACAGCGTGTCTAAAACTGACTAAGCAATGCAGAAATGAGAAAAAAAAATCAATGACTTCAGGATTTCACTGATCATTACCCAGGCAAGGCTCATTCTCGCCCCGGGCTAAGCTGCATTTTCTGTCTCTATATGCATGTGAACACAGCGTAAAGACTTCAAGCTTTTCCTTTCATGATTCTCCACAGTCTAGCCTCAAAAGATGATCAGACTTTAGCCTTCAGGAAGCATCACGCTATGGAACAGACAACTCGGTATCATCTTGTGAAAACACATTGCTAATCTTTACATATATGCTTTGAATACGTTTGGATTTTGTCGCTTTTCTCTACCAGATGCATATGGTGAGGTAGAATTCGCTGCGGGTCTTTGGCATTGCATTGCACACAGGAGTAAAGTGTTGGTCACACAGATCAGCACTGGGAGCTCCCAAAGGAACGAGAGGACGAGACTGACGATTATACAGTACAGTGAGCAAATGTGTACAGTAGGCTGCAGTAAATAAATAGATCTTGACTCTGGACTTGAATAATGAGCCGTCTGAATAGCTGAAATCTGTGTCTGTTTCCAAAAAGGGAGGGCGGCACCCTCTTGGAGTGAGTGAGTGAGTGAGTCGAACGGTGGCTTGGTTTTTCTTCTGAGTTCAGAGAATAACAAGGACTGTGAGTCCAGTAAGCAGCAGCGAGTTGGATCAAGGTTTGCAGATCAAATAAATGCGCTGCGTGCTCGGGGCGAGTCATTTTCATGATTTTTAGAGAGTATTTAGGCTTTGTAGACGCTCTTGAGTGTTGAGACTCGGGGCCAATGAAGGCAAATCGTACAGTGGGTCGGGGTCGCGCGATCGTGTTTTCCGGTTCATGAGTTTCCAGGCGACTGAGTTCAGAAGAGTCGGATGTGTTGTTTGAGTTTGTTGAGGGACAGCCTTGGAGTATTGAGCGTTGCAGTAAACAGGGCTGGGAAACAAAAGCATGGACTAGTTTTCTAGGTCAGCCAAAGGAGAGGAAATGACTAATCCTGGAGGGTATTTCAGAGGTGAAAAGAAGCTTTTTTCAAATATTTCCTTGATGTGTTCACCAAAGGAAAGGAGCTGTAGCTAAGACAATTCAGCTTAACAGATTGAGTTGGAGCAGCTATATGCTCATTAAAAAATAAAGTGAGGAAAATCAGCTGTAGGCTGTTGAGGATCTTTAAACTCTGTTTACTTCTTGCCTTCATGTTGTTACTGCGTCATTGTTTTGTCAAAGCTGGTTTGTTTCCCTCCAGATTCCTTAATGAGGCACTTAATAAACCTTGTTAACTCTTTAATGAGCTTTAAAGTCAAAGTGCTCTGTAGATATACACCGATCAGGCAGAACATTATGACCACCTGCCTGATATTGTGAAGGTTCCCCTTGTGCAGCCAAAACAGCTCTGACCTGTCAAGACATGGACTTCAGACCTCTGAGGGTGTCCTGTGGTGTCTGGCACCAGGGCGTTTTATAGTGGATCCTCTGGGTCCTGTATGTTGGGGGGTGGGGCCTCCATGGATCAGACCTGCTCCAGCACGTCTTACAGATGCTCCATCAGATTGGGATCTGGGGAATTTGGAGGCCCGGTCAACACCTTGGGCCCTTTATTGTGTTCCTCGAGCTGTTCCTGAGCAGTGTTTGCGGTGTGTCAGGGCACATTGTCCTGCTGGGGGGCCACTGCCATCGGGTAGTGCTGTTGTGATGAGGGGGGTGTAGTTGGTCCACAACAGTGTTTGGATGGGTGGTGGTTCACATGAAGGCCAGCACCCAAGGTTTCCCAGCAGAACATCGCATTGTGATGAGATGATCAGTGTTATTCACGTCACCTGTCAGCTGTTGTTGTGATTGTGGCTGATCGGTGTATGCTCCCAATGCAGGAAAATGAACCCTCCCTCACCCCTGCTTGCTTATTGTCTGCACACGTACACACACAAAGGCAAAAGCATCAGCTTTTATGTTACTGTGGAAGTGAAGGTAAAAAAAAAAAATAGGATCCATGATGGTTTTTGACATTAATTAGTTACTTTGAAGCTGTAAAAAGACATGAAGACATTTATTTTAAACTTGTGTTTTAGATTGAACGAGACAGCATTGAAGGGTTAGAGGATGGAGATAAGCATATTGCTTTGTGGAAGGGGAGGGTAAGAGGAAGCACATGCACGCTAAGATAGCACTGGATTGTTTTCGGAGTTTGATACCACATCACCCAAGTCGGGGAGTGCTACTGCACAAGGCTCTTCTCCTACTAGTCTTTGAAAAATGTGTCATTTTCTAACTTGTTTGAGCACATTCCCCATGATAACTGAGGGTGACCTGGAATACAAATTCTGTTGACGTACAGAGGTAACTAACGACACATCTTTAGCATGTTTCCAGTTTGTTTGATAAGCTGATTACATGTTTACATCATGTTTTTTTTAAAAAAAGGGTCCTATTTTTCCAGGTCTGTTTCTTCACCATTACTGAAAAATTCCATGGCAAATAGGCCTATGTAGGCCTACGGGCTAACCCTAACCCTACCCTAACCCTAACCTATGCTCCCCGGTATGTATTGCTACAGGGGAACATAGGTCCCTTTTTGGGAAAAACGGGGAACATAAGACCTTTTTTCTAAAAAAGGGGGAACATAGGGATGACCCCGAATGGCTTTACCAAATTTCATGGGATTCCATCCAATAGTTGTTGAGATATTTCTACTAAAGTTTATTCCAGAAAATGTCAACCAGCTAGTGGCACTAGAGGATAAATCAAATGGATCACACCAGTCAGAGGGGTACATTGTCTTGGAACCATGAATGTGTGCAAAACTTCGTGCCAATCCATCTTGTAGATTAACCGATATTTCACTGGGATAAGGAAAAATTCTGTCCGGCTCGTGATGCTTGATGAGAAGTCAGGGGATCACTCGAGTTAATAGGATTCATCCTCTGGGTTTCACCCAATCCATTCATCCATTGTTAAAATATTTCACTCTGGACCCAAGTGGTGGACCGACCGTCCGCCGCTGCCATCCCGAGAGCCACGCTGCTAACAAATGTTGAGCATAAATGCTTTGGAGAAACTGTTAAGGCTGATATGTTCCTAGACAGAGAACACTCTATACCCTGGGCTTTTCATACTTTTTGTCGTGTATATCCAGTGGTCCAATTACCCATCTACGTAACGTCAAGTGTCCCAGAAATGTCTGCTTCTCGCTCACCCTGAGGGCTTCTCGTTCAGCCTTCACTCGGACCCCAATACGCTCCATCTGCCTTCAGTGCTCCACTGTCGCCACAGGAGGGAAGCTAACTGCATAATCGGAGTGAATCTTGAGTATTAGGCCAGTGGCGAGGCACGTTGTTCAGAGTTGTGTTTGACTACGGTAGATTTCTGTAGTGTGTCACACGAGGACCCAGAATGTGGGTTTACAGTCTTGATGCTGATCTCTTGTAAGTAGGTGGGTGTGTTTCTCTACCTCAGCCTCCCCTTTTTTTCATTTCCTCTGGCTGATGTTTCCCCCCCGTTGTTTTTTTCCACATCTCATTCGCATGTATGCATTGTCGCGGCGCATTTACCCGTTTGCTGGGATTTGACAGGTCTGCTCTGATGAAATGGAAAGCGATCGAGGCTGTCACAGGTTCTGTGCTGAAGCTTGCTTTGACAGAGATGTCAGTGATGGCCTGATCTCACTCTGGGGGTACACATTTTGGCAATATTTGAGTTTTTTTCCGTGTGCCAGAGAATTCAGGGAACTCAAACTCCCAAAAAATGCCTGAGCAGTTCAAGGTGTTTTTGAACAGATGGAGGTTGCTGTTACTGAAAATTTGAAGGTGAACTCCAGGATTCTGCATCAATCATGCTGACTTTGTTCAAAGGCTTGCACGCCCAATTAAGCCCATTTTTACAATTATTTGACAAATTTGTCATAGGTTGTCAGGATCTTTCGAAAAAAAAAAAAAAGACATACTCTTAAAATAGGGCTTAATTATTTTTTCGCTTGCAACGTAGGTCATATGATTCATACGCAGAGAGGAAACGACAGCAGACAAAGATGAAGACTTCGGTCCCCTGCAATTATATAACAATCGAGTGGTGGGAAGAGGGTTTTTTAATTAGATCCTAGTTTCAACATGTTCTGTTGCTGAGCCGAGCTGGAGCATATGGTGGTTGTACGATGGGAGATCTGTCACTGTTACAGCCTCATGTTGTGAGACTTGTGATATCAGACTGATACGACATGCGTAGCTCGTACAAATCCTCACTGAAATCTGCATTGAAGGCTTTTATTGGAATCAAAAAAGCATTTAAAGTGTTTTTCTTATAAAATGTGTGTTTGTTGGCTTTCATTTTCACTGTCATTTCCTTATGATCACTCTCAACAACCCTACAAATCTAATACTAAACTGCAAAGGAAAAATGTGTCATGAAAGAAAATGTATCGCTGCTCAGATTCTGTTAATTAACAACATAATGAGGGAACATTTTAATTAATGTATCTACATGTCTTTTTCCTACAATACTCCATCATGGAACCAGCGGAGATGACGCCTTATTTTACCCTGAATCTGTCTCCCCAGACTGATTTTAGTATCTGAATTTCTGCCAGATGAGTGATTGTTTGACTCGCAGCTCGACGGGTTCTGGACGCCTGATTGACTACCTGAACAATCAATGGCGCTTCAAACATTTTGGTCGTCCATCTTGGAGTTTATTCAACAATCCAATTTTCCACATGGCTGCTTTCTAAAAGACATTTTTGAGGACACAGACGTCCTGTCTTGAAATGTGTACGAAAATGGAACTGAGCCGGGCAGTGGGGTCCCATTGTTAGGTTCATTGTGACCAAGTTGATTGATTCACATAGTCTGGCTTTTGAAAGTTGTATGTTTTGGTCGTGTAGAAAGCAACGTCAGTTCACGCAATGTTCGTGAAACGCTGTGTCAGCTTAGTTTAAGTGAGCGGTGACGCACGATGAGACATTTTGACCTTTTCAATCTTTCCGTCACCAAACAGTCCTGACAGACTAAGATGGTAAAAATGCTCTGCAGGTTGCGTTTACTTACGCATCGTGAGCTGTTTTTACAGACCGCTGGTTTGATTAGAATAGTGAAATGCATCCATAAGCTTAAAGGGACAGTTCAACCCCACAATTAAAAATACATATTTTTCCTTGTAACTGTCCTGCTATTTATCCATTTTGATTGGTTTGATGCGAGTTTCAGGGTTGAGGAAATGTCTGCCTTCTCAAATATAATGCAACCAGATATCAGCCACATTTTTTGGCTCCTAAAACACCACAAGTGTCTCTACTGCGATATCTCCAAAACTCAGCAACTCACACCAAAACAAATATTGGCTAAACAGCACTACAGCCAGGAGGAAAAGTATGTATTTTCAACTTTGGGGTGAACTGTCCCTTTAACTGCAGGGAATGACACCCAACCCCTGGTCTCTGGTATTAAAGTCAGTAGATAAATCATGCCCGTTATCCACTTATCGCACATACCTACTAATTTTTGGACGTTGTATATGTCGACGATGTGCATGTATATATGTGTGTGTATTTACTATTTATCAACATGATTTCAAATTGTTTTTCCAAAGTGTATTGGTATTCTATCCCTGAGAGCAGCTCACAATAACTATGATCTAAAGCAACTTTATGTAGAAACTGGCAGTTTTGTGCGACACGGCCGTAATCAACACAAATCCCAGGTGTGTAACAATTAGTCAGACGTTATGTAGGTGCTAACTACAAACAAAACTCATCACGTCTTAACAATATAATGTGTTAAAAACTTGTATCTTGAGGTACATAGTGCAGAAACAAGTGACAGAGGGGCGGAGTTGCTGAGACAGAGACGCCATTCACCCGATTACAAGACACTGAACCATCAAAATGATTCTGAGATGTTATTTTAAGGTAAAAAAGTGACATAATGCCGCTTTAATAATGCATCTTAGATTATGTTTCTACTGGTATAAACATTGCCGCTGCAATATATCCTTCATTTGTTTACTGCTGTCTCATTCTAAGCTGATTATATGTGTGAGCTCAGTTTCAGTGTCTGATGTGTTGCGCAACGACGTGCTAAAACATTTCTCTCTCCAGAAGCTTGCGAGCGCTGAAAGATAATTGGAGTTCGTATGGGATTCACAGCTCGCTGCGAGTCTCACACAGGTTTTCGCTCCCAGCAGGGAGAAGGTGAACAGCGCAGAGGAAGCGAAGCGAGAGAGGATAATTGACAACCTGAGAGCAAGATGGATTAGTAATTAAGACATTAATCAAATCTTTGACTAATCATTACAATGCCCAGTGTGTGAAATTAAGAAGAGCCAGGTCGAATGGATACACTGCCTCCAGAAAGCGGTGTGTATCATCACCACGGCGGCTAATCAGAATGTTATATCTGGTCCGTCAAAAACGAGACATCGCAACATACATCACACATAGCATTTCTGCACATTAATTGGGGAAACAGCTCCCTCGCACAATATCAGATCTCGTCAGGGGCACTAAATCAAATACGTCAAACCAGTCAGTGTAATGTAGATAAACAAGACGTGTGCGTCACGCTGCAGCCGAGCAAGAGCACTGGACGAGAAGTTACTGTGCAGAAAATACCAGAGATTTCCATTTATGGAGCTCGGGAACTTGTTTGGATCGCTGTGCTCTCAGATGTGACAAGTGGTGTTTTTGAAATATATTTGAAAAAGGAAAGTCGGCTGTAAAAAAAACACAAAAGATCCAAGTGAACTTCCACAAGCCGTGGACAAAAAAAATGAGTAAAAACCAAATTAAAACTAAACGTGATGACATTATTGAAATGTGATCTAATAACCAAATGTTTAGTATTTAATGAAGTCATTAATTTAAGATAAAAGGCCGCATTAATATTCTATCAGATATTAGACACAACCTTCCTGCCGTTATCAGAGAACCAGACACTGTGTCATCTTTTTAACGTCTGGACTCATTTAGCCCGGTCTGCCGTACATCCTTACCTTAACTGCCACCTTATCAGCCTTTCCTATCACTTTTTCCTCATTTCCTTTCATTCTCATCATCTTCTGACTCCTTCAGCGCCGCCATTGGCTGCTTCTCTCCACCACACTCACATATGAGACAACGAGACATTTTTCTGCGACATGCTCTGTCGTTATTTCATCCCTAGTTTTATCCATTCGTGCGTTCTTTGCTCTGACAATCATACAGTATTTACTGGAAGTGTTCAGTAATTAACCTCCGCTCGATAACAGAGACCCGTTTAGTTATGGCATATCGGGCGATGACAGTGATTTCTACATCATTAAACACAGAGACAGTTTGAATTCGTTTAAATTATATCAGGCTCCGCACGACATGTGGCAGTAAATACCAAGGTGTATCAGAGTCGAAGTATTCTCCAATAAATGTAACCTGACTTCACAATTTGAAGTGACACAACCGTTGCTGAGATAGACGAACGAAGTGTCCAAGAGAAATCATTTAAGGATGCCTCTAAAAGTTTCCCATCGTCCAACGAACACACAAAATACTTTTAATTGTTTTTTTAGTTTCTTAAAGAGCAGCAGAACAGTCGGGGGTAAACTGAATGTGAAAGTAGCCACTGGTATGAAGGGAGTTTAGTGGAAAATGTCCACAGCTGGAAGTCCGTAAACTGAATATTAAAGCGCCATTATGTGAATATTTTACCTTAAAATATCAGCGTCAATCATTTTTAATGGTACACTGACTTATAAAAGGGAGAACAGTGCCGCTGTCATTCACACGCTTTGTTCTTGCACTGTGTAACTTGAAGTTTGCACACATCACAAACTATGTTGGTCGAACTGACTCCCGTCTAATGGAGAAAATATGTTCTGGTTGTCCCTCTGGTGTCCTCCAGCTGCTCTGCCTCAGCTCTCAGTGACGTACAGAGTTCGCTGACGCTTCAGGTAGCTTCTCTCGCTAACAGCTCCTACATGTAGCACGTTAGTGGCCGTTAGCTAGCTGATTTTGCACGGATCAGACAGGTAGAGCTCCAGGAGTGTTGGTGTTAACAAGTGTGAGTCGGGGGAATGGACACCAGAACCAGAGACAATCCTTATTGCAGCACTCGACAGCTTCACCACATTGTTATTTGTGTAGTTTTCATCCAGTTGTCAGGTGTTACGTTTATGGACATTTGTCAATTAAAGCAATATAACAACAAATACTTCATAAATATTGGATGTAATCTGTTTATAGGGTTGTAAAAGACACACAACTCATCTCCAGTGCTCCGCCTCCGACTCCTCCGCCTTCCTCTCTCCGCCACATTTGCTGAGTCTCCACTTTCTCTATGCTTTCTAATAAAAAGGCAGGATGCCAAAAGTATGTATTCAGGCATAAAAAAAAAAAAGACGGATGTGTATTTTATTTCTGTATTCATGAATCTATTTGTAACGCCGTCATTCAGGTGCCACGAGTGCGTTTTAAAGGATCATTCAAATTACGGTTGTTTGCTACAGTAAATCTATTCACGATCCTCGCTGCTATAAAAAGAGACATTTTGCAAACTACTGTTGGGCAGAAGCTCCGCTCTGTCTCCTCTGTCAAGGGGAAATCAATCACTCGGTCCCTGGAGGAACACCAGCTGGCATTTGAACTGATTGTACCATTTGGCCTTGTGTGGAGATTGACTATACTTTTCCTCCGTCCTGTCGTTCAATCCTCAAATTAATTCCTTGTGTTTACGGGAGATTTTCTGTCCAAAAGAAGAAGAAGAAACAAAAAAAAATAGTTATGGCTTCATCCGGCTGGGCCAAGCACACATTTGTGTCTTTTATTCTCCGTCTTCTGGAGGGTTTTTTCATCGATTGGGATGAGATTTGGCAAATGTTGTCGCGTCCCATAAAGAAGCAGGCTAAAGTGCATAACATAGTGTTTAACTGCGGTAATGGGTATTTAAATGGTCCGCGGCTTCTCTGTGCCAGGACAGAACAAACTTTCTTGTAGCGTTGCCAGAAAGTTTCTGCTCGAAGATGCACAGGACACGGAACGATAAATCACCATATAGTGTGTGTCCTAGAGTCCCGTGTGTGTTCATCAGTCTTTCCCGGTGACCTGTGGAGTCCTTTGTTGTCGGCGCTCAGGCATCTAATTTACGGCCAAACTTCAACGGGGTTTGATTTGCATAAAAAAGTAGATGAATCGCTTCGTTTTTAGCTTTTCATTTTTCTTAGACGTGTCGAGACTGTAGCCACCTTCGACATTACCCGACTGAGAAACATAAGGTGGAGAAGAAACAACATTGTTTGTCACAATCGCGCCTTTATCTGTCTGCAACGCTCTCTGCGGGCTTTATTAAGAGCACTGTTGTGAGCGCAGATGAAGTCGAATTTTTATGTCGTGCCACGCTGGCAACAGCCGCCGCCAGAGGCGTTATGTTTCCATCCGTCCCGTCCTCGTGAACATCTTCAGGGAATTCCTTCAAATCAGAGCACGAACATGCACTTCATGAACTTATTTCATGTCGGTGGACAAAGGTCACCATCAGGGACGTATCACATCATGAGTCGGGACAGAAATGTATGACCCGTCTGGATGGCGGAGGCAAACAACCGAGAGGCGGCGATTCTATTTTTTTTAATGGCGCTGTGGGCACGCAGGTCTCCAGGAGGTCAATCGCATCAATTAACAGACCATCCTGTGCCATTTAGAGGAGCCCTGTTGATGTGTGGAGCGGCGGCTGTACACCTCCCCTGCTGAGGACGATGGCTCCCCGCGGTTAAAGCCACTGAGATATGACTTTTTGAATTTTGTCGCTCGGGGAGAAGACAATTACAGCCCACTGGCGAGCGAGCGCGGCGCACGAGCCCCTTTTTTTAGCACAAAGCACAAAGAGAATTAAAGAGAAACGCGCGTGCTTTTATCGATCACCGATAACGTGAGATAAAGACTGCTCACTTCCATCCCGCTCTGCTGAAACTGCTGCATTCAGTGTGCACAGCCGCCGTACGCAGCTGATGAGGGGAGTCTGTTGCTAGGACACCGGCTCCTATCGAATGAATTATGTGAAATAAATTCCCTTTGACCGGCTACTTCCTGCATTCACTTTATTTTATTTACTGTATTTCGTGTGTCGATGACAACACAGAAAAGACTTTGGTTGCATATTTGATAAAACAGATGTATGACAAGGTCTCTCGCTGAGGCTCATTTGCGTCTACGGGTCGGCTTTGAAAGATAGACGCCACATTGCTAACAGAGTAGTAATTATATGATGCGGGAATACAGCTTTTTACAAATAGAGCCTACCCGATAATAACTGATATGACATGTATATTTGTTGGATAGAGGATGAATGTTGTTGTTTGTTGTTGACAGATGGTGAAGAACGGCACACACCTGTGTGTCGCTTATTACAAAAACCACGACTGACTGAAAGCAGTTTCACATACAGTCGCTACAAGCAATGATTTCAGCGATATTCAGTGTTATTTGTCTTTGCATCAATTGGACATTCATTCTCTGGAATGCAGAGCAATGAACCCTTTTAGCGGCAGAGATTTTGACTCGTCGACGCATGAAAAAGCGCAGGTGTCGATAATAAACATGGCTCTGTTCCATTAAGGCATCCCAGTAAGTCAGTGGGTGAGCATGAGGCCCCATATCTGACAGTGCAGTCAATATTCATGGCACACATTTTAAAGGGTTACGTATTTTAAATTGTCCAAACTCAGCCAACTAATCTTTGGCACTCTGTTCCCATCAGGAGTACACCATCGACGTCTTCTTCCGTCAGAGTTGGAGGGACGAGCGGCTGAAGTTCGACGGGCCCATGCAGGTTTTACCCCTCAACAACCTCCTGGCCAGCAAGATCTGGACGCCCGATACCTTTTTCCACAACGGGAAGAAATCCGTGGCCCACAACATGACGACTCCAAACAAACTGCTACGACTAGTCGACAACGGCACCCTCCTGTACACGATGAGGTGAGCCACGTCTTTGTCGACTATTTCACTTTGCTTTAACGTGTCATTATGAAGCAAGTGTTGACTGCCAAATGTAATCTCTATACATGAGCGTTCAGATGGGTCCCTGATAAACCTGAATTAACTGCATTGGCACAAAATCTCCTTGGCGATCCCGTCAGCCTGGCAGCCTGACACTATTTCTATCTGCTTTCCAGTCCCCATTATGGACTAAATGAAGGAATGAACTCACATTTTGTCCTGTATTTTTGGCAGCTGTTACTCTGAGGAAAATGGAAAGCGGGTCGGGTTGTCTTTATCAGCCCGATCGATAAGACCACTTGAAAAAACTAAAGAGTCTACAGCCACAGTATTCAACTCTGTGAGGCTGAATGTATATAACATCCAAGAGTCGTACAGTAACACTTGCTCGTGACGAAACAGCACGTACAGCGGAGGCTGGCAGGCATTAGTGTTCAGAACATGTACAGATGAATCTTAAACACGGAAACGTCAAACTGAACTGACTGCTGGTGACGCTGCTGTCAGCTCAGCTGTGATGTGCGGTACCTTGTCGCCTGGTTTAAAGCTTAGATAAACTGCAAATGACACAGAATCATGTCATCGTGTGACAGACCTGCACACAGTTGAGCCGTTAACGTTACCGGTGCTTATATAAGACTGGTTTTGTACCGGAATGTACATAACAGCCCTGTTTGATAGCCTGATCACAAAGCTGCAGCTCGTGAGACTGACAAAACTTTGAGTGAGGTAGCAACAACTTTGACATCATCAGGTGATGAAGTAGATGGTTGGATAAGTTGTAGTTAGAGATAATTGGGCTGTTCTTCACTTGTTAAAATTGACATTAGCTTATTATCTAGTATTTACTAGCATGAGCCAACAGTCAGTCGCTGGCTGCAGAGGTTTGGACTTATTTCTTACAACTGAAATAAAAAAATTGTTGTTACAAAGAGAGAAAAGTACTGAATAATGTACCACTGGGACCTGGTGGTACCCGACCCAACCCGAGTGTCATATAGCTGACCTGCCTCATGTGTTTTCACACACAACTCAATGAATTACCACCTGATCGCACGTCCCCATTGTGAGCACCATTATCTACAGAACCGGAGCAAAAATAATTGATTGGTTTTCAATCCAGCTCATAATTGAAGCTGTCAGTCAGTCGGCCGTCGCTGCACCTTCGCTTCAGAGCCTCGAATCACTTGAAAAGAAATATGCTCACGATGCTCATCCTCAAGGCCAGCATTGATTTTCAAGGGGTATAAAATTAAATTGTGAATTTTTTTCTTTTTTATTTATTTTGTAGTCCCACATGAGTAGATTTGATGTGGCTGCAGTTCTACCAAGGCCAAGAAAAAGAGACATCTGAGCTCTGATGGGAGTATTTACAAGGACCACTGTGTTTGCATAACCAAATAAATATGTGGCGAGGTGATGGTGAAGCAAAGAATGATGAACTTCTGTCAGACAAAGCAAAAAAGCCTCTTTGAAAAAACATTTTATTGGTCATCACATATTCAGTTTGACATTTCTGTTGCACTTGCAGGTTTATTCAGATCCTGTGGCTTATGTGACACAATTATAAGCAATTAGATTACAATTATTCCTTTTAAGTTATTTTATTTTGTGACCATTACCATAGAAATGTCAAAACGAAATTTTTGCGCTCAATTCTCGGGCTACCTTAACTTCATAATGGAGCGGTGGCTGATAAAAAAAGAAGGAGGGACATTTGGGCTGTATTGTTAAAGGTGCTGAATAACACTCAAACTGAGAGAATTATAACTACCTTTACCTGAGCACGTTTGACAGGTATTAGTCTCAAGTATATCAACGTCGCACCTTACACTTCTCACAAGAAAAAAAATCCCTTTAATCAGCACGTCCGCGGCGTCTGAGCCGAAGAATGCTGCGAAAGGCTTCCACTCTGCAGGATTGCGTCATTATTGTTGAATTGAGCGAGCTGCTATTGTCTGCCTGCGCCGCTGCAGCCTCCACTTCTTCTCTGCTTCTCACTTCACCTCAGTTTAACTCAAACTCTGTGTGGTTACTTAATTCTGCTTTTCTGATAGAGAATATAAATGTATGAAAAGCCATCAAAGGCAGTGGGGTGTATTTTTTAGTTTAAACTTTCTGAGGGTAGAATTGATTTATTCTTGAGTCGCCCCATTTGAACTTCACAGCTTATGAAAACAAATACAGTTATGTTCAGTTCAGAGTGATGAAAGACTTTTTTTCAACAGAATCAGGATCCACTGCACCAACGATGCACGACTACACCGACTGCTGTGTAACCACAGTTGGTGCAAATTCCTCCTTAAAGCACAACATAATTAAATACTGTTGGATTTCAGTATATAGAAAACTGAATACACTGTCTGTTCAGTGTATTCTATACTCCATCTTGCTTTTTTGCCAAGGTCAAAGTTAGTACACCGCCACGAAACTTTGTACATAAATTCAACATCCGTAGAGAATGAACCTCACTGACTTATAACGATGTGATCATTTACTGATCCTGCAGCTTCTCATCCAGCACCACAGTTAGGTTTCTCCTTGACTGTGGTTTATTACTACTTACCTGTAAAGCTAATACAATTCCTACCAGCCTCAGCTGTACGTTGCGTTTCATGGTAATCGGCAAATGAACATAAGATATAAACATTATACCTGCTAAACATTAGCATGCTAGCGTTGCCACTAGCGTAAAGCACTGACATTCACAAGTACAGCGTCAAAAGCCGCTAGCATGGCTGTCGACTCTTCTTACCTTTATACTTGATATGAATTTTTGCCATTGCACAGACAGCTTCTTTGCAGTCTTTTGGTCAAAAGTCGTATTTTTGTCACGGGAGTGGTGGTAGTAGACGTGGTGGAGGACCCAGATGCACAGACGACAGATTAAGGGTTGCAGGGATTCCAAAAAAGTATTTAATTATCTCAAAAAACAAAAAGGCAACATATCATGACACAAATGAGGGAACAAGACACAGGTGAGACACATAAGGACAGGTGGATGGACTACAAAATAAAACAGGAAGTGACTAAACCAAAACATGAAACAGAAACTTGACAGAACAAACGTGACAATTTTGTTATCTGCAATCTTTTATTTAATTCAGGAATACGATGAATTTTCGTCAATCTGTTGCCGATTTAAGTGCTGTGTGATTTAAACGCGAGCTGCTCAGAGCTGATTTATGTCGTATCGCATTAATTTGCGAAGTTACTCAGCTACTTATCAGTAATGAGGCAGCGCCGGGAAGCAGCCAAGAGGGTGTAATAAAAGGGATCACAGGGTTGTTGCAAGTGCATCACAAGGAGCTAATTAGAAACAATAAGTTTGTCTGAGAGTGTTTTCTTTAATACTGCGGCTGCAACAAGTGGAATCATGTTTTAACTCGTGGGAACAGTTAATTCAACGTAAGAAGTCACTTTTTTAATCATCCTCATCACGCCCAGTGTTCAAGCTTTAATCAGTGTTGTTGACGTTGCTTAAATAACCCAGTTTTGGATTCGTGCACGGACTTTAAATGTTGTAAATGAGTGATAATAACCCAGTTTGGTGTCCAATTTATGAGCAACTCAGTCCACTGTATCATCTTTATGCTTGCCTAAAGCAGCCAGCGAGAAAGAACAACAACTCAAGCAGAGATTAATGGATAAGTGGGTGCATCTTTCACACCTAGAACCCTTACTGAGCCTGATCTGGGGTTCCAAACACGTCAAGTCCAACAAAGCAACAGGACCAGATGGTTTCAGTCGGCAGGTCTTCAAACTTCATGATGATAAACTGTGAAGTCTGGCAAAAAGAGCACCCGAATGCTCAACGCCAAGGTAGGCAGGTTAGAAACTAAAAGTGAGCTTTAGTGAAAGCTGATAGTAGCTGCAAGTACAAAATTACAGAAAACCAAATGCAAGCAACAAAAGACATCAAGAGTAATAATGAAGCAAAAAAAAAGTCAGACGAGCCCAACGGCTGGAAAAAGACGGTCTTCGTTGTTAAAAAGGCATCGTACCCTTTTTTGGAGAAAGAGTTCTTCAGGGATTGTTGAAAGCATGGGTATAAGATCCTGTATGGGTTCTTTGTAGAACCTCTCATGGGGGGTTCTGGGTGGAACCTTACACACACAGTTCCAGGTATAACCCTTTATGTTGGGTTCTAGGTAGAACCCATTGCAGATGAAAAACTGAAATGACTGGTGCAGAAGTGTTTAATTCACATGTTCATGTTTGGTCATGTTTTACACTCTTGGAAATAAAAGTTCTAAGTAGAACCATATAAGGTTCTTCGGCTTGTCCTCATAGGAGAACCCTTTTTGGCTCCAGGTAGAACCTTTTATAAAGGTGGAGGGTTCTACCTAGAACCCAACATAAAGGGTTATACCTAGAACTGTGTGTGTAAGGTTCCACCCAGAACCCCCCATGAGAGGTTCTACAAAGAACCCATACAGGATCTTATACCCATGCTTTCAACAATCCCTGAAGAACTCTTTCTCCAAAAAGGGTTCTGAAAGGAAAGGGTTTTTAAAGGGTTCAAAAAATGGATCAAAATAGTTCTTACTGGAACCGTTAGTGTTACCAAGAACCCTTTTAAAACCCTTTATTCAGGAAAGGGTTTTTAAAGGGTTCTCTGGATCAAAATGGTTCTTACTGGAACCGTTAGTGTTACCAAGAACCCTTTTAAAACCCTTTATTCAGGAAAGGGTTTTTAAAGGGTTCTCTGGATCAAAATGGTTCTCACTGGAACCGTTAGTGTTACCAAGAACCCTTTTAAAACACTTTATTCAGGAAAGGGTTTTTAAAGGGTTCTCTGGATCAAAATGGTTCTTACTGGAACCATTAGTGTTACCAAGAACCCTTGAAAAACCGTTTCTTCAGGAAAGGGTTTTTCAGAAGCAAATGGTTCCAGGTAGAACCTCAGCCCTTGTAGAAGAACCCTTTTGGAACCCTTATTTCTAAGAGTGTACCGACTTCTTTCCTCACTCATCAATATCATCTGGTGTTTCAGCCGGAAGTTATAGTGATGTTCAAAACGCACCATTACCATTCTCTGTGTTTCAACATAAATAATGTAAACTACATACGTAACTCAAAATATTTAACAAAGGTTCAGTTGTTGTACGATTTCTAATTTTTATATATCTGTCACTGAAGCTTGTATGATTACGTGAGACCGATTTGATTGATGAATCCTTTTGTTGAACTCTAAAATCTAATCCCGCATTTTTATTGCTGATGAAATAAACTCTCTGCTCTCTGGAGATTGTTTCTCTGCTGTCAGTCCGTTAAACACTCGTTACCACCGGTAGCTGTGTGTCTGTTCTCCCTCCAGTTTCTTTCCTCAAACACACACACCGTGGTTTTAACTGTGTCGTGTAAACTCAACAGGAGATATTGAAGGTGCACTCTGTGTTGTGTTTCTGGTGACATATGTAATGATGCGTTCACCACACTGCAGCCTGACCAGTGAAGTATCGTCTCTCCCTGTCTCTCCCTCTGCTCCCCGCCTCAGGTTGACTATTCATGCCGAGTGCCCCATGCACCTGGAGGATTTCCCGATGGATGCACACGCCTGTCCTCTGAAATTTGGAAGTTGTAAGTCAGTCCAGATGGTCACACAACAAAAACAAAAAAAAGTTTGTGATAAAGATTGCACTGCAGAAAAACAGCGGTGATTGTTCTCTGCAGGCGCATTTCCTGTCCTGGAAAGACTTCAGAGAACTCAAACTGCACTGCACTCCCCCCCGCCACAGTATAAATATGACACTATGGGATAACTTTGATAAGAAGAGTTTTCTTTTTAGAAGCCAACAACTGGCTTGAAGTGAGAGCGAGAGAGTCCCTTGATAAATTCTCACCCAAGAGTCTGCAGCCTCGCTAGCAGCTCTGTGAGCAGCGCTTTGAGCTAAAGTGCTAACATCAGCATGATAACAATGGACATATACTGATGTTTAGCAGGTAATGTTACTATCCCAGTGTAGCATGTTAGCATGCTATCATTAGTTGGACAATCGCAGCGGGAGCGTGTCTATGTTCCCCGGGTCCTATGTTCCCTCTTTGTATGAGACTGGGGAACATAGGACCCTTTTTTTTAAAAAAAAAAAGGGTCCTATGTTCCTACTTTTTCCACCATTACTGAAAAATTCCATGGTAAATAGGCCTATGTAGGCCTACAGGCTAACCCTAACCCTTAACCCAACCCTAACCTAGGACCCTTTTTCTGAAAAAGGGTCCTAGGTTAGGGTATGCTCCCTGGTATGTATTGCTACATGGGAACATAGGTCCCTTTTTGGGAAAAACGGGGAACATAAGACCTTTTTTCTAAACATAGGACCCGGGGAACATAGGGATGACCCCAATCGCAGCTAAGGGTGATGGAGATTACAGACACAATTTAAAACAGATGCGTCATTGCTTCTCTAAATCTCTAATCCACGTGTTCTTCCACTGCTTTTATCCAGACGCCTACACCAACAACGAGGTGATCTACCTGTGGACGCAGGGAGACGAGAGGTCCGTCGCCGTCGCAGAGGACGGCTCCAGGCTGAACCAGTACGACCTGCTGGGACACGTCATCGGCAAAGAAACCATCAGCTCCAGCACAGGTACACAATACGCCAGCCCAGACATCAGTAGGGTGTTAACTCCCGATTTAAATCACATTTTGTGTGTTTGAACAGGCAAAAAAGTAAAGTCCTAAACCAAACAGCACACCGACATTCAGCTTTCTGTGCACAGGCAGGTCAGCCGAGCCAAAATCTCACATAAACTCTTATTAGTTTATCTGCATAAAGTTGGTATTAAATTAAATTACCCTCCTTCCTTTCTGTTGACGTCTACCGGCATCACATCTTTTGTGTGTTTTTCCGTAAAAGTAACAGTCGGCACTTTTTTTTCCTCCAGTTTCTGTCATTTTGCATTCAGCTTGCATTATTTGGGTCCGTCGGGAAAAATGATGACTTATCAGCTTCTTTTTTTTGGGAAGGGGGGGTGGAAACTATTCAGCATATTTATAAAGATATTATGAAGAGGTGTGCCAGAGGTGAAAGACTTATTTCCACCCTGTGTCGGGCCGTATTCCAGAGTCAGCTTTAATAAGCATAGAAATTAAAAGAAACTCAGCCAGACGGCGGCGGCGTCGATTAAATATTCATTTGATCTTAAATTCTCTCGGTCAGAACTGTTGCAGAAACATTCGATCCGTCACACAATCGAATCAGTTATTCTCTCTCTGATGGGGTTTATGCTATCACGTTAACATAAAGGGATAAAACAACAAAGTAAGGGCAAGTGTCTGGTGATATATGAAAGAATTCAGCCACCTCAGACAGATAATAAAATTATATGCAAGTCATTTATAAGAAGTCTCTCAGGCGAACACAGCAGTCAACATAACTTTAACACCAATCACCAGCTTCAGGTAAGAAGATAAAGATCATATTACCTCAATAGATGGATAGTGAGCTTGTTTGTGAGCTACAAAGCTACGTAGATCGATCAGACGTCCCCTGTGTTTCCGACTACACTCCGTCGGACGGTTCTCAACCTTTTTCTCCCAGGAAGCAAAAAGCTGCATTAAAAGCCGTTGAAATAATAGCACTCGTGCAACTCTAGAGAGGACACTTTCCCTGAGCCAAGTCCTTATTGCGGTGCTTTCCAGTGCTTTAACCTTAAGTCAAGTGAATTGCAGAGGTGTTCTGAAGGAGCGAGACCAACTAAAGTCCTCCCTACACGCACTACAATCCAAAGGTGGAGTCAACACGATTCCCTTTCGTAAACTGGTCCGGCCAAAAAAAAAATCTCATATCTTTAAACTTTAAACCTAATGGACTACAGCGAGCCGAGGGAACGGGGAGGTGATTTGAGCCAGTTCGGAATCTGCTCAGGAAAAAGAAAGCACCTCGGGGAATGAGAGGCTGTTTTCTCATATCTTTGCAACACAGATTACAGACGTGGCAACGAGAGCTGCTGCTCAGGGGAACTGTAAAAGTTGTCCGTTTCGCCGCCATCGGTGGCAAAACCTGAGCTGAAGGAAATGTTCAATATCGAGGCGTTACGATGACGCAGGCGGGATGTTATTCACATCTACAGCAAGAAAAGAGAACGGAGAATGTAACTCTTTAAATGGAAACTCACCTCGGAAATCTATTTTATATTATTCGGAGAATCAAAACGACTCGATAAGTGGCTCTGAAGACGTCTGTATGCTCTTCTTTTGTGCAGTGGTAGTCAGAAATCCTTCAAAAGAAACCATTCTAGTCTGGATCTTTGTTGGGAGTACTCCTCTAAAGGCAGCAGAATAATCAAAGAATTGAAGGGGAACTAAAATATATGACAAACAACATATTCTTTAAAGTTTTTACCTCAATATTTGACACGTAAATGTCTCCGGTTTTCTAAGACGGAGCCGCTTTGCCATGACCTCGAACTTCTAACACCAAACGAGTCGAGTCAGCGGTGCGACATCTGTTATTTAGTTTGTTTCCGCTCGTTCAAATTCATCTTTTTATGCTTCTTTCTCGTCACATCCTGGTTTATAAACTGTCAGCGCATCACAACCTCTTTGGGATATATTTCTACACGTGACATATTTAAACCGCGTTTTTCTTGATTTTAAATGGTTTAATGGCTCATCTGAAGGGACTGAAGACAATCCTATGAGCTACTCTGATGATGCACGTTAATGTTTTAACTGTCATAATTCTTCCTTTGAATATTTTAGGCATATGTTTCTTCCGACTGGCTGGATTAATAATAATGACCCCTGTGTGTGTCTCTCTCCATCTCTCTCTATGTTTTCTCTCCCGTCCCTCAGGAGAATATGTAGTGATGACAACGTATTTCCATTTGAAAAGGAAAATTGGCTATTTTGTGATTCAAACCTACCTGCCGTGCATCATGACTGTCATACTGTCTCAAGTCTCCTTCTGGCTAAACAGAGAATCGGTTCCTGCTCGCACTGTATTTGGTGAGTGCCGTCTTGTGTTTTTGTTTTTTTTATCCAACTCAGAAAAAAAAAAATGCACTAAATCATTAATTGAGCAGCTTAGATAATTTGGTGGATTGAGCTGTGAGGTAAGAGAGAGACAAATGTGCAGAGAGCTGCGTTCGGATGATTCAGCAAAGTGCAGAATAAGCGGGAAGGTTTAGCAAAAAGGTTTCCCGGGAAAAGTTCTAATTAACATCGCGATGTACAAAACACAGCGTGGTGCGTTTAGGTGCACGTGGGCACGAATGGGTAATTTGTTCTTTCGTCAAAGTATTGACTTCTCCCAAACTCCGTGACTGCAAACACTAATTAATCAAAGTCAAAGCAAAGTTGGAGAGTGTAAAATTGGGAAAGCGTGGCAGGTGATGGACGAGGCGCCGCAGCTCGAGGAGAGGACGTTCGGCTGCTTTGTTGACTATATTATGCCGTTTTTCCACCGACAGTACCAGCTCGCCTCGGCCTCGGCTTAGCGTGGCTCTACTTGGTTTGGTTTCAGACGCGTTGCGTTTCCATCTAGAATTAGTATCTCTTCAACGTGGGCGGGTCGTCTTCAACGTGGGCGGGTCGTCTTCAATGTGGGCGGGTCGTCATCAACGTGGGCGGGTCGTCATCAACGTGGGCGGGTCGTCATCAACGTGGGCGGGTCGTCATCAGCGTGGGCGGGTCGTCATCAGTGACGTACTTATCCACGCGACACATAAACAGGGCTAGCTGTGTGCTACGCAAAACACGTCCACCTTTTCATTTCCTGTCGCACCATCAAGCTCGTTCTGGATGCGTCTTCAGCGACAACACTCAGGAGCGTCTCCACCTCTGCCACGGTCCACGCCGTGTTCCTGCGCGTTGTTCCTTCCATGTAATCGCTATGTTGACTGAACGCAGATGCTAGTTTTTAAAGGTAGCGGGTGTCAGGCTCGGACGTCGCGCTCGTCATGAGTCGTCAAGTGGCGTTGCTCTCTGTCCAATCAGTGGCCGGCTGCCAGCTTACGTCACACAGAAGTATCAGCTCAGCTCGGTTGGAGCGTATACGGAGGTGATACTAAAAAAGCACCACTTTAGCAGGTACCAGGTACCAGATTTCAGTAATGGGAACGCAAAAAAGGCGAGCTGAGTCGAGGCGAGGCGAGCTGGTACTGTCGGTGGAAAAACAACAGCCGGCGGGGGTTTAAAATCACTCTGAGCTTGAGGCAAATTAGCGAGCACAAGACACATCGGTTTTTAAAAACAGACATAATCCCACTGAAGCTACCGTGGACTCTTTAATAAGGGTCAGATCAGATATTGGCAGTCGGAGAACAAAACAGATCAGAGGATCAAATCCTCTACATCTCGAGCGTTATAAGAATATCCGACACAAACGTTAATGGACAGTATTTAAAAAGATGTCGGCTGCATACGCTCGGCCGTGTTATCCTCCCGTCGCACTGTGAATAATAATGGATTCAATTTGTCCGTCTAGCACCATCCACGTTAAGAACATTGTGTCTGCTCAGACACTCGAAGATGAGATGTAATTTGCCCCCCCCCCCCTTTTTTTCTTTCAGTTGTTGTTGTGTTGCATCATCTTTGAAAGAGCCCCCTTAACCCCGTGTTTGTTGAATGATTAGCATTTTGATTTGAAAATGAAGCACCCATGTACATGAGGGAGCACACATTATAGGATAGGACGGCTTTCAAAGCGTCGTGGGGAAGAAAAAAAACACCGGCGCCACCTATTCCCATGAATTTCTCTGAAGGATCACAGCTCCTTCAGTTCTCCGCGCACAAAAACACACCGACGAGAACCATTTTTCCTCGAGTAGGCATCTGAAAAAATCATTTCAGTCGCATGAGGAATTCAGATTGTAGTGGACTGAATGAGGAGAGGAGCTGTAATCAATGTCATTGTATGTCGGCGGAATGAAAAAGGACACGGTTGCCATAGCGTTCTTTGTGTCTTTGTATTTGCGTTCACGCTGTCAAATCATTGATCAGCTGAAATCTTTATACCTGTTCTGGTTGTAACAGTCACCACCGACTAGACTGATGTGATTAAACGTGTTTTTGCGCCTTATCAAGTGTCACACATCAAGATTCAATGACTTAAGAATGTCCTCATTGATATTACAGACGCCTCGTGTCCTCAAATCGTCCTCTTTTTAACACCTCGCTAATAAAAAATACTCTATAAATAAACCGATTTAACACATCACACAGTTAAAATGTTGGAATATAGTCAAGTTATGCAAAAACGCCGGCATAAATCAACCTCTGTTCTTAAACAAAGTCACCGGCGAGCGATCAATCTTTCTGTCACAAATTCTAATTTGTCACCGGCGACTCACCGGAATGAGTTGACCTCCCCGTTGGGCGACGCGATCGTTCGTAAGAGCCGACCGTGGATCTTTGTTTCATCAGATCAGATAGGTGGGAACAGACGGGAGTGATTGCTTTCACGTGGTTGGGTGGGCGACCGTCGTCCGACCACAACTTTAATTCCCATTATTAGTGAAAAGTGTCTTAAGTTTATACGCCAGAGGATTCCAGGTGATTTATTAGACGAGGGTTCACTTTCACATGTTGTGATTAAAAGTCTTGATCTTAGCCTTGCACTAGATGTACGCAGTGTCAGATTCTGACTGTAGATATCTTAGACCTTGCAACTCCACTAGACGGAGCTTTAAGAAGGACATCTATTGATGCTAGTAAATAATTACACCAGACAGGTTTGAACTAAGAATAGAGGCTGAAACATCCTTTACAACGGTTCACTGCGTTGAGTTTTTCGACCTTGTAGGACTGATCCACTGTGCTCGCTTACGATGTCTATGCACCGTTGAACGTTGTGTTATGTAAAGTTGCAGATCTGCAATGCAGTGAAGCATCACAACGTTAATTTTACTTTATAAGCCTGAATCATTCAACAGTTTAAACTCGTCTGAAGCTTCTGTTACGTGGCCCCTCGTAGACACTAGTTTTACAGCCGCTCACAGCTTCCTGGTTCCCAAAAAATCCCTAAAAATAAGCCAAATGTTTTCACTATTGATGGCTAAAGCTGAACTTGCCTTTAAAGTGTTTTCCTCAAAAAGGAATCCATTAACTGATGTTTTCGTTTTTTATCCTCAGGGGTCACCACTGTCCTAACCATGACCACCTTGAGCATCAGTGCTAGAAACTCCCTCCCTAAGGTGGCCTACGCCACCGCCATGGACTGGTTCATGGCGGTGTGCTACGCCTTTGTCTTCTCTGCCTTGATTGAGTTTGCCACAGTCAACTACTTCACCAAGCGCAGCTGGGCATGGGATGGGAAAAAAGAGGGCATGGAAATAAGGGTGAGTGATTCTTATTTATACATCTTCTTTTTTTTTCTTTTAACTGAAAGATGTCACACACTCGCACCAACATTCACAAACCAGACAAAAGCCAGACAACGATTCAGAAAAAGGAGTCTACGTTCTGACTCGTTCCTCTTATGAAATTCCAGATTAATGGTCCCCCATCTTTTGATTTGATAACCTTGTTAAAAAAAAAGGCTCCGAGCTCAGTCAGTCCTCATTTTACACCGAGAGACCGACGGGGGCAAATTGCACTTTGGAAACACTGATAGAAAGTTTCTCCTCCTTAAAGGAGCCCAGAGTACTCTATAAAGACTATAAAGAGAGATTTTATTTATTCATTAACAGCCAAATGGAACAGGGACAGCGGGGCGGAACAGTGAGCGCCGACGCTGAGGTAAACTCCCAGAGACACTGGCCCTGATTTACGATGGCAGCGTATGTTCAAGTCTCATCCTAAAGTCAGCGTAGGCTCGTTCCCGCCAGGAAAGATGGCGTCCTCGCATCACGCCCGCGTGTTTATGGACACGCTGATTAAAAAATAAGTGAGCGTGCATTATTTAAAGCGAATCACCTGAGGCTGACGTTTTTATTTTTAAGCGTGAAATCTAATAAATCACAGCTTACGGGTTTTTAATTTGTCAATAGTCTGGCCGCCTGTTTATGAGGATATAAGACGGGGGAGTAAATCTGCATCAAGGTAGGAGAAGTGGAAATACAGATTACTCTGGCACAAAGTCGTTTTTTTTCTGACTCAATTTAAGGGTGGTGGATTTATCCGGAGGTCTTAGCAGGAAATGCTTTGCTCTGAAGCTACGACGAATTCATAAATAAAAACCTGATAAGTCCCTCGTGATAACCCCGACGCTTGAATTCACCATGATTTCTGTGATGTTTTATAACTCGGTGCATCAAATGAAACAGATTTAGAGGCATGAGGCGGCATCAGAGCGGCTAAAAGAGAAGCAATGAGGGGAAATTAAAGCGCTTGCTCCCGTTTCTCTTGAGTTCGTGGAGCCTATAGCGCCACGGAGGCTCAGTCAGCCCAGTAATGAAAGGAACAAATGGATCATTGACAGAATCAGGCGTCAATATCCGACTGGGGTTGAATTGACAGGTCTTAGAAGTAGACTATAAATAAGGATTTACCCCTGTCAAAGAATATATTTACATCTATGAAACAATGATGTATGGACGGGCCACATGTTTCTTTTTTAATCAATTAGCTCAGTAGATCCTCGCACGGTATTGAAAAGATGTCAGATATTAGCATAAGTGTTGATTTTGTGTAAAAATCGCAGAACCACATATGGATTTAACGCAGTTATGCTCGTTACTGACAGCGAAGGGAGCCGGCAAACACACCATATATTTAAATTTCAGATGTGAGGCACGAGTGGTGGAATGGTACATTTACCGGAGTACTGTTCTTAAGTGCAAATTTAAAAAGGTACGTGTTCTGTAACTTACAGTAAGTCTTTTCTCTCCATGACACTTTCTTCTTCTTCTCCTCACAAACATTGTACTCTCTACTCCACTACATTTGTCTGACAGCTTTAGTTACAACTTGCTGGACTAAAAAAATACACATAAACCTATCATGAGTTCATAAAAATATCTTCTTTTGCTATAAATTAAACTGCCCAACAATACAACTTTAAGTTTAAGTCATTTTTTTATGTGAAAACAATTAAAAACTCCAGCGAATATTTGCCACTTAATAAGTACATTTTTCTCATTATACTTACATACCTTAACTCTGCACCAACAGAAGCTCCTCTCTCCCACAGAAAACACTGCTCCTGAAACGCCTCGTCAGTAGCCACGCCTTTAATTCCGTGACTTTGTGACATCACACTACGTCACCACGTCACACAATTTGCATTGCTTATGCCTCGCAGCTAGTTTGGCATGTAAGAATGAAGTTATCACAGCTGCTCTGTTTGTAAGCAGTGTTGGCTCAGGCGTGTGAGAGCTGACCAATCAGAGCAGACTGGGCGTTCAGGAGGGGGCGGGGCTTTAGAGAGACAGGAGCTAAAACAGTGTTTCAGTGTTTTTTGAGCATTGAAACCTATTCTAGTAGTAACTCAAAATAAAATTAGGAAAGTGATATATGTCCTTGCACTCCTTTTTCTCATTTTACCTGACCAGAGTATTTTTAAAGCGTGGTGTTGGTAAAGGATTTGAATGCTTGCTACATCACAGTTAGAAACTGAGATCCAAGAAAATGTCCGAGCTTAGAAACGCTTTTCAGGAGAAACCTGGTCAAGGTGGCGGCACAAAAACATTGTTAGAATAAATACCAAAGACAACAGAAACAAGCTGAGGGGGCATCACTACCTGTGCAGCTCAACTAAGCAGAATGGATTTATCGCTGAGACTTTCCTATTTTCTAAATGCATCAGCACATATAAACTGTGGACATAAAACACAAGACGCAAGAACTACATTTAAAGGTGGCCTTCTGGGTGTTTTTCTGCTTCTGAAAATGTGAAAATGACACATGAACGCATTACGAACCTGTCCTTTTTGGTAAATTGCGGTATAGGTAAGAGCTGTTATGTTGCTGCTGTGAGCACATAAATTGCTTCTATCAGCCCCGGACATAATACGGCATGAAACAGATTTCTTCTGCTGCGACAGACAGACAGACCCACAAATCTATTTTCTGCTACTAATGTACAAACTGTTTGACACAATCAGTACAGCCTTTACAGTTTTTTTTTTTTTACAGCTTTGGCATTTGGTCGTCTGCGTGATTGGCAGGAGTGCATATTGCTGCCATGGAAGTTTTCAGTCGGTGGGGAGAAGCGTTTGCAGTGTTACGTCGCAGTAGAGGAGACTTTTTTTTTTCTTTTGATGCCTCATCTTAATGGCAACAGCCTGGGCTGCCGTCTCGGGGGCTGTGCTGAGCATGCAGTTGTCATAATAGATAAAAAAAAATGGGGTCACGGAGGGAGACAATGCACTCCCATCATCACACTCCCCGCTTGTATAAGCTACTGGAAAGCAATGGGATCGGACTACACATACATTTTTCATTTTCCAGCGTATTAACAATAAAATAAAAACCTATAAGGTCAGTATCTTCCAGGAGAGAAGTTTCAGCTCGGTGAGTCCTTTTGAATCAGAGGCAGGATTTGATCCACCACTCTCACTGCAACCGAGCGATGACTTCATCGCCCCCCCAGGCGCTTTCTTTTTCCAGACCTGAAATTGTGAAGCTGCAGACGAGTCAATGTGCACTAATTTACCTTGCTGGTTATGGAGCTTCTCTGCCATTTTCTTCCATTTCCTGTCGCCTAACATTCTGTTTGACAAGCGATCTACCTAATTAGCTCTCCCCCTCGCCGGCTGAAGGTGTGCTTATTACAGAAATTAGCCGGTGGGGAGTTTGGTTGGAATGAAAGCCTGCGTATTTCTGGGCACTCCATGACACAAGATTGGACACCAGTGTGTTAGATATTATGTGCTGGTTTCATCAGCAGAGGCGGAGGCACTGGCTCATTGTGCTGTGGGCTTTGCTGCTGGATTGAATACATTTTTTACGGACTTTTTAACACAATGGTTTGGTAGAAATGGTCGTGACTCAGCCGGTAATCATTATTCCTGGCAATCACATTTCAGCATGACAGTGTTACTCATCTTACTGCAACACAGAAGTCGTTACAGTTAAGTTTCCTAGTGGAATAAAACTTTTTTGCTCCTGAGTTATGAATGGAAAGTTTTTGTATCCGGCCCGCGATCTGTGTGTCGCCACCATTACTGCGGTGGTAACTCGACAGTGACATCGATTTTAACATTATTCAGAATTTAGATATTAGACATTGGTTGTGACAATAGCCAGAATAGATAATAGAAAAAATGAAAGATGAAGCACAATGCGACCATGACGATGAAAAATGTGCTGTCGCCACTCAGCTTGTGTTCCTGAATCGTCGGCCTTGCTGGAATTCTAGTGACATTCGACTTTAACATTATTCAGAATTTAGATATTAGACATTGGTTGTTGACGATAGCCAGAATAGATAATAGAAAAAATGAAAGATGAAGCACAATGTAATATACTCACATTACTGTACTAGCATGCTAGCTTAATCGTCTTACTGCAACACAGAAGTAGTTACAGTTAAGTTTCCTAGTGGAATAAAACTTTTTTGCTCCTGAGTTATGAATGGAAAGTTTTTGTATCCGGCCCACGGTCTGTGTGTTCCAGCATCAAGTGTCACCACGATTACTGCGGCGGTAACTCGATAGTGACATCGATTTTAACATTATTCAGAATTTAGATATTAGACATTGGTTATGACAATAGTCATTACTGTACTAGCATGCTAGGTTAATCAAAAAAAAAGAACTGAATGTAATTATTAGGGGAAAAAATGCAAATTTGTGTTTGTTTTTATAGGTAATCAGGATCATTTTATTGATCTCCTGGCAACAAAATGCCAGGTCGGCCTACAGGTCACTACAATAATATCAGTTAATCAATAATAATCATAAAAGTCTTGATTCTTTCTGGTAAACATACCCAGAGAAGCTCTGTAAAGTGTGTGGTCTCGGACAGGGAGAGGCTTCACATTCAGTTTCTTTCCAAAGTTGGAAGTTTGCCACTTTTGTTAGAGCAGCTGAGAAATGTAAAGGTTCTTCCCGATTTTGTGAGACATCACTGTGAAAAGTAACGTTACATAGAAGGTGAAAGGTAAGAGTAGAGTCACAGCAGTAACGGCGACTTGTCTACTTCCAGTAGTTCACCAGATTCGTGTATATTCCATGTGTGGCTTTTTGTTCCATGCCATTGTTGTTTAAGCTGGACGTGTGGTTATGCACAATATTTCCCTCTTGGCAAGCTGCCTCCGACTGCTGCGCCGATAAACAACCTGTGTAATGCAGCAAGATGGAGTCGTTTTATCTGACTAACCATCTTAAACTGTGTTTTTATTGCATATTAGCTCCACCATCAAACCCAAAATGCAGCAAATGGATTTGCTTAATATCTGATGAAACATATTTGTTGTAAGTCTGAGCCGGACAAAGAGGAAAATTAGGAAGATAAACACCGAAACAAGTAAAAAAAAAGTGTTTGGAGGAACCAGCGTTTGCTTTAATCGAGATTACTGATGAAAGAGAGTTTAATTAACGCTCGTTAACCCGCAACACAACCCGCAGTGATGAGATCGAGCTCAGGCCACCTCGACAACCAGAACATTTTTTAGTGCTACTAAAAAAAAATAAACTCTCTCAACCCACACACACACACACGCACATCGACCCACATGCTCACACACTTGAGGCTATTAAATATGCCAACACTTCATCTCCGATCTTAGACGAGGACAGACTGTCACAAGGTTCAGTCGCACGCACACATGCACACGCTGATCTCCGAAGCAGCGGGACACAGCGAAGGCACAGTTGCCCCCGGGGCAGTTAATCACACTCGTAAAAGAAACTCTGATGCAACAATTTGCAGAAGTAACAAAGACAAGGTCAATAGATGCATTGTATCCGGGTGGGGTATTTGTGCCCGCAGCTAGCCGAATGACTTTGAATAGTGCGCAACAATCTTTGGCCGAGAGCAAATAATGTGCCGTGTCACATTAGGTTTATAAAAGCGTGCGCACACCGCCCGATGCCACGTGTGGTTCCCCCCAATAATTAGACCATATGAATTACTGCACAGGCCAGCCGAGCCAAACAGCGACAGAAGATTACTTTGCTTGGCTCGTTTGTCAGGTTGCCGGGCAAAGACCATCCTTAATGGCGAGGACTGAAGAGTTTAGGGGGCTGTGATTAAGGTCATACGACGCGTTATCATAGTCATTGGTTTTTCCTGCTGATGTAAGCTATCGGCGTGATGGAGGAGGCTCGTGGCGGTGTGAGACGCGGAGGAATTGATATCCCGCAAAAGGATCTGGTTATCCAGGGGCTATCAGTGCGACTCTTTCTCTCCCCGCACTAATTGACTGGAGATAGACCCCTTCAGGCGGTGGCACACCATTTCTCTGTTTAATGCAATCAGCCGTCTGCGGGGTTTGTTAGCTCTCCACAACCCTTGGCGTCCTTGCAGAGGAGCTTGAAGGATCGTCGCTCTCCTGTTGTCCTGCTCGCTCGCTCGAGGAGGAAACACTGATCACACTGAGTGCGTTTCCTCCTCAATCCTGCTGCCTCCGTCACCACGAACAGATAGTCTGAAGGTTATCGAACGCTTAATAACATCACTGCGATTCCCACTGCGGCAGCATTTTATATTGAGGTCCTTGTATTAAGGCGATTGTAGGACACTTAGTAACATTAGTAAGACGCCGATGCAAATGTTAATAACAATATCAATTCATTTACATTTACATTTTAGGGCATTTAGCAGACGCTTTTGTCCAAAGCGACTTACACTGATGGTGGTGGCTGCACATCAGGAGCAGTTTGGGGTTCAGTATCTTGCCCAAGGACGCTTCGACATGCAGACCAGGGGAATCAAACCAGCGACCTTCCGATAACAAGACCCTGGCTCTACCCCTGAGCCACAGCCGCCCCATATTCATATTATAAGAATAAGGGTGTCACGATTTCGATTTTAATTCGAAATCGACTGAAATTGAGGCACAATCTCGAACTTCGAATTAAAAAAAGGGATCATCGATGCTGCCTCGCCCCCACGTCACGTCCAGTCGGCTTGCCAAATGGAAAAAAACACACACCTGTTGAAGTGCTGCGAGTCAGCCTCCTCTAACTTAGCTACTAGCTAAGCCAGTAGCTGTTAGCTACAGCCAGTCAAACGATAGCATGGTGTTACACCATTCCTGTTCGGCTCCCGGACCGTGGTCGGGAAGCACAGGGGAGATGATTTCCTCCAGGGCCAAAGTTTCTGTTTCCCTTCGGGGTGAACCTCACTTTCACGTGTTAAGCTGGTCAGGAAATAAGACCAGGGAGCTTTGCTGTATCTGGAGGAGCCGTCGCCTTTATTCACAGCCAAACTGCAGCCTACATTGTAAACTTTATTGCTGTCGCTACTACTGCGACTCCTTTCTCTCTCATTCGTTCACTGCCCGCACGTACACACGCTCCCTCACTCTCGCTCGCCCACTTACACCTCACGCACCACAGTTACAAAAGAAACTAGATGGCAGGTTAATTTGTTTAAGTTTCCAATTGACTGAAGATATAAGTTATTGTTGCATTATGTTATTTATAAATGTTTTAAATTTGACAATGTAGTGTGGGTCATTGTGAACAAAGGTCAGATATTATATGGCATAAAAGTCTAGTCTAAAATGGCATAAAAAAAAATACATGTAAAAATCGAGAATCGAATCAAACCGTGACCTTAGAATCGAAAATGTAATCGAACCGAAGATTTGGAGAATCATGACACGAATCATGAAGACTTTTATTAATGTCTTACACGTGTCTTATAATTTCTTATAACAGCATCACAAACATATTTACTGACTTTAGCTTAGCTAAGTTTTTAAGTTAGGTCGGTAGGGAGGTTGAGTTAGCAAAAAAAATAACAATCGCTTGGTCGGTAAGCTATAAAGGTGTTGAACAAAGTCATAAGGCTTCGAGTCAGGGTCTTGATTTAGCTAACTTCCTGTCCTCTCTTTGCGTCACCACACTTGCACGACTCCTTTCTTTTCCTCAAGCGTTTTTCTTCACCTGGCGTGTTTGGTAGCTTAACCGTCACCTAGAAGCGCTGGGATTGGTAGCTTCACCCGGTCCACCATTGCTGGTAAAAAAACAGGAGGATCCCGCTCTCCTGGAGGAGAGACATGGGTTACTGACCAAACACTCAAAGCTGTTCATGATGCTTTTATCTCACGTCATATTAACATTTAATATTGTTAAGCATCATGAGGACCTTCAAGGGTCCTATTACCTTTAAACTAATGCTTATTACAAGCACATTCATATAAAACCACTTCACTGCTTGTCACATTTTCTATTAAAGAGATGCTTCCCTGTGCAGAGTAGTAGCACACGGGTCGAGTTCAGACCCTGAGCAAACATATAACCCACATTTCATCACCTGTGTGTGAATATTGGGGCATAAGAGCCAAACTAATCATTTTAGCGAGGAGCTGTGTGCAGAAAAGAGATCCGCCATGAAGCATTCTGGGAGGAGGTGGGAAAGAGGGGACATTAGTTATGCTAATTAAAAAAGATGGGAGTCAAAGGGAAAAAAGAGGAAGGAAAATTAAATGAAGCCGAAAAAAAGTGGAGCAGAAATTAAATCTGGGCTCAGAGCAAAAAGTGAAAACAGGGAGCAGTGACAGTGACACGACAACGCAGCGCTTTAGCTTCGCTGCGGATCCTTAAAGTGGCCACAGTGGGGGACGAATGGTGAGAAAGAAAATGACCCTCACGCTGCGTGCCACACAGGAAACTAAAAACCCTGCCCGGTGATCAATCTTGGTGCCCTACTTGTTCTCTCGCATTTACCGTGCACACTGGCACTGTACTCTTTCAGGGCTGACAGGATCCTCCGGTGATGCAAGTTTAAGCTTTTTTTTCTGAGAGCTCCAATTTAGCAAATAAAAATCCTGTCTCCCCTCCGCGCGATTTCAATATGAAAGACAGTCTAATGATTCCTCTCGAGTAGTCGTGAAGGAGGCACTTTTTTTTTCTGCAGCCGGATTTATCACACGCCGCCTTTTGTCGTGTTTGTTTTATCGCAAGCTGTTTGCCCGAAGAGGCCTGGCTGCTCTCGCTTGTCAGACATGTTTTAAGGCTCTCTCTCTCTTTTTTTTTGCTTTTTTTTTTGTTTGTTTGTTTCTAATCCTGCTCTGTGCTGCTACCGCTACTGTTAGCGGCGGTATCAGACGCCAATCCAGCCCGGTTCTGCAAAGGATGCAAAAATATAATTGTTTCAGTTTTCTGCACTCTTGATTTTGCGTCATGAATTTTTATCATGACCTTTTTTTTTTCTTCTTCTTCTTCTTCTTCTGCATTCCAGATTTGTATGATGCAGATTGGAATTGACAGTATTGATAGTGTAAAATGTTCAAAAGTACTTCCAGCTAGATTCTGATGAATAGAGTATGTTAAGTTGGGTAATTTTAATATAATTGGTAAACTTTTTTTCTTTTCTACTTTTCTTTTCAGGAACCGTTTCAGGCTAACATGGCCAGGATTAAAGATCTGGTTAGGCTTTTGTTTTGTTCTTGTGTGTGTCGTGTCTCGTGGTGTTGCTTCTATTTCCTCTTTATGAGTTCAAATGGAAGTATTGTTTGAGTCTGGTGCTTCGCCCCTGACAACCTTTTACTTTACTGCCTTCTTTCTTTTCAGAGAAGAGAATCCGCGACTCTGTCCAAGAAGGCCAACAACACCTTCAACATCGTCGGCACCACCTACGCCATCAACGTGGCGAAGGACCAGGGCCTGACGACCATCTCCAAGAGCGCCGGCGGGCCGTCGACCAAGCACCCCTATCTCCACAAAATGGACGACCCGTACACGGAGGCCAAGAAGTCCTACAACCGCGTCAGCAAAGTGGACAAGATCTCGCGCATCATTTTCCCGGTTCTGTTCTTCATCTTCAACCTGGGCTACTGGGCCACATACGTCAACAGAAAGCCCGCCATCATGAAGGCAAACAACCTAAACTGAATTTAGACTAAATGTAAGGCTTTGATCTGTGTGGTTTTTTTGGAGGGTAGACGAGTTTGCAGGAAGTCCATCACATCTTATCGTGTATGTGTGTGTGTGCGAGTGAGCGAGCGAGCGCGTTTCGTGAGCTTTTTTTCTTGAGAGTTTGATATTTTGCACGTCCGTATAGATGGAAGGCGAATTTTAAACACATAGTAGATTCACACGTATAATCGAGGACCTCGGAGGGAGCACATTCTCACACCGGACTGTGTTTGTGTAGCGTTTATTTTCTTCCCCCCGACACACACACACACACTTATCTCTGGCCCTGTTCCCCGTTGTGAGTAACCCTTTGCCGTATCTTGATTGCTTGCTTGTTTTGTAGAGTAGTCGAAAATGTGTTTCCCCCACTATGTTTTGACATGTTTCTGCGCTTTGCTTACGATAAGTCAGAGCGAGCATGCCGTCGAAGTTTTCCCCCCCATCGCAGCTCATTACCGACGATAAGGTTTTGACACGTCCGTCGAGTCGACCACATGCATGCACGCACGCACAGCGACGCATCGGACGGGAAAAAAAACGCCAGAGGAGCCGTCGGTCGTCGGTCGCTGTGCTGTGCTCCGTTAGCCGGGGGGGCGGCCTGTATGGCTCCATAGGAACATCATTAATAATCGTCAGTGTCTGGCCTTCAGCTCGTGCTGAATCTCAGCAGACCCGATGCGGTATCATCTGGAATTGCTTTTTCCGCGTCCCGCGAGGCTGCCTGTACATTTTCTAGTCCAGTGGGCTCTTATTGTTTTAAAAAACTGGGCTGGGTGTGTTTTCGATGACAGAGAAAGCCATGTGCCTTGGTGAATACACACATGATTAAAAGAAGAAAAAAGAGGCTTTGTCACGCTCACACTCGCATTTCACATATATGCACAAACAGTCTGTGTGTATATTACACGCAAACTGGTGTCCGCAGGCTCCGTGCACGACAGTATGCGCCCCCCCCCCACCCTCCCCACCCTCCCATGGGCACGAGCACCCAGTGTAAAATTGCCCATTAGCGTGGAAGGTTAACAGACCTCTCTGCCTGTGAAGAGACGAAGCGGAGAGATTAACGGTCCCCAACAATTATCACGTGCGTTTATGTTTTGGCGTCTCCGCGAGCCGAGCGGTCGAAACGGATCCACCACCATTACCTCAGACTGAAGTCGAATTCTGAACCACGGTTTATTATTCACGGAAAATGCAAATAACACTTTAAACATCCGATCCTACCAGACATCCTGATTTATTTAAGTATATTCTTTTGTTTCCTCTCCATCGGTCACTGTCGCTGTTTTTTTTTTTGCTCCGTCATGATTTTTCTTTCTGCATTTCTGCCACGTCATGAACCAGATATCGATTCATGTGCTTTTTGCCCTTTTATACCTGATTGTGTACAGTACATTGGTGTTGATTTGATTGTCTACATTTGCTGTACTGTTTTTGTGATTGAAGTAGACAACAAAAGGCCAATACGTCACAGTCATGCAGTACTTTTCGAAACAAATGTCGGAGACACCGTCGTCACTGGAGACTGCTGCGCTGCCAAATCAATAAGACGACTGCCTGATTTATCCAACAACGCCACAATAAACTGAATTTAATCGTTGTGATCGAACTGCAGAATCGTCTCCAGCTGATGTGAACGTCTCCAACTTTTCCGTTTGTTAAAGTGACATCTGTATTTTTTGTTATGTGTGAATACGTGTTGATACAGATGTTTTTTTGTTTTTTTTGCCGGATGCACTCTGGATAGTTTTGCTTCAGTATAGACTCGGATGGCCACTGTACTTTAGACCCGAACACGCAGTGGATTTCTTAAAAAAAAACTGTGTCTTCAGTGGTAAAGCATAGGAGAAAAATGTGTTGTGGCCTCTTTTAAAAGGTGTGTTACTAACACGAAACATGTATAATGTATCAGTCATAGGTTAATGCATGACAATCTGTACACGTGTCTGTCTGCAACCTCCAATAATGGTGTTTGTCACACTGAAATAGGGCTTAGGATCAATGTTTCTGTAGTTCATCCCAGTTACTCATCAATTACCTGCTCATATCCTCGGCAACATCTGCATAAACGCACTTAAAATCCAATTATTTGTGCATATTGATGTGATGCTAATGATTCACGGCTGGCACGGAGTTCTGAAAGTGTTTTTTCACCCTCATTTGGTCGCACACAGATTTCAGGTTTAATTGAACTCTACGAGCGATCTCAGTTACAAACGATAAAATACAAAATGAGGAGAAAAAAAAAAGGGGTCGGGAGATGCACGACGACGTAAACTACCGTTTAATATTCAGGTCACATTCTGACTTGTAATTGCAGGTTTCAGCTTAGATACAACAAAATGAAGGATGGTAATGTATTTATTTTTTTAATTATTCTTGAAAAGCTGAACAACAGATTAGATATTTGTTATTATTCACTTCATTATGATGGTTGTATCATTCTCACGGACTCCACTCGTGCCGTGTTTTCAAATTATTTGACGAATCTTTTAACCAAAACAACAAAATTTAAACAAATCTTCCTCTCACATGCGGCCCGGAGAGTCTTTAGAGGACATACTGTTCACTTCGGCCCGAGTGAAGATCTCCTGGTGAACCATTTTCATATTCAAACAACACATAAACTCAAACAATGACGAGACTGTCGTGATAAATCATGACACTAAACTCCGGAGGAGGTTTGTGAGGAACTCATTACATTTTTATAGCCACATCAAATTACAAATCAGGCGGCTGTGTCCCTGTTTTTTTAATACTTCCTCATATTTTTCTACAACATAGGACAACAATGCAGTTCTGGTAGAATATCAGTTTTTTGTGTCTCTGATTTTGATCATTTTGTCTCGAACAAACTGATTCATGAGCTCGCACACATCAGCTGAGGGCGTATCCAAGCCTGCTGGCTGCTGCTAATTCAGGATCTGATGACACAGAGCGGCTCATGTTTATGCATGACTCCTCTGAGTAATGCGATCGAGGTACTGTAGGTAAGTAGTTGTGAGAGGGAGCAGCCGCTGAATATTTGAACCGCCTTTGTGAGACAACTCGCCTCGGAGACAGTCGTCCTCCCGAAACGACACAAACCTCCTCCGTCATAAATATCACCAATATGCTCGCCCGCCTCGAGCCGGCTGATATGAGCGCGAGCTTGTGTAATGTGGTGACCAAAGACGCGTTCACATGGCAACCTCGTGTGTGTCAGGAGTGTTTTAATGGTCCAGAAGAAAATAATTGAATCACATCCACAGTGAGAAGGGGTTGAAATACATCTCCCCTTACAAGTTTTGTAATTTATAATGGTTTACCAGGAGATTTCGTTAAGAGTTTAGTCTATTTTATGTGTTTCTTTACTCTTAAAAGTACCATTTTGGAAAAGAGGCTCCGGTATTAAGCATGAAACATCTCGAGAACTGCTCATCTAAACTTAAAAAAGGTCCCGTGTCTGGGATTTTGTCTAATTATACTTCTAGCAACTAAGAATCCTTGTGGTTTTGTTACCTCAGAATAAACCTTTGTATCTATAGAGGGAGTTAGTCCACGGCCCTGTTTCTACGGTAGCCCAGAGCGGACAAACACAGCAGTGGAGGGTGAGACGACGAGTGTTCAGGTGCAGTCTGTAGCCTCGCCTCTAGGTGTCACTAAATCCCACACACGGGACCTTTTATAGCAAACTTGAGATAAACAACCGGCTGTAACTGCGACCAGGAACAAAAGCGTTCAGTCCGAATGTTACGTCGCCGATGCTTCAAATTATTAGGTTTAGCAAAAACATCTCTGTCTTCATCTGTTCTTGAATGTACTGTAGCGAGCGATGGACAGCACGCCATCTGGCGCCATTTACTAATAAACACGTCCTGTAGATCTCGACGCTGCAGCTCCCTGGGTCCTCGGCGATACACCTGCCGAGCGTGAAGTTTCTAAACCTTTTTATTATTCACGTATCTTGTGATATTGTGTATCTGTGTGTTGCAACAACAAAAAAAAAGGGGGGTAAAAACACTTCCAGAGCCGCAGAACCACAAACTCTGCACTCTGCTGCAGAACGTACAGGCAGACCGACGACCACGGCGAACAAATCATGCAGAAAAACATGAGAGATTGATTGTTTGATCAACTTTTAACTGTGAAAGACGAAAAAATTGTGAGATGTGAGCATGAAGCATGTGCACCTGGCGTCTTCCGTCCAGAGTTTGTGGTGATTCAGGAATGTGTTGAACATCTGTGTTCCTGATGGACAGGTCTCCGCTGTATTGTTGCCATTTAGGTCCGGTTCGGATTGTGTAGATCCATGTGGTGAATATTTCCCCTCGCAGGGCCAGAGTTAAACACGTCATCCTATAAGATAAAGTATATTAAGAGTATATCACCATAGGAATATATATTTATGCTACTCAATCAGTACGGCATTAAATATTATATGTTTTATACGACATAACCTCCGCAGCAGCATCGACGCAGAATCTCTTGATGGGTAGAAAAAGCCGTAGACAAATAGAGAAACTGATACTAATTATTATAAACTAAATGGCAACAATTCTAATTGCTCAGAATAGTGTTACCAAGTTGTGAATTTGTAGATATATCGTGGAATCGATCCAATAGTTTTTCTGTGAATATTGATATGTCACGTCATTTATTTTTTACATCCGATAAAGTACCGCTGTCTTACATGGAGCTCTGTAACGCGGCGTAGAGATAAATACTCATCGAGCTAACTTACTACGAGATTCAGTACCTTGTGTGCACTTTTTTCAAAACCTAACTGTGAATTAGCAGCTGTCTGCAAGCAAGAGTTGTACACACTGTGTTCTCTCTCTCCAGCAATTTCACTGCATGTCCCCAACGCGTCGGGAGACCAAACACTTCCTCCACAAAGACAGCTCCGGGAACATGGTGGACTTTGTGTTTTTCGTAGGGGGAAGTGGCTCTCTGCAGTATACGCTCAGTGACTGGACTCTGTATGTTGCCCTCTCTCGTTCATGTTCTTACTGTATGAGATGTAGTGAATGGAAATGGGGATTAAAAGGACGTTGTATTTTGTGTCGGAGTTCATTCAGCCGCTCTTGGTCACGTTCGAGACTCGGGAAGGTTTTTGACTCGTCCGACGTCTCCTTCAGAGGCTCATTTGAAAAGTGTTTTTTTTTTGTCTGGTTCCTGTCGAGTTTGTGGCGCTGACACTGATTTGTTGTGGATGGAAAAAATCTGGCAGGACAGCGTGAGGACATCCGACAGGGAACAGAACATTCAAATGAAAGCACGGCCAATTAAAATGTCTCGTTATATTTCTGTCAAGTTTGGCAACACGTGCGACTCAGAATATGAAGGACGTTTGTGCATCTTATCCCAAAGGTGTTTGAGGGATCGGGATTTGAGATTTCCTTTCAAATCTGCAGGTATTCAAAGACTAGACGTGAATTCCTGCCCTCCGATCTGAAAGCTTCAGGTAGAAACGCTCGATGAAAGCTGGAACGGTCGGTCAAAGAGCACAGCCGAACATGTAAACATGTTTTCAGGCGTGGATGGTGAACTTTGACTGGAAGGTGCTGCAGCAATTCATCAAATTCCCAACAAGCTTTGCTCTTTGTAGCATCTATAATATCTACAATATCACCATCTCATCTCAATAGATACATAGGGAGTCAGAAAAAGTAAAGTGTGTGAACAAAGCAGAGGTGAAAATTACCGAGCGTCTCCAATAAACAAGCCTCTGAAGGTTACCGTGGCCGCCTGGCTGCCGTCCAGTCCCGACTGCCCTGTAGGGGCCTTCGGCTGCACAGGAACGCTATTATGTCTGAAGCTAAAACGCCTCATTTTTCTCAGCACGCCGGGGAAAATACGCTCGCTTAAAGCTCCCCGCTCGGACGTATAAGGTTGTTTGCTTGCCTATGCTCGCGATGATGAATGAAACAATCCATTATACGTTTACAGGCCGCCGCTCGCAGCAGCTCGAGCGCCGTGTAGTGCTGTTTGTGTGAGCTGCACAGTGTTGAGCTCATTTACCTGAAGCACAGAAAAAAATGTTGAGAGAATTTGATCACAGTGAGGCTAAAGACCTGCACGCCTTCGATCTTTTAGTCAGTTTGAAGGCCGTCTTCTACCTGGATAATAGCTCTGTTTGAATAAAAACCCAGGACAGAAAGGAATGAATGAATTCCTGACATCAACGTCTTCAACACAAATCACTGAATTATAGAAGATAGAGATCGCTATCGATGCATAACGTCGGAGCAAAAGCAGAAAAACAGTGTTACTTAAGCAGCAGCCTGCCTTCACAGGATGCAAAATGCCAAGTTACATTAGTCATGACGCATCTGCAAGTGTGCTGCCGTTGTTTTAAGTGTACAAACTGATCACCAGAGTCCACAGACGGCGACACCGAACATCCACACAGGGCTGATGTGCTTCTCTCCGCGACGCGAGGACGAAAGTAATTTATGTTTTCCGCGCCGACCCCTCTCATTGATGTGCAAAACAGGACGAGAGGGAAGAAAGCAGCTGATATCTGATCTCTCCTGACTTATGAGGTCGGCGCCGGCCGATCCTGCCAGACATAAAAGATGCCCCCCCCCCCCGTTTGTTTATCAGCCTCCGTTCACCGCTGATCTAAAAGCGTCCACCTAGTGGATTATAGCTGCCTCCAACCTCTTTGTCCAGACATGCTCGTCTTCACGGCGGATAAAGATTCAGTGCTTTCATGTGTCTGTTGGTGAAATAAGACAACGGAGTTCATGAAAAAACAAACATTCAGAGGAAACGAAAAAGCTCAAAGACGTCCGATGTTACTGTGAAGTCCAACGTGAATCTCACAAACATGCAGAGAGGAGAAGAGGTGCAGAAACGCGTCTTAACATGGAACAGATTAACACGAATGGTTGGTTCTTTGGCCCTGACAGTCGTCGTTTCCTGCAAGCGAACACGCACCGAGTTCAGCATTCTGCAGAAATAAAGGAGTGACAATGACGAATAAGACATGTGGGATGTGCCGATGTTAAACGGGATGTGAAGCATTCAGAAAATAGCCGAGCCAAAGTCAAATATTTGTGGTCAGATCCTTTATTAACGCACTGTAACAAGTACCAGCAGGTCATTCTTGAGTAAAAGTAAAGATTAATGAAATATCACTTGGGTAAAAGTCATTCAACTTTCCCAGATTGGAAAAATATCCTGAGATAATGAGATAATTAACTTGTAATCTTGGGGTCAAAATGGTCACAATGAACAAAAACACCAGCTGGTAGACGACACCGCGTGGCCTTTGACCCAACAAAGCAACGACAAGCGGCGCAGAAAAAGAAACTGCTGAACTGGGATCAGCTCATGTACAGCATGTAAGGCCGAAAGGAAAGACCACATTTCTCGACAGGAGGAGAAACGCACCTACTGTTAATCATCGAGCAACATGATCAGAGGCTTCTGGGTAAAAGGTTGCTCAAGGGAAGCTCGGTTCTTTGATCGGCTGCATGTAAACAGGCACATTAGCTGAATATTCATGTTTGTTAGCCACGTCAGCACGTTCATTGGAGTAAGTTTTGTACATGTGCTCAACAATAAACTGCATTCACATCGGACAAACCGGACGCCAGCTGATAGACGACACCTCGTGGCCCTTGACCCAACAAACAACAAAAAGAAACTGCTGAACTGGGATCAGCTCATGTACAGCGACCAACAACTGTCAACTGTGCAGGTGAAAGTGACTCGCTGAAAAGAAAAAAATGCCTTGAAGCAGGTAATTTCTACTTATGATGACCTTAAGTGTGCCGTTATGAGTTTAAGTTGGCGACAAGTGCAAACAGCAGCGTTAAACTGCAGCCCAGACGCTCTACAGCCCTTCAGATGTAATTATTAAAATTTAGTGAAAGGAAGCCGTCACATTAACACTAATTACTTTGAGCTTCTAGTGCTGAGCTGAACATGAAGAGCATGTGGATGTGACGGCCACAAAAACCTTGAGTTTGCCACGAAAGCCAACGTTACAGGGAAATAATTATGTGAACGAGTGAACACTGAGCGTCACATTTACATCACAAAAGCCATAAAACCTGCAGTGTTAACTCTCTAAAAGAGACCTTTCTCTAGTCAGACGTAGTCATAAAAGAAGAAGAAAAGAAGCTAAGAGGAGAATATTCAAGCTCGTGTCAGCTAATGCTTCCCACATTTAAGCACTCATGACTCAACACTGTTCATAAATAGCATGAAAGCATCATAATGCACCTTTCACATGACGACCGAGAGACACAAGGACACGACGAGAGCTTCACACTGAATTAAAAGCAGCAGGACGGCAGAAATTAAAAGTTAGCAGATGCAGAGGTAGAGCAAAAACTAGCTGCAAGCCTCGGCGGCCATGTTGCCTGAGGGGCACAAAGGATCAGTGACCGCTGACTGTGGTTCCAGACGGCAGGACAGGTGAACCCCACATCCAGCTTCAGGTGTGTGTTTGAGGCCTACAGGTGACAGAACTATAGGACCAACAACAATGTATAGCAGCTAGGAGCACAGGTGAGCTTGATGAGAGGAGGGAGCAGCAGACGTTACTCTTTTAAAGGCTCCACTCCACACATAAGACATTCGAACTTACCAGAGATGTTAAAATATCACAGGAGTTGCTAATAACAACACTGTCTTTGTCCTGTTAAGCCACGTCTAATGGCTTTACACCTCGTATTTCAATTGTATTTATATATCTTTTTCATTTTTATTTCAGTTAAGTGTTGTCTTTTGCTCAGTGACCATGGCTGCTGTCACTCTTTAACCCCATTGTGACCATTTTAACCCCAAGATTACAAGTTAATTATCTCATTATCTCAGGATAAGGAGCTAATTATTTGTCTCTGAGGAGAACGCAGCTGACAAGACTTACAAGAATGCAGAAATGTTCAACGCTAATGGCGTATTTTTTAATCATGGTATTGATAATTGCAGTGACTGAACGTACATTTGCTAAAGTACTGTACTTAAGCACTTCTAGTATTTCCATTTTCTGCTACTTTATACTTCCACTATACATTTTGGAGGAAAATACTGAAGTTGTCACTCACTTAGTTACTTGTTACCGGGCAGATTTGATGCTGCACCTCAGCCCAAGTAGTGTATTTCTTTTTCAATTAATTAATTTGATCAGCAGTCTGATTAAAAAAGAAACTAATGACACTGATTCTGATCATCAGAAAAATACTGAATGACGGATCCCATAATCTACCAGGTATACAGTTTATATGCATGTAAATATATGTATAATTTACTTTTTTACTTGTACTTTTTACAATCTGGGAAAGTTGAATGACTTTTACCAAAGTAATATTTCATTAATCTTTACTTTTACTCAACAATAACCTGCTGGTACTTGTTAAAGTGCTGGATAATTGTGCGTTAATAAAGGATCTAACCACAAATATTTAAGTCATATAGAGTTAAATCTTCATTTAAATTCCCTGTGTGAACTCTAATTGGACCGTTTTTACCATCAGCACCAGCCGCCCTTGAATCTGACCAGAAAACATATTAGTCCAACTCATTACAGGACACTTGGTTTGCTCTCCAGGAGAAACCAAATTTGATGTCAAATGCATCCAAACTAATCCAACCATGTAATTTAACATTAATACAAATGTATATATATGTAGGTCATGACTGAAGGCACCACTCGCACCAAAATATGCAATTTCGGGGCAGCGACTGTGGCGAACCTGTCCTCTCTGTGAAAATGAAATGGGAACATTTTAACATGATCTCTCGGGAGATTTCGGATTAGTCGCTGTCGTGGCGGTCTGACAATGCGGACTGACATTTAATGAGTCAATCATCGTTCAGCTTCTGAAAGCCTGACCTTCATTCCCACCGACGTCTCTGACAACCACATGCAAAGCTCTGCTATCATCTATAATCGTAGCCTTTTGTATCGAGCAGGTGCCGGAGCTGTTCGTCCTCGGGGTCGTCGCTGACGGCCTGCTTCTGTCCGCCGCCCGGCTTCAACCACTCAGGTGATTTCTCTGAATTGAACCATCAGGGTCCACTTCACCGATGCAGTCTCCTCCAGGTCCAGCTTCCTCCGAGACTTGACATTATTATTTCAGCCACTTGTCATTTAGACGAGCGAAATAACCTTTTATTATTAATCCGGAGAGAATCTGCAGAACACAGCGTCCCGTTGGAGTTTTCCACATGATGTCGTCTTTATTAGAATCATCCAGGGTTTACAAGCGATAACATCATGTAAGTATGATAAGAGTGTGAGTCGTCGTCGAGTCTCAAGTGTTTTATTACGTCTTTTTCCCGTCAACACAGCCATAAAAACTAGACTCTCCAGCGTTGTTTACTCCGGCTTCTTCTCCCTCCAGGGCCCCTCCTCCTCTTTGATGACACCTTGTAATATTAGTAAATTAACTGAAGCTCGACTCAGCTCGGCGGTTTTTCTACTGAGCGAGATCCCGCCGGCCTCCCCTCCTTCCCCTCGGTGTATGCTGCTTCTCAACGATTAGTTCAGGTACTGGAACCGAACAGTCACTTTGCCTGAAGGGTTCGTTGGGGGGCAGGCTTTTGTAGCTTTGTTTGTTAATGAGGTTGCTTCTTTTGTGCACGAGTGGAAGTAATATTTGAAAATGTCTGCATTCATGTTATATATTCAAATACCCTCATTCTAGAGGAAAAAGTAATAAATGTTAATCGAATCAAATCAAATTGCCTCGTAGGTTCACCGCTCTGTACGAGCACAAACTGTGAGCGAGCTGTGCCCTCTAGAGTTTGATCTCTTTAGAGGACTTTTCCAGCTCAAGTACAAATTAAATAGCCACATATCTTCATGTAAAAGGGACAGTTCACCCCAAAATCAATGCATATTTTTCCTCTTAGAAAAAAAAAACTTTTGAAAAAGCTCAACAGCAATGTGTCTTTCCAAACTGTCAACTGTTTTCTTTCTGTGTCACCCAGCAGAAGGTCGAGTACATCTACTCATGGACGAGAGTCGAGCTAACTGAGCTAGCTAATTTTACAGCAACACTGTCAATGTTTACATCGCGCACTGTCACAAGTATCCGTGAGTAGATGCACGCTTACTCCTGCACGGTGAAACGGTTTAGTTCGACAGGATGGAAATGGTACCTGAAAAATGTTTGATTTTGATGATTTGAACTGTTTACAGACAAAGCATTTATGCTCTGGTCTTGCTTCTGCAGCACTGTGTCGGGTAAAGCAGCTAACATTTGGTAACCTTTGTAAGAAAAGACGATTTTTGAATCTTATTCCCAACTTCGTCAAATAATGACACCTCCAACGATTCCAGAGTGTCAGTTTTTGGGGAGCTGGGGAAAGCCAGAGTGTTGTTATTTGAGGGGTTTCGAAAATCAACTTCTCTAACAAATAGCACCTTTTAAAGTGAAAATGAAATAAGAGTCATTATGTATTCAACCTCATGCCAGTGGAGAGCTGCAGCAATCGTCTAATCAACTGAAGTAGATGGAGACTAATCCAAGTATCTGCAAGCTCCGAGTTGCAAATGAATTTAAAAAGACAATATCTCGCTCGTGCATCCACTTCAGACAAGGTGTGTGCCGACACTTTTAGCTTATAGCGGCTACGTTGCTTTAAAAAGCCGTGGATGACCTTTATGAAACAAGTCCCCATCTACTTCAGTTATCTGTGAGGATGCTGCAACACTGTTTTGCCGTGAAGCTTCAGCAATGATTGATGGACTGTGAGTAGATGATGACAGAACTTATCCTTTAAAGCTTGTAACTCAAATCCAAATACAAGATTTGCTAAAAACAAACACAAATTCCTCTTCAGGCTGCCTTTATGCAGGAATTTGCTCCGTTCAGTGCTCCACAGCCGCCACTAGATCTTACTAAAGAGTCACATTTTGCTCATCGCACCTTTAATGGCGATGGGATTTTATCACATGTGGAAAACAGCCAATAAAAAAAAGAAACAACTGTTTGCGTTTCAATCGTGAGTGTAACCCTCTCTTTCTCAGACGACTGTGTTTGATGGTTTTGTCATTTCGCATGCCTGGGAAGAGATCGCCTCGTAAACGCCGATGATTCCTCAAGCATACGAGAGCAGACCGGCTGGTCCAAACGCTGCGACGAGGCTATTCATCTGCCTCTTTCAGTGGTGACGCTGCACTCTGCTGCTGCTGGGACAGGCTCAGGCCCCGGTGGCTCCAGACTGAGGATGACTAACAAATGGGTCTGGAAATAAATAACGATGTGACCCGGAGGAAAAGACGGGGAAAGTTTACTTGCATACTTTATTGAAGAGGAGACACTGGATTCACTGTTGTACCTTCTCAACCAATGTGTCAGATGACTTATAACACATCCAGCAGCAGCAGCTCAGATCAACATGGACTCCAGGAGTTCAATTTCAAATTCCACCCATGATTTTCAGCTTAGGTTACGCCATCGATTAGCGGGTTTAAATTGGACCATGTTGGCATGTTTCTCGAGCTGTTAGCACACTTGACAGCGTTAGATTAGCCGTGGTGGAGTGGAAAGGCTCCGATGCCCCGCAGTCAGCACGGGGGTATCCTCGCGGTGGAAAACAAGTCGACAGCTGTACTCGTCCTTGGGAAAGATAACCCGGCGCGAGCGGGAGAAGAAAAGGCAGAGAGGAGCAGAGGCAGACATTTTATAAAAGGTGATGAGGGAAAATGAAATGCTGCATATTGGAGGTAATAAGAAAATGGACTGGTGCTGAATTTTAATATTTTCCCACCCCGCTTCCCTCCTTCTGTGGCATATTAGAATGGCTGGAGGATTAGATAGCAGTAAGATGAAGCGCATTAACATATAACCTTCTTTCTTTTCTCCCCTCCACACTGGAGATACGTGTTGGTCTTCGCCTGTCACCGTGTGGACTGTGCTCGTTCTCAGGGTCTGATGTAACACATATTCTGATGCGCTCAAGGGGAGCGATGCACGAATTTCAGCGTCGGTCGGTGGTGCCAACTACTTGAGTTTGGCTTTTTTATTGTCTGCGTGCCCAGAGTCAGCCCACATCTCGTCTCCTGATAGATGATACCCTGACACACTTACCCCCCCTCCTCAAAGCCCCCCTCCTCCTCCTCTGTTACCTCCCCCAGGAGATGCATGGATGAGCAAGCTTATTCTCCTCGTGGGGTGTTCCCCATGCATGACTGATGTTAAGATTAATATCCTTGACTGATTCCTGCTCCGCGGTGAGGAGAGGAGTAGGCCTATCAGAGCACAGCCGCCCCCTCAGGAGCCCATTGATTTTCGCACCATTCTGACAAACATGAACCTCCTCAGCCCACGAAAATACTTTATTTGTTGTCCATTTAGATGCCATCTCCCCCCAGCTTCAGCTCAGCTCAGCCGTCCACATCTGCTTTATCTTTTTCAAAAATAGGTCTGTTTGTCTTCTTCTTCTGTCAGCCGCACGGTATTTATTGCTAATCGCATCCACTTAGGAATTAGTATGTAAATGTATGCAACATGTGAGTGATGCAGCTATAAAAAGGAATCTGCATATGTCGTCTCAAACATGTGTTTATTTATTTATGCTCATTTGACTCGCAGCTTACACAGCCTTCTTCTGTAGCAGCTCTAATCTTCCCGCAGTCCAGCAGCGGGGAGATCAAATCAATATTTCATAAAGTTTACAGATCAGCGTCGAAGAAAAAACCAAATCAGAACAGTAGCAGGGAGCATAATGGAATAAACGGAGGCAGACAAAATCAGCACAAACATTTCTGATGAACTGTAATGGCTCGCGTTAATTAATGTATAATGTTCCAAATGTGGTCTGTCAGCTCGGCTTCTTCTCCCTCATGTATGTACGATGTGAAACTAAAATACTATTTGCAGACCTTAATATTAAGAGGATATTTTAAAAGGTTCTGCTTTGCAGTGAAGTGGTTGTTGTGGCTCTACATGTGCAGTGAACGCTGGGACCCACATAGAAACATCGCCCCCTGCTGACACTCACACTCACTCGCTTATCCCTTCAGAAAGAGAGCTGTTCTGATGCGGTATGATTCAAATTCAAACACAAAAAAACTTCATTTTGTAAAGATGGCATATATTTTAATGTTCGGCGTTGGGTTTCATTCCAAGTCTGGAGCCATAAGCTTACAGTGCAAAGTACAGACGTTGTACAGACGGCGCCTGACAAGTGTGAGACGGGATTTTGTGCAGCTCTCTTCGTGTGTGTTTGTGTCAGACTTAATCCTTTTTTATATTTGAACAGCAGGGCTGATTCAGTTGTGACAACACTTGGCTCATAATTTTTTTTGCAGTATGGAGAGCTGCTTTGAATCCTAATGCTTTTTTGGGGGGGGGTTGAGTCAGAGCTTTAAAAACCTGACGTGCAGCACTGTGTGAGCTCCAAATCTGCCTTTTTTTCCCTTCAGGACAATTTGTCTTAATTATGGATAATAATTAAGTTACCTACAGTCGGTGTCTCAACCCCACAACATGTTGAACAGTAGTTTCACATGCTTGCACCTCTGCAGGGAGCAGCAGCAGCAGCAGGTCCTTTGGCTGTTTCAAATCTGACAGAAGTAGAACATTTTGCTTCTCTGAATTGAGAAAAGCTGCCCTGAATGTGGAAGACGTCGTACCTGTGTGCAGGAACTACTGCTGAACATACTCCTGAATCCTGATCTCATGTATCGACAAAACACACGATTTCACATGAAGTGAAAACCTGTAACGTTATTTTTTGGTTTTATGTATTTGAATTTCAGTTGAGGACCTGTTGTTGCACGCCGTCAGGATTTGAATAGATCTGATGACAAGATAAAACATGACAGCTGACAGGTTGTATTTCCATATTTACAGATAAAATCGGGCCATCTCATTGGATCAGGATTCTTTAACACTACTTCACATTAATGCCGAAAGTTAACAACTGTTGTCTCAGATAGACGAGTAGCTTTATAACATTTTGGTGAGGGATGTATGCTGCAGTTTTGAGACATTTAACTGATGCAAATCAAACTATTGCTCATATTTGTTCCTAACTGGAAGTGATTTGAAATGAACCCTGGACAAAGGCAACTTCATCACTGATTGTCAGCTACAGGACAATGAATTAATAGCTTTTTTTAATTTCCCCCTTTCAGATTCATCCTCAAAACAAATAGGGAGGCAACATATCACCAGAGTAACCACACACTGCTACTGACTCCAGCTGCCATTAGCTAGTTAGCTTAGTTAGCCATGCATCTGGTCGAAGCACGGGGAGGTGTTGATGTTTACACCACCAGCACAGGAGTGTTGGGCCTGGACGGGCTGTGGCTAGCTGGTTAGCATGCTAACTTCACTAGATGTCATGATGTCAAAATTGTAATTTTAGTTTATTTTTTGTTGTTTTTCAATTAAAATCTTACATATTGCACATTTAAAGTTAGACTTTTTGCTTGATCCCGTGATCCAGCTGCCTCAACAGGTAAGAGAAGGAAGCATAGAGCCTAAAATTGACATGGGAACAAAACAAAATGCTAAATAAATCTTACAACCACAAAAGTACAATAATAAAGTGAATATCAACATTATGTAAAATTAAATGTACATATCACCTTTTAAATGCAGCACAGGATATAGATACAGAAAATAAACAGCGTACATATTAAGCATAATTTACAGCCCTATTGCCAGCAAAATAAGTCGATACAAATGGGTGTTGAAGTGTGGCAAGAATATCATTTGCATACCGCTGTGCAATCAAACAAGTTCCCTCAAGTGTTTCTGACATCTGGGTACAGTTGCACTTGTTTTTCAGGAGAGTGAATATCAGAATTATGTATTCCTCTCTGGAGAACAACTGAAGCTAATGTTGAAACGGACAGCTTTTAGGTGGGAAGAGCTGTCAGAGATACAGTATGCATACTTCTCCAGACTCCACAGGCAGTTATCTTCTGCTATCTCCTGACAAACGACGCAGCCGTGCACCTATACGAACAGACAGACGACGCTTCGAGAAGCTGTGCTGCTGCTCTCCTCCCTGCCCAGCTGTTCTTTCTCCCCCAATCTTCAGCTAATTGGCCCTTTTTTTTTCCTCCACCAGACCTGAAGGGTCTTGTTTTTGCTAAGTTGCTCCTATCTGACAGTTTGTTACTTGAGGAGTTCAGCGTCTGGAGCCAGGAGGCCGGATCTCTCTTTATCCCGCAGGATCAGGTGCTGGGAGGCCGGTTGATCTTTAGCCCTCTCTCTGCTCCCAGGACTTAATAGCAGACTTGTAAACTGAGTCAGAGTGTTTTTCCCTCGTGGAACTGGGAGGAAATACTGCATTACCCTTGTTGAAAATGGGGTCAATTTTATTTTTCTGGGCAGCGAGTGATGGTGATGGTCTGCAGATGAGACGGTCTCCGCAGAGTGCCTTAATGGAGACCTCAATCACCTCAGCAATCAGTCTGCAGTAATCCAGGTTAATATGTTGAGGTCCTACAGAATTAAATCCCTTTTATACAAATATGAGTCTTCAGAAATTAGATTGAAAGAGGTCACTCGCAGCCCTGAACTGCAAATCATAACGGCAAATGATAAAACACAACAACAAATTACAAAACACAACCGCAAATCACAAAACACAATGCGAAAAAGGACAACACAACAATTCACATACAACAACAAGCAGCAAATCGCAAAACACAACAGCCAATAAGACAATACAACAACTTATAAAACACAAAAACAAAGAACAAAACACAACAGCAAATAGGACAACCCAACAATTCACCAATTACAAAAACAAATCACAAAACACAACAGCCAATTACACAATACAACAACTTACAAAACACAACAGCAAACAACAAAATACGACAGCAAATAACAAAACACAACAGCAAATAGGACAACACAACAATTCACAAAACACCAAAACGAATAAGAAAACCCAACAATTCACAAAACACAAAAACAAATAACAAAACACAACAGCAAATCACAAAACACAATGTGATAAAGGACAACACAACAATTCACATACAACAACAAGCAACAAAACACAACAGCAAATCGCAAAACACAACGGCCAATAAGACAATACAACAACTTATAAAACACAACAGCAAAGAACAAAACACAACAGCAAATAGGACAACACAACAACAACCGAAACGAATAAGAAAACACAACAATTAACAAAGCACAAAAACAAATAACAAAACACAACAGCAAATAGAAAAACAGTACAATCAAATTAGAAATCAAGTTAACAACAGACAAAACAGAACAATAAATCAGTACATTTCCAATTTGTTGTTGTGTTTTCCTAGTTGAAGTTGTGAATTGTCACTATAGGTGTCACGTTTGTTTTGTCAAGTTTCTGTTTCATGTTTAATTCTAGTCACTTCCTGTTTTATTTTTTTAGTTGTGTTTCACGTCTCGTCTTCCCTGTTCTGTTTCTGATTATCTGCACCTGTCCTTTTGTGTCCCACCTGTGTCTTGTTCCCTCATTTGTGTCAGTGGTATTTAAGTCCTGGTTTTTGTTCAGTCTGTGTCGCTTCATTGTTTGTTTGTCTTTGCTTTCGTAGTGTTAGTTATGCCATGTTGCCTTATTTATCTCAGAAGAATAAATACCTTTTTGAATCCCTGCAACCTTGATCAGTCTCCGTGCATCTGGGTCCTCCACCACGTCCACTACCACCACCAAATCTGACAATAGGGCCACCTTACTTTTGATTGGTAGGATCAGCTTATTGCACTTAGATCTATGGAGACACTTGTCCATCAGTAATATCAGTCCCATGAGCTATAAATCCACGAATTAGTCCAAGTCTAAATCATGTTCATAGTGTATATAAAGCTAAATGATCCTCTCCCTATTGAAGTACACTAGCTATGTTCATGGTACTGTGATTGCATTCCCGCTCATGCATGTTATTTATTTATGTGCATATTAATTTTTAAGTCACTGTTTTCCCCCTCGTGCACTTAGCAGCACATTATGTCATTAATAAATTAATCTTTTCATGTGAAACTCATCTTATTTGGGCGATAATTTTCCAGACTAGACACTGATTGCACACCCAGGGCTCGGTTTTCTCCACAAAACAACCCTCCGCGAGCAAACCAGAGCACCACTTATTCCCACATTGTGCATAGCAAAGTAGCTCTGGCCACAATTACAACATTTCAACGCGGAGTCAGTCGCACTCAGAACGCTGGACCTGCTTTTCAAACACACTGAGTGCTACACACACCCCGACACTAATGGAATCATGTCAGCGTGTGGTTATTTCAGAAAAAAAACAAGCGCCGGCCAACCAAAGCAGGCATGCCTCTTTCGCTTCTCTTCACTCACGAGCTCATGTCAGCCCGTTCCCTGCATGCTCGTCGAGGCCACTTCATCTCCCCATGTGAGTTTGTGGAAAACATTTGGCAAGTCGAAGTGAATCCCGTGAATCTGTGAGGAGGGTGTGAACGTCACCACCCCCCACCGCGACGGAAACACGACGAGCCAAACGAGCATGCAGGGAAACAGGCTTACAAATGAGTTCTCTGCGGACTTTGATATTGGCGAGTGTCTGTTTTGTGATTCACTTCAATCAAACTTTGCTGCCTCATCCTCACACATGACGGGATTTCAAAGGAAGTATTTAGGTCACATCATGATCTAAATCATGCAACCTTCCTGTCGCTGCAGCCCTTCATGTTCGCCCGTATAGTGGGGGAGATACATGTGATGTGATGACCTTCAGTCATGCATTTATAAGGAACGTTGACCACCTAACAATAGAGCAACATGTCGACCGGTAGCCAAGATGACAGTGACTTTGTTCCAACAGTAATGAAAGTGTCCTGCAGTTACAAGTTCTTTTATTACCTACTGCTCAGTCTGGAGAACTCTTCTCTCGGAGTGACACCTTGCCAAGATCATCACGGCTAATCATTAACTGTAAAAATGCTTTCACTTTAACATTTATTATTACAGTAAAATGGGTGAAGTTTGTGCTGATGGCAGCACTATGAAGATTGTAAAGGATTCACCAAAATCATCTTTCATCTGGAACAATGAATTTGTAAGAGAATAGAGAGTGTTTTTACGACTAATGTTTCATTAAATACATGGCTTTAAAGGTCACGTGTGTAGGATTTAGGGACTGAAATGGAATATTACATTGGCAGATATGAATTAAAGTGTTCACATTTATGTTTTCTTTAGTGTATAATCACCTGAAACTAAGATTTGTTGTATTTTCGCTACCTTAGAATGAGCCTTTTATATCTACTCTGCCATGGAGATCGCCGTGTTCAATCTTTCTACTGTCGCCCAGAATATACAAATCAAACACTAGCTCTAGATGGCATTTTCTTGCAGATTTCTATGTGCAACCACACACCACTAGTTGCCACAACATCCTACAGACTGGTCCTTTAAAGAGTTTGAAATTTGGCCAGATGGCAGTGCTTGAAGGAAGGCCAAACAGTTACCACAATTCAAAGGTTTCCTGCTCTTAAGAGGAGAATAAATCTACACAAATAACGCAGTGTCATTAGTTTTCAAGATAAACTGGCCACAGTTGAACAAGCTGATGATACGATTCAAGCAATTCGAGTCAAACATAATTATAGCCACATATTACAATGTGTGTCTCAGAGGGCTGCACATATAATAAAACAATAATCACATTGCATCAATGGCCGAGCCAATTAAAGCTGTGTTTAGAAAAGTGAGAGTAGCTTTATTCTGTGATTTGGGGACCTTCTAAGACTCAGCTCTATAATTAGCATTCACGATGATTACCAAAATGCAAATTTACCATAATTAAAAGAGACAGCTCAAAAAGCATTTGAGATATCAAAGTCCTCCATTAATCCATGAAACACTGTGCTGATAACGGAAGCAATTCTCTGAGACGCACAGATTTGTATTAATTTTTGATTTAATTGCAACACTAAAACCTACTGGTATGCCTTCTCACTGTTTCTGCACAGTACGTGTTATGGGTGAAGATGTAAGGAGGTTTAACCGTGGCAACACCAGGTGATAAATTATTATCTGGTGTGTGTATAATTGGCATAACTTCATAAACTCTATGAATGAAGGGGTAGATAAATACAGGATTTAAATCATTATAACCTGAATTAATCTCGCTGATAAAAGCTTCCAGGCAAGAACACATAATAGAGCAGGAAATAATTGTTATTATTATGAAGTTTCTCATTAATCCAGCATGTGGTGTGATGAAAGAATTACATTTGGCTGAAGAGCCCCTGTTTTTTTGTTGAGGCTAACTGCATTCACTGGCAATTTGCTCGATTTCTTAGATGAAAAGGTGAATTAATGCATTTACCTATTCACTTGAACGCACCATTCCCAAATATCACGTGTGTTGGGTTCTACTGTGCTCTCAGATTTGCCTCTCAGGCACAGTACACAGTGTTTCATGTTCGGATGAGCCCACAAATTAAACAAATTCAACCACCTCTGAGTAGAATTTTTTACACAAATGTTGTAAACACCATCTGTGGATACCGCTGGTGTTACTATAAATATATGTCACACCTGTAAAATAAATGTAAATCTCTGTTTTAATGTGTGCACGTGGCTGTAACAGCCTGCATTAGCTGAGTGATCCATCAGTAAATCCATAATCATTTACTCTATGATTATTAGTCCTGTTTTTGACACGCGTGATAATTTTCCTACTTTAAAAAGAGCCCCTGAATGCAGCACCACCGCCGTCCACCAATCAGATTTGAGCTCAGCCTGAGAGGCAAAACTCGGGGTGTTAAAAAAAAAAACATCTATAGCGCCGCTTCAGTTCAGCAAGGTAGGCTCGGTAGCTTTGTAGCTAGGCTAGCTAACGTTACCTATCCGGTGTCTGCTAACGCACGCTAACCTAACGTCCCGCAAACTGCTTCACCTAGCATGGCACGACTGCTGGCTTCATATGACGCCGTGCTAATTTGAATGTCCGCGTTAGCTAGCTCTGGTTTCCAACAGTGTGAGGGGGACGTGAGAGGCGCCTGCCCGACAACACTGCCTCCAACAGCCGCTACGGATAGTCTCGCCTCCCGCCGCTAGCTTGAAGTTCCTCATCCGCCTGTGGATGAGGTAGTTTTTTTGGGGGGTGGGTGGTGTTGTTAGCTAGCTTAAAACACACCGAGGCTGGTGGATACATGTCTACCTCTCAACCGCGAGACCAACTACGAAAGGGAAATCTTGCAGTTCATGTTTCGCCAAGAAGTCGGTGTGACGTCTTTTATTCCATCTTGTTCGTATCTTTTCCAACAAGAGAAGAGGAATATGTCCAGATATAACATATACAGCCTGCTGGACTGGGTCTACGGCGGGGTGGACCCGAAGTTTGAGGGCAACGGGGGCCCCGAGTGCGCCGCCTTCCTCGCGCCCCAGCAGCGCATCAGCGAAAGTCTGGTCATCGTGCTCATCTCCCTGGTGGAGGTCTGCGTGGCGCTGGGGAAGATCAACCTCTCCAGGGAGCTCAGGGTGGTGGGGAAGGACTGCACGAGAACGAAGGAGGACAGTCTGGGCAAGAACCTGTTGCTGGTCGCCCTTTGCATGACTTTTGGAGTGGAGGTTGGGTTCAAATTCGCGACCAAGACTGTGATCTATCTGCTGAATCCCTGCCATGTCGTGACCATGGTGCAGGTAAGGATGACACCTGTGGGCCCGAGGCTGATGTTTCTCTGTCTGTGTGTGTGTGTGTGTGTGTGTGTGTGTGTGTGTGTGTGTGTGTGTGTGTGTGTGTGTGTGTGTGTGCACTCCCGGATGCTCTGCTAATGTGAGAGCACCAAGTCTAGACATACTTGTTGTTTAGTCCCTTTTCTTCTTCCTAACAAACTGAGTGACAATGATTTGTGTGATTTTAACACGTTTATTGACTTTAATTGCACTGTTTTTCATCAGCTAACGTTACATTTGGAGCCTCACCCATCTGACTTTACAGTCTGATGAAACACAGTGTTGCCAAACTATGTTTTACTTCCTGAAGAGACAACGTGTTCTCATTTGAGCTCCAAAAAACTTGAGGTTGTTGTACTGAATATTTGTAAAAGTGGAAAAATTTTAAAATGACTCAGTGATGGAAATAGTTAAAGGTGCACTATGTAGTTAACTGACCTTAAAGGACAACACAACTTCAAACTGTTCTAGTCTTGTTTTATATGTGGCGGACCCTGCCACCTTTCTAGCTTCAAACAGTGTTCTAGCACTTTGTTTTTCTCTGACAACAGCTTGTTTATTCAGTTATTCAGTCTGAAAATGTGTTATTAAGTCACTGATATTGTAAATATTACATTTCTGAGTTTAAATTACATAGTGCCCCTTTTCAAGAAGTACAATTTCTTCAAGTACCTGCACTTAATTTGAGTATTTATTCCACTTTCTGTTATTTAATACTTTCATTACACCAAGTTTGGAGGCAAATATTATACTTTAATTAAACCATAGTTATTTACTAGCTACTTTGCATACTCAGATTAATAATACTTTATTATTATTTGGCATCAGAGCCGAAGTAGTGCATTTTTAAATGAATTGATTGACCAAAAACACCAGTTCTGCTAATCAGAAAAAGGATGAATATTGGATAAGATAACAGCCAAGCTGATATACAGTCTATCCCTGTTTTGTACAGCATTTGCATGGTGTTTTACGCGTTCTTCAGTTAGATTTTTGTCTAATTTCACCTCTTGGTCTGCTCAGACAATCTCTAGGTCCAATGTAAACTGGCTAGTAAAAAGAGGAAGGAAGAGATTTATGCATTTCCTTTTAGTATAGCTCCTTTAGAGGTTCTCAAACATGATAGAATGACAAATGAGCAATAATAAAAAGCAGATAATTGGAAGATAATGTGTCAGAAAAGGTCAAAAAGCCATCAGGCTTGTACAACAGACCTCCCTTCCTTTACTGGAAAAAATCTAATTAAATTAAATGTGATCACGATTTCCTTGTTAAAAATCTCTAAAGATGCCGAGCTCTTAGCGACTTGCCTTTTAGTAATCTGATCGGTAAAACACAAGATACATGTAGAAGTTTGGGGTCTTGTTTTGGAGACGTAATGGGACACTTGTCTCGTCCATGTTGGGGAGGTGTTGCTGGTCTAGACAGAAAGTGCTGCCGTTAAATAGGACGTGCTGTCTCAAGTTCAGCCCTTGAGGTATGCAACAGGAGCCTGGGCGTCTCCTGATTTAAACCTATATCCTTGTTTTGTACCGGAGGAGGCAATGTTACCCAGGAGCGAATGGTTCAAAACAGCACAAAGGTTCTCTGTTGTCACTGCTGCCATGAGAACATACAGTACCATGTCTGTCTTTCATGCCGTCTGATTTGCTGACCTTCGTGGTACATGATTGCGCACCATGGGTCATGGGAACAGGTCCCTGCCAATTTGAATGTGTTTGTTATACACATCAACTATGGAGAAACAGCAGTTTCGACGTGATTAATTCAGATAACGTGGCGGTAGTGTGACAGCGAGCGGACGTTGATGAACGACTCGCTGTGATGACGAATCGACTGATGGTAGGAAGATGTCCTTGATGTGTTGAGGCCAAGGTAGAGATGAGCCACGGCAGGTATTCATCACGCCTGTTGACACACGAGTGTGATCAGAGGAGGAAATTACGATTTAAATAAGGAGGAGGAGCTCTGGAAGGAAGTTGAAGTTGACGGTTTTGTCGTAACGTCTCTATTTTACCGTTGGAACAGGTTTACAGGAAGAAGTTTTCTCTATCAGCGGGATGACTCTGCAGGGATGGCCTCCAGGAGTTTATTTGTTGCAGTGAATACAGCCAAGGGGCCCGACTGTGTGATATGAGAAAAATATGTGGAACAGAAGGTGGTGTGTTTTGCATTCTTATGTTGTTGAAGGCGATGTGTGTGTGTGCGGGATGGTGCACAGTGGTCCTGCAGAGGATTTCTCACCAAGAGGGCTGGAAGGAGATTTAATATTTGTGGAATATTTGGCATCTTGGTGGTGGTGGTGAGGAAGTTTCATCGTCTGACTGCATAAGTTCACTTATATTGAGCGCACCCACCTGTTCCTTATTAGAGCCAATAGGTATTTATCGATCGGCCAATATTATCAGCCAATCTTGGGCTGTCACAGACTCCTGTTGTCAGAAATATTGATTTTTCAATACAATAAAAACAGTTTTAATGCTCATTTCCTGCAGTATTGATACACCAGTACCGGCTGGGCTTTCTAACTCTCTCTTTTCTCGGATAGAAAGTTGACAACACACATCAGGATTCCTGTCAGTGTATTCCAAGACCAGTGGCCTGCCGGGCCTAAGCAAGGCAGAACCATTTGAAGATGTTCTTTTAAACTAAAATGGGTTATACAACTAACAAACTGCTGCCAAGGTTAAGTCGGTGCGTAGGTTGTGCCCGAACGTTGCCAAGTGTGCCGTCAGAGGAAAAAGAGCATGTGTCTGATGCTAAAGTATGAAGTTTACAGCGATGTTGTAGCGGTGAGCTAATGCAGTGTGTGTGTACAGTTTAGCAAGTTTGTTGGTAAGTAAATTGTAGTTTATTATGAAACCATTACACAACAAATGTTTGGCAACCACATTTAAGGGATTATTGCAAATAAGGTGTGTATATCGGCTGATATATCGTCATCAGAATGTTTTTCATGTCTCGCTTTAGTCATTAGAGTTGGTGTGTTTGCAGTCTGAAGGTGTGGCACATTTTTAATCCTGTCTGAGATCAAAGCATTCCATACGGATTGCAAACATCCTCCGCCGGCCCTGTATCCTATTAGCTTGTTTTACCGAGCAACATAAAAACTGCACGTCTGGAAGTGCGTTTTATAGACTGAAAAATGGAGGCTCCTGTAGGGTTTCCTATTGAGATCAGCAGAGTCAAGTGTTGGACGTTAATGCAGTTGTTCAGTGATCAACACAAGCATGCACTCCACCCGAGTGTTACCGAACAGAATGTAAACACTTGACGGTGTTTCTGTGCCGCTGCAGGTTACCTGCCCTGCAGCCTGTTTACTACATATTTTATGGTAGACTGAAGAACAGTTTTCGATGTTACTGCTGCACACTTGCACAGCGTACTGCTGCTTACGAGACAACATTTTCCGAAACCTTGCTCTTTACTACAAAAACATAAATATTGAATGAACTGAAATGTCACACCTTTCGAGCAAACATGCTGTTCTAGCTCAATCTTGTGTAAAGTGGCTGTGTCAGTTGCAGAGATCACACACGTATCAAAAACACCGGGGCGAGCGAGCATCACTCAGTACAAGGTGAGAGAGTCCCACGGGGGGTGAAGAGTTCAGTGTCTGATGACTGATGAGTTGATGCACCACATCTGACAACACAGATGTCTTTTATGTTTTCCTCCACACGGAACACGAGCAGTCGGATATGCCACGCTGACGGACGTCTGACCGATCGCTGACCGATCAATTTACTGTCATGCATTTCCATCTGAGTCCAGTGGATATGACTGAGGCTCCGTAAACAAATCAAACAACAGATAATATTAACACATCATTACTTTCTATCTTAAAGTGTAACTCCAGCATTTGCACACATTAAAGTGTGTTGTCAGGTATTGGGGTTACAGTTATAAAGCCTTTTGTGGCTTTTGTGTGGAGGAAGCTGCATGTTATCTGATAAATTGCCCTCAAGTTGCATTGTGGGTGATATAGATGCAAGCTTTTGAAATGCAGTCCACAGGTTCAGCCTTGCTGTGCTATAAATGGGACTTGCATTTCTATAGTTTCTGCAGTTTTAAAACAAATGATCAAAACTGATAAGGCAGAATCCGAGATATCGCCTTTGTTATTCCACACATTCTTCTTCCTTTGTAAAACCTGTGACCTACATTACCCACAATGCAACTGAGCCACTGAGTAACATCGCTGGAGGCAATTAATCAGATTACATGCAGCTTCCTCTGGAGCCAACAAAATACTTTCTACTTCTTTTTCACATGTGTAGTAGTACGCTCCAACACCTGTAAACGCATGTCAACTTTAGATCGACCGTATCAAATGAAATATTTTGGATGTGCTCTGCAGTTAATTAAAATATCTGATGCAGTCCAGTAAATGAAAAATTAATGGGTAGACAAACAAGATTTAGCCTATGGGTTGGTCCCAAGTGATTCTTAGACCCCTTTTTAATGTATAACACAACTAAAAGCTGGTGTAAAAGGTGTAACATGAAAGCAGTTCGGATGTGAGGGGAAACAATCTGATCTTCATATACCAGGAATCAAATTTCAGATGCTACAAAGGCTGTTATTGAAGTCTGCTGCAAATGTAATGATCATAACTGTGATTCATCCGCTGCGTTGAATCGTTGAATGTGTCATTACTGTAAAAGTCCGGTCCAGCCTTGCGGATGTGGTTGTTCCAGGATGATAGAATGGGCTTAGGAAATTGGATTTCTCAGTAGTGTCCATGTGTTGTCCGAATGACTCACTGCCTCCTCCAGGATTCTCCAGTGAGCTGGGAGTTTCCTTTTTAACGCATGGTGATATGTACGCTCCTGTCAGACACACAACCCCCTTATCGAGTGAACTTTCTTCCCTTGTAGATATTGCCACGGGTCCGGTGTGACACTGAGCATCGGGTCATTTCAAAACGGTGATAAATACGAGGCAGGCTGATGATTAATATTGCTAGAGGCTCCGTGAAAGACTCACAACTCACCCCTCTTCATAACAGGCCTCTGTGATTCTGCAGCAGCTTCGACTCGGTTTAACAAGAGTTTACAAAGCTGCTTGGTTGCACACTGCAGCAGTGAACATTACGACAATGTGCTGTGTCTTTGCACCATAGGTTGAGAGCTTGCCTATAAAGAGAAGCACCATGCTGTTAACAAGTGTGTAACAAGCATCCACCGTCAATATACCAGATTACAGTATCAGCATTATCTTTAAATACAGCCACATTTATCAGCTGTAGCCATAACACTCAGCGCAAACAGATCGTCATTCAGTTTACGCTAAGGGCCACTGTACTGTATAACCTAATGACTACACTTGTGAAAAGGAAGTATGGCTTATCAGTAATGAGTTCTGTCAATCTATAAGTAAGCCATTGATCTTTTTTATCAGCTGTTTTCCAGCTTGAAGGGTCATTTATACAGTCACAGCCGTCTGGTTTATCTGCCAATGGCTGATAAACTTTGGCATTTCTTGCTATTTTTAGAAACCAAACAATCAATCGATTAATAGAGAAAATTATTAGTAGCTAGTTCTTATGCAAAATATGTTCAAAATGGGTTCCATCTCAACCAACGACAACAGTAAAATCCTGCTTTTTAATGCACGACTAATAAGAATCTAATGATGTAATACTATTTCTGCATTCAGAACTTTTCTTTTACTACTTGTTTTATACTTTAAGATCTTTAAGTTCCTCAATAAACGTACAAAGTTCCACTCAAGTAACATTTTCAATAGAGGACTCTTACTTGTAACAGTATTTTTACAGGATGGCATTAGTACAAAGTAAAGGATCTGAGTGCTTCTTCCACCGTCTCTGTCAAGAAACAAACTTCTTCTTTCTTTTTTTGTTGAAGAAGTTAGGTTGGCACACCTACAGCCTAGTGGTCTTGTGTGCAGTCTGTCCCGATGTGCGAGATGGGTACCAGCAAGTTGCTGCAGTCACAGAACATTGCGTCATGCTATACGGGATAGTTAAGTTTCTTTAAGGTCATTTCACACTATACTTACCTCCGGGCATGAAAACACTCTTAGAGCCTTGTAGCCGCGGGCTAAGAAGTCTTTCACATAGGTGCATTCTTTGCACATTCCAGAGCAGGCAACTCCAACCTTGGCCTTGGGCTTGCCTGGCCATGCTCAGGAGAAGGGTTATCCCCTGAAAATCGAATGAACATGCGGCTGAAGTAATCAGAGTAGTCATGCTTCGTTCCAGGATGTAAACATTATTCATGTGTTCCAACAGACGTTTGACCCAGGGCGAGTGGAAACACAGTAAAAAGTGAAAAGCTATCTGTGGGTCAACTCTTCGCCCTGGGGTGGGACTCTGTGGTGTGAAGAGCCCTGTCAGCAGTAACGTGTGCCAAGATGAGCTTAATAGTAACTGAAAGGCTGTGTGTACACATGTGAAGTCCCTGTTCATGCAGCGCTGCAGCGGCATCTTCCTGCATTCTCCGCAGCAGAGTGTGAAACGCTTCTAGGCACGGATACATTTCAGCGAGCTAGATAAACCTTAGTGACACTGGACAGCAAGAGTCAATCAAATAATTGCTGCACAATTCTTGATGGTCATAAGTTGCAGCTTGTTGATTTTTATCTCAGCCATTTCAGCAACCCACCAATGGTTTTTTGGACCCTATCTGCAACAATGCGGAAAATATTTTTGTTAGATTATAATTGGGTTATACATCAATAAGCCCAACATTAAAACCACTTAGAGGTGATGTGAATAACACTGATCATCTCGTTACAATCAAATGTCTCCTGGGAAATGTTTGAATACACCCTTGTAGACAAAGTAAATCCAATTAGGGCAACAGCAGTCCTCAATGGATGTTCAAGGACAAGTCCAATTCATGGAGGTCCCACTTTGGATCTGACTTGGCTTTGACTTGTTGAAGCATGGAAACAGGACCTTGAGGGGTTTTCTGTAGTGTTGGCACCAGGATGTTGTTCCTGTGGGTTGCAATGTGACACGTCCCCTGTATCCCGGATTGGCAACTGCCATTGGGACATGCTGTTGCCACGAGGGATCGCACTTGATCTGGAACAATGTTTGGGTGGGTGGTGCATGTTAAGTGGCACACACTTGAATGCCAAGACCCAAGGTTTCCCAGCAAGATGGTGCTCTGTACCAAGATTATTTAGTTTTTGTTAGTGGTTTAATTGTTTTTGGCTTATCAGTGTATTTGCACTGTACAAGTGAAGGAAGCTCAAATTGACCAAACAATAGCCAACATTACATTACATCACCCACCGTATCAAAAGAAGTTAACGTCAAGTGTGTATTTTCTCTTCCAGTATTTTCCTCGAGGCTGAAATTGTGAAGTTCTCTGAGATTTCACCATCTGTTATCTTACTTAGATAATTGTCTCTCTGACTGACTGCTCATTTTGCAACCATCTGCCGTCACCTGTAAGATTAGGAAATGGAGGTCTTCCTATTTCACGTCTTTCCCCATTCAAGTAGGAAACAGGAAAGATGACTGCACGGCTCAGTCTGTTATACCTCCAGATGGATTTATATTTCAGTGGTAAAATTAAATCTGGAGAAACGAGTGTCGGAGGTAATTGTGTGTTTTATGCTGCAACAACAGCGTCAAGGCTGGTTTGGCTCTGATGACTGTGATCATGCATGCGGGTAAAGTCTGGACCGGACTGTTTATTAGAGACGCAGAAGCTTGTGTACCGTTGGTTGACCGCTGGAAGAGTGACTCCTTTTTTAAATCACTGACAGTATCAGTACACCTGAGGAATCTACTGGCTTACTGCCTCACACACATTGAAATGATTCACCAAGAATAAAAAAACAGGCTTTATGTTAATTGTGACAAACTCACTTGTCCCTGACCTTCAGATGGTGCATCTGATCATTTAACAATAAGAGTAGATCAGATAAGTTTGTGTTATCTGTGTAGTGATAGATCTGTATCTCGTCTTCCAATTTCACTGGATTATAGTTAAATTCAGATGGTGCATCTGAAGGTCAGGGACACTGAATAGTTTACAAGCTCATCTTTTTTCTCTCCACTTCAGCCAAAACTTATGTTGCAAACAAATATTCTTTTTATTTGTCACTTCGAATAAGGTCCCTGTTTGGAGCATTAACATGTGCTGAGGGTATTTCTGGCAAGACTGTGAACATAATTAACACATTTCTACCTCCAAATGCACAATTTATAGTTTTCTGTACCTTTTTAAATCCAGTTTTTGTCGCTGAGTGAATTGAGGACTCTAGACCTTTGGATGATTTAACAATGTTGACAGTGAAAGCACACAGCAGGAATCGTCTGCCCTTTCTGAAGGACTATGACAGCCACGTAACACCAACACATACTGTGAAGTCCTGACGAAATAACAACATTGTCCAGTTTGGTAGTTAAAGGGATATTCCGGTGTAAATTTAATCCATGGTCTAACACACCTTGACACCAAGTAAGACTCCCCCTCGAGAGGTCAAGTTTGCTGACCGCTAGTTTTAGCAACCTCAGAAAAGACCAGTTTAAGGATGAAAATGTCTGATTATTACTCCATGGAACGCTCAGTTCTTATTATCGAGAGCTGACAGGGAAAAGAACGGAAGTAATGGAGTAATAATCAGACATTTTCATCCTTGAGCTGCAGAAATCTACTGCACTCGGTAATCGACTCGTCAGGGCTTCCCCACACAGGCAGGCTGCTGGAGGAGAGGGTGAGTTGTGCTGTGTTTTTAATACAAAACCGGCAAAGCTAGCAGATGTTTGATGCTTCGCACTGTGTGCTGGGACTGTACATGTACTGTTGCTGAAGTTTGGTGCTGTTCTCACCATTAATTGTGGCTTTTTGATGGCGGTTTCTAGTTGGAGACATAAGCTGCAGTGTATTGTTATCGTGCGGTCTTTTCTGAGGTTGCTAAAACTAGCTAAGCTAGCGGTCAGCAAACGTGACCTCTCGAGGGGGAGTCTTACTCGGTGTCAAGGTGTGTTAGACCATGGATTAAACTTACACCGGAATATCCCTTTAAAGGAAGAACCTAACTATACCAACATGCACAAGATGCATTCATTTCGACAAGATACTGTTTAAATCTCAAAACATTGCTGTTCTGTATATTTAATATGCGAAGACTGTTTAAAAAGAGTAGATCAGATGAGTGTGTGTTATCTATGTAGCGTTAGGCCCTGTATCTCGTCTTCCAATTGCAGTGGATTATAGTTAAGTAGTGCTTCTCACCTACGAACAAGATCATGACTTCATGGGCCAGCATCTCAGACAGGGATTAATCCTGGTTGTAGACTGAAGTGGCCTTTTAAATCAGATTAACTCAGATTGGCTTTCCCAAGCATTTTTTTTGGAATAGGCCTTGATCAGCATAGTGTCCAAGTAATATTAGTCAGAGCAGGACAGCAGTGTGTCAACAGTGGCACATGGATGGATTATGTGGTCAGTTTCCGTTTTGGACCAACGTTCACACCCGTCCAACGAGTTCTTATCAACTACTTGATAAGTCATTTGCATGAAATCTATTTTTGTGTCTGTTTTCCTGTGCACAGTGGAAATGTAGAGATGGTGTCACTGCTGCAGCCCGGACATGAACACATACCCACTTAAAAGAACTGTGTACATTTGAGGAATAGATTTCCATGTTGCATAAATTCCCTTAAAACAGCATATCCTATGATGTTCTTTCAGCTTAATTTGTGGGCTTTTTCATGTTGTAAGAGTAAAGAGTCCTTAAGCGTTCAATGGTAAATACATAAGGACTTATGAGAATTATAAGTGCTAACATTAATTAAAAAAGGAACAACAAGATCTTAATTAACATCCAAGTGACAACATGTTACCACAGGCAGGATAATTAACAATTCCTACAATTCTTTTGAAATTCAGGATTACAAATTTAATGATGGTGCATCATGGTGCAAAACATGCTTGTTGAAAACAAGACACTTAATTTCTCATGACAGCAGGTACAGGTTTAATGTGATAGGTGTACAGCAGACCAATCCCTGAGACATGTCCCCCTGGCTGGTGGGCTTTTGAACAGATCTCAGGTAAATTGCTTTCTTGTAATGGCGTTTGCAGCCTTTGGCTTCCAGGAAAACCAACTCTGTTTTCTGTCAGATGGTGTTTTGAACCAATCCATGTTTGCTGTGTCCTCCAGGCCCAGTAGCTCAGTGACTGAGCGTGGATGAGATGTACAACTGGGAGCCACATTGTGTATCCTATATTGTCTTCAATTATGAAGTGAACGATTTTCATCCTTTTGACGAAGCAAATGAAGGAACCAGAAACTTTAAACTGGCCTCTCCTTTAAGCTTGTGAATATTCTCATTCATCCAGGTCATAGTTATCTCAAGGAAATTGAATCGAAAGCAACTGGATTTGGTTTTTGTCCTGAAGACGTTTCACCTCTCATCCAAGAGGCTTCATCATTGATGAAGCCTCTTGGATGAGAGGTGAAACGTCTTCAAGACAAAAACCAAGAAGCCTCTCGGATCAGAGGTGAAACGTCTTCAAGACAAAAACCAAATCCAGTTGCTTTCGATTCAATTTCCTTGAGATGGCCTCTCCTTTGTTTTCCATTTAAAGGTTTCACATCCTACCCTAATTGTTGGACCTTCCTCCCGGGTCCATCACAACTGTGCAGTTGCTTTTCTTACGTGGAACAAGAAGCACCTGACAGTTGCCTGTGGGATGCTCTGTTAAAAGCTCCTGCTCTTATTAATAAAAACTTGTTAGAGCAGCTTGTTCTGTTTCCTTACTTACAGCTCTGGAAGCTCTTGAAGCTATTCCATAATGACTTGAGTTTTATGCAATAATGCAATTTCTCATCTCTCTGTGCTTTTCCTCTACAGATCTTCCTGCTGGCCTGCCCGCCAGGTAAAACGGCGATGGTTGTGTTTAGGTGAGTATGTTCACCCCCGGCTCGTGTCTGTCTTTGTTGTTCTGCTCTTGTTTCATTCAGTGAAGTTAAAGAATGTATTCAGGCAATATAGATCTGATAGGTGAGCTCAAGTGTTTAGTGATACAACTCAAGGTTTCCTGCATTATTTAGTCCTCCACCTTCCATTCCAACCTGCCGGAGGAGGGTGAATGTAATATAAAATGATCGGGCAAACAGACCCAAGTGAAACACGGATTTTATTTTCATATAAAAGCAATCGCTGCGTTTATTATAATTGCTTAGGCTTCCTCGCGGTAAATTGGCATTTCCCCGTGTTTTTTTTGTAATGACTTTGTTGGGCTTTGTAGTCTTTCCCTCCTCAACAGCTGCTCCGGCCTGGGCAGTTAATTATTCAGGAGAAATGACTGTATTTCAGCCAGTGGGGAACGCAGAGTTGGATTTACTCAGAAATAAATACGAGCAAGGTCACTTTCTGTTGCCTTCGCCCGTGGGACTCCCACCACGGTGAACAGCTGCAGTGAGTGGGTGCAGTTCTGTCAAGGTAGCTGTGTTTTACCTGAAATGACCGAAAGGTAACCAACTAAAAGTACATCCATCAGGCCAAGACGTTCTTTTACATGGTGAACTAGTTTATATAATATTGTATCAGCTTACCGGACGTTGCATGGAGTATTTCCCGTGAGAAATATTTGGACTTGTTTCTGTCCTGCTTCAGGCTATTGACAGTTGTAGTTTGCATAAACATGGCGTTCTCTATGTGCTTGGATAAGAAACAATGCAGACAAGTTGGCGTGAAAAGGAAGCCGCCCACTGATTTGAATAACAATTTCAAACCTGTTTGATTTGGCCACACCTGTGGTTAGCAAACAATCCTTAAGAAGCTGCAGCGCTTCATCAGAAATACAGCAGAAGAGCAACTGGTTTTCCTGTTTACAGTCTCAACCACAAAAAAGGTTAGACACTTGAACTCATCCTCAACACGCCACCATAAAAGATAGTACAACTTGCATTTTGTTGTGCAATCCTACGTCGTAAAAGACAGTTAAATGAACCTTTGCAATCATGAAGACTTTACAAGCCTCTGTGTTTCACCTGTGGAACGGAAAAGTGTTTTTCTGAAGCCCTTTTCAGAGTTCGTTTTATTTTGCCATTTAAATTTATAATCCCTGCCTCCTTCATGCTTCATGCATAAATGCAGCTCCAGCTTTTTATATCAGTGTGGCCACATTGACTTAATCAAAAAACACACAGTATCAGCATCTGCATTCAAGAGTGGGCGACCACTTCTGCCTTCAGACACTAGTAGCCTCCGTTCTGCCTGGTTTCAGCTCATTTTGTTCACCAGACAGACCGACCATTGTGTGAGAAACAAGCGTGCACCATTATCGTGTGACGGCAGAATAACATCAGAGACTTCATGCAGTGTGAGATGTAAGATGAGATAAGAAACTCCTTTTATTGATCACGCAGAAGGGAAGGGAAGCTGTGACGGCAGTATGAGGACAGAAGTAAGTACAAATAAGTAAAGACGTGTAGAAAATAATAGTTAAAAAAAGTATATCGAATGTAAAGAATAGAAACTACAAAAGCAATTAAATTCAAATTCAGCAATCACACCCACATCTCAGGCAAAATAGTGGTTTAATTTGTGGCGGCAAGTTAGGAAAGTATAGTTCTTAAGTCCACCACTGCACACATATAATACCGTTACGTGTGGTATGAGTATATTAGAGTATGGTACTTTCGAGTCCTCTTAAGTATATCTAGCCAGAAGAACACATATCAAAGCAGTACAGTCAAATACAGTAAGAGGGGGATAATACTGGGCAACGTTTACTAATGATCAATAAATGTGGTGAATTCAAATTTGAATGAAGCCGACTGTTGTTTCAAAAAGGTCCGGCGGCCCCCGGAGTGACAGCCGGGCTCATCTGAGCTGACATTCCTACAGCACTGCTGTTTTCCCAGTGACCTTGGCTGTCACAACAGTTATTTTGGCTCATTTGACAAAGTGAGCAGTCGGAGGATATAGATGTGGATCCGCACTCTGACACATAAGCTCCTGGGCTTTTCTGTACGGTGGCTCTTAGAATAATCGCTGGTTAAAAGAAACATTTCTCCTGCTGTTGGATGTGCAGAAGGTGGCTGAACAAGCATCGCGCTCCCTCTGTCTGCAGGAGCAGACGAGCTGTGTGTGGACCGACTGGTGAGTGAGACGGGGTCAAATCTAACCGAACACTAATTCCCAATGAATAGCTAGAGTTACTGATTTGTCAGAATCGTGACATCAACCGTGTGTGATTTCCTAAATGGATCGTAAAGATGCCAAGTCTCTGAGTGAAACCATCAGCGACCTGACTCCTCACCGTCTACACTCCCAGCAGGAGCTGACCCTGCCAACGAACGAGAGACAGCTGCTGCTAACAGCGTCAGAGAGGACTCTGATTGGTTTTCAGCAACACAGAACATAATCTACGCCGTCCTCCACCTGTTCCTCTGTTTGCACATCAGAGCTAATCGATTCAAACTAGTGTCAGGGAGTGCATTGATGACTTCCGTGGCAGAATGATTGTTAAAGTGCTCCTGGGAGTCTCAGGCAGGTGTGATGGAAGATACGAGGTTTATCAGATCTGTTGACATTTCCATGTTGTTCTTACATTGTTTTCCTCCCGTGTGTTTTCAGGCTGCAGGTCCACATGTTGAACGGCGCACTACTGGCTTTAATGTTCCCTGTAGTCAACACTAGACTGGTAAGTAAAATCTTTATCCAAGCCTCGGATCTTGTTCTGAAAGACTTCTGCTCTTATCTTTGCAAGCTCTTGTTCTGCCTCTGAGGTTAACACGGGTACGTGTCTTGTTCCGAGTCCATATATTTCATTTTCTGACAGCTTAACAGGAGAGCAAGTTTTATCCCTAAGCTTCAATAAGTTTAGGACTTTTTTTTTTTTATCTCCTCCTTGTCAGATATGTGATGTTTGAATAAATGTAGTTCCTCTGCTGGAGCATGAATCTGAAGAATTACATTTCAGCATTCAGGAGCCAAAATGTCAGATCCAAGTGGCAGAAAGTACGAGCGTGATTGATCGACGGGAAACTGCTGTTTTAGTGAAAGAAAATCTGAGTTCAGATCCGGCAACACTGCCTTCTCACAAAGGCTTCAACTAACAGCTGCAGACGAGGAACAAACGCAGCAGATGATGTACTAACTTTAAATTAAATTTGCTTAAATGACATCGAGCTGCGACAGAACTTTAACATGACCGCTATGAAAGTCAAACTACAGAACGAGTCTTACCAAACTAAAGCATCTGCCACAACACTATCTGATAAAGAACTTGTTTTCTCGCACGAGAGATACGTCTTCACAGAAGAGTTGAGATGCGATATGGTGGGAACTTTTTTTTTTAACGTCAATGTACACTGTGTCATTGGTCGGCTGCCCTTTAAAAAGGTTTCATAGCAGATAAACTTTTTGAATTATGCATTTATTGACCTTTTTTATGTTTTTGGAAATCCCTTCTTAGCTTGACCTATTTATTAAAACATTGAATAATCAAGTTACTTTTGTCTAGTCTATTTACTTTTAGATTAATACATGTATTTGTTAAATAAATTATTACAATGTCTGTGATACTTGTGGTCGTCCATAGAAGGAGTTTAAAATAATGAAGTCCGGTTGCCTACGATATAACAATTTCTTCCTGCGCCTGCAGACGATCAGGCTCTGAGCACATCATCATTATTGTGTGTTGAAAGAATTGAAATAGTTCATTTTTTTTTCTCCAGCTGCCGTTTGAGAAGGAGATCTACTACATCCAGCACTCCATGCTGTACCTGGTGCCTCTTTACCTTTTCAGGAAAGGAGGTAGGTGTTGATCTAATTGTTTTTCTCTACATTGACGTTAGACGCTACGATGAAATACCCTTCACATGCCAGGTTGTCATACCGTGGCGCCTCTGTCCTTGGATGGTTACCCTTATTGTTGGTGTTGGTTGTCCTTACCCGCTACTCATGTGTTTATTCTAAACAAACCTGTTGCTGCTCTTTATATAATGCCTTCATTCTTATCCACCATCAGCTGTAAAGATTTACATGATACATACAGCTTCAAGAGGGAAGAGAGCAACATGTTCAGTGTTTATTCCAAAGGGCAAAAGATTACCTTTGTATGTCAGGGGAGGGATCCCAGAGCTCCTGTGGGTATAAGTACAGCTTACTTAACCTTTAGGTAACCAACAGCACATCAAACTCTGCAGCAGTTTCACCTTTCAGTCTGAAATTCAAACCTCTGGGCCGTGTAACGATGTGAAGGCATGAACCAAATACTGCAGCCTCGCTGACAGCATGTCCCTCAAGAAACAGCTGTCCAGCTGCCCTAAGAGCTGTTCAGTGGCAAATGTTAGAAGGTCCCAGGTGTAACTGTGTGGAAAAGTGTCCTCCGTTGACTTTTCCTGAATGATTAAAGAAGTTTAGGAAAGCCTGAGTGAGAAACGAGGCAATGACGGGTCAGATTTGAATTACTGGTTACAGCTTTCTAAAAATTAAGTATATTTAATTGGCAGAAGTAAGGTGAATGTCAGATACATGTAGAGGGTGTAGCACAGTAATGGAGTCTCTGCCTGCAGTGCCTCATTGTTCATCAGTAACATAATGCTGGAGACACAAAAGCACATCTTCATCTCTCTTGTTTAACCCATATAATTGCTGCACATTGAATGCCTTCCTTTGGTAAATGCCAGCAGGCAGGAAACAGGAAAAGCCAGTTTGACACCACGTCCTGTTACTGCTTTTTGCTGCGGTTGCAGGATGTTGGCTCGACTGATGTGTGTTACAGAGCGGGGAAGGGAACAGAAAAGGTTTGCCTTAATAGTTTTAACTGTGTCCAGGATCAACAGGTGGCACGCAAGACGAACTCTGTGTGCTTTCTCTCTCGCTTCAACCCCCCCAGATGTTTTACAAGTGTTTCTCTCTGCAGGCGTGTACAAGCCGGAACCTCTGGGGGACATGTGGTGGGCGCTGCTCGCCACCGGCATCCTGTTCCTCTATCACTTCATCTTCCTGCAGGGTCTTGGCCTGGTAAGATGGAGCCCCCTGCTGGCCATTACATGATATTTCATCACAGCATGGATGTAGTGATCATCCCCATTACTCATATGACTGGTTTTATTTCTAGGGAGAATAAAAAAGGCGAGGCGAGATTATTCAGACACAAGGAAGCTCAGAAGAAATAAGAAAATTATTAGATATAAGACATTGAGTAGTTATATATCTGACTTATTGGAAAGTCAAAGTAAAGGGGAATGTTTTCAGCCCTGATTTGAAGAAGCTTTTAGTCAACGTCTATTTTTTTTCATGCAAGAAAAATAACCACATTATAAGCCGAAGCATGGACAGACACACAACATTCACAGTTGTTGAACAAGTGGTACAGCTTCACTGATGTTGTAAATGCTGTAAATACTGATTCTATAGAAGAGCAGAGATAAAGAGGCTGTTTATGTAGGAGAGCCTTACAGAGAAGTAACATATAATACAACTCCCAGTTGTCGGTTAACGAAGACCATCCCACCGTTTTCATTTAAGACACGATGGGGACTGAGGATTTTTATCACCTGGGATAAAGTTGAGTGCACTGTGAGGTGAGAGGCTTTAAGGAGGGAGAGCATGCATATTCATAATGTCAATATCATCACAAACACATACACTTCAGATAAAAGCCCTATAAAATTGCAGCCATTTACTATTAAGAGTAATGAACTGATTTTTGTGTACACAACTTTCATACTTTTAGGGCAGCAATACAATTAGGGCAGCAGCGTGTAACCAAAGTACCTGCTAACTGTAGCTGCCGTTCCCTAGTTAGCTTAGTTAGCCGTACAGATGCTAGCTGTACTGGACTGGGAGCTAGGCGCACCACGGTACTGTTGATGTTGTAAATACTGCAAGCTCAGGAGCTTTGGACTTTCAGGAGGAGGTTTTTAAGCCCCGGGCAGGGAGGCATGCTGGCGGGGGAGGTACAGTTGAAAGGATAACAGAGGTGCAGATGTGCAACAGTCAGGCAGGAGCTTCACTTTTAGACTATAATACGAGACATGACGGGCCGTGGCTCACTGGTTAGCATGATAACTTCAGTAGATATCTCTGCAACACTTGATTGACACTTGATGATTTGAGCTCATTTTTAAATGTTAAAATTCTCACATATTGTACCTTTTTAATGTTTGAACTTTACATAATGATTGAAGTTTGATAAATAAAATTTGAGGCCTCTCAGTGACTGTTGGTGGGAGTCTGCTTGTGACCACTGCTACATTCATTTTGCTTATATATCCTCATGACTCATATCCTGGAGCCGGTGGCTTAAATATCCTGTTTTGTGACATTATTTTGTCCCCGTCGCTTTGCATTGAAATTAGACGCTCGAGTGAGTCATGTGTTCAATACCAATTAGAAGTCTAAGAGTGAGTCTCTGAGGTTAATAAAGCTAAAAATATATATATGTAACTTTAAAAAGTGGCCAAAACACAGATAAATCTGAACTATCACAACAACTCAGCATTAGCAGAGAGAAAACAGGGGTTGTCACTCACTGAAAGACACTCGGTGTGCCGCTGCGTCCGGTCGCATAATGTCGCAAAGTGTTTGTCATTTTTCCTCCCTCTGCCGATAATAAAGAATCATAAAAACACTGGAGATCTTTATCAGCCTAACTGGAGGTTTAGACAGTCACAAAGTGCGGAAATAAGGTGAGTCATTCAGCAAATTTATGCGGTCAGATAATAGTTGTGGAGGATTTACAGGCGATGAACCCGTCCGCCGGGCGAGTCGATGATAGTGCTCTGGAGCAGAAATGAATGATTCTGAAGATACGAAGTGAACCGTGACCAAAACCTCATTATCCAACCGGGCTGTACTTATTATTCTGATCTGTCATATTAGCACTTGTGCCTCCTCAACCTGTCCGTCTGCTTCCCCTACCTCCAGGTGACCGAGGTCAACCTGAACAACATGCTGTGCCCGGCCGTGTCCGATCCCTTCTACGGGCCTTGGTACCGGGTGTGGGCGACGGGCCACCAGACGCTGCTGACGCTCCTCCACGGGAAGTTCCTCACGCTCCTCTCGCAGCACACGGGCTCCGTGTGCCGATACCTGCTGGACACACTCCGACTGCGCAGCAAGAAGGTCGACTGATCGTCCCCGGAGACGCGCGCAGACCTCGCCTTTCATTCTAAATGCCTGCTCTCTCTTCATGGAGATTTTTTTTATTATTTTTATTTTAAATCATCCTTTTAATGCATCGTTCGAGACTTACAATCTGTTTTACTGAAACACCATGAGCATTTCAGGGCCAGTGAATCAATGTGTCATTCATTTAGTGCTGTAGTCGGCTTGCATGCACACACATCAGATAACAGGCGTTTCGAGGCTGGTGGTGGTTAGCATCGTTGACTTGGACAGACATTTTTTTGGGGGAATGCAATCTCCAGAATAATGTAGGTGAAATCGTGGGAGATTTCTCAAGCTGCCTTTTTGTAAAAAAGTTCGAAGGACGGAGGACAGGAGTCACACAAACGTCACGTCTACACTGCAGTTGTTACACATTCAGTTCTTTATGTGTTAGTTATGCTAGATCATGTGTTAGTAGGTGAAGCTGCCATTTTATTTGTCTCAAGTGCGTTTTTTTTTTGAAGAAAAAAGATTGTGAATGTGAGCTGTCGTAAAAGTTATTGCTTGTTTGTAGTCGGGAGGATTTCTGTTCGACACGTATGATCGCCTCTTGGTGTTGTCATGACTGAAAAAGGAAACGTATATATGGTGTCCCTCTGTTCCCACCTTACTACACACACTTATTACAGGTTATAAAAAAACATTGTTGTACGTGGCCTCTTTTGCATTTCTGTCTCCAGCCCTTTCAGATCATTCCAGTCGTGATAATCAGGGGACATGTAGGGCGGTATTTTACGTGCTGGGATTCAAAAAGCGATGAATGAGGATTTATGGATCTACACTTGGATGTTATTATTACCTCTGCCAAGCAGGTTACGTTTCTGTCTGTGTTATTTTATTGTGATATTGGACCATTTTTGGTGAGATATGACCTTCAGTGTGTCGTCAGGATGAATGTGTTTTGTTTTTTTGTTTTTTTGCCAAGATAGAGCAGATCCTGATGAAACGTGCACATCTGGGCTCGGGAATAATGCATCGTAACACTTGAATAGAATTTGTTGCTTGATCCTCAAGTTACCGTACATCCTGAATTCACTCCGCTATAACTGTAACGAGTCACAGTCTGGGGTTTTTTTGTATAGAAAAAAATAATGAAATGCATCAGATGATCTGCATGAAGTCACTTTGGGTCATCCGTCGACGACCCAATCGAAAAAGAGAGTATTAACTAGCATTGATAATTTGGAATATGTCAGTCATGGTATATATATCGTTGCAAGTGTGAGGGAAGTGTGTATTTACTGTAGCATAAACTGTACTTCACTGTAAAGAAGGGACAAGACAAACTTTTGTATTTCTATGGGTTTGAGTGTATGTGATGTATCGACAATAAAAAGTGATTTCAGTTGACCAAAGTCCTCGTTGTGGTTACCGAGCTATTTTTTTTTTTTATGTTCAGGATGTATTTTGGGATTTAAAATTTTGTGCAGATTAAATAATTAAATCTGTGACTTTTTACTTACATTTTACAATACAATACAATCATCAACAGGCACAACAACTCAATACATAACAGGCCCAACATATATTTTTTTATAAGATGGTACATATAATATAAATGCTTGATTTCATTTTTATACATTTATTTTAATATCTTGATGAATGGGTGAAGTTTATTGAAGCTGAAGGCTGGAAAGACATTTTTATGTAACTATAAAACAGATTAATTCCTTTCTGCTCTTTATTTCCTGTGATGGCAGTAATCTTTACTTATTATTTTTTACCTTTGTGTTCATGGCTTTACTGATGGGACAGTTTCAGAGATGACGAGGGGTAACACACAGCAAAGGTCCCCAGGCCGGGACTCGAACCCGGGTCCGCCACAGCGAGGACAAAGCCTCTGTACATGGGACACCCGCTCTACCAACTGAGCTAATGGGCACCTTGGTTATAATCTTTAGCATAAGAAGTGACTCTTAAAAATGAGTTGGAACATACTGAAGAGTTTAAAAACATTTTGGGGAAATAAACGTCTTCGCTCTATTGCAAAGAGTTGGATAAGAAAAATGATATCACTCACACGTCTGTCCGTTAGCAATTAGCTTAGCTGCTGGCTACAGTTTCAGAGCTGTGTCGGAATAATCGGAAAAATTTAGTTCCCAACAGGGAAAATCCACATGAACGCCTCCTCAAGCTGGCACAGAAGGTTTTTTGATACACGCCTTGGATGACATATTTGCAGAAACGTGGCACGTGAAAGTAAACAGCTGACGATCAACCATTTATTCATTCACATAATGCATATCATCTTTGTATCGGGGTTGTAAGCGCTGGTGTTTGCAGGGACCCTCACGGTGATTTAGATTAGTTAGAAATGTTAATGTGGAGAACGACTTCACATGAATGCACTATTACTCCCCTCATCTGACTCTCAGCGAGGAAGCAAATAAACGTATTTTTCCATTTCCATTCTCAAACTATAAATAAAAGAGCCCCGAGAGCAGAAAGCTCTGATGCCAAGTTGCTGCCTGACTCATATAAACTCAAGTTTTTTGCCCTGCATGTTTGGGATCACCGTTTCTCTGAGAGGCCACGAAGGGTAAAGAGCTTCGAGTGCAGCGCGGCGACTGAAGCGAGCCGCAGAGAGTTTTTCCCGGGCCTGTAGCTCTTCATCATCGCAGACGGTTCGAGAGAGGAGGTCAATCTAATGCCACCAGAAAGGCCTCAAGGTGACTGTGGATTACGAGGAGAAATATGTAAAAATATGCAGCTCTTCTCTTCGAGCGCTTCTCGTCTGTGCTTGAAACAAACCACACACAGCACAAGTTCACGATGGCGCCCCTTTCATAAAATAAACTTGAGGTTCCATTGTGATTTCCGAGCAGAGGAAAGACGGAGACTTGACTTATTCTCTCTCTCTCTCTCGGTCAACAGACATAATCACTGCCAGAGGAAGTGAAAAGTACTTAGTGGCAGCGTGTAATGGGATTGATAAGGTTGACACATTTGCGTCACATAAAATGGCACCGAGGGCAGCGTAAATCCCTGGTGAAATAAATCGAATTGAATGAGAAACGCTTCAACGACACCAAATTCACCCGCTCATCAGTGTCGTTTATTCAGAGTCGGACAGATGGGAGCCCGGAGGCGAGACTCAGGAGAGACGGTAAAGAAGCTGGTTGGATCGGATCTCAGGCCGGCGCTGGGTTCATGTGTGGTTACACGTGAACCGCCCGACTATCTCCGAGGCACTTGGCCCTGGAGATCAGGTAACAGGCAGCAAAGTATTTTCAGATACACCTGCCCGGACTTCTCCCGACTCTGTGCTGAGCAAGAGTTTGACACCGGAACAGAAAGCTTCGGGAAAGTCCAAAGAACACAATTAAAGGAGCAATACGTATGACTGCCTGTCAAATTCATGCTCAAAACAAATAGTAGTGCTAACTGTAGCTGCTGTTAGCTCAGTTAGCCGTGCAGCTAGGAGTCCAAATTGGGAGGTCATGCTCACAATGACCGTGATAACATTTTTACTGTGAAGCAGCCTTTAAAAACCAGGAAAAGACAACACTTATGTCAAATTTTGATATGAATGACATATCGATCTACATGTCATCATTATAATAAACACTGTAATTGTAATTCCATATAATGTTTTGTACCTTTAAAAACATTGCAGCCCTAAACTGGATGGCTGGCAGGATCAGAAATATGGTTTGCTGCACCTGAAGTAATCTCACCTCAGGCTCCTTTTAGCTTTAACACCCTTTTATAACTTTTGAAGAGGCTGCTCATAGATCACATGGTGCCAGCAGCACTGGGACAACCTGACTCATTTTAAAGGGTCACTTTAAATAATGTTCTCAATCAAACTGCTTAATTTTTTATTAATTTTAGAGGAAAATTTGTATGGACCTCCTCTTTCTCTGATATTAATTGGAAAACAACATGGCTCCTTCCACATACATTCGCTATCTCCAATAAGATCAAAGAAGTTCAATATAAGATCACACACAACATTTACCCTACTAACATATATCTGTCAAGATTTATCAACACTGATGTCAAATGTGTATTTTGTAACGCTGAAGAAGAAACAATAAAGCATCTTTTTTTAATGTAATTTTTCCCTAATTTTTTGGAAAAAAATTGAAAATTATATCACCCTACAATCCAACATTTCAATTAATTTGGAAGCCAAGGACGTACTATTATACTATAATAATAAGGAGCGAAAAATCCAACACTTAATTAATCAGATTTTTCTGAAATTTCACATCCATAAAGCTAAATTCTCTAAAAGTTGACCTTTCTTTCCTGTGTTTGTGACTGAATTTAAGAACTACTAGAGCTGTACAGATTCCTTGGGCTCCTTATCTACACGGCATTGGTGGCGCTGCCAAGTCTCCAGGACTACTGGAGACAGAACCACATCATGTCGGTCGCATTTCCAGCCGCTGTCATGTCAAGGGACAGATTCAGGGCACTGCTGTCAAACATTCACATCAGTGATCCAGCGGAGGACATCAAAAATGATGAGAAGAAGGGAACACCACAGCATGACAGGATGTTCAGGATCCAGCCACTTATGGATGAAATTCGCACTGCCTGCCAGGCCCATTACCACCCGAGGAAGGAACTGGCCGTTGATGAGAGGATGGTGGCGACGAAAGCAAAAACCGGCGACGAAAGCAAAAACCGGCATAACCCAGTATATGAAAGACAAACCAACAAAGTGGGGCATGAAGCTTTTTGTCTTGGCTGAGTCGAGTAATGGTTACACCATCAATTTCAATGTGTACATGGGGAAAGAACATACACACACTGTGCATGGACTGTCATATGATGCCGTGATGGAATTCATTCAGCCATCGTACCTGGGCACTGGATACCATATTTATATGGACAACTTTTATACCAGCCCCCAGTTGCTGCTTGACTTGGCCAGCATGAAGTTTGGAGCCTGCGGGACGTACGTACAGAGAGAACAGAAAAGGGTGTCCCACCGGAAGAGGAAATGCCCTCACCAAAAAGTCAGAGAGAGGCACCGTGAGATGGATCAGGGAGGGCCCCCTCGTCTTCATGAGGTGGATGGACACACGGGAGGTGTCGGTGTGCTCCACAATCCATCCGGCGGTGGGTTCTGGTGAGGTGGTCCAGAGGAGAGTGAAGGAGGGAGATGGACACTGGGCACAGAAAAACATTCCCTGCCCCCCCTCCATCACGGCCTACAATAAGAACATGGGCGGGGTCGATCTGTCGGATCAGCTGATCCAATATTACTCCACCCACCGCAGAATAGCTCAGTGGTATCGCACCCTGTTCCTCCACTTTGTGGACATTGCGACCACAAATGCATACATCCTGCACTGTGAGATCAGCAGCTCAAAGCAGGAACAGCACATGAGCCACAAGAGCTTCCTCTCAGAACTGGTGTCCCAGCTGTGCGGAGCGGACCAGACAGGAGAGCCGAACATGTTCCTGTTCCCACTGCGAACGTGACAGATGCCAGCCACAAAGCCACAAAGCCACAAAAGGCCGCAGGACCTGCCAGCACTGCCTCCTGCAGGAGAAAAGGAACCTCACTCCCTGGAAGTGTGAGTCCTGGGATGTGGCTCTCTGTCTCATCATGGACAGAAACTGCTTCAAGGAGTGGCACTGATAAAAAACACACACCTGCCTTGATTGCATATAGCTGTATATTGTATATTATAGTATCATTACTAAAAAGGAAAAAATAAATAAATAAAACGCCCATAGCCACACCTGCTTTTTATTGTATATAGCTGTATATTTTTTGATTTTATCTCAATTTTACCTTTTGTATTTTACATTTGCACTATTTGGAACTCTGGGAAGTCAAAACTTTGATGTGGCTCTGTCAAATTTTGTACATAAACTATTTCAGAGTTTCATACTAAAAAGGGGGGAAAAAACGCCTATAGCCACACCTTTATTGTACATGAAGACAAAATCAAAAGTATTCAAAAACAGCCAAAATATGCTTACTAATAAGCATTAACAAATATCGCCTGTAAACAAGGGTTTTTATGTTAATTATGGCAGTAACTCATTTTATTATATGGTTGTCAAAGATCATAAAGTATATTGTGAAATGTACAGCGAGACGTTTTACTCACAGACGTGCCACTCGCACGTTATTTGAGATATTAATTAAATAAATAAAACATTTTGAGTTGCAGAGATCTCTAATAATATGGACTAATTGACGTGGTCCAACATGGGCGCCATAAAAAAAAGCAAATGTCTGAACGAGGCAACACTCAACAAGTTGGAAATATTCACAAATATTAAATAGCTGTGAGATGTTTGCAACTTTACATTAAGGATCACAAGGACCGACGGCAAAATCTGACGATTTGAAGATAAAGGAACAAAGAAACCTCTCCATAAAGACCACGCAGCGTGTCCACTAGTCCCCACACTTATCAAAAGAAGTCAGAAGTAAATGGACGATCAATATTCTTAAATAAGTTTGTCATCAATGAAATGGCTCAGGTGTGAACTTTACAACATGCACATGAATCCACATCTTTATCAGCCATGTGCTGACATTAGTTACTACCTTCATTTGCATATAGATCATTCATAAATGTTAACAAGACATGCTTATTATTGTATTGATTAACTGTTACTGTATCAACCAGTCTGGGTGCTGTATCGTCAGGCAGCTGGACCTGTTTCAGTTTGTTGAAGACGTAACTGGAGGGGAGTTGGTTTTAAACTTCATGTGGGAGTTTCGTTACAGAGCCGCCTTCCCACATGAAGGCCGGTTGGATCAACGACCCACAAGTGGCCCTAACGACTCTGAAAGTTATCTCAAGGAAATTGAATCGAATGCAACTGGATTTGGTTTTTGTCTTGAAGACGTTTCACCTCTCATCCAAGAGGCTTCATCAGTTCCTGCTCCCTTGACTAGGCTGGGACTAGTCCAACTAGCCGGTGTGGAGGTCCAGCTACTTAACCTCTCAGGAGGCATCAGTGGCCTTGTGACCGCCTCCTGAGAGGTTAAGTAGTTGGACCTCCACACCGGCTAGTTGGACTAGTCCCAGCCTTCAAGACAAAAACCAAATCCAGTTGCATTCGATTCAATTTCCTTGAGATAAGATCAGAGCTCACAGGTTTCCTTAACGACTCTGTAACGACTCTCCCACAGAGAGTTTAAAAGCCGAGCAACTCCCCTCCAGGTAGTTAGAACTGAAGAAAACGTTGACAAAGAATACAAGAAATAAGCCAAATGACCTGATGCAAAGACCTTCTTCTCCAGCTGGTTCTCTCACTAATCAGCTGAGCATCTCTGGGTCTGTCGAATGAGAAACGGCCTTCTCGAGTGTTAAAACGACGGACGGTGTCTGTGGGTGTGTGTGCTGAAAGAAAGTAGAATGACACATGTTCTCTTTTCAGTTGATTTTATATTTTTTTATTGAATAAATGATTTTAAAAGGTAATAACAATGTTTAAAACTACATTATCTTCACAGCCATCGCGTACATACTCAGATAACCCATCTATATATATTCTCTCAACCCTCCCCACACTTTTCTTTTGCAATTTTTTTTTTCTAAATTTCTTTTGTTTGTATTTTTTTTTTCTTGTTTTTGTGTTTTTTTTCTTTTTTCTTCTTTTCGAGTCATACTATCAGAATAAATGCCCATTTCAAGTCGCGTCACACTAACAGCAATTCAATAGGAAAGGAGGAAGGGGTCTATCTCTACAGGGGGGAGGAGGGGAGGGAGGGGGGGAGGTGGATTTGAAGTTCCCAGTTCATATTATCCATCAACATTTTTCAAGTTACTAAAGCAGAAAAAAAAAAAAAAAGATCCAAAAATCGAAAGGAAAAAGAAATAAAAGTTGGTATGAGGAGTTACACCAGGCAACCCTCCCAGCCCATCAGGCCACTGCAACAGAAGAAAGTCATTTTGTACAGTGACACGTCTTAGAAGTCAGTGTCTCAAAAATTCAGAACATAGAAAACCACTAAAATAATTTTGAAACTAGATCCAAAATATTCTTTTGAAAAGAATTTATTTTGATGTACAAAAACAGTCATTTTCTTTTTTTTTTATTTTCTTTTTTAAAATCTTTTTCTTAATAAAAATTTCAAACACAAGTTTATTGTAGTTCTTATTTCATTTGTCATTATCATTATTATTATTGTTTCATTTATTCTTTTTTTTTTTATTATTTATTTATTTTTTATTCATCTATCAGTGCGATTGTATACCAGTGCAGCTACTGGGTCCGGAGTAAAGAAAACAGGCTTTTTTCATCTTTAATGGCATAAAAAATAAGGAAAAATCCATCTTTTATACAAAGTATAACTGCTGGTCTTTAGGGAAAAAAACATTTATAAACCCATAAAGCTAGGAGGCACACCATGGGATTTTCATTTTTGTAAATAATAACAATAATAATAATAATAATAATAATAATAATAATAATAATAAACAAAACAAGTAACAACAATTTGCAACCACTTTTTTTTTTTTTTCTCCATCCTTGATGCCACGTACGGCTTCAGAGATGGACAATGAAAAATTCATTGAAAAATCGGGTTGCGTCATAAGTCAAGACAGTTGAGAAATCGCACAAAAAAAAATAAAATAAAATAAAAGACATAAACAACATTTTGTCAATGCAGGGGGTGTCTTTTGGAAGGACAGGAAGCCAGGCCTGTAGAGCAGCATCTGGGCATGGCCGCTGGCGTCTTTGGTTCAGTCGAACATACGAAGGTAACACGAGCTTGAGCATTCCACGAAATATGAGAATGACCACGCAAGGAATGCTGAGGCTGAACTCTAACCCTGGTATGGAACCAAAACACAATCTGCTACAACAAACTACTAATGTCGTTCCATAAAAATCCCATGAGGTATCGATGCTTTTAAACAGTTAGTCAGTACAGAAGCGGGACTAGTTCCTGCGCGCTCCTTGTAAAACGTTAACTCCGCGTCCCGCTACGGGCGATGCTTACCTTCGACATAGTTTGAGAGGCCGCGAGAGCCTCGACGACGGGACCCTTTCACTAGTCCACGACTTTGCCTTTACAGAGGTCAAACGATTCAGCAGCTAAAGGAAAAATGGGAGGAAGTGCTCGGAAAAAGAGCAGCGTCCCATCTTCCAGGAGAGGCAACGACCACTACTACTGCCACCATCTACCGAACGACACACATCACACCTTGACAAACTAGGCCATGAGGTCGGGCCACAGTGTGGGGGGAGGGGAGGGGTGAGCGATCGGAGGAAGGGGGAGGAGGCTACGCGTGACTTCTTGTCCTTTCAAACCTGCAGGGGTGTTGACTTGCACTGGTAGGAAAAAAAAAAACACCTGTTGAACAGATCTGCATATATCAAGGATAGTAAAGGTAACACATGTAGGATTTTCTCTTAACATATCGCTGCTCAATTGTGATAACGACCACTGACAGTACATTCTAGAGCCCCATTATGACTGCAGGGACTTCTACCTCTTCATTATATGTGTTAAGAATAACGGTCTGTTTTTCCCATAGGGAATTGATCCCAAATCACCCACATTGAACTTAAAAAGCACAGATTCACGGGGCTACCGTTTGTTTGTTTTTTCTCCGGCGACGGTCACATCCTTTTCGGTATTAAAAATGTGCCGTCGCGACTCAATTCACAGCAATACGCTCAAGAGCAAATCTTACATGCAGCATCTTTAAGTATGATATGATCAATGAGTCCGCATGACCAGTCACGAGCTGTGACCACCCCAATATGAGGTCCGATAGCACCATATTTGTCTTTTAAATCTCTTAATGGTTAATAAGAGTGTCTAAGCCATAGATCAAGCATATCATGGATAAAACCATAGGTCTCATACTCATACATACATGCAACAAAATACATTGCATGTGTATACAAAGACATATATGTAAAAGAGCATGGTCAATTTGGTTTTGCAGCAGAAAAATTCAGGTTGTGCTGTATTAAAATGGACCAGGAAATGAGTGCCTGACTGTTCCCCCTTTTTGAAACGTTCGATGTAGTGTATTTATCAGAAATGCATACATTTTACAAGAGGCATGAAAGTGTCTTCCCATGGTTTCAACGTTTGGGGTAACACCACCACAGTGCCCGACTATTTTCTAGAGAGAGAGAGAGAGAGAGAGAGAGAGAGTGTATGTGTGTGTGTGTGTGTGGGCCTTTCAAAAATGAAAGAATTGAGGACCAGCAGCGGGGTAAGACTTGAGCAAACAGGAGACTGCAGGCATACAGGAGCCCCCATATGTCAGAGATAGTATCAGCAATAGCATTCGAGTGAGAGAAACATCATCTGAGGCCATTTTCCTGCACTGTGGTGTGAGGATGGAGCCGGGGAAGAGCAAACCATGGGACGCGGGAACACTCAGCGCATCATCTACTGGTCCATCGTTTATTAAATCATTCATTTAAGGCAACACAACTTAAATCTGGGTCGTTTCGGGTTACTGTGGATGGAGTGCCAAAAGCCCTTGACGTTTTGCATAAAGAAAAATAACCTGTCAGTTAGTAAAGGCTGTTACGAAGACAGATGTTGGTCAAGTAACAAGAACCTCTCAAAAAATTCCAGTTCGCAAAACTAAAAACCCAAAGCGAGCGGATCGACACGTTGATCCGCAACGGTTCAGAACATTCTGGAGAAAGCAAAACCCAACTAGCCTAGTGTGTGTGGATGTGACTCACAACAAGTAATATTTGGATGGGAAATGGCTTCTTAAGTCCTTACAAAGCCCTGGCTTTTTTTTATTTGTAGACCTTAACTGCAAGCCGCTCGGCCCCATGCAGAGATTCTGCTCTAACTAATGCGACTGTGTTTGCTCGAACCTACTGCCAAACAGCTGACAAAACAGACCACAGAACATTTCTTGTGCCGTGGACACACAGATCAACGGGATCTCACTGAACAGCAGAGTATCAGAGGAGAGAACGGCGGTAGTGCGGTTTCGACAACTAAAATTGACTCACTCGCAGCGCTGCAGCTGCTCGAGACTCTAAAGAGAGCTATGACATGCACTCCTAAATGACACGAACGTGTTTATTAGATCACTAACTTTGTGCGTCAAGTGGTGTGTCTTCATTCAAAATGACAATTTTTAATACATCATACTATGTGGATGAGTGACAATAGTTAGCTATAATCTGAAAAGGCAAGACAATGTTTCCACGGTGACGATATACAAGACGTGTGACGGATGACTGAAACCTCCAGGTCCGACTGGTGTTCAGTGATGCAGTCCTGCCCGAGGCCGGCTGGTGTAAGGTTGCATTCAGAGGTTTAACATCCAAGATATCAGAGGTTACCCGATGCGAACCCGTCAAGCCAAACAACAGACGACTCTTACAAAGTGTGGAATAAAAAGAGAATATGGCTTTAAGTAGTTATAGCATGTCCCTGTCGAGTGACTCCCTGCCAGTTAACTCAGAAACCAACAGACACGGTAAATTTAAATCAAAGCATCGTTCATGCACTTACTTCTTTTTTTTTTTTTTTTCTTCTGGGGACCTGCGGATACGCGGGGAGATCAGACCCACTCGTGGCCCGTTTTACAAATATAATTAACAAATCACCTGCTCAGACAAAATGGCTTCCTCCACAATTACCTTCAATCTAAAGAAAAAAAGTTAAACGAAAAACAAAAAAAGAGGGAACGTAGCTGTAAGCTCTAGCCAAACAAACGCAGTTCAAGGTTTACAGGTTCCACCACAAAACACTACAAATACTCAGGAGAAGGTTTCCAAAAAAAATCTCTGTAGGGAATCTTTAGGTGAAATCCAATTTCTAATTGACTCTACTGGTTTTTTTATCTCGAGGCAGACCAGCATCTATATCCACACACAGAAACACACACGACTGTGACCTGAAACAATAAACACTACCAGCGAGGGCTGGTTGAAGGGCGTCACAATCCTACAATCTATACTTTGGAGTACACGGATCCCAATATATAGTTCCAACTACAACACTACAAGAGTTTACATGTCTAAAACAACCTCAACAATCAATCGTTTTTTTTCTTTTTTTTGAGAGGAATCGGAACAGAGACGACACAGCCTTTGAGAACTGCAGTTGCCTTGCTACATGGAATACATGTCTGGATAGAAAGATAAAGAATAGAAGGAGGAAAAAACGAGGAATTTTCTCAGTAAATGTAAAATCGTAGCAAAGCCTAAACGATATAAGCGCAAGGCTAATCCACCAGAAGAGACCTTCTTCCATCCACAGAATATAACGTGATTAGGTTTCGCTTAACATACTTAAGATTAATAAAATCTAGTATTTGTTTTCGATTTTTCAAAAAATATGAATGAAGGGGGTTATAGATATATGTATACATATGCTGCAAAAACTTAACCATAGGCAAAGAAAGAAAGAAACGTGGATTTCTTGCCATAATCAAATGATGCTTCGTTGCCACCCGTTGCCATGTCAACGTCTGGGAGACGGCCAGCATGGCAACGGAAACAATCATCATAAAATGGTACAGTAGTAGAAATAGCTAGACCAGGAGGGGGCGGGCTCTCCTGGGAAAAGGTCCGCGGAGAGGTCCAATGATTGGTCATGCGGCTCGCTGTCAGGAATAATGGTTGTAGGGTGGTAGAGGGTGCCCAATGCCATTCTGGTAGTGGTGATGCTGGCGGTGGGCGATGTACTCTGCATAACCCATTGTCATCTTCTCGCTACGGTACCTAGGAATGAGAAGAGAGGTGTCGGTAAAGGCCCGGTGACCCTCGTGTCACGTTAGGAGAGCTGTGATAAGCCACAGTCTGTAGCTACTGTGGCCCTGTCCAATCTATTCAACATACGACAGACTGTTTTGCACATTGCTGAACTCTCAGCGGACAGTTTTTAAAAATAGTATAAAAATCGATGGTGCGGCACCAGAGATATCGTCTTTTTTATCCCATGCATTATTATTATTATTCTTCCCCATCGAAAGCTGGCACCTACCTTACCCACAAAGCACCTCAGATGCCAACAGTTCATTAGGATGTTGGGGTGAGATGCTAGTGGCAGCATCACTTGAGGCACTTTATCAGATTAAATTCAGCTCCCTCTGGAGCCACAGAGGCTTTATACAACTTTTTGGCATATAGTTACAGGCATAGTTTGCAAGTAGTGCTCCTCAAAATCTAGAAACGGACTTTGTGGCAGAAGATATGGTGCGTCTCAAAAGCAGGACAACACCAGCTTAGATCCCATATGTGACACTGGTCCTTTAAAAAATCATTTTATCTTCATACGGTTTCGTTCTATCAATTCTGCTTGGCTGAGTAAAACAAACACCAACGTGCTACTGTGCATTAATCAGTGACTTTGGTCAGATTAAGTATTTTAGGTTTTGTGTTTGGTTACATGGTCACAAGAAATGGCTACAAGAAAAAGCTGTGACATTGATGGTTTTTCTGGGACTGACTCAAATTTTCATTTGAATGAGTCTCCAATAAAATGTGTGTTTTTGACCAACTGCAGTGTTGAACTTGTGTTTGATGTAATTAAGGCTGATCGATATATCACCTATCACAGATATATCAGCATTGGCATTTATGCTGCCTCTGATATATATGTATATTTTTTTAATGGGTACTAATGTGGAAAAAGATGCTTGGGTAGGTTATAATCATTTAACTCCAAATGAAGTTTACTTTTTCAGTGGAGGTGTTAATTTAGACAATAAAGTTTATTGTTAAACCAGAATCATGTCACAAGTGAACCACATTCCAAGAAAAAATGTGTGGAAATCAACATCAGAATTGCTTTCTGAAATGAAAGCCACAACACTGTGGTCATGTGATGCCTACATGACATGAACATGAGCTCATTACAGACATCACCCTAATTTCTATTTCATTTTGCGCTCATGTTGTGATCACTGACGTTGTGCAGACTGGATCTCGTCTGCACGAGATGGATACACAGATTTTTAGTAATGTGTGTTTTTTTTGGGACACCAGGATGCAAACCTAGAAATATCACTGTGAAAGTATGTGGCAAACATCTGTGACATTAATATATATGACCATGTTTGAAGGTAATTCAGTAAAAGTGTATCCTCACCTGGTTAACTTAATGGTCTTCCTGAAGTCATTTGTGATGGGAGCTTTGTAACCTCCCTTTCGTAGTAAGGAATCTATGGTTTGAATGTGGTCCCAACCTTGATAAAATAAAGCGTTCTTTACACACTCCTGAAAATCCACATCTAGAAAAACACTACATCACATTGAATGTATAAAGCGCAGATGAGGCTGCATTGTTTGGGGGCACAAAAAGATCTCACCTTGCTCCTTTGCAACCTCTGGTAGGTAGGTGGCGGTGCGCTTTGATCCTTTTTCATTGAAAAACTCTATCCTAATACCGTGAACACCCACCTAGAATTCAAGACAGGAATAACAAACAAACTATATATTTTACCTCCATAATTTACTGGATCCGAGAAAGTCAAATTCAACATTTTTACATTTCTGTTTGCGTGAAGGAGCTGCTGTGCATTTATTAGAGGAAAGAGCGAGACACCTATGAATGAGAGCGTCAGCAGTCTCTTACCTCCCAGTCAAGGTAATCACCGACGTCTTCAAAGTTGGTGAGAAGAGACACTGAGCAGAAGAGGCGAGGCAGCTCATCCCTTGTCATAGGGGGGAAGCGGCTGTCTTTAAGGGCACTGGAGACATACAAGCACAAAGAACAGACCACTGTAAGAGGCGATTCAGAAAATGGTCATCACAGTCGAGTATCAAGAGGGCCAAGTAGGTTGATTGCTATGTTTAGGATTTGCATTCAATGGACTAAGATCGTCTTTTCTGTTTCTTCACTTCCAGCATGAGATGAAAGATAATCAAGGCCTTTTTTATCCAATGTAGATGGACTATGGACATACAGAGGCCAGCGAGGCTGCTGTCAGCAGCTAAGTGATGTTTCTTATGCATGTGTCAGCACACAATACCAGTAAGGTGCTGCGTGTTTTTGCATGCATTTGACAGGTCAGCTGTTTCTGCCCTCAGGTCAAGAAATGCTAATGAAGAAATTCTACACCAGGTTTTTACTGTGGGCCCCGTTTACGCTCAGGCTTTACATAGACTTAAGGCTTTAGTTTTTAACAATCACCTGGCCATGTGATGGGTCACGTGACATTTAAATATCAATTTCATTAATATTGAATTCAGATTTCTAATTGAACACTTGTCCACCGAAGTGAGGCAGTGCCTGACCAGCGATTAAACCACCAGCTGGACAAACCAGTGATCGATTCAGATCAACAACCATTGTGTGTTTAACCCGTGTGCTTATGTTTGCCTGGAGAGGGTATAACACTGTTCAATAAAACTACACAAGGACTCTTTTATTATCACAATGTCACAGTTTTGTATTAAAACATAGTTACAATAGTCCTTACATTACAGTAATATTAAAGTTACCAATACATTTCATTTGTAGCACTGCCTATCCTCTACATGTCAGTGCCAGCTCGTCAAGAATTAAGTGCTTTTATCAACTTTCTACATCATCCTCAGTGTTAAAATTAATCATCACTGCTGTTTTTCTAACTGTTAATGAAAAATGCTTACACATACAGAGTATATACTTTCTCTTTTTTATAATAAAATTTAATTAAATCTTCATGGGGGGAGAAAAATGGGTAAAGTAAATACCGTGAAAAAACAACAGTTTTATTTGTTCTGAGGGTAATTTAGTACTAGTGATTACAGAAAATCACCCATTTTAAGGGTCTTGTTTCCAATAGACTCGTTTACAGTAATTTATTACAATGTCATTCCAGCAATAACAATATCTTACCTGGTAAGGGTGTACTCCCTGAGTCCTGAGTGCAGATTCATGGCAGAAAATGTACCTATACAACCCCTCAACCGCTTGTCTCTGCCTATTTTCCATGTGACAAACAGCGGGCTGAAAAACAACGAGAAAGTTCATGTTAAGGAAGTCTACCAACGCGCACGCCACATGTACATTTCTGTTGTGTGGATACAGCTCACTGTACACATCACCAGTTAACTCTGTTTCAGTGTGCCACAGCTGTGAGTCACATCAGGCAAAACTGGCACCATTGTCTTTTACACCACAATGGATCAGTTTTCTGCAAGCTTTTGTTCATAGCCATCTGTCCACCCATGACTGCATAACTATCTTTTTCCCCCACAGCAATGCATTTTACGTTTCATGAAGTATGGCAAAACATCTTCTGGTAAAGAACATGAGCATGTGCGAAAGCCAAACCGATTACAAGAAGAACTTCTAACACGAACAGATGTAGCCGAGAACATCTCACCAGCTGTGATGCCGTCAACATGTTCATGCTCCGGCCCATTACTACATTACTGCACGAGTGCTCAGTACTAATGGGCAGGACCATGCCCATCTTCGAACTAAGCCTTTCTTTTGATATCAGGTGCACACATCTCATTTTCCTAACTGCATCTTGCGCGTCTGCAGCACTATCATGGCGACAAAACCTGTCCACAGACAGATAAGGTGCAAACCAGCTGCACTATAGTGGGTGTTAACTGGGTTAAAGTGATCCACAACAAATGTAGGCAAGAGGCCTAAAGTGGGGGACCAATTGCTACTTTCATACTTCCTACCTCCCTGCTTGCTGAGGTGATTCTCAATCTTCTAGGTGTTTGGGTGACCACTTCAAGAAAGGTCCTTTGTTTTCTATAGTTGGAAGTACTGATACAGCAAAGCTTTTTTTTTTCTCTCCCTCTCTCTCTTGCTTTACTCATGAAAATATGTGTAAATTAAACGGTTTAAAGGGAAAAGAGAGGGGGAAAAAAAAGAGTTTCCCTTATGAATAATCTTCAATACAACAATCAACTTTGAAACTGTCATAAACTGATTTTTCATGCATTAAATCACGAGCCAGAAGTCCCTTAGTCTTTGACGTTAAATGCTTTGAAATCCCAAATTTCTCAAAAGAAACATACATGAGACATTTCTCTTTGAACCAACCTTTAAATTTTATTTTTAGCTCTTTCACACATTAAACAATCGTTTTACAAAATCAAGATCAAAATCTGAAGCTCTGATTCAGTGAAGTATTTTCTTTTTTAAATTACAAAGGATGAAAATATTACAGCTACAACAGAAAGGTGCTCAGAGTCTAACGAAAAACAAAGTGATGTCGAGTACATTTTGATGTGTAACAGACATTTCACCCAGCAGTTCCTCCTCAGAAAACCTTTGCACGGTAACTGTCCTATGGCTTCAGTTTACCCGTCCTGGATCATTTTCCCTCTACCAGTGAGGAAAGGCTGCCGTCTTCTGGTGTCGTCCTAAAACAAGGGAGCAACGGGGGCAAAGGTTGATGAAGAGAAGAAAATATTGCTTGTGTTCACCATTTGGCAGCACAATGGATAAGATAGCATGTTTGTTAGCTGGCTATTACTTTCAAATTGTAAATCTTATTTTAGCTGTTTCTTTAGCACAAAATAAAAGAAGCTTTCAATACACATCTGTTAGCTTACATTACACATATTACCCCACTAATTAACTATAAATGAACATTTTAAGTTATAAAAACATCAAGTCAACTTAAGTTAACTAGCTTAAATAGCTGGCTGGTTATGCTAAACGTACCTGCAGAAGCGCTCGCTGGGCGGATGTGGTCCAGTGGTCTTCACGCAGTCAAAATGAAGAAATATGCTTTTAAAGTTACGCTGTGTTGGCGGAGGCAGCTACCTGTGTGTCACGGCTCTCAGCATGCAGAAGAAGACTTGCCGTTTTTATTAAATGTCAACATGTGCGCCAAACAGCCGGTCACTTCTCCCGACAGCAACACGCAACCGTCTCAACAGGCTTCACAATTGCTTTGGGTTAAACCATTATTCATTTTGAAATTAATTTGGGATATTTACAAGAAGCATGGTTCCTGCCTTTAATGTTTTTTGTGCTACTGTCTTTGAAAAATTATCACATCCACAATCTCAGGCCCGTCATTGTTTACTGGCTGAGCACAGCACTGTGTCTTTGTCAGATGTTGTGTTTGTTCCGAGCATTTCAATAATTCAATCTGACAATGCCCCCAAGTGAAGGACATGCCGAGGACACCACAGACCAGAAGTATGAGTTCCTCAGACCTGTGGGAGTTTCCACTTTGGAGGGCATTTGTAAATACATTCCCAGTTATGGTTGGCTGTGTTCTTTGTTGACCCTTAAAGGCTGACAGACCTGAGTTCAGCAGCTAACTCTCAGCTGTATCAAACCACATTCAAAATTAGCGCTTTACACGATACTGCTAACAAAAGAAAGGCCTCACACACTCCAACAGCGAGGCACTTATTCTGATTGCACAGGTGATGTCAGTTAATGTTTATGAAGGTTTAATGCTTAGCGCGGACATTGGGACTGAGCCTTGGAGAGAGCATTATTACATTAACATACAAACACCAGATTTTTTTAGTTAGCAACAGCAACACTAATCTGGTTTGCCAAGCTCGGCTCGGGCAACACTGAACCTTTAAAGCAACCCTTTAAAAGGAGGAGTGTGGATGAATCAACAGTAGAAGCCATGTATGAAATCTGTAACGTCTGAGATTAATTCACAATTTAAAAAACAAAAGAGTGTTTGATCTGTGTTTATTTGACATGAATTTGGTTAATCCAGTTTACACTAAAGGCACAGAACAGTGAGCTGTATCCACCACGTCTGGCATATATCAAGTCATTTTCCCAGTGTTTTGAATTTGGATGGAAATGTTAGTGTGACACATTTTGAAGACAGAGCTTGATAGTTAAGAGACTCAACACGCCGATAGCAGCATTTGGAAAATACCCACTTGATGTGAATGTGCAAAGTAAGCAGAAATGGTGTGTATGAGAGCTCGCTTCCTGTAATATACATTATGATTACCAACAAACAGCTTCAGGGTGTTTGAGCTCTGTACAGAAGCCATTCACAATTCAAGTGTAAAATCAGAGTTGCGTGCAAGACTGCCCTCAACTAATTTTTACACTTGAATGTGTCACATGACAGCGAAAAAAGGCACATTTACACTCATATTATTAGAATAAATACACATTTTGACACCTTTTGATGTGGCCCTCCTCAATAAGTTGCCCCAAAGTTTCAATGAACTGTGGCTGCAGTTGTTAGACCATTCCTTTCATAGCCTCAAAGTGCAAGTTAAACGCCCATATAGTCATGTACTATCACATTACAACACTTGTATAAGGTGGGGTCGATATATTTCAGCGGAGTGCGGTTGTAGGCACGACATGTACATTTAATCTTCTTGTAGTTAAACTGCTCATAACACGATTAAACTCGTGTTTAATGAACGCTTCGAGTGTCTGAACGTTGTGTTTCTTTGTTTGTCACCCACATTAAAGACTGTCATGATGTTTACAGTGACATTTGGCCATAAGGAACCGCTTAGTCCTCGGCACCAAGCACATTTTTCTTTGTTGGCTGATGCTAAATCGGCTGTCATCGGTGAGTTTCCTTCGACTCGACAGCAGGCAGTAAAACAGACATGCTGTTAAAACGACTCAGCTACATGGCCGGTTATCTGACGGTGACGGCAGAGAGACGTTTTAATACATTTACCATTAAATTAAGTACCGCAAGCTCATTAGTGGCCGGTTGCTAAGCTAATGCAGCGTATAGCTAACAAAGCTAAGCCCAGTGGCAATCCAGAGTTCATTGAGGGCAACATAAAAGAATAATAACACCAACATTTACTTTTAAGGTTTTATATTACTGTAGTGTCATTTGACTATCGTAACTGTCGAAACTGTAGCTGTTAAACCGAAAAAATAAGCGATGTTATCTTACTCGTTCCACCCTTTTTTCTTTTAGCTTAAGTGCTGGTGGCTTGCTAATGTTAGCCGTTAGCACACAGGCTTAGCTAACGTTAGCCAGTGTTGTTCGAGTTGGATAAACAGTGGGGCAGAATTATTTTTTTCCGCCAAGTAGCACAGGAAATGTGAAAGTGACACGGTACATAAGTCGGTCATGTGCAGCATGAGCTTAATAACCTCAAATAAAACCATTCATTGTAAGGTATAATGTGATGTGAGAGCAGCTACAGGCCAGTGCAGTCGGTCTCTCTCGACGAGGCCCCGAATTCCAAGTTGGACGAATTAAGCTAGGATCGGGAGGCTTTTAAACGTTAAATACAGCAAAAGTGAAATGTTGTTTCGACGTGACAGTCTGTGCCCTCAACGGCTGGAGCCGAATCCGGGGGTGAATCGAGCCGAGAGTGCCGCTTAAAAACACATTTCGCTGAAAGAGCACACCAGTGAAGCTTTTTTGACATGCAGCAAAACAACAAAAGACAGAAAATACTCACTAGGGATCATTTGTAAACCTGGGTGTTCTCGGAGGTTGGTATCCGTACAGATGGCAATAAAGCACGTCAAAACAGAAGCAGCACATCTCCGCTGAGACGACCATTTTTCTGCCTCCACTTCCCGAACCGGGTCCCGAGCTGAGATTCGGGGAGAGGCCGGATGAAGTGTAACCGGCCGGGGCTGGGGACAGAGCGTTTGTGCCGCTGCTACCACTACTACTACTGCTGCCGCTAACGTTACCCCCGGGTCCCCCCAGGCCGTTGGCTCTGCTCACGTTCGCCCCTGCTGCAACGGTCGCGGAGGAGCCAATCCCCAACTCCGAGCCACAATGTCCGGTTCCTGCCACCCCGCTTCCCGCCCCCACCCCGCCGGGACCCCCCGACCCGGGCGATCCCGACAGTTTCTGCTTCTTCACCCCGCAGCACCCGGCCGCCATCTTGGAACAATCTGCACCGACACACCGCTTCCGACCCATAACCGTCACCGCGGGAAGGGTGGGGGGGAACGCCGACCAGACGTAGAAATCCCACTGCGTTGATACGTACGACGGACAATACTCCACTTTCACTCTTTTGTTTTTTTTATGTCGGACGACGAAATAACCGATGTGGTGAGAAGACTGCAATGTCACCCTAGCGTTGCCTTTAAAAATGCGCGACTTCGCTACGCAAAATCCATCGCTGGACGAGCGCTGTTTCCATGAGTAGTCAGCCAGTCCAGCTTTGGACCACGGTGTTCCAGCGGATCACCGATAGACGTCAAAGTCCAAGCCTTCCACACACACACACAAAAAAAAAAAATGATTCAGCCCCTTTCAGCTCCCCCTAATACGCCACCATCCGAGGCGATCCTCTGGTCAGTTCCCCTGTCAGCATACAACAAGTTCAGGGAGTGCACGGTCCGAACAGGCCGCAGATGACAGTAGCCAGGCGGTCCAGATGTGAAGCCGACAGCCAGGGTGCTGTAGCCCCGCAGCACACCTCTCCGAGTGGAAGCCGGGAGCTTGAGTACGCAGGACCCATAAGCTTCAGCACGAATTGCGCACAATGTCTTGGGCAGCGTAGCTTCTTGTCATTGCACCACCAGCGCCGCTCTGCCAACACACACAGCCCTCCTCACGAACTTCTAATTACACGACGGGCCCGGTATGTTGGAATTCCAGACGCTGGGATAATAACGCAGAGTAAAATGGCATCTGACAATGCGGGGTTTGGCATGGCACAATGGACCGCGTCAGCACCGAGCAAGTCATTTCAGTAACGTTAGCCCACAGTTTGCACCTGCATGATGTCTGTCTGCTCGTGGACCGGGCTGTGAGAATATACAGAGGCAAATCTCAATAAAACACCCTCCAGCGTCAGATGCAGAGCTGAAAGTTTTCAGTATTGGTTTGTTTGGAGGCTGTCATCCGTGTGTGGGGACGCACAGAGAAGAGCATTCTAGTCCGGGAGACCGTGAGAAATCCTCCGGTTCTGGCAACAGCGGAAAAAAAAAACACCACCCCTTTTTCGCTCCGCAACCCGTCTCTCAGCTGCTACCGTTCGGTGCTGTTCGGGTAGAAGCCCTGTGATCGGGTCTGGTGTGTGTGTGTGCATCGGTTTGTCGTCTCGGCACTCCGGAAGCGGATTCAGAGAAATGTGTTGCGCCCAGTTCTACACATAATGCGTAGCTTCTGGGGGTGTCAGATGTGCAATTCAGAGGAAAATCTACGGTGCTGTCTGTGTGGAGGCACGCGCGCCCTCGACGTCCGTACGCGTGGATGCGTGCGTGCGCTGCAAGCGTGCGTGCGTGCGTGGAAAAAAAAAAAAAGGTATCGGTATCCCTTAAGCTATAAAAGGCGTACAGCCATAGATAGTGGTCTTTAGGTTCTGGACTTCAGTGGATCATGTAAAGGGAGTTGGGTTTGTGAGCGTCGGTGTGTTTATTCTTGAAACAGTCCCTCTGCTGCGTTCAGGGCCGTCAGTAGATATTCTCAGGGCCCCCCTCACGTGACCACATCTTACCTAGGGACCCCCGAAACTGTAAACATAAACACCGAAATGTCACTGATTAATAAACATCGTGGGATCAGCTGACGATGAGGATGATCGCGCCCTGACTCACACTGAATGCCTGACGGAGTGAAATATGGCCCGGGTGGGGGGGCAGGAGCGCTGGATCTCTGGGTTGCTAAATAAAACATGTAGACATTGACATTATGGAATTCATCTGAGGGCGTGTTTTAATGTGAAATCAGCCTGGTACACCTCCGCTTCAACTGGGTTTAAGGCTGACGACCGTCTGGAAAAACTGGAGCCACAAACGACTCGGGCAGTTGTTTTTCCGTATTCTTCAAGTTAATTCATGGGAAATGTGTCAGGAGGAATATATTTGGTTATTAGTCATCTCTCTTTTTAGATTTTTAAAACTTAGTCTAAGCTGCATACTTCAGACGTATAAATCATCTGAGAGGACGATGATCCCTGTCGCTCAGCATTTAAAGCCCGGCTGACAATAGAGAACCTGTAATATATCCGCAGTGCTATCTTCTTCATGTGAGGTGTTGATTCTCATTCTAAATTCATCCTCTGCACTCCACCCCTAAAAATCTGTTTATTTTTATGACTCCATGACTCTGACTATTTATATAATTTAGTTATGTGTGTGTGTGTGTAGCAAAAGGGACAACAACTAGCATTCATTAGCGTCGTAGACTGATAAATAAACAAATGAACCGTGAACAGCACCAGCACTAATGAAGCTGACGTAAATGTCTGCAGTATCGCGGCGCCTGTGCTTTATATTAAAGCCGTCGTCAGGTTAATGTGCCTTTCAGTGTCCATTTGCTTCATCTTTACCCCCATTCGCTGTCAAGCCCAGACACATATGAGTTTATCATCTGAGCAGCGAGCAGCGGCCTGCAGACACCTCTCCCGTAAAGTGCCTCATGACTGACTCAGCAGAAGGCTTCAAACCTAAAATGTGCTGCTAATTATTGTTGGCTCTTGACCGACTGATATTGACTGAGCATTTTCCTGGTAACAGGCCGACTGAAGTGCACTCTGGGCTTAATAACTTTAGATTAAGCGCAGGTTTGAGTGTAACCATCGTTCCCCTGCATGAATGACGCTCCTCTACGAAATGTATTTAACTTACTTGTAAAATCAATCTAGAAAACATGTTGTCCTTAAGAAACTGATGTGGTAACTGGCTGTCTTTGAATATGTATATATTTGTTTTCATGATGTATTATAAATGAGCTGTAAATGAGGCAGGTGCTCATAATAACATACCTTTCATGATTTTAAAGGCAAATGACAGTAAAGCCCTTTAAAATAATTGCACCACCTCTTTCCAGAAGATTCAAACTGAGTATTTGAATATTTACAATATTAGTGGGGTAATAACACAAACTCAGAAATATTTATCTTTTCCATAACTGAATAAACGAGCTGTTCTCAGAGGAAAATAAGGTCCCCAGAACACTGTGTGAGGCTAGACAGGTGGCAGGGTCCGCCACATGTCAACAAAGTAAACCAGTGTTTATTTTTCTTTGCGGTTCATTTGGTCATTGATTATTTATCATCCATTACTGAGACAGTTGAAGATGGTAAACAAATGTCACCTCAATATGAAATTGTGTGCGATCATTTTGTTTATTTTGTTTATTCAGTCATGAAAATGAAGAGAGTTTGTTTATGCATAAAATAATCTTTCTCTTTACAAAACTACACAGTGCACTTTTAAAGGCTGTGCTCATTTGAATTTCTTTACCCCACCTTTAGCTACTGCTTTTACCTTTAATCTAAAGCAACGTATCGTATTGTCATCATCAGATCCTTATGTTTGTATCTCTAGAAAAACAAACCTGCTTTCAGCTTTGTGAGGATGTATCCTCAAAGCCAGTCCAAGGTTTTTTTTTAAAAGTAGCTTATTTAGTTGAAGAGGTAGAAGAATTTCCTCAACACACACAAAGAAGACGTAATCCTCCAGTTTATTGAAAAGAAATGTCATTATATTCAGCAAATTTAGAGGAATGTGGTTTTCACAGGACAGCACTAACTGTAATCTGAGTACAATATTTTCCTCTGTGACGTAGGGGGATGCAAGTATGAAGTCACAGTACTTGAGTAACCTTTCAGTTACATTATCATCCCTGCTGCTCATTAAAATAGTCCTCACTAATGCTCTTGCAGTAGGATCAACTCTCACGTGACTTTCCTTATGTGTGGAGGTTGTTTGACCTTATTCAAACTGTAAAAATAGCCAACTTACTCTTTTTATGAGAGCAGAAACTGTCAGCACTGAATATACATCAGCTCTCAGTCGCTGTATATGATGTGATATGATATAGAGTCATGATGAATATTCAAATGAACTTATAGCAGACTTCAGACTTTTGATCACATTTTAAAATGCTCCACAGTAAAAGGAGTAAAACCCCCGTTATAGAGCATTTAGCTCGGTGGAGCATGAAGCTGGTATGTAGCCTACATATGGCTCAGAGAAGCTGACAACCCCATTCATGCAACCGTCGGATTTTTTTAGGCACGGGTGATGTCATTGCAATGCAATCCACCCCAATGCAGATTATCTTTTTGAAACTACAACAGGAAAGGGGGAAGCGAGGCTGAATTTCCTCCCATTCCAGATACGGTGTGAGAGTTGGGGCTGCTGTTCAAGGTCACTGCGGCTTTAAGTAAGTCCACTCGGCTGAGCCGACAGCGTTATTGTTGGCGTTGTAATCTTCCGATTTAAGGAAACTTCTCACATGCACAGTCATCATTTGGTGATTACGTATGGAGAGAATAGGCTGGTCTGTTCCATTCATTCGCTGTCCGTTCTATTCTGGGGAGCAGAGACAATCTGGCGTGTTGTTATTAGACCTTGTGGTGGAATTTCCCACAGCAGCAGGAGGACTCATTCCCCTCACAGTGTACAGCAGCTGGCTGAAAACTGAGAGTGAGCCATACTTATGATAATTCGAATAAACTGAGAGTTCAGTAAAACTTCACAGGTACTTCAAAAATGTCCAAAAATACCAAATAACACAGTACTCCACCCCTGGTTGATTGAATCATACATGAATAATATAATGGCTGTAATATACCAGCAGGGCGTTTGATCAATACCAACGAGCCAAATGATCACTCCTCCATTCTCCTGCTGAGATTTCTGGATAACGAAACAATCACTTACTGTTGGATAATCTCGTGTTTTGGCAAAAAATATCTCCACCCACTGGAGTTTGAAAGGCACTCTGAATCCCCCCTATACCTTGTTGTGTGGTTTCGACTGCTCAGTAATGGACGACAAACAATCGACACAATTATACAAGACATTTTATCACATTAAAGGTGCAGTGTGTAGTTTTGGGGAAGAAAGTTTAATCAGAAGAGAAAGCCTACACAAACTAAATAAACAAACTCCCATTGTTTTAATGACTAAATGAACTGAAAAAACAATTTCATACTGTTTTACTTTGTTGATATTTGGCGGACCCTGCCACCTTTCTAGCCTCAAACATTTACATTTAGCAGACGCTTTTGTCCAAAGCGACTACAGTAATTCATGCATACACTGTTGGCGGTGGCTATTAAGAAATCTGAGTTTGAATTTCTTCTCCAAAACTACACAGTGCCCCTTTAATGTCCGTTAAATACCTCTGATAGACACGTGCTCTCATAGCGAATGCCCTCACGCTGTGAAAATGTGACTTCATTTCTTGTATGCGGGGTCGACAGGGTCAGTCACAGGAGGGTTGGAGTCTGAGCCAAACATCTGTATCGGAGAGGATAAGATCTTTCGATGTAGTTGCATTCCCAGCGGTCACAACGTCGATAAAGGTCATGGATTGCAAAGGGGCCCAATTACAACACTGCTGTCAGTTCTGTACATGTCATAAATCCTCTTGGTTTGGATGCAGGAGAAACTCTTTCGGTGACATTTGTGTGCAAACATCATTTGGAGGAATATTAATCCTCACGTAAATGCAAATCCGTGCTTTTACTTCTGGCACTGTGATGCCTGCTTAGCTTCTCTCTTCCTTTGTCATCACTTTATCTGGACTCAGCCGTTTTACCCCTCTGGCTCCGAGTGTAATGACCTTTCTCCTCCAGCCAGAACACAAGAGTCACTCCCCCATTTTTCCATTGTAGGCTGAAAACTCATCTCATCAAGAGGGATGTCATGTCACCCACTCAGCTTCCTTTCTGCTCTGTCCTCCACCATTTGCACTTATCTTGAAGTGAAAAAAAAAAAGAAAAATCTCCACCGAGCTTTTTTATTTCTTAACTTGGCATTACTGTCAAGACCATTACTGAGTCACACGCTGTTGCCTGGGCTCCCTTCACTCCTCACACCCTTATAATGGCTGCTTTGTTAAATTGGTCATCTCTATGACAAGCGGTGTATTTTCTAATTCCACTAATTGATTTCCAGCTGGGAGTTCAGAGAACTGTAGGAGTGTTCGTGTTTCCACTGCTTGCACACATGCTTTAGAGCGGGATGATTATGATGAGCTGTCATAACATCAGAACTGTTAGATAATTATAGTGAGACTTGTTTTCACCTAAACTTCTTACATATTGCACCTTTAATTCATGGCCCAATGTCCCTCCAGATTTTCATTATCCATCATCTCACCGGTTGCTGATAAATCAGGAGGTGGTGAAATGATAACGATTTGTCAAATTCCCCACATTTATACGACTTGCAGCCTGGAACGCAGCGGCGTAACATCATCCCAGCGTTCGAGCTGCCCACCCTGAACGTGATGTCAGTGGAAAATGGCCTGTGCAGCTCATCCGGCCTAATCCAAGTCTCCTCAAGCCCGGAGATGCTAAATTGATTTAAAAAGACATTATTTACACCCTTGATGCATGGTCAACTTCAAATTGAGTTTGCTAACGTTTTGAGCTTGGCAGCGGCAGGCAGTGAGCATCCTGGCTTAGATAAGGGTGTGAATAAAATCAGTTGGGGATCTAGAATGCTTCTGGAGACTTGGATAACATCAGATCAGATGTATGGAGCCATCTTGTGCTTTTATTCTCTGATGTTAAAAACACGTCCCCATCTACTTCAGCTGTAATGCTATTTTGCCATGAAGCTCCTTTCCATCTGCATGAGTGTGAGCACTGTAGACAATGACTGACTTTGTATTTTTGGGTGAAGCCATCCTTTAACCCTGCAAGCTTGGGTCTTATGCATACAAAAATAAACACAGAATTCCAGTTAGCTATTCATTTGGTCCGTTTGCCTAAAACAATAGTACACACAGACATTTTAATCACGCTCACAGTCCAACACATTATTGCCATTCTGCTCATGAGAGAATTATTCAGGGGCTACATTATCAGTTATGTGCTCAGCTCATTGGGACACCCATTGGAATACTGATGACTCATTTACAGACTGGATTCATTTCAACAGTCAGAATTAATAGAAGCCCTTTGAGTTTTTGAACCTTAAAGTCCTGATTAATTTGTTTACTGCCGGCTCCTTCAAACATAACTACACAGTTTTCTGAAAGCACCAAAATAAAAGTCTAAATATGGACGAAAATCAGGATTTGCTATCACTGTGAAGAAGACCACAAACACCAAAAAGGGAGAGAAAACTAAAAAATTAAATAATTTTGCTGCGTTGGGATCAATTGAGCGTATTCAAAACATCCCCAATTTAGTAGAAAAAGAGTAAAAATTGTCTTAAATGTTTGTTTGTTTTTACCATTGAGGTATTATACAAAGTGTAGTTTTATCTTTGTCCTGTAGATGTCAGTGTCGGTGACGACACACGTTGACGCTGCCGTAAAGCAGCAGTAGAAGAAGAAAGGGGGCGGAGCTCAGTGTTTGAAAGTGGCGGGCACTGCAGTGACAACAATCCTCTCATAGACATCGGTGTAAGTATACGGGAAAAAGGGCTACAGTTAATTGAGTTAGCCGCAACAAGTTGTGTTTTATTTATAGCGGCCGGTATCACAGCTCGCTGTTATCAACCAGAGCCGCTGAATGCTGCTTGTGTGATATTTAAACGCTGGCACGGGAGGGAACGTGACAAGGTAATGCTACGGTTCAACATCTTGCTAATAAGTGCAGCTATCAAGCTAGTCAGTTAACGGTGAACTGACGCCGACTTTAACTTAAATGTCATCCATCAGCAGGACTGAAGGATATTTTGTTTGTCCACTGGAAACGCTTTTAGATTTTATATTCAGTAGAAAGTGCACGTTGCACGGCTGCTAAACAATACATGGGTCGCTTGTTTTGCAGTGTGTCTTCATTTAAAAGAAGGGAACGTTTGAGCTCGCTAGCTAACTTGCGTGTGTACGATGGAGACGGATCGAGTGAGTGACGTTACAGTTAAAGAAGTAATCATGAACTGTCTGGACGGAAGATAAGAGAAGATAATCCTTGAATTGAAAAGGTCAAGTGTAAAATGGACTGTCTGTTACGATGTCATCCTCAGGCAAGTCATGGAGCTGCTGCATAGATAATGAACCAACTGTCTGGAAACAGTGACGACACCCATTGTGGGTTTATGGAGTCATGTGGACATTTTCTAATTCATCACTGGAAGGCATAACGTTACTCTGAAAAACATTTATTTGTGGTCAGTCATAGTGAAAGAACTACAAAGTGTCACTTGTGTTATTAAATGTGGAGACAGTCAACCACATTGGCAGAAACTGAAACTAGGGGACTTGTCATTTCTGTTTTAGGGTGAGATTTCCTCTTTGTTTTAGTGCTATAATCCTGGCCTCAGTCAGTAAACATAGCCTTCAAGGTATGATTTTAAATGTGTCCATACTAAATGCTACTGTATATGTTACTATTGAGGATTTCACAATTGATTCTTAGATTATTTATTTTGTTTCTTTCAGCACTGATGCTCACATCTGGATTTATAAAGATCAGCAGATCATTGGTTTTATTCTCTGAGAACTGTTATTTACATCTTCACTCTCTTTAAAAAGATAGGGGTATTTTGCAACAACAGTATAACTTTATCCATGTGACTTTTGGAAAGTTAGGTTGAGACGGCTATAAGCTAAGATATTCGCCCCCCCAAAAAAAGACTCCAACAAAAAATATCATCCTTCAGGGATTCAACAAAAAGTTTGAAATTCAGTTTGTTACAAGGTTAGGTTTCTCAAATCTGTCCCAAGTCCATCTTTCCAAGCAAATGATAAAAGGATCTCTAGCAATGTTCGAAAGAAATTGAAAGCTTGTTTTGATTTAGAATCAAAATTGTGCCACAGACTAACACAATAAATAGTGTTTTTTACTCCTGCTGTCCTTGCGATCCCTTCTTTTCTTCGAGTTATTTATTTATTCCTTTTAACACTTTTCCGATGTCCAAGCAATGTCCTGGCTTCATTATGTGAACCTCTTCTGTTTCTATGTATAGGAGTGTTGCACCATGGCGAATGAGGATGCAAAGGTGATCCCAGTGCGGGTTGCCTTGCGATGTCGGCCGTTGGTGCCTAAAGAAATCAATGAGGGATGTCAGGGCTGTCTCACTTTTGTGCCTGGGGAGCCACAGGTGTGTGTCAACAGCAGTCCTGGAAAATACTTTTTGTTGTCTGTTTTCAAGTAATGTTTTTACTTGGTTGAAATTAAAAATGGTTTGTTTTCAGGTGATCGTTGGCACAGAGAAAGCGTTCACCTATGATTATGTATTCGATCCCACTGCTGAACAAGAAGAAGTCTTCCATACAGCCGTGTCCTCCTTATTGAATGGGCTTTTCAAAGGTATGTATAGCTTTTAACATTTTGGTGTGTTGAATTTGTTAAGAAAACTGTCTTTTCACTATCTTTTCTGTTTTGAGAAGAACATTTTATTAGTTTTATGTTGACAGAAAAGCACGTCTACTGAATTATTTTATGTCCTCACTACATTGTCCTTGTTTGTAGGCTACCATGCCACAGTTCTTGCATACGGACAGACGGGATCAGGGAAGACCTTCTCCATGGGAGGAACGTACACATCAGCGCAAGAAAACGATTCTTCAGTCGGAGTTATTCCACGAGTTATCAGAAGGATCTTTGAGGAAAAGGAGAAGGTGGCGGACTGTGAATTCCTTCTAGCAGTATCCTATCTGGAGGTTGGTGGACATGTTGTCTGCACTGTGTGGATCTTTTTATATTTAATGTCATTTAGGCATTTATTGTTTTTCCTGGCATTCAGTAAATGTTATTCCATTGCTCTGTGGCCTTTTCAAGTAATTTAATTAAGGTTTCCTGCTTTTGATTATAGATCTATAATGAAGATATATTGGACTTGCTGTGTGCGTCTAAAGATAAACCCGCCCTCAGCATCCGGGAAGATCCTAAAGAGGGGATTAAGGTGAGTGATGGACATGTTTACAAGAATAAACGCAAATAGTGTCACATTTCTTTGAAGCTCATAGTGTATATAGAAAGATAAACCCAACTAAACTGCATTCACATATAATTCTAAACCTTGATGACATTTTTCATGTCGGTACATGTTTAAATATCATCTTGTGTTTCTGTTTTCCAGATTGTGGGTTTAACTGAGAGGCAGGTGTTCTCAGCCCAGGAGATGGTGGGTTGTCTGGAGCTGGGAAATTCTGCTCGCACTGTGGGTTCCACGGCGATGAACGCAGCTTCTTCACGCTCACACGCCATCTTCACCATCACTCTGGAGCAGCGCAGAGGGAAAGACAAGTACGTTTGGTGTCTTCTTTCATAATAACTTCAGCTAACATTCGTTTCGTTTAAGCTTTGCATACAGAAAAACTTTAACTGACACATGCACACAAAATGCAGGTCGACTGCTTACTGTAGTGTGTTTAGGGAAACAATCATAAAGAGCATCTTTATTGAAACAGTTTTTATTGCATTGTATAAGTTAAAAATGTACTCGGTGAATGTTTCTGTATCTGCTGTTGTCCTGTTGTGGACATAATAATTTGAATGTAACATTCAATTTGTAGAAACTGTTTTTGCCTTGGGCTATAGTTAGATACATCTAGATTAGCTTTGGATTTACTGCAACGACTGTGAAATCGAGTTATCAATCCTCATCCCTTTATTAGATTGTGAAGCCCTGTAGGAAGTTTACTGAAGGTTGAACTACAATAAATGAATTTGAACGAGGCTGAAAGATGTAATATGCATCATTAAAATAATAAGCAATTTCCCAGATAGTCATGAATAGATATTGTTCAATTTGACCAAAACTGATTTGACTGATTCTTGTGTTTATGCTGCTATTTTTCATAAGCTCACAGGTCCTCATTCTTTTACAGATAAGGAAACATTTTGAAAACATTGACTTATCCAGGCTAAATATTTGTGTAATCTTCTGTTACAGAGCTGATTCAGTTGTTTCCAAATTGCACCTCGTGGATCTGGCTGGTTCAGAAAGGCAAAAGAAGACCAAAGCAGAGGGAGATCGTTTAAAAGAAGGTGAACTGAACATGTTTCTCTATAGATTTAAAAGTTTTCAGTCACAAATTTGTGATTCTCCCAATGAAATACAGCGTACTGTAACATTTCTGTGTTGTGAACATGTGCTTAATAACAGCATTTCTGTTTTGATGCCATATATTTTCATCTTCAGGCATCAGCATCAATCGTGGCCTTTTGTCTTTGGGTAATGTGATCAGTGCCTTGGGGGATGAAAGCAAGAAAAATACCTTTGTTCCCTACAGAGACTCCAAGCTCACCCGTCTGCTTCAAGGTAAGCTTTGATTTTTAGATGTTCAAAAGTTACTTAGTGGTCATTATTGCTGGCTCGGATACAGTCCTCACTTCAAGGACCTTCAAACGCCAGCAAATCAGAGCTGGAAAGCATGTGGAAGGCATCCTGCTTTGATGGTCGCATGGAAAGTTTTTCATACAGGCATCTGTGCTATCACAAAAAGAATAAACTTTGTTGTGCTGCTCTGTTGATAGAAATGTTAATTTCATGTTGGTTCATGCTTAACAGGATCTGTTTAACACAAAAATGGCAACAGTAGTGGTTAAAGTACATGAGAACAAGCCAGTATTCACAGAGAATGACTGCAGAATAATCTACAAAACTATTTTGTGAACTTTCATCAGATTCTTTAGGAGGCAACAGCCATACTCTGATGATTGCCTGCGTCAGTCCTGCAGACTCCAACATGGAGGAGACCATCAACACACTGCGATATGCTGACAGAGCTCGCAAGATTAAAAACAAACCTATAGTCAACGTCGACCCCAGAGCTGCAGAAATGAACCGCTTGAAACAACAGGTACACAAACTGCCATCACCTCATGTAAATTAATCCAGTTCAGTTACTTGTTTTCAATTTGGAGAACTTTGTTTGGACAGTCTGCAGTTTGCAGAAAGGGATCAAAGATTGATGAGACAGAATGTAAATAATACGTCTAATATGTCTTGATTTACACACTTGTTCAGGTTCAGGAGCTGCAGGTGATGCTGCTTCATGCCCGTGGAGGAGTCGCCCCAGTGCTCTCTGGGTAAGAAATAAATTTCACAATAAACCGATGAGCCGCCAGGATGTCAAATAGATGCATCCCAGGGACGCTATTAACCATAACAAAGGGCCTTAACGGTTACTCGGTCTCTGTGTTACAGGCCAGAGCCAGCAGAAAATGTGTCTAAGCTGCTGGAAAGGAACCGCGCTCTGCAGGACGAGAACAATAAGCTGAGCAGGGAGCTGAGTGAGGCAGCCGGACAGACCGCCTTCATGTTTGAGAAGATCATTACGGTGAGCCAGACCCTAAAAACATTTACTTATCTTACCTCCACAGTCATTGTTGTTGGCAAAATTGTTGCTGTGAGTGAGTATGTGTCAGTTTGTACCTGTGGGGTGGAGAAAAGCAAAGACAGTCGAAGTTGGCACTGAAATAAAACATGAATGGGTGAAAAAAAAGTACTTTATTGACATAGTCTTCTCTCATATTTCACTGTAGTGAAGCCATCATGTTTATCATACTGTGTTTTACTTTACAGACAGAACAAACAAATGAGAAACTACAAAGCAAACTGGAACAACTGCGGCACCACGCAGCGTAAGTTTACAAAGGCTTGACGTCAGCAGGGCTTCAGGATGGATCTAACAAAGCCTCAAGAGAACACAGAACTCTCAAGCTATTCTTGTTAAAAGCTTTGTTTGGTTTTAAATGGACTACAGTTTAAGATTTCAGGTATTTCATGTTGACCACACTCTTTATTTACCTTGATTTCAGATGTACAGTGGATCTTGAGAAGCTGTTGGAGACACTGGAGGACCAGGAGTTGAAGGAGAACGTCGAGGTGATGAGGAACCTGCAAGACATCATCTTGGAGCTCAAGGTACACAAGTCTGCTTTTATTATAATCCACCAAAACACAACGTTGTGAGTTAGTAATGGTCAGATTTCTTAGAACTTGTCTAGAACAAATGCATTTACAGAATTTCATGGTTTATCTTTTATTTCTTTTCTTCTTCTCTTTTAAGAATGAGAGCTCAGGCATCGCCGCCTCCATCGATGCTATGGCTGCAGGAGAGGATGAAGCTGAAGTGTCTGGGAGTGGCAGTAAAAATGAAGCGGATGAGTCCCCATCAGTACGTAGACAACTTTATTGTCTTTGTATTATGTCATTATTAGATTGTTTATATAATAGTTACTTTACTAAATTGCAAATTCTGCAGTGTTGTTCTAGGACAGGATAATATAATATATAGATAGTTAATTGTTATGCAGATAAGAGACTATATATATCGTCTTAACTTGTATATAACTTATGTTAGCTTACTCACCTCTATTCTTTCAGTAATTGCAATAGCTTTGGATAAAACGGCCTCTGTCACAGTGCCTGTTGTCAACAAAAGAGCAACTGTCAACAGCAATACTGTGGCTCTGTTTTGCAGTAACGACGTGTTTCTCAAGCGACGACTTTCTTTTGTTTACCTCCGCTTTCATGCAGAACATCAGGGAATTGTTTCACAATTTTAGCAGTGAGTTTTGTAGGTAGATGTGAGACATTTGCCGAGCACATGTCTGCATCTTCAGACCTGGAAACGAGGTGAAAATTGCGGGAAAGTAGCAGTGATTGGACAAAATTCCGTAGAGAGATTTCTTCTCTTGCGTGCATTAATTGATCAGAGAATAAAGACCATTTTTCTTCCTTACCTTTTTACTTTTTTTCTGAACCAAATGTAAACTAACACGTGTTCCACCTGTAACACATTTAACAGGATGTCACTGCCATGGGTGGTAAGGAGTCCCCAGAGGCCTTCACAACCCATCATGCACTGCGGCAGGCCCAGCTCTCCAAGGAACTGATCGAGCTGAACAAAGTGTTGTGCTTGAAGGAAGCTTTTGTGAAGAAAATGTGCCAGAATGACACGCAGCTGGAGCCGATGGCGTCAGAGCACCAGGTGAGAGAAGTTGGTTAAGATGACATTACATCCGTTAATTAACATTGAGGGTGTTTGTGATATTATATATGTATTTTTTTTGTCCATCAGAAAAATGTCCACAGTCTACAGTCAGCAGTGGATTCACTGCAGAAGGAGAAGGAGGAACTGGTCTTGGCTCTTCAGTCTGTGAAGAAAGACACCAACCAGGCGAAGTATGGACACTTTCTTTGGTTAATTTGTTTTGACATAAAAGTAAAGCACTCTCATAAACCTTCACTCTACACTCCTTCCTTCATCTGACAACACTCCACCTGCTTCCAGGCTCAGTGAGCAGCGGAGGAAGAGACTTCAGGAGCTGGAGGGCCAGCTCACCGACATGAAGAAGAAGCTCCTCGAGCAGTCAAAGATGCTGAAACTCAAAGAGTCCTCGGTTCAGAAAGTCAGCAAGCTCATGCAGGAAATACAGGTAATTTACTTTTATTGAGTTTGGCTGAGCAAGATTGCAAAAAATAATCGTATTGCGATTAGTTTTTATGGATATTGCTAATGTGATGAGTCACATCTTTAGTGGAAATAGTACTTTTATTTTAATTGGAAAAAATTGATCAATAAAAATGATGATGTGATTTTTGGTCTGTATCCAACGGGCAAGTTCCCTTATGGCTAGAGAACATGTTTTTGAAGGCCAGGCCATCTCTCAGGCGCCGCAATGCTTCTTTTGTAGTGGTACGTCTTGAAATGACCTGTTGAGGTTTTCAGATGTTAATGTATTCAAACAGCTGTCAGATCTAAGCACAGTAACGCTCACTGTGTTCTCATAGGCCATGAAGTCCCAGCGCACACAGCTGATGAGGCAGATGAGGGATGATTCTGACAAATTCAGACAGTGGAAGAGTCAGAAGGACCGAGAGGTGCTGCAGCTGAAGGAGAAGGTTCGTGAAGATCTTCTCAAGACAATGATGACGTTGGATTTATAAATTCAACCGATCAAATCTTCTAAATCCTTTTTTCACACCTCACAGAAGACAACGGTGTATTTTTAACCTTTTTGACAGGATCGTAAACGCCAGTACGAGCTGCTTAAACTTGAGCGGGATTTCGAGAAACAAGCCAATGTTCTGCGTCGTAAAACTGAGGAGGTGAGGCATCAAATTTTTCATCTACGAGTAAATATACCAGATTTTATTTTCAACATGTATAAAACATGTACTACAGTTTTTATTAGTATTTGCTTTGTTCCCCTTCAGGCTGCAGCTGCAAACAAACGACTGAAAGATGCCCTTCAGAAGAGAAGTGAGGTGGCAGACAAGCGCAAAGATTTCCACAACAGAGGGATGGAGGGCGCCGCTGCACGAGTTAAGGTAGTAAGGCTTGGTTCAAGGGATTCTCTGAATGTTGTCCACTATGCCTTAACTCAACGATTGTATTCATGTGATCAGACATGGTTTCTCAATGAAGTGGAGGTGATGGTCAGCACAGACGAGGCGCGGCGCCACCTCAACGACCTGCTGGAGGACAGAAAGGTCTTGGCCCAAGAGATCAGCCACCTCAAACAGCAGATGGATGCAGGGGAGCGACCCGCTGCAAAAATCAGGGTGAGATGTGAATCATCTACTGTTCAACAAGTGCACAAGCAAATAGGTACGTTGCAACGAATCAATCCTTTGCTTTTTGCTGTCCCTTCCTGCAGCGTCGCACACTGATCATCTCTGAGCTGGAGAGCCAGGGGGCGCTCGAGGCGCCTCTGGCCAAACAGGTGGAGAACCTGGAGACAGAGATGGGCCTCAGGTGAGTCTGACGAAGCCAGCTTATGCTACACAACATCTGATGACATGCCTTTATTGTTTGACAACTATTTGTGCTCTTAATTCAGGTCAATGTGAGCTTTTACAATATCAGTTTATCAAAAATATCCTACAGATAACATAAGTTTAGTTTCTTATTCCAGGAATTGTTCAGATGTGCAGTGAGTTCATACAAAGTCTCAGAAAGTTGAGCTTTATTTTAAGGTTTAAATTTGAATAGTCCTTGAAATGACATTGCCTGCACCGCAGGTATGTATTAACCTGCAGCGCTGGGTTGCATTGCAGAAAACTCAAGTGTTTGACTTTTACTCATAAAACGGTGTAGCAATGCTTGATTTGTATGTCCACAGGAATGCCCAGATCGCTGACCTTCAGCAGAAAGTTCTTGCCGCCGATGGCGAGGGGCGTCTGAAACAGCGCATAGACGGCATTACAAGCATAGTCGATGCCAAGTATGCCCTCAAGGTCCTGATGTCCGAGGTGAGCAAAATGCTAATACGTCGCTTTAAATTCACACCTGTGTGTTAAATTGGTGATAAAACTTGATCGGTTGCTCTTTTGTATTTAAGAAGAATAAACCAGTCAACTTCTCCCTTCTATTCAGCTGGTGTCTGCCAAAACAGCCAGCGCCAAGCTAGAGAGTGAAGTCAAACAGGAAAAGGGAAATGCACAAGATCTGAGGAAGATGCTGGCGGATGAGAGAAATGTCATGTCGACCATGGACATGGAGCATCAGCAGCAGCTGGTGGAACTCGAGCAGAGGCATCAAGAGAAGGTGTTTACAGCTTTAACTCATGTACCAGTTTACATCTCCTTGTAGATACATGAGTATTTATGAATTCTTCCCTTCAATATATTCTTTTCTCCCCCCTTTTGCATAGGTCTTTTACCTCCTTAACCAGCTACAGAGCAAACCCATCAGTGAAGAGTCAGACGAGAGGAAGCAGACCGATGAGCAGAGTTCAAAGGAGAATGAACTTCTCGAGCGCCTCACAGCCAAGGTTTGTCTCCAGCAGCTGAAGAGGGTTTAATCAACCTTCGTCTCTGTATGTCTCCTTGTTTTTTTTAAAGGAGAAGTCGTACAGAATTACCAGCAAAAGTTAATCATGCCCTCACATGTCACATTGTTTTAGGAAGAAGAATTGCGAGAATTGAGCGAACAGAACCAGAAACTTGTGGAGGAGAACGAGCAATACAGACAGGTAACTTTATGATTTAGTTCATCATTATAGGCTGTTGTATTTCTTTAATAATCAAAAGATTTTTCCCACAGGATTTCATGAAACTATCGTGGGTAGTTCCCGGACCTCTAGGGGGGTTTGGGTGCATACGTCTTAAGGTGTTATTGATAACAATCAGCTACTAAATGTGGCGTTCCATTTCCCCTCTTCCATTGCATTCAAATTACCTCAATGCTGCTGAGTCATCTTCATGTGGTTGCTAGTTTGTGCATGATATAAGCGAGCGAACATTAGCTAATGTTGCTAAAGCTAACAATTAAACATTAACATTGCGAAATCTAGCTAGCTAAATGCTAGATGCATACTGTATAACTTTGCTATTCTTCAGTTATTTTCCCCACAAACTGGCAAAATACCCAAAAAGTTGATTGCTGACGAACCACAAATACCACGAGACACCAACAACGTTGACAAACCTGGGAAGACACTTAACCGAACTTCAGAATTATTATACAGATATAAACAAAACAATCATTTTTGACTTGCCAACATTTTAAAGATGTATTTTTAATTTTTTTAATGATTTCTCAACATAGAAATGTTATCAATATGATCTTCAACTATATGTTGTTTGTTTCCGGTCCCGGAAAATGCCATTTTCATTTTTGTGCATGCGCATATCAACGCATTGTCTCGTGCGCCGTGGTCATCTTTTCCAAGCTGTAGTTCATAAACAGTGTTTCACGTTAGCATTTATCAAACATGAGCAATAATGTGCGTTGCGTTTCAGTCTCATGTTTGTCGGGCACAAAAGTCACAGAACGGCGCTGGAAGTGGCTGGTAAATTGTTTTCCTGTTTTGTGTTTTTCTTTCGCGTGTCACGTTCGTTATCACAAACGCACCGGAAATGCAGGGGACAGTAGAAAGCAGAAGTTTATGCCTCATCAGACTACACTCAGAAGACACAACTCTCGCTTCTTATCTCACCTCTGAGAGCTGCACATGTGCAGTACCGATCAGGCGGCCGACAGACGCTAACAGCAGTTAGAGGTAGAGGAGAGATTTTTTTTTTTTTACATTGCGGATTATTTGTTCTTTTCGAGATGGCATCGCGACGAAGTTATGCAACGGACATGTTCCTTGATTGTGGGGATGATGGGGAATCAGGAGCAGAAAGTTTCCTCACAGATGATGAGCTGGCATACGAGTGCGGTCTTGATCCACCTGAAGAGTAAGTGGCATATATTTATTTATAGTATATGTGAAATAAAATTGACCTTGTGTAGTATCTGTGAAATTGGTAGTAATTCAGTCATTTGATGCTTGGTGGTCACCTGTTTTCGAACAGCGGGGCTAAGCCTCTGTCTCCAAGTAAACTCTATGTAACTGGGTTGGGGGCTCGATTGTTGGAGGACAGTATCCAGTAATCTCATTCATTGTTCTCACATTCTGTGTGAGATTTACAATACAAATACACTTATTGGTCTGATATATGTGATCTAATATGTTCTTATTCATTTGAATTGTTTTACAGTGATGATACTGAACAAGATGAAGAGCCTAGCACCTCAGCTGAAGAACAACGGGCCAGCCTCCCTTCTTCTCCTGAGCAGGGTGTGGTGCCTGGAACTTCTGCTGCAGCAGGACAGCAGACGCCCCCACAAGGGAGGGGTCATGGAAACATGCAGGCAGGAACACAATCTCTACGTTGTGCCAGAGGAAGAAAGCGAACCAGGTCAGGCCGCACACCGAGTGCATCAAGAGGCCGATTCGGATCGCCCAGATCTTTGGAAAATGGAGACGGATCCAGACATATGTCCGGTGCCAAAGACGTTTGTCCCAGCGAGACCACCAGGACATCAGCTGAACTCAACTTGTACATGTACACCACTCGACCTTTTCAAGCTGTTTGTCAGCAACGAGGCCGCCCTAACAATTTGCCATAACACAAATAAACAGGCGAAGAAAAGCATTGCAAATGGAAAAAAGTATTCATGGACTAAAATCGACCTTCGGGACTTTTTCAAATATGTGGGGCTGACCTTCTTTTTTGCGTTGGTGCGACTGAGTAACATCCGGGATTACTGGAGAAAGAATACAGTTTTCAGCATTCAGTTTCCATCCAATGTGATGCCGCGGGACAGTTATCAGGTCATATCGTGGAACGTCCACATGAGTGACCCTGATGAGAATGATGAGAACGACAAGAAGAAGGGGACACCAGATTATGACCGCCTGTTTCGACTGAAGCCCCTCATGGACACCATCAGACAAGCATGCAAAGCCTTTTACCAGCCCCGGCAGAACCTTTCAGTTGACGAGAGGATGGTGGCAACGGAGGCCCAACACGGCATGAAAAAGTATATCAAATCGAAGCCGACCAAGCGGGGCCTCAGACTCTTTGTTCTGGCCGACAGCAGCAATGGCTACACCGTAGACTTTGACGTGTGCACGGACAAGTCACGGTTTGCCTCAGGTACAGGAGAGGGATACGACTCTGTAATGCCGTTTTTCCACCGACAGTACCAGCTCACCTCGCCTCGACTTAGCTCGCCTTTTTTGCGTTCCCATTACTGAAATCTGGTACCTGGTACCTGCTAAAGTGGTGCTTTTTTAGTATCACCTCCGTATAAGTTCCAACCGAGCTGAGCTGATACTTCTGTGTGACGTAAGCTGGCAGCCGGCCACTGATTGGACAGAGAGCGACGCCACTTGACGACTCATGACGAGCGCGACGTCCGAGCCTGACACCCGCTACCTTTAAAAACTAGCATCTGCGTTCAGTCAACATAGCGATTACATGGAAGGAACAACGCGCAGGAACACGGCGTGGACCGTGGCAGAGGTGGAGACGCTCCTGAGTGTTGTCGCTGAAGACGCATCCAGAACGAGCTTGATGGTGCGACAGGAAATGAAAAGGTGGACGTGTTTTGCGTCGCCCACAGCTAGCCCTGTTTATGTGTCGCGTGGATAAGTACGTCACTGATGACGACCCGCCCACGTTGATGACGACCCGCCCACGTTGATGACGACCCGCCCACGTTGAAGAGATACTAATTCTAGATGGAAACACAACGCGTCTGAAACCAAACCAAGTAGAGCCACGCTAAGCCGAGGCGAGCTGGTACTGTCGGTGGAAAAACGGCATAATGTCCCTGATAAAACTATCATACAGCGGCTGTGGCTATCATCTGTATGTAGACAGCTTCTACACCAGTCCTAAACTCTTCAAGGATCTGCACAGCCTGAATGTTGGTGCATGCAGACAGAACAGAAAAGACTGCCCGCGCTCAGACATAAACCCCATGAAGAAAACGGATCCTACAGGCACCATCAGGTGGATCCGCGATGGCCCACTGGTTTTTGTAAAGTGGATGGACACCCGCGAGGTCTCCGTCTGCTCAACAATCCACCCAGCGTTCTCTGGAAGCACAGTGCAGAGGAGAGTAAAAACTGATGACGGCAGCTGGACCACCACATCCGTTTCATGCCCGACCCCTGTCATGGAATATAACAGGAACATGGGAGGTGTTAATTTGTCAGATCAACTCACAGTCCACCACAAAACGATGCGCTGGCACAGGACATTGTTTCTCCACTTTTTGGACATTGCCGCCACTAACAGCTTCCTGCTTCATAAGCAGCTCTGCAGAGAGAAGCAGGAACAGCCCCTGACCCACAGAGCCTTTCTGGAGGAGCTGACAGTCCAGCTGTGTGGTGTCACAATTGCTGTCCCCCCCCTGCCAAAAAATCAGAGTGAGCACATACCCGTGCCGACCTCTCACCAAACTGAAACGAGCAAGAGGGCCTCATACGGACGTAAGCCCTGTGTGCACTGCAGGCGGACCAGGAAGGTCAATCAGTCCACTCCCTGGAAGTGTAAGGACTGTGATGTTGCCCTCTGTCTCATAGCAAACAGGAACTGCTTTGAGAAATGGCATCAGTGATGCTGTGAGAAATGAAAGAAGAAAAGAAAACAGATCCTAAGGCCTCCACACACCGCCCAAGGCCGACTTCCTTATCTGACCACTCTGTCGGATCCGTTCGGTAGAAAAGTCACATTGAAACACACCGCCCCGGCTACACAGTGGCATATACGTTCTGCGCCTGCGTGAAATGCAATAAGTCTCCTAAACATCGGGTGGCGCTAGTCTCGTGCCAGTCACCCAAAACATAAAAACAGGAAATGACAGAACGGAGTGCGGACCGTAGCTTATCAGAACAAAGCACACACAGTGTTAGCTCAGCATTACTTGCGTGATGTCGTATTACGGTGGTCTCTCTTCCACCAGGGCAGCCAGCTGCTCCTCAAAGTCCTCGGTCCACACAGCCATGGCTTCCAAACATACGTTGGTTTATCCCCAAAATAACGAACGGTGAAGTGTTGTTTGTAACTCTGTGCCGTCTCTGTTTATGTGGTTTGTTAACCGTCGTCACTTCCGCCGCCCCTCCCACACGCCGCGCTGATTCGCTGGCACACCGCCAATCAGAATGGCCACTGAACAGCTAGCTAACAACCAATCAGAGTATCCGACGGCGTCCAACCCTCAGACGTTCGACTTCGCATGTTCAGTCGAATCAGACGCCGTGCACAGCTGAACACACCGAACAGAGCAGCTCCCGAACTCGTCCGACTCTCTCCTAACGCTTCAGACGTCCGACGTCTGAGCCGGTGTGTGCCGGCCTCTAGAGGCTCCATCAGGTGGATCCATGCACCTGCAAAGGCGTGAATATTTTTCAAACTGCATTACCTCAAATGTTGACTTTTTTTGTCTCAATAAAGATCTGTGAGATAGAATTTTTGTTTTGTCTTTTGTCTTCATGGTCTTATAAATATTTTACATTCAAGTGATGTCACTGCAGCATAAATATTCTGATAGCACAGGTTATCCTGAGGGGAAAAAAGGATATAGCTTGATTATTCATTGCGGGGCTGAGCTTATACAAACATTATTACACAAAAAGTCCAGTTGAACCAAAAACGTGGAAACAAAAACAAATGCCTCTGCAGCTCATTTATGATATTGACGTAGCTGAAGTCCAGATAAATGCAGTTTCACGCCGTGTGAATTGGCTCAAATTAAACCAGGTCTGTTTTTTTCTCCTCGACAGAAGTTCTCGTTGCTCCACCTGGCGAGTTCAAAGAAAATCCTTGCACCTGCAGCCAACAATGAAAACAGCCCAGATGACTCGTTTGAGTACGTTCCTCCAAAGGTCAGTATATGCAGACATTCTTCTTCTTCTTCCTGTCTGCTGTGTGTTTTTATCCAAGGTTATATATTTATTTTTTTATGTCCAAGCTGGCAAAGTTAAGGTTATTTCCCAGTAATGTTTTATTCAAGGCCAGTGTTGAAACCGAAAGGAAGCATTGCACCGAGAATGAATGATTCCGTGAACAGAATCCTTTTATAAATTTAATTTGAAGCAGGCCTTGCAGCTGGACTCCAAGGATTGTGAATTGAGACGTCATTTAATTTTGTTGTGTTGTGTGTGTGTGTTGAATTTCCTTTTCTGAAAAGCCTAAAGCAAAGCGCTTCACCACGGCTAAAGCACCGCTGAGTGCGGCCATCAACATCGAAGAACTGATGTCTCCCAGCGAGGACGAGAACGACCAGGAAGAGGACGAGTGGCGTCCCGAGAAACCTGAGAAGTGCCGCAGAGCCTCAAAGAAAGCAAAAGCAGTCGGGGTGAGAGCGGGATCGAGACTTTAACCAGTAAACTCCTTATGATGCGAAGAAATGTAACGGTGCTACGTGTTTTCTATTTGTTTCAGTGTGCGTGTAAAGGTCGCTGCGTCAACAAGCAGTGCAAGTGCCGCAAAGGGAAGCTGGCGTGTGGGGAGAACTGTCAGTGTGATCACGAGAAATGTCGAAATATGGACGTCCAGGTGCCTGCGGCGGTGAGCTATCTGATCATTATCAACTGTTTACATGAACTTATATTTGTGTGACACAGTTAAATGTCTCATTTACTAATGTAACTACATGAGAATAAATAAAGTTAGTATTAGACTTTTTAAATCATGTTAAAATCACATGTACCATCACATAAACACTGCTAGTTGGTCCGCTTGATTTTATGAACAATAAATAATAAACTGTAATAATCTGCTTCTTAATTAACAGACTATTACATAGTTTTGCATTTATCACCACAGCCACAGATGTGTTCTTCCATCCAGTCAGATTCTGCTTTCATTACTGTGATGAAGATGTTGTGCAGAGCAATAAGCACTTTTCTGAGTTTTTGACTTTTCCCTCCCTCATTTCAGGATGTAAGTCAGACCGAAAGTGTTTCCAGAGACTCCGTGTCTCTTCAAGATGCCACATCCGCCAGCCCCGACAACGCCACGTTCTTCAAGCCGCCGTCCTGTACACCGACGAAGAGGGTAAGCTGGCTCCTTCTGTAAAAAAAAAAGGGTGTTTCCCCACCTGTAGTTCAGTTTATTTGGTGTGGACCAACTGGGAGGAGGAAGGGAGGGATTAACAGTTGCTTTTTAGTTCCTGTTCACATTGACATTTGACTGATGGGTGACTCATTGATTGAACTGTTTTAGCGGTTGTCATCATTAGCGCATCATCATAATCCTACAGGGGGGAAATCAAATGCCACTGCAGTCTATTCTGATGTGTATTTAATTCGGTGTCACAAAGAGCTCATGAAGAAATAACTAATCATGAACATTACTTATTAATTACATCAATTGTAATGATTCAGGACTTTTTACTGAGGGATCGCTGTCACAGTTTTTAATGGACTTTAATAAACCGTCACAGTACAGCTTAGCGTGGCTCTACTTGGTTTGGTTTCAGACGCGTTGCGTTTCCATCTACAATTAGTATCTCTTCAACGTGGGCGGGTCGTCTTCAACGTGGGCGGGTCGTCATCAACGTGGGCGGGTCGTCATCAACGTGGGCGGGTCGTCGTCACGACGTGGGCGGGTCGTCATCAGTGACGTACTTATCCACGCGACACATAAACAGGGCTAGCTGTGGGCTACGCAAAACACGTCCACCTTTTCATTTCTCGTCGCACCATCAAGCTCGTTCTGGATGCGTCTTCAGCGACAACACTCAGGAGCGTCTCCACCTCTGCCACGGTCCACGCCGTGTTCCTGCGCGTTGTTCCTTCCATGTAATCGCTATGTTGACTGAACGCAGATGCTAGTTTTTAAAGGTAGCGGGTGTCAGGCTCGGACGTCGCGCTCGTCATGAGTCGTCAAGTGGCGTCGCTCTCTGTCCAATCAGTGGCCGGCTGCCAGCTTACGTCACACAGAAGTATCAGCTCAGCTCGGTTGGAACTTATACGGAGGTGATACTAAAAAAGCACCACTTTAGCAGGTACCAGGTACCAGATTTCAGTAGTGGGAATGCAAAATTAGATACACGGAAAACGGAATAATCATCCATGTGGTGGCTTTGTGATTGATTGGCATGCAGGTGGACGTTATGCTCAAGACTTGGTTAAAGATGTTGACAAATCTGAACAGTTTTTGCTGAATACTCTTAGTTATCAATGTGTCACTATATTGTTCTTCCTGTTATTTAAGGTAAACGTCTCAGACGGAGGCCTGACAGTGAAATGTAAAAACTGGTCATGTGTATTCAACGTATATTTTGCCTGCAATGGTTGTCGCCACTGGGATTTAACATGATGTAACGCTGGTGTTCTGATACGCATCATCGTAGGTGCTGCAGGAAATCGGAGACATGGGACACGCCACCGCAGACCTGAAGCTGGTCAGGAAGCCCGTCTTGCCGGAGGAGGAGGACGATGACGACGACGAGGAGGAGAGGACGACGGTGAGCTTCCTCAAGAAGAAGAAAAGACTCCTGACAAGTTTTCAGAACAGCTTTTTCTCCGGCTGCACTCCGATCAGAGAGGAATTTTAACCAGGGTAGGGACTTTTACGTTAGGTTGTCCACGTGTTCCTTAAATGTTTCGTCCACGTCGTGTCTTTTTTTATATGTGACCTAACTGTCGTGTACTGTAACTGGAGAGTAGCTGCTGAGTCTTTGTTTTCTGTAGAGGGTAACAGAAGGACTGTGAATAGTGATGAATTGTTGATTGATTCCCTGAAGCCAAGACATAATTATTTTAGTTTAACGTAGTACGTGATGTTTACTAAGACTAAATTTACTTACCTGATATTTCAAATCGGTTGTCCAGCCGATTCACAGTCAAGCAATTTTTACACGAGTACTTTTCACCACATCGTTTTAACACAGCGTCTTGGAGCGACCCTCAGGGTTTTTCACTGTGCTTTTACTATCAGAGCTGAATAAAGTCTGACGGTCAAATCTTGCTTTTAAAATGAGAACTAACTGGGTTTTGTTTTGTGTTTTTTGTTGTCTGAATGTGTTTAATGTCTCCACATCATGAGTTGATGTAAGATAATTTATTTCATTCATTAGTCTGTTGAACACGATTAATGTTTTAACTTCTGTCTCACTTTCATTGCTGATTCTTGGCGCCACTTAATCTCGAGTGGAAAGAGCTTTCTGACTTTGAATTAAATGAGTAAATCTTAAAGTAGAGCTGCAGTGATTCTTTTTTTATTAATTAATTGTTTCAGTCACTTTTCAAACCAAAATGTCACACACATACTACTTAAATGAGTCATGTATGACAGTGACGGAGGAGTTTTTGACTTTTAGTTGAACAAAAATGAGGCAGCAAAGCCTGAAGTTGTATTAAAAAAATGTAAATTATGAGTCCAGTTTCACTGCACTTGGTCTTATTGATTTCTTTGTTATGAGGTTTTACTGCCTCGGCCTCCCCGTCCGTTTCAAACGCTATCTGGAATTTGATAAAAAGACACAAATGTCAACACGAGCATCTCTCGACACACAATCAGCAACCATCACACTTTGCTACGCAGCCTTTATATGTTTCACATTGTTTTTTAGCATCAGATGAATAAAATAGTGCAATTTATATACAACTAAACTGTGTCTGTGCTTTAATTGTTGATTTCCTGAAAGAGTCATTTTAACTATTTTACAGGTTCTGGGGAAGCATATGTGGGAAAAAAAGTAGTTTAAAGGCTTTTGTGGCTTCAGAGGAAGCTGCATGTAATCTGATAAACTGCCTCCATTGATGTCGCTGAGTGGCATCTAAATTGCATTGTGGGTAATGTAGGCACCAAGCCATAAGCCTCACCGGAGCTTAAAGTGTTGCCACGCAATTTGGAGCCATTTCATATTTCTTTTGGTCGTTTTAAGTTTGACTACAAGTCCTCAGCTACTTCAGTCGATTAGGAGAATACTGTGAAGCTTCAGAAACTACAAAACTTCGAGCAAGTTGGTTTTTTGTCCAATCCAACCCCGACATATAAGCACACAGCAGCAGCTAGTGAGCGACTGAAGTGATGACTATGAGAATACTGGGAGAGTTATTGTTGTTTTTTTAGTAATTTTCTGTCTTAAAACAAGCTTAAACTTCATTAAAGCTCTGTAGGAAGCTGAATTATAGGTTGTCTAGTTATTTAACAGGCCGCACACAATATGATTATACAGATGGATCGTCACATCTGTGGGCAGTTGTTTTTTATGAATCATGATTTTAAAGCTCTCACAAGTCGTTGTTGACATTTTCTGGCTTTCTCATTTTCCAGCCTGTACTTTTCCACTTCCACGTCTCCACCTGGTGGCATTTCAAAAATCATCTTTTCCAGAAACTCCCCGAACGTTTTCACCTGATCAGCAGCAGATGTCGGTGCTCCTGAGGTGGAGGATGTTTTTGTAGCGGCTGCCTCCCCAGACCGAAAGACAAAGCGGTATTGTTCGACCGAACAATATGTTTATTGATCATTTCTTTTTTTAGATTAAAAGGCACAGAGAAAGAAAAACAGTGAAGGACACAGATGGTGGTGGAGGAATACATGAGAGACATTACAGATTCAAACGTACGAGTGTCGGTAATCCTGCAGAGAGATTTCATCAGGCCTTCAGGGGAATCAGGTTATGAAGGCTCCCTCCATGAATACAGGAAATATTCATTTTGTCTAAATAACAGCATCGGATCTCTGACGGTGGGATAAAAGAGGAAATGAGAGGGCGCTTTCCATTTAATGAGAGATTCAGCCAGGAGAGCTGAGGAGGCAAAGGCTTTGTTCAGGCTTTTTAGAAATGGTGTCGGTGACGAGGGGCCTCGGCTCAGATGCTGCAGCAATTCAGTCTGTCACCAACAGAGGTCAGAGTTCATCTTTACATCATACTCGTATACGTTTAAGTCCTGTTTTAAGTGTATTGACTCAGGTTTTGGCTACTTTACACTTCCATTCTTTGCATTATGGAGGCAAACCTTGTAGTTTCTGCAGACGGCACGCTGCTGCGTCAGAGCCAAAGCAGCACATTTTAAAACTGATAAATGTTATCGGCCTTTGGATTTAAAACAAAAACACTAAATAACCAATATCAGAACATTATAAGACAAACTTTTACCAATACTTTTGATAGTTAAGTACATTTAATATCAGATATGTAGTATTTAAATGCCATTTTTTTTTCTTACTTCTACTCAAATACGACTTTGAGTACTTTTTAAAACACTGCGTCCTTCAAAACGGTTCTTCTATTACGCTCAACTTCAGTCACTGTATTGATGACTTGAAACCTGACAATGATTGACTGGAGACTCGACTTGGACATTTGAAAGACTTGTGAAGAAATAAAGAAGTTTTCATAAGTTATTTGTGTTTTGTTTGAATACATGTATTTCACTGAATATCTACAAGTATGATATCAGTATCAGACAAATACTGAAACCTTGTGTTTTTCATTTTATAAAGACTGAATGATTATGAAAGCAGTAAAAAAGGGACTTAACCTCGACTTGCCCGAGACAAAATGACTTGCGACTCGCTTGAGACTTGGGACTAAATGACCTGAGTCACAAGTCTGATTAAAAACATGAAGCAAAACAGCTCAAGCGCCTGAAAGGATTCAGAAATTGATCCTTAGTTCCATTCCAAAGAAAGATCTCAATGATAGAAACTTCGGAGGAGCCTGGACAAACTTGGATTTATCCTGCGTTTCATGCTTCCATGTTCCCTTCAGTGGGACCGTCAACATCTCATGTCGATCACATGACCTCCGGTGCCTGTTGGAACCAGCTCCTCCCACACTACGGCCTCTTTTTTTCGACAAAAACAGCAATCCAGGCATTTCTTAGAGAACAGCAGGCAATATAATGGATCGACAGCTTCTAAGAATGACTCAGGGAAGATAGAGCTCAGTGGACGTTGACCGAAGCCCTGAAGCTTTATTTATATATATCATATATATTTATATTATTCACCTAGAATATTTGAGTTGTGTGTGTGTGTATATGTGTGTTTTTTTGGATATGTGCCCTGCACCTTTGGTCCCATTACTTCCAAATTCAACATTAATGCCGCATGGAGGTCTGACCTTTGCACAAGACGGGGTGGGGCTGGAGGGTCGAGGGGCAGCGACGTCTTAACAAACATCTCAGAGGGTCGGAGGAGGGTCGAGAAACAAGGTTGCAACAGCTGAAGAGCACTTTGTTCTACTCCGTGTTATTTCTCCGGAGAGAAGTTTATTACTCCTCCTGCAGACGAGCTCGTAGATCATTGCTGAGCCTCTCGTTATCAAACGGCGCTCACTCCAGTTTGACGGGCGTAAACTCTCCTCGCCAAAAAAGCCCAGAGGGTTTTCATCGAGGCTCACGCTTCCCCCGCATTTTATGATTGCCTCTATGTGTCCGGATCAAGGTATCATCTCCAAACTCAGCAGTGAGGATCAGCAGACATGAATGCTTGATCCCACAGAGAAGGGGAAGTGTCATTTTACTGTATTTATTATATTTCACAGTTGTAGAAATGTCATCATATCTTTGTAGCTGCCATTCTGTTGGCGTCTGAGCCTGTTGGGGCTCGGGCGTGGCTCCGACACCGACGGGAATATCTCAAGTGAAACAATACCGTTCCAACTTCAGAATACAAAGTCCGACTGCCCTTAGTAAGAAGACCTCGAACATCATCCTCTTGTTGTTTTTCAAATAAATGACCTGATTTCGACAGGTGTGCACGTGAAAACATGAGGAAAACTGCAGGTGGATCACACAAATATGAGCTGCTGCACCTGCAACTGGATGTCTCGTGATTCGATGTTGAAAATGCAAACCAGACGAGCAAAAAGAGAACAGATGCAAGAAATATATGTAATCAGGAGTCAGCATGGTGGAAGAGTGGACATCTTGGTGTTGTCACATGTTGGACTGAGTCTGTTTTACTGTTTTACAAAAGGAAGATACACAAAAGAGCAAAAAAAGTGAGTCTGGCAGTGTGACATCATCCCTCTGAAGCTCTCGTCAGACGTCAGTTCACATTTTAAAACACAGAGAGAAGATAATTTGCAGACTCAGAACAAAATGAAAGAAACAGGAAGCAGCAGACCGAAGCTGGAGATTGTTTTAACATCAGATAATTAGATCGAGCTCGGAAAGTCGGAGCCGTTTGTCCGTTAAAGGAGCATCAACCTCTCTAATAGAGTCGCTCGACTCTAGAGTCGAGGCCCGTGCGGTGACCTTGTGCGAGATAATTTCACACTCAGCAGATTGACGTCGTTATCTGATCTAAATTGCAGCAGAAAAATGATTATGACCCGAGGCGCCGTGGATTCAAAGGGGCGAGAAACGCCTTTATCTGTGTGGCGGATTAATGCTGTGCACGTATGAGACACTGGACTCTGCACTCGGGCACACCAACCCCTCCAACTTCTGATAAGATAGCCCAAGTTTATGAATAAAAGAGGAGGCAGAAGTAAAGTAAAATATGCTTTTACTTCACCACATGTCATTTTTTGAATAGGTTAAAGGACTTTGTGCTGCAGGCGTGCAGATAAAGTGGTGATTCTGTCTACGTGAGGACAGAAAACAGGAGGAACGACGGCGTTTCCTGCCGATATACGTTCTGTTTCGATATGACTCTGTGAATAATCGCACCAGATAGCACTTCTTTTTTATTTTCCAGGCGCTCCTCTGACAGATCGCAGAGGAAAGATATTAAAATAATATCCGTGACAAAGAAGAGTCAGATCCACAAATCCAGCACCGCCCGCAGGCCTGAGGAAGAATATAATGGACTGATGGGGAAGAGATAGGAGCTAATTTTGCCCAACGTGGCCGTGAAGTTCAATTTGGCCTGTCAGATTTTTATTGCAAAGACATTAAAGGACGTGTTCGTCCAGAAATAAAAGAATTCAGTCATTATCCTCCCATGTTGATGAGTCAACAACACAATTCTGGAGCTTCACAGCAAAACAGAGTTACATCGTTCTCCTAAACACCTGAAGTGGACGAGGACTTGTTTCAATAAGACAAGACAACTGAATTATTATAAATAAAATGGCCCCACAGAGCTCGTTCGGACTTCTGGACACTTTAAACTTAAAACAAGTCCCAGTCTACTTCCGTTGTTCAGGAGAAAGCTGCAGTTTTTTTCCCGTGAAGCTCCAGAAAATGTTTCGTGGATGACAGAACTTCACCCGACTTTGAGTGAAAAACAGCCGCATTTCCATTTTTGTGTGAACTTTTCCTTTAAGCTCGATAAAACAAGAGTTAGGATATAAATTGACTTTTGTGCTGTTTCACTGAAGCTCTTCAAATATGTTATCAAATATATTCTGGAGCTTCACAGCAAAACAGAGTTGCATCATTCTCCTAAACACATGAAGTGGACGAGGACTTGTTTCGATAAGCATTTAAACAACTGAATGATTATAAATAAAATGGCCGTTCGGAAGTTCTGGACACTTGGATTATGCGTTTCCATTTTGTGCGAGCTTTTCCTTTAAGCTCGACAAAACAAATGTTAGGATATAAATGGACTTTTGTGCTGTTTTTCTGTCCTGAGGCAAAAAAAAAAGCTCTTCAAATATGTTGGATCACTAATTATCAATTATTTTTCATAATCTGAGCGCCGGAAGTGAGTCAGATTGCATCTTAACAATACAACAGGTGTTTGCTTTTGGTCCAGTTTCATATTTAGGAAGAAGTTTGTGCCCCTGGCTTTAAGTTTTAACACTCTACTACCTGTACTCTGTGTCACGCGGCGTGAGTCATGTCACAGTCGCTCTCAAGTTAAAGACTCACGTATGTGGACGACTTTATCGTTCGGGGTCATCAACCCGTAACTTTTCTGTATTCCGTGCTTATTTACTCTCAGTTTACTCGCCGTGATTGTTACTCATTACATGATTAATAATCTGCAGGCATCAAAGTGCACCCTGCACCCTCTTAAACACACCGTTCAATCAGCCCTTTTTATTGTGCTTTCCTTCGCTCTCGCTCCACAGTCCACTCGTCTTGCCTCAGAGTTTTTCATATCTCCTTATTCCCGTCATGGTGCGTAGGTGTGTGTGTGTGTGTGTGGGGCAGTAAATGTATATTGGGCTCACGTGCCGATACCTCAGTGCAGTCCTGACGCACCTGTGGCTCTTTCACAACATAAAAAAACCCTCAAATGATATGAAAAACTCCTCGAGTTATGAGTTTGAGGTTTTCCAAAGACTCGTAAAAGCACATTTTTTTGCATGGGGAGGTTTTTTCTCTCCCTCCAGGCCATGTGAGGCATTGAATACATATTTAGCACAGGGGACAAAAGAGATGTGCTTGCCGCCGGCCCTACCCTCCGTGTCAGTCGGTGTGGAATCAGGATGTTGGACTGAGGGGCAGGGCGCTGGGCCTGTTAAATATTGACTGCAAGTGTAATAATTAACCATCCACCAACTCCTGATCTCTTAAACTGGCTGCTCGGCCTCGCTGCCATTGCTTCGCCGTCATCGCTGGCATTTGCATTCACTCTCTCGGCGGCTCCTCGCTGTCGGCGTCTTCCTTCCTCCTGCCGTCGTCTTACCTGCTCCGTTCCTACTTTTTCTCCCTTTCCTCCCCCCTCCTGCTCCTCTGCTCTGTCCTCGTCTCCCCCCTCTCCCCGAGTCCCGACACCTGACTGCTCTTTAAACCTTTGGCCTCGTCCGGTGAAAGCCAGCAGGCCGCGGTGCATCTAAAGGTGAGTTCGAGGGAAAACTGAGACTGTGTTTGTGTGAAACGTACAGGGTTAAAACGTATTTATTCAAAAGAATACGTGACAAAATCAGGCGGTAAATCAGAAAAGAAAAATGTTTTTCCGCGTTATTTTTTTTTACTACATTAAAAAAGGCTCTACGTCAAAGGACACATGTGTTTTCAGACAAAATCCTTCTTTCTTTTTTGCTGTTTTGTCAGTTCCAAAACGTGTTTCTGTCTTTGTCAGGGCCCAGTAGTGTTGTTAGAGTTTGGGCCACAGTTATAGATTAAAACAAACTAGCTCTAATTCTACTGATTTTCTTATAAATGTTTGTGTCTGCGAAGAGGCACAAAGCGATTGATGCCACCCGATGGTTCAACTCAACAGTAGAGAAAAGAAACAGCCGAGTACAGAGCTGCTGATCCTTTAATTGCTTTATTGTTCTGTTTTTCTCTCCAGTTTTACTGCGAGTCAAAGTCTACACAGATATTACTTTCGCGAACTTAACAAGTCAGGACGAAAAGGAGCAGAAAAACCCTCCGATCTGATAAAATATTAACAAACTATGAGGCCAATCTTTTAGTAATTATGAGGACGAGTGTCAGTGTGAGCAGGAAACGCAGAGCTCGCAGGTACACGGCTCAGACACACCCTTATACTCACATATTGAAAAAGCGCCCTCATGTTGACAGCTACCATAAAATCTGTGTTATCTATACAGGCCTTGGCCCTTTGGCCGTGCTGTTGGAAGAGTGTGAGCAATGATGCCGTTTACTTCAGGCAATAAAAACTGGGTGGAGGAAATTGCCGGGTCAAAGTCACTCGCACAGTGGACACTCCTCGCGTACTAAAGCTGCTGCCTCCGAGTTCGAATCCTGAGTTAACCTCGGCGCCTCTCTCGCTCATTTTCTCCTCTTTCTCTCCGTCTTTTATCTCAGGTGTTTCCACGGCAGGAACTGGAAGTGCGATCTGGAGGAGAAGCTGAGCCTCGAAGGTGCTCGCTGGATGTAACAGCAACTCCATGTGGAAGCTGTGTGTGTTCCAGTGGAGGTGCTGTTACCTGCAGAGAGACACCGAACACAACACGATTTGTTTTTCATTTTTTGGGATGTTTCACTTCGATTGAGGGTTTCCAATGGGGCACAAGGTGATGACCTATGAATTGACAGCCAGTGAGTGTAACATCTGCCTGTCAGTTCTGTAGGCCACTGCTGCGTTTGTCCCTCTGAACATGAACACGACCTGAACGAGAAGAAGCTTCTGGTTTCGTGGACGCGTCTACAACTGGTGACTTTTGTGACTTTTAACGTTAATGGCTGTTGTTTCTGAAGCATCTTTTGCAATAAATAAATCTGAATGTGTTGCTCTGTGTTCGGATGAGTCTGTCATTTATCTCCTTTGGTTCTGTTTAAGGCTGATAAATCTTGCCAGAGGTCGTCGAGTTCACTCAGATATGCATTTAATAAATAGCTCACCTTGAATATACATAAACAAGACAGATAAGAGAGACAGAGAATGTTACGCAAACATAATTATGATATACGAATGTAATTACAGGGCCATTAAAGGTGTAGCGAGGATGAAGATACCTCAGTAAAAATAACATTTATTGACCTCATGTTAAGCTGTTAAGCCTGTTTTAATAGAACTGGGATGAGGAAGTGTCAACGGTATTCTCGACTGCCATTTCAGCCTCATCGAGACGAGTCACTTCAGTTTCTGACATTTCAGAGGGCCCAAAGTCACAATAATGAGCTTAATTTTCACATTAAACTGATCATGAATATCTTTTTAATTTAATTAAATTGTTGAATAACAATATGTCAATACACAAATTGACTTAATAACTTAAAAACTAGTGTGTTTACAAGATCATCGTCGTCGATACTTCACTTTTATATTCTATGTTCTATCAATAATTCACCATTTTTGAAGGCAGGGCAGGTTTATTTGTGTTAGCACCATTCAGAGAGCACCATTTAATGCTTTAAAGAGTGGTGGTGAGATTTTAAGAAATATATCCTTTGGACTGGTGCAATGTGCTACACTTTCTTGGAGTTAGTGCGGATTCTGGCAGCAGCACTCTGGATTTGTAGTTGTCCTTATGTGGCTGTCAAAATTCAGAAACTGCACCAAGATTTCTGGCATGATTTGTTAGATTGTAGGGTCACGGATTCAAGGTGAGGCTTTTTAATCTTGTCTGGGGCCAAAAGCAATAACTTCAGTCTTTTCGGTGTTCAGCTGGAGAATAATTCTGGTACATCCACTCACTGATTTTGTTTGATGGACTTATTCAGCAAATGTAAGGGTCTGTAGTCATGTGGTGTCACTGTCCTATACTTGTTGTGTCAGTGATTTTGCAATATGTAATAAACAGTAAATAGTGATTTATCCTGAGTGACAACATTTGTACTTCTACTTCTTCTTCACATATAAGTCGGGTCAGGGTTTTTTTTTTTTAAAGTGTGAGACTGTGGGCCTCCCCTCGGACAAAGCTCTGCTTTTAGCTTAGTTCAATTCCTGCGTGTCTGTGGGATCATCTAGCAGCTACATGATCCCACAGCAACGGGGCCTTCAAATAGCCTAATATGCATGTAGATACAACACAAGGCTGATTCTAGGTATGCATGGAAAATTGTATAATTCCCCAGAATCTCATTAACAAATTTAGCCAGGCAATCCTAGAGCCTGGTTCCCCTGTGATATCTAATAATGATTCCAATAAGTTGTGGTACAGAAAAACCAACCAGCAGACTTGTCTTGGAAGAATATTTTCTGCTGTCACTTTGTGTGTTGTGTTTACATCAAATGCAAAATGTGCATTAGAATATGCAACAGGAAAATAACAGTATGGTCTGGAATGGTTGGGGCCTGCACATGTAGGGGCCTGACATACACACAAGTTGAAAATGCTGCCTTTGCTGCCACCTAGTAGTAAATAAAGCAACTGTAATGCACACATTGCAGTACTAAATCAGTGTAGGGTGTAGTCACAAAGGCACCAGACATGACAGGCAGCTACCTCCTTTCTTGCCTGGTAGGTAGAAAACATTGGATTTAGTTGGTAGGAGGGAGAAGTCAAAGAAAAAAGATGTAAAAGATGACAAGCAGTATGTCCAGAGGGTACAATCATCAAAGTTATTATTGATCCCACTGTTTTTCTTGGTAAGATCCACCCTACACCCTCTGATTGGTTGGCCTACTCAGGATAAACCAATAAGAAGCAGAGTAAGGCTAGGACAACGTGTACTAGCCAATAAGAAGCAGAGTAAGGCGGGACCAAGGGGTAAAAAAGCGAAGGCGGAAGTACTGGGGGTTAAAAGCGAAGATTCCTTGTGAATCTTCGTCTTTAATTTAATAAACACTCAACCAAAACAAAGAAACCGAGTTCAGAAACAATGTATGAGTATCAGTTAATGGCTTACAGTCAGCCTGACAGAGTTATGGGAAGAACAAATCGATGAATAGAGGTATATTGATAAGCAGAGGAACTTAGGCTGTGAAAAAGAAACACCGCCATCTTGCGGCGGACCAGCACTTCCCGTGACGCAAGGGAAACGCGGTAAAACGATTTTCCGTTATTGCGCACAAGGAGCGCGAGAGCATGGCATCCGACGGCACCATGGCTAACGTTAACGGACGAGAGACCGTCTCCCAGAACGGGGAGCCGGTCCTGAAGCGGCCGCGGGAGTGCTCCTCGCAGATTTCTGCCCTCCGCGTCCCGAAGGAGCCTCAGAACAAAGTGACCGTCGTGCTCGGAGCTCAGTGGGGCGACGAGGGCAAGGGGAAAGTTGTGGACTTACTCGCAATGGATGCGGATATCGTCTGCAGATGCCAGGTACTCAACCTACACTGTTTTTTAACCTCAAAGTTAGCTTTCTACGTTGTACTACGTGATTACTAACACGTCCGCTGACTTCTGGCGAACGTCGTTACCGTTAATCTGCCGTTAAATATTCATGACCCGGTAACGACGTCAACCACCTTTGTGTGACCTCCCGGATGTAGAGGTGCTAAGTTGATGCTAATGAGGGCAGCTAAACCGTTTTTTTTTTTTTACTTGTTTTTATCTCCTCGTGTTGGATTAAAATGTGACTGAATTCAGCTCATGACCTCCACACACTCACACCCGTATCCGGTGAACGTATCCGGTTATGTAAAGGCTTGACCGCCTGTTGTTACCCAGCTGTTCCTCTCCTTTCCAGTCATGTCAATAACGTTTAACTGTTATCGTTCTAAAAACAACACCAACTGCCATTTTTTGGCAGTTGGTGTTGTGCAGGACCCGTGACATTGCTCGCGCCCCCTCAGTATTGATGGATTCTCTTGTTTACTTTGCCCTCATTCATTGCATGTTATTGCTTTAATATGCCTAGGTTATTCTTTTTATTTCATTGTGTTGTTATTGTGTCTGTGTGTAATGCTGCTGCCACACTGTAATTTCCCAGCTTGGGATAAATAAAGTATATCTATCTATCTATCTATCATCAGAAAAAGACCACCCACCATCATGTGTTAATGTTTGTCCTGTCTGTCTGCCTGTCTTCAGGGGGCAACAACGCAGGTCACACGGTGGTGGTGGACTCGGTGGAGTATGACTTCCACCTGCTGCCCAGCGGAGTGCTCAACAAGAACGCTGTCTCCTTCATCGGTATGAGACCATCCTTTGTGGCCTACTGTTTTTGAAAGACTCCTTCAAGGTGGCGGGAAGATAAATGGTCCTGATAAAAAGAGGAGTTTATGACCGTTATCAGTGTGTAAAGCAGAGCAGACAGAGGGAGAGATCTTGTTCTTGTTGTGACTGGCGTACAGATAATTATGTACACCGAGCTTAAACTAATGTAATCTCTGCATTAAGTCCTACTTTCCCTGAAGCTTTTAGTCTGATTTGTTTGCACTGAAGCTGATCTAGACTCATCTTTTCTAGTCATTTTGTTTCTAATACGTACTGTTCACCCGAGAAATATCAATGAGGGTGACGACTAAAATAACAGAAACACACAAAACAGTGCAAACTACAATCTCCAGAATAACCATGAGGCAGGATTTATTGCAGTGCTGTTGAATTAAGACTATTAGTTTTATCTAGGTGTCGCTAGGATACAGAGTTTACATGGGTGTATATATAAAGTAAAATCAACACAAGAGTGTGTACAGTTACACAAAGGGTAACTAAAGGTGAAACTAAACGGAAGAATGGCAAAAAAATAAACTGAATGCACATAAACCCAGTTTTGCTTTGCTGCTCTGGAATCACCTTCACCATGTAAATCTCAAGTGTTTCGCATTTCCTCTTTTTAAGCAGCCGCCTTTTTTTTTTTCCTTTCAGTACTATTTTAAAAACATGAAAAGAGGAAACATTAAAGGAACACTTCAGTAACAAAATAGGTTGTGAATCATTATAAAACCTCAGGGAAAATATTAGCAGTCTGGTAACCAGTAAAACATGTCTTTATGCGGAAGTGCATGAAGTTATTTCTCACGAGGATTTTACATTACAGGCAACGGAGTGGTGATACACCTGCCAGGTCTGTTTGACGAGGCTGCGAAGAACCTGCAGAAAGGCAAAGGTAAGGTTTCTTTTAAATGGGGGAAATGCAGTGAAATTGGAATAATGTCCTTCTTAGACTTTGTCCACTTAAAACACAGCTTTTTCTATCCGTTTTGAGATTTTTGTACACACGTAAACACTTTAGGTCAATGAAAACAGACCTTTGGTTTTCAGTGTTTATGTCCAGACAGGCAGAAACAGAGAGATTTGGAAAGGTTTGTTGCTTGATTGTGACTTATTAATGTTTGTAGCATCATCTGCAGATCTGAAACGGCCCAAATAAGAAGGTGTCTGCATCATCATTTCTAAAATAACCTCACTTTCTGCCCATCCAGACATAAACACTGAAAGCAGATTTCTCCACCATCTAAAGCCTTTTTGTGTACAGATATTTTACTGATATATTTTTTCAACAGAGGAAATGGGGACATGGAGGAAGTAAGATAAGCACAGGTGTATCTTAGGAAATTAATTATGGCTGATTTATTTATAGCTGTTTTACTTTCAGGGTCCTGGTTATGTGCATGTTGGCTCTCTGTCATGGTTTTTATTAGAGACTTTAGCCAGTGGCAGTTGAAGGGAACGTTTCACTGCGACTGCATGATTCTATCCCGACGCTTCCTGGCTTTGTAGCCCAACTGTCTAATACGGGAGAACGCCTGGTTTGCCATACCAAGCAATACATCAAAAAAGTCCTAAAGGGTAGTTATAGAAGTAGTAGTATAGTAAGAGTTGAACATTGCTTGGAAGCTGAGATGCAAAGGCTTGTCTGGCCTTTCAGTACTTTCTTCACAGACATGGTTGATTTTAGCAGAGAGCTGTAGCGGCTCTGTAAATGTCTTTGCATAGATGCTCGTGTTAGCCGCTGTGTACAGCACTGTTTTGTCACTCTGTCGCCGTTTATTGTTTCCACCAGGTAGCCAAAATGCTGCCACACAAACAGTTTACAAGTTGTTGGGGCATATTCTGCACTATTTCTCGTGTTTAACGTCGAACTCTGTCATGCTGGCTGCTGCTCTGCATCTGTTAAGCTTTGATATCGCGAGACAGCTTCTCACCTCGACTAGAAATATCCTCCTGTTTAAAATCGCCAGATCTCGAGGCACAATACATCCCTGTTGCTTAGCAAATGGTTTTCTACCACTGCAGCAACACATTGGACTGTTTGCCAGATGCCATCGATGTCCCCTTTCACGGCTGAAAGTCCGTGTTGTGACACGTGAACATACCAGATGTAGATAACAGACCTGCTGTGAAATTGTTTGCTGTGACAAAAGGCCTTCCTGGTGTGCTGACGTATAATGTTGGGATTGTTGTGTTGCATGCAGGATTACAAGGATGGGAGGACAGGTTAAAGATTTCTGACCGTGCCCACATTGGTGAGTAAACATTTCGTCAATCAAGTTTTTTGATTTAGAAATGTTCTGTTATTGACGGTCCCTTCCCTCCTCCTCTAGTGTTCAACTTCCATCAAGCTGTCGACGGCATCCAGGAGCAGCAGCGGCAGCAGCAGGAAGGGAAAAAGTAAATCTCCTCATTAGTTTTAAATTAAGGTTCATATTACAATGTGTACTGTTAAATCAAGTTAAAAGTGATTATTTTCTATTAAATAAATAATGAATTACATTTATTAACGTTGTGGTTTTATTTCTACTCCAGTTTGGGAACCACTAAGAAGGGTATCGGTCCAGCCTACTCCTCCAAAGCTGCTCGCAACGGCATTCGAGTGTGTGACCTGGTCTCAGATTTCAAGGTTTTTGAGGACAAGTGAGTTTTTTCCCCTTCTAACTTCTTTCTTTTTCTCTTTTATATGTAACCATATCATCAGTGATCAGTGTTTGAAGGCCCTATTTCAGATTTTAAATTCAGGAATGCACTTTGTCAGCATGAGAACCACATTTTGACAAAGCAATTCTCTTCATTTGTGGGGAGGAAATTTTAGACATTCGGGCGTTCACAGTTTAACAATATGAGCAGATTTATTTGTCAGGCGCTTTAATACATTCCTTCAATATCTTTTCCTGCCACCAGGTGGCAACACCTACACAGCTGCAGGTCATGTTGTGAAATAGAAAAAGTGGAAGTATATGTGCTTACACAGGGATACACACAGACTTTAACGGACCATCTCTCTCCTCCTCGCAGGTTTCGTATGTTGGCAGAACATTTCCTGACGATGTATCCAAACCTCAACATCGACATTGATGGTGAACTGGAGCAGCTGAAGGTGAGGACGAGTCATCATGTAGAGCCGAGAGGCTTTGATATTGAAACAGCAGACCCTGTTCATGAAAGACATGTCGTCACAGGAGGAATAAGCACAGGTGTAACTAATAAAAGTAACGATGGTCTAAAAATGTGTTGGTGTCCCTGTTTTTCAGGGCTATGCGGAGAGGCTGCGTCCTCTGGTGACTGACGGGGTGTACTTCATGCACAAAGCTCTCAATGGACCCAGCAAGAAAATCCTGGTGGAGGGGGCCAACGCTGCTCTCCTGGATATCGACTTTGGTGAGCACCGCTTGGTTTGAGGAATTAATTATGGGGATGGATGAATGGATGTTGGGCCTCCTCAGGCTGACAGATATGTCTCTGTTCAGGGACGTATCCCTTCGTGACGTCTTCCAACTGCACCGTGGGAGGAGTGTGCACCGGCCTCGGCGTGCCTCCATCATACGTCGGCCGAGTGTACGGCGTCGTCAAAGCGTACACCACCCGGGTGGGCGTTGGCGCTTTCCCGACAGAGCAGAATAATGTGAGTAAAGACACGTTTGGAAAAGACTGTTAATCGGTGTTGTAATGAGAAAGATCCCGCTGATTAGAGATCTATTATTAAGCTTGTCGGACCTCAGTCATATCATGAGCCTCGAGGCTTCAGAGAGTTGTGGTCTGATGCATGTCGGCTGATTCTGCACTTAGATTTGCATGTTAACAAGACACTTTACCCCCAGCTGCTCACTGGTTGACAGAAGAGAAGTGCGGCTGTGCTGGACAGCTTCCACATGTGAGCCTGTGTGAAACAGGATGTTACTGGAAAAGGCAGAGCGTTCAGACGATCGTCCCTGAACGAATAAAGGCGTCTTAAACAGGCCAAAGGAACACGATGCCGCTAAAATGTCTGAATTCTTTGTGTTGATTTTGAAAGCTGACAGTGCGTGCTTCTTGTTGTCTTTTAGGAGACTGGAGACCTGTTACAGTCCAGAGGCAGAGAGGTCGGTGTGACGACGGGCAGGAAGAGGCGTTGTGGTTGGCTGGACTTGATTTTGGTCAGATACGCCCACATGGTCAACGGCTTTTCTGCGTAAGAAACCATCACACTGTTTCAGAATATGATCCTCACATGCTGATTATTAGTTTAAACATCATACATTCTGTCTGTCAACCATCACCAGACCTCACTTTCTTCTGTCTTTCCCCTCTTTTTCTTTTTTGCAGAATTGCGCTGACGAAGCTGGACATTTTGGACACGCTGCCAGAGATTAAAGTCGGCGTGGCCTATAATGTTGACGGAAAACCTCTACCAAGTTTCCCCGGTAGGTCATTCCCACTAAACTGGTTTATAGGTGTGCTTGTTTGCCTGAAAGAAATAATGAATTTAACAGTCAACAACAAGGCATTAGTATAATTACTTCAAAGAAGGGCACAGTGTTGCTTTAAAGTACGGGGCAGAGTCCGACGACTGCAGGACTAATGGTTATTTTCATCTTCTGTCAATTATGATTAAAACACCAGGAAAACAATGAAGTTACAGAAAACATCTTTAACATCTTTAAATAGCTTTTCGTGTCAGTCTTGTCCCCACACACCCAAAGATAAACAATCCTTAGTAAAGCTGCAAATCCTCACTCCTCATCTGTGAACGTTTGTGCTTAAATAAAGACTAGATGACTGTAATATTTGCTTGATGTTCTAATGTGTGACTGAGATTATTGATGTTTTAAGACGATCCTTCGATCCATAAAGGTTTGAATGACAGAACTTTAGGACCTGTATTCACTCTAATGGGTTATTGTCAGAGCTGCTGCTCACATGTTGGTTTCAGGTGAATAAACATGGCTTTTATGCGCTATATTTTAGACGGGTCAGCGTTTAGTAGCAGGAAATGCAACAGCTGGGGATTTAAAAAATCTCTTTTGCAGCAGATTTGAAGGGGCTTTTATTTCCTGTATCTCTCTGCTGGTTCTGCCTAATGGAGCAAATTGAATTGTTAAGCTAATGAAGCAGAGGACGATAAAACAACTTCCCTGTTTTTGCCTCATATGAATCTGCAGCTGCTTTCCTGCACGTTAACGCTGATTTCCCTTTTATACAGCACATTCATCAGTGGCTGTGGTTTATTCTGGACATTTGATGAAGTGGCTCTTTTCTCGTGCTCGCTGACATTTCAACGATTAATTACATGCAGGAGCCAGAACAAAAACATTTCATCCCTCGCTCTGTGCTTCTGTTGTAGCAAACATGGACGTTTTGACGCGGGTGTCAGTGGAGTACAAGACGTTGCCGGGCTGGTGCTGCAGCACCGAGGCAGCCCGGAGCTTCGAGGACCTGCCGTCACAGGCCCAAAGTTACATTCGGTTCATCGAGGACTTCCTGCAAGTGCCAGGTTCGTAAACAGGATTAATGGATCGACTGCAGCCAAACTGTTTTCCCCTTTGCCAAAACTGCCAGTCACATCTCGTCTCCGTTTCTTCTCATTTCAGTGAAGTGGGTTGGAGTCGGCAAGTCCAGAGAGAGCATGATCAAACTGTTTTGATCCGTCTGCAGACCTGCAGTCCTCCTCAGCAACAGCTCAGATGATAATTTCAGGTTTATATAGGATTACCGGAGGGATTTAAAATGCAAACTCTATCCTAAAGGAAATACTTCACCAGCAAGGCTGTTTGTGAAACTCTTAGTTGCTGCTTGTGCTTCACATTCACAATAATTCCTCTTAGATATAATTTATGCATTCCACGTGATGTTTCTATATTTATTAGGGTGTTAATTTTTAAACATGGCGCAGATGGATCACTCAGTCTTTATTCCATTCCACATTTAAAGCTTTGTTTTTCTCAAAGCATTTGAGGCTAATTAACATTAATTGACATCTGTTCATCATGTTAGTTTTTTAACATACATTCTGAGAGCAATTGATGAACAGACGTAGAATCTTTCATATTAAAGGGCATCACGGTAAAAAGCAAAAAGTTATTTTCAGGCTCTGTAATGAGATGGACAAAACGGTTGGAAGCCGTCGTGCGGTCAGTACGAGTGTGAACTTTTTCTATTGAATAATTTTAAAAAACATGAATGCATCTCAAGTTTGTAGCTATTTTTCATCCTGATTGTTGGAATGAACACAGCGGTTTTTAAATCATCCTCAAGACAGATAAGTCGACACTTAGCAACTTGAGTTTGAACGGTTGTTGTCTTCATAATACCTGAGGAATATAGTAAATAGGAATTCCACGTCCACATTGAGGCGTTCACTGATATTTGAGAAGTTTGTGTAAATGTAAAGAAAAATGGCCAATAGGCAATAATGTACCGGAGTACATCTCAGTGTGTTTCCTACACTTGCATTCATTTTGTCAATGTAAAAGACTTACCAGCTTGCTGTTATCAATAAAAGGAAACTGTAACATGAACATTGTTCTGCTCCTGATGTACAGTTTGCTTTCTTCTGTTTGCTGTCTTATAATTATGGGTTTCCGTTAGAAGAAACATCTCTTATGACTCTGAATGTCTCCACGGCAAAATGTTAGCAAGTTTAAAGCGACTCTAATCAATGTTTGTGTTTAAATTGAAGATCAAATGAACACTGCCTGTAGTGATGAACCCAGAGAGGATTATAACCCGACTACCTGCCGTAGATCTGTCTGCAGCGTTATTCTTCGCACACCTCTCGTCCTGTAACAGTTTTTCTCTCGCTCTTTCATACTTTACGCCCTCCTTTAGTTATGCTGACTTCCTCTCTCAATTTAAAAAGCTTTTCAGTATCGGGATGGATTTGATTTAAGTGTAAAGTGGATTCCCTGCAGAATCGATTGGAGGTGTAACAGTGTACCGGAGCTTCTCAGATATTCCAGTCTTCCTAATGCGTTAAAGGCCCGACACACACACACACACACACACACACACACACACACACCCACACAGGTGTTTCTACAGCTGTTCTGGCTGATTAACACTTCCACCTGGGTTGATGTTGATGTAGATGTCATTAAAGTTTCTATACAGCGTGTTTACCAAAATTAAAACTATAGTCCAGAAACAATATACATCCACACAGTCCTGAGAAGAGGTGAAATTAAAATGATGACTGAAAATATGCTGAAAGATTGTTTGGCCTACAAGAAATACTTCAGCTAAGCAAGCAAGTAATTCTTAAAGTCAGACGTTTGCTTTAAACTGTTCCGTTTTTTTGTTTTGATGCTGTTTGTCCAATGTGACACCTTTATTGACTGATGACATTGGACATTTTGCTACCAAACTTTAGCCAGTTAGCTTCTGTTAAGCTAGAGCAACAACAATGACTCCATCACTCAGCTTCTTCTGCAGATAAACACAGCTAATAAACCATCTCGTTAACAGCCGAGCTGGTCTAAAGAGCCGGCTAACTAGCTGAGCTGTGCTTTTGAGCTTATTACTCAGCATCCCAGTAAAGAGACGGTGTTAACAGCCGCAAGCTAATCGTTCAAGTCAGCTCGGCAGAATTATGATTCTTCTAGAAGTTAGTTTTTAGTTCACAACAAAAATACTATTACAGTGAACCCTCGCTATAACGCGGTTCACTTTTCACGGTCTCGCTGCTTCACGGATTTGCATCATGCATTGTGTTCTGCATTCTGATTGGCTAAACAGTCTCTCCGCGTCTTCTCTACCTGTGTGAGCGGCAACAACTACCGATAACTATGTTCTTCTCTCCAAAAAACACACCTGCACCGCAGGCTTTAGAAGAAAAAAACGCCACAGAGCGGAGTCAGGATGCAGCGGCTCAGTCAGAAGAGCAGTGAAATACTGTACTGTACACGTCAGTCACTATTTGTCCTACTATACTTTGTATTTTTTTTCATAATCATTTTTCATTTTCTCCCGTTCCAATCCGTCACGGTGGGGCGGTGCTGATCCCCGCAATATTAACCCTTCAGTTCGTATTGATGATTAAAATTATTATTTATTTATAACTATATTATCTTACAGTACAGTACAGTAGTTATTTGTAAAAAACAACAACAACAAACGTTTATACAGTACTTTTATTTGTTAAACAAATGCTTGGGCCTGTAAAAAGTCTTTGTTCCTTGCTTTCAATGTTTTATGGAGTATTTCATTGTATAATAACTGTAAAAAAATAAAGGTTTCTACTTCACGGATTTCGCCATCGCGGGTTCTTTTTGGAACGTAACCCCGCGATAAACGAGGGTTCACTGTACTGAGAAAATCTGGTAGCTGTAAGATTACATCAAACGTAGGTGTAACAACGGTGTTGTTGTTCCTAAAACGTTAGTTTTTCATGTTTTATAGCCAAAAAGAGGTACAAACAGTGGAGTTTAAAAAAGAAAAATAGTATGAATAATATGTTGTGTCTTTTCACTCGCTTCCAAAACAAATAAACGTGCAAACTGGGTCAAAATCTTTGTGACGCAAAGCGGTGGTGCTCATACCGCTTCTGTCCACAGGGGGCGCCAGAATTGACGTCGTGAAAGCTCCTTGTTGCTGCTTTAACTAGTAAAAATAACAAAAATGACAGTTAAGAGTCACAGTGATGAGTTGAGTGTAATCATTTCTGGAATTATCTCACAACAAATCGGTTCATTTATAAACTTTACTCGATGTTATTTCCTTTTTTTCTTATTTAGCGTTGATCACTTCCGTACGTCACCACATCCAGCGTTCTCCTTAAAGCCTGATTGATTGATTGTATGTGCTTTTTGAATTATTAATATACATGTAAATATACTAAACAAGTTAACAGGCAATTACTTTAAAAGTTCAAAATATGACTCCACCGCTTTACATCGTGTGAATCAAAAATACTTGTGCTGCTGCCACACTGAGTGAGAAAAATGCATTTTTCTGGAGTTTTCTCCTCGACTGTCGGTTGAAAGTGCGTCTGCCATTAATTGAACAAACTTGCCGACGTTTGCTAACCAATCAATTTCCAGTCCAGGAAGGCCCTGCATCATCAAAAATGCCAGAAAGTGGATGCAAGGAGGCTTAATTGAAAATAAAGTGCTCGTAATAGCAGTGTGGTCCTCCTCCTCCCCCTCAGGTTCCCGCTGTCCCCCTACCTCCCTGTCTTTTGTTTACCACCACCTTCCCGTACGTGTAATTGGGAAGAACATTTATCATCAGGTCAATCAACCTGAGCGTCTTCTCAGATGTTTGTCCCTCCTCAGATCTTTTTTCTGGGACCGTTTATTAAGTTATCGTCATTTTGACAACCAAACTACGACTCAATTTAAAAAAAGGACACCTGGGATTGAAGCCACCAACCTGCAAGAAGTAAGGAGTCTAAGGTTTATTTCTTAGATGTCTTTGCATGTTTTGCTGTGATACGATCAGAATAACTGACCTTTCAGTGGAAACGGCAGCGATGTTCGTGTTTTGGAGCATTTTGAGAGTTTTTCTGACTTTGATTTATTCAGTAGGAAGCAAAGTTTTGTGTGAGCAATGCAGAAATACACAAAATGTTGCTTCTCCTGCAGTTTTCTCCCCCCGGTGTATTCCACAGAGCGCTCTGATCAACGTTGATCACCGCATTTATTTTTCCTCAGAATAAATAATCATCTATTTATCCGTTTCTGCAAAAACTCCACACATACATATACATATATATACTGCACTGTGTCTTGATTTCTGCAGCCAGAGCAATAAGACACCTGTTTCACTGCAGTCGGACTGTTGTTCGGGGAGACAGCAGCTCTCACGCAGATTGAATTGAAGGAGCTTAAATGTGTTTAACGGTTTATTTGGTGAGTGCATGAAAATATAAATCCAATTCTGCCGCTCAGCGAGTGGAGATCAAGTACCAGGTATTTGCTGGAAAAGACGGAGACAGATGTGTCATGTTCGATTTCATTATTTAATATATACAGGATCTTTTGACAAATGCTTCTAAATACATTACAACGCACTTCTTTATAATACTGGCATATGTCATGTGTACATTATGGGGTATATATATGTATTTTCCTCGCTTACACATACCCGACATTAAAAAATCCTTGTTTGTATGCGTGTGTTCAGCTTCACTACATATTGTCACATACAGTTTGTTTAAATAATAATGTAATAATTGTACCTGAAAGCGTAATAGGTAATTTAAATGTAATAAAATGTCCTGACTGTTACTGTTGTAACATGTTCATAGATGATGTCATAACTCAAAAAAAACACAATGCTTTTTCTCTTGGAAGTGTAAAGTGTGCACGTTTGCATTAATGTAATATTGTTAGTATCACGTTAGCATCTGACACTGACTTAATGTGCAGAAATGTAAACATTAGGCTTTTATTCAGAATTTAAATTTAAAGCAGAGGGGAGGTGGTTCGCTGTCATCGCCCAAAGATGCATTAAACTAAAATTCCTCTCAGGGAAATCAGGCCGCCTGTACCTGAGTATATAAGTCGTGCACGGATCATCCATTAGACAAGAGGGGATCTTATATCGGACAGCTAATGTTCATGTTGGCTAAAGCTAATGCTTACGCTAAGCTAAAGCTAACATCACACAAGGGAGTGATGAAGGTTGATCTTAATACTTGATGTGAAATTAGCCACTTTTTTTAGATTTTACTCAAATACACAGTCTGGATTTCACACTGTTAAATGTAATAAAGTGTAGAAATATTATAATAACATCAGTCAAAACATTTGTTTATTTTATTTTACATTATTACATTTTCAGGATTACACTATTGTGTCCTACGTGCATTCATACAGTTTTATTTTATTTTAAAAGAGATCTACACCATTTGGTTCCTGTAGGAGTAGAAAAAAGATGCCAACTCATGTTTTTCAGAGGTTTGTGTCAAACATTTCATCCTCCAGTCAGATATGATGGATAGATCTGCAGATGTGCTGATCAATAGAGAAGCACAGAGTGATCGGCTGGCACGTTCCAAAAGGCTGTTGTTGGTAATACATGTGAAAAATTCTATGTTCAATCAACACAATAAAATTGACATAAAATCTTTTAAATAAATACAAAGAGATTCCACTCTGGTTGAATTTGCTCACTGAATCATGCTTGAAATTAAAAACAACATCTAAATACAGATATGTCACGCTAACATTGGCTATTGATCAGGTACAGTAGACATAATTTATGTCATCGATCTTGAAAAATTAAACTGCAGTTAAATCAATAGAAACATACCTTGTTGCACAAGCGAGCAAACAAACATTTACCGGGGAAAAGTGCACTGCTAACATCCATTAGCTGCTCAGCTGGAGATTAAACAGCATGTAAACATACCTGCAAACACACCGCCGTGAACACATGACCAACAGTCTCCTGCTGACCATCAAACACAGACACGCCCCTCCAGAGAGGAAACATAGACTTCTGAGGCCTGTTCACACGGAGCTACTTCATGCTGGACATGTACTGACATAATTAGCTGCATTTATAACATAGTGTAGAGTTTCCTACTTTCTGCGTGTGCTACAGCTCATTCAGATCAAGTGAAACAGGCTCTGTGGCTGCACTTGAACGTGACGACCTTTTGTTGCTCCTCAGCTTCTCTTTCGTCCCTTTTAAAATGTGGATACGGCCGATCTCACGGCGCAGCTGCTCACTGCTGTTCAACCCTGCAGCGCTGAAGATCTACAAAAACCACCCAAGATTACCATCACCTAGTTATACGGGCCAGAAAAATCTTTTTTGCAGACCATTATGATGTAATCTTGAAGTTGACCTTTGACCTTTTGGGCATAAAATGTCATCACTTCATCATTTTATCAAATTAGACTTCTTAGTGACATTTTTGATGAGTGTATGAATTCCTGACGTGGTTTGTGAGGTCACAGTGACGTTTGAACACCAAAATCTAATCAGTTCTTTGTCTGAATCTGAGTGAACTTCTGAAGAAATTCTCTGAAGAACGAGATGGACGGAGGGAGATACGACCCAAAATCACAGAGATGTAGAAGTGCATGTGACTAATATTATCACATGACCTTTGTGCTTGCCGTAGATTAATTCCTTTACAAATTACAGACATGGCAGATTTGTTTTGCAGATGAACTCGACAGCTATTACAAATTACTAGAGGTCCTTCTGTAATAGTCACACCCAGAGGGACGACCGATCAGTAACACATTCACATTATTTGCTAGGATGTCATGATGTCGGCTGGAACAACGAATCACATAAGTTTCAAAGTCTGATGAGTCTTTCTCCTATATTTAACCAGCCTCTGGCCACCTCGGCTGTTTCGTTGACAGCTTTAAAAGGCGTCATAAAAGAGCCGCCGTGACACAGAAGAACAGCCGCACACCCTCATCGCTTAGTAGCGTCCAAACGAACCGGTTCAAATCAGTTCACGGGTTGAAAATGTACAAACAGACGAACAGTGTGTGAGGACTTTTCTCATCTCCGGGCTCTTTAAAACGTACAATACGTATAAATCCAGGTTTCTCCTCACAGCTGAACATTGTGTTTCTGTGGCTGCAGAGCGGCAGGGCCGTATATCAGTCCAACGCGAGAGATGAGCTGAGTTATTGTTACGAGAGGAAACATGGGCTTGGAATCGGAGCCGGTGCGAGTAACAGCACAAGGTCACTGTAAAAGGATTAAACGTGGCATCCGCGGCATTTACATAACCATTTATGTACATGGCCAAACAAACAGCCGGCCCCCTGAAGCTGTGACTAATAATTTGTGACTTTCCACTCCTGATTAGGACGCTGAGGATCGCTGGAATGATTATTGATTGAAGAGCGTCATGCACACTCCCCACCCAGCAGCTGTAGAGTGTAACTCCTGTCGTCTTTGTGGTGAACAACACCGGTACACACAGAAGCAGTGATTTAAAGTCATTAAAATCTGTTATCTTTCTGATTGATTACACAGATTAGTTGCTCCGTGTTAAGTGCCTGTTTGTGCTTAACTTTAAACTGTGAAGCTGAGTAACAGACCGATGTTCGTCTCTGACTGAGCAACATCTTGGATATGAGCCAGCTCGGCTTTATAATCTCATCTACGTGACTGTGCCGCCTGTTTGTCACCACATTTTCTTTAGTAAAATGATTCAGCCTCACTTAAGTATTCTCTTTACGCCACTTTAGGCAAGTTTTTACAGCTATTCCCATTTTTGTGGTTTGCTGTTTCAGCACTGTACTGTTTCCAAAGATACGAAGGAAATTAGCAACAACAGTTAACATTTATTGTTAGCTGGATCGTATCCACACGGCGGCCATTTTTCTTTTGACGTGACATTTGGGGTGGGAAGCTCGAATGCTGGGCTGATGTTACGCTGCTGTGTTCTGCCTTGCAAGTCAAATATGTTGTTGTACCGTGAAATATGACCCATTGTCCCACTTAGAGTGGTGCAGGGATGACGTATTTTTGTATGACATCGCCCTGATTCCCTCGACACAAAGACTTAGCTTCTTATTATACTTTTTTTTACTATACATAGAATAGTTTTCAAGTGAAGTGGGCCTGTAAAGACGGATTAATGAGTAGATGAGTCTCTGTGTTCGGCGTGATGACGTTTAATGTCCCTGACAACTTGTCTCATTTAGCCTCTTGTTAGCCACCGCCGTTTTTTAAGACATGTGAGCGCCTTATAAGTCAATTGTGGGACATTTAATTATGTATTTTCATGCTCACATTCACACCGATGGACAATTTGGAGTTACCGATTAACCTAACTTTTTTTTGCATGTCTTTGGATTGTGGGTGGAAGCCGGAGGACCTGGAGAAAACCCCACGCAGACAACAATGCAAGGTCCGCACAGAAAGGCCCTGCACCAGCCGGGTCTCGAACCCAGATTCTACTTCCTGTGGCTCTACAGGCTATTTCAGGCAATCAACCAAAAACTAATTCTAAAATCTCACTGACTGGAAATGCAATAATGCAAACTGATTTCTTGGTTTTTGGACTCATTACAGCACTCGATTGTCTTTTCAGTCGCTGATCAGTCAGGAAGTGGTGAAATCAAACGACCCTGAGCATGATGTCAGAGGAAAATGGTCGCTAGCGCTGTTTGAATGTGGTCCATGCAAGCAGCACGTCACCAAGAATGCCCATGTCTGTCACTCGAAAACGGGATGCTACCATGCTAACCTAAGATGCTGTACAGAATAAACAGTGCAGGCCTACCTACGTTGCATTAGCATGTTAGCATTGCTATTAGGAGCATCTGAGTATGTTAGCATGCTGATACAAGCTCAAAGCAGAGTGCAGCCTCAACCAACCATTAGCATTAACACCCTGCAGGTTTAAACACTATACTACAGTATGATTAGGCTAACTATAACATTACACTGTTAAAAGTTGCTATATACGACATTTAGCAACATTAGCAACTGCTCCAGCTGGTCACTGATGAAAGCAGACATGTAACTTACTCACACATCACGGAAAGAAAAGCTCCGACTACCAAAGCAAAGAGCAGAGAAGCTCGGATGTAAACACGCCATCACGCCACTACATCTTTATATAGCACGTTGTTGATTGCTGCCGTGTTAACGTCCAACGTCTCATTCATTGAACCTTTAAAATTTGAAACCAGGAATCAGAAAGCTGCGGCTGAAATATCCTGACGTGAACCGGTGAACCTTTGATGTGTGAGGGGGGAAACATCTGAGAGTTCACTTCTTCAGTGTCCTGGATTTGCCTGAGAAACCTTATCCCAACCCTTGTAAACACACACACACACACACACACACACACGGGGGAAAGAGAGCAGCAGCAGTTCTGTCAAGCAGTTTGAGAGGAAGATGGGATGGTGAGAGGAGGGTGAAGGAGGGCTGAGCTGGCTTCCCCCTGCGGACTCGGCAGTGAAACACCAGTCGGACCTCCTCAATGAATCCCTCAGACATTGATCTCATAAAGATCTAGGCCATCATGCAGAGATATGACTGCAGCCACCACCACCGCTGCTGCATGTTGATCCTACAGTTTAACACAAATTCACTGGATTGGTGGAATATAGGGAACAAACTGATCTAAAAACTAGAAGCCGAGGAAAGTGTGTGCTGCTGCCTCTCTCTCTCTCCCTCTGTCTCTTTAACTCACTCTCTCACTCTCTATATAAAGTCAGTTTGATTGAGTATCTTTTTCGTTTGTGGGCTCAGCAACAGCCTCCCTCCTCACACACACTCGCACACACACACACACACTCACACACACACACCTCCCCTGTATGCGGCTGCCCGAACCCATGAAACACTCTGCATGAGGCGACTGCTGCTCTGGACTCTTATGAGCCTTCGTTTTGAGGTAAGAACTCGCGGGCGGGACCGTCTGGCGCGTCGGTCACTACTTATGCATCTTACGGACCCCGGGGGACTCTGAGTGGTAATAAAATGGGATCACTACGGCTGTGACCGGGCTGCAGCTGCAGCACTGTTGGCACTTAATGCAAGCCGTAGTACAATTTCCCCTTTTGTCTAGTGGTGTGTGATCTGTCTGGCGTTCTGTGTTTGCAGATCTGAGGAAGGTGCACAGCAGACAAACTGCATGTCAGATGTTTTAGTGTAATGCATCTTGCTTGGTGTGTGTTGGTAAATGTTGAATTTTACGCCTTTAAATGGTCATTTTAACTCGAGAACATGCTACAATAATGTGTACAAGTACATTGTGAGCCACATGTACTGTCATACGTGTATTGTTTTTCATGGATGGTTTAGAAAATGCATGAAATATTTGTAAGAACCAGGCATTTAGAGTAATCTTGTGCCGGGTGCTGCTGCATTGTGTCCAATTTAGTAAGTGGGCAGTTTCTTTGTGTATTCTCAGCAGCTGTAAAAGTGTTGGGAAGCGAGAGTATATTTTGCTGTCACCGTGTGACAGTTTATTGCTCTAATTTTGGACGAGGACCAACGGACCTGCCGACGAAAAAGAGCTGCAGTCACCGAACTTTAGAAGACGGGAGCTTGTTTTTTTGTTCTTGTTCTTTTACATTTTTAATCTGGCTTGCAGTCCAGTGATGCAGAGTGAAGTTGCGAGTGGCAGGCCCACCGGTCCAGATGATAAAATCCTTCCCTCCTAAATCATTCCTTGAAACTTCCGGAACAAAGGGAGTGTCCGACACATCTATCAGTTTCTCAACTCCATCGCTTTAACAAGGTAAAGATGCATCAGCGTGCAGAGCCTTGGCTCCAGTTTCAGTTTGAAATGAGAATGCCTTCTTGGTTTCGAGCCGTCGATGAGCGGCATCATCACACCGAGGCTGGACGTTACTCATCGAAAGCCTCTCCAACACTTACAGAAATTACTTGAGCTCTCTGAGGTTCCTCATCTGCTGTTTTTTTTGAAGGTATCTGCACTTAAATCTTCATCTACAATGAGGCATCGAAAAAAAACCTTTTTTCGTTCTCAACATGATTAACTGTGTGTGAGAGCCACACCTGATCGCTTCACCTCGTTGCTCTTGACGAGGCTCATCGGACAGCTTTTGTGTTTTTCTGGTGAAGTGTACTTTTGAAAATCACTGACGTAAGTGCATTGGATCCTACATTAGCATATTTAAAACTACATGTGTCTGGTTCTGTCCAGTGTCCCCTCCGTCAGAGTGTGAGGTGGACGGGCTCCCCAGCAGCTACGGATCCAGGGACAACATCCTCCGGCCCGGGGAGAAGAAGGACTGGAAGAAAACAAGTCGGACTCGCAGGTGAGCTCTTCTGTTATCTGTCTGTCTATTCATGACATGGATCATTTCTGTTTTATAGCTACACATGCAATCAGCTCTGTTCGACAGGCGTTTTATCAGAGATTTTTGCATTTACTGTATGTCAGCAGTGTGGTGAGGCTCGAATCCATTTAATGCCTCATGTGCAGCCAATAGGCAGCCGGCTGCAGGCCTGTGTAGCTGCGGTCAGTGTGAAACCCCCTCGTGTCTGTGTGGTTGCTGATTGTTTCAGCTGCAAGAGCTGGGATTCGGGCCGCGCCAGCACCGAGGCTGGCAAAGAGCAGCAGCAGCAGTCTTCGTTTGGAATCGGCGGAGGCGTAGCCATGCGCTGCTCCACCTTGCTCGGCATCCTCACCGGGGTGCTCCTCTACCTGGTGCTGGGAGCCGTGGTGTTCCGAGCCCTGGAGGCGCCACGAGAGGAGGGCAAGCACATGCAGCTGCAGGACGCCCGCAGGGACTTCCTGTTGAACTTCACGTGCGTCGGCCCCGACAACCTGCAGGATCTCATAGAGGTACGGTGGAGAAAATCTAATCTCTCTAAAGGTGTCGTCTCTCGGCTGAGCAGCTCCTCCCCTCTGTTCTTGCAGTTTTCTAGTAGGTGGGTGGTGTCTGGTGCCTCTTCCTCTTCAGCTCCAAGACTATAAATGATCTTGAGCGTACTAGAGGCACATCACAACCAACGTATGTCAGTTTTGTGTAACCTAAAGTATAGATTGTCACCTTTTCTGGCTTGTGACTCCTTCAGATTAAGCAATGTCTGTTTGTGATGCCTCATGACACCTTCTCAGATCTTTAGAAACATATTTATTTTATCACAGAAATCATCTTGTGACCCAATAGATCTTATTTAGGGGCCCATTTAAGGTCCTGACCAGTAGGTCAACCATTAAAAATTAATCTTAGCACAGCGTGTGACTAATCATAATGCTACATGTGACAGATGTTTGATTTATAGATGACTTTAAAGGTTAAAGGTTATTTTTGTGTGCCTCAAAAACCCGAAATGACATGAAAGTAATATGTGAAAATTAGATTCAAGCTGATAATTGAGACTGAAAGTTGGCCTGGAGGAGGCAAAGCCGAGACATCAGGCAGGACTGGAGAGAGAGAGAGACCTCAAAACTGAAAAATGGGTGGGAGGCGATCCAGAACATCACCGGCTACAAAAAGCAGAGAGCCTCCATCGTGGCCATGTTGCCAGATGAGCTTAACATATTTTATCCACGCTTTGATCCTTCGAACAAAGCGTCAGCTGTCAAGTAAACTCCAAAGGGCCGGCCAATGTCACTCTCCACAGCGATGTAAGGAAAATCACGCTGAGTGTGAATATGAGTTAATGTGCGGAGCTGGCTGTTTACTCAAAACATGTCAGTCGGCGACGATTAACAGCTGGCAGCTGACAATTTAACATACCACCGTCACAGGAGAGAACTCCTACGCCACAGTTCCCGTATCTAAAAAAGTCTGCTGTGTTCAGTCCAAACATCCACCGCCCTCAGACCGATGAAGGAGAAACAGATTCCCCAGCACCCATGCACCAGTGATGCCACATGCAGCGCACTCCTCGGTCTTCACACATTGATTGCAAACCTAAACACTCGACACACTTCAGTTTGCACTCTGCAATTGGATATTGGACTTCCTCACAAGCAGCACCACACACCCCTCCTCTAATCTAGAGTCGAGCATCAGGACTGTGTGCTCAGCCTCCTCTGGTTCGAGCTGTAGACTCACAACCGCCCTCCGAAACGTCAAGTTGTCATGTACGCATATATACGTATAATCTTTAATATTATAGTTGTGTGCACGTCCTCCCTTCTGTCCGACAGTGTTCAGGGTCTCCGTAACCAAACCACAGGTTGTTGTTTACGTATAAACAAACTCCGGAGAGCATCTGGAGATTAGAGGCCGACCACCTCTCGTAGCTAAAAATACATTTTGGCCAGGCGTCCGACAGATATCAAACAGTCTCCGCATCGTGTTTTATAATCGATGGGATGTTGTTTCGACTCTGGCAGTACGACTTATGTATGGTCAGTTCTGTGGGTCGTCAGGGTGACCCGTAAGGTTTGTACGGTGTTTGGCTTTGGTCGGTTTACGCTCTGCAGAACCTTTGACCGGAGAACAGGTGTGGTCAGGGCAGCTATGTAAGGATAGTCCCGTCTAGTCTTGTGTGTGTGTGTGTGTAAATACATGAAAGCTGATCCGTTCACAGGTTGAGCGTTACGAGCCTAGTTGGCAGCGGTGCCGTGATCCAAAGATGTTTGTCCTCGCTCCAGAATGACGGTTGTAAATTACAGTTTTAGCCTGGAAAGTAATCTAAAGATGCAGCGGTTGACATTTTGCAAAGAGGTTCAAGGGACCGACGGACACGACAGAAGTAAATGGTGCGGCCGTTCGTGCATCCTGTGCTGATTGAATGAAAAGACACATTCATTATGGTTCATAATATTAGCAGTGAGCGGATGATTAATATGGAACCCTAACGTGTTCAAGATTTAGAAAAATATAATAGATATTAGGAAATAATCCCGTAAATACATCTGGAAAATAATTGTTAAAACCTGTTGAATTTAAAGTATCATCTTACTTTGAGAATTTTTCAAAATGTCTGATTAAAATTGGGTTTTTATTTCACAATTTTCTCACTTAGAATTCAGGTCAAGTTTGATTTCATAATGTCAATTTTCATGACAGTGGTAAATATTATTGCCCTCTCAACTTCCAGTGATGCTAATCGTGTAGCCTAGCCTACTCTTAAGCTAGCAAGTGACAAGCAAATTAAGCCAGTTAGCTCCTGTTAGCTAGAGAAACAAAACAACCTGAAGTTATTCTTAATTTAAAGGCTGCTAATCGACACAGTACACACACACACACCTCAACTTCTAAGCCTAAACTTGACTAGCGATGCCGGCACGTGAGCTTAGATCATTATTATGACATTATTCAGTATAAGGGCCAGTTTATCAGTGTTAGCTAGCTCTTGTTGGTCATAGCGACCACAGAGAAAGACTATATAAGCTCCCAACCTGCCAGAGCCGGGTAGATAAATGGCATTTTCTTGTCTTGTTAAGCTAAATAGATAAAATAAGATGTTAGCTTCTGTAAAGCAGCTGCAGCTAGCTGATTCAGAATGGCGTTGACATTGTTGTCGCTCGAGCTAACAGGAGCTAACGGAAGCTAACGTAAATGTGAAAACAGTTGTTGAGCTTCTAAATTAAGACACAAATGCCGTTTTTCCACCGACAGTACCAGCTCGCCTCGCCTCGACTTAGCTCGCCTTTTTGCGTTCCCATTACTGAAATCTGGTACCTGGTACCTGCTAAAGTGGTGCTTTTTAGTATCACCTCCGTATAAGTTCCAACCGAGCTGAGCTGATACTTCTGTGTGACGTAAGCTGGCAGCCGGCCGCTGATTGGACAGAGAGCGACGCCACTTGACGACTCATGACGAGCGCGACGTCCGAGTCTGACACCCGCTACCTTTAAAAACTAGCATCTGCGTTCAGTCAACATAGCGATTACATGGAAGGAACAACGCGCAGGAACACGGTGTGGACCGTGGCAGAGGTGGAGACGCTCCTGAGTGTTGTCGCTGAAGACGCATCCAGAACGAGCTTGATGGTGCGACAAGAAATGACAAGGTGGACGTGTTTCGCGTAGCCCACAGCTAGCCCTGATTATGTGTCGCGTGGATAAGTACGTCACTGATGACGACCCGCCCACGTTGATGACGACCCGCCCACGTTGAAGAGATACTAATTCTAGATGGAAACTCAACTCTTCTGAAACCAAACCAAGTAGAGCCACGCTAAGCCGAGCCGAGGCGAGCTGGTACTGTCGGAGGAAAAACGGCATTAGAGGCCATGTGATGACACCACTGTCATGAAAAGTGACATTATGAAATTAAAAAAGATGCTATATTGAATAAATTCAGACATTGGATTGTATCCATTGGTCGGTGTTGTTGGAAAAATGATCAGAATAGTTCAGATGAGCTGTCATTATAACGCACTTATAAAAACCTGAGCACTCACTGACAGCTTACATAAGAGCTGAAGTCTCTATCATTCATGAGGGAACCGGGCAGCTGTTACCAAACGTTCTTCTCATGATGTTCTTCTTGTTCGATGAGCAGCATTGTGTCTCAGGTTTCCACTGAACCGCCGTCAGCTGACGTGTCAACAGATCTTCAATAGACTCGAGTCCCCCTTCGACTACAATGTGTTTCCAGCTTCAGTAAAGTGAAATGTCACGCGGCGCTCTTGATCCTGCGTATGCTGGTGGTACATGTTGTGATGACTGTGGCACAGCAGGCGTTCAGGTGTGAGTATGTGGTCCGACCGGTCGCCAGCGTCGCGTCAGCACACTTTTATAATCATCATGTCACATGTGGTCACTTTAGCAGCACAGTCAGTCAGCTGTGTCAGTTTAAATCTAAAGGATTTAAATTCAGATAAGGTACTTTTTGTTTTTTTTTGGCTCCAAATACTTCAGACACGTTCCCGGCTGTGGTGGACAGACTGCACGACTAACCTCACAATTTACCCTTCGACCCTGAATTCCTTCACTTTAACATGAGCCAGTTGAAGAGACACAAATCGTTCTAGTCTCAAAACAAAAGCCCAGTTAGTTTGTTTGTTTGTTGGTTTGTAAGCAGGATTACACAAAAACTACTACACTGATCTCAACGAAACTTGGATGGAAGATGGGTCTTGGCCCAGATTAGACCCTGTTAACTTTTGGTGCCGCTCCAGGATTCATTTCCTCACTTTGGTTAACATTAGGAGATAGAGCGTTGTCAACATTTGTGTTCATTTCTTAGGGAATAATGCATTGATTTGGATGAAAAACAAAATCTGCCGTATTTAAGTGGCAATTTGATCTGGATCCTGATGAAAATCCTGATCGAGTGGATTCATTTCTCTCTTTTTTTAATCAACCTAATATTGTTTAAATATGTGTCAAAACCCAGTGAATTAAAAACTTGTCATCTGGAAGTTATTTCAAAGTAAAATAACTAATTTCAAAGCAATGAATCAGTTTTCCCAAATGAGTTTGATGCAGCGGCGTCACTCACGGCCTCTGTGATCATAAACTTATTAGAAGTACTTAATGTCTGCAGGGTCTTTATTCAATCACAACTTCATCATAGTCAGTTTTAAATTCAGGAGTTAACAAATGTCTTCAAGGAGCAACAGACACAAAGCAGATAATTAGATGAGGGGATTAGATTATCTGTGCTGGCAGCGGCTCGATAAACTCTGGACAGCACGGAGCCGACACAGTTATAGATCACCGGTCGCTTCTCTGTCGCTGACTGCTGCCTCCTGCTGATGCAGTGACAACGCATTTCCTACAACACAGCATTTAAAACATCGCTGGAACGCTTAAAGCCCTGCAGCTGATTTGTCAAGTGATAGAAAGATATTTGATTGGACAATAAAAAGAAACTCAGGCTCATCAAACGATAGAATCGCTTTATACAACTGAATTAACTGATAGATCTTTATCGTCCAACTCAATATCGATTACTGAACTATTTCATAAACTGACCACTTAACTCCTTTTTCTTCTCCGCCGTCCCATCCAAGGAAGTGGTGGAGGCCGTCGGCGCAGGTGTGGATCCCAGCAGCAACCTCACCTTCGTCAGCCAGTGGGATCTGGCCAGTGCCTTTTTTTTCTCAGGGACAATCATCACAACGATCGGTGGGTGTCCACCAGAACCATCAAGTATGGGTGGATGGATGGATGGATGGGTGTATGGATGGATGGATGGATGGATGGATGGATGGATGGGTGGATGGATGGATGGGTGGGTGTATAGATGGATGGATGGATGGATGGATGGATGGATGGATGGATGAGTGGATGGATGCATGGATGGATGGATGGATGGATGGATGGATGGATGGATAGGTGGATGGAAAGATGGATGGATGGGTGGTTGGATGGATGGATGGATGGATGGATGGATGGATGGATGGATGGATGAGTGGATGGATGGATGGATGGATGGATGGATGGATGGATGGATGGATGGGTGGATGGATGGATGGATGGATGGATGGATGAGTGGATGGATGGATGGATGGATAGGTGGATGGATAGATGGATGGATGGATGGATGGATGAGATGGATGGATGCATGGATGGATGGATGGATGGATGGATAGGATGGATGGAGATAGGATGGATGGATGGATGGATGGATGGAAATGGATGGATGGATGGATGGATGGATGGATGATGAGGTGGATGGATAGATGAATGGATGGATGGATGGATGGATGGATGGATGGATGGATGGATGGATGGGTGGATGGATGGATGGATGGATGGATGGATGGATGGATGGATGGATGGATGGAATGGAAAGATGGATGGATGGATGGATGGATGGATGGATGGATGGATGGATGGATGGACCATCAAGTAAATAAATTCTGATGGAGCATTTGTGACCTGCATCTGACCTTTCTACATGTTGTGTCTCCTCCACCTCGACCTCGCATCGTCCAGGTTTTGGCAACATCTCCCCCAAAACAGAAGGAGGGCAGCTGTTCTGCATCTTCTACGCGCTGGTGGGAATCCCGCTGTTTGGTATCCTGCTCGCTGGAGTCGGAGACCACCTTGGTACTGGGCTGAGGAAAACTGTAGCCAAAATAGAGACTCTCTTCCTGGTCAGACCCTGAATAGAGCGTTCAATCTTTTCTCCCGTACGTTCTCTCTATTCGTCTCATCCCCCCCGCGACCTTGTTTCACTCTCTGCTGACAGAAATGGCGAGTTAGTCCGACGATCGTGCGGGTGATCTCCGCCGTCCTGTCCATCCTGCTGGGCTGCCTGCTCTTTGTTGCCGTGCCGATCTTCACCTTCCAGGAGGTGGAGAAGTGGACTCTTCTGGAGTCGGCCTACTTTGTAGTCATCACCCTGACGACGGTGGGGTTTGGAGACTACGTCGCAGGTATACAACAATTCGGGGGGGGTCTATGCAACTATGAGCTGGTTCCAGATCCTTTGAGTAAAGGAAAATTACAATAAACTAGAGTCTTATCAAAGAAATGTACTTTAAACTGTAGCCTACTTATTATCATTGATAAATTGACTGATTGGTTGAGAGGTGAAGCTGTTTGTTTTTGTTTTCCTCGAGAGCATCGCATCATGTAAAGCTGGTCACAAATCATAATCTGTAAGTAACTAAGGATGACAAATTGAGCTCAATAGAAGGTGCAGTATTTCCCTTGAGTGGGCTGGAGTAGAAGCAGAGAAATGTCCTAAATATATAACAAGAACAAATTATATTTAGACTCGAGTAAACGTGGTGTTTCAGCGGGCTGGTCCAGGGAGAGGTTCATGTCAGGGCACTCTCAGAGACCGGAGACTATCATCGAGCAAGGATTTAGCTTTTATTACCTTTATGTTCATTCACATGAGAGTGGGTTTGTTTTATTCTGCCTGTCACCTCGTGTTATTACACAGATCAAGAATCATTTCCTCAGAACACTTCCCTGTTTGACTTTCGCTTGCTTTTGAATATTTTTTTACTTTCTTTGCTTGTATGATTTAATTAGTCATAAATAAATATAGCTGTCATCTGTGATGCATTAAGTTCACTTAGCACGGACAATTTTCATTCACCTCATCAATTATTCAGGGTTTTTTTCTTGTAACAGATTAATTATTGATCAACTAATCTGCTATGTAATACCTCCTAAATGTGTATTTTCTCCACAGAAAGAGGATGGGTGGATGGATGGATGGATGGATGGATGGATGGATGGATGGGTGGATGGATGGATGGATGGGTGGGTTGATGGATGGATGGATGGATGGATGGAGTGATGGATGGGTGGATGGAAGGATGGATGGATGGATGAATGGATGGATGAGTGGATGAATGGGTGGATGGATGGATGGATGGGTGGATGGTCGGATGGATGGATGGATGGGTGGATGGATGGATGGGTGGATGGATGGATGGATGGATGGATGGATGGATGGATGGATCGGTGGGTGGGTGGATCGGTGGATGGATGGATGGATGGATGGAAGGATGGATGGATGGATGGATGGATGGATGAATGGAAGGATGGATGGGTGGTTGGATGGATGGATGGATGGGTGGATGGAAGGATGGATGGATGGGTAGATGATGGATGGGTGGATGGATGGATGGGTGGATGGATGGATGGTTGGATGGACGGATGGATGGATGGATGGATGGATGGATGGATGGATGGAGTGATGGATGGCTGGATGGAGTGATGGATGGATGGATGGATGGTTGGATGGATGGAGTGATGGATGGATGGATGGATGGATGGATGGATGGGTGGATGGATGGATGGATGGATGGATGGATCGGTGGATGGGTGGATCGATGGATGGATGGATGGATGGATGGATGGATGGATGGAAGGATGGATGGATGGATGGATGGATGGATGGATGAATGGAAGGATGGATGGGTGGTTGGATGGATGGATGGGTGGATGGAAGGATGGATGGATGGGTAGATGATGGATGGGTGGATGGATGGATGGATGGATGGATGGATGGATGAATGGAAGGATGGATGGGTGGTTGGATGGATGGATGGGTGGATGGAAGGATGGATGGATGGGTAGATGATGGATGGGTGGATGGATGGCTGGATGGAGTGATGGATGGATGGATGGAGTGATGTATGGATGGATGGATGGATGGATCTGTGGATGGGTGAATGGATGGATGGAAGGATGGATTCATGGATGGATGGTTGGAAGGATGGATGGACTGAGGTGGATGGATGGATGGATGGATGGATGGTTGGAATGGATGAATGGGTGGATGGATGGATGGATGGATGGATGGTTGGACTGGATAGGTGGATGGATGGATAGCTGGATGGATGGATGGATGGATGGATGGATAGCTGGATGGATGGATGGATGGATGGATGGATGGTTGGAAGGATGAATGGGTGGATGGATGGATGGATGGATGGATGGATGGTTGGACTGATAGGTGGATGGATGGATAGAATGGATGGGCGGATTGGTGGATGGATGGATGGATGGATGGATGGATGGATGGATGGATGTGTTGCCTTTGCTTCTGTAAACTCCGTCTTTGTCTCTTCTCAAAGGGGACTCTGGACTCGCGGGGAGTGACCACTGGTACAAGCCTCTGGTGTGGTTCTGGATCTTGCTGGGTCTCGCCTACTTTGCATCCATCCTGACCATGATTGGGAACTGGCTCCGGGTTCTATCTAAGAAGACCAGAGCTGAGGTACTTCTTCTTCTTCTCCTCACGTCTGTTGTATCAGGTCTTCTCTCTGCCGCTTCCTCTCCATCACCTCTGGTTTCATCCTCTTTCTTTTAGATGGAGGAACTTCGAGCTCACGCCACCGACTGGACTCAGAACATCCAGAACATGTCGGTGGATTTTCGCATTCCAGGAAAAATCGATGACCCCTTCAAACGTCGGCGGCGAAAGCGCCGCCACGGCCCTCGCAGTCAGGGCCACAGCATGTCAGCTAACGGGGACGCTGTGGGGAAGGAAGATCAGAACGTGAGTCAGACTGGGTCCGAATCTTACACCTCTTCCTCCGTCTCTAACGAATCAGGCTCTGGATCAGAAACAGACTCTCAAGCAACTCAGACGGATAGAGTGGCTGAGACAGCGGAGCCTGAAAAGGAGGCGACTCCTCCGGACCCCCACCTGTCTCAGCCTCTGGACTACTTTGGGGAGAACCTTGCGTTTATTGACGAGTCTTCGGACACTCAGAGCTGTAAACTACACTTGGATCCTCTGCTGGATACGTCGCAACCCATCTCTGCGCGTTCTCGTCACCACAGGAGGAGACGCCACAGGAGACCCGTTCCACCGAGAAGCCCTAAAGTGAACCGGTCCAACCCGGCCAGGAGGGAGCCCAATGGAAACCCAAAACCAGTTCCAAATCTACCACTGAAGCCTTAAGACAGCTGAACACAGACACTGCGACGCTAGCACAAGTCTCGCCTTGAGAGATATGAGATGTGCTCAGCGGAGTTTCTCAGTGTAGCATTTTATTTGTGTATACGTTACTGCTTGTTAAAAATCACGCTGCAGAAGCCTTAGCCACTTGTGGTTTGCATTTAATGCTCCAAGCATGCGAGTGTGTACGCCTCAGTCACATAATGATGCTGTGATTTTTCATGCCAACGTTCCCATTACTTTCTAAAGGAGTTACTGCTCTCTGTTGGGCCGAGGCAGAATTGCACTTCCACTCTCTCAACATGAGGTCTCTAGATCTTTACTAATCCAATGAGGAGAGGTTGCTTTGGTCTGAGACAGTTTCTCTTCAATCCTGCCAACAGTTAAACGGGTACTAAACACGCTCTTGTACATTTTTTTTGGTATTTTTTAAATACTATGTACAGCCATAACATTTGCATATTGATGGCCAAATGCACTAATCCCACTGTACTGCATATATGTAATAAAGATTTTTTTTATCATCATAAAAGCTGTTGAGCAAACATAAATTTTCTATCATCACACATTGAGTAAATGCACAAAGATGACACATCCTGTTCTTCCATGAAAAAGTAGGTCAGCGTTTCTTAGGTGCCTCGTGGAGAGCTGAATCACAATGGAGGGTTTAAATGTTTCTCCGGAGACCAAACACACGAATCATCCAGCCACTGAAAACCAGCATCTGGCAACAATATGGGTCCCACACTTATTGTAACCATGGCAGCGTGCGCTTTCCACAGTGCAGCGCCACATCGTGAGGATCATCTATGGACCGGAATATCTTCTTATCATACTAGACTCGATAACTCGGGTCAAATATCTTTGTTTTTTCTCCAGAATCAGTCACAGCGCTGCTGAGAAAATGTCCCACATCTAGTGGCAGCATGAGCCTCATCTGGGATCAAACCAGGGTAAAATGTGCAAGTCACCCCTCTTTGAGATGATTAAATTTACCACATTGACCACCACCACTTTCTTATGTGGGGAGATGTTTGGAAAATACTTTTGGTTGATATATTCAGAGAAAAGTAGTCACATATGTACTGTACTGTACTTAAGTGTGAGTACAGTTACGTTACTGAAATATTACAAGTCAAATAACTGGTATTAAAAAAAAGTACTCTTCTCTAATGCCACTCAGAGTATTTGTACCAGACATTTTAATCTCCATATCTTCGGTCTAATTATTGCAACGTTCCTGCTCTGTTCTGCTTGTGGTCATGATATTAATCCAAATTGTACTCAGTGCTCAATTATGATTTTAAAAGTAACTAAGTAGATTACATTCTTTGATACATACTTAATTACAGACTTGAAAAAATACACATTAAAGTACAAGTAGCCCACCAAAATGACTTTTTGGTTACTTCCATCACATGCTAACATGCTAACATTTGCTAAGTAGCACAAAACAAAGTACCACTGAGGCTGATGGGAATGTCACCAAGCAAAGTGCTACAAAAATGTACATTTTGACATGATGAAGGCACGAGGAAAAGTCGAGCATGAAAGTCTTGAAATAACATACATGTCTGTCCAACGTGGTGGTTCTAATATCTCACACGGGCCTTATTATTTTGTGTACGAAGAGGGAGGAGAGCGTCTTTTAATGTCATGGCGAGGCTGAAGACATTCACATGGCATCAACGCTCAGACAGCTCAGGCCGCAGGGGGCATCCCATTAGCTCACACGCAGCGAGTGCAATGTATTTAGGCTGAGTCCTGACTGCAGCAGCTTGTGTTTTGATTCCATCCCATCATCCCTCTGCCTGTCCTGTGTGCTGCAGGATTTGAATAGCACACATACAGTACTGTATTGTGGAGGCGCTGCATAAACGTCCTTCAAGTTGTCAATATGGGCCTTGAAGCATGTTCTGTGGCGGCTCAGCTCGTCCATGTAAGCGATACTCCGCTGGAAACTCTACCTTGGTGTTCCAAGGACAAACATGGTACAGCAGAAAAATCGTGGTCACACTTCTTTTCTTATGTGTCATGTTTTTTGTAAAGAGCAGCTGATGTGCTTTAATGTCACACAGTGTTTAAAACATAAGAGTTGATGTTGGCAGTAATCCCCCTCTCTGAGTAAATTACTGCACATTCTTGTCTCCGTGAACACAACCAGCAGATGGCACACACTGACAGGTTTCCCTCCCTGAGACGGGCCAAAACTAAATTAAACAGCATACTTCTTGGATACATTCAACGTCTTTGACTGAAACTGATTCGCTTTTGTTTGATTGATGGGGGGAACCGATCTGAATTAGCTGAAATGAGACAAATTGCCGTCTGCCTTCTGTCGCCCTGCTGCCACTGTTTTTTTATGATGAGTGGGCAAAATGTTTTTAAAGGGGCCAGAAGCAGGTGAACGTGCGTCCGACCTTTTTGTGGAATGTGACTCTTTCCTGCAGGATATGTGAAGGAGAAAAAAAAAAAGAGGCAGCGCTGTGGCATTGCGATCAGGAAGTCAGCCGACAGTGATGATGTGCTGTGGCAGTGGGTGACCTTTCAGTGGAGGACACACACTCAGCTGCTGTGACGTCATCAGAAGCCTTTTGCTGCAGTTTCCCCTCTGCTGCCACTAGAGGGCAGAAATAGGGTAGTGTGTACTGATGTAGGCTGCACGCTTGACTTTGAGTTAAAGGGAAAATCCACCCTAAATTAGGCATCCTGGAGGGCCTACTATACTGTTTATAGTGTTTATTACATTACTGCTTTTTATATAATGTGTTTATTACTTCAGTCCTCTGGGATCAAAGTCATCTACATTGTGTTTCAATAAAGACTCAATATCTTTAGCTTTGCTTGTTACCGTATCACTATTCAATTGGTATTTTTACCTTAGTTTTTTATAACATATTTACTTTGCTGCATACATCTTGTGTGCCAATAAAGATATTTTATTTTGGAGTTTTTTATAATTCACAAATTGGTCAGATGGATGAGAAATCCTTCGAGTGAGCAAAGCATCTTTTTCTTTAAAACCAACATGAGCAACATGTACGTAGATACCAAAACATCTGTGTATCAGTCGGGCTCTACTGACGATTCCTAAAGAATATTGTGATGACATTATAAGAAATGATGATCTGATCTCCAATTTAGCGTAACAACTTTAACAAGAGACGTAACAAGAGACACAGTCGTGTGACCGCTCAGCTGTGTACCAGGACAAACTGGAACTGAAAACCATCAAGTTAAATCCTTAAACCCAGTCGGTATTTGTTCTACTACAGGCTGTTGTAACGATCAAGGTGTTTATAGTAGAGGTGGAGACTGTTTCTCCATCAGTTGTGTTATCTGTGACTCACTGATGCAGTGCCCAATGCTATTTGTGTAACAGAGCCACAATGGCTTCTTAGTATTCATGTAGCCTATCAGCTGACACCTGTCTGAGGTCAGGACCTGCTGTTAGGAGCACCCCGGGGACCCCAGCTGGCATTCACAGTGTGTTTCAAGCCCTCAACTCAAACACAGCCGAAACACATATCCTGGCGTCTACACACTGTCACATGCAGGACAGCTGTACATATATATATTTAAATATACATACTATATCTCAAAACTGCTTCTAACAAGTCCAATCCCACGGTGTTTTAAGTGGATCTAATGAATGTGGCATGCTTCGGATTCGCCTCTAACAGGATGATAATGCAGACTCTGCACCAGTGTGATGCAGCCCCGCAGAATTGCAGTGTCTGCAGCAGAGACTCGGTGACCTTGCTTCAAGGTCGCAATGACACTGCCGTCAGTTTTTCCTCTCATGCGCGCAACCACGACAAACCCTGTCCCGAGCCCCGAGCCCGCTGCATACATGTGACCACACCAAGACACACACACACACACACGCACACACACACACTGCTGTCCTGCACTTATGACACACAGAGGGGTAATGCAATAGTGGCTTTAGCGCTTACTGGTTCGAACAGACTGGACTATTTGGTCCTGTAATTGCTGCCAGGTAATGCTCGAGTCTTATCCAAGGCGCACCGCGGGCTGCTGTATTGTGTTTCAATCCAGCGCTCCTGCTCTTTTTTAATCTTACTTTTATTGTTAAATTACTGAACAAGGTTGTCAACTCCTCTCTGGCAACTTGTCTCCTCTCTGTGCCAGCTGTTCGCAGGCGCATGGGCAAGCCTATTTCCAGAAGCAGCAGGCTACAAAGACAGAAATAATAATTTTATTGTCTTTTTTTAAAAAAAAAATCTACATTAAACATAAATAAGACACACAGGACACCCTTAAAATCATGTCATTTTATTTATAACGCTTTCTGGCGCTTCTCTTTTTTTCTCCCAGACTACTATCCCTTAACTAACTCCCTTTCTTATCCCAATGATCTCCTGATCTCCTCTTCCCTGGCTCCGGTCCAAATAGTGTAGTGGTGGAGTGAGCCGGTCAGTGTCACAAGACCGACAGCATGACTACATTTTCCACAGAGGTGTAGCTCCCTACTGTAAGCGACATGCGTGCGGACTGTTCTTCCGATCCTTTCCTGCAGAGCAGAGCAGAGCTCTCCCCTAAAGCTTATAATAGAAAATAAGAAAAATATCCTCAACAGCCAATCTAATATTAAACAGTGTGGCTATTTCAGATTAAAAGCACCACGACAACAAAAAAAGTGCTACACCAGAACAAGGTGCAGAATAAGGTCAATAGAAAGTTACATTAGGATTAACGCAGACTAGGTCATATCGTTTTTTTTTTTATTTTTTCACGAGTTGCAGGCCCGTATTATAATGCTGATGACGCTGGTGGAGGGCGCGTGCGGACGTAACGGAGACACAGCGGACGCAAATCGGGCAGAGGGCGGAGAGAGGGGGCTGACGTCACTGGGCTGCGTCAAGCTAGCGGGAGAGAGCAAAGGCGGGAACCGGAAGTCGGCTAGCTTGCGCATGTTGAACATAAAACCGTTACGCGTGTAAATGTTTTAGCACTACTAGCTAATTATATGATTCTGGGGTGTGTCAGTATGTTGCGTATTTAAATGATGGCTCCCGTGTGTTAGACTCCAGGTAGTCGTCTGGCAGGAGTACATTTAAATACCTCTACGAGTCGTGAGTTTTATTGTGAAACGCGTTCTTTGCCGGATGTTCGGTGTTCGTCGTTGAAAGTCTTGACGCCGATGTCCAACTACAACCTCGGTTGTGGCAGCTGAAGACGAGAATTTATATCACCAGCGTACGGAACCGAACAGGCGGATAAGACGCCGTGTCGCCGGTTGTTGTTATCGCCTTAACACACGGTCAACGTAGTGATGCGATGTGAGGAACCCCGCGAGGCTTGGACAGCGCCGTTAAACCGGTCAAACCGACAGTGGACTTGCCAGCCGCAGAGACTTGACTGACTTCAGATTAAAAAAAAAAAAAAACACAACCCTGCGATGTTTTTACATTTCCCAGTAAGTAGCTTTCCTTACATTACACAGATATGGAGAGTGGGTTTGGGCTATTATTATTATTATTTATTTTTTTTTGTATCTTATTTTGAAATAGTGGAGATGTCAGCTGTCTTGACGGTAGCCTGATGTGCATGCACGATTCGCCTGGCAGAGCTAAGTTCGCGTGACCACGTTATTGGGGGTAGGGGGCACGAACTGCTGAATAAATATTGAGTAAAATTGTGTAATAATGTGCAGCAAACGCGTCCTGTCCGGATTACACGACACTCGTAAGCTACTGGTTGATTCACGCACGCGAATAGACGCTGTGACACGCAATGTAATGGCGCTAATCGCCGATAACCCGCACAGAAATGTATCAAAATATGATATGCATGGTGACTTATTGAGTAAATTAAGCATGCAATGCCCCTGGAGAGACCACGATGCAGCAGATGAACGTCCTCGCGTGGCTCACAGCTTGTCGTCCTCACTTAAAATGCGAGTCCTGCACGAGCAAATAACACCCAGCACTTCTTCAACTGTACACACTTTTGCTTTAATGTATACGTGAGTGTGTTTTAACCCCCTTTTTTAAGCTTGTTTTTTCTATCTTAACACACTGAACTATGCAAGACCCCCGAGCCTGCTTGACCAGGATTGAGGTCACCGATCTTAAGGCATAATCCACTATGGCAATTAACCTTTCACCGGTCCGAGATCAGTAGGCAAGGTCACCCCTGGGTGCTGTTCTCTCCGTCTCCACAGTGCGCCGCATCTGAAAAAGCCTCAAACTGAGTTTAACGTACAGTCAAGTGTGATGCCTTATCAGTGTCCATGTCCCCAAACAAGACTATGATAAGACAGCTTTAAAACCATTAAAGACAAAAGGAAGGACCGGTTTATGCTCTTTAACAATGTCACTTTATGCATTTATATGGAAAAGTGCATCAGAAAAATCATTCAGCACAAATAATTGAGTTTGTTTTAATTGTCTGCAATGATTAAAATCTACATTTTCATGTCTAATGAAATCTCTTTTTAAATGCCACCTTAAAACAAATAAAGTTCTGATCACTTATAAAGAATGTGGCTTGTTTCCACATGTTACAGTCGTGTTGCACAAGTCTGGTGTTGCTTAGAAAACATTCTTTGCAGCAATTTGGCATTAAATGATGTCTTCGTTTCCTCCAAAGCCAGTCATATTAACACTGTAAAGCGTAACTGAGACTACAGTATGGTTCAGGATGTAAGGCTTTATTTATTAATGTTTATTAAACTGGTCTCTTCAATTATTTACAGAGAGTTATCACCAAACTCCGGCTTATGACTTTGTATAAGTGAGAGACAAGGTGTTGGCTTTACTCGGTCTGTCCTTCAAGCATTCCTGTGACTGTGACCTTTGGAGTTTGTCACGCAGCGTAAGGGGGAGGGTACTCGTGCAGCGTGCAGAAACCTGGATAGATACAGTGGAATATGTATCTGAGGAAGGACAAGTCACAGTTACGATCATACGCGTGACTTAACCACAGAGGAAGCAAAACTATTGCCAACATGTAGCTGGTACGTGTCAAGATTGACACTGCTATTTATTGTAAAGATCATTTAAATCATGGTTATTATGAGGCGGGACAATGTGTAGAGTTGTGACGTTTAAAATGACAGGTTGCAGGTGGGAACATGAAAAGTGACTTGGCTGTAAATTCTGTGATGACACTTAAAAAAACCTTTGCTTACTTCGCAGGTGTCCTGAGATCTGCACAATTGAACTGAAAGCAATAGCACTTCTTGAGCCGCCGCTGGGAGTCACTAATATATAGGCTTCAACTTCAGCAACCAGGTAATCTGTTTTTTACATCACTTTTTATGTTGTTGAAATATTATGTTATGCTTTCAGTAGGATTATGTCTGTTATTTGTGTTCTGTAGCCTCCACTTCCTCAGAGGTCATTCTTATAAGGCTGTGGTGGACTTTTACCTGGCAATGTTAATGTCTTCTTAAGAAAACACTGGGGAGGTGAAGGGCTGCAGCAAAATACATAATATAGAATCATTTTTTTAAGGTAAGCAATCAAGCATCTTCATAAGGCATGTTGAAAGGGTGGGCTGTGATTGACCTGCAAACAGAATGGATTGAGACAAATAATATATGGCAGGAAGACAGAATTTGAGTTCAGTTGTTGTAAATTGTACAAATCAGTGGGTACTCAAATGTTTTCACATAAAGGACCCCTGAATCGACACTTTGATAAGTGTCCCAGAGTCCCTCATCTAATAACAACTTTGCTTTTAGATGTTTTATAACAGAAAGTGTGTGAAACTCATGACCCATGCATTATGTCTTTACGTTACTAATGGATGGAACTGCAGTGAAAACAAATTATATGAATCTTGCATTCAATTACTCCCTTTTTTCTCCCGGCTCCCCTGGAATCCTTCAAGGACCCCTGGGTGCCCCCATACCAGCATTTCCCAAAAAAATCCTTAAGAGAAAGTATTAATATCAGTGTGAGGGCCTCAGTGATGCCATAAGTTTAAAGGTCTTTGTTTTTAGGGATGCTCTCTGCAGCTCTGGGGGGAATAAATAAAGCTTTCTGCAGCAAATGTAGTAAGACTGACCACTTCAATGCCATTTATTAGTCATTTATTAGACTTCTGATTCATGAGTTTCACACTGATAGTTGCCAGTCATCTTATTATAGCCTTATATCAAGTTTACAATCAGGCCTGAACATCTATCTGACCTGTTAGCTCTTAACAGTGACCTTTTGTGATGCTCCTCCATCATGATAATAGAGTGTTTCCCCACAACTAAACCTCTAAATGTCTTGAGTATGTAATGCAAAGTTACATTAAAGCCTATGACAGTGGCTTCACACAGTCTGTAGCCAGAACACTTATTGAACTCCAGTGTTGTAGCTCCATCCACAATCATCTACCTGCAGTTAGAGAAAGCCGATTGTAGCCCGGCCCATCTCCCAACACACACAGCCGACACGAGCTAGCAAAGGCGCTGGCAGCCTGGCAAGAGCGATTTTCTCTTAAACCTGTGCCATGATATCACGCCGTGGGGAGACTTAAGTGCTATACTAGTCACCGTTATCAGGTAAGATGCAGCCTAGTCCGGGTTAGAGTGACAAAAATAAACCTCGGCCACAGACGGAGAGAGCTGGTCAGTCAGGATTAACGCTAGCCACTGCTAGCTTACTTAGCTTGTTGTTGAAGCTAATGCTAACTTGCTACGCAAAAGAAATGCTGATACGTTAGTTTACAGCGCACACGACGCGTTTCTATGACGAGTTAAATAGATAAGAAAGCACTTCAGCCCACCTCACATGCTTCCAGGCACAGTTTAGTGTGTTTTTAATTAAATTTAGAGCAACCATGTAGCTGTTATTGCGTGCTTTTATAACATTTCTTCACTGACACCGATGTTCCACGTTTGACGAGGCAGATGTGGATGTGGCCAGAGGTGCACATGGTGGAGGGGGTACTTGTTGGCGTCCTTTTAAATGTCTACCACGTTGTCTTTTATCTGGGCTCGTGTGCTAGCCCTGATGTTGTTGGCTGATCCATTCCCTGAGCTTGTAAACTCAGTGCAAGCGAGCTAAACTTTAAACGGGCTAGGATCTGCTGTGACCCCCCCTGCTGCTTGCCAAACAATCAAGTCCAGAGGGGGCAAACTCCACAGAAAGTGTGGACTGCCAGCTACTATAGGAGTGGATTATCTGCTGCAGGACTAAATATGATTAAGGCATACTTGGTTTGCAGTGAGTGATATCTTGAGCGAGCATTATGTCCCCTGTGCTCAGTGGATGTCAGGTAAAAAGTATTACTCTTCAGCCGTACTTCACTGTATGAGATACTGTCACGTGTAAATGTAAATCACACAACACTTCCTGGGCTTCTGTTTGCAAGTCGGCATCCAGGAAATTATTCATCAAAGCATCAGTGCAGTTTAGACACCTGAGCGCTGAGCACCTTCAAATCACATTACATGTTCATGCATAAGTAAGTAGAAGGTTTACTAACGTGCATACAGTCGTGTTTCCCTGATAGTTATTTGGATTTAAAGTTGTCCTGTCATCACAGATGTCTATAAATGAGTAATTTATAACACATTCATGGACATGCAGATTGGCAGACAAACAGCACAGGTCAGGATTGAGCTCTGATTGATAATATGCCATAAACACAGATTGCTGACTGTCAATCAGCGCGTAGTTAATGTATTTAGAGACAGCATGTCAGTGCTTACCTGTAGGGAAATCTGCATATCAAACGGACAATTACTCACTTAATTAGGCCAGTAGTAACCCGACCCAGTGTGTACAGAACAAACAGCTGCATTTAATGTTGTCAGTGCAGGTAGGGCAAAGGATCCGAGCGCTGAACCAGCTATATGCAATGCATTTTAAATATTGCAACACTCTGCAAACAGATTATCAGCCCAGCTGATAATAGAGGAACAAATTGTTGGTAATTACAGTGTATTGCCTCGTATGTGCATTGTGCACGCAAGAAAATCACAAGTCACTCTCAGGTCTTAACTGCATCAACGGCTATTTAGGCTGCAGAGATTTCATCTCATCGTCTTCACACAGCGATCTATTAAGTTGGAACAAGTGCGCAATCGTTCAAGTCTCTGCATTAATGTCTCCATTGACGAGTTAAAGCCCACGGACAGATGTGGCACAAATTGCAATTCATGCCATATTGACCGCCTGTTCCCTTTTCACCCGTCTTTCTGATAACTGAAGTGCTGCTAACTTAACTTTAACAACAGTGGCACCTACATTTGTCATAATTTGCTAAGAAGTCAATTTCAGACAATATAATGAAATATTAGCAATTTGTCTTTGTTTGGCTCCACAATGAACTGACTCCTCCTTATAGGGGTGTAATTGCAGCAGCTGTACGCTCTTAATACACACTTCTGAATGAATTACTACCATAATTTGGGAACGGCAGAGTAGAGGTCATAAGTAGAGCCCGACTGATACTTGATTCTTTTGGGCCAATGCTGATACCTATATTAGGAAGTAAGAAAGATTCTGATATTGATATATAGGCCGAAACACTCAGATGGGGAGAACATACATTTTACATTTTTGGCAGCGATCCCTTCAAATGTGCTTCGCCAAACACAGGCCTCTTTCTCTGCATTTTGTGCTTTAATGAAAAAATGGACAACATATCTGCCCATACTGAATCCGATACATCTGAGATAGTTCAATATCGCTGATAAACCAGTCAGGCTCTGCAATTTAATGAAAAAACGTTGCGTATATTCCATCCTATGTCCTATTTGTGTTTGACTTTGAAGACATGACATTTAAGCGCTAATCGTGCACATCTCCAGTGGTCACTGTGCTCAGTTACTCGAATGCTTGATGGCCATTTGTTATGACTACAGACTGCTTTTAGTTAAATGATCCTCTTTATAATGGACACGATGTACGACTGACATTAAGAGCCCTGACAGAAGTCGGTTACTGGAAGGTCACAACCGTACACTCACTTAAGAAATTAAACCTCTTCTTTCTCTTGTCATAAGGATTTTTGTCATGAGGAGTTTTCTGTCTGCCTCAGTAAACATCTGGTCAGCATTTTGAATCAATACAATTTAATCAGTCTGTCTGTGTTTTACTGTCTTAACTTTGTTGCAGTTTGATTCTCGCATTTGCCGCAATCTTGACCTTGGATAATCAGTTGAAAACCGACGCATCTTTGGCGTATGAGAGTGAAACGTTTTCTTGACTTAGAGGTATATTTCATTGTTGTTTGCCCTCTCACAGAGATAGAGGAGGGAATTGTAAGAGTTTACTAATAGATTTAATGATATAGTCGGTGATTGTGTCCCCTGCAGTACTGAAACTGTGCCACAGATGTCTTTGCTCATTTAGGAAGTTACAGATGCAAAATACTGCATATTAACTATAATCTTTCTACTCATGAGCCGTCTGTGTGGTTTGTATATTAATATACGGACATGCATTTCCTTTCATAGCAAGCATGAAGTATTTACCGTGTTTGTTCCTGTAATGAAATAGAGAAGTACAGACAGCCTTTGGCAGGCAGGTTGCTGCAGTGCTCTTACTGCCATACTTGAACAGAAGTTATGTGTCTGAATAGGGAAGAGCGGTCACTGTTCATGAGCATAGCGACCTTCATCCAGTCACCTTGGCTATTTTAATGTCTAGAAATGTCACAGACAAAGACTTCACACTGCGGGGGATGATTCCAGGACTGTATGGTTTTATTTTAGGCGTGGATGATTCTGGTTTGGTGAATCTAAGGTGTTTTTTTGTGTTGGCTTATAAAGCCTAACCGAGGAAAAAATAGCACAAACACGGCGGAGACTAAGTGCTGCTTGAGAACAAGAGAGGGAACAAGGAGGTCTTTTGTGACGTTAGTATGCTCATAATGCAAAATTCTGTGCTTTTACACAGCTCATGCTTCCAGCTAAGAGAACTGATCATCTTAATGTGAAATAACTGCAGGGAACTTGTTTAGTAGTCACTTGGTGTAGTCGGCCTTTAGCTGATCTTAGACGTCGGTTTAAATGCTACAAACGTGTTTTTTTACTGGATTAAGGCAACGTTAACTTCAGGTCTTCAGTCCCAGTTAGGAAATTTGGATCCATTTTGATTTTGGCTGCCTGTTTCCTTCCGATTCCTGCTTTTTACACTCAACCAGGCCATATGGATAATCTGAAGACATAGGTTCAATCAGTAATGCTTTGTTCTAGGCAGTAGTAAGGTCCTGTAGCTTATGATGCGGCATTACTGACACTTTTCCACCTTATAAAAAAGTTCAGATGCTTACAAGATTGCAGTGATTGTGATTATGAAAATCTATGCTTTGATGCCTGTTTCCACGTTCATAATCTGACCTGTGCTCCTTTCAAAAGTCATATTTTGGTCTTCTTTTACCTGGTGGCATGATAGCAGCTTAAAAAGACAATGTTGTGAAGTTAAAGGTCAATGCCTTAACCTTTGTTTTTTGTTTTTGTCCCCTCTAGACATCATGTCTTCCAGGGAGCGTCGGTCAGATGTCTACATAAAGGCGGAACCGAGCAGTCCGGAGGGAGGCGGGGGAGGTCGGACCAGCCCCGGCGGAGCCTCCTCAGACTCCTCTCAAAGCGGAGGTGGTGGAACCAGAGGGGACGGCGCCAAACGTTACTCCCCGCCGCTCTACACGCCAGCTCTGCGGTGCCATTTCAAGGACGAGGCCGGTGACGGGGCCGAGGAGGGCTCCACTGGAAACGGAGCGGGGCGATGCAAGTACGCCCTGAGCACGCTGCCCAAGAGGCTGTGTTTAGTATGTGGGGATGTGGCTTCGGGTTACCACTACGGCGTGGCATCCTGCGAGGCCTGCAAAGCGTTCTTCAAGAGAACCATCCAAGGTATGTTTTTTATAGCGGAACAACAGTGATCACTTAATGTTTTCCTCTGACACTGACCACTATTGACCACCACCTCCTCGGAAACAAGTTGGCAAATGATATTTTAGACAATTATTGGATTATAGTTTTCTACATACAGCTGCTCACTGCCAGTTTTCCATTAAAAGCTTTTATTTAACTTTGAAACACAAGAGCACACAGAGGAATAGACTTTAACTTGCTTTAAATCACTACCACCCCATCTGGTTTGTACTGGTCTGTTAAACAAAAACCATGAACACTCCTGAGTAGATGTTTAAAAGACCAGGAAGATGTAAGAAACAGGAGGAGGTGGTTTTCATCCACATCATATGCTCATTCGAACTTTTATTTACCGTCTTCTGAACTGTAAAGTTTCCTGTTCCTCTGTAAAGGTAACATTGAATACAGCTGTCCGGCATCGAACGAGTGTGAGATCACCAAGAGGCGCAGAAAGGCTTGTCAGGCATGCCGCTTCACCAAGTGCCTCAAAGTAGGCATGCTGAAAGAGGGTGAGTGCTCTTTATTTATTTATATGCCAACAGTCTTTGTGCTAATATTTTAAACGTGGCGCTGGTTTGCGGCTCTGCTGTTTTCCCAGCATCGATCTTATAACTGCTCTAATCTTTCACAATGTAGGAGTCCGTCTCGACAGAGTCAGAGGTGGACGGCAGAAGTACAAAAGGCGCCCAGAAGTGGAGAATGCAACATACCAGAGTGCCCCTCTACCACTGACAAAGGAGAGCGAAAAAGGTGGGATTTATATTCTTGCCTTGTCATGAGTGTTTTGTTCTACAACAGACTGCATGGTGTAATACTATTAAGAAAAGTGAACGGCTTATTTTTGTTTAATTATCGAATCGAAAGTGTGATCCACATGTCACTGCGTCATTGAAAGGCGTCTTGCTGTTGCTAGGTAAAACATGATCAGCTGGCACACTGCATGTAGCCACCAGCAGGCAGCGATAAACACACTCCTCTCATTCAGAGATAAAGGAACACGGTCAGAGTTTTAACATTTCAAACTTGAGGTGCTCAGAGTGTCCGTCCAAAAAATGTGACAGTCAGAGCTTGCTGGCACCACAACACACACTTGAACGCATTGGAATTGGTTAGAAAACAGCGCCCCCTACTGCCACGAAATGTCATTGTCAATATCAGTCAATTCAAGAGTGAAATACCAATTTGCACAAATTCTGATGTCCTTGGAGCTGAGCAAGCAAAACTTCTCATTAGAACTCCTAGAAATTAGATTATGTGTCTGTTAATATGAAGTCACTTAGCAGGTCTAAAGCCTTTATTTTGAAATGTGGTTATGGGAATGTGCAGCATGAATATAATGCATTTAAAGTGCAGTTAAAACCAGTACAAAACTAAATTGAATGTATTAGTTTAGATAATGACAATGATTTGTGCACTAGATTAATCCATCCTGTGTCTGTTTTGTGACAAAGGTTCCTCCAACATCATCGTGTCCCACCTTCTAGTGGCCGAGCCAGAGAAGTTATTTGCCATGCCCGACCCTCTGCAGCCCGACACAGCCCAGCGCACGCTCACCACCCTTTGTGACCTTGCTGACCGCGAGCTGGTCGTCATCATTGGCTGGGCCAAACACATTCCTGGTAAGAGATGCAGAGAGGATAGCGTGGAGGTGAAGAGCGAGTGATAGCGTGGCAGCGGTGGAAGGGATGCAGTGATCGAATCTCGCAGACCAGGAAGAAACTTGCTGCGTCATGTCTGACTCAGACTTCTGCATTTATTTTTAAGGAACTGGAATACTGAGCTTTATAAACAAACGAAATAGGTAAAACAAAACGTCTGGAATAAATAGTCAGGATGAATAATGTAGTTGGTGTGCGTGCTGAGTTAGAAGAGGAGGTTCTTACTGAGCTGTATCACAAGCTAGAGTTGGGTCACCAGCTGCCTACAGTATGTCGCCCATTATTTGTAAAGACCATTTGCAAGTCTGCCTCCTCGTCATTTAAAAGCCTCCACTCTCTCTGTGTTTATTCCACTGCAGGCTTCCTGTCACTGTCCCTAGCAGACCAGATGTCCGTGCTGCAGTCGGTGTGGCTGGAGGTGCTGGTGCTGGGCGTAGCGTACCGCTCGCTCGGCTGCGAGGACGAGGTGGTGTTCGCCGAGGATTTTGTCCTTGATGAGGAAATGTCGCGTGTTGCTGGACTGACGGAGCTAAACGCAGCAATTAGTCAACTCGCTCGCCGTTTCCGGGCGCTAAACGTGGACCGGGAGGAGTTTGTCATGCTAAAAGCCATCGCACTCACTAATTCAGGTACTTATTCTGGTGAAATTGAACATTTATCCACACATGTATGGACCTACATTTACTTGATGACACCAAACTAATATTACACAACATATTAACAGTGATGTTGTGGGTTTTTCGTATCTCTTGCCGTGATTAGATCAAACTGAAACTTCTACTGAAACATCAGGGTTTCCGACAGCCTTCAAAGTGAATTCACCCCATTTTTTCCGCCTAAAATTAAGAGGGCCTATGCTAACTTTAGAGGATATTATTACATTTTTCTGATAAATAATATTAAGCTTATTACCACCTCAACTCACAGATATCTAGGGAAACTCTGCACATATCCAACTTTTTTATAGAGAGGTGTAGATTTAACTTCTGTAGTCAATCTAGTGGCTGACGTTTGTGGTGCTGCTTAATTATTACTGAGAGGTGTTTCTTATATTTAGTGGGGCCTGACCCATACTTGATTTTTGTGGCCTTAAGGAGAAACAACTTACATAATATACACACATTTCTTTTTGCAACAATCGCTCAAATCTGGTTATGAAACACTTGTCAAAGTTATGTAAAGGAGGCAGGATATTTAGCAATACACTTTAGTGAAATCTCATGCATCATTTTCTGCATTATATGACGTTACCATACCGGGAAGAGAGATCTTGTATTGCCAGTGTTCGGTTCAGTAAAAAAAGAATATTTACATTTCTTAATAGTCTTCTGGTCTTTGGTAGGCAAATCTATCTTTGCGAAAACAAACAGCGAAGACTAGAAATAGTTGTGACAAGTTTACAAGTCATAACCTTTATGCAGACCTCCCTTAAAGAATCACTTAGTATTACTGTCAACAGCAGATCATCCAGCAGGTCTGCTCGCAGTACAGATCCACTGTTTGTTTTGTAAACAAAAGGCTGCCATTAGTTCGTGTTTTCTGTGTGTTACTGGGCAACACAGGCTTTTCTTTCTGTGACAAAAGCTTAGAAAATTAAGAAAACACCCTGCTCGGTGCCTAACCATGCGCTCCCTGCTGTTCTGTCAGACTCTGTTTACATCGAGGACATGGAGGCTGTGCAGAAGCTGCGGGACCTCCTCCACCAGGCCCTGCTGGAGCTGGAATGTCAGCGGCGCCCAGACGACTCCCAGCGGGCAGGACGTCTCCTTTTAACATTGCCGCTCCTCCGACAGACTGCCGGTCGTGCTCTCACCACCTTCTACAGCATCAAGACCCGTGGTGGCGTACCCATGCACAAACTATTCCTGGAGATGCTGGAAGCCATGATGGACTCTCCCTAGAGCCAATAGCAGCGGAAGTAAAGAGGACGCAGAGAAAGACCCAACAGAGACCTAGTCTTCAAGAGTGGATGAGTGGTTTTGTGAGAAAGGAAAGATTTTATTAGCGAATTAATAATGAGGGAAGTGGTCCTTTTCCCTAAGCTACATGAAGAAAGGAAAAGAATATGAGAAATGAAAAACCTTGTAATCATGTCCCAAAGTGGGTATTGGTTATTGATAGTAGGTGTAACTGCCAAACTTCTGTAAAAGGCGCCGAGATCCAAGAGTGAAAACATATAACGTAAATGCCAGAAAACTTGTCAGTATCAACTTTTTTCATGGCGTGTTTCATCACAGCATCGATCTGCAGTTGCACAGTCACCGAGGAACGTCATTTAGGTACCCACGAACAGACTGCAACCATGTGGCTTCTGAACATTTTAAAAATAATGCAACATCTTCTCACGAAAGCCATAACAACATATCCGGAGAAAGGCTTGAGGGTCCAGGACAGGGTCAGATCGACATGCACATGGAGTGCTTTTATTTACTATAGTTTAGTGTGCCGTTGTAGGCAAATTCATAGGAATTACTTGCAATATGTTAAAAGCAATATAACAACTTGATTATTGTCTGTCACATTTAAAATGTGGATAAACTGGTGAGACAGCTGCTGTGCGTGTACATCAGTAGTTCTCAGCTCTCAGGAGCCCAAAGTGTTGACTTCTTTTTAATTCTAACTTCTAGCAGAAAGACTGGTGTGGGTCAGCAAAAAGAAAACCTCAAGCACTTCCGGGGTCAAAAATACGGGAGTTGGGAACCACTGGTGTACATAGCCTGTGCAGGATTCTTTATAAAAGGTTGTGCAATCGATTTGTAGTCCAGGAGAAGTGCATATGAAGATTGTGTGCTCGTGAAATGCTCTACTTGGAGGGTAATATATTCAGTGTTGTATGTTAATCCTGTTGGCAAACACACACAAAAAAAAACTGGCTTCCGTACCAGCGAGTGTGTGTGTGCGTTCGTGTGCAGTCTGAACCAATGAGCTACACTGAGATCAGGGAAGAACACAACTCTTTGACATTAAAGCCAGTGTGGCAACAAGAGTGGTTAGAAAAGAAATGCGTATGCCTCATCTGCTTTTTTATACTCGCCTCCTCCTCCACTAGATCTAACCACTTCAGCAGCTGTGCTGTCCAGAAATATTGGTCTGACCTTACGGACCCGTTTGATTCGTGGACTGTAACGTCGAACACTAACCCCCATGACTGATACGTGTATGGTGAGATTTTTGCTGCATTTTCTGCAGTGGTGGAGAACATAGCATAAAAAAAGATCTCCGTTGTTTCGATGCGAGATCCCTCCTTTGTGTACGTGCATCCGTTGAACTAACTTTAAGTCGCCGTTATGGGCTCTGGGCTGCAAGAAATGCAACATATGCAACATCTTCCTTTGGGATGTTGAGAACTTGTGTCCTGAAAGTCCGCCTCATTGTTCAGCAGGTTTGTATACTTACAATAGAAGTGATCATTGTAGGAAGCTTCACATGCAATGCAAGGCTACAGCGTCTGATGCCGACATCAGACGAGTAAATATAATATTTAGTGGCCAGAGGGCCATTGATCTTTTAGCCATGTACAGTTCCATTTAAATAAACAGAAACATGCAATTTATAGTGGAAGATAATAAAGCCAGCAAATGTGATACATTTTCCCCATTAATTATATTTGTGCAGCTTACAGTGTTCTGAAATTTGTAAAGACTTGAAACTTGCTTTTTCATACATTTTCCTTTCTAGGATTTAAGGGTATTTTATTTACATTGTGACACTGTTGTGGGTTTGGTATTGAATTGAAGCTTTCCATTCAGGATATTATGAATACTAATTGTTTTTTTTCTTTTGTTTTTTTTTTAATGTGAGGCAGTGGTGTGTGTTTTCTGAAGCTGATTGTCATTTTAGGGATCAATTTTACATGGCTCTATAGATTTAGCAGTATGGTGAGGCTACGGAGGGCTACCTCAGGAGGCGGAGTAAGCCAGATGGCCAAATAACTGTGGAGACAAATGTAATTGTTGATCTTTTGATTTGTCAATATTGGGTTGATTGAATGTCTTGCAGTTGCGCAAAACGCCAGAGATGATTTTCTTCCTTTGTTTTCACGACTTTTTAACGGTGTTGACGGCTCACTTGATCACGCTTTATGAGACGCCCCATGGTACCAAGTGTCTCGCACTGGAAGGGCTGGCCTACAGTTGGCACGGTTTCACACGAATAACGGTGCAGTTTGAAAACTCGAGGTCCTTTTACGTCAGTTCGAATTGAAAACGGTTCAACTCTGACTCATAGGTTACAGCTTAGATATTCCTGACATCTTAAAAAAAGTTTTGTGGTCTCTGATTCGTTCACTAACCTAATTTCTCAAATCGTAATCCCGAATCTGAAGTGAACAAATAAATATAGATGCCCGAGTCTATTGTCTACTGTTAACGTTTCTTCATAGTAACTTACACAAAGGTCGATTTTTCATTAGCATACAATATGGTTTTAGGTACGCCGGGTTAGGTCGGAGCCAAGGTCATCTGCAGTGTCACTGTTAAAAAATTATACAGTCATTTGTAGTTTTATTAAATATGTGCGCATTAATATAAATGAGCAATACAATAAATTACCAAACCTCACACATTTCCTTGTATAGCCACAGTGTACATTTAACATTGCCAGTTATAATGAAGAATAGCAACTAAACGTTATATTATTTAGAAGTTCAAATCAATGTTTGTATTTTGAAAAAGACTATTTAAATGATTAAATTCTATTTTTTACTCAATTTACCGTTGTTTGTTGACACTGCTTTATTTCTTGTGTGTGATATTGGCTGTGAATTTCTGTGTGTAGGCTATTTTTTTTTGTTTTTGTTTTCCTTTTTATTTGTTTCTTTTTAGAGAAAAGCAGTTTGATGTCCTTGTCTAAACATGTCCACATAAAAATCACTGTGAAAAAGTGAGATCTTCCACTGTCTGACGCAACAGGGAGTGGATTACTGTAGGTGCTTTGTGTTGTGTAATAAATGGACACACCACCACCACACATCACCGGTGTCATCTCTCCCTGTGTATATTTATGTATGTATGTGTGTGTATGTGTGTGTTTATTAGATTGGGGCAGTGTGATAAAGACGACTGGTGAAACTTTCAACTTCATGATTAATATTATTGACCGTAATGCACTTATCATATCTGGACACACTGATAACTGATGAGGATGAGGGACATTGTGCAAGACACTAAATCCGGAGAAACAAATGGGCTGAAAATAATTGATGTTGCACACGTTCATGTGTTTGTGTGTAAATGTTTGCAGCTCTGCATCACTTTGACTGCAGGTGTCAGTTTTGTGAATCAGCAGTGAAAGCTGCTATATTACCCCTGACACGTCTGTGAAGGATGAGTGTGCATGAGCTAAGGTATTAATTAGGCTCAGGGTTTGTTTACTATAGTTAAAAGTATTTATTTTTTTTAAATTTCCACCAAAATCTAGGTTTCCCTTGCCTAAAGAGGCACTATGTAGTTTGTAGGGAATACAGTTACATTCAGAATTTTATTATTTACAATATTAAAGAGGTAATTATAGTAACGCAGAAGTGTTTATTTTTTCCACAACCAAATAAACAAGCTGTCCTCAGAGGAAAAACACTGTGCATGGCTAGAAAGGTGGCAGGGTCCGCCACACATAAACAAAGTAAAACAGTATTAAATTGTGTCATCCTTTAAGGTCCGTTTGTTTATTCTGTCATTAAAATAAAAAGGCATAAAAAAAACTGAATAGTGCGCCTTTAACACTGCTTTGAGTTGAAGCTTTCTCTCCACTTTATGACAGATTTCATAAAGGTTCAACTGAAGGTTCCTCACGTTCCCAAACTTAAATTAATAAATGATTAATGATTTTCTTTCACGGTTCAGTTACACATTCAGAAGACTGTTTGTGGCTAGACAAGTGGCAGGGTCCGCCACACATAAACAAAGAAAACAGTGTGAAATTGTGTTTATTAATGTAGTTTGTTTATGCATTAAAAAGGGGGGTGTTTCTCTTGTGATTTAAATGTCTTCCCCAAATCTACATAGTGTACCTTTAATATTTAATAGATAAGTATCAAGTCAATTTTCTTTACCAGGACTTCTTTTAACTAAATCAGTAAAAAAAAAAACAACGTTGTAGCTTCAGTCCACAAATACCCCTTTAGACATATGGCTTCTTGCTAGCAGATGGCGCAGTTAAATAAAGATTTAGCAGCAGGCCCCAGATCTGTTAACTCAGGTTAAGAGAGTGAGTCCCAGCGGCCAAACTCTGATGTGGGACAGCACTGACAGGTAGAGTTACAGTAGGATACAGGTCGGGGCGTGTTTTTAAGACACCATATCCCACAGAGCGAACATAACTGTGAGATATTACTTAACACGGCAGCTAGCTAGCCGGCTAGCTAGTTATATAGCGAGCCCACGATGCTGTCCATTACAGGCTCCCTCATCAAGAGCACCCGCGTCGTCCAGTGCGTCCGGCTGCTCCACACTTCTCCCATCGCCAGGATGCCGATTCAGGTGAGGCTCGTGCGCGTTTAGCTCGCGTTAGCTAGCTGTGTGTGTGCTAACTTACACAGCTCGTGCCAAGACGTGAGGTTGTACTTACATTTTACATATAAATAGCTGAAGTTGCTACATCCGCTACACCCTAAGCATCGATCTGTGTGGCTAGCTAGCTGTCCCTCTTCAAACCGTCGCCATGACAGCCGTTATGTAGGAGGACTGAGGTGGTTTGTTTGGAAAAATCTGGACTTGATTTGAACGCAGCATATGCAAACTGTCAATGCGATAAGCTAACTGTCGTCTGACTCGATCCGCGCCCTATTATTTATTTATTATTATCTTCTTTTTTGATATATAGCTACACAGTCACTTCGAAAAATATCACACAATATGAAACACCTTTTGTAATTGAGGCTAAACACGCGTTGAGACGTTGTTTATGTAAAGCGTCAGTGCTTAAATGTGTTGGTAAAAGAGTGAATTGTAACTTGGGGGGTTAACTTGCAGCTTAACGTTGAGAGTGTGTCACCCAGCTGCATCTGCAAACATCTATCAGAGTTCACGCTTATTGTATTGTGTGTTGTGTATTTGTCATCGCTTGCTGTAAAGCAGTTCACGCAATGAGTGTGATTTAAAAGTATGTCACGTTATAGTCCGTCAATGTCAGACTTAATTTTAGGCATTCGGCCATTTTAACGAGTGACCTGCGTGTGTAAACGGTGTTTTGTCGCCCCCCAGCGGCCACAGTGCGCAACTGAGCGCCTGCAGCGGTTCACATTGGCCCTCTGCTCTGCACCTTTCACTGAACCACCAGGCTCTACTCTCCTGAGAGGCTTAATTACAAGACTGGTTTATTCAAATAATCCCCCCTGGCGATTAGGCTGAGTGATTGTGGAAATAATTAGTGCTTGTTTGAACTTCCTTTACGCAGATGTTTGTCTACACATAATAAAAAACCGACCGCACACGTCGGCCTGCTTTCCACAAGAAGCTTCAGCCATAAAGCGACAATGCAAATACAAAAAAACAAACATCTGTGTGTGGATGTCTGTAATAAAAGTACTCTTATGTGCATGCAGAGTTAGCAGAAAAGGATGTCTTCAGGAAAATACTCTCTTCTTCACTGTCTTCTCAATCCCCCACCAGGTTGGTGAAGCGCTCCCTGCAGTGGAGGTCCAGGAGGGGGAGCCAGGAAATAAGGTGGCTATGGATCAGCTCTTCAAGGGGAAGAAGGGAGTCCTCTTCGCTGTTCCTGGAGCCTTTACCCCTGGTTGTTCCAAGGTTGAGTCCACACCGTCATCACTTCTTTTTTTTTTTTTGCAGTTTGCACAATCATCTCTGCATCAGCTGACGTTGTAATTCTCTTGTTACTTTCAGACCCACCTCCCGGGTTTTGTGGAGCAGGCTGCGGCGTTGAAGGGTAAAGGAATAGAGGAGGTCGCTTGCATTTCTGTCAATGACGCGTTTGTCATGGCTGCCTGGGGAAAAGAGCATGGAACAGATGGCAAGGTAGGGACTACGTAGTTGATACGTAGACATGATTTTAGTGGACTGGCCTGTTTGTACAAGAGAGGTATTTTAGAACAATCCAACTACACACAAGCTTTTGCTTTTTGTGACAATATTCAATACATTTAAGTAATAAATATCTTGTAAAGTCAGTTTAGAGTATCAGATTCCTTATGTTTTCTAAGTGGCCTTGTTTAAGAATAAAGAGGTTGATGACACAGCAGGTTTAGCATACTAACAGAGACATGAAATGCACTATAATATTTCTGATATTGATAAAAGTTGACCTTACGTCTACTCTCTCCTGCAGGTTCGGATGCTGGCTGATCCCACTGGAGCTTTCACAAAGGTAAAACTAAATGTCTGGGATATTTTAAGTTATATCTGATGTTACAATCACACTCATCTGTCTCTTTCTTTTCCGCCTCTCAGGCAGTTGACCTGTTACTTGACAGTGATCAGATTGTGCAGGTACTTGGGAACAAGCGATCCAAGAGGTAATGATTGTTGAGCCTTTGTCAGCCTTGCAATCAACAGATCAAATGCATCTGTTTATTGATCTTTTTTTTTACTATCAGTTAAAGCCAGTTTAAACTCTCCATTTTATTTAGGTGGCATACAGATTGATTTAAGCATGTAGGAGTTCTTGAACCTCTGCCATTGGACTCTTTTCATGATGCAGACATCAATGATAACACCAGTGTTTCTAGAATAATACTTTATTTAGTATTCATGACATATTTTCACTCCTTTCATTTAAGTCCCAAATCGATTCACTGCATTATTATTTTATTTTAATATCAGTTTTAATTTTTATTCAAGGGAGTAACTAAATGATCTCATGCTCCAAAATAAATCTTTTATTCAATCAATCTTTAGAGTAGTAGCATTGTAGTCAGTGTCAGGATCTTATTTGATGTTTATAGTAATGATAACGGTGTGTACTTCATCTTGTGTTTCAGATATTCAATGTTGGTGGAAGATGGAGTTGTGAAGAAGATCAATGTGGAGCCTGACGGCACTGGGCTGACCTGCAGCCTGGCTTCCAGTATTCTCTCTGACCTGTAGTGTTATTTAGAGCTCAGTAAAAGCTCCAAACCCTTGAGTTCCTGTAACTGTTGCACTAACAAAGCCCTGCCCCAACCTTTACAAGCGCTTCATCCTTTACCCAAAGACGGATGCAAATGTCACTTGGATGCTAATGTCAATTACAGAGCTGGAAGGTAATTAATGCGCACAACTTTGACATAAATGGCACTCCAGATCAACACGCACCATCCTCTGTATACTGTTACATGTGAGTAAATAAAGTTCACCCTGAAGGCAATAATCACTTTTTTCCTGTCTTGCTCATAGTGTAAGTTATTTGGTGTGGTGAACGATGCATTAGGATAAATTGCCCAGTATCAGAATGTGATGAATAGGACATAAATATGTAAGAAAGACGACTATATTTGCAGTCTGAACAATTTTTAAATTAGGGTTTAATGTGTTCTTCACCAGCAAAATCCTATTTTTTAAAAACACATTGCTATAATCATTAGTACAAACTGTGTCTGTGTCCCAACCATTGACACGAGTTACTGTATATATTAATCCTTAGTTCTTTAAGATGACTCAGTGCAACTTATTTATTAGTCGCTTGTATTGCAAGAAACAAATTCATGACATGCAACTGGATCAATGCTCCTTGGATTATGGAGGAAACATAAATTGCTGCCAGTGCACTCTTTGCACTTTGCACCCTTGCACTGTTGCATTCTTGTCACAACTTGTATGTACATTATTACAGTTAAATGTTTATTTTACCTATCTTTGTTCAGCTTGGCTGTCCTTGTTTAGAGCTGTATGTCTATCAACTTAAAACAGCAGTCAAATGCCTTGGTTGTGTCCACACACTTGGCCAACCACACTGATTGGGATGTTGCAAAGCCTACAAGCCTGTTTATCCTGTGAGGCAATAATCGGGGCCAATTTACCTTTGATTGAACTCCGTGACGTAAGCACGCAAGAAACCAGCGCATTGCATTGTGGTCGCCGGTGCCTGGACAGAAACAGAAAGTACACGACTGTTGAGCAAACTACGGTGATACACGGCTTATACCGAACATTAAAAGGTAAGTTAATACTCGGGCACAGTAACGTTATCTTGTGGAGGTCAGCAGCTAAAATATGCCACAAGCGAAAGAGTAGCACGATGAGCAGTTAAGTTATTAGCGACGTATCAATGAATCTATGTGAGCGTTAATTTGAACGCGCCTGAATTCAAAGCTACTAGCTAATGTAGCTTCACAGCGCTAATTTAATCGACTGCAATACAAGGAGGATTATTTCAGGACCATGTCGTATTTTTGAAAAAGGAGACACCCGTGCTTACGAGCAGTGGCGACTAGCAGGGAAACTAACGGTCACGCAGTTTAAAGCTAGTGAGCCGTTAACTCGTCGTGCTAAAGCTAGTAGCGCTGGAGTGTATTGCGCGCGCAATTTAACGTCGGAAAGTATTGCTAGTAGTTTTGATGTGAAAGTGTGCGAGCGAGCAGCATTAAGTTAGTTACAGCGGTTACAGCAGTGTCGGCCTGTTTGCAGTCATCAGGATCTCTGTTGAAGGAACTTTGATACCAATAATAACACCCAATTTTGCACTGTCGGCTAATGCTACTTTTATTACGTCTGTTAACTTCAGATGTTTGCAACCACGTAATTGACTCTTTAATAATTTGAGTTTAAGACCGAAATATGCTCAGTTTTTGGTTTTTAATTGAAACTCAGAGAGATGTTAAACTCGGTAAGGCTTTCAGTTTCATTTCAGTTTCAAGCTTGGGCGTGTATTACTTACATACGAACAAATCTATTCAAATCCAGGAGAGTTATTGACAGTACTCCTACCGCTTTGTTGCCCTCCACTTTTATTATAATAAACCAAACATACTAGGCGTCTGTAGTGAAGTGAAGAGTGCTTGCGAACAAACTTGGCAGACCATCACCAGATAACAAAATTATAAGCGTTTGACCTCAAACAAGGTAACTCAGTTTCATTTTCATGTATGTTAACTTTCCAAATGACTGCTTACAGGGAAATATGGATGAACTGAAAGGGAGTCAGGAGTTTATTCCTGTGAAAATGTGATTGGGAAAGTTTCAATGATTGTGTCACATTCGCCCTGTGGCATGAATTTCACTGTTGTTGTTGTTTTAATGCCCATTGCGGTCTCTGTGTTACAGTTCCGCAGCTGGTGATCTGTGAGTGCCTACAGAGCAGCCATGTCGTCAACATCCCAGAAACATAAAGATTTCGTGGCCGAGCCCATGGGCGAGAAGCCCGTGATGGCTCTTGCTGGCATTGGAGACGCCCTTGGCAAGAGACTGGAGGAGAAAGGTTTTGACAAGGTGATTTGATTTGATTCCTTAACCTTTTTAATCCAGTATAAACACATTTGCCATGAATCGACGAACATGTAGGATGCTCTGTCAATAGAGGGTGTGTATCTTTGCTTCTGTGGTGGTAATCTCACAGTAATTGTACCAGTGTCTTGAAATCAATACGTCATATTTAAGTAGCAGGAAAAGCATTGTATAGAAACAGCTGTTAATGTGGCTTTGAGTACGATCCAGTATGAGGTCTTTGCCGGGTTGATATTCAAGTATTACCAGGTTATTATTATACTTACAGTGTGGTTGGATTAAATTTAAGCATAGCCTGATTGACAGGTTATTCGTCATTCTTTTAAATTACTCATGGCATGGCATCCACAAAGGAGCAGCCACATTTTAAGTATGGATGGGAACCCTGCATGTCAGTTAGTTTAACAACACATTCCTGCAAATGTTTCAGAGCCTTCAAAGTGAAGGGAAGTGTTGAGTTTGTATTGACATTATAATGCAGGAGCTTTAACAAGACAAATGTGACTCAATCAAAACTAGGTTTCGTGCTAATGTATTGTAGCATGTAACATAGATGAATGACTTAAACAAACATTGGCAATAAAATTTCACATCTGCTACTTGTCGTGGATGTGGAGAATCCTGTCGCACTTGCACTCCTGTCTTAAGTTGACTTTCTGTCGTGTGGTTCATCTCTCCCTCCACAGGCGTACGTCGTCCTCGGGCAGTTCCTGGTGCTAAAGAAAGACGAAGAGCTTTTCCGGGACTGGCTGAAGGACACTTGCAATGCAAATTCAAAGCAACAAGGTGACTGCTACGGCTGTCTTAAAGAGTGGTGTGACGCCTTCCTATAAAGCACTCGCCACTGTTTTCTACGTCTGAAGTCCAAACTGTACATTACCTCTTCACTCACATTGATTCAATTCAGCTACAACATATATGTGAACTGACACTGTAGACACTGAGTTTTATTTACGTCAGCTTGTTTTTAAATTATACTTAAAGCTGTAAGTGTATTTCTGAAATCCTTTGACCCCTTAATGGGACTCGACACGCCCATCTCATGGCCTTAGAGACAGTTGGAGACTGTTAGTCTAGCAACTACTTGTCATTCTTTATATTGCCATTAAAATGGTAGTTTGGATGGATAATTGCAGATGTGACAGATCTGTTCAAATGAATTGTCAGCAGGCATTTTGACTTGTCACAGCAGTAAAAACACAAGTGTATCCAATTAGATTAATGGCTTCTTTCCATTACAGTTTACCAGTAAGTCTCATCACTGAGCCACACTGGTACATCTAAATGTAACAGCCTTTATAAACATTAATACATCTGTGTTTGACAAGTCAACATGTCTGCGATGAGAACAGTTCATAGACTGAATGTTAATTTCCAGTTTTGGGAAAGAGCTGCTCAAGTTGGAACTAATGTTTACCCAAGATGATCGAAATGCTACATGTCGAATTTTAAATGTATGGTTCATCCGTTGTTGGTCCTGTAAGAAGATTTTTATCTCTCTAAGCTACACATGGCAAGTTTGTTCTGCGTTTAAACTTTCAGAAACATTTGGATTTCAGTTTGACTCACATTTTTCTTTCTGCGTAGCGTGATGACTTAGCAGTACATCCATACTAATATTTGTACTCACCTTCAATTCTTAGGCCTTTTGCCCCATTTTCCTGTTTTTAAACCCATTGGAGAGTTGATGTAAGATGTGTTTTTTTTTAACTCGCACATCATATCACAGCTTAGTATCATGTTCTATCCACAAACGATGTTTAAATGATTTCTCGGAGAGGTGGATTGTCTGAAGTGTCTTGCAGAGACGGCGATTTTACAAAAGCTAAACCTCAAACCGGTGGTGACGTGACGGTCTTGGCGGGGATGTGTTTTTATTACAAAATTGACTTTAACTTGTGATCCGGAAAATGTTGACGCAGCATGACCACTCACAAACATCTGGTCTGCTCAAACCTTGATGGAACCTGAAGATGAAGATGTACTGTATATAAATAAAGATGCCCGTGCAACAAACTCGAACGCTGTCAGAAATCGTGTCCGTCTATTGCTGATGAGTGGGCTGCAGCCAGACAATACTGAAATCAGTACTGACTGAGACAGAAACCATTTGATAACAGGAGAGTTTATTTCAATGCCTGAGATTCCATTTTTGAAATCAACCAGCACCCTGTTTGTTCGCTCATTAACAGTAAAAAGGCTAAGATAGTTGAGCTGCTGTACTCGTATGATTGTATGTATTTGAAGCTTCAGTAGAAGTTGAGCTTGTTTCTTATTCTGCACAAAATCTAAAAATGTAGGGCTGGAATCTTTGGGGTTTATGGCGATGCATGATAAATATCTAGATATTTTTGAAAAATCTGCTTAAAAGCATTGCTCGGACTGGGTGTCAAAATCAAATCATATATTTATGACCATCACTTAACTGTCATACAGCCTTTAAAACCAGAAAAAGATGTATCACCACAATGGTATAATATCAGTATATTGTCCAGATTCAGAACCCATCCCGTCTCATACTGGACTCGACATGAAACTACATGCCCACGACTTTATAACGGAGCTTTGTGTTATGTCTGACTGTCTTTCTAAACATGAGATGCCTTAATGCATGTTAGATGAACTGTGTGATCTGCAGTAGTGCATGTCCAAGCTGTGTTACGTATCATCTTCGACACATCACCGTCATCTTTGAAGACGAAATCGTTGTCTAGCAGCTTATTTTTTTTAGACACTGGCTGATGTGTTTTGTATCTCACTGTGAAATCGCTTGAGTTTTTATAAAGCTGTTATTTTCAAAACCATAAAATAAAGGGCAACGTGTCAGATTTGGACATGAGTGTTTTCTTTTTTTAACATATACATGTTGATGAATAAAATCACACCGACAGAAACCGTTTGATAACAGGAGAGTTTATTTCAATGCCTGATATTCCATGGTGACTTTCTTGCCAACGCTCCAAATTTGACATTTGCAAGATATTGAAAATACATGTGTTAATAATTTTTTGAAATGATCCAGAGCAGGGGGTTCCCAAAAAGTTTATTTCGAGAAGTTGCCACGGTGATCATGTCTGAAGGGAACTCCAAAATGAGATCAGTTTTTCTTAGTTAGTTGTGTGCGAGGATATGATTTAACAGAAGTAAACCACCAATGTTGAAATAACCGCGGAGAAAGTGAAAATCTTTAGTCCCGTCGTGATCCGTCCTCACGTCACATGAATAAGTAGAAACGTCGGGTGTTTCCTTACATGTTCTGGACCCCTCTGCTCTGGAGAACCTCTCGGACCTGATTGGTTAAAATGACGATGCACACCTGTCGTTTTAAAAGTACATTATAACTGCTGTGTTTATTTTTTGCCTTAAAGAAATAGAAAATTGTTCACGTGACAGACTCGTCGTAACTGATTAGCTGATTTTGCTTTAATGGCTTACATCATTATACTGAATGTCCATAACCCCTGGAATGTTTCTTTTTTTTTTTTGGGTCTGTGTGCTATATCGAACTATAAAATCTGGATCTGACGGCGATCAAATGCTCAAGAATTGTTGCTTAAGTTTCACAGTAGCACCTATGCAAACACACACACGTCCACATCCACACTACAGCAACAGTATAGAAATGAGCAAAAATGCTAAAATCTCCATAAAACCTTAAAATAAAATAAAAAAATATGATAATAATCCACTCAGACAGCTGTTGTCCTTAGATGCAAGTAACTGCCAAAACAGGAAACACGAGTATTAATCTGAAGAAGAGTGTTATTACCTCCGAATACAAGTAGCTCTGACTCAGTTATGACCTAACATAGGCTTGTCTTTTCTTCAGATTTCAAACGTGTGATCAATGTATGTGAGAACTGACCCGATCAGAGCCTCATCTTCCACCTGTAGCACCACCATGATCCAAAGACCTCGCGTGGGGATTAAATCAGAGTTAACGAATGCTGGAGAATCTGTTTCTGCTCGGACTGTTTCCTTTTTCGGCAGTTACCTGTAAATATATATATATGAGCATGAAATGTCCAGATGATAGCTATTTATTAAAATGTCTTATCTTTTCAATAACTCTTTATTGATCGACTGTGTAGGTTTTGTTTCAAATTCTTGTTTTTGCTCTTCCCCTCTAACACCGAGACAGACGTTAGCAGTTAAAGAATTTAGTGTCGTACTTGATTTCATGTACTGTACATCGGCAGCTTTTATGCAAGGTTATTATAGTACACTGATGTCTTATTTAGATTGGAAGTACATGTACACACTGTACATACATGTACATACTGTACAGTTGTACTTTTTAAATCACAACGATCCCTGATTGGTCTCAAAGCAGAGCGCAGAAGAATTTCTTCTCCCTGAAGGGGTTCTCTGAGGTGGGCACGGGGCTGATCAGGGGGTCGTCGCAGGAGTGTGCGTCGCAGTACGCCATCAGGTCGGCTGCTGCCTTTGAGACCTGGAGAAGGAGGGTGGTGAGAGTCCGGGCGGCTCAGGAACATTTCAACAAACAATAACAGGAATAACAGTGAGAATAATTCTGTATCTGTTGGTCTCTGGTCAGAGGTTGTGGTGCATTTAGAGGCCACAAGAGTTCTTCACAAGGAAATGTGTGCAATATTTAACTGTTTAACTTCCCTCTCAGTCTGGATAATCCTACATATTTTAACATATTAGAAAAACCCTCATCTCGCTCGTGTTTGTGGTCTAATGTCAAGCTGCTTAGTCGATTAAACGATTAAATGCCAACTTAATCAATTATCGATCAATCGTTTGAGTCAGTTTCAAGTACAAATGTCAAGCATGTGACGGTTCCAGCCTCTTAAAGGGCAACACCACCACTTTTACACATTAAAGGGGCAATGTGTAAGAATTTTAGTTTAATTTTAGTTTCAGAAAATGAACAAAAGTTATCAACAGAATGTGAAGAAATAACAGTTGTTTACATCGTGTGTATTGTTAGCATGCTAGCCAGCTAGCCCTGGCCCCTCCCAGTCCAAAACTCCTGCGCTTGCGTTATAAACACCAACACTCTGAGCTCCCAGTCCGGATCACTAGATGCACGGCTAACTAGCTAATGGCAGCTACAGTTAGCAGCAGTTAGCTGTTACTCTGGTGATATTCTGCCCCGTTTGTTTTTGAGCAGCCGGCCAATTCTTACAAATTGAAAACGTTAAGGTGTCTTGGTGAGTGCAGAGGAAGCTGCAGCTCAGACCGAGTGCCTCCAGTGATGTCACTCAGCAGCTAGGTTGCATTGTGGGTAATGTAGGTGCCAGGCTTGGAAAAGAAAGAAGAATGAGTGGAATAAAAAAAAGTTGATATCTCTGGTTGTGCTGCACTGATTTTGATCAAGTGTCTATAATGAGTCCAGTTGTATGTTTTAAAAAAAATAAACCTAGCATCTACATTACCCACAATGCAATGTGGCCAGATTTTTCAGATTTCATGCAGCTTCCTCTGAAGCAACAAAAGACTTTATACTCCTTTCTTTACACTGTAAACACACTTTAATGTGTAAAATTAGAGGAGTTACACTTTAAACTGGAGGATTTGCTGCTTTTCTTTGCTATTTTATGACAGTCAGTGATGAGTCTTTGGGTTTTGGACCGTTGGTTTGACAAAAGAAGCAAACTTAAGATGTCACTTTGGGTTCTGGGAAACTGGTGAGGAGCATTTTACACAATTTATGACATTTTATAGACCAAACGATTCATCGATTAATCGTGGAAATAATTGGCAGATTAATCCATATTGTTGTTGTTATCATTTAAAGTTAAGACAGTATGTAGCCTTCATACAATATCTGGCTTCACAGGTACAAACATTAACAGTGTTTACACAGTCATACAGATTCATTCTGTCTGTCTCACATCTCTGGTATTGATATTTTCCATTTTTGGCTCCAAATGGCTCAAACAAATGTGTTCAGTCCAGACATGTCATCGTTTACAGTGTGCAGTCATAATACTATCTCATAAGAATGAAGGTCTCCATTTACAACCTTTCACCTGATCATTGTATTCAGTCTTGGGGTTTTAAGCGTTAGTCTGAACACTTGAGCTCAAATTTAGCAAATGAAGACTTAGCGATATCAGTCAAAAACTAAAATTAAACGTTTCAAATGTTTCTCTACGAAATCTAAGTGTTGAATGTGTCTGGACGTAGAAAATGTGAATGGGTAAAACACCAGCAAGGTGAGCGGTTGAAACTTATTGATTCAGTTGAAGAATGCAGCGACAAAAGTATCACCACACAGCAGTGAGCACAAAAATAGACAATGAAACAATACAGAATCAATAACAGTAGAAAAAAGGAGTGTTATGTATAGGAATACTGGGATTTACTACAATTTGTACAGTTTTTATTGCTAAATTCAATGGTGGGTTAAATCCTCATTCAGTCCCAGGATGCCTCTAAATGTTGCTGTGTGGGTTTCGATCTAAAATGATGACACGGTTCACATTAAATACCCTGATATGTATTGATTGGATTTCACTGATGGGTGACAATCAGAGCAGAGTCTTGGAGTAAATAGAAGAAAATACATCTGCTACCTTTTTTCTCTAGTGTCACCCCTTGTAATTAAATAATACTTTTTATTATTATTTTTATAGACAGTAACTTAAATTTACTTAATCTCCCTACCATAAACATGTTTGTCCCTTACTTCATTTTTTCACTGACAGATTGTTCTCGGTGCCTCTCAAAGGTTGTTTTTGATGCCATAAAGAACGTGACAGACGCCGTTTGGAAACTCTCCAAGGAGCAGCGCTGACTTGAAGTGTATCTGAGAAGGTCACCGGTGCTTTTTCTTCCTCTTCAAACCGACGTCTTTAATGAAAGTTTATCAGAGCCGTCCTTTTAACGTTGATGTGAGGCTTTACGTGAACAAAAGAGGATCAAACACAAGTCAGACTGTCTCTTTTAATCTGAGGGCAAGTTTAGTTTGTGTATTTAGCATTTGAAGCTAATGTGGTCACGATATCACGACCTCATCAGAGTCTATTTGCATCCCTTGTGTTTCAGCTCTTCGCCACACTATCTGACTCAGGTGTTCAGATTGTCTTACCTTTATCCTGCAGAAACTAGCCTCGATCTTCAGTTGTTCCACCAGCTTCCTGGCTTGGCCGACGCTCATGGTGCTGTTCACTGGGGTGTCTCCTTTCATCCTGGCCACAAACAGAGCGGCGTTTAAAGCTTCACAGGTGGATTTGAAATGCATATAAATGTGTTCTGTAAGATGTCTGCATTACTTTTTAAAAAAATGCACAAATTAAAATGAATGCAGAAAGTGAAAATGTACATTTTTAAATGGATGCGGCCCACAAGAATGCAGAAATAATACTTGTAGGTTGACTGAAATAGCACAATTAGCCTTTTAATACACCATTCTATGTGGTTGATCAAATGAACTACATGTGTGACATCATATAGCTCTATAACGTTAAATATGATAACACCTGAGCTGAAAAACATAGTATTTTATCGCTTATTTATACATTTTGGCTGCAAAGAAAGCGAGCATGCAACCAGTCAGTCTCCAGCTATGAAGTATAGATATCTGTCAATATTGTGTCATAGACCTGGCACAGCTGCTGTATTATGTCATCTTATATGGCAACAAAAGCGTGTACGCTTCGCCAAATGCAGAGGAGACCTGTAAACTGGGCCAAATGGTCAGATTCGTCCACCATGGCCCACAGATTCTCCCCAGCACGAGCACGAACAACCCAGAGAAATGTCAAATGTAGAATGAAATAAGCACTGCAGCCACACACACACACACACGCTGGTGAAATAATGAATACATATGCACATGACTGAGAATAAATGTGTCACAGATGGAAAAGGGAATCAAACAGGATGGATTGTCAACAGGAAGGAAAAAAAAACAGCAAAGGAGCGAATCCACTTGAACCATTCTGGACCTTTCCCCCATTGTCTTTTTCCCTTCTCCCTCCATCAACCCCCTTTTCTCCTTACCCGTATAATATTCCTCTTCAGGTGCAATCTTCCCCCCTCTCTCTCTCTCTCTCTCTTTTCCTCAGTTTTTCTGCCTCTTCTGTGTCCCTTCTGTCAGCTTGTGTTTGGTGGTGTCAGTGTAGCCGGACCCCACCCCTCACAGACAGCAGCCTGGATGGTACCCTGCTCTGTACAGTCCAGTGCACTGCAATTCTGCCACAATGAGCACCAGATTCGTGGTGGATGGATAGGATCACCCCCCCCCTCGGTGGTGAGTTGGTACCTGCCAGACGGAGGGAGGGGGAGGCAATGTGTGCAGGTCTTCTTGTGAGGGTGGATCGTACCATGTCCGCGCCTGGGAAATCGGGGCCAACTGGAATCTCCTTGGTTTCAAATCTCTGACATGGAGCAGGATGTTCTGTGTGGTGTGTGGTTTTTTGGGGGGTTTTATTAGTGCTACAAGATAATATACAGCTCTGTCATGTGAGCTCAAGAGGCCTGGATCATTACGTGTCTCTGTGCCTTTTGTGATGATGCCCACCCTCTCCTCTGTTGCTATGGGGACTGCTGCAGTCTTGTGTAGTGGTTTACATCACAGTTCAAATTGTTACACGGGTGCTTCTGTTTAAAAGGGACTGTGCTGTGTGTGTGTGTGTGTGTGTGTGTGTGTGTGTGTGTGTGTGTGTGTGTGCCTGATTTACATATAAGTATAACAACAGAAAGATGAAATGTCTGTGTAGGAGGAAGCAGAGTGAACGTATTTCTGTGCTCTCTCAGATCAGAGACCCTGTGGAGCAAAAGAGCTCCATTAGCACAACGGCTCTTTCTAGGTCGTAACACCGTTTGAGTGAAAAAGCAGAGCGTTGTATTTATAGTTTGTCACTTTAAATGCTGTTTTACAAAACTACATAATCTACTTCGTGGTAATTTTAAAGAGACAGGCCGGTAACCGGCAGATAAATGCTACGAAAACGGCCCCGACGCCATCTTTGCTAGGCTAATGGCGCCATGACTATCTCCTTCGCTTCTCTCTCCCGGCAGTGACCTATCTTGTAGTTTTACTATCTCTGGTAGCGAGGCGGCCGTTTGGCGTTCTTGCTAGTTTGTCCTTCGCGCTTGCCGTTGTACATAAAATGAAAGAAAATGTTAAATTGCGTTGTTGTGGCTTAGTGTTTTGTCGGTGAGAAGTCTTTAAACACTCAGAGGATTAATTTATCTTTCTCTTTTATATCTTATAGTCACATAACAAAACGTTTAATGAGGCAGTTGGTAAGTCCCCTAAACACGTGTTATACTATATATTTCTTTCTTGCATGCATTCATTACAATCTTTCATTAATATTGTTTATTCCCACGAATTTCACTAAAAGATGTAAAAAAAAAAAAAAAGAAACTAACAGAAACTTGCAATTTATTTACATATGTTACAAATCCATATGAAATTACTTACCTCCATAAAGTTGTAATGAATTCATGCTGATGTAAGTTCAGAGAGCAGAGTGCTGCACACATACTGTGCATGCATCAACATTTAGCTTTTTTTTTTATCATGTCGACATGACTGATTTCAGCCTTGGTCACCCTGTCAGGTATTGCAGATGCTCTCCAGGAGGACAGGACAGAGTGAGCAGCAGTTTATTTGGATTTATAAGCTGCAGCTTCAGTTGAAGGACTCCATCTGCTGGATGATGCCGGCAGGTTTTGACTGCATCACTGATCTGCAAACACCACCAGGCGGCTCCTAATGAACCAGCTGGGAGAAATGTGAACCCCCGAGCTTCTTCTTTTGAGGTAAAGAGTAAAATCAAGTGAGTGGAATTCTAATAACTTGTTTACAGAAACACGGTGGTGAAATCTCACCTTCTCTCTGGAGTAAATTCATTCTCAGAGATGAATTCTCTTCATCATTTTATGTTATATTTTAGACAAAAAGGGACCCAAACAGGCAGGTAATTGAACAAAAAGTGAGCTTTAATAACATAAAGACGATAGAAACGATCCAAAATCCAAAGGTCAAAAGGCAGGAGACGGAAGTCAGGAGACAGTGGGAAAACAGGCAGGTACACGAGAAACACTGGGCTGACATTTGGAAACAGAACAGAAATCCAGGAGACACATGACAAAAACAGACGAACTGACAAAGAGAAAAACACTGAGGACTAATTAACACATGTAAGACAGATGAACAGGAAAAAAGGCAGGAAAAGGACAAAGGCTGGAAATGAAAAGCATGAAAAACATGACAAATCAGGAGAGAGAAGTGAAAAACGAACTCAAACCATGTCATTGAAATCATAGTGAAATGTCAGGATAAGGTTTGCGCAGTAAATAAGCATTTCAGGGAAAATAAACAAGTGCCACATAAAGTTTGGCAGCTTTTATCTTACGACTGTGTCTCGGTGGTTTGACCAGATCGACCGATTACCTGGAATATGTCACCACAAATAAAAGGCTTACAAAATGTATCGCCAACTCTAAGAGACTGTTTACTTCTTAGAGTAAAATATGTATATTTAAAAGAAATATATTGATGACTCTCCTGAATAATGTGTCCCAGTAAGGAGCAACACACTGAACTGCACAGCTGTGATTAACGACACGATTAATGGCTGCAATACATTTCAGGTGTGTCGCCACTAATCACATCATCCATTACACTGCTTTTCTTTGCATTTACCTCCTCAGCTATAATCCCCATAATGCAACATCCAGACTACAAATATCACACACTGGTTTCAGGTAACGCATAATTAAAATATCTATTTAAATCCTCATTTTAATTCCGCAGGGACTTGGCATCATGGCTTGTAATTTGCGGAGTTTTAATCCTTGCAATTTTTTTTTTTCTGGCACAAACTCTGAAAAACAGTGACAGCAGGTACAAACCAGTACATGGCTGTGAGGGCCGAGTCTAAAACGCTCACCAGATGGTCCTCGAGAGCTCCCGTTTCATCTCTGCAGGTTGTGCTCTGTTGTAATTAGTGTGGGAGCGACCCATCCAGCTAATAACTTACCTCATAACGCGCCGCCCCGATTATAATAACATCACAGTCAGACGTGTACGAGATAACGCAACACACAAGCGAGCTGTGAACTTTCTTTCCAAAATAAAGAAGAATCCAGCCATAGTTTGAGTTACACCATCAACTCCCTCGGATGTTTAATTATCTCTTATGCTATATATATGACTTTAATTAATAATCCTTAATTAAGATGAACTTAATTACCTTCATGGCGCACTGGAGCCTTCAAGTCTGGGGACCTCAGAGCTGAGACAGCCGGAGATTTCTCACTTGATTTCTCTCTCTCATTTGATTCAAGTTTCAGGCCCCGTTTACAGGAAGGGAAAACGCAGATATTTCCAGGCGGTTTGGCCTCTCATTTACACGAAAACCCCGTTTTTATCACAGAAAACGATTATTTCTAAAAACCCCGGGCAAAGTGGAGAATTTGGAAAACTCCGGTTATGTGTTGTCGTGTCAACTGGGAGAAACGGGGTTTTAGCTTCTCACGCTCATTAGGCTATGCGCCAGAAAATGCTTAACGTCATGTGAGCGTTGTTTTGAAAGGAACAGGAAGTCGCTCGTGTTATTCGTTGTTGTTGATTCTGAGGATTCTGATTGGCTTGCATGGCTTCATCCTTCTCCCTACACTGCCGCCCAGAGGTTTGGCAGAGTTATAATGGCGCTCGACGGCGTATTTATGCGGGTTGATGTAAATGACAACTTTTTTGAAAACGAAGGGGGGGAAATATTCGTTTCTCTAAATACCCTGCTATGTATAAACGTGGACTCAGTCTCTGATTCAAGTAGAAATGTATTAAATCAGGTCAATTTGACAGATTTTAGTGATTAGAAAGTTTGATTTGTCTCATGCAGAACCTCACACACCTTAAAGCTGTCTTGTAATCTACCTGTCAGATTATCGTCGCCTCTCAGAAAAAACACAAACTGTCTCTTTCGAATAAAACCTTTGCGTGACCCTGTCGATGCATTGTTGACATTTTGATTTGAAGCCGTGCAGCAGATAGTGCTCTTCTGAGCCTCGGGGGCTTGATGTCAATAAATATCGAAACAATGTTGGTAAATGATTTTCATTTCAGCCCATTTGGGCCATTGATTCCACGATTGGACCCGATGTGCTGACGGACACTGAAATGCTGGAAATGTTTCAGGCTCAGCAGTAACTGTGGTGTTGATATTGAAGAGCAGAACTGCACGACGCATTATCCGTCTGACTGCGAGCAGTAATGTCCGATGACTGAGGGCTTTTTAACAAAGCCGCTGCATCTAAATGTTCTCCGGAATCGAACGTGGCCTCTGCAGCCACGACAGCAGTTAAACGTCCACGATAATAACTATTCAGTGAGATCCTCCAGGTAATTATAGAGCTGATGGGCTTTTGTGTGAAATACCTGGATTGTATGAGCCGTTGATTGTCCAGTGGACGACTGACGACAGTTTGTAATTGATTTTCTACAAATGAAATCTGAATAAATCTTTTCCTACATTTTGAGGTGACAGCAGATTTGCATTCAGGATGATTCATATCAGTAATTATGATTTTATATTATTTGATGCTGTGAATCAAAAAAGCTCTTTTTATATTCCAGTTCTTGCCAAAATATTATGTTATTATGTAGATTGTTGCCAACAGACTTAATGTGCAACCTGTTTCCTTTGTACTACTAAATGGTTTTTGTCCAACATGTTTTGGAGGAAATTTACATCGCTGCAGTTTCCAGAGTTCAGAGGACATTTTGTGCCTTTTCCCTTATCATGATGTAAGAAATGTTAACCTTGCTGCTGTGAAGTGGTTGTATATATTTCACAAGATTGATTTAAGTTTATGATTTTACAAATCGTTGTATAACATGAAGATGTTTGTAGTCCGTATATGCTGCTCACAGAAACAGAAATGATGTAGACGGATTAGCAAATCTCACAGTTTAAGAAAAGAAGCGTCTCTGTTTTCTGCAGCAGATCCTCCTGTATCGCTTGTCCGACGGTGGCCGTTCTGGATGGTTTTAATCACATGCTGCAGACCCTTTTCCGTCCTGGGCCGTGCACAAACCATGCTAATATCTTTTAACTCGCTTATTCAAACATGCTACAGCTGCTTGTGACCTGTTTGTTAGGCTAACTGACCGAAAAAGTGTGATGTCATCACTGGTTCTGAGCGAATGTGTTTCATTCTTTAGCTACAGTGGAGCTTTGAGCTAAATGCTAACAACTGTCATAGCGGCAAAATCGCAAAATAACAAATGAAGTCATCAGCAAATAAGTACATAATATGATATGATATGATAATGCATTGCAGCAGAAAGAAACGTATGTGTTTCATTTTTCTTATCTACCGGTGCTGACGAGTTAATTTGTTAACATGCTCACGATGTCACTTATAACATCAGCTGGTAATGTTTTGTTTCACCATTTCCATTATCTTGGCGTGTTAGCATGCTAACATTTGCTAATTAGCATGACACACAAAATACAGCTGAGGCTTTTTTGCAACCATCAGGTCATAAACCATTCTTAGGTAGATTTTAGGCTTGTTTAGTTTGACCAATATATATTTTGACCTGATGATGGAGCTAGATAAAAAGTTTATACCTTGAATGATCCGAACCCAATTATTATTCTGGATCACAGCTGTACCAGAGCGACGTTTAAACAACACCTCTAGCGTTCCTCTAGGCTAAAACTGAGAAAAGGTTTAAACAGAGAAGAGTTGCCACTTTATTTTTAAAGAGATATTATGAAAAACAAACCCGTGAGGACCAGTTACATACAATCAGTCCTGCTCCACATGCTTTTTATTGGCAGCAGTTATTGTGAGGCAGACAGCGAGTTTGTTTTAACCTCTCCCCGATCGATCCGGCCCTCCGGGCTGCCAACACAGCTGTGAATCCCAAACCAGCTCTTATGCAATGATGAGCAAAGCAGATCTGGGTGGGGTGATCATCTGAATCATCAATCGCAATTGGCCGTTCGTATCGACGGTAATGCAGCGGCTCAATACTCAGACACAAATAGACGCTCCTGACTGCGTTCAGAGAGTCGCTGGTGATCAGCTCCGGCCTGTCGCACTGTTTTGTGTTCATGAAGAAAAAAAACTCCCCAAAATGATTATTTCTCTTCTTTTTTTATTTATTTTTTTTATTAAAAGAGCCAGTTCCAGTGTGTTTTACTAGAAATTAACATGGAGAACAACTTCACAATCCAGCCATCAGGTTGTTTTTTTTTTTTTTGTACTGCACACTTTAGGATGCTATTTAAGGTAACATTATCATATTCATCTATAACCAACAAAAGAGAGAAGACAAGACAGCAATTAAAAATCACTTTGATGGGGGGGAAATCTTCAGTCATGTCACCAACACAGGAACCAAATTATTCAGAGCTGCTGCTGCTAAATCGAACATGACAGAAATGGAAGAGTACATGTGTGAACTGAAGAGCAGCCGAACTCCTCTGAGAGTTTTTTTTATTAATCTCTTTACGCAGCGCATCACTTCCGTTCCTCTCTGGTAAAAGTCATGGCTGCATGGAAGGCCTGTGTATATTTGAGATAATAATCTTGACACTGGCTCACTTTGCTAGCTACAGTAGCGTATTTCAGTATAAACCTCACTTGACTGTTTTGCATATTTGTGCTACATTGCATTTTTCTTTTTTTTCAGGACTTTTACGTCAGAGATCTACTCGAGATTCTCAAAGTCTTGTTTTGCCTCAAAGCTCATGGAAGCTTAAGAATATATTTTTCATAAGGAGGCAAATTAAATCAGGTCCAAACATTTCTTTAAATGCAGTTTTCTTGTAAGCTCTGACGTCAGACAGTTTTACCTCAAAAAACAAACATCTACAACACAAAAAAGCCCCAAATTCATCTTCCTCTAGCCGACAGACGTCTGTTTATAATCTTGGATGTGTTACTGGAATTGTAATAATCATTACTATTGTTCAGTATTAATTTTGTCTACCAATTCTATGTTTAAAAGGACTTGACGTCACATTGTAACGAGATCAATTACATATATATTACATATATATTTTACGTGTGGCAGATTGTTACGTACTCAACCTGTCAAAAAACAAATCATGACAGATGCAGGTTGTGTTTAAATGTTCAGATTTGTATCACAGTTATATTAAACATGTGCAGCGACAGAAACAGCATCTTAAGAACAGCAATGCAAATCTCACATTAGCGTGTTAGCATTAGTGCTAATTAGCACTAAACAGGAAGCACAGCTGAGGCTCAAAGGAATTTTATTACTTTTGCAAAGTACTGGATAAACAGATGTTTTAAAATGTTTTTACAAATCATCTTTTGGGGACCGTGAATGTCTGAACCAGATTTACTCGGCAGTCCACGCAATCGTTTTAGAGATTTTTCAATTAAAGGAAAGCCAACATCGTGGTGATGCTGCAGGAAAAGTCAGGAGATGATGAAATTTGGTAGGATACATCATCTGGGAACCATCAACTGTTGTTGAGATATTTTTAATTAGGAGCAAAGTGTTGGAACAAACCGACACTGTAACTTTTAAAAGCTGACTTTACGTCGGATTTAAGTCAAGTAGACTATTTTGTTAAAGTTCTTAATAAAGTTGTACGAGCTAAAAAGTTTTAGCAACTTAAAATTATTACTTTACTTTAATTTGTTTCCAGTTTTCTCTATTTTCTTTTAAGTAAAGTCACTGAAAAATAATTAGAAATATTCTGAAATCTGTGTTTAATCCGGTCATGAATGTGTTTGTTTCACCCCAATTACTTAAGCGAATCTTAATATGCTGCACGTCAACACTGCTGCGTACACACACACATGCACTTTTTAATAACACACAGCAACATGTGATACAAATATGCATCTTCAAATAGTTCAGTCACAGAACAAATTATTTTTACTTGACAGTTTTGAGTCCAGGTTGGTGTCAAATATTCCTAATTGTCAGGCGTTAAACTAAGACCAGAAAAGCGACATCACAGTTTTAACGAACCTTTAAAAACAGTTTACTGCTACATCTGACTGTCTGTTTTCTTTCTACCATGCTTGTAGAGGAAGACCATCGAGAAGAGCTACAGATCCTACGGTCAGTCTGAGATTAATACGCTGCGCCGAGGCAGCACGACGAAGCTTGGATTGAATTTTGGAACGATGTAAAGCCCACTTTGTATCCGCCACCTTTTAGCGATGTTCTCCGACTTCGCATCGGCTAAAACGTGACGTACAAAAAGAAAAAAAAAAAAAAAGTCTTTGTGATATAGCAGCATTGTATTAGTCACAGTGCATGAAGGTAAAAACGTTTGTCTAAATACAGGGACCGGTTACTACAATATGAAAATATTACATTTGCTCAAGAGAAACAATCCGTTATGAAAAGGGAGGAGGGCGACAGAAGAGCATCACAGGTTAGATAACATGAGTTCTCGGGTCTCTGGAGGAGGAGGCAGGACGGTGGGGCGAAACAGCACAGCGTTACGATGATAGTCATACCTGAAGAGTTCTTACCCCCTCGTCAGGAAGGAAGGAGGTGATCTGCTTTTTTTTTCTTGAATCGTTGCATCGTCATCGTTGAATCCGTGTCCTTCAGTTGAATATTTGGTACAAGGAAATGTTTTTTTAAAATGAGCAAGAAAATACAAACAGGAATAATTAAGTTGCCACAAATAAGCACGGATATACAACGTCCTCGGAAAAAAGTTATCGTACATACAGAAACGGACGGTTCCTCCTCTTTTTTTTTTTTTCCCAACAGAAGATTTGTACACACACTGACGCTCACGGAGACACTGGCCCTTCAGTTTGTGTGAGTTAAAGAGAAAATGTTCCTTCGACGTGTCTCTGACGTTGCGTACAAACGACTGAGGTCAGTCCATACAGCGCGGACTCAAAGGAAATCGCTTCGACAGCCATTTTGCATATAAAGTCCGTATAAAAAAATCAAGGAGCTTCAGCGACAGGCCCTCTCTTCAAAGGTTAATCCTACACCTACTGCGAGCTTGAGCCGGAGAGACCGGAGAAGTGAACAGCATGTTTGGTTGAAGTCTCTCCAGCTTGAAATAAAGGCGAGAGGTACAAACAGGAAGTGGACCCACGTTCACGTTCACGAGGTCTGATAACAGTGAACCCGAAATATACTGCAAACGCAAAAAAGCCCGGCTGAAGATCCTTATCGTCACTGCAGAGTTGGAAGATGTCATTCTGCCTGAACGGCCTTTCGTACAAAACAAAGATTCATGTAAAAAAACCAAAACAACAACCTGTAAATACACAGTTACAGAGTTATGTGCATAACCAACATGATGAAGAAGTTTGACTGTAGAAAAATATATAGCCTATATCAAAGTCACTTAGCCAGAAAATAAATCCAACCAGCAAGAATTCAGGATCATTTTACAAAGTCGAGGACAAACACTGGAGGACCAAACTACACGCGGCTGAACTGAAGGCATTTTGGTTGTAGAAACTTGTCACGGGGCGTTTTTAAATCTTAAGTTTAAATCTGGAAAAGGGCGACTCGGGTTCAAATATCACAAGAATTTAAAAGGAAACACTAACAAAGCTTGGACGTTAAATTCAGTCTCTGTAATTTAAATTTATTTGGGTTTTTTTCTGGACACGAGCAAGTTCAGTACGTTCCCTCTTTAAAGGGCAGCTCCACTAATTTTGCACATTAAAAGTCTGTTTATCTCTTGTGTCTGCAGAGGAAGCTCCAGTGATGTCACTCAGTGGCTAACGTTGCATTGTGGGTAATGTAGGCACCAGGATTTGAAGAATAAGAACAATACGTGGAATAATAACTAGAATTACCACCTCAACACACCGGTCAAGTAGCTGCAACAGCTCAGGAACATTATGACGTCACAGTGCATTTAAACTCTGAACTTTTGGATATCAAATGTCATCACCTCATTATTTTATCATTATTTTATAATATTAGACATTTGTGTAAAATAGTATCATGATTATCATATGAATTCTTGAGTCAAAGTGGGCATTTCTACCAAATTTGAAGAAATTACCTCGATGTGTTTTCGAGTTATCACATTTAGAAGAACGTCTCAGTGACCTTTGACCTTTGACTTTTGGCCACCAAAGTCTAATCAGTTCATCCGGCTGTGGCTGTCGCCGGCGTGGAGGCATTAAAAGGTGATAAAAGGTGAAAATCTTGTTTTAAGACTGTTCAGAATGAGTTCAGCTGTGTCATGTTAGTGTGCAATGACTAGCAGAATACTTCAAAGCCTGGTGCCTACATTACCCACAATTCAACGTGGTGCCACTGAGTGACATCATTGGAGACAGTTCATCAGAGCCACAAAAGGCTTCATACTACATTCTTCACATCTGCAGTAGTTCTCCCCCCAAAAAAACTGTAAATACACTTTAATGTGTAAAACTGGTGGAGTAGCCCTTTAACCCAAAGTGTGTCAATGATCTTTAATCAATAACAGATGTGAGCCTGTCCCCGGACCATCAGGGTCCCTGTCAGACTGCACAACCGATTATTCAAAAGAAAAACACACAGATAAGTTAAAACAACAAGTGTCCCGTCTTCTTTCGCCTTCTTTTGCATAAAGGAACTGAATTATTCTTCACACGTTCGTCATATTCGAGCCAGTTTAACAATCGACTCCACCGTAGCAAAACATTTTCTTCTTCTGTTGCAAACGCTTACGTCATAAATGACCGCATGTTATCAAAAGTGTGTGATGTCGTCGGCGTAGAAAATGTGCAAAATAATTCTCATCTTTAGCGAACAGATTAGAAAAACGTCAGTTTACTGATATAATATGCAGTTTAAACAGGAAGTTATGAAGCTCTGCGAGACAAATTGTGTTTTCGTGGAGTTTAATAGCCCCAATTTTACGAGCTGCACAACACAGAAGGCAATCTGCTCTGACCTTGTGCATTATAATTGATTTATGGGCCTCTTGTGGGTAGAGTTTTGTAACTGCTCTGTCATAAAAACACACTTTTAAACAGCCCCATATTTAATATTTTCCGCAGCCCTGCCAACCCCGACGATTAACTGTGCGCATTGGCTGAACGGGAACCTACAACTGGGACTCAAGGCCTCGACCAGAACCGTACAAAAGAAAGAATTCACAGTGAATCAAGTCACCTTCTCCGATCAAAAACCAAAGCGCTCATCGTAAAACATGCATAGTCACCAGGGGCACAGTTAGGAAGATCAGTAAGGACAATAAGGCAAAGGAACATTAACGGAGTAATCAATCACCATCTATTCTCTCCTTCACAAAAGGTATTAAAGTAACTAAATATAAAGTAGATTTTGGCTTTAAGAGTGTTCGTGACATAGGGAAGATACCGTACGCTGTATACATTTTTCAAATTGGTACTTGGTTGTCAAATAAAACATAAAAAACATAAACTTTCCCACAATTAAGGATGTTAAATGTGGCCCTTCTTTACTGCGACTGTGTCGTAAATCGAGCCACCGTGTGCTCTTTAAATCGAAGGAATATCTGTCTGCGCACCGTGAAACATCGTAAAAATTAATAAAAAAATAACACATTTCTCTTATGAATTAACCACAAAATAAAAAGTGCACAGTTTAGGGAAGGTCTGTTGTTTTAAAGCACATTGTAACAGCAGCCGACCCCACACCTGGAGCCAAACATACTGGAAATCATTAAAAAAAAAGCATAAAAAAATGTCTGGAATAACTGTTGAGTTGTTTGTTTGTGTTCAGAATGAGCTTACGTCAGTGTGTTCGCCTGCGTATTAACACGTAGTCCGTCTTCAGACACATTTGATTTGCATTATTGTCGCTCACAACACCTCACACACGAGAGGTTTTCACTGCAAAGCTCTTGGATTAATTCTCACACAGGCTGCTGCACTGACATAAAACCATTCTCACACATTTCCATAAGCCGTTCGTCCCCTTTTTCTGTGATAAGTTTCCAGGTAAATGCTACTCGATGCTACTCGCTAGGTCCGTGCTTCTCTATTGCACAGTTCTCACAGAAACATGATCATATTAACCCAAAAAAAAACAGTGACTGAGGTCTGTGTGACGGATTCTTCTCATCGTTGGCGACACTGAAAACAAAATGCATGGGAGGTAAAGTGCATTGTGTTGTAATCACCTGTGTGTTGCTACATGTGGCGGCGTTGGAGATGAAGTAGGTACGTTTTTACCAAAGAACCATTTTCCCAATTTTTTTTTTTTGCGTTACCGTTCTGCATGCATTGTTACGATTAATGGCAGCAAAGTCACTGTGTCTGTGTGAATGTAAACGACGGGGAAACAAAAGCGGAAGAACCATCAGAATACAACCAAAAGAGATATCTGAGAGTGATGTTAGGTCTATACAAAATATTGGCACATTATCTTATAAACAGTGTACTGGATGGCGATCGTGTTGTCTAAGAGTTACGACCTAAACAACTGAAGCATCCAGTCTTTTGTCTCGTGTTTCACAGTATTAAAAGTGCACTAAATGCCCTTTCCCGATTGTAATATTCCTCATCACGGCTGTCTTCTAAAATGTGCTGCACTCTCACATTAATGCCACTTTAATCTCTCCTCGTTACCACCTTTTTCCTCACACCTGCGTCTCCACACCGTTAAGTTTAGGCATCAGGATGCGAGGCGTCACCCCGGAGTTGAGGTCCCTCTCGAACTCCAGAAGCTGGCCCATGAAGTTTAGATTCGGGGACACCACGGGACGACGGCTCCGCACGTATTTGTAGGCATCTGTCATTGTCATGAGGGTGTGCTTCATAAGATAGGCGATGACAATGGTTGCAGAACGGGACACGCCCGCCTGGCAGTGCACCAACACTCCCTGTCCACTCTGATATGCCTCCTCTGGGGATGAGAACAACAAAACAGATGAGCTCAATTATGCCGAATTCAAGGCCAGCTGTGAACACAGAAAGTATTAGTGCATCCTGCAGAATTAAGCCAGTTTACAACATATTCCTACATCATTTAAGGTTCCATGAAACGTCACTAAACTATAAATTCACCTCTGTTTTTTTCAACACAAAACAAGTTGATGCACAAGAACAGTAAGTTCAGCCAGTCGCTATATAAACTTGTCTGAAGGTGAATCTCTTCTACCTTCAGTGTGGGCGACATGAGCAGCTTCTATAATTAACTTCAGAGACGGGAACACAACAGGCAGCTGCACTGAAAAGGAAAGAAACTCGCTGCTGAATACCCAAAAGGTATAAAAGGTAGCACACACACAACCAAATCTTCAGGACTTCCAATTTTCACGTACTTATTCTGGCCATGTAAACCAACATGCTAACGTTTCAGTCTAGTGGCCATTGCTTTACTAAGAACTCCAAACGTCCTATATTCTGTGTTAATTAGAAAATAAAACATTGTGGTTAAACAAGCTGCCAGTCTACGGTACAGATTAACTGATCACTAACCAGGGGTGCACTCAGAAACGTTTTATCGGGGGGCCAGAAGGGGGCCAATGAAAATCTTGGGGTGGGTGTGGGTTGTTTAACAGCTAGCTTAACCCAGGTGACTGTAGGCAGCACACGAGTCTCAGCTCTGAACAAAACCCAGGTGTTTCCATCCTAGACACATCTATTGGTGGCTAGCTAGCAGCTAAGGAAACACAACAACGCGGCAAATTGGTGGTCTGTTTTGTTCCGCCAATTTTGCGCCTCGGAGGGTAACGTTACACTTATTTGCGCCTCCATTGCTGTGTAAATCCGAGGCGGCAATGTGGTGGCAAATGCTGAGATGGGCGGAGGTGTGGATGACGTGCACTGCTGCGCACCCACAGCCGGGAGTTTTAAAACCAGGAAACAGCTGATCACAGCAGTCAGTTCGTCACTTCATCCACGAAGATGAGCAGCTGGAAAGCCGCTGAGATCCGGGAGATGCTAGCGTCTCCTCGCTCTCTGTAGCTGTCTTGGTTGTCCGCTTGTTGTTGTAGCGGCGAGCTAATAGCGGTCACTACTTTCAAATTAAAAGCCCCCGCTAAGAACCCAGTTCTAAACTCCGATGGGGTGCAATGTAAAGCTCTTATTTTGAAGAAAAACTGTGAAAAATTATCCCATAAGGAATGAATGGGACGGGGTCAAAAAAGTCGCAAATCATCGACGTTTTCAAACATCTCCTGCTCTGGCATACTTTGACCTAGAGACACCATTCAAACTTTAAAATGTAGGCACAAGTCTTATCTATTTGAGTTGTATTTGAACTTTCTTTCTACGATGTTTAGTTTTTGAACGGTGACCCTTAATTGATCGTGAGTGATTTTGAAAAAATTCAGGATTTTCAATGTGTGTGTATTGCGGAATGTTCGTGCAGCACCAACTGGCAGAGTGGGGGAGCCTGAAAAAAACTCTCCGAAAATGTTTCTTTAGATGACGATCCTAGCCACAGATTTCACACTACAATAGTGATATTTTCCAAGAACGTAGCCACACTTGTCTTCTGTCTGGCAACGTGTCCACTTTATCGGGAGGATGTACGGTTTTTGAATTATCTGCGTCTAACCGACACAAACTCCAGCAACTGCCCCATAAGCCCCAATGTTAAACAGGAAGAGGATTTTGGGAGAAAAGCAGAAACTGCCCTGCTTCTCTTCACGCCCAACTTCCTGCTTCACGTCACGTCACATGTTGACGCCTACCAGAGGAGGAAAAGTGGAGGCTTATTTGGAAAAGCAGGAATATTACACCTACCTTTTCTATCTGACAAGGAGGCAAACAGCCTTACCTGCTACTGACACAAATACAACAATATATCAGAATCTCACCAATGAACTCAAAAACCTCCTCGAAGTACTGCCGGAGGTTTTGCTTGCTGTTGTCGGTGGCCGGCAGCCTTTTGTAGCGCAGTCCAGAGTTGACGTGGTAGAGGGGCAGGTGTGTCGTCACGTTGACCACGTAGCCGATGTTGAGGCGCAGCAGCAGGTCCAGGTCTTGGGCGTCTCTCTCGTTCCCCAGAAACAGGAAGGGCAGGATGGGACTGATGACGGCGTTCTCCGCATCGGGAGTCATCACACTCTCGTCGGACAGAGAAGCCGGCAATGAAGAAGAGAGCGGCAGGGAAAGGTGCACTGGAAGAAGACGGGAGAAAGAAACGTGTGTAGAAACATGTGGATGACAGTTTCATGCATACTACTAAATCGCCAATGAAATCACTGATTCAAAAGTGTGTCATATCGGTCCGGAAGCTAATTAGCTGTGTTTATTGGCTTTAAAAGAGGTCAGGCCATTAGCACTCTGATAATTTTTGACATCTTAAATGAAACATCTTGCTGAGATCCAAAGAAGCAAGATGGTGTTCCCAAATGTGGCTGCATCTGTTTTAAACCACACGGCAAAATTATTTAACACGTCAAGAGGAACGGGCTCAGAATCATGACAGCATATGCCAAACACAGACCGGCTGCACTCCCAAAAAGGAACACCAGCCGCACACTGAAACCAACAGGGATCTTTTGATGGACAACCGTGTTATATAAGGGGTTGAAAAACACTGTTAAAGGGATATTCCGGTGTAAGTTTAATCCATGGTCTAACACATCTTGACACCGAGTAAGACTCCCCCTCGAGAGGTCAAGTTAGCTGACCGCTAGCTTAGCTAGTTTTAGCAACCTCAGAAAAGACCGCACGAAAACAATACACTGCCGCTTATGCCTCCATTTAGAAACCGCCATCAAAAAGCCACAAATAATGGTCAGAACAGCACCAAACTTCAGCAACAGTACATGTACAGTCCCAGCACACAGTACGAAGCATCAAACATCTGCTAGCTTTGCTGGATTTGTATTAAAAACACAGCTCAACTCTCCGTGCTCCTCCAGCAGCCTGCCTGTCTTTGGAAGCCCCGACGAGTCGATTACCGAGTGCAGTAGATTTCCGCAGCTCAAGGGTGAAAATGTATGATTATTACTCCATTACTTCCCTTATTTTCCCTGTCAGCTCTCGATAATAAGAACTGAGCATGCCATGGAGTAATAATCATACATTTTCACCCTTGAGCTGCGGAAATCTACTGCACTCGGTAATCGACTCGTCGGGGCTTCCAAAGACAGGCAGGCTGCTGGAGGAGCACGGTGAGTTGTGCTGTGTTTTTAATACAAATCCAGCAAAGCTAGCAGATGTTTGATGCTTCGTACTGTGTGCTGGGACTGTACATGTACTGTTGCTGAAGTTTGGTGCTGTTCTCACCATTAATTGTGGCTTTTTGATGGCGGTTTCTAGTTGGAGACATCAGCTGCAGTGTATTGTTATTGTGCGGCCTTTTCTGAGGTTGCTAAAACTAGCTAAGCTAGCGGTCAGCAAACTTGACCTCTCGAGGGGGAGTCTTACTCGGTGTCAAGATGTGTTAGACCATGGATTAAACTTACACCGGAATATCCCTTTAAATGACATTCAACCCAAGACGACCCGGCATTATGTCAGTGATTGCAGTGGGAAATCACCTACGTCTACTGCAGATATAGATATTCTACTACTTGCACAGGTGAATTGTAAGCGTGTCTTACTTCTGCTGTTCTCCTCGTCTTGCTCTCGGTTCAGAGAGTTGAGGGCCAGGTGGAGCGACTGAGCCGACGGCAGAGAATGTCCTCCCTCCCTGTCTCTCTGCCAGGGTTTGGGTTTGATGAGTGTGCTCGGGGCGGACGGCGGAGGCGAGAAGGACACAGGTGACGGCGGGGAGGCGGAGCTGGGAGAAGGGGAACGTGGATATGCTGCATCTCCGTCTTGCTCGGGACCGTCGCCCATTCCTACATCGTCGCCTTTATTCAAGAGCCTCTTCAACGAGCTCCGACCGTCGTCGTACCCGGATGACCTGCGGCCCATAAAATCGAGGGCGGCCATCTTCCCCTGCTGAAGCCGCCGTCGCCCAGCATGGTCTGTCAGCTGAGGCTGCGTGTACTCCTGGAGGTTTTGACAGTCCAGAAGGACGAGGCCTGTTCCGTTACTGCCGTTCTGGGCCTGGCTTGCGCAGGTCTTCCCGACTCCTCCTCCCAACCCGGCACAGTGATTCTTCTGGGCTTTGGAATGGGTCATCTTCTTGGCCAGCTCTTCGGGCCAGATAGTACGCACGCTGTAGTCATCGTCATCAGCTTGGTACATACCCATCGGATGGGCTGCTCCGATGCCTCTCCCCGGGGGTTTGCCTCGGCGAGGGTTGAATGTCACCACTATGGGGTCGCTGCTGCAGTAGCTGCAGGTGGAGCTGCCGGTCTGAGAGGCTTTGGGGTTGCAGCCCGTGACGCAGCTCTGTATCGCCCGGAGAGGTGCCGAGGAGGACAGCGGAGCACAGGGCAGGCATCCCCCCACCAGTTTTTTGCGAAGGATAGCAGGACTCTCGAAGTTCCCGGCCTCGCCGGAGCAGGAGGCACAGCGGAGAGGTTTGAACAGGGTTGCTCGGCAGTCGGACACAGTGCTGTTGGAGGAGGAGGTGTTGGAGGTGGAGGCGGTGGAGAGACACCCACCCAGATTTCTCAGGCCCATGTCTTTGCCTCCTTTCTTCACCGCTCCGACATTGTGAACACAGGAAAACGAGGCGGACGAGCTTCCCCCACCTCCTTGGCAGCTGGCTGAATGGCCCTTACACCCTCTGCATCTCACCAACCTCCAGCAGCCGCAACTGAACGGGTGGGTGCAGTCGATGGTGCAGGTGTGGTCGGGGCTGGGGAACCCTCCGGCGTGGGAGGAGCAGGGGGACAGGGGTAGACCATGAAGAATGTGAGGGCGGTGATCCCGGTTGCGGGACGGGTGCGACTGGCCGAGTTGCTGAAACGAGATCGGGACATGGGAGGGTTGGGAGGGAGGGGAAGAGGAGTAGTTGGAGTTTAGGATGGCAGCATGAGGCACGGGGACGGAGTTGTGGTGGTAGGGAAGACTATGACTATTATGGCTTTGATGGACAGTTCCCAGTTTGGAATTCTTTCTGTGACCAAGAGAGGGAAATTCCTGGTCGGTTCTGTTCAGGAAACTAGCGTTTTCCTTTTCCCTTTCGCCCCTGGACTTATGCTGCTGCGCCTGAGCGGGGACGAACTGTAGGACGCCTCCGGGGGGACGACGACAGCTGACTGTAGCGGCTTCGCTGTGACTTGTGTTCGGCTCCACCTGGCCTCCCTGCAGTTCCAGTCTTTCTCTCACATTGTCCTTGATCCGACTGTGACGGGGCACATTTCCCTTTGCCACCTTTAACACTTCCGCTGCGTCCTAACGAGTTGCTGAATCCTCCTCCACGTCCTCCTTTGTCCACCGTCACCCTGATATCAATAGTATGAGTGTGGGAGGGGAGCCGTGGGCCGAGAGTTACTGTGCCATTGCTGTGGCAGTGGCTAGGGATGTGTCTGACACCCGCTGGGACGACAGGCTGGTCGGCCTTGAATTTCTGAGCGCGGGAGGATCTGCGCTTGCATTCCAGAGTCAGAGATTTACAGGAGGGTGAGTAGAAATGGGACTGAGAGGGGTGGAGATGGGGAGGGTGGGCGACGTGTCCATTGGAAGAGGCTGATATCTGAGAGGGGTGCTGCGGGATGGTTTGCGGAGAAGCCTGACAAAGGACTAAGTTTTTAGGGCGCTGAATGACCACTATGCGCTCATCGAGAGGCAGGGGAGGCATCTGGGTTTATGCAAAGCTGTCCGATAAAGAGGGAGAGAGACAGAAAGAGAGAGAGAGTCAGGAAATGACTTTAATCTGACGAACACAGGAAATGTGGGTTGTACTTTACATTCCGGTAGTTTAGACTAAAACAGACATAAATATTTATACCATGTAGCGCTTACACATAACTGTGAGCTTTTTATTTTCAAAAGATTGATGGTGAGTTATGTTCGAAATGTAAAGTAAAACCCCCAAAAACCAACAACAAGAATGACGGCACATGTTAACGACAAGAAAACAATCAGATTTCTTTATGTTTTGCACATTTTCCAAGTCATCTCCAGGGTGTCTTTTTTTACAAAACATACAAAGAACAAATACAAAACCAACAATGTTGCATCTCAATTTTTTAAACCATGAACATGTCACACTTTATTTCCTTTCACATGTGCTGAAAATGAAAGGAGGAATTTATACAGAAGAGAAATACCCACTGAGGCGCATGTTTCATTGTGATGGATAACACTGCAGTGATTCCAGATCCATTCAAAACATGCACATCACAGTCTGTGACCTGCTTATACCAGGGCCACTCCCCGGGCATTTAATGCTCGTCTTTATTGGAGTTTGACATTTAAATGTAAACTATTTACAAGTAATAACAACCTGTACCTGTTTGATGTTAGCAGCTAATAATCCCAACTAATCCTGACGGCAGTGAGGCATCTTGGAAGCTCAAAAGCGGCATCAAATGAGCGGCAATAACTTCCACCCCTCTGATGCGTCCTCATTCTTAGCGAGACACATCGAGTCACGTGACGTTATAAGCCGACTCAAGTCACGGCTAAATATACTGTGAAACATAGCTGTCAGTTGCATGTTCGCTGCTATATAATGACGCTATTTAAAGCTTGCAGTTAAGCTACAGATGCCTCTCTGATGTATATTTCTATGTGCTACTAAAAATGGAATAAATTGGAATGGTTTTGGACCTCAGACTAAGCTAATGGCTCAGCGGGCGTCTTCACTCTAAAGCCTGTTTAATGCTGGAGAGCCGTGTGATTGTCTGAAATGAAACACTTCCTGCTCCCCGGCCATCTCGCTCCCCGTTCATTCATTCATTCGGCCTCCGGGATAAACTAAATTAACCGACTCCTTTGGGCCAATTAGAAAAATGAGCATTTTTTTTCCGGGGCCATGGTATAAACAGAAGGTCACCACACACACAACGATACAACTCGGTTTTCTCAGCATGACACAGCAAAAAAGAGATTAACTGACTGTAGCTTATAAATATGCACTTTGTAGTAAAACACATATATATAGAAGAGCTTTTTTTAATTTGTATCATTAAATTGCCTTTTCTGGTCGATGCTATAAATTAACAGGCTGGTACACAGGAGTCGTTTGGTTGATGAAGCACTTTAATTTACTTTGTACCCCCGCTGGTGGCATTGCTGCAGGGGTGGTGGGTCAGCTGTTAGCATGCTAACGTTGGCACTGAGCTCAAAGTACAGCTGAGACGTCAAGGTGCAGAAGTCTGTTTGAAGGAGCGACCTGTGATATATTTTAGTGCCGACGTGACAAATATGCGTTCCTCCCCGTCGAGTCTATTTGTATCTCAGCCTCGTGTTTGATGTCTTTGTTCCTCGTGTGACTGTAACAAGTAAAACTGATGATCCTCAGAAGACCCACCTGCAATTAGCTGACGCCAAGAACTTAAGGGTTTACCTTCGATGTGTTAGATCACGAGGTGTATTTTTAGCCGCGGCTCTCGGCACGGCAGCGTTGCCTGTCAGAAGCGCCGTCCACCACCGGACTGATGTATTTCAGGAACTAATTGGTGGTTTGCCGTGACATTTTGTACAGACGCTCGAGATGCCCGGAGGACGAATTCTCGTCTAGTGCGAACACGAGATTGACATTTTCTTAATTTTGGGGGATGAATTGTTTTTACTTTGGCGACGCCTTAGCTTTTCATTTCGCACCATCAGTTCAAAATGTTATTGTCTTGTATTTTAGTTTAGCTGCTAGCATGCTAACACACTGAACTAAGATGGCAAAAATAGGCCACAGACTAACTATTAAAGGATTATTTCACCCAAAAATGGGAATTCCGTCATTATCTACTGTACTACTCTGCTACATGTGATGTTTCTTAGTCCACAAAACATTTCTGGAGCAAAAAGGTGTTTCAGCATTCTTTTAAACAACTGAAAAAGATGGGGACTTGTTTTAATGTGATAAATAACAACCAAAAATAAACATAAAATGGATTTGAAAACGTTATTTTACACCCTTGATGCACCGGCAAGCGGCCACAGTGAAGATTTTGGCTTTAAAATGAATTTAAATAACATTTTTCCTAACAAATTTTGAAGTTTTAGGGCTTCATGACACTTGAATCATGTTGGATGACCTGTATGGAGCCATTTTTCAGTTGTTTGTGACAATGCTGCAGTGCTTTTTGGCCGTGACGCTCCAGAAATGATCTGACTTTTCCATCAGCGTGGTCGTTAATTGGTCAGTTTTTGGTCATAGGTCAGTTAATATTACTATATGACAACATATTTTTCATGCTCTAGTTATATCTAGCCAGGCGGATAATTTATTTCTCCAGGATTTTGAGAGATCCACAATTTTTTGCCGTCACCCAAAATAGAAATGAATACAATTATTTCGTGGTGCTCTCGGCAGCGCTGAGCTCTAAAAGCCCCAAAGACGTTTTGGTGAATAATGTTTTTCTGGGACGATTTTCTACCGAAGAAACGATCAAAATAATTTCCTTTGCAAAGGTTTTAAGGTCGACGTTACAGAGATAGATACCTAACATGGCTACAGACCACAAAGGTAAGTGAGAAAGTGTGTTTTCGATCGAAACTTTTTCAAACTCCACAATAGATGAACCTAGAAATGTACCAGCCTCGAATAACATTGTTCACACAACAACCTCGCCTTTAATTGCCACATACATCACATATAAGTGTTTGTTGAGGTGTATTTTTCATTTTAAACCTTAAGCCCTTCAAGTCATATTTATCCAGAATCTCTCAGGGAGAGGAAGAACCATAAATTCACAGGGAGGAACAGATTGTTGGAGGACGACACTGTCTGACAGAGACAAAGCGGGAAGAGAGGAAATACAGGGGGACAGATTATAACGTGACACTGTAGAAAAGCACAGACTTCAGGGGAGGAAGGGGGCACGTCAGAAATAATCTGGGGACGCCTTCGGTCCCGACACAACACAGATACCGACCCATGGAGAAAGCAAACCACGCTCCAGCGTCCCCATGCTTATATCCACGCACAGAGCCTGGCGACGGTATCCTCATCTCTGTTTTTTTCCTTTTTCAGCCTTGCCTGTGGTGGAGGGGGGTGGGGGTTACAGTGACCCAGTTTTATCATGGTGGAAGTCACAATCACTCTGATCACTTTTCTCTCACACACACTGTAAACTACAGGCCGGCTACTGGCCTTTTCACTCAGTCAGTCACTCACAGTCACGGAGAATACTAACCGAAGCACAGCAGCGATGCCTTTTTAAATATCACCGGTACACGACGATGTGATACTTCACAGCAGGAATAAAAGATATCATTCTCTACTTACTACAGAGAAGCATTAGGAGACATTACACCATCTGATTGGCTTGTAAAAATGTCTGTGTTGGAAAATCTTACATTTAAAGTAACATTTTGAATTATTTCAAGTTATTAAACTTAACAATTTGTTCTCTTCTACATTAATATGGCAGCTGTTGTTAGTTTTCATACAATGATTTTGCATAAAAACATTTATAATGCACTCATAAGATATACAGCGATGTTAAAGATTTAACTTGTGGATTAACTTGAGATGATTTCATTTAAATGTAAATGGTGAAACTTTCTCAATCTCAATCTGAAGCCCTTTATATGACCCACATAAGCAGTTAAGACGGCAGGATGATTGACTATTTCCCAACGGGTCAGATTCCAATGAAGTCATATCATTACGAGTGAATGGTGATAACTTTTAACCTGACTCTCGCCAGATGCATTTCGTTCCGCCTAGCTCCACTCACATACATCTGGGATCTCTCCCGTTGGGAGGGATTTCAGCACCAGATTTTATGGTAGAGCCAATCAGGACCGCCGGGCGGGAGTTTCATAGATGTGACGTAGCGGAGAAGCGACTGTTTTGATTCAGACAACAATGGCGGCTCACATTGAGGAAGCAAGCGTCAACATTGATGCTGCTGTTTCATCCGTGTTGTCCAATCTACCCAATATTTTTTCGTTAAATGAACGTCGCTCTCATCAACGTCACAGGTTGGTTTCGATGTGAGTGGTTGAAGTAGCACGTCAATGAAGATGACAGACAAGTGGTTTATCCAATCATATGCAAGGATTTTTGATAAGGCCCAGCCTTCTGAAACACATCTCCAATGGAGCGATCCCAGATGGATGAGTGGAGCGAGGCGGAACGAAATTCATCTGGCGAGAGTCAGGTTAGATAACTTTAGCTTCTCAACAAAAGCAACCAGATCTGTTAGCTGTAGGCTACATGAAGGCTAACATCGGTGTCTGAACGGCGCTAAAACAAACTTGTTTCACCGTAGTCGTACAGTTAGCTGGAAGCCCGATCAATATCTTTACGACACAAGGCAACGGTAAAGTTGATGAAGGTGCTTTAATATCTGTTCAACTCATGCAGACATACAGATTTGTGCATCAGAATGCTGTAATACTGTAGAGACTTCAAGTATCCTGACGTCTCTGTACGTTTCTTCTCTGCACCTGGAGGCAGACAGCTGTTAAAGGGGCAGTTCGCGACAGGATTCACCTCAAAAACCCCGTTAAACTGTGTGTCTGTTGATCGCGAGGCTAATTGAAATTGTGGTTAATTAACTGTGTTTATGTGAAATCACTCCACTTGACTAGTCCCAATTAATCTGTCTTTCTAACGCGCTAATGGAGCCGGATGAAAAGGCTGTGAGCGACGGCGTACGGCGCTGAGTGCTGTTGTGCGACGCGACTTGTCTTTTAAAAAACACACCGCCTCAGTCTGCCTCGCTCGGAGCAGACAAATGGTACAAAATGTACAGAATTGTTTTGAAGCTTGTCAAATGAGGAAAGCTGTTGCTCGCATGATCAAAGAAACAGACTTGTTCTTTTTTTGTGATTTGACAGTTTTTCACAATAATGCCCCCCCCCCCCTTGTTAATAGCTCCAATTCCCAGATCCCAGATCAGCCGATCTGACAGCTGTGAACAACAGAGAGCAGAGCAGACAAAGGAAACCAGCTCCACGGTGACTAAGGAAAAATTAAGAAAATAACTCAATTCAGTGTCTCGATTTGACGGATGTCTTATGGACCGTCAGACAATCTGTAAATGTGTGATACTGTCGACTACAACCAGGCACAATAATAAACTCCTACACCTTTGCGTTGATACCCTTCGCTCAAGAATCACAGCCAAGTCCCAGGTGCACCACTCGTATCCGTAAGTGAGATTGCATAACACATCTGCTCAGCATGTATGACTCCAGACGACGACATGAACGTGTGAATAAGTTATGAGAAGAACCAGCCACCTATGAGAGTCCTGTGAGAAATCTTTTGACATCAGGCTGATGCCCCGTTTACACGAAGGGAAAACGCAGATATTTCCAGGCGGTTTGGCCTCTCATTTACACGAAAACCCCGTTTTTATCACAGAAAACGATTATTTCTAAAAACTCCGGGCAAAGTGGAGAATTTGGAAAACTCCGGTTATGTGTTGTCGTGTCAACTGGGAGAAACGGGGTTTTAGGTTCTCACGCTCATTAGGCTATGCGCCAGAAAATGCTTAACGTCATGTGAGCGTTGTTTTGAAAGGAACAGGAAGTCGCTCGTGTTATTCGTTGTTGTTGATTCTGAGGATTCTGATTGGCTTGCATGGCTTTATCCTTCTGCCCTACACTGCCGCCCAGAGGTTTGGCAGAGTTATAATGGCGCTCGACGGCGTATTTATGCGGGTTGATGTAAATGACAACTTTTTTGAAAACGAAGGGGGGGAAATATTCGTTTCTCTAAATACCCTGCTACGTATAAACGTGGCCTGAGTAAACAAACGCCGCAGAACGGATGAAGGAGCGGCGAGAGGCGCACATTAATGTATGCGCATGATTAGGTGCGTATTAACATTTGAGGAACGTACGCTCAGCTTTACAATCACGTCGGGCGCTTCAGGATTTCATGAAAGTGTAATGAGTCAAAGTTGAGACACTGAGAGTAGAAGAAGAAGTTAGCGAGAGCTGCATGAGCCTGCGGGAGGAGATCATGCCGCCCTCCGTCGGCCCCGCTCGCCACCCCACCAGCAGAATAAAGATAACAGCTTTACCACTCGCGGGCATGAGGCGGCGAGAGAGGAGAGAAGAGAGAAGAGAGCGGCGCGCACACACTAATGTTTTTCCAGATGATTTAACGCTTTCCCAAACACCTGAGTGAAAAACCTGCAGCACGGGGAAAACGCTTTGCTTCACACCTGTGACCTGTGTGTGCATTAAAAAACTCATTAATTGTGTCCTTAAAAGGAGAACAGGAAGCGAAGGGAACGCCGGGGGGGCCTCACACACACAGAGGAATTAAAGCCGGAAAGCAGACTATAAAGATTATCTCAGCGTAGGTTTCAGGCGGCGTGGTGTTCGGTACAGTCGGAGAGTCTCCAGCTGCAGAGTTGATGCAGTGAGTGTGTTTTTTTTCGGGGGGGAACAAGCTGTTGAGGGGGCTGGTGTTTTTTGGGAGCAGATGGCTGTCTGGCTGTGCAAGATTGATGGCGGTCTATTGCTTTCCCTCTCTCTCTCTCTTTCTTTCTTTCTCCGCCCCGGCTGTATGCAGCTCCTTCATCAAAAAAAAAAAAAGCACCTGACAGCCAGAACACCCACGCGAAGCAGAGTGGACAACACAACCAGGCGATAATGTGAGAGGATGTGCTGCTCGTTAAAATTTGCATGAGCAACCCCGGAAAAGTAAAAAAACAGGTTTTTCTAGATGGTGGACGGCGGGGGAAAGAAAAATTAGTCATCTGAGTCACTTGTTTGAGGCTTGAGGCTGATGTGCAGGACGCTTCTGTCAGAGGACGATCCGAATCTCCACATTTATTTTTTTTTTTGCTTGTGTTTTTGCTCCGAGTCGGCACAAAATGACGGAAGGGCCGGTCCGCTTTCTCTCTTTACACGGTGGCCCTCACACATAACCGAACTGACAGATGGAGCTACGGGCGCTAAGCACAGAAAGAGAGCTCTAATGTTCATAGTAATAATATAACCAGCAGCTTTACAGGCTACACAGTTGGTGGTACAGACTCTGAAGGATGCACATCCACACACGGACTCAGGAGGTTTACAGACGCTGCTGATGTGACTGAAAATCAATGAACAGGTTTTTACACTCAGCACACAAGGAGAGAACCAGTGATGTTAAAGGAACAGTTTGACAATATAAGGAAATACACTCATTGCCTTTTCTTGACTATGCTTACGAGACGGATCATTTTCCCAGGAAGGAGCCGTGACTGTCTGGAACGAGTCGTACAGCCCAGAAATCAGTTAGCGTCTTTGCACTTTCAGTTCCCTCGTCTTGAAGTTGATATGTTTTTGGTTAAACGCCTGAAATAAAGACTGCTGTTAGCACGCAGCGTAAGAGTTTTAGACGTTTTCTTCTACGACGTAAAATATATCAGTAATGTCTTTAAAAAGCCCGTCATTCACAAGCGGCAAAATGAGACTACAGAGGTTGTCGGGGACATTAAACGTCTTCAAACACGGAGACTCGTCGACTCACAAGTCCGACTTTACCGGCTGCAAATGATTCTAACTCTGAACTTTACAAGCTGTAGATTAATCAGATTATAGGAAATTCGGCGATTGTATTTACGCTTAAATAAAAGTTGTGTTCATTTGTGATGATCTTACTAAAACAATATATATCATTAATCGCGTTAATCCAACATTTTTGTTGAGGGAACCGGGGCGATGCTACTTCCTGGTTAGCCTACAAAGACACATCATCCTTGTAGTCCGCTATAGTCAAGCTCAAAACGATCAAATAACATGTAAATTAACGAGCTCTAGAGGTTTACCTTTAAGACCTGTTTCCTGCCGGCGTTTGGTCTTCATGCTAAGCTAAGCTAACCGTTTCCTGGCTGTATCTGACAGACATAAAGGCGGAGTCAACCTTCTCATCTAACTCTCAGCTAACAAGCAGATTTTCCTAAATGCTGAACTATTTCTTTTAACAAACAAACAGACAAAAAGTAATCGACTACATCAGGTTTGCTGCAGACTGAGCCCTCTCAAGCTGTTGGTAAAGACGTGTTAACCTTTTTTCTTCGACTGCATGTTAAAATATATATTTATATATGGTTTATATAAGATGTTCAGCCTGTGTGAGCTGTCTTGAGTCAATCCTCTTCTTCTTTATAGTTACCCTTTGTGTTTTATAAATCTTCATGAATGTGTAGAGATTCTAACGACCACCACCGTACTCATCGTCATACGTGAGACAGAATTAGGTAAATTATTGTAGATGCTACGATGGGAATATAAAAGTTTCCTTGGCCTGCACGGATGTTGATATCAGAGAACAGGCTTTATTCACAAATCATCAGAGAGGAGCAGAAAAATTATTAATCATTGAACATTATTAAACATTCAAGCAAGATCTGGCATCCAATTTTAACAAGCCAGGCGTCAGAACACAGACGCTCTGATGCCAAACACTAAAAAATACATTCGCTCTGTGGGTAGGAGTCAATTCAACACCAAATTGGGGTTAAAGTCTAATTCAAAGAAATACAAACACTCTGCACATCATGGCAGAGCGTCTTGACACCGGTGTCAAAGAAACATGTAAGATCTCCCCTTCAGCATCCACCAGGGTGGAAATATTAACTGTAAGTGCAGCAGAACGAGTCGTAGACGGAAGAAGCAGCAGCAAATACGATATGAATGATAATGACTACAAAAGCACCCTGTACAGATGGCTGCTCGCCAAACTGGGAGAGAATCACATTTTAATGGGATATTCAACCTCTAACTTCTATAACACGAGTCACTCAGTTACCAGCAGCAAAGATTGTGGTCAGCAGATCGCACATGAGTCATTGTGAGATCATGTTTGTCTCAGTTTCATGATCGATTAACTGCTGCTGATTGCTCTCACGATTAATGGTTTGGCTCATAAAATGTCATCAGAACTTCCCGGAGCCCAAACTGACGTCTTCAAAGAGCTAACGGTGTCCAACAAACGGTCTAAAACCCAAAGACTCCACATTTACTATCGTACACGACAAAGAAGCAGCAGATGTTTGACATTTAATGTTCTGAAAATGACTGAAACGATTAATCAGCTGTCAAAATAATTTTCTTTGGATTGACTAATTTGTTTAATGGACTTGTAAATCTATCTATATCTATATCCATAATCTGGTCTCAGAGCTTCGAAAGAACCTTTAAACCTTAACGCTCATTAAAATGTACAATAATTTATATATATATCATAAAAAAGACTGTTTTTGTAATAACTTAGGCACAAAGTGTAAAGATTGGTCACCTCTTGAAGTCATGAGGGTTGAAATATCATCAGAGTAACCATTAATTGCTGCTATGTGTAGCTGCCATTAGCTCGTTAGCGCAGTTAGCCGTGCAGCTAGTGGTCCAGACTGGGAGTTTTGCAGTGGATGGCTGTGGCTAACTGAGATGCACGACATCTTTGGCAGATAACACTGCAACACATCATACAGACGTCTTAAGTAGCATTCAAACTCTAGGATTTTAATATTCTCACTCAGGATATTAATGAGGTAATAGATGAAGAAATATTGATTTTTTCCCCATAACTGAATAAACAAGATGCTCTCAGAGGAAAATAAGGTCCCCAGAACACTGTTTGAAGCTAGAAAGGTGGCAGGGTCCGCCACAGGTACAGAAAATAAACAGACAGCAGAAAATAAAGGACCAAACGGAGTTGGAGAAAACAAAAAGGATCATTCTGAGTCGTAACAGTGGCAGAAAGTGGAATCAAGTCATTCTGACTCAGAGTATAATCAGGATTACTTTACACGTCTAATGATGTCAGATTAACTCGGGACAAAGGGAAGTGACTCCTGCTGTGTGCGATGACTCGGTCGTGACTCAGTGTGTTTTGTCAACAGCGCTGTGATAATAGTACAATAATGACACACGAGGATGAGCTACGTGTTGATTTACGTCATTATTAAACCGTCTAAAATGACTGTTGACTGTCTTTTGAGGTAATTTAGGATTCAAACAAGCGCATCTTTCGTCTGACTGCTAATGTGCGTTAGCATATCGCTGAATTTGCCTTTTTTTTAAAACTGTAATCTGCTTTGTTTCACCGTCTCATCAGAGCTCGCACCACTACAGGCTACTGAGGGGAAGTCAGAATAATCACGTCACCTAATCTCCACAGTCAGCGGACAGAAAGTGACGGAAGCAACGCCGCAAACTGGCCAATCAGAGGGCAGCGTGAGACACTCAGCCATTTCTTCTTTCCCTTTACTATTCAGCTCAAGAGAAATGCTTGTTTTTCTAGGACGTACAGCTCTAAAATCCCTTCACATCTGCCATTCTTGACCATGAAAAATCAAATTGTTTATCAGCTCAACCATTTCTATTAATGCCCACAATAATGTCAGGTTAAAAAAGTAAGACCTCCAATTTAATAAAGAAATCCAAAAGAATGACTCTCCTTAAAATAGAGAGCCGAGAATAGAAACCGACAAAAAGCAGCTTAGAGAAAGGTTTTGTGCTCGGTTGGGATTTGAGCCCTCTGTCAAAAACAGATAAGAGGGAACAGTATTATGCCTTGAATATATTTAAAAACTCTTTGAAGACTTATCTCTCTTTGAAAAAAAAAAAAAAAAAAGCGCACTGTCATGGTTAGTGATGGCTATGAAACTGCCAATCAGCTCACGCCGGAAAATCCCAAATCTCAATGCAGTCGGACGCTCGAGCCAAAAGCATTTTCTGTTTTCTGTTTTCTGTGACACGCTGCATCTTATAAACAAATACAAACGTAATCGTTCAGGTGTACAAACGTGGTTTAATGTTACACAATGAAAACCACACCGTCTGTTTCAGAGTGTATTCTGATCTCTGCTTAATGGACACACAGGCGAGGAATTCATGCATCTGGGCCCAAAACCATTTTGTCTCCTGGCAACGCTTTTAGGAAATAACTGAGAACGATCTGACACTATTCTATTCGACAGGGGTTCGCTCAACTCGAACAAAAGACATCAACAGCAACATCTGTTTAGTTGCAGCGCCGTAACAACAGTCTGTTTCCATTCCCCCCTCCGGATCTGACGCCAGACCGTCTTCATATCCTTGAAAAAAAAAAAAAAAAAGTCTAAGAAAGTATGACTGTGCATGAAAACAACAACAACACGAGAAAGACACCCCGAGGATGTCACGGCGTCTCCCTCAGCGCCGCAGTCGGCCCGCAGCATCAACATTAAGAAGAAAGGCGGCTTAATGAAATGATCATTATTAATGGTCGGGGTAATTGAGGTTTTTGTCTGAAGCTAACAAAAAGCCCTCACGACATATTATTGAATTTCATGTTTTATCATCGAAGAGCCTGTTATGGTCTCAGGAGGCCGGAACACTAATGCTCACTTAAAAGCAGCGTCTTGTCTCGGCCGCATTAAGACTGTTTGTCTCGTTAACATGCAGTTTTTTAAATCAATTTCAAAGTAACTGTGTTAATCTAAGTTGTTAGATTTATTTGGTTGGCGAACGTTTCTTTTTGTTCAGTTTACAAACTTTTTGACCATCAACGATAACCACGATTTCCTGATTTATTGCCGCGACTTGTCACTTCTCCAGGACCGGCATGGGACGCTAATCCCTCCTTCTCAGAGCCGATTGGTACGGCGTATCATTCATCCGTGAACATCTAGGTTGGATACTTTTATGAAGGTAGCGAACACACACACACTCTTCTTCAGGACAGAGTCTTAATTTCACCAATTTATTCTGGCCATTTCCAACAAACATGCTGAAACATTAGAACGCCACCTTCATCCCTTTTGGATATTTAGCAGTTGTAAGATAGGACTTTGGTTTAGCACCCCTTTATAAAAACATACAGGGAAGGAGCATCCTCTCAAAGATTGACTATTATTATTGATTAGCTCGCTTAGCTAGCACATCTAATGCCTTAAAGGGCCACTGGTGCGTCAGCTGTTATGATCGTTAAGTTCTGTGAGCAACGGTAGCATCACCAATAATCATTTTCCCCAGTAATTCCACGTTATTCGTTCACGTACGCAGATGACACACACATTTACCTTATATAAAACTGGGAAGGAGCATCCTCTCAAAGATTAACTATTATTATTGATTAGCTCGCTTAGCTAGCGCATCTAATGTCTTTAAAGTGCCACTGGTGTGTCAGCTGTTCTGAGTAGTATCTCCAATAATCATTGTTCCCAATAATCCTGTGGTATTCGTTCACGTACGCAGATGACACACACATTTACCTTATATGAACACTGGGAAGGAGCATCCTCTCAAAGATTAGCTATTATTATTGCTTAGCCTGCTTAGCTAGCGCATCTAATGCCTTTAAGGTGCAACTGGTGAGTCACATATTATGATAGTTAAGTTCTGTGAGCAACGGTAGCATCACCAATAATCATTGTTCCCAATAATCCTGTGGTATTCTTTCACGTACGCAGATGACACACACATTTACCCTTTATAAAACTGGGAAGGAGCATCCTCTCAAAGATCAACTATTATTATTGATTAGCTCGCTTAGCTAGCGCATCTAATGCCTTTAAAGTGTCCACTGGTGCGTCAGCTATTCTGAGTTGTATCACCAATAATCATTGTCGTCCCCAGTAATTCCGCGTTATTCGTTCACGTACGCAGATGACACACACATTTACCTTTTATAAAACTCTGAAGGGGCATCCTCTCAATGATTAACTATTATTATTGCTTAGCTCACTTAGCTAGCTCATCTAATGTCTTTAAAGGGCAACTGGTGAGTCAGATATTCTGAGTTGTATCACCAATAATCATTTTCCCAGTAATCCCGCTTTATTCGTTCACGTACGCAGATGACACACACATTTACGCTGCATTAGTTACATGTAGTTCATTGTATAATTAATGACAAACAGCTTTCCAAATCCCTGACTAACGGGAGATACATAATTTATACTTTCAGCTCCTGAGCACCTCAGAACTTAATGCATCCACTGTCAACCTGCTCCTTCCTATTCATCAGCCGTCAGAGATCGTCTCAGCGTGCATCCGGGTGGAAGAGATGTCACTGTGTGGCTTTATTCTTCCTGACATCTGAAGACGTCACGTCTGCCTTAAGTTAATGTGGCTTTGGGACATCATGACGGATATTTGTCATGATTATTCTAAAAGTTTTATCGACCAAACTAAACCAGGAAACACAAAAGATAATCATTAGCTACAGCTCTTACGCAAAGGACTCAAACTTCTTATTGTTTGGAAGATAATGTTCTTCATCACTCAACAGCGGTGTAGTTCATCGTTTCATCTTCATGAGTCATCCCTCTGTTTCACTCTGAATGGATCGTTCCAGAGTTAATCACGTTTAGTGGGTTTTTTAAAATTGTATCTTTGCAGTCATGTAGTCTGGAAGATCTCATGATACAGTCCATCTTTCAGGGGGGGGATCAATTGAAACATGACACCGTCAACCTGATAATGGCTGCGGAAGAGAAGAGTGAGTCAACTCTACTGTCTACAGTACGATTCAGGCCAGGAAACCAACATCTGACCTAAAAGCAGCTTCAAACTGTGAGCTGCAGGGACGCATGATTAGTCCCAGTGGGGCGGTCACTACGAGCGACCCCGTCAGAACCAGAACAACATCCAGAACTCTGCTGGATGGAGGTTAATTAGAAGAGACGGACGTTGATTGACTGATTTGTTTGTGCCTGAACAAACTAAATAAACAAACTCTCTTTGTTCTAACGACTGAATAATCTAAACAAACAAACAAACTTACCATAATGGACAATTTCACACCGTGTGGCGGACCCTGCCACTGTTCTTGGGACCTTTTCCCCTCATCGATATTGTGAATATTTAAAATCCTGAGTTTGAATTTCTTCTCCCAAACAACATAGCACCCCTTTTAAAATGGTTTCTACACCTCTCTGCATTTGCAAAATGACACTGCAGTGATTCTTCTCTACCTGAAACACCTGCTGTGGTCGAATCGTTGAATACGCTTTAGCTCCTCTCATCTCTGTAGCAGTCCGCCGTCCATGACAGGCACATCCTCTGCACGTTCCTACCTTTTATTTGACAGGCAGTTGTGCACATCTGACTGACAAACACTCAAAACACACCGTGCATTTTGCAGTTGTGCTCACATTGCTGCAGCATCTTTTTTTGTAATATTTGTGCACCTCCTCTGCAGAACTACACCAGATATACAGTATTAATATTTACACTCTTCCTCTGCATTGTTGCTCTGCAGGGCCAGTGGTGGAAAATCTATGAGCACCACCGTCGCTAGATGGCGCACATCCTAATTTCTCTGTAATATCTTGTTGTGTTTTTTTTAAATCGCGTCTTCGTTGCACATTCTTTGAACCTTTACCATGACGAGAAGTGAGGCTGATGTGTGTGCGACAGGGCCCGAGCCCAGCATCAGGCCCGTCCGTCCACTCAGTGCTGTGAGATCCAGTGTGGATGTGCAGCTCATCTGTTCGTCCACACTTGGCTGCAGCACTTATTTCATCCCCGTGAATAACAAAGCCTGCACGCTCATTATTACAGGCAGCAGTCACGAAAGCTGACCTCCTTCGTGCAGCGGTGGATGACACGAGGATGGATTTAACGCGTAAAATATCACCGATATCGGAGGATGGAGGAGCGCAGAGCTGTGACAGAGGCTGCTGATGGAGGGAGGAGGGGAGGAGGAGGGGGGAGTCAGAGGCGACAGGCCGAGCGGAGCGACCACAACAATAAGTAACGACACTGAAAAAGAGAAGATGACTTACATCAACAGCGGCAGTCCTGTAGTGAATTCATTATTCATGCGCAGCGGGGAGAGATCCTCATGTCTGGAGTGGCCCGAGCCGCGCGACCCGACGCGTTGGTACGATCCAGATGTGTAACACCTTCCCTGCCTGCTCCTCTCTTCCATGTAGTATTATTATTATTTTTTTAAACAAGAGAAAAAAAATGAGAGCTGGTTTGATTAAAAGAAGCAGCTCACAGCTCTGCCGGAGTTTCAGAGCGCGCGGCGGATAAATAAAGACATGTCATCATCACCGGGAGTGCTTGGCTCACTCAGCTGGCGTCACGTCGGAGCGTGTGTCACTCTGAGCCGCGGTGCGCGTGTGAGGAGACACTGACGAGGGGGAGGTGGGCTCTATTGTCTCCACTGTGGATGACATCATCCCAGACCAATGGCGAAACACACGAGACGAAGAGGGGGCTCAGGGGCGAGCACGCAGCACGTGCGGGCTGGTGGGGAAGGAGGAGGAAGAGGAAGGAGGAGGAGGAGGAGGAGGAGGAGGAGGGTGGTGCTGAAACAACAACACTGCAAAAAGAAAGATATTTTAAATCACTTACATTAAATATAAATATCTTAAAGATCAACTCACTGTTAAGCACCAGTGGAGGAATGTAACTGAGTACATTTACTCAAGTATTATTTCCAAGAACAAGTTTAAGGTTGTTATTCTATTACATTACACATTACATATAGTGTCATTAAACACAATACTTTAGATTGATCATGATCTCATTAACAAGATGGACCTGTCCTGAGTACAAGATAAAATACAGTTAAACAAATTGATGTTAGAATAAAAATGGTAGTGATGACAACAGAAATGTAATAATCAGAGAGAAGAAGGTTCAGGTATTAAAAATGGAATAGAAATACAAGAATATTCTGTCAAATTATGTTAAAATCCGTAAAAGGAAGGGAAAAAAAGCATTCATAAAAACAACCACTTGATAATGTATATAGATGCATTCTTGAATGTTGATTGTTGTAGGTATAAAATAAAAAGAAAATACAACCATGTTATAAAAAACAGTCACACCTAAAATCACTGACATCTGTGGCCAAAGTTTGTAATTGCTCCACTCATACCAGTGAGTCAAGTTTCAGTCTACTCTGTTGATTATCCAGAAAAATGGGTCTTTCCAGATCACTGTTTAGTACCGGAACATGTACGTGTAAGCCTTTTCCTGAACGGGTCTCATGAGTGTGGTGTTTTTCAGGCACTGGTGTGACAATTTTTAGAGTAATTCCTTGTAAATTAATAGATAAAAGTGCACTAAAATAAACTAGCAAACGCGCCACTTCCACCAGCTGCAACAGTAAAATGCTCCTTCCACAATAATACACTTTATTATAACATTTATATAATAAATAGGTGATGTGAGAGGAGATGCCACCCGCCTTGTTAACATTAATATCTTAAGATCAACTCACTATGAAGCACCAGTGGAGGAATGTAACTAAGTACATTTACTCAAGTATTATTTCCAAGAACAAGTTTTTTATTCCATTACATAAATGTTATTAAACACAATACTTTAGATTGATCATGATCTCATTAACAAGTGGGACCTGAGTACAGAATAAAATACAGTTAAACAAATTGATGTTAAAATAAAAATGGTAGTGGTGACGACAGAAATATAATAATCAAAGAGAAGAAGATTTAGAGAAATGTCGTTGGTGTAGGCATGAAAAATAGAATAAAAATACAAGAATATTCTGTCAAATTATGTTAAAATCCATAAAAGGAAGGCAAAAGAAATCATTCATAAAAACAACCACTTGATAATGTTTATATATATGTATTCTTGAATGTCCTTGGTGTAGGTATATAAAAATAAAAATAAACAACCATGTTGTATAAAATCTGTAGCCAAAGTTTTCTAATTGCTCCACTGATGCCAGTGTGTCAAGTTTCAGTCTACTCTGTTGATTATCAAGAAAATTATTTAATTAAATATTATTTATTTATTATTCTGTCAGAACGGCTGGAAAATGTGGCTGAAGGTGCAGATGCATAGACGGCAGACTGAGGTTGTTTAATTCACTCAAGTGCAAAATAACCAAGGCGACTAGAACAAGACGTGACATTAAAATACAACAACTAAGCGACAAAGACGGAACAAAAACCCAGAACTTAAATACCAAGAGACAAATGAGGGAACAAGACACAGGTGAGACACAAGAGGACAGGTGCAGATAGTCAGGGAAGACAAGACGTGGAACACAAGAATTACAAAATAAAACAGGAAGTGACTTAAACTAAACACAACATGAAACAGAGTAATTCCTTGTAAATTAATAGATAAAAGTGCACTAAAATAAACTAGCAGACGCGCCACTTCCACCAGCTGCAACAGTAAAATGCTCCTTCCACAATAATACACTTTATAATAACATTTATTTCTCTCCACTCAGAGGCAGACGTGTTGTTTATATGAATATGTTGAGTCCAGTCTGTCAAACTCGTTGATCCTTTATCTGACTGAGGTTTGTGCAAGTTATCGGCCATGGTGCTGAGACCAAAAGCTTTCAGTAGTCTCAGGTGAATGAAACCAGGTCCAATCACCTGGCCCGGATCCAGGTACAGGACTTCTGGATACATGCTTACGGGCCTCCCTGCCACTAGGGGGCCAGACAAAGAGAAAAAGAACATCAGCTGCCTACATTAAATAATATTTAACATATTATTAGCGTCAGTGTGCAGGAAAAAAGGATTTCAGTGGTGTCACCTCATGGAAAGTCTGGAGGAATCATCTGTAAATGTATGTTTTCTGTTTAAATATCTAAATGTGAACGAGTGAAGACACAAATAGTCAAATTAAATGTGGAATATTGTGTTATACTTTTACTATAAATTCATGACAAACCTATTGTGTCTGAATACAGAAATCTAAACAGATACGCTAAAATAAATACCTAATAACTAAATTAATGAGCATAATAACAATCATGTTGTCTGTTTGGGCCCTCAAATAATCCATATTTCTAGTTTTTCTATTTGATTATTGCTGTTATTACCTGATTAAAGGATCCAAGTGCTCAGAAATATAACGGAAATATGTGCTGCTCATAAAAACATCACATTTTTGACACTGTAGTTTATCCTGATATGTTCCTGCTATAGTGTTTAAATTGATAAAAACATGATTATTATTATCGTTATTGGGATATTATTACTGATGCATCATGATTTAAGCAGAATTGTATAAGTAATTTAAGGGTAAATCATGAATAAATAGATAAATACATTAATCTATTAACAAAATTGGCACAGTAACCGTCTATCAGCTATTTAATTAATTAGCAGCGATGATGATAATATTTGTAGGCGTGTGTACATTTGTGTTAAAGTGTGCATATCATTTTTATTTGCTCTTTATTAACGGATTAATTCATTTCCAATTAAAAGTAATTATGAGTATGAGAGTATGTTATTTCCGTCAAAGCTTTCTTAGCTTAGTAAATAAAAAAAATCTGCTTTTCTCTCTTCACAAGCAGACGAGACGACCGACACGACGTCACGCTGACCCGAAACGATCTTCTCATTGTGTGAAATCGTCGGCGGCCTGAAGTTCCAGACTAATTCTTTCGCAGTTAGAGAAATGTGGCTGCTGAGAAAAAGGCAGCAGGCAGAAACATTTAGTTTGTTTCCCCATATTTTCCCAGCATGCTTTTATATCTGTAACGGCCTTCGCGAAAAAGACCTTTTGTGCCTTTTTATCTTTCGAACCGCCGCCGCCGCCGCACGGTCTTTGTATTTGTACCTGCAGTCTGAACACCTGCACATTTCACCGGGTCATTTTATTTTGAGCCCCTGTTTTTAAAAGCCTCATAAAAAGATTCAGACAGACGCCGCTTTAGTCCAACAAAGACATCAGCTCGTTGCCAAACAGCCACTTGGCACAAACCGTATGCTAACCAGCCGGCGCTCTGATGGCCTGTGCCCACTCGCGGTCTTGGATAAAAGCCCTGGCTGAGGGTCTCTCCCCATGCAGACCCTCTGCGTCGACCCGTCTGATCACCAAAGCTCGGGCACGATTAGAAGAACTGTTCCCGGTCTTTTATATCTCCATGCGAGCTGGACTGTAAACTCTGAAATGAGCGTCTCGCAGCCTCCACGCTGAGAAGAGTCGCGGCTCGTCCCTCTTTATCCTGCTGCTGCTTCTTCCTCCCGACACATTTGTCCACTTGCTCCTCGCCAACGCTGGAGACACTTCACCCACCAGGCTCGATTCAGGCCCCCGTTCACAGCTGGGACTCTAACGTGTAAAGAAAACTGCAATTAAAACAGCGTGAGCCAGACAAACAGCTGTAAACGAGGATCCACCAGCACCTGCTAACACTCGGTAATGTAATGATGTGTATATCTGACGATGTGAGTTATCGCACTCGACACCTGCAGCGTAAATTAGATAGCTTTAAAAAGAAAACATCTGTAAACCTCTTAACGTGTCGCCGTTAAACACTGCGGTGACGACTGTAATCTAAGCAGAAATGCACAAAGAGCTCGTGTCCTTTATGTAATCCGTCTTAATGACCCATTCTCATGAACGCTGAAGTGATTTGACATCCGCCCAAAGAATTTTTTATCTCGTCCCGACGTGTCTCGTACAGCAGAGGTTTCATTATGAGGCGGTTCACACTGGTGCACGGCTCTCCTTCGCTCTCAGGAAGGGACGGCGTTGAATTTCAATGTGCCGCTCTCGCCTCTTTATGTCTGATTAGGAGGTTACCTCACGATCTGCGGCCATGGCTCTGTTGACTCCTCCGGTCCCGGGAGGTGTAAAGTGACACCTCCTCTAAGCCTGGAGGCTCTGCTGAGGATTTCTGAGCATGATCTGTGCTGCAGAGTCTGCTGGTCCTGGTTCAACTGCTCCTTCAGCACCACCTCCTTGTTTTATTCTTGATTGCACCATGAGATACTGCTAGCAGCCAGTTAGCTTTGCACAAACATTGCATTACACGTACAGTGATTCATACATGCATTCATACACTGATGGCTGCCGTGCAAGGTGCTGACCAGCACATCAGGAGCAGTTTGGGGTTCAGTATCTTGCCCAAGGACACTACGACATGCAGACCAGGGTAAACGCTGCCCCTGAGCCACAGCCACCCCATTGGAAACAGCTGAGCTAAATCTATCTACGAGTACCTCTAAAGCTCACTAATCAACTTGATATGTCTTGTTTGTTTAATCCATTAAAGGGATATTCCGGTGTAAGTTTAATCCATGGTCTAACACACCTTGACACCGAGTAAGACTCCCCCTCGAGAGATCAAGTTAGCTGACCGCTAGCTTAGCTAGTTTTAGCAACCTCAGAAAAGACCGCACGAAAACAATACACTGCAGCTTATGTCTCCAACTAGAAACCGCCATCAAAAAGCCACAATTAATGGCTGATTATTACTCCATGGAACGCTCAGTTCTTATTATCGAGAGCTGACAGGGAAAATAACGGAAGTAATGGAGTAATAATCAGACATTTTCATCCTTGAGCTGCAGAAATCTACTGCACTCGGTAATCGACTCGTCAGGGCTTCCCCACACAGGCAGGCTGCTGGAGGAGAGGGTGAGTTGTGCTGTGTTTTTAATACAAATCCAGCAAAGCTAGCAGATGTTTGATGCTTCGTACTGTGTGCTGGGACTGTACATGTACTGTTGCTGAAGTTTGGTGCTGTTCTCACCATTAATTGTGGCTTTTTGATGGCGGTTTCTAGTTGGAGACATAAGCTGCAGTGTATTGTTTTCGTGTGGTCTTTTCTGAGGTTGCTAAAACTAGCTAAGCTAGCGGTCAGCTAACTTGACCTCTCGAGGGGGAGTGTTACTCGGTGTCAAGGTGTGTTAGACCATGGATTAAACTTACACCGGAATATCCCTTTAAAGGAAAAGATAAAGAAATACAGTACAGTAACCCCTGAAAAGCAACATTATGTAGGAATTGGTATTCTGTATGATTTTTATAGGCTTAATAAAAGGTGAACTTCCCCTGTACTTACTAACTCCTCACTGTCACCTTGAACTATTTCAACAGGCCACGGGACATTAATTCAAGCTAAAGTTCTTATCACGATGCTCTTATTTCAGCTGAAACTCCCCACAGGACTCAAAGAAACAATGCACACTACAATTTGCCGCCAGAGGAAAAGGTAATTACGGGTTAGCCCGACTTAACGATGCAATAAAGGGGTACAAATGCTAAATACTTGTTAGCTTAATGCCCGTATAATTACCAACTAAACCCTCTTATTCTGCACAAATTTGACCCAATACTTTGCAGTCGTTCCCAACAATTCTCCTCCTGCGGCTCGTCATTGTTCTGATTCCTCTCATCGGTAAATTAAAGGGTTAAAATAAAAAAATAACTGTATGAATGACCCCGAACAAGACAAAAAAACACACAGGATCAATTAGTCATCACACATATTTTTAACAAGTTCTTCGTCAGCCAGTGTCTTTACCTGCTTCTTCCTTCTGAGGGGGCTGGAGCTTTTCCCAGCATGCTTGGCAGCCTCAGCATGTGCATGCATATTAAGTCCATGGCTCATTTCCCGCTCAGTACAGCAAAATGGGAGAGCTGGGAAATATGGATGACAAATAATAATCCAGTATTTGTGAGCCTTGATGAAATGAGCGGCTCGCACAAAGAGATTCTTGTAAACAGAACAATAATTTAGACTAGCCAGCCTTTATTAAAAACGCTATTAGATATGACCAGGCTGGTGCAAACACCTCATTCACAGGAGGCTATTAGCATATTTATTACGTTTTGAGGAGAAAAAATCGTGATTATAATGAAAATGTATATTAGAAATTATCTTAGTTTTGGCACAATGTCTGTAGATCACTTCTCTGTGCTGCTGTGACTCGATGTTCTTGTCAAACTGATGGAAAATCAAGACGAGAAGTTCTGTTCTGATCCGTGTTGAGTCCTCAGACGGTCATCATGTACAGCAGGAGTGACCCTGTGAAGAGAGACGAGTCCGTTAACGTGAAAAATAACTTCTCGAATTCACACAAATGACAGTTTTACAAGGAATAAAGATAATTCGGTCACAGCTGGGCTTAATTTCCCAGATAATGTGTTTGGAATTAGTGCTGCAATAAAGAGGGAAAGTGATTTTCATACGTCAAAACTGTCTTTTTCTTTCCACTTTGTGTAATCTGAACAAACATTCAGCGTCACCGCGGCTCGTTAGCGCTCCGTCCTCCCTTAACTGTGAACTCTTTGATGATAGTAACCTCATTATTTAATCTAATGAGAGAAAAAGTCCATAAAGTGAATTATAAATTTGTGCAGCGAAGCCTTGTGTGTTTTTTTTTTTTAAACTTTCCAACCCTCATTAGTTATCTCACAACTTACTGACTTATCGTTTGACCCTTTCGTAGAAGGGCGCTGGAAGAAACCGCAGAACTGTATGAAATATTAATATGAACTAATACATAATACATCACTGACGGTTTGCATTTTTTCTGCAGAATTAAGCCGCGCTCCGTCAGAACGGCCTGTCAGGTGATCAAATAGCTTCGGCGCACACCTGTCAGGCATCAGGTGAGCGCGTTTACTTTTGCAGTCGTCAACTTTTTAGCTTTGCCGGAGAAAATACCGGTTGCACAGCGTGAAGGCTGAAGGCAAACGGCACCATCTGTGTGGAGATTCATTTCCTGTAAGCTTAGCTTTCACTGTGCCATACGGTTCTGCCGCCGGGCTGGAAAGTGAAGGCATCATTATGGCACAAAGGAAGCACATCTGCCATCAAGACAGGAAGAGGCATTGTTTTCACCGGACACTATCCTCAGGTAACAACTGGAAACTCCACACCGCAAACGAGAAAAACTGTGCTGATGGAGGAGGCAAAGATGGTGAAGTGGGAAGGTGATGGACTCTGTTCTGTTTCGCTCACATCCGGTGACATGAGACAGTTTCAAAAACCAGCTTTCTTTCAGCTAGATCAGTTCATATGCTGATTGAAAGTAAGGTGAAGTCCACAAATCATTTCTGGAGCTTCACAGCAAAACAGGATTGCAGCAAAAAAAAAGAAACACATAGAGCTCGTCTGATGAAATCCAAGTCTCTGGAAGCCCCAAGATCCCATATTTAGTATGAAAAGACACTATTTACACCCCTGACAGTGCAGTCAGTTTAGAAGCTACAGTGAAGATTTAATCTTGTCCATTGGAACTTGAACGTGTGGGAATAAAAATACATGTTAAAACAACTGAAGGTGTATAGGGGCTTGGGTTTTAAGGGATTCAGTCAGATAAACCTGCAGCCGTCCGGCTATTTGTAAGGCAAGTAACAAGAAAAGCGATGATGCAGGTAGCTGAGCTGACTGGTGAGTTTTGTGGTCGCTCAACTGGGCTGAAGAACGAACAGAAGTTCCCTCATCTAGAATGAAATGAGGCAGCAAGGAAATCTAAAGCCCCGTTTACACGAAGGGAAAACGCAGATATTTCCAGGCGGTTTGGCCTCTCATTTACACGAAAACCCCGTTTTTATCACAGAAAACGATTATTTCTAAAAACTCCGGGCAAAGTGGAGAATTTGGAAAACTCCGGTTATGTGTTGTCGTGTCAGCTGGGAGAAACGGGGTTTTAGGTTCTCACGCTCATTAGGCTATGCGCCAGAAAATGCTTAACGTCATGCGAGCGTTATTTTGAAAGGAACAGGAAGTCGCTCGTGTTATTCGTTGTTGTTGATTCTGAGGATTCTGATTGGCTCGCAGGGCTTTATCCTTCTCCCTACACTGCCGCCCAGAGGTTTGGCAGAGTTATAATGGCGCTCGACGGCGTATTTATGCGGGTTGATGTAAATGACAACTTTTTTGAAAACGATGTTGTGTGCACGATGTTATTTTTGAAAACGGAGGGGGGGAAATATTCGTTTTTCTAAATACCCTGCTATGTAGCTTGTGAATATTCTCATTCATCCAGGTCATAGTTATCTCAAGGAAATTGAATCGAAAGCAACTGGATTTGGTTTTTGTCTTGAAGACGTTTCACCTCTCATCCAAGAGACTTCATCAGTTCCTGCTCGCTTGACTAGGCTGAGACTAGTCCGAAACTAGTCTCAGCCTAGTCAAGGGAGCAGGAACTGATGAAGCCTCTTGGATGAGAGGTGAAACGTCTTCAAGACAAAAACCAAATCCAGTTGCTTTCGATTCAATTTCCTTGAGTTACCCTGCTATGTATAAACGTGGACTTAGTAGAGGCCTAAACAGACCACAGACCCGCCTCTCTTTAAGTCTTCACAAAAGGGGCGTCGTCACACCCTGATTGGCTGAGAGAGGAGTCAATCAGGAGTCAGTCTGCACACAGGTGATCTGAATCCACTGCAGTCAGTCCGGAGGGATTCTGAGATTTCAGCCCAAAACAAACAGAAAAGACTAGCGACGTCTGTCACAGTGGGACTGCTGCAGACGACTTGTAAAATCAATTTGGATCACGCTTAAAGAGCTACAAGGAGCATTTTATGTTTTGTTTTCAGTCCCCATCTACTTCAGTTGTTCATGAAAATGAAACTGCTGCAACACGGATTCACTGTGAAGCTCCAGAGATGTTTTGTGGACGATGAAACTTCACCTGACTTTCCATCAGCATGACGGTGAGTAGATAATGACTGAATTTTATCATTTTTGGGCGAACTTGTGGAGTATTGTTTGCTCACAGTGTTTGTTTGTTTGAGAGCTGAGTGTTCAAATGATGGATTTGCATTATATTGTCAGAAAATCCTGTTTTTGTATATTCTTGTTCGGGTGTTTGTTCACAACCATGCAGCAGTAATAAATCACAATAAGGTCACATGAACAGAATTGAGACAACAAGGCGTCTTTCGGCATCATAAATCAGCAACATTTATTTCCACTTTTTTTTTTTTTTATACATTAAACGTGCATATCAATAAAACTAAAATTGATCATATAAATACCTCTACTGTAATACTGTTACAATAAATATGGCTCTACAAGATTTCTAGGTTAAATAAAAACAAACGTCATATCAACTTGCTGTGCGACACAAGGAGACGCTCAGGAAATACTGTACATGTCTTCGCTTTCAGCACTTCCACACGTGATCAACCTGGTGATTGTGCTGTGATCTGATCTGATCGGGACCCAATAACCCTTCCTGCAGTCGTCTGTCGTCTGTAAAGTGGCATCTCCCGCTGTGCTTTTTCTCTAAAGGTGAACGTCACAGTGTCGGCGTGACGGATGACAGGTTAGAAAAACTGGTGTCGTTATCGTATCCGCGCTTTTTTTCTGATAGTTCTGTCATGAACACCGGTGACACTCGCGGAGTCGACGACGATAAAAGTGGCACGCCTTTCGCCAATTTCGCCAACACACACTCACCACACACACACACACACACACAAATCATAAATGTGAGTTAATACATCATAGTACGAGTTTTAAAATGGGCACTCTGCTCCATTATGTAAAAAAAAAGAAAAGAAAAAAGTAAAAGAAGGCATTTTTTAAACCCTGGCGATGTTGACTGAGGGAGCGTCGTTGGGGGGGAAAAGGGGACCAGGCAGTGAAAAGATTTATGTCACAGCTGTGATTCACATGTACAGGAACACGTCAACACGTCAACAGCCATGTCAAAAATATTACATACAGTACTTTTTTTTTGAAAAAAGATTACCAAGAAACTCTTTTTTTAAAATCTGATTTTAACGTGCAAAAAATTAAACACACCTACTCGTTCACAAAACTCCCACGCACGATGTTCATCTTTTACATGGTACACAATGAGTAAGTTAATGTATAGATCGAGTAATAAATATCAACACACGTTTATATGTTTCGCACGTCGCTTCAGCCTTCGGTAATGCCGTTCCCGTGTAAAATGTCACGTATAATGTCGTCCCATGCGCCGTCTTTAATCTTGTGCTTTTCCTTAACACTGAATAACTCAAATAATTGTCCACACAGAGAGAGAGAGAGAGAGAGAGAGAGAGAGAGGACGTGATGCCAGAAGTTTGTTTTTTTAAACGTGTCAAGTGACGGAAGGTATGGATTCTGATAGCGATGGTTAGATAAATGTCCCGTGAAACGTAACGTTTAAAAAGGAAGAGAAGTTGAGGTTCAATTTTCAGTGGCTAAAGCTATACTTCACAGCATAGTGGGGGTGGTGGTAGCAAAGTTCCAAAGTCTGACGGTTTTTAAAGTCAATCAGATATTGTGCGGTATCAATAATAACTAATGATACAAATAGTTATAAACCTTTTTGTTGAAAATAGACAAAAAACAGAGAGGAAACACATTCGGCGGACTGTAAAAACAAGGAGAGGAGCCGTGTGTCAGTTTTTAGAAGCCAGGCACGTGGCAGTACGCCTCCAGCGACGACAACAGGATGTAGACGAACCAGAGGCTCAGGAACAAAAAGAAGGTGATGAGCTTGGGTGTCCGTGGGCCGCCGAGCTCGCCGCCCGACACGCTGGGACGCCGGCGGTAGAGCAGCACCAGCACGCACACCAGCGCCATGACGGTGAAGAGGGTGACGGAGAAGGCCAGCGAGCCCGGGTCCACCTTGAACACCTTGCCTTTGGTGTGCCAGTAGACGGACGCGATGGTCCACGCCACGCCGATGCCCAGGAAGACGTTCACCGCGTTGCTGCCCGTCACGTTGCCGATGGAGGCGTCGGCGTATTGATCCTGGATGGCAGCCACTTTACTCGCAAACGTGTCTGTGGAGGGAAGAGAGGAATGAATGAAGCGTAAATGTAAGAAACAAGACATCTACCAGGGTGTGTAGAGGAAACAAGAAGAAGAATTTATTGGAGATTTCCGGGTTGTGAAACTTTCCTTTGGTGTTTTTCTATTTGGTAATGTTGGAAAGTTCAAGTTAAAGGTCCAATGTACAGAATAATCAGAATTATGGTTAATAAGGAATCAAAATTATGTGTTCATTAGTTCATAATCACCTGAAACTGACAACTTGTTTCTACAGTAGCCCAGAATGGACAAACGAACCACTGGCTTTCGAGAGGGCCTTTCATGTTATTAGTGAGGTGTGGGGGGTATTTAGTTGGTTGCAGTCTAAAGGCCGGCACACACCGGCTAAAACGTCGGATGTCTGAAGCGTTAGGAGAGAGTTGGACGAGTTCAGGAGCTGCTCTGTTAGGTGTGTTCAGCTGCGTCTGATCCGACTGAACATGCAAAGTCGGCCGTCTGAGGTTGGACGCCGTCGGATACTCTGATTGGTTGTTAGCTAGCTGTTCAGTGACCGTTCTGATTGGCGGTGTGCCAGCGAATCAGCGCGGCGTGTGGGAGGGGCGGCGGAAGTGACGATGGTAAACAAACCACATAAACAGAGACGGCACAGAGTTACAAACAACACTTCACCGTTCGTTATTTTGGGGATAAACCAGCGTATGTTTGGAAGCCATGGCTGTGTGGACCGAGGACTTTGAGGAGCAGCTGGCTGCCCTGGTGGAAGAGAGACCACCGTAATACGACATCACACAAGTAATGCCGAGCTAACACTGTGTGTGCTTTGTTTTGATAAGCTACGGTCCGCACTCCGCTCTGTCATTTCCTGTTTTCATGTTTTGGGTTACTGGCACGAGACTAGCGCCACCCGATGTTTAGGAGACTTATTGCATTTCACGCAGGCACAGAACGTATACGCTGCTGTGTAGCCGGGGCGGTGTGTTTCAATGTGACTTTTCTGCTGAACGGATCCGACGGAGTGGTCGGATAAGGAAGTCGGCCTTGGGCGGTGTGTGTGGGCCTTAAGCCTTCGCTGTCATTAAATGCTATTCATGTTGGCTGTAAGCAAGCGACAGCCGCTGGCGCCTGCAGTTCTGTTTTGTGTTCACTTCAGCCTCTGACTAAAGTCAGCACTCACCAGAGACTAACGAATGACGCGAGGTGAACTCAGCATCTCTCTCCTTGCTAACAAAGCTAGCGCGCCAGCCTCTGCTAGCTCGGCGGCTTCCAGCTAGGTGGACGTGTTTCTAGTAACCGGGCTTCCTTCGGCTCACCTCAGCTCCGCCCACGCTTCATCTCTTGGCCCACTGTTGGATTAGCTGCAGCTAAGCGGAGTCAGGCGGCGCCAAGATGGCAACGGCTGGATCCGCCCACACCGAGATTTACATACGGCTCTCCAGAAACATATGGGTGAGATCACCCGGGCTCCTTCTGCTGTTTTTATAACAGTCAGTGTGTCTGACATACAGAGAAATACACTCGCTTTCTGGTGTAGAGTTGGACAAAGATTAGACTAATATATGAGCTTTGTTGCTTGCTAAGCTAAAGGCAGCTGAAGACGACTGTTTGGTGGGTCGAGCAGCGAGCTGTCAGTCATGGTGACATGTTAGCTGGCGTGCTGTTAGCTGACAGAGCTCGACTCTGAACAGGTAACGAGCCGAGACTGTGTCCAATCAAGAAATCGTCTTGATCTGTAAAACGGCAAATTTGTAATTTTTAAATGACGCCATTTCCTGTATTCTGGTTCCTTTAAACAGGTGGATTTATACTTTTATCTGGATAAACTAGCATGAGAAAAAAATGATGGATACATTTGTAGTTTCATCCGGATCTCATATTTGAAGATATTAAAAAGCTAAAAGTACAGAAATTAATTTGATGACTTATTACATTATATATATTACAGCTCAAGGATGAAAATGTCTGATTATTACTCCATTACTTCCGTTATTTTCCCTGTCAGCTCTCGATAATAAGAACTGAGCATTCCATGGAGTAATAATCAGACATTTTCATCCTTGAGCTGCTGAAATCTACTGCACTCGGTAATCGACTCGTCAGGGCTTCCCCACACAGGCAGGCTGCTGGAGGAGAGGGTGAGTTGTGCTGTGTTTTTAATACAAATCCGGCAAAGCTAGCAGATGTTTGATGCTTCGTACTGTGTGCTGGGACTGTACATGTACTGTTGCTGAAGTTTGGTGCTGTTCTCACCATTAATTGTGGCTTTTTGATGGCGGTTTCTAGTTGGAGACATAAGCTGCAGTGTATTGTTATCGTGCGGTCTTTTCTGAGGTTGCTAAAACTAGTAACACGGTGTGTTAGACCATGGATTAAACTTACACCGGAATATCCCTTTAAGGGGGTTTGGTGCCTTTGCTGTTCTTTACTGAATACATTTGATAACCTCATGTAGTTATCAGGAGCACTGCAGTAACAGTTAAAAGATTTAGAGATGATAATAAAAACATAACAGCAGCTAAAGCTCCTCCGCTGATGCCCTCCACTCTTCATTCCATTCCTTTCTTTCTCTCCCTTTCCTTTCGTCTCTTTTGTCTTGTTTCCCTTCTTCCGACCTCGTATTCTGTCTGTGCTCAAGGCTTTTTGTGTTGACAGTGCGTGACCAACCTGAACTCGGCTTAAACTACATCACAGCAAATGTAGAAAAAAGGTTAATGTGCTCTGATACGGCCGCCTACCTGTGGATGATCAACCTCTAACTTATTCATGTGAGGCCATTTCCAGCACAACAAATCTGCAAACTTAGAGGAGAGTGTGTGTGTGTGTGTGTGTGTGTGTGTGTGTGAGGCTATAAACTGTGAAGAAACTAATTTTCATATTCTCATTTGTGTATCTCTGTGGCATTGTTCAGCCCTCAGTGAAGTGGGAATACAATTAAGCAGCACAGAGAAAACAAACAATCGAGACGGCGCTCTCTTTAGTTTTACAGCGTTGTTAACGCTCAGGGCCGAAGCTCCGGGGAGATTCACCGACAGCGCAGGTTGAGACGGAGGTTACACAAAGTCTCCCCGAGCAGCTGCTGAGGAAAACCCCAGAGGAAACTCGGGGCTCGTCCGCTGTTAAAGAGCCGACAGACACCACAGACGCCCACCTGGAACGGAGGTGCCGAGGGCCACGAACACCACGGCGGTGACGGAGTCTTTGAGGCCGACGGTGCAGCCGAAGTGAGAGGCCAGGTCGCCGGTCACAGCCGTCAGCACGCCGATGAGGGAGATGGAGACGAAGAAGCAGGCCCAGCCGTTCCAGTACTCGGTGGGCGGGACGAAAGCGAAGAGGACCTTCCAGAAGACCGTCAGGAAGTGCATGATGTAATCGAAGCAGGACGGCAGGCGCTCTTCCCCGCTCTCTTCCTCGTCGTCGTCACCTGGAACAGACAGAGTAGATGAATGAAGGCCTGCAGACCTGACTCTCTGAGACCACATCCTGAGGAAAGACAGCTGAATTAGACGCTCAGTATCATCTCAGTTCAGAAATGACACATAATCATGAAAAAGGTGCACAAACAAACTCAGCTAACATCTCAGACTGCAGCATCCAGCCGAGACGGCCGCGTTTACGCCGCCTGACGAGTGTGTGGGAGTTAACCTTTTCAAATCATTACATTAAATCGGTAAATATAGCTCTGACTCACTATATGAGACGTACATACAGGCCGGAAGCGCGCTTTCTATTTATATATAGGACGCTCGCTGCATGAAGATCTGAAGCGAACTCGACCACAGAGAGAGAAAAATGAGAGAAATGAGCGTATTAGCAAAAAAATGCTTCGTGCTCTGGTGCACATCTAAAAAGGTTCACAAAGCTAAGTGAATGGCTTTTTTTGAAAGGGCAAAATAAAAAGGGTTCGCCATACCTCGTACATCTACCTAAATTCTTCAGAGCCATTAATTGACCAAGCAGAGCTGGCTTAGTTTCGTTTTTTTTCTGGTGAGCCACGAGAGGAATTCACCACATCGTGCACTTTTTATGAAACTGGATTAAAAAGCTGCAGCAGACGAGCGCAGAATGCCAAAATATTTCATGACAGGCTGTGTTTTGTGTGAGCTCTTTCATCCATTATTGGTTAAATTAGGCTTTTTAAAAAAAAATTCAGTCAATGTCAAACGAAGGCATTTTATTAAAAAGAAGAAAAAAAGAAGCTCGACAGCTGAGCTGCAGAGACGCAGCTGGTGGGATCGAGATCCGGCTGCAGGCTCAATCTTCCTCAGGTCCGGTCACAGAGGGATGAACCGATGAGACATTTCAGGATGCCGCGACTCACCTGCGCTGACAGTGACGGCGCTAACAAACTGCTCCCTCCAGCTGCTGCTCCCCACCACCAGAGCCAGGTTCGTCTTCTTGATCAGCTTGTCCACCGTGCTCTGCAGAGACACAGACGGCAGAAGGAAACTCACCTATTTTACCTTTTTTAAATAACAGCTACAGAATCATTTTAATGCAACGCTCACCTGCACCGTGTAACCAACTAATGCCGTTTTTCCACCGACAGTACCAGCTCGCCTCGCCTCGACTTAGCTCGCCTTTTTTGCGTTCCCATTACTGAAATCTGGTACCTGGTACCTGCTAAAGTGGCGCTTTTTTAGTATCACCTCCGTATAAGTTCCAACTGAGCTGAGCTGATACTTCTGTGTGACGTAAGCTGGCAGCCGGCCACTGATTGGACAGAGAGCGACGCCACTTGACGACTCATGACGAGCGCGACGTCCGAGCCTGACACCCGCTACCTTTAAAAACTAGCATCTGCGTTCAGTCAACATAGCGATTACATGGAAGGAACAACGCGCAGGAACACGGCGTGGACCGTGGCAGAGGTGGAGACGCTCCTGAGTGTTGTCGCTGAAGACGCATCCAGAACGAGCTTGATGGTGCGACAAGAAATGAAAAGGTGGACGTGTTTTGCTTAGCCCACAGCTAGCCCTGTTTATGTGTCGCGTGGATAAGTACGTCACTGATGACGACCCACCCACGTTGATGACGACCCGCCCACGTTGATGACGACCCGCCCACGTTGATGACGACCCGCCCACGTTGATGACGACCCGCCCACGCTGAAGAGATACTAATTCTAGATGGAAACGCAACGCGTCTGAAACCAAACCAAGTAGAGCCACGCTAAGCCGAGGCGAGGCGAGCTGGTACTGTCGGTGGAAAAACGGCATTAGTCTTTGAAATCGGATCATATTTTATGGAGAAAATGTTTTCTGGTTTTCCCGTCGACGTCCTTTCAGCTGCTCTACCTCAACTCTCTGCGATTTTACGGGCTCTCCTGATGGACAGACGCTCTACTTGCTGCTCCATCCGCTAACTGTAGTGGCTGTTAGCTAGTTAGCTCAGTTAGCCATGCAGCTATCTGACTGCCCGGGACCAGATGCTGATGGTGGAAGCTAAGAAGAGCAAAAAGTGAGCGAGCAAAAGGCCTTCAGTTGTTGGACAAGTAAGCAATATTTGAAGTTTTTGGTCGTACGTAAGGTATTTTCACATGCAATCATGTCTGTATTTATGACAGTGAGCTGCCATCAAGACAGGTAGGGCCGCCAAACCGCAAATCTTACATAATGATACTTTAAGGTACAATCAAATGTGTCCCTCCTCCCGTCACTGGTGCACAATGAGTCACCAAAACAGATGCAGGGGAGCACAAAACCCCGCGATCCCTCAGGATACAAAGGCACAGAGCCAGCATAAAGCTGCCTTACGCCAGTGCAGAAAGAAGAGCTGCAAGTATCAGCACATGAAACTGGAGCCCCGAGTATCAGTGCAATATCATATTACAGCTCAGAATTGGTCTTAAAGGGGCGCACGACCAGTATTTCAGTTCAGAAAGAAGATTACCGCGCAAAATTGGAAAATGTCGTCGGTGGCTCTGACAGGAGTCTTGTCACGGTGATGTTATCGGGGTTATCTCGGTCTGCGTTCCAGCAAAAAATGGGGGTCGGAGGGGCTGCAGACTTTAAAATACATGGATATTTAAGAGGCGGCGAGCGTGTTCTGATAGACATCCCTGAGCTGTGTTATGGGGGAGCATGGATCCAGGATATCTTTCGCCTCTGCTGCATCGATTGTGAGCATTTTTGTTTTGATCCGTCTCCAAAAACCAAAACCTTTGCCTTTTTTTTACGGACGTGAAATGCAAAATCTACGTTGTAATCATTCGGAGGCTGCAGTGTGGCTGAATGAGAGGATTTTCATCAACATATTTGACTTTTGATGAAATGACGAGCGAGCGTCTCCACTGGCGGAGCACGCCACTAATAATTTATCACACATTCCCCGTTAAATATTCATCTCCGACAGTCATACCCAAAATATTGTGATATAACCAATATTGGTCTGAAAATAGCTGTTGTGTGTTTCGATCTTTGACCAAAAGCTGCAGGAGTTCAGCTGTGGATGCTCCTGTGGGAGACGAGGCGAAGCTACATGCTATAAAATAAGTTGACCTTTACTTGCCGCTAAATTATTAAATAGTTAATAGTTCCCTGTGTGTTTTTATTATAAAGTGTCGTCGTTACACAGATTGTTTTTGTGCCTCAGTCCGCCACCGCCTGCACCTCTAACTGAAACAATAGTCCTCACTGGGGAGATAATGTCATGTGTGATATAGTTTACCTTGAATTCATACGACTCCTCGATCACCACCTCCAGCTTGGTGTGCTCGCCCAGACAGGGGCAGCCCATCTTTGACACGTCCTCCGGCTCCATCTTTGTCTTGTTGTCGTTGGTGTCTCCTATTAACGGTCACAAGTTACATTAGGATTGTCAGATTCATTTCAGGTAGTTTTTATGAAATTGTACTTTAAGTATTCCATCATTTCTAACAAGCTTTGTGTACGTATGCATCTAAAAACCGCTGTGTGACCTACTCGAGTTTGATTATCGTGTCGCTGTGACAGATATAGCCACGCCTGTCATAAAATCAGGGATCAGAATCTGATTACAAAATGCTCGAGGTGCCCTTCATATAAATACTGATATCAGTTATAATAACTGCTCGCATTTATATGGGCCAAGGGTGCTTAAAGGGATATTCCGGTGTAAATTTAATCCATGGTCTAACACACCGTGACACCGAGTAAGACTCCCCTCGAGAGGTCAAGTTAGCTGACCGCTAGCTTAGCTAGTTTTAGCAACCTCAGAAAAGACCGCACGAATAACAATACACTGCAGCTTATGTCTCCAACTAGAAACCGCCATCAAAAAGCCACAATTAATGGTGAGAACAGCACCAAACTTCAGCAACAGTACATGTACAGTCCCAGCACACAGTACGAAGCATCAAACATCTGCTAGCTTTGCTGGATTTGTATTGAAAACACAGCACAACTCTCCCTCTCCTCCAGCAGCCTGCCTGTGTGGGGAAGCCCTGACGAGTCGATTACCGAGTGCAGTAGATTTCTGGAGCTCATGGAAGAAATGTCTGATTATTACTCCATTGACTGCTCCGTTCTTATTCCCTGTCAGCTCGCAGGAATAAGAACGTGAGCATTCCATGGAGTAATAATCAGACATTTTCATCCTTGAGCTGCGGAAATCTACTGCACTCGGTAATCGACTCGTCAGGGCTTCCACACACAGGCAGGCTGCTGGAGGAGAGGGTGAGTTGAGCTGTGCTTTTAATACAAATCCAGCAAAGCTAGCAGATGTTTGATGCTTCGTACTGTGTGCTGGGACTGTACATGTACTGTTGCTGAAGTTTGGTGCTGTTCTCACCATTAATTGTGGCTTTTTGATGGCGGTTTCTAGTTGGAGACATAAGCTGCAGTGTATTGTTATCGTGCGGTCTTTTCTGAGGTTGCTAAAACTAGCTAAGCTAGCGGTCAGCTAACTTGACCTCTCGAGGGGGAGTCTTACTCGGTGTCAAGGTGTGTTAGACCATGGATTAAACTTACACCGGAATATCCCTTTAACACACAGGGAGGGAGACAAAATACCAAATCTGGAATTATATTTTTATTTTCCTTTGTAATGTCAGAAAATATGATTAATGTGCAGATTTGTGAAGAAAGTAGACGAATGCAAGAAAATTATAAATTAGCTCAATTGGCCCCTTTCCCCCCTTTTTAGCTCCAATCTTAATTTAATTGTTTCATCCCAAGATATTTTAAAGGGCATCATAAAACTTGGCCATGAGACACCGGAGGGACTGAAAGCATCACATCTAATACCGCCGAGTCGCCCCGGAGTAATTTGTCTCAATGGATACAAACTGCTTTTGCACAAGAATTTAAATAAAATATAAAGGGAAGAGTGGAAGCGATGCAATATGCATTTTGAGCCGGGAAAAAAAAAAATAATGAGGGAAAAGAAATCAGTCCGCCGTGTCCTCAGCTCACCGTGTCTCTGTCCCACCTCCAGCAGGATGGGCTCCTCCAACACGATCAAGAAACACTTGTTCTTCTCGTACTCCTCGTCGTCGATGATCTTCACATTCAGCAGCTTCCTGGAAAAGCACGAAGGGTTGAAGGAACAACGGAGAGAGAAAGGACGAGGGCCAAACAGAGATGGATGAATCAACATCGGTAGCGTTTCAATATGAGTAAACCTGCGTTTGTTGCCGAAATTAAATCACAAAACAGATCCCGGGCGACCGATGAGAGCGGTTTGTGTGCTTTCGATATATAAAAACAGCGTAGCCAAGAGGTAGACTGCCTACACAATGAATCAGGGCTGTTAGATAAGAAGATGGAAGCTGGAGATTTTGTTAACAGATTTAACAAATGTAGTACAGAAAACATTATATATTTCCCAGCACCCCACAAGAGGGCGGACTCCTTCTACGCCATTAATTCCATTAGAGCACAAGAGATGTAGTGAGATGGCCCACACCCCTCCCACACACTCCAAGTTATAAGTCATATTATCTGGTTCTCCTGTGGAAATGAAGCGCCTCCTGTATATGAAGGGAGACTCTTATTTAAAACGTAAAGATCCGAGCGCCGACAGAAAAAAAAACACGTGAGGATGTCGAACTGTGACCGACATATTCGCCTCAACCCCGCTTCGTTCTCCTACACTGTCACAGCGAGTCTTTCTCTGCCTCTCTCTCTCTCTCTCTCTCTCCATCTCCCTAATGATATGTGGGTGGCTTGTCTATTTCTGTCTACACTTATACACTCAGGATTCAACAACATGCAGGCAGAGCCGTTTCGCTCGCAAGAAGAGAAGAGAAGTTTATTTTAAACATGAATGGCACGTCATCATCGGCTGTCTAATGTCAGGGCGAGTCACGCCGGTGGGAGCGAAAAAAGGGAATCGCAGTATAGCCTTTTTTTACGATGGATACGAAATAGTTTATCTTTTTAAAACGAGATGTGCGGGAACACAGTAAGTTTCCTTTAAAGCCTTAAAATAAAAAGTGTGATGGTTCAGTTGCTATGAAGCAGCAGCCACTTTGATATTACATCACACTTTTGGGCAGATACTGAACGTCCTGCTTTTTTTTTTGAGCGCGTCGAGCTGCATGCAAACATTTACATTCCTCTCGCCGAAAAAATACAAAGCCAGGAATGAAATGCTTGTCAAAAGGGCAGCAGGGGAGTCGATTCAGAGGCTGAATTAGGCTGATTAGGTGGCAATTTGGAGCTCAACCTCCGAGTCTGATGCTCATTTTGCTCTCATCTCAGACAAAAGGTGCGTGATGATACCACAAAGAAGGGAAATAAATCAAAACTTGACTACGGATTCCAGAGACGACTGAAGTGAGATTAGTTTTGTGAATAACAAGCAACCTGGTTGAATCACCGCTAATGAGCGACCGCCTTGGAAACTGAAAAGATTTGATGCGTACAAAGTAAAGAGCCGTGTGAGTCAACAACAGACTCCATCGAGCATTTTTATCTTAATTTGGGATGTTTGGTCAGTAACCTCATGTCCCTCCTCCTCCTCCTCCTCCTCCTCCTCCTCCTCCTGCTCATTTACGTGTGAATGCAGGATCCTCCTGTTTATCGGCAAAGGCAGAACAGGGAACGCTACCAAACCCGGTGCTCCCGGTGACGGAGGCAAAGGGAAAAGAAACGAAGAAGAAAGGAGTGACGGTGTGGTGATGTAGAGGGAGGAGGGAGGGCAAACTCCGCCTCCAATGCTGTGTCCAGATTTTAATATAACATCTTGGGCTTTAACACGATCTGCTAAAAGGTTGAAAGTATTATTAAAACATTGTAGATTTTTGATTAATTACTCTGAACTTGTAACGACGTCACTGAAGCTCAATGAGGCTGATGGGCGATCAACATACCAAACTACAGTACGGTGAGTAAAAAAGTAAAAAACCAATGGTCACAATAATTATTTTAAAATGACATGGATATCATATTTTAAAAAGTAGGTTCAAAGTATAAAGTTTATATGTATTAATCGATTAATGGCCGATTTTGTTTAAGTCGTTTAACGCTGCTGGACTGCGACAGTCCAAAGGATGTGACTTTGCACGTTCTGGAGTATCTTGTTTCAGCGCCTTTCCCGCTCTGCTAACAGAGAGCAACATTAGCTAACGTTAATTTAGAGTTGGAGTCCGCTAACATAAATTAACGACCGGCTTCCAGCACAAAAATACTTCTACATGGCTTCTCAGATTTTGTAACTGCTCGTCTTGAGGCCTTGCAAGACAAACCAGAAACAGACCAAGATCACTAGCTACTTAGCTAACGAGCTAATAGACTAGTTAATTATTTGGTGGAAAGTTGCTTTCTTGCTCTCTGCTGGTTTAGCTTAGCGTAAAGACTGAAGGAGGAGAGGAAAAGCTTGCACGGCTCCGACCAAATGTAAAAACCTTTTGGCCTCCAGCGCCTCCTGAAGCCGACTAATTAAGACATTATGGGTGTGTTTGTGAACAATCGCTTAGTATGTTCTCCTTTTAGAGCGTCAGACAGGATTTTAGAAGGCATCCTCCTATGAAAACGAAGAGTTGTTCCTGTTCGAACTGTTTCTTGATCTGTCCTGCTATCCTCTACAAATGGCGATCATGTCACAGGTTGTTTGTATTTGTTGTCCAGGCGGCTCCCCTGCTTGTGAGTTTAAAATGGCCTTGGTAAAGAATCGGGTTATCAGGACCGCCCGGTTCTGCTTCCTGAGCCCCCTCGTATCTCTGCAGGTCCATGTAAACTCTCATTACAAGATTCTATCAAGGCAGCAAAGTCCTCGCTTACCGCGTATCACACCTCGCTGTGTACAGCCGTCGCCCGTCTGCCCGCCGGCTTCATTCCTGGGATAGTTTTCTGAGACACCGTGATATCGTATCCGTCACGCACGAATGTGAGGGTGTGGACTTTATTATCTGATCGCTGTTCCACCTGAAACAATCGTAATATCTGCTTGCGTGTGTGGAATACGCTGAGGCTTTTCTCTTTTCTGTCTCACATCCTGATGGACTGCAGAGGAAGTGTATGTTTCATTAACCTGTTCAATAAAAAGCTAAGAAAAGGAGAACTCAGGAGGCGTTGGTGAGACTGTCACCAGACAGCTGTGACCCTTTTTCATTTGGAGTTTCCCTCTCCTCCACATCCTGCGTTGGTTTTGTTAAAGGATGCTCCGGTTTCCTCCCACAGTCAGAAGACGGTCCAGTTAAGTCTTGAGAACTGGAGACTCCAGACTGCCTACAGGTATGAGTGTGAGTGATTTTAAATGCCTCGGTGTTCACCCTGGGAGAGCATCTCTGGCTTTCTACGCTCGGCATGCTGGGATAGTCTCCAGCCCTCCGGAGAGCCCTGACAAAAAAAAAAAACAAAACACGAACGCCAGCCGGGAGAATGAGTGAACGCGTACGTGCTTGACGGCGTGTCAAATGTCCTCAACCGAACGGGGCTCTGCTTTTCAGATACAGAACTATAGATCAAACCTGTGTGTCAGCATCTATGTGCCTTGCTGAAGTGTCCTTGAGCAAAGTATTGAATCTACATGGAAAGCAGCAGCAGCTCCCAGAAATATGTTTCTCATCACGACATTATATCGTCTGGACTGTAATGATTCCTCCAGTTATTATTTACAGGATATTTATATAGGACAAAAGCTCTTTGACACTAATAATGATATACGATCTTTGATAACTTGTGCTTGCAGATATTGTGGGGCAACTAGCCGCGAAGGGCTGCTTAATGATATCTGAACTAATGAGCACCGGGGGGGGGGGAACGAGTGAGATGAGAAGAAATGCAATAAATAGCACAACAAGACTGAAGCCACCGGCTACTTCAGACTGTGCGTCAGATGGTTGAAAAGCGTCCGAAAATGTCCATTTCGGTAATTTTCTGAGAGCGATAATCACATTCGAGTCCATTTCACGCTGCGATTGTTGCCAAATGTGCATCGGCGAGACGAGGAGCCGGGGTTTGAACCCATCTCTGAAGCTCTCACATCTCCAGCCAGGCCGGCGAGTCACTCTGAGTCAACTTGGTGTTTCACAAAACCTTACGTCCAACATCCATCAGTGTTGTGTGCCTGATGTCTCATTACTTGTAACAGGGAGGATTTTTAAACTTTTTTGTGATCGTTGCGCGTCCGTTGCAAGTGTCCTGTGTGAAACCAAAAGTGAAAATGACATCACTTTCACCCAAACTACAATCTTCTCCTAAACCTAACCAAGTAGCTTTGTTGCCTAAACCAAACTGCAACTGAATATTTCTTTAAATACCTGAAGACAATAACTTCACACAAGTCTAAACACACACATCAGAGTCCTGTGAAAGATCCATTGATCCAGTATGTCATGCTAATACTTAGCCTTTGTCCATCTTTATACCATATTACCTGTTTATTTTCTTATTAAACCTGCCCAGTTAGGCGAACCCAAGAGTTTCTGGCAGCTGTGTTTCTCTCAATAATACCATTGTTAGTCACTGTTTTCTTAGCTGAAGCTCCTCAGTATAGCTAGCTGGCTAACTCAAGCTTCTGAGGCTGCACACGGCTACGTGACGGACACGTGGTGTTGAGACGTAGACCCTTTCCTTTAAAGGTACACTGTGTAGTGTTTTAAGTAATTTATTACCTCAAATCAACGTCTTCATTCATAAATAAGTCCTCATTGGTGTAAAATGATCTCTGCCAACAATCTCACTTCTCCTCCTGAGGGAAGAATCACACATTGTGACGTGAAGCAGGAAGTTGGGCGTGAAGAGAAGCAGGGCAGTTTCTGCTTTTCTCCCAAAATCCTCTTCCCGTTTAACATTGGGGCTTATGGGGCAGTTGCTGGAGTTTGTGTCGGTTAGACGCAGATAATTCAAAAACCGTACATCCTCCCGATAAAGTGGACACGTTGCCAGACAGAAGACAAGTGTGGCTACGTTCTTGGAAAATATCACTATTGTAGAGTGAAATCTGTGGCTAGGATCGTCATCTAAAGAAACATTTTCGGAGAGTTTTTTTCAGGCTCCCCCACTCTGCCAGTTGGTGCTGCACGAACATTCCGCAATACACACACATTGAAAATCCTGAATTTTTTCGAAATCACTCACGATCAATTAAGGGTCACCGTTCAAAAACTAAACATCCTAGAAAGAAAGTTCAAATACAACTCAAATAGATAAGACTTGTGCCTACATTTTAAAGTTTGAATGGTGTCTCTAGGTCAAAGTATGCCAGAGCAGGAGATGTTTGAAAAACGTTGATGATTTTGCGACTTTTTTGACCCCGTCCCATTCATTCCTTATGGGAAATTTTTCATACGGAGGCTTCCATGTCCTTCCGCTCTATAAAAAACGATGAACTGGTGAGAGGGACAAAAAGCTCTACGTGGTACAGATAAGGCTAAAGGCGTTTTCACTCAGAGCCAGCGTGACTGTGGAACGGAGAAGGAGCTTAGCCAGACGCGCTCGTCAGCTGCAGTTTGAAGTCTGTTTGAAATAACGTACCTCATCACCCGAAACTAAACTTGATGAAGTGCTGTTTGAAGACACGTTGTTGTCACAGCTTCTTGAATCTTGACACATCCCGCCTGCCGTAGCTCCAACAGGCTCGCAACGCACGTTTGAAAACGCGAGGCGCTAGAGAGCAGTATTCGTTTGAATGCAAAATAAAATTTAACCACTAGATGGGAGAAATAATTCCACAGTGTGTCTTTAAACCCGGCACAGAGATGCATGTCCGGGATAGCTGGAGGTCGCCGTCAGAGCGACAGTGAAAAGTTATTTCACTGGACGGATACAAACCTTTTGACCTGCTGGTGGCGTTGGAGGGGAAAGTCAGAAACAATCTACCGAATAGTCGCCGAGTTATTTCAGTCTGGACCCAAGTGGTGGACCGACCAAGTGACAGACGCTTCCATTCCTGGAGACACACCGCCGGCTAAGAAGCAACAGCCTAATAATATCAAGAGTTACGATGAGACGTGATGAATCGCTGTGAGCATTAAATATGAGATTGGATGTTTCACAACAGGGTGTGAACCTTTTCTCTTCTACCCTGAAAGTGTTTAAACCGTTAACCGAAGCCTCGCTCGGGTTTGTCAGGGAGTTCAGCGCGTTATTGATCCTGACCGCATTAAGTGCGCGAAATAAAGAATATCAAGGTATTGATTCCCCTTTTTTTTCCGAAGTGATCTCCTCACATCTTCTTTTTTATCTCGGCTTATGCAACTGCCCCCGTTATCCACCTCAGCCTCAACTGGTGTGTTAGTGCCACACATTTTGAGGCGCTAAACAAAAACAGATACGAGAGGAAGCATCAAAGGGTCTGTTTGCAGATCTTCCTCCTAATCCGTGCACACTGAAATGTAAAAAAATGGTTCTCTATGTCAAGCCAGTTTTTATTTTGGCTCGGAGGTTCGTGTCTGTACATCATAATCTATTTACTGCAGTGCAGAACTGAGATGGTAAATTATTATTTATCCGCACGCCTGGAATTTAAAACCGTTCTTCCTGGCTCCGTGTCAGAAAGCGTACGAACTTGCCTTTTTCCCTCCTCTTTGGCTCCTCTGCATTCTCAAAACATCGACCGGCACAGACACAAAGACACACAAAGCAGGCGACGCTGTGTCAAACGCACACACATCGGGCTGCCTGGAGGCCTGCTGCCGAGTGTCAGCTCTTTGTCCTGAGCGCCCAGGGAAACACTCGGGTAAGAAAAGCCAGCTCCGTTTGAAGGATGAACTTTGGCAGCCCTGCCGAGCGCCACGGAGCAGAGACACACATTCAACACGGAGCGGTTTGCAAGCTCAGCTGCTCGGAAACACGAATACATGCATAGATACGTACCTACAAAAGCCGAGATGCTGTCAGATGACAACTCGGAGACACACTGATGGGGTTTCGGCTCCATCTTTAACGGGACCGACTGAGCCCTCCAAATTAAACAACCTCATAAAAAATTCAGTCCGACTGGAGCATCTGAGCGGCATAAAGCACGAACAAAATGTCATCTTTTTAGAGAGACTTCTCTTCAGCTGGAAAACTTTGGCCTCGATGACTCGACACAAACTTTGATAAATAGCTTTGTGAGTCAGGTTCGAGATGAACGCTGCCATTTTCCACAGTAAAATGTCTTCTTCTCTGACCTTCTGGCTGCAGGTGTCTTAGATTAAAAACTCATGCTGGCTAAAAAAGATAAGTAAGCTGCTGTGACTTGACCCAAACTGGACCTGGCAACTGTGACTCAAGATCCAAGTGAAATCTCTTTCACTTAAGATCAGAGTGCTCCTGCATTTGACTTTAAAGCAACCTTTACTTTGCAGCTTCAAATTCATATTGATGGCCAGACTGGTGAGAAAGGGAAAATGGTGCCTGTAACCGGTACGAGTGCTGCGGCTGCTCTGCTGATTTACAGATATTTTTGTCGCTAAACTACTCGCTAACTGCTCTAAACTGTCAGTACTGCTGTAGTTGGCACAGTGCTTGACTTCAGTTACATTTCAGGCGTCACGTAACATTAAATACCTAAAAATATGGAGTTGTCAAGCACAAATCAGCAATAACAATCTAACATAATGTCCATTTTAGGGCCATGTAGCCCCCACAAGAATCAGGACACCCTATCGCCTGGGAATGAACGTGCAAAAGAGATGGGTTGGGCTTAAAGGGATATTCCGGTGTAAATTTAATCCATGGTCTAACACACCTTGACACCGAGTAAGACTCCCCCTCGAGAGGTCAAGTTAGCTGACCGCTAGCTTAGCTAGTTTTAGCAACCTCAGAAAAGGCCGCACAATAACAATACACTGCAGCTTATGTCTCCAACTAGAAACCGCCATCAAAAAGCCACAATTAATGGTGAGAACAGCACCAAACTTCAGCAACAGTACATGTACAGTCCCAGCACACAGTACGAAGCATCAAACATCTGCTAGCTTTACTGGATTTGTATTAAAAACACAGCACAACTCACCCTCTCCTCCAGCAGCCTGCCTGTGTGGGGAAGCCCTGACCAGTCGATTACCGAGTGCAGTAGATTTCTGCAGCTCAAGGATGAAAATGTCTGATTATTACTCCATGGAACGCTCAGTTCTTATTTTCTGAGAGCTGACAGGGAAAAGAACGGAACGTTCAATGGAGTAATAATCAGTACATTTTCATCCTTGAGCTGCAGAAATCTACTGCACTCGGTAATCGACTCGTCAGGGCTTCCCCACACAGGCAGGCTGCTGGAGGAGAGGGTGAGTTGAGCTGTGTTTTTAATACAAATCCAGCAAAGCTAGCAGATGTTTGATGCTTCGTACTGTGTGCTGGGACTGTACATGTACTGTTGCTGAAGTTTGGTGCTGTTCTCACCATTAATTGTGGCTTTTTGATGGCGGTTTCTAGTTGGAGACATAAGCTGCAGTGTATTGTTTTCGTGCAGTCTTTTCTGAGGTTGCTAAAACTGGCTAAGCTAGCGATCAGCTAACTTGACCTCTCGAGGGGGAGTCTTACTCGGTGTCAAGGTGTGTTAGACCATGGATTAAACTTACACCGGAATATCCCTTTAATCTCTAACTGTCTTTTAGTCGTTGGAAAGAATTTCGAGAACTAAGAGGCTTCAAGACAGATGCTGAGCTGGACTTCCTGCTGTTGAACTAGTAAGTAGCTAGCTTGCTATGTTTATGTCTTGTTGTACTTGTGCAATGTTTGGCTATGCAAGCAAAATTGTTGATTGCTAGTTTTTGATAATGAGTAATGTAATCACAATAAATGCATATGTATGTTGAATTCATACAACCAACAAATAAGGGCAGCATATCACAAGAGTAACTGCTGCTTACTGTAATCTGTTTACACGTCCATGACTGTTGCTGCTGTTAGCTTGTTAGCTCAGTTAGCCGTGCAGCTTGTGGACTACTGATGGGAGTGTTGGCGTTTAGACCGCTAGCACTAGAAGAAATGTGTTTTCAGGACCGGGGCTAGCTGGTTAGCATGCTAACTTCTGTAGGTATCAGTCGATGTCAAAACTGTTATTTTTTCACATTCTGTTAATAATTTTACTTAATTTTTTTGAATGTTTTAAACCAAAACTCGTACATAATGCACCGTGAAGTCCTTGGTATTCAAAGGAGCGCAGCAGCTGCTGAAGACAGCTTTGGCATTTTCCGCCTATGTTTGGGTTTTCTCCGGTTCTCTGCTGGCAGACTGTGTCGCTCTGCTGTATCTCCACAGTCCTTCCTTTCCTTCCTGCATGGATGGCGACCGTCTGGGGAAGCATGACTCCAGATAATATAAAGTGTGCAGATGCTTGTGTCCCTGTCTGCTTGTTACGGTCAGATGAGCAGAGTCTCGGCTCAGTAGGTGAGGATTTTATCGAATGCTCAGTCTCCGTATGAATGCAGATACAAGCTGCCTGCCTCTCGCTTCACATTGTTAGACTGCACACCGCCGTCTCATTAACCGCAGCTTCTGTAGCTGCCGGCGCTTCGCTGGGAACTTTTGGGACTCCTTTAACCCCTCTTCACTCCCTTTAATTACGTTGGATGCTCGAGAAGCTCTTTTCAGTTTCCCCCTTGCGGAGCGACATTTTGTTTGATGTGGGTTTAAAGTGGGTTAGACACACACACACACACACATAGAGACACACACACACACGGAGAAACACTCTTAAAGACACACACGGACGAAAAAGGTGCAGATAAATGTGCTCAACCGAGCTGACAAACACGGACAAATATATTCAAATCGCACCTGCACTGCACAAAAAAGACAAATGGGGAGATCTGCTTTCTCTTTGACACCATGTATTCACCTGCCTTTCCTCCCACTCAGCCGACCTACACAATACGCCTCCACACAAGCCCTGAAATCCTCCTCGCACAGACGGATTCATCTGACACATTTTTATTCCTTTTGTTTCGTCCTCTGCTCGCTGTAAATCGTTTTTGCGATGCGCTTGATACGGTTGAGGGCATTTTCTTTTTTTAAGCTAAGGAGGAAAAAAAACGCCGCTGCTGTTGATAATTGTCAGGTTTTTTTTTGCTCATCCCCTCATAATAAAAAAACACTACAAGTGCACTCGTCATCCAAACGAACCGTCCACACGGCGTTCAAGAGAAGAGCTGGAAACACATCACACTTTCGCCGCTCTCTCTCTCTGTACCCGTCTTTTTTATCTGCCTCTCTCTGCTGGTGCATCCATGAATCCCTTTTTTGTTGAAGATTATCACACAGGCTTCATCACATGCACCTGTTTCAGCCGCCGCTCAGCTGCCTCATCCCCTCCCTCGCTGCCGTGCAAGTCACCTGTCTTATTTTATTTCCTCTACGCTCCCGTTTGTTTTCTGCTTTGCTCTGCATGACAATGAACTCCCATATAACCTCCAAGAAATTCCCAAATGGCTTCATGTTAATTCATTCACAGAAAGCTTCTTCTTCTTCTTCTTCTTCTTCTCCTTTTTACATCAGCCTCAATGTTTCATTATCTGCCTCACAATTATATCCTCTAATCCTCCCACGTCAGATCTTAAACTTCTCGCTGTGAACGTATCTATGACTCATGAAAATAGTCCTTTTATCTTTACCAGAATAGATAACGTACTGTAATCTAGAAGGACTATTTAACATAACAGCGTGTGGGCTGTGATGTTTGATCAAGCGATGAGAAGCAGCAACAAGACACAACATCGAAGAAGAAGAAGAAGAAGAAGAAGAAGCGTCACTCACATGGTCTCGTCGTTCTGGAACTCCAGCTTGCCGGACACCTCCTCGTAGTCCTCCCCGGCCTTGGCGGTGCTCTCGACGGTGTGGTAGGGCACCGCCACCTTCCCCCTCGCCCCGGACGTCCGGTGAACCTTCACCTGCATGTTGCCGATGCTCTCGCTCACCCTCATGGAGTTATTCTCAAATGTAAAAATGCCAGCGTGGTCGTCATCGTAGATGGTAACCGTGGCGGTGTGAGCGCTGCCCAGCGCCGCCTTCGGAGGGACGTGGGGCGAGAGGCCTACCGTGCTGTTGCTGGAGGTGATGGAGCTCGGCTCCAAGACTGCGACCTCGGCTCGGTGCACGATGCGTGGATTACTAAGGCGAACGTAGAAGTGCTCATCCTCTTCAAAAATGTCATCGTCGATGACGCCGACGGTGAACTCTTTCGTGGTCTCGCCAGGCTTGAAGACCAAAGTACCCTCGGCAAACTCGTAGTCTGATCCGGCGTTGGCAGTCGCGTCCTCTGTGCGGTAATCTACCTGTGGGCCGCAAGCAAAGAACGAGGCTTTATAAAATATTTAGTGGATGGAGTGAAAAATAAAAGTCTGAATTATTAACGTTCTCAACACCTCAAGCTGTTGAAAGACGATTTTTTAAATTGACCCTGAGCGTTTACCATATTTCTATTATTACTTCGTCGTACCTTCACAGTGCAGCCATTTTCTCCTCCGTGCCTGGTGACCGACAGCTTCAGCGAGCCGCAGTTCTCAAAGCACTGGTAGTGAGAGTGCTCGAACTGCAGGTAGATGGTGTTGGGATCCTCCTCTTGACCGCTGGCCTCGTGACAGCTCACCACCTTCCTGGCCTGGTCGGCGGCGTGCTTCTTCAAGATGTTCCCGGCGCCGATCATCATGCGCGTGGCTTGGATGCGATAGAAAGCTCGACTCTTCTGTTGCTGGACCAGCACTTGGTAGTTGGCCATCTCGATCAGCTGCTCCATGTCCTTCTCCGGGTGCCTCTGTTTTAAATCTTTCAGAGTGCGAGCCATCTCCCGTCTGGCTTCTTCTTCTTGATCTTGCTCCGCGCTCATCCCTCCACCTTCCTCCACTCCTTCCAGCATCCCATCCAAAGCCTCTTTGGGATGAGTGTGGGAGTTCACACCCTGGCCGTCCATCTCCAAGTCCATTTTGGTGAACATGGCGTCTCCCTCTGACTCGATGATGATGCCTCGGGTCTTGTCGGCGCGGTAACGCTTATGGACGTACTTGTAGAAGAGCAGGCGGCGGTCCGCAATCCAGGCTTGCAGCACACAGAGCGGGAAGAAGAAGAAAGTGAGGACGGCCTCCCAGACTTGCACCTCCCCGGGCGAGAACACCGACAGGATGAGATACAGCCAGACGTAGGCGAAGATGCTCCAGGCGGCGGTGACGAAAAACACCCGCAGGTGCTTTATCTTGCGCGTTTCGTTCTCCGGCACCACGTAGACGCAGATCGCGATGATGATAAACATGTTGAACGCGGCGCTGCCCACGATGGTGCTGGGACCCAGAGATCCGGCCTCAAAATTATGGCCGACCACTTCGATGACGGACAGCAGGATCTCCGGCGCGGACGAGCCCAGGGCCATCAGGGTCAGGTTGGATACCGTCTCGTTCCAGATGCGCACGGTTGTCGTCGTCGTCTCGCCGTTGGGCTTCTTGATGGTGATCTCCTTCTCCTGAGAGGTGATGACCTCGATAGAAGACATGAAGCGGTCCGCGATGATGGACATGCCCAGGAACATGTAGATGAGGGCTGCGAAGTAGACGATGGCGCGCGCCACCTTGTCGCCCACCGCGGGGTTCTGGGGGTTCCACATGGGCAGCACCACGCCATCAGAGCAGTTGTCTTCGCTGGAGCAGTTGCCCGCCGTGCCGTCGATATCGTCGTGGCCGGCGCTGCCCTGGGAGAAATGGGTGACTCCCGGGAGCAGAACCAGCAGGACGGAGATTAACATACATGGCGTGAAAGACGGCGTGAGATTCAAGATGCGCTTGGGCAGAAACATGGCGGCGGGACGGTGCTCGGAGTCTTCTGATGCCGGAGTTCAATCCACATCACATGTGGAGGTCTATACGAGCCTCTGGAAGAGAAAAAGAACAACACATTCGTGTGGAGGATGAGATCGTCACATTCACTACGTCAAACGTTCTTGAAATAACCTCCACAAGCGAAAGGTTTACATCACAGTCATGCTCTTTTGTATTCAAATGATGTGGGATCCAACCGTTCGCCTGGTCCGAGTTTGGAAAGCCAGAAATATTGGCACCTACTAATAGTTGAGTCATTGGCATTGAACTACCCTGCCACACTCCCACACACGTAATGTGGTCATTCTGAGTGAAGCAGCGGTAGAAACGTTACCCTCTGCACCTGTAGTACTGAGGGAGAAGGTGAGTCAGTCCACCCTGTACTCTCAGGTTGGATAGGAGTCCAAAAATAATCTTCACTGACAAATGTGCATAACAAAAGGAGAAACAGTTGTTCTTAGATAGCTCAGACCTGCTGATAGAAATACTACAAGATTATTCAAAGGAGAGCTCTCTCGTGGAAGTGCCTCTCAAACTCTTTTAATATATTGTTTAATGCTAAAAAGAAAGGTAGTAAACACTTTTTTTTTCCTCTTACGTAAGCTTGTTTAAACTATGTCGGGGGACAACTTAAAATAATTTCACAGTGGTTTTCTTGGCAGCAGCTTGGGCGAAACGATTTTCCGAGAGTACAGCATCGAGGCTGTCCAGAGGATTAACATCTGCATTGGTGTGAAGAGAGAAGGGAGGGGGGGAGAAAAACGCCAAGGAGTGTAATCTGGTGCTTCCTAATTAAAATTTAAAGACCCATCTCCATCTCAAAAGTGGGTTGCCTACCTGCAGCAGAAGAGATGTGACAATGCTTCACATGCTCTCATTGACATGCAGCAAGAGAGGAGAAAGAAAAAAGCTGCAATCTTCCCTCCGACCTGCTTAACAGGAATAACAGGAGCGCACGTTTTCCATCAAGGCTACGTCTGATGGTGAAGCAGCGCGGCGCCGATGAAGAAATTAAGGTGTCATGTTTTTTTGGTTTAGAAATAAATGACAGATTGATTTTGTGCACCAGCTGTATGCAACCTGGTCTGCTGATAATAATAAGATTTGGAGGAAAAAACATCAAGCGAGGTCGGCGCCATTGGACAGCGACTCCTGCCGTTCGGATCACAAGCGATGGAAGAAAACATGTGACCCTCAGAAACGATCGTTGGAATTGTCAGGTTTTTTTTTTCCCTCATCGATCTGAAAGTTGTTTGAAAACGGTGAAAAATGTGGACGAAAGCTCGAGGTGATGTCCTCAAATGTCTCGTTTTTTGCACACAACCGAACACATTCAAGCAGCTGGAATCTGAGAATTTGGCCAAATAATCGATTATCAGGATCAAAAGATCATGTTTTCAGCTCTAGTCTGAATTCAGGAACACAAACAATGCTGCAGAAGTGGCCTCTCGGATGCCCGTCGCACACAGCTGGTGCCCTTTTTACTCCTTTCTCACAACCTTCCCCTCAAATATCCTGCGTCCGCCACTGGTACAAGATCGTATACTTGATGTAAATTGGAGAGGATTGAATATACCACCACACTGTAACAATATAATATGATATGATATGATATGATATTGCCTCCCTCTGGCACACAACCCTGCACAAATTTTGAGTGGGTGACGTTTCTATGGTAAACGCGAGCTCTCCAACTGGTGGGAATACAGGAATAAAACATGTTTTTAGTCAATACTATAGAGACGAGAGCTGACTGCATTTTTTTTTTTTTTAATCTTCTAGTGGTGCCTCACGTTCGCTGTTACATACATTCCTCACTGAAATCAGCAGGTGGCAACAAGCTACCAAACTTCAACGGTGCTCGTTCACCTGAGGAATACAGGATTTTTTTATTTTAACACAACAAACAAAGGCAAAATAAACGTTCACCTTCCTGTGATAAGATGCAAAACCTCCAGCTGGGAATCTCTGCTGATCTTCAACATGAATTTCTTGATTTTAAAAACCCAACAGGACGCCTTTTTACCATTTCACAGTTTGTCATTTAACCTTTCATGATTCCAAACTTCATCCAGAAAAATCGTTAAAAGAAATACCTGACCCACATAGAATTATGAGGATTTAATCCTCAAACGCGTCCCTGTGTGGTAAGCAGAGGTCTCAGGTTGGCAAATAAACACTTGTACATAATGAGTCACACTTTGATGCCGGCGCCCGTTTTGTGAGAGATTTTTTTTTTTGGTTTTCAAATGATGGCAGGCTCAATTTGTAACGAGGCTCCTCATAAATGTCATTTCTTGCTGTCTTGGGAATGAAAAAGTCATGAAAAAAATTAACAAACAAGAAGGAAAGCGACGTGTAAACAGACACCGACTGATGACACGACTTCTCTGAGACCTTGTGTTTGACAAAAGACACGTTTGAAAAGCAAAGAAAAAGCTTTTTTTCGTCTGCGTGCAGCTCTGAGCTCCAGAGCTCGTCACAATGGAGGAAAAAACCAAGACGCTCGTGCAGGAATGTACTTGGACTCCCTATTTTGTGATATTTGCATCACTCACCTGGGTTCAGTTGTCGGTGAGTCAGCTCAGCGTTGGAAGTTGTGGCCTCAGGAGATGAACTTATGGTTCATATCTCTGCTCTGTGGAGAAACACAGGTTATCTAAGAGAGTTTCCACCATCACCATTAAAAAACTAGCAGAACAGATTCAGCAGGAGAAGAAGCTCATTAAAATCCAGATATGTTGGATTAGAAACACAGATAAAGAACCACTGTTGCACACAGGAGACAACTGAACACGTTTGACTGAGACAGCTGGATTATTGCACAGTACAGATGCAGGGAGAGAGAGGAAAAAAGCCGATTATCCCATCAGTAGGCTCTCCGCATGAGGGGACGGATAGACGGGTCCAGTCGGTGCGCACAGCGGTCCTACAGATACTCACAGAAAGCCCTGGATCTCAGCTCAGCTGGACCCTGGTCACAGCGTGGCTTCCCTGCACCAGTTCACCAGAAGAAGACACCCCGTGTGCCATCCAACACGGCGGGCTGGTGTAATGGTGTTGGCTTGTTGCGCTGCTGCTCGTCTCTTTTGGAAATGACGCGTAGCTTTTCCTCCGCTATTTTCCCCCCTTGACAGGTGAACCTACCTCAGCAAACTTAACACTGTGGGGATTAGTTGCTCGTATTAGATCCCCTCTTCTTCTTCTTCTTCTTCTTCCCACCGAGGCGACACCTTCCGCAAGGCTAAGTGGGCTTTTTTCCTCTCTTTCTCCCTCCCCACAAAAAAAACCCACAATGCGTTTTATCCTCTCCAGGCTACGTGCGATTTGTTGATGCGTAAAAATAATAATAAATCACTGACTGACTGTGTCTCGTCTCGTCCCGCTCGCATCAGTCACAAAATTCTTCCCAAACTGTCCAAATTTTCAGGAGTGTTGCTCCTGTCTGAAGAATAAACTGAGTGAGAAAGCTGCTTTTTTTTTTTCTCCTCTCCTGTCTGCGCTGGTTTGCAAAAGAAAAAAAAGAAAAGAATCCAAAACAGGACCGCACATGAGAGTAGGCGTGAATGAATGGTGAAGGATTTGAGAGAGAGAGAGAGAGAGGACGCAGAAGCACAACACGGATCAGGACAAGATGGATATCAAGCAAAGGAGGGATGGTGGCACACAAGAAGAAGAAGAAGAGGAGAAAAAGAGGAGTGTGGTGTTATGCAAATGGAAGTCTTGTCTCTTACTCTGGCGGTGGGCAGCATTGGCACAAGGAGCGATGAGCGAGAGAGCAGTAACACTGCAGAAACAGGGGAGGAGACGTTCACACACAGCGCTACACGCACGGCTCGGTCCTCCCGACTGCGCATCAGGAGTCCAGGATGAATGACCGCCTCACTCACTAAATGATCATAATTTGCTCATTATCGTCATCAGCCACCTGCACACGTAACCTGCTGTCAGCTGAAGGGAAGAGAGGAAGAAGAAGAAGAAAAAAAAAAAGGTGTTAAGACTCGGAAATCTGAGATGCCTGTAGGTGTGTTTGTGGGCTGCTGGTTGGATTTGTTTTATTTATTTTATTTTATTCTGCTGTAGTCTAGATGCTTATAGACAAGAGATGTGGAGGAGATTAAACACACACACTGGAAAGAATAGGTGAATTCATGATAAGCATTACTTATGGGGAGCTTCGGTTAATGATTGTTTTCATTGGGGAAAACAGAAACAACCTAAACTGGGCTAAAAGTCTATAGAGAGCTGAAGCCACGCCCCTTTTCCTTTTCACCTCATGGGATCTTATTCCAGGAAAAACTTTGTGTTTTTCGATCCCGCTTGAATTGTATGTGAATAAGATGTTTTTTGACTTGAGAAAGTTGCAGTTTGTCATAAAACAAATAAAATATAAGACACACCCAACAATTTCATCACTGACGAGAGAAACAACACGTTAACCTTTCACATAACTGCAGTCGTCAATATGAGCAGATTTATTGTGATTTTTATCTTTTTTAGTGGCTTTTCTGTGCAGACTTGGCGGCCATGTTGTGTGTTGAGCGAGACGATGTAGTTCACAGAGCGGTTTCACACAAAACTAGATGATATTTTACTTTAATTCGACAAACTGCGACTTTCTTGACTTTAAAGATTCTCTTTTTAATGGACAAACATCATATGTGTGATTCATGACACAATTCAAGCAGGATTCAAAAAATATTTGTCTCTACATTCACTACCATACATGTTTGTTTGTCTCCAAAATAAGGTCCCTTAAGGTCCTAAAACCTGAAAATAAGTTAACATTTGTCTCAAAGTCAGTGGGGTTTTCAGTTTAAAGCTCTGCAGAACTTGTGTTGGAGCTCGGTCGTCTATTTCTAAGCTAACATCAGCATCAGTCACTTTCTATTAGGGATTACTGAGTCGAGGCACTTGAGAACAAGTATAGAGTCACACTCAGTTGGACTGTTGCAGAAAATTCAACCCAAGTCCTTTACAAAGAAATCCAACAGCATTAAAGAACTTAAAACAACTCGTCCACATGCTTGTATGGGCGACCGAGAGAGACGAGGAAGGTCTCGTTTTTCACGTGGCCACATGTAAACTGCTCAATGCTACATAGAACCAATTTAACGCCTGAAATCAGTTTTGTGGTTAACACAAGCTTAAGATATTTTCTGCAACATGAAATATCACAGTAAAGACCGTTTGTTTGAATTATTGAGCATTTACATAGCTTAAAAAAGACACGTAGAGACGCCACTCTCGCCCAAACATCCTACAGTCTACTCACTCGACCGACTTTAGTTGCAAACTTTGTACCTTGTAGATCAATTTATAATGAAGTGTGCATTGTTTATTGTAATAAACCCATATTAAAGTCATGCAACTGCACTATAGTGTATATAGTATAATAAAGTGTCATTGATTTGTGAAGATTATCCTGCTGAACAGTGTTTGTAAGTATTATGAACTTGTGTTTGCCACTGAGCTTATTTTTGGCGATAATGCAAAATCCAATTTAAAAGTTCCCCGTCGGCTATTTGTCAAGGGAACCGCGGCGATGTTAACTTCCTGGTTAACCTACAAAATAAAAAAAAAATACATCCTCCCTGCGGTGCTCTATTCTCATCACTCACCAGCAAACGAGATTCCAGGACAGGTGAAAAATGGAGGGACATCTTCGCCATCCCAGTCTTAACCACTGGTGTGGTCAAACGAGATAAGGAGTTTGGCCTTCAGGGTGAAGTCGCAGTAAGAGCCACCAATTTTAAACATAAAGGTCAGTCTACTTCTAAGGAGTTCTTCTCAGCCAGGGAAAATGGTTGTAAGATATCTTCTGTAGCTCTGAAAGGGATGTCGTCGTCTTCGTCTTCTTCTTCTTCTTCTTCGAGGCAACAACATTTAGTGGCTGTAGTTATTACAGCTGTAAAGGAAGTCAGCCAGGTAGCATGAATAGCAACAAGGTCTGCATAGGAAGGAGGACTTTCACCCAGGAGACCTGCTGTTCTTGTCCAGTGTGAGAACAGAAGCCAGACTTACTGACATAGTTAAGTTGCCTTGTCCACATTACGTAACTGAAATTATATACGTAACGTGGGTACACTCGTAACGGAAGTGTTCCTAAACCTAACCAAGTAGCTTTACTAGCTGAGCCCAACCGAGGTCCGAGTGCACGAGGAAGGTCCGGTTCGCCTGACGCTGGTACACTGGGAACGGTCATGTATGTTGTTTTTGGAGTCACTGGCAATCGAACAGTGTTTAGATATATGTATGTGTTGACTTTTTAACAGAATGAAAGACTAAGGAAAGATGCGACTGAGTTGCATTATGGGATTTGTAGGATTCAGCTTTTTGGTGGCTAAAAGTCCACTGCTGCACAGACGTTGACCATTGTTTTCTTTTTATAATCTGTCTCACGTGTATCCCAAAGCTTATGCAAGTGCAGAAGTGACAGGCTGGAGTATCTATCTTATGTGGACGTGGCTAAACCTTCATTAATCCAGTTTGTGCCGTTCTGTTCGTAGGCTAAAAAAGCTTTAAGCTGAATCCTGATGTTAGAACACTGACATGCCGACAGGTAGCGTGTCAACAGGCGTGTTTACAATTAATCAATGTAAACATGTTGACCTTTATCATATGACTTCAGCAGATTGTAATTAGTATCCTCACATTCTCTGTTGTACATGTAAAGGTGAGATCAGTTTATCATCCTGCGCTAATCATTGACTCTTCAAGTGTTGAACAACTGACTGACAGAACAACTTCACCAGAGCCACACGGGTAGCAGAGCTAAAAATATAGCTTTCATTTGGATAAAATTCATTTAGTTTTTATTGGTGGATGATTGCCTGTAATAAGGAGTGGAAGCTGTAGATTCCCCCACCTGAAGGGATGATTATCGCAAACCTTAGAGAGGAATAAAAGAGATTAGACTGCGATCCGGAGGAGAGAAAGCACCGGGGGAGGGGACACACCCCCAACATCATGCGGAGGTGCAGCGCATTGGAAACTCAGTTTAATGAGAGGAAGAGTTGTTGCGCTATTACCTGTGGAGATACTTCACATGAAATAAGCCATTTACAGCTTTGTGTTCATACCGTCGTTATACAACACACAATACAGTCGCTCATGAGTAGTCGTCCCACTTGAATTTCTGGCGCATCTGTCCTGCAACGCTGACACACACTGTTCTATCAGAGAACCCCAAAACATAACTCACCCTCGCTGGTGTCAAGTGATCGACCCTCTTATTTGAGTTTTAGGTGTGTGAGTTGCAGCAAAACGTTCAAATGAAATTTGAAGAGGCGCACTCTAACATCAGATTAAATAGGAGTATGAACATAAATAAATAAATGTGATCTTTCAAGTGAAAACACTTACCGACTATTAGCGCTGCTTATCCTTCCTTTTTAATCTTAGCAAGATCTATCTTATATAATACTAAATACCACCACTGTAGCCAGCTTATTCACTAATTGTGAATAGATGAGTGTTGGCAGATGGGGATGTACAGTACAGTATGTTCCTATAGTTTATGAGAGGAGGTGCTGCTCAGTGTAAGCCATGATGCTGATGGGCCCTTCACACGTACAGCGTCACATTGTCTTCAAATGAGCAGATATGTCAGTCACAGACCAGTCAGCTTGAATAATGTCACTATCCATCAGACAGCACCATGGACAGCACCTCAGACCTTCTTCAACACTGAACAATAGATGACAAAATGAGTAACATTAGTTAGAATTGACATACTAGTTATCATTATCCTGCTATAAGATTTATATTTACAGAGTTTGTTTGGTGAAATGTGTAAATTCAATTATATGGGTAATGCTTTGTATCAAGCTCCTTGCAATAAGCACTAGTTAACTGGTAATAAGGCCCCTTTAAGGCCTTAAAAAACGTCTCACAGCCTGGGGAGTGAAGCTGCTCTGTAATCTGGGGAGTGAAGCTGCTCTGTGGTCTGGGGAGTGAAGCTGCTCTGTAGTCTGGGGAGTGAAGCTGCTCCGTGGTCTGGGGAGTGAAGCTGCTCCATGGTCTGGGGAGTGAAGCTGCTCTGTAATCTGGGGAGTGAAGCTGCTCCATAAACTGGGGAGTGAAGCTGCTCCATAAACTGGGGAGTGAAGCTGCTCTGTAATCTGGGGAGTGAAGCTGCTCCATGGTCTGGGGAGTGAAGCTGCTCCGTGGTCTGGGGAGTGAAGCTGCTCCGTGGTCTGGGGAGTGAAGCTGCTCCGTGGTCTGGGGAGTGAAGCTGCTCCGTAAACTGGGGAGTGAAGCTGCTCCGTGGTCTGGGGAGTGAAGCTGCTCCGTAAACTGGGGAGTGAAGCTGCTCTGTGGTCTGGGGAGTGAAGCTGCTCCGTAGTCTGGGGAGTGAAGCTGCTCCGTGGTCTGGGGAGTGAAGCTGCTCCGTGGTCTGGGGAGTGAAGCTGCTCTGTAAACTGGGGAGTGAAGCTGCTCCGTGGTCTGGGGAGTGAAGCTGCTCCGTGGTCTGGGGAGTGAAGCTGCTCCGTGGTCTGGGGAGTGAAGCTGCTCCGTGGTCTGGGGAGTGAAGCTGCTCCGTAATCTGGGGAGTGAAGCTGCTCCGTAATCTGGGGAGTGAAGCTGCTCCGTAGTCTGGGGAGTGAAGCTGCTCCATAAACTGGGGAGTGAAGCTGCTCCGTGGTCTGGGGAGTGAAGCTGCTCCGTAAACTGGGGAGTGAAGCTGCTCCGTAGTCTGGGGAGTGAAGCTGCTCCATAAACTGGGGAGTGAAGCTGCTTCATAAACTGGGGAGTGAAGCTGCTCCGTGGTCTGGGGAGTGAAGCTGCTCTGTAATTTGCGGAGTGAAGCTGCTCCGTGGTCTGGGGAGTGAAGCTGCTCCATAAACTGAGGAGTGAAGCTGCTCCGTGGTCTGGGGAGTGAAGCTGCTCCGTAAACTGAGGAGTGAAGCTGCTCCGTAAACTGAGGAGTGAAGCTGCTCTATAGTCTGGGGAGTGAAGCTGCTCTGTAGTCTGGGGAGTGAAGCTGCTCCGTAGTCTGGGGAGTGAAGCTGCTCCGTGGTCTGGGGAGTGAAGCTGCTCCCTGGTCTGGGGAGTGAAGCTGCTCCGTAAACTGGGGAGTGAAGCTGCTCCGTGGTCTGGGGAGTGAAGCTGCTCCGTAGTCTGGGGAGTGAAGCTGCTCCGTGGTCTGGGGAGTGAAGCTGCTCCGTAAACTGGGGAGTGAAGCTGCTCCGTGGTCTGGGGAGTGAAGCTGCTCCATAAACTGGGGAGTGAAGCTGCTCCATAAACTGGGGAGTGAAGCTGCTCCGTGGTCTGGGGAGTGAAGCTGCTCCATAAACTGGGGAGTGAAGCTGCTCCGTAGTCTGGGGAGTGAAGCTGCTCCGTGGTCTGGGGAGTGAAGCTGCTCCGTGGTCTGGGGAGTGAAGCTGCTCCGTGGTCTGGGGAGTGAAGCTGCTCCGTGGTCTGGGGAGTGAAGCTGCTCCGTGGTCTGGGGAGTGAAGCTGCTCCGTAGTCTGGGGAGTGAAGCTGCTCCGTGGTCTGGGGAGTGAAGCTGCTCCATAAACTGGGGAGTGAAGCTGCTCCGTAAACTGGGGAGTGAAGCTGCTCCATAAACTGGGGAGTGAAGCTGCTCCATAGTCTGGTGGTACAGCAGCAGATACTTCTGTATCTTTTGCCAGATGGCAGCAGGGTGAACAGGCTTTGGCTCGGCCAGTGTTGTCCTTTAAGTATCCTCTGGGCTCTGTGCAGACATCTCATTTCACCGATGTCGCTGATCCTCTGTAAGATGGGTACCAATGATGTTCTGGGCGGTTTAAGTCAGCCTGCTGTAGGGCCTTCCTGTCCTGAGCTGTTTGTGATGTTTCCAGTCGTACGTGTTAATCAGACTATATAAGTGTTAATAACAGTATCGTCAATACATTAGATAAAGACATTTGAAAGCGCTGATAAGAAACTTGTCAACAGTCAGGGTTAGTACAATTATTGAGGGAAGTAAATATATCCTGAAAACGTTATTTAAAACATCACATTCATTACATTTAACTAACTTACCTGTTATGTCATTGAGAACTGAGCTTTATAATGCAGTTATTAACAGTTAACTAGGCTTACTGCAGCCACCCGATGTAAAGCAAGAACATTGTCTGATAGTAGTTGTTAAATCCTTTGTTATGCACCAACTAACAGTTTTCCATGATTCCTATCAACAAACATATTTATGTTGCTATTATCAACACTTAAATAATCTAATTGACATATGATAATGTTAATAAGCACCTTATAAGGCCCTTATAACCTATTAACGAATGCTTCATCTCAATATAAAGCATTACTACACCTTTGTATGTAATGCAGTCCAGTATGACACTATCACTAGCAATGACCTCAATGACAATGTCAACAAAAACTGAACAATTATATCGTTAAAGTAGACTTTATGGAAAAGCTGTTGTTTTGGATTATGTTAGACTGTACTAGCTCAGGTGTCATCATGTGACTAATTAGCTTGTCATTCGTAATTAACTCCCATGACATTATTAGTGCAAACAAGTGTCCTCGGTCTACTGCGAGACAAGACCACAGTTCTTGGATCCCAGTTTTCTGATGTGACATTAGAGAAATCTCATTTTGCAGCAAGAAGCCAGACCTTTTGTCAGTTATGTCCTGAAAAACAGCCACTTCGTCTTCTGAGATTTCCTCTCCAGCTGAGCCCTCTGGCAATGGCATCAAGGACTTTGATGCAATTTGTTGGGTTGCACATCGGATCAAAGATAATGAAATGATGACGCTGAGGAAAGTTGAGTCTCTCACTGAGATTTCCATTTTTGGTCTTTTGCAAAACTTTGGTAAACAAGAAACATGCAAAAAAATAAAACATCTTCTCACAGTGTTTATAATTTTTCTTCTTTTGTTTGTGACTTTCAGTTTTATGAAGATACTTTATCATTCATGTCCTTTCAAGTCCTGTTTGATGATTAAGTCAGAAGTGTTTTTGTGTGTTTGCATGTTTTAATGACTTTGAATATCTTTTCAAGACAACAAAACATTCATTCAAAGCCTGAATGACAAAAGCCAAAATTATAACTCAACATGTGAAGATGCAAGATGCAACAGGTGGCTGCAGAGCCGCACAGCCCTTAAAAAAAACTGAGCAGAAGTGTATCCTGCTTGTGTTAATATTTCAAATTCCTTTCATATTTTACTTGAATGCATTTATTAAAACACACAATTTGCTCTAATATAAATGGTGTCTCAATCCCTACAGTGCTCATGCTTCATATATTTATATGTCGGCCAATGAACGCATGTCTTAAATAGGAGAACTGTTCCACATAAGATAATATCAGCCCTCGAGTCATTCTTTGTTTACGTCTCTTCGAATCAATATCTAGTGCTACCTCGTGCCAAAGACGAGTTAATGCAAAGCAACCGGTTACTTCCATAAAAAAAAACACATCTTCGAGGATTATTTGACCTGCATTTAAAAGGGCGCACAACACTGAATCTTCTTGTTCGTGGACTGAAAACAGCAACCTTTACTGGATTTGTTGTGGTTGCTATGGTAACTGTTGGTGTATCCGTGGATGTTACGGACGTCTTTATGGCGGTGGTGGTCCTGCTGAGCTTTTCTCTTTGGCAGACACTTGTAAATGTATTTTTAGCTTAATCAAAAAATGTGATAATGTTCTGTGTTTGCTTTACATTATTATACGACTGGCTACTGGAGATGCAAACGTCGAATAGTATTGTAGTATCAGTATTGGTCTCCTTCCTGCCATAAGGCCACGATGAAAACGCATTTGTTCGTGTGACACAACAAACCAAAAGGTCATCATCTGCATACCTGCATAAGCGAGCTGTTTATTGAACAGATGCTTTAGAATCTGATCAGGACATACTGCCTCCTGTTAGACAAGAAACTCCAGGAGGTTTTCTTTGATTTCCAACAACTTCTTCGCCACAATAACAAAACAAAAACAGGCTGTTTGGTATCGTAAACTTGTCAGCGGGGCGCTGTAGTATGAAATGTATGCATTAGGTTTTAATACCTCCATGCCACACGCCCTGCCCTATGGGTGCTCTGTTGGTTTTTTTCATTGATGAGGTGATCGATAAAGCTGTCAGGGAAAAAAAAACTCTTTCATTTACACCCACTAGGCAGCAGGTCGGGACACATTCAATCGACCCCATCTTGTTTTCTTAGTGCACTGGTGGCAGATTTGATGGCTTAAACACCCGACCGTACCCTTGAGGATGGTGTTGCTATCTGGTAATAGATGTGATATCCCGTTAAACACTGCCCTCAGCTGTTCACTTCACCGAGCTGTGCCGAGGCTCTTAAATCCCACTGAGGCTGAGGTTAATGAGTCATCAGTCCAGCCTGCAATCATAACAGTAGCTCATCGACTCTACATGCAGAGGGAATTACTTTTTTTCTTCTTATGCCATACATTAGTTCCTCATCTCACTCATGAGGATGCGACCCCTCCATCGAAAACACAGGTGTTTTAAAGCCGACATGTGCAAAGAACACAGTAAAATCACTGGAGGGATTTAGGGTGTGAATCATTTCTAAATCATCGCTGCCGTTAAGACACCTAATCTGACCATCTGTTGCTGCCTCTGCCTCTCATATGTTGCCATCTTGTGGACAATTTAAAACCTGTCAGTCCTCATTTAGCGCCGACACACCAATTAAAAAATGTTCTTGGAAATTTCACATGCAGATTTGAACCAGCCGAGCGAGTTACAGCGTCAGTCTCTTCATCGCTGCAGCAGCTGTAAGAGTCGACACGACTGATCTGACAAAAATCCACCTCAACTATTCAAAAAGTAAAAGTTTTATTATGAAATAATGCATATTATTGTAACACTTATGTGTCAAACCAGCTGTTGCCTGGGTTTGGTACTTAGCTCAGCCAGACTAATGTAAGACCATTATCATTATTCTGAGATCTGCTTTACCGAGAAGCTGTGATTAGATTTACATTAGATTTACATTATCATAAAGAGGGAGAGTAACATTTTATTTAATGCATTCACTCATACAAAACATTCTTTTTTATGTATTTGTCAACCACAGTTAGCAGATGATTACATCTTGAGAGAGTTTGAAATGTAAAAGAAACATTTTGAAACATGCTAGAAATACTTTAACATCAACCCACACTGCAACATATGTATTCAGCCATATTGTTAATTATTTGGTCTTTTTCATGACATGCAATTTGCAGTGTGGCAGACAGGAAGTCCATCAGCAGCTGCAGTCACTCAGCATCTCCACTAGTGGGAAGCCTTGTGCCACCAATGAGACACCGACAGCACGTCTGCAGACTGATGGTTACAAGGGATGAAGCATCTTCCCAGGATTCAACAAGAGGTTTGATTACCAAGTGACACATCCAGCAGTTTGTGCATGTAGTGAATCCTTATAATCAAATAACATCCTTCTCTTGATCAATCTTTTGTTTTCATGGGTGATTTTTGTGGTTATTTTCACTTCAGGTATAAAACACTCTGTTGATCAATCCTGTCATGAGACCAATAGATCACCATGGTATTTGATTGATACAGAAACTTACAGTAAACCTCTAAACAACCATTCTTTCATCTCTAAATATCTTCGTACAACCTCAACCAATTTTTAAGTTTGGCCTGAACACATCTATCCCTGAAAGGTGCAATTTGTAAGAATTAGCCATCTGTCAAATTAATTCCCAAAGCAAATAGGGGGCAGCATATCACCAGGGTAACCGCTAACTGCTGCTAACTGCTCAGTTAGCTGTGCAGCCAGCGGTTTAGCCTGGTAGCTCAGGGACCAGGGCTGTGTTAGTGTTTACGCAGCTAGCACGGGATCTTTGGACCGGGATGGTGACGAGGCTAGCTGGTTAGCATGCTAACATTAGTAGTTATCTCTGAAACATAATACAAAGTGTTAAAACTGCTATTTATGAACATTGATTCTTACATATTGCCACTTTAACTGAACTAAAACAAACATGACACCATCACCTTGGAGTGCTGAAGATACAGGCAGCGTTAATAATGTCGACTGGAACAGGTCTATGTTTCAAATGTGATTATAACCTCCCAAAGAAAACAGCAAACTCATGCAGAATACATTTACGCTGCTGCACTTTCTAACTCGGCGTGCAGAAGTTATTAATCTCAAGTGGCTGAACATCAATTAAGAGTAAAGTTTTTAATGAGAGCAAACGGAGGAATTTAAGTGCTCACCCTGACAGCCAGGGGACGAACCTCTTGGATTTCTTCTGGTGGTTTTCGTTCCAGACACGCTTCATGTTTGGTGTTTGTGATTCTCTCTGAGCCAGGACTCTCAGCTCAGGGCTGTCTGGCAGCCTCCAGCTCCTGTGGCATCTAACTGCAGTTCATTTAACTACATGACTCAACTAAAAAAAAAACTGGTAAGCACACTACGTGAGGAGTCTCATAGAGGAACACAGAGGAAAACTAGTCTCTCATTAACTGTGTGGTGTGACAACCCAAACTGCTTTAGGAAGAAACGGACATTAATAATAATATCTTGACACAGTTTGACCAGACTGCAGGGAATCCCCGACAACACAGTGAACTAAAATAGACCAGGGACCTCTGCTTAACTATTTGATGGCTATATCAAACTAACCCAGATTGCTGAAAACTCCCCCATCAATGCTTTGTGCTGTAACCCAGATTGAATTCTCCGCACCATGACGAGCCATCAGCCTCATGCACAGCTCTGTGCTGTATACACTAGCCTGATAATCACAGGGAACTGGCTTTTTTTTCTTTTCACTTTAAGGACGTGGGCGGTGATTCAGAGGTCTGGATCCAGGCTATGTATGTACAGTCATGTAACAGCAGACCAGACTGAGAGCGGTTGGCGGATCAGCGATGTATCCAGAGAGACATGTGTAGCATAACAGTCTTTTCTTTTCATCCATTTCAAGTCAGTCCGTAGAGATTTTGTTTTCAATCCTGAAACTAATACATCTGATGAATCTGAGTCCTGTGGACGCCATCTCCCTTCCCCATCCCCTAGAAGCAGAGAGACTGCAGGGGCTAGAGGAGTTGAGTTCATCTGAATATGTTGGTCTATCTGCCTGAGTCATTGATCGTTTATCTCACTGAGGTTTGTGCAAATTAGAAAATCTATGGCTCTGAGATATCAGCAGTTATAACTGTGCTGTGTGCTGATAAATCCATGTCGCTGTCCGTGGTGCTGAAGTATCAAACTGACTTGTTAATGCATCTTTTTCTCTCAGTCAGCTTCACCTTGAGTCTTATATTTTCCAAACTATAAACTACTGATGCTCATTTCTATACTATACACTCTATAGAGTAGTGTCACGGCGTGTTGTCATGGTAAAATAAGACACACTGCTGCCTGTAGTACTTCTATAATACTCAATGATCACCTTGGTAGCATCTGTGCTGCGGAAAATACTCGTCCAGATCACCTCTGCAACAACAATATGATAGGGAAGACATGACTACAGGTATAGTTTTTACTGTAGAGGGTTAGGAGTAGTATTAAAGTTGGGTTTGGGAACATTTGTATTAACTTGAGGTAGGATTTGTGAAAAAATAAACATGCATTTTAAGTTTTTTAATGCTAATGGGTGATGAAGCGTTCATAAACAAAAAGGATGAGCCCACCCACGTGTCTCTCCGTTGCCTTGAACAGGCTGTGTGCTGCAATTCGGGCCGAATTTCCCGCGCAGTCCTGCGGACGTGACGTCAGATGACGCTGAATGCGCGTCCTCGACGGTTGGAAACAGGAAGAAGACAAGCGCGGTGGACCCAAACTAGTGTTTGTGTAGTAATGGATTCTGCTACGGCCAGAAAACGACCCACCACCACACAAAGTCCACTAAGAAGTCATACTAAGAAGAAAACGAAGGTTTTATCAGCGGTGAGTCCAGAGTCAAAACGAAATTACGACCAAAGCCGGGCCAGCACCAGAGTAAACACAGGATATGGTTCGACTCATGGAGGCAACTTCAACTTGAATTGGGACTGAAAACAGATGCTGACATGGCTCATTTCCTAGTGACCAGGTAAGAAAACATTACAGGTCATGTTTAGAGCTTGATTTGAAAATCATACGAGATCACGGAGGACTCGGAGTGACCTAACGTGCAGAGTAGCGTTAGCTGCTAACACGTAGCTTAGTCCACCGCTGTGTAACACTGAATAGTTACAGACTGCGCATTTTTCACGGTCCTTTAGTCTGAAAGAAATATCTCTAATAGAAACATGTTCCTTTATATATGCGACCGAAAGCCCAACCTGTTATCCGGGAGGTGACGTTAGCAGCTGGCTGTAGCCACAGGCTAACGGTTTGTTCGTGTCTGTGTAGTAGCATTAGCCGCTAACACACAGCAGTCCCGTATCAGAGACGATATTTTTGTCCCCCAATATGCGTCTTTGCTTTCGCCTGTGCCTTGATTTAGAGGATATCTTGGGTATAAATATAAATATTGGGGGGTATTCATAGGGTGGATTGCTAATGGGCTATGTAATCGTAACAGATTAATGCTAGCTGTTGTTGACCATGCATGCAGGAGAAAATGAAGTAGTTAGCTAACTATAAGTAGGCCTACTGGATAAATCATTAAAGTAATGAAATGCAATAGCTTAATGAATTCAGCTGTTGAAAAGGTTCGTAAAGCTGATGTTACATGTAGTCTAATAAACAGCTGAATGGATAAGAAGTTGAAATAGTTAGCTAAAGGTAGCAGGCTTGTTGATGAACAGTTAAAAAAGTTATCTGAAAGTCATGAATAAATGGTGGAAATAGTTAGCCTAGGCTCATTAATAAATGAAAAAGTGGGCTAATGGACAAACAGTTAGCTTAAAGTCATGATAGCTGTAGGCTAATGTATGAACAGGTCGAGTTGTTGCCTAAAAAGTAATGGGTAAACACATTTTTGAAACAGTTAGCTTAAAGTCAGAGAAATGTTTGAGTTAGCTAACAGTAGGCTAATGCATGAACAGTTAGTTAGCTAAACATAATGTATAAACTGTGATTTGTATCTGTACTGAAGCCCAGTGAAGGCTAAGCCTGACCTAAACTTTGTTTCAATTCAGTTTAATGTAGAAAATGTAGTAACAATAGTCCCTTTTTTTTGTATAACGTTAAATAACAGGTTCATTATCCATTTTAAAGAACACTGTTGATAATAAATCACAGGTGAGCTCATCTTATAGGACTGTGGCTGTGTCAGACAGAAGGGTTGAGATCTGCTGCATTACATCATCTCATCCCTCCTGTCCTGACATTTCCATTTAAGTACGAGACAGTGCTGAAGTATTCATGTAGGGCTATTTGGTGTTTTTTTGTGATGCAGTTGATCCTCTCAGACTTTTTGGCATACACTGTGCAGATCATCATGTAGCATAAGTGATTTTGAGACTGGATGCTTTCCACAAAAGATGTGGCAGCAAGGTGGTTTATAAAGGCACAAAATTGAGACGGAACAAAGAGTGAAATTGAGCTATTTAATGGATGCCGGGTGGAGAGCTCACGCAGACGTAAACTGAAGGGAAATGACAGCTGATTGAGAGCAACACCCTCGAAAGAATCAGACTTACATTTCATGAGATGACGGGTGACTGAAGGCTGAGCGAGGGAACGAGGGAGGAGAAAGAGAGAAAGAGACGCAGACAAAAGGAAAAAAAAAAAAAACATTTACAGCCTGCCCTGCCCCCTCATCACTCTCTGGGGGAACGAGGGATTATGGAAATGTATAAAATGCGAGAGAGGAGGGAGACTGACAGACAAGGAGGAGGAGAGAGGGAGGGAGGAGGGAGAGAGGGAGGCAGAGCGACGCTATTGGTCGACCGTTATAACATCAAGCGTGATAGAAATATTCCTCTCGCAGTCTAAGAAATAGAGGATGAGACAGACAGGATAGGTAGACTCAGGAAAACATCATTCAGGTTCTGCTTTTGAAAAGACTCTGGAGGAGATAAATAAGGAGACAATAGACGAGGAGGACTAATTAACTTATGACTTCTGAGGGCTGTGGAGATTTTTTCCTTAACTGGAGTGATTTCAAAATCAGAATAAGTGCGACTCAACATGTAGATGTCCTGCAGGCTTCTGGTTAAAATTCCTTCCCCCTTGTTTTTTTTTTTTTTTTTTCCTCCCTCCTCTCCCAGAATGAAATAATTCACCCCTGCATGTCAAATCAAGATGTTTTCTCGGAGACATCTGAGGGATGCGTCTGAGGGAAAGATGCAGAGCAGAGAATTCTGACATGGTGCCGACCCAAATTGACAGAGACGAGGACAGAGTGGACTGTTCAGTGGCAGACACGTCTCCGGCCAGACACAGGTATTCTCTCCTCGATATTAAGATCAGTCGGGATATTGATCCGTGCTAACTCAAAGTGTCATCGGTGTTGTGCTCTGGTATTTGAAATTAAAAACTCCTCTTAGACGTGTAAATAGTTGTTTTATTTAAAAGCCGTATTTGTGTTATTTTATTCTAAGAAAACAGCATCCAGTAAATTTTTTGCTTTGCCAGAATAATAAATTATGTCTAAAAAAAAATGCAAAGCAATACCTTGAATCTTCAGCACGTGATCAGATCGATGTGCAGATAAATCGTCTGATAAAATAAGTCGCACACCAAGAAGACCGTCTTTGTAAATAACAACGTCTAATCTGCAAACTGTGGTTGTTTACAAATGTGTTAAACGTGGTGTAGAAATATGCGTCATTGACGGTGTTCTCGATCCGGAGCAACAGATGAACTGAAAGCCATACGACAAACTACTCAACTATCACAAGCCATAACCATCGTAGACAATAATAATCCTCACTGTCTTCTGAAACGCAGCGCCGCGCTCTTAGTATCGGCAAGAATCCTGTGCTTCTGCTGTCGGCTGTCAGACACTTTGTGGGTTTTTTGCATTACTGTGAAGGAGAAAGATAAAAAAAAAAAAAAGAATGTGTAGGCTTTGTCTAAAGAGAAACTACATGGAGGAGGAGGAGGAGGAGACAGACATTTTGCCTGTCAGAGACTGAAGGAGAGGAGCAATCAGGAGCAACAACAGACAAATGTGGCTGTGAACAGACATAAGTGCTTCCTAAGAAACAAAAAAAATCAAAGCCAGAGAGAGACGAGAGGAGGTCGTCCTGCTGCGAGCTACACAACAAGACACAAAGAGAAGGGAAGCGAGTGGAGCCACTGCTCACGCTGATTATTGATTGTTACTAAAACTGTGCTTTACCTACCTGGACGACGCAGACTCGGCTCGCGTCGGGGGGCCCGAAAACAGACGATAACCCCCTCAAACAGGAGGGCGAGGAGGGCATTAGCCACTAGAGAGGCAGAGAGCAGGGGCGAAAGTTCCCTTCCTCTCTCTCGACCCATCCCGTCGTCAGGCTGGCTGGCACGGCCATGGCGTTCACCTTTGCGGCCTTCTGCTACATGCTCACCTTGGTGCTGTGCGCTGCCCTCATCTTCTTTGTCATATGGCAGGTGAGTAGCAACGTGGGAAAACACACACACACACACACAGTCAGAAACTCAAAAAATGTAGGGCCTGTGAACGTCCACACTTCATCCCACACAGGCAGACAAATACATCCACCTACACACAGTTGTACAACACTGACAGCAGCGCCACACACACACACACACACACACACACACACCTCGCTCAGGTCCTCTGGAAGGTAATGACATGCATAAATATGTCAGTGGGATCTCAGAGAAAACCCTCCGTGTAATTGTACTTCTGTCTGACTGACATTTTGAATTGGCTCTTAAAAAGCCACCAAGTGACACTTTGTTCCCTTTCGTTTAAAAACAGCCAGTGAAGCCGTAATTGGCTGGATAAAAAGAAATAATTCCCACTGACTGGACGCCTTTTTAAACAGCCTTTAGCGACAGAGTTCCAGCCGGCTCGGTTCCTCCACATTTAAAGCGAGCCGAGATCCCGAGAGAGCCGACAAACAAACACTTCCTCAAACACCTTGTTTCGGGTTCACGCTTTCTCTGCAAACAGAAACTAAATGAGTACAGGGAGGCAGCGAAACACAGCGATCATAAATTCACACTGCCAGACTCGCTTCAGAAATCCGTCCGCCTGAGGCATTCTGGGGTGGAATTTGCACAGATATCGCCGGGCGCCGTTTGCACTCAGGTTCTCGCTGGTTACACAAGTGTGGCGAGTCAACAAACACTTTGCCTTGATCTCTCCCCTTTAACATTCGATCCCCCCTCGGAAATAAAGTGAAATGCATAACGTGTCATTATGAATATAAGACTTGAAATGACTAACGTACCAATTGACTAAGTGGGTGAGACTACGTATGAGTCAGTCAGTGTGTCTGCGTGAGAGAGAGAGAGACGGGGAGAAGCGCTCGTCTGGCTCAGCAGCTCAGCCATGTGATTGAAAACGCATATCAAACCGATTCTGCTCACCCCTTCCCCCCCCAGTCTGCCTCCACCCACGGGCACAGCACCCCGATTCTACGCGGCTCTCGACCAATCGGAGCGTTTGTTCACTGCTATAGTAACCATGGAGCCCGCTGAGGGGCTCACCATGTCGCCATGGAAACTGCATCTGTTTACAACGTGTGAAGGAGGACCAGGGAGAGCCGCCGCGTAGACTCGGAAACATCTCGGAGCGGGTTGAAGTGTTCTGTTTTTCGCGTTATCAGTCAGATGCTCACTTATCTGCGAATAATGTCTGTTTTTTTTTTGTGTGTGTTTTTTTTTTATTGCTTTTTCAATGAGCCGTCAGGGTGAAGCGGAGCCGTTTAGAGGCTGAAGTGATGATAAGCACAGCAGGTGGCATCTTACACTGACAATTATTAGTGTTTTTATGGAGCTATTAATCAGGGAGCTGGTGAGAAAAACGATCAGTCATCGTCGCCTCACAGCGAGCAGCGAAGAAGAGCGAAGAGACGACGACATTGTTTTCTTTTTGGCGTCTTCAACTCAATATCTTCTGATGTTTCACTGAAACATCCGTACAGGACACCATGTTTTTTACGTACAGTATGAACTCAACAGAGCATTTATTTTGTTAGATATGATTATGATTAAGTAAATAAAGAGTTAATTTGCAGCAGCAGATATGGAAACACCAGCTCGACTGATGTTCCCTCGAGTGCACAATAAAATGATTTATGAAAAATGAGAGGAAATTAGAAATCTTACCAAAACAAACCGACATCAGTCTGACCAAAAAAAAAAAAAAAGAGAAACAACATGATTTAGTAAAATTAAATTAAGCCTTCAAATTCTAGATATTGTTAAAAACGAGTTACCTTGACAGCTTTTTATGCCTGCGAGGTCTTTCTGCGGCTTCAGATGTGAACTTCATTAAGAGACTTTATTTTAAATTAGATGGAAAACAGAAAACTAGAAATGGTGCGCAACTCTACCAAGGTCCAACAGTCCCCCTTTAATTCAATCAAGCCTAATGCAATATGAAATACAGGATATTTAATTGTTTTATTTATTTAAATCTCCCAGATCCAGGTTCTTAATTGGTTCGGCATCAAATTGCGCTCGCTCACAGACACCAGCCACCTAAATACGCCTGATTTATTTAATCACGGCTGCATCAGCGGCGTTCAAATCCGGGATTTTCAGCTCCTTTTCGGATAAAAAGCTTCATAATGACTCACGGTTTAAGCACAATCAGAGCTCATATACGGTGTCAGGAGAAAAGAGCAGGGCTGTCAGTAATTATACATGTTCTCATTCAACATTTAATCACCATGTGTGCTCGAGCCGCAGCTGTAACAAGACGTCGCCAGTGAGCAGCGAACTGTTCCAAGTTACCGTCGAGTACAGCAGTATTACACAACAAGGACGGATACCAACATGTTTATTCTGATCTACACTGTATTTACATCACAGTTATGTTATTCACTGGTGTTTTAAAGGTAACTGATTGAAATACAAACTCACACGTCTGTTATTTTTTTTCAGATCATCGCGTTTGATGAGCTTCGCACAGACTTCAAAAACCCCATTGATCAGAGCAATCCCACCAGAGCGGTAAGAACCCTGCTGTTTTACCTTCTTTCAACAATGATCAAACCCGAGTGTGCACGCAGACAATCTCTTCTTTCCAGCTCCAAGAAGATCCGCTCGGTGATCTACACAACAAACTGGGGGTTCCCCTTCAAAAATGTCGCATGTGACCCTAAATATATCAGTCGGAAGCACAAATTCCCCTCAAAAAGAGATAAATAATCATCACAGTGTCGTTTAATGGCTGTGATGGCATCACTTCATGTAAATGTAGGTTTGTGTGATTTGGATTGAAATCTCACCAATGTTTTATTCAGCCACATTTAGCCCCTCCATTAATTTATCAACATCAAATATTTGTACTGCTTTGAAAAACAATTCCCGCTAATCCAGAGACGGCAGCAGTTTTTGCCTTGAACGCCTCATTTGTATGCAGATTGAAGCAATCAACCTGCCACAAAAGGCGGCGGCTCGTTTTGGCTTAATCAATTAAAGAGATTGATGCAAATGAAGCCGCTGTTTATACAAAGAGATGCCGAGCTGAGAAAGTGCAGATACAAGGTTTCGACCTCGGCGTGACGAGTGCAAACTTATTCACTCGAGGCAGATTTGAATTCAACAAGTTCTCGTAAGTGGGAATATATTCTGTCACAAATAATGAATTATTTGAAGGTGCTCTATGCAACTTTAGCAGCAGTTTGCACGTACTTCAAAGAGTTGGCCACCTCTTGAATTCATACACATATCACCGGAGAAAGTGCCACGTGCTGCTAAGTGTAGCCGCCATTAGCTAGTTAGCTCAGTTAGCTGTGCAGCTACTTTGAGCTTGTAGTGGTGTTATGAGCATGGATAGCTGGTTAGCATGCTAGCATCGGTAGATATCTCTGCAACACAACCAATAGACATATTTGAGATTACAAGAAAAAAAAATCTTGTCTCTTCACATTCTGTAAATTTTTGAAATTTTGAAATATAAATTAGAAGCGAAAGATTTTCTAGCTAATTTATTTGTGCCTCAATAAGCTAAATGAACAAATTCTTTATTTTCACGACTGAATAAACAAACTGACCTTAAAGGACGACACAGTTTTGCCGTTTTTCCACCGACAGTACCAGCTCGCCTCGGCTTAGCGTGGCTCTACTTGGTTTGGTTTCAGACGCGTTGCGTTTCCATCTAGAATTAGTTTCTCTTCAACGTGGGCGGGTCGTCATCAACGTGGGCGGGTCGTCATCAGACGTGGGCGGGTCGTCTTCAACGTGGGCGGGTCGTCATCAACGTGGGCGGGTCGTCATCAGTGACGTACTTATCCACGCGACACATAAACAGGGCTAGCTGTGGGCTACGCAAAACACGTCCACCTTTTCATTTCTTGTCGCACCATCGAGCTCGTTCTGGATGCGTCTTCAGCGACAACACTCAGGAGCGTCTCCACCTCTGCCACGGTCCACGCCGTGTTCCTGCGCGTTGTTCCTTCCATGTAATCGCTGTGTTGACTGAACGCAGATGCTAGTTTTTAAAGGTAGCGGGCGTCAGGCTCGGACGTCGCGCTCGTCATGAGTCGTCAAGTGGCGTCGCTCTCTGTCCAATCAGTGGCCGGCTGCCAGCTTACGTCACACAGAAGTATCAGCTCAGCTCGGTTGGAACTTATACGGAGGTGATGCTAAAAAAGCACCACTTTAGCAGGTACCAGTACCAGATTTCAGTCGAGGCGAGGCGAGCTGGTACTGTCGGTGGAAAAACGGCATTTCATACTGTTTTACTTTGTTTATGTGTGGCGGACCCTGCCACCTTCCTGGCTTAGACCTTATTTTCCCTCTGAGAGCAGCTTGTTTATTCAATTATGGAAAAAATAAATATTTCTGAGTTTGTATTATGACCTCATTAATATTTCCTTTCCTTCTACATAGTTCCCCTTCAAACTAAGATGCGTACATATTCCTATAATAAGATTTTGTCCTTTCAAAATGTCAATAATGCATTAAATGGCCTTTATTCAGTTAGCGAGTTAACAGCAGCTGTGAATGTCTTTTTCACAAGTGAGCTAATGTTCTAGCAGTCATGTGACCTCGCATCTGAACCGCAAAGTGACGAGGAGTGGGAGAGGAAACTGTGAAAGCCAACTGTGGGAGTGTGGAGGCACGCCAGCTTACAAGAGAGGGGGGGGTGGACACAATAACGGCAACACCTGTAAAATATAATGCAATCCAGTCGCTCTGCAAGATAAATACTGTCGTGAGCGTTCGGTTCAAAGTGGACGTGTTATTTTCCCTCTTCAGTTGAAGATGAGGGGCTCGTCTCTCTGACAACACACGACTGTAGCTTTTATGACAGCAGGATTTGTATCAAAGCTTCTCCAGTGGATTAAAATTGTACAGGTGTTTTTTTTTTCAATCGATAACGAGCCTCCAAAACGTGTCATCTCGACCGATGTCAGCTTGTCAGATACGCTCAGACGGAACATGATCAGCCGGGATGTGATGCCACCGAAAAAATCAATAAACTGCACAAACGGAGGAGAACAAACAAACACCACGGCGACAGCTTTTTGAAAAATAAACAGCAATTATTTCAGAGCGCAGCGCCGTGTGTGTGTGTGCTCACCTGCTGCTGGCTACAAAAAAGACACATGCAGTAAATATTTGTCGGCGGGAGAGAAATCAGAAAAGAACATAATGGAACATGCGTCTCCAAAGCAGCTGTACGTCCATTAATCACAGCTACAGTCTGAAAGGGAGACACGTTGCTTTTGAATGAAACATTGTGATTGGCCTTTTTTTCCATCCTTACCTCCCACTTCATCGGAGATTTCTAACCGCTCTGCCTCTTTTATGCGCTCTAAATTTTGTGAAACGTCTCCACCGCCTTTAATTCATGTCTGCAGTCGTGTCTCCTTAGTTGTGACAATTAAATATTCAGCGTGAAACGGGTTGACCGTACACTAATTAGGGCACTTCAGAGACGCTCCAGACTATAAAATCCAAGCAAGACTTAACTGCAGGACGAGAATTTAAGAGCGCAATTACGAACCATACGGCGTATTTAATCTCAGCTGAAGGGTCCAGCGACTGTTTCTTTACATTTAAGGTGCACAAAGCAAGAAAAACAGAAAAGAGAATGACCAAAACCAGCGAGGCTGCAGCACCTGTGTCTGGTTTTTGAGGCTGGATGTTGTAGATTCAGGGCAAAATCCACTTTCAGCTCACCGGGGGAGTTTGAATGTGTGCACAGATTCATAAAAGGGAGCTGACATCACAAGGTCCTCCATACTGAAGCTCAGACAGATGCCTCAATGTGTCACACAAGTTGTGTACAAAGGAAACAAACACCAGTGTGGCTGCTTATCCACTTAATATATCGTATGTTATACGAAGCAAAACAAATTCACAATCTCTCGGTTAATTATCTGGATACTGGTACTTTTATTTATCAGCTCTCTGAACTGATTAATAAAGGTCGAGTGAACTAAAGCAAAAACATCTCGTTTGTCTTTGCCGGATAATCAATAGGCACTTAAATAAAACATCACCATCGAGGCTGATAGCTGCTAGCGAGTAGATACAGAGAAAGATGGATGTCTTTCATTTCTAAAAAGCAAACTGAAGACTCAAAGTGCAAACATCGCCGTCCTCAGTGCTTTAAATGTGACAGCTGTGGATACACACATTTTACTTTGGGTATTTCATGTATATTATAAACCTGTAGCTCCATATTTTAAGGGATGTATGTATTTAATAATCATATATTGCCACAGAGAAGAATGAAGAAAGTGTTAATCAGACGTTTTCTTTGTTTCCGCAGAGGGAAAGGATCCTCAACATCGAGAGAATCTGCAACCTGCTTCGCCGGGTGAGTAATCGTTGATCTTTACCTGCTGCCGCTGCTGCTGGATGACTAAAACAGAGGTGCTTCAGACAGAAATGACCGTCCGTCCTTTCTCAGCATTGTGACGCAACACTGATTCATTTCACATGTTAGCCCACCATCACAGCTCTGCAGTCGTACAGCGATGGAGAAACACCGAAGTGTGTTTGTGTCTTAAGGATTTCAGAAAGAAACGAACAGACTGTCCTTGAAATGTGACATTTATGGAGGCCATTTTTAACATGTGTGTGTTGGAAAAGTACATTTACTCAAGTACTGTACTAAAGTAGAGCAGTTTAACGTACTGTATTGTAGCCAAACATCGTGCATTTAGATGACACATATTTGTTTTAATATCATTGCCATGGTGCAAAAAATATAGTTTCAATTACCTTTAATTGTTGCAGAGGGAGACAACATGCAGAGAAGTCAACACTGACTTATTTAGCTCGAACAACAAACGCCCACAAATGCAGAGCAGGATGCAGGAGAGAAGAAATGTCTCCTGATCAATGTTTTAAACGGAGAGGTGATCAATCTCGTCCTGTAACCGGACTAAACTGCCATTTTGTCTCCACGACATTATTCAGTTTGACATTTTGTTCACCGCCTAGAGGGTTTTATGTCCCCGACCAATAAGAGGTGATGCATCTGCTCCGTCCGCAGTATTGTCAGTCGACAGAATAGTTGTAAAGGTTGACTGGAGCCGTTAAATGTTGTCGTGTCCAGGTAGAAAAAAAAAAGATTTTTTTTGGATGTCATTGGCTCTTTTAAGTGGCTATAATCAACATTTTTATATGAGGAATTCTGAACTGTGAACATGCAGAGAGTGACGGAAGAGTATTAGGGCCAGGGGTGAGGAAAAAAAGGAGAGGAAGACGTTTCATTTTTCATTTTGCACTTCAAGAGAAAAGTTGAAATGTCGAGAATAAAGTCGACTCTTCTGGTTCGTCAAATCCAGTTCGGGGAGCGACTGACAGCTCTGCGAGCTGCCCGAGCATCCGTTACTACGTCCTTTCCATTTCAGCTTGCACCTCCTTCATGACTGTGTGGCTTTTCCTTCTGAACAGACGAAGTTTTCGGCCCAATCTCTTCAAAGTCCTGATACTGACGACTACACTGTGTTTATGAGCTGAAAGAGAAATAACGTCTTTGTTACTGAAGCCGATTCTGACGTACAGTTTCACCAGTTCATCTACACGAGACGCTTTGTTGAGGCGGTCGTATGAGACGTTTGACTTTGTCTCAAAAGGTCGACTTTAATCTTGAAATGTCAACTTTATTCTCGACATTTCAACTTTATTCACGAAATTGTATTTTGACTTTATCGTCGACATTTTGACTCTTTTCTTGAAGTGCATAATGAAAATAAAAAAACTTCCTCCTGACCTGAAAGTGATTTTATCCTTTTATACTCAGAGACTTTGCCCTCAAACGAGCAGTCGGCTCTGCACTCAGGACAGCCAGAGTCAGAGCTGATGTGGAAACACAGTGGGCGGTGCATGCTCAGGCCTGTGAGAGCTGACCAATCACAGCAGACTGGGCTTTTTTGGGAGGGGTGCTTTATAGACGCAGTTTGTAGAAATGCACTTTTGGTGTCGTGACTTTTATGTATTGTGTTACAAGATATCTACAGAAGTTAGCATGCTAACCAGCTAGCCCTGGTCCATCCCAGGCCAAAGCTCCTGTGCTAGCAGTATAAACACCACCAGCTCCCGCCACTAGATGCACGCCTAACCAAGCTAACTAGCTAACAGCAGCTACAGTTAGCGGTACTCTGGTGATATGCTGCTCCATGAACTCTCACATATCGCACCTTTTTAAAGAGACAGCCACTAAAACTTGGAAATGAGCTTAATATTGGACCTTTTAAAGGTGATAATGTGTCAGTGTTGTGTTCACAGCTCGTTGATTCAGAGGTCTGGAGGCAAGTTAGCGATCAGAGCAACCTGAAGCATCGGTCTCAAACCACGTCAGCTTCTCCTGACGTCTAAAATCCCGTCTGCATGTGTTGGAAACTATATTTGTAGCGGCAGAGAGCCACGAGTAACATTCACACCTTCTCTGTGAAAGTAGTTATAGCACAACAAGTGTTTTTCCAGGAGTTGTTGCAGTGCGGATAAAAATCTGTTCAGTTTGGTATAAGGAACGTATGAGCCGACTGTCTGTGTCTCCTCTGTTCAGCTGGTGGTACCGGAGTACTCCATCCACGGGCTCTTCTGCCTGATGTTCATGTGTGCCGGAGAGTGGGTCACACTTGGCCTAAATATCCCGCTGCTCTTCTACCATCTGTGGAGGTACGGTCCCAGAACAGATGTCTGGTTAAGCAGCTTCCGTTGCTGCCAGTCAGTGTGAGCGCGAGCCAAAGATTTACTTCTTTTTTTTTTCTCCAGGTTTTTTCACCGGCCGGCCGACGGGTCAGAGGTCATGTACGATCCCGTCAGCGTGATGAACGCGGACATTCTCAACTACTGCCAGAAGGAGTCCTGGTGTAAACTGGGCTTTTACCTGCTCTCTTTCTTCTATTATCTCTACAGGTAAGTGTGAATTCACATGCTTATCATCGTATCGCTGCTCGGTTGGGTTTCAGCGATGCCATTTAGACGTGTTGTGATGTTGAAAGATGCAGAAAAGCAGTGGAATCAGTGTTTTCTCCCTATCTTCCCATCTGTTGCCACGGCCTATTTCCTGCTGAAGTATGGTCTACGCCTTGGTGAGCTTCTAACAGGAGACGGGAGACCCGGAGGAATAAAAGGAAGAAACTTTTAAGAAAGACTAAATGGAATAAATGGAGACATCAACTCTTCCTATCACCGGCTTGGGTTTTCAACGATCTAACTTTGGACAAAAAACCAGAAGACCAATCTGAGTGATAACGTGAATGTAAAGGTTGCCTCCGCTCCATTATATCGCTTTATCCCAGATACTGCTGTCGGACGGCTGGACACGTTCTTTTGGAAGGATTTGAAATGAAAGCGGGAAAAGGAAAGGAGGACGCAGCAGGTGTTTGTGTTGCCTTTGACCCCCCCCATTGTACGAAATAACAATATATTCCTGAAGGGCTGGAGTTTTCCCATGCTGCTCTTAACCGATCCAGTCGCTCAACTCACTGTGAATCTCCGAAAACACTTAAGGGGCTGGAAAACAATACGTCTGTATTCTCTTGACTCTGAAAAGCAGGATTGTTCTGATATCATTCCATGTATTTAAGATGATAGTCACCTCTAATAGCAAAACCACTGCTTCGATTGTGTTACAGGTACATGAAACTGTTAAGACACAGGCTGAAATGTAGAGGAGAACTTTGCCGTACTGTAAGAAATGCGGAGGGCCGGGCGGGGAAATGACAAAATAGGGCGGTGGAGTCGACGCCAGCCTCTGCAGAAAGTCAAATTTCACACCGTAACAATCACAACAAGGGAATTCATCATATAAGTTTGACTTGGAGGGTCAGTGCTTGTAGTGTGCATTCAGAATAAGTATGTCCGTAGCTGTAAGGACGTATTTTGTGCTACATGCTAGGTTCATGCTTTCCAAAGAGCTTCACGCTCAAACATACATATAAAGCCAAAAGTTTATATCCGGAAAAAAAAACATTGTGCCAAAATTAAGAAGTAGAAAAAGAAAAGTGTTCTCGCTTCATCTCCAAGTTTGTAAGGTTTCTTTTTTTTTTTTTAAGTTCGATTTTGGCACAATGTTTTTTTTTAATTCCTTGAGGAAAATAGTTAGTTCTGTTGTATTCTTAGTGTGCAGGGAGCGCCTTATTTCCCGTGAAGTTTACTCTTACTCATCTGCATCTATACTATAGTCGTTTTAGCACAGCAACTTTTCTCTGATCCGAGGTAGAATATAGAAAAACACCATGTACAAAAAGCAATTAAAAAACAGCAAACTAGCAATGTAATATGATTCATGAGTCATAACGATGCGGTGTTATTCAGTGTATGTAATAACGGTGAGTGGGACGCGAGTGGCAGACGGTCGATTAATGATTGATGGCGATGTTTAAGTTATTCCCGAGTGTGAAGTCGTCTCGGTACAATCATACGGTTTCACAGGGGGAACAGATTCACGTTGCCGACGACGACCGAGATGTGTAAACAGCAAAGCCTTTTCCTGAGACGGTGCTGCCTTTGCTGTCGTGTGTTCGTTAGTTTGGTCTGTTTGTAGATAAGTGATGGTTCAAATGTGTGATTTCTTTTTTAACATCGGTAGAAAAAACAAACTCTGGAGCCACGAACGTCGGCTCCAAAGTGTAGTAAATGGTTGGTGATGACACGTTTGGTAAATCAACTGTGGGGAAAAAGTGTCTCGAACACTGCAGCCTATTGAAGTCGTTTCTGATACGTCAACAACTACAAATACACCAATGATTAGGATTGATTTACTTTTAAAGGTGCAATAAGTAAGAATTGGCCACGTGGATCAAAACAAACAGTGGCAGAACATCACTAACAACTAACTGTAGCTGCCATTAGCTCAGTTAGCTCGGTTAGCTGCGTGTCTAGCGGTCCAGATGGGAGCTCGGAGCACCACAGGAAGGCTGGACCAGGATGGTTACGGCTAGCTGTTAGCATGCTAACGTCAAAACATTTCTTTACATTCTGTTAATACTTTTAGATAATTTTTTGAATGTTGAATAAAATATGAGTAAGATAAATGAAATTCTTACATATTGCACCTTTTAAAACAGGAAAAATAACACCTGGAGATTTAAATAAAGATCACACAATATAGATACACACATAAATATAACTATTACCAATGTGAATTAAATAGCCTAATTCTGTGATAAAGTTATCGTCAACTGATTCCATAAAGAGACTTTAACCAACAATGGCCTATATAAGTATTAAAAACTAATCACAAATATATTGATGGAGTTTTAAAAAAGGCTAAACGATTTCCTTAAAGAGCTTCTTCTTCTTCTTCTAGAGCGTTCAGCGCACTAAAGAATTATGTCGGCTAACTTCTGGTTTAGCAGCTCGGCTAACTTGAATAGAGATAAAATTATTAAATGCCGCTGCTCAAAAAATGTATCCACCGTTTTACAGCCGCTTCTTTCACAAAGTAAGCTTATGGACAGAGTATTTTTGGGCCCCAAAGCGTCACGTGACGATGAAACTAAAGTTGGCTTCATAGTTTCCTGGCGCTTCTTCCACCAGGTGTGCAACGGCATGTTTCAGAAGAAAACCCAGAAATGGCTCTGCACTCTGCAGCGTCAAAAATACGCCCCAAGTCTATTTTTGACGGGAGCGAACGCGTCAATTTGCACAGAACCAGGCAGGAAGTCTGACAACCTACGGAAGAGTATAAAGGCCATGGATGAGGGAAAATTATCATTATGCACTTCAAGAAAAAAGTTGAAATGTCAAGATTATGTTGAATTACTACATTACTTCAATTTCAGCTTGCATGACTGCGCCACCTCCTCCACGCTTGTGTGGTTTTTCCTTCTGAACACACAAAGTTTTCGGCACAAGTGACAACTTCACTGTGTTTATGAGCTGAAAGAGAAATGATGTCTTTGTTACTAAAGTACAGTTTCACTAGTTCATCTACACGAGGCATTTTGTTGAGGCGGTCATATGTTTGATGTCGTCTCAGAAGGTCGACTTTATTCACAAAATTGTATTTAGACTTTTTTCTTGAAGTGCATAATGAAAAAAAAAAACGTTCTCCTCTTAATTTTCTTTCCTCATCCACGGCCCTAAAATTCTTCCGTAGAGCATCCTGTAAATTTTCAAAATAAAAACACTCGGGATGTAAAACTGAACACAACATTGGAAATATCGACACCAAAACAAATAAAACGCGACCTGTTTAACTACGTTGCGTACGCACCAGTGTTAAAATAAAAGAAGAAAAAGCTGAATATGATTTAGTCAAAGATATCAGGCACGCAAGGTCAAAAGGTTATTCTTTTAAAAGGTCAAATTACAGCTTCAGTCCTTTTCATTTCACTTTGATACTAACGAGAGGTTCAGCTCGAAACCGCTCGTGTGATCTGAATCTCAACCAAACTGCCGCGTTAACTTTTTGACGGAGGCAACTTTAATAGTCTGTCAGTGTTCGTGAAGTAGAGACGGGACACGTCGTGCCAAAATTATGTTCCCAGTACAATAATCGCAGGACACTGAGACCTCAGAACGCTGCCAACAAATGTGAGTGTGTTGAGTCGGGACAATCACTTTTAAAGCACAGGAACACGAGGGGACGAGGAGAAAACACAGCTCGGTTGAATGTCATTCTGTAGTCGCTCTAAACGCAGCATTTTAGAAGAACTGTATTTGAGTATATCTATTTGTATCTGTCTTTTATACATTTATCATCAATGTACGCTACAGTAAAACTTGGTGGATTTTCTTTATATTTATTAGGTCACACTATGATGTACAGTTAATAAACAGCGATTCTCATGCCATATTCTAATAAAACAGTAATGCCAAAAAAGATCAGCTCCAAGTTTTTTCTTTGTTTCCTGTCTGCTGAGGGTCACTTCTTCTTCTTCTTCTTCTTCCCCGTCTGTGAGGAGGAGGAGGAGGCATGCAGACGTGCCCAGAGGAGAAAAAATACGACTCTGAGGGGCGATGAGAGGAATTTAGAAAAGCCGGGGCGACTGAGTGGTGCATTAGGAGGCGAAGTGCCACACGGAAAAAAGCTGTGTGTGTGTGGGGGGGAGAAAAAAAAAAAACAGCTGCATTTAGAAGTGGAGACATTCACACAGAAATAACCGAACTCCCTGAAAATGCCTCGTTAATGTGAGAAGAGCTTCTGCTGGAGAGGGCGGCAAAAGTGTAGATGATGTCTGCACCGGCGTACTGAAATTATAGAGCGAAGGGACGATGAAAATGTCGGCACAGCTGTAACACATTTAACATTTTTGATGCTGGGATTTAGTCGTTTCTTCTGTGTTCGAGAGGCAACAGCAGAAATGTGCTGAGTGGGTCTCTGAGGCGGCTCATTTGTAGGTTCTGTGAGGTTTGCCAGGTTATCACTTGTCTAAATAATGATTCAGACGGAAAAAAAAGCAAGGAGCCACAGCAAGGAGGCTTTTTTTTTTTTCCAAGCTGGCGTCTTCCCCTCTTGTTTGAAAAAAGGACATATCGTTCCCCGCTGTCACCATGGAAACTAAATTGTATTAGTGATTCCTGTTGACTCACTCTGAGGCTCCTCACTCAGAAACACACAGGGATCCGATTTGAGTCGAGGCTCCGCGCGCCCGAGGCGACCGACGCATCTACACACCGACATCCGACGGCTTCTCGTGTAGCCGTGGCAACCTCGACCCCGGTGTTTCTGAGTGAGCGACACCTGCTTATCTCAGACACACACACACACACCACACACATGCATCTGCTTCTCGTTCTGTCTCATCCCACACTGTTCACACTCATCATCCCGGGCTCTTCCTTTTTTTTTTTTTTTCCCAGCACCCTCTCCACCACGATAATTGTCTCAGCACCTCTCCCCCTTCGCTCAGTGCTCGCGCTCTCTCTCTCTCTCTCCATCACTCTCTCTCACACAGAGGGGTTACCATGGAAACTGGCCACAAACTGATGGGGCCCCAAACGTCACGATTGGCATACACAATCAGCATCGCACGCACACACACACATTTTTTTTTTTTTGCTCATTCATTATTATGCAAGGCAGTCTGGGGATGTTGCGTATAATTATGGCTGTGAAGACGCGGATACGTGGAAACCATAAGGACGTACAGTGTGTTGGGATCAGGCACTCAAGATGCAGCCGAAGCCTCGACAGTGATGGTACAAGGAGGCTAAAGAGACAAGAGCGAGAGCTTAACTCAGGCGTTAATTATTATGTTAAAAGATTTAATTAAACAGGAGAAATATTTGTTGTGTTGGCCTGTAGGAGATTTCTTTTAATCATCCTGTAAACAGACTTTCTCTTGGCAATTAAAACTAAACTCATTAAACTCATTTTTTTTAAAATATAATAGCATCCTCTCAGGTTTTTCTCATTACAAAATGAAGACGTCGTGTTTTGCTTTCTTTCCTCCTGAAGCAGGAGCAGATGTGCCGTCTTCACCGGTGGCTGTTTCAGTCCAGGAATGTGTCAGAAACCTGTTCACACTTGTGTTTTTATTTGGAATCGTGGCTCGTCCGTCCAGACAGAGACTTGAGCGTGACTCACTCTGTCAGCTGCCGTCTCTCTTGTAAAAATACCCGCCGCGTTCGTCCGTAACTAAAGCACCGAGTTCACTTTCAATTAAACGCCTCTACTTAAAACAAATCGTGACATTTTGTTTGTCGATTATGTGCTGGAAAAAAACAAATAACGAGCGACCTTAAAAAAAAAAGGCGTTCTGCTAAAAATGAAAATCAAACGAGTGCCGTTATTAATAAACCATGAACGTGTCTGGAGCCGAGCTGCTGTTTCTGGTCGAGGTTATTGATATGTGGTCAATTTCCTGAGTCAGGCTAACTTCAGCACATTTGTGATGCTCTTCTGAATGAATGGCTCAGCTCACCACTAACTTTAAGATTAAAGTTTCAGATCAGATCACAGTCTATGTTTTATGAATGAGGCCCGGAGGCTTTTATAGCTGAAGTTTCTGCACCGCTCCTGATTGTAATGATCATGACGGTGTCTAATTTTACCCCTGATGACAGACCACTGAAATATTGATTACAACGGAGGTTAAATACTTAAAAGATCTTTATAACTTTAAATGAGGAGGAAAGGTAGCAGCAGCTTGTCTCACTGTCTGGATGTCACGTCAGTTTCAAACTCAGACACATTTAACTGATTCGGATCATTTCAGTTACTTTTGTTAAAATTTCTCAGATCTTTACTTAAACAAAACAAGTAAAAGCACTGAAGTATTCAAGATATTAAGTAAAAGTACAGTATTGTGCAGAAAAAAAAAGTTTTAATGCCTAAAAATGATCCCCTGAAGTTTCATTAATTATAACATTCTTAGATTAATACTACTAATGTTAAAGCTAGGGTCTACAATGTTGTTCAGAAACACATTTTGTTATACTGGGTCCTGAGAGTAGTCAATACATTATGTATTCAGAAAAAGGAGCGAAAATAATCAGACCTCTGTGGCAGCTGCATGACTGAGAAAAAGCTGACCAATCAGTGCTATCCGGCCCGAAGAGCACGGATTGGTCAGATGCCTTTATGTCCCGCCCTCCTCCGCGCGTGCGCACTTCAGGCTTGACTGATGCCGGAAATATTCAGCACACTCTTCTGCAGGAATACGGAGTTCATTTGGTTACAGTGGCAGAGAAAATGCAGCCACCGTTACTTCTACCAACTCACCCGCTGAAAAGGCAAGGAAAAGAAAGCCTGAGGCAGAAAAGGGTGCAACGAAAAAGGCTCTGGATAAAGTAAGAAGTCGGACCCGAGTCGTTTGAGCGGTGGAGACAACTGGGGCATGTGAAGGGCCTGAAAAGTGATGCAGAGGTTGCTCTCTTTCTGTTGGACAGGTAATGATTTTTTTTGTTTCGGTGGGATTTGTTATTTTCATGAAATATGTAAGGTTTGCCAACTTGGCTACGTGTGTCGCTCGTATTAGCCCAATGCTAACGTTAGCTTCTTTGTGTGTTGTTTTTAGCCGTGAGAAGGATCTATCAACTTCCACGCCATTGAAACACAGATTGATGAGACATGAGGTAGTCGTAGTCTGAGGCAGAAATGGCTGAGTCGGCTACCGCGGTGAAGTTAGTTTTAAGTTGGATATTCGACAGACATTCGCTCCGGTTAAACCTCTTCTTCGCTCCGGGTACACTGCGATCCGAGCAAGCCGCTCCAACATTTCAAGTGCACCCCTATTACAGACTTTACAGTAAACACACGGCGATAGAAGACGGCTACAGCGTGTACCGACTTCCTGTTTTTAAAATAAAAATGTGGGCTATTTAAAGCAGAGATATTGTATTTAAAGCTATTGAGAAGCTATTGAGCTAAAATGCTAATATTTATATATCAAAATTAATTAAAAAATATTTAGAGATTTAAAATGTAAAAACAAGAGGTGTGTCTCATGCAGCCAGTGGAGTACTATGATCACACACTGATTTTGAGTCAATTGATCACATGACCTGGAAGCTATTGAGCTAAAATGCTAATATTTACATATAAAAATTAATTAAAAATATTGAGCAGATGTAAAATGTTAAAACAAGAGGTGTGTCTCATGCAGCCAGTGGAGTACTATGATCCCACACTGATTTTGAGTCAATTGATCACATGACCTGGAAGCTATTGAGCTAAAATGCTAATATTTATATATAAAAAATATATATATATATAAAATTTACTTTATTTGCCGGCTGCCATGCTGTCAGATAAAATGTGGGAAAACACTGGAAGTAAAGTTTAGTAGAAAACACGACAATATTCAAATGACTAACCTCATGGGAATAACAACATTAAACTTCATCCTGCCCTTTTCTTAACAAAGTAAGGAAGTATAAATCATACGTACGTACAGTAAAAATACATAAACCCAAGAAGCTTTTATTCAGCAGCCACTACGTACACAGCCATACCATTATACAAGCATTTCCCTAATTTGCATATGGAAAACAACACAAAGTAGCTTGAGTGCTGTGTAGGCGAGACCCGAGGCCGGCTGTACTGTAAATGGGCTCAGAAGGTGAAAAATGAAGGTGTGCATCGGCAGAGTGCTGTCGTCTGCACACCTCGCTGAACATGAGAGGAGCGGTATTTGTGGCAGGGTGATTTATAATTGAAAAGGACAACGTTGATGCACAGGGGTTTTTTTTTTTTTAAACAAACGACATTAACTGCTAAAAAGTGGCAATTTGGTAACAAAACAGCCACCTGTGACCTCCACAGTGAGTCAACTTCCTCTGAATAATACTCTTAAGAAGGAACGCCGCTTTCATGCTGATTGAGGCCATTTTTCAGGAGCCATTCACTTATTACAACCCGTTTGTTCCTTCAGAGTGACGTGGAGCAGAGGGGATTCAAAGCTGAAGTCTGACAGACTTTAAAGAAGCCCACAGGATTGGTGAGCGAGACAAATCCATCTGAATAGGCTGGAAAAGGTTATTATAAAACTGACACAGCTATTAGCTGCCATCTTCACAGGCTTGAGAAGATGGCAGCTAATAGCTCTTAACTGTCTCCATCATACTTGCGTCAATTCAAGTGTCGATTCAGAGGAATAATTAGTTTTTTCTGTAGCTCACATTTTAGTAGAATGTTATTTTGATTTCTCTCACAGTGCTCGAAAAAGATTCAAACAACTGTTTGTCCAATAACTGCAGTCGAGATTCACGACCGAGTGTCTGTTTTGTATTTGTTTATTTCAAATGTATTTCACAGATAACGGCACATTTAAAAAAAACAAAAAAAACACAGGAGACATTGTAAAAAAACAAACATGGTAAAAATGCTGCGAGTCAGTCATTTAATGAAAAAGAAGGCACTGGTGTGTCATCGAGCTGCAAATTGAAGATTACTTTCATTATTGATCGATCTGACAGTTATCTTGACGATTAATCGTACAGCCTATAAAAAGTTGTGAACAAACTGTGACAATGGTAATCACAATTTCCCAGAGCCAGAAGTGACAGAAAGACCCAAAGACTCATCATTTAGTGTCATAAATGACAAATAAAAGCAGATCATTCTTACATTTTAGAAGCTGGAACCAGCTTTAAATGACTGAAACAATCAATTTACTGTCAAAACAGTTGGCAACTAATTTCCTTTCGAATCAGCGAATCAATTAAACCACAAATCAAGTATTTTCCTAGTAAAATAAGATGTTTTTTGATGAGAACTTATCTTATTTTTGTAAGAAAAGACTGTTTTTACTGTAGATTTAGCCTCTTGTACTGGAATGTTTCAGCTTTGGAAACAAGGAAACATCACCTGGATCAGATTCCTTACAGATTGATTTAATCATGAGCTTCCTGTAAATCAGCACCAGTTATTACTTGTGCTCTGTGTGACTGAAAAAAAAAAAAGGATTGACATTTAGAAGTTATTGCTGCGTATGTGTGGACTGTGTGGAGAGTCAGGAGGATGTTGGGTGTCAGTTTTGGTCCCGTATATAAAACCGTCTCAGTATATGTAAGGGAAGATCCTGTAGGGGACGCGTCGGCAGTAGGTGTCCCACGCCAGTCCGTATTTGGCCCGACACTGTCTCTCATCGCGGTCCTCTCGGTGAATCAGCAAGACGGTGAAATATATGACGTAGAAGTAAGGCAGAAGATGTGAGAATCCTAAAGAGAAGAGACACATGTAAGCTGTAGTAATCATTGTGAGTAAAAACGATAAATATAAAACTTTCTCTTCCAATTGATATAAATATTCACAATGTGGATGACATGAGACGAGCTATAACAAAGAATCCGTCCTCCTCTGCTAACAGCCGTACATTTTCCTCTCGTATATATTAAACAAAAGCCCCTGCAGTGAATACCGGTTAGATTGAGCTGCTAATGTTCCCGCTGTTGATTCATCTCAGTGGTAATTCTTTGAGACCGCACTCTGTAGTGGTTCTGAACAAACAGCTTTTTGTCTCTCAGTCAGTGTGACTTCAGTAAAAGGTCTGGATGTGCCCACTGTTCCTCTGTCTCATCCGTCTCCAGTACGCCATCATGACTTCTTCTGAATGCATAATTTAGCGGTTTGTGACTTTTTTGCAGCGGCAATTATAGCAGAAAACCACCGTACATCTCAATTACAAAGGCAGGCGACACAAGCTGAGTCACGGAAAGCCTGAATAGCAATGAGCAGAATGTGTCATCTGTAACAAAAGTCTGACAGTCACCATTTTGGGAAGTGAGTTTTTCAGAGGAACATAAGGCAGCTTACAGAGGAACAAAGACGACAGGCTGTTGCTGCCTTTATTGCTTCGGCATCAGTCACAAACACTGTGTAATTATCTAATACGGACAAAGAATCACAATACATCAAATCCCAATACTTTTGGGACCAACAAAAATGTTTTGTTAGCACAGAGTTGTTGTAAGTTCGGATTAAATTATAATTTAGCTCTGCAGATAATTATGACACGACTCTGCAGTTCCCCTCAGCTCTCCAGAGCTTTTTAGTCTTTCTGAGCTCAATGTTTTGGTTTTCCAGCCTGCAGCTGTAGGTTTTGATTTCGTCTAACTGTTCTGGTGATGCAGTTTTTCCGTCTGGCAGCTGTTTTCATCAAAAAGCTCTAAAAAACACTTCTGAGCACCAAACAGCAGGCGGACAGTGTTAGTGATGAGTTGATGAAAGTAGTGAAGCATTTAGCAGACAGATATTCACCACAGGAGTTGGAGGTGGAGACCAAAAACAGAGCTACAAGGAAAGTGAACATTTCACTTAAATTCATCAGGTGGCCACAAACACAGTTCCAAATGAATCTAGCTGTTGTTTCTTGGCTATATCAAGGTAAAAAAACAAACGACAGATTTGAATACAAGTTTAAGACTATTTGTATTATTATTATTAAATGATTGAACCTGAGAGCTTGTTTGGATGACATGTAACATTTGAGAACTTGAGGTCCTTTTGTTTAAGTATAGTTTTGGTACTGATCCAAAAACTCAAGCACTGTATCAGAAAAAGCTTAAACGATACCGTAATGTATTAAGAGAGTAATACTTTGTCAAAATCCTTAACAGAGAAAAAGAATAAGGATATTTCACCCAACTTTGATGTGGAATAAAAAACTTATTTTCCATAAATAGTCCAATATATATATACCACTGAACTAAGTACTTCCTAGACTACTTGCATGCATAATATGAAGTACTTTTACTGTGTACTTTTAGAGTAATCCTTTGTCAAAATCCTGACCAGATCACAAGAATAAGGATATTTCGGCCAACTTTGATGTGCAATAAAAAACTTATTTTCCATAAGTAGTCCAAGATTCATATACTGCTGAACTAAGTACTTCCTAGACTACTTGCATGCATAATATGAAGCACTTTTACTGTGTACTTTTAGAATAATCCTTTGTCAAAATCCTGACCAGATCACAAGAATAAGGATATTTCGGCCAACTTTGATGTGCAATAAAAAACTTGTTTTCCATAAGTAGTCCAAGATTCATGTACTGCTGAACTAAGTACTTCATAGACTACTTGCATGCATAATATGAAGTACTTTTACTGTGTACTTTTCGAGTAGTCCTTTGTCAAAATCCTGACCAGATCACAAGAATAAGGATATTTCGGCCAACTTTGATGTGCAATAAAAAACTTATTTTCCATAAGTTTTCCAAGATTCATGTACTGCTGAACTAAGTACTTCCTAGACTACTCGCATGCATAATATGAAGTACTTTTACTGTGTACTTTTAGAGTAATCATTTGTCAAAGTCCTGACCAGATCACAAGAATAAGGATATTTCAGCCAACTTTAATGTGTATAAAAAGTTTTCCATAAATAGTCCAATATATATATATATCACTGAACTAAGTACTTCATAGACTACTTGCAAGTAGTCTAGGAAGTACTTAGTTCAGCAGTACATGAATCTGGGACTACTTATGGAAAATACGTTTTTTATTGCACATCAAAGTTGGCCCAAATATCCTTATGCTTATGCTTTTAAGACTTTTTAAGACCCCGTGGGAACCCTGTTACTGCAGAGCTCAAGCTAGGATTGTACTGTAAAATGTTTCCATTATTTTGTCTACCCATTAGTGACAGCAGGATTCTCACAGAGGTGAGAATACATTTTTAAAATTGTGCTATACTTCAGTTGGACTGTAGGTACATGTACATCCATGTACAGCACTGCTTTTGATTTGTGACTCGTATCATCATCAGTGTGATTAATACTCAGCCTGACATGACTTCATATCTACTGACTATCTGCGACCTGCATTTACAACAAGCCTTCCCGTTGCTCTCAAGCTGTCTTACCACATGGCAGGGACCACGCCAGGGCCATAAGGAGGTCACCGAGGTAGTTGGGATGACGAACGAGACCCCACCAGCCGGACACCAGCAGCCTCTTCCCCGTTGCTGTGGCAATGGTCTCAAGTCCTGCAAGTAGTCGTTGATAAAAATTTGCATGTCACTTCAGATCAACTCCCCGTCTCCCACTTCATTCTGACAGAAAGAGGAAATGCATTTTCCTCCTCTTTATATATAGAGCATATGAGATGAGATACATCTCTAGAAATCAGATGTGAAAGAGTGTAAGACAGAATATGTGAGTCTTTATTTAGAGTATACATTAAACACTTATAAGAAAGGTTAAAACATGACTGACTTGCAACACTTGGGTGTGAAGGGTCTCGTCTGAACTGGTTCTTCTGTGAGTTGGATTTTCTGAAAATATAATATCCAATACCTGACGGCAAAGGGAAAAAAATTAACATCGCCATCTTTAACCAGAAGACGTAACATATTATAGACTAATGGGAAAGAGCTGACTCATAATTACCATTGAGTGCAATTATAACTGCAGCTCCGAGGGAACTTAGTGCCTGTGGGTGCACGACCAGGAAGGAAGCCTGCAGGCTGTATGTGAAGGGGACCCAGGCCAGATCCCCAAAGACCAGCATGAAGCCAAAACCATCATGCACAATGTCCATAGTTGTCAGAACAGCCTCCTGTTGTAACACAGCAGTGCACGAGACAGTTAATAAGAGTTTGCACAAGGCACCAATTGCTAAATTCTACGGGACTGACATTTGAATCTACAGTACTTAGCATGATCTTTAACTGTGACTCTGTCTGCCCACTCACCTCGTTCCACAGAGCATCTGCCACATACAGCAGCTGGAAACAGTTGACCAGTATCATGGCGAGCGAGGGGGAACCACGAAGCTCCACCTCCTTCATCAGCATGCCGAGGTTTATGACCACCTGAGAGGATAACAGGTAGAGTGAAGTGACTCACATCGTGTTTTACCTGCACTTCCAAGCTATTGGTAGATACGTTTATTATTTGATTTACTGGACCAACAAACACCGGACCATAAAATCAAAACATTTTCTATATGCATTGTATTTACGTAACCAGGTTTCTTTATGTAAATTTGACCTCCTAATGTTTTCAGTACTTGAGGGTCAGTTTAGAAGTCGAGGTCAGTAAAGTTGGATTGTTCAGTGAGTAAATTAAAAAAACATCCATGTTTACCTCACTGTATTAACCCTTAAAATGTCCATTATCTGGGACGTTAGCAGCAACTGTAAGATGTTGACAGTAAAGGAAAATAGTTTGAACATTCAACAGGAAGCAAAAAGCTCCCACACACTGTCTGTAGCCAGTTGGTGGGAGCTTTTTCTGTCCTCACCCACGCACCTCTCTTTAAAGCATTCAGATGTGCAAAAGGTTTTACTGTAAATAAAAAGAAAAAAAACATACATACACCTGCAAAAAATAACTAAAGAACTCATTACATCAACATTTTCCTCTATGACTCCATCCTCTTTCTGTCTCTGCGAAGATATAATCAACCTCGTGTGATTTTGGGAACCTCACTTGTAATTATTACTGGAAAATCTATATTTTAGTCTCAGACACAGATAATGAAAACACCCCTGCCCTCCAACAAATGTCTCACTGGGTCATGTCAGGAGGGAGAAAAGTTTGACTGTGTTAAAGTAAGACAGCATGTTATTAAGACAGATCAGGGGAGAGCAACATCGCCACCTGTTGGTCTTGTTGGGTTCTCCGGCAAAGATCACCATCAGTGTTGATTAATGTTTACAAGTATACTGAATTATTCAGTGTTACACACTAAAGCATTTTTTCAAGCAGTTCTCCACATGTAACAACAGATTTCGATATATATCAGCTTTAAGTTTTAATACACATTAATGATGTTACATCTTTATTCCTTCTTTTACTGCATTATTTCTTCTCTGTATGAGAAAATGACAAGGCCACAATACATGTATGCACCAGTGTATAGATTTTAAACTTTAAAAAGTGAATTGCCTGCAGGTTAACTCACCCAGCCAATCAGACCCGGTCTGAGCTCGCAGAAATATTTAAGGTCAAAGTTTCCGATCCGTGGGTTTAGCTCCCGTCCGATGAAGAAGTCGTAGAGAGGATTTCCTGGACAGGACAGAGAGATGAATGCATTAAAAAGAAACTCCACAGGAAGATCGTAGCTATCAACCTCGCCTATCAACATTGAAAATCTGAATCTGCAAAATAACTACCAACTAAAGTTATCAAATAAATGTAGAGGAGAGGACGAATAAAGTAGCAGAAAGTGGATATACTCAAGTCAAGTACCGACATTTTATGCGCTTTCAGTGTCTACAGGTATTCAGTTTACTGTAACTAAAAGGCAAAGTGAATTAAGATTATGTTTACAGTTCATATTAGTCCGTCATATCATTGGCTTTATCAGTTATTGTGTTAATCCTTCAGTATCTATCAATTAAACAGCTTTTGTAGTCCAAAGCCGTTTTTGTCTGTTAGCTTAATTAAATACACTGTCTGGTAATCACACGACACATACGATAGGTTATCAGTATATTATACATGTGCGTGCCTGTCTTACATGTTACCTTAATGAATTGAACTGAATCTCCAGGTTACTTTTTTGCTGTTTGATTTGAGAGCGAGGCGCTGGAAACAACCTGCTGTTGCAGCGTGCTCCTTTTTTTTTTTCTTTTCACAAAATAGGACGAACATATTCATCAGCGAACAGGAGCTGAATCATAATACTGGGTGCTCTCAGGTTTCTGTCTTTCGATGCAGCCGAGCGCATTGAAGCAGCTGAGCAGGGTCAGCTTACTTGAATAGAGTGTTCCTGATGCCTGCAGGCTCCTGAAGAGCTCTGCTGTTAGATAATTACCCACAGGAATACCAAAATTCGAAGCCGAACATTAAAACAGGCCAACAAATGGACAGTACACCACCACTAACTGTGCTGAAAACTGCAAAAACTGTGTTTCAGGGCAGAATCTTCCTTTAATGTTGAACCTCCACTCTCACCTGTGTTGCCCCCCAAAGCGAGTGCATGAGAAGGAGCCCAGAAGGAGCGGATGTAGAGGTAGACGGAGAACAGGAATGACGCTGCTATTGCACACACTGCCAGAGGCACCAGCAGCTCAAACAGATACCCCAGAGGAGCCCCGAGCCCCACTAACAACACCAGCAACACACCACTGATGCACAGGCCATGAAAACCTGAGGGAGACAAACAAACAAAGGTAAACGCTGTTGCCTGGGGGACAGAGAAAAGCAGGCAGACACAGGCTGGTATAAAAAGAGGTAAAAGTTAGAGGAGGTGGAACTTTAGATTGTGTAACTTAAGTAAACTTTAGATCAGGCAGGAGGTGTCGAGGTTAAACTAAAAATACAAAAAGTCACGGCGGTGAATTTTACAACAGTGAGCAAATGTGAAGAAAGTGTTTGCACTCAAACGTAGTAGAGAGCTGAGTGTAAAACTCGAGAACAGCTATGAAATATTACAGCTACCATAGTTTTACTCAATAGTACTATATAACAGTAATGTCAATAAGCAGGATTATCCTTTATCCATTACTCACAGTACAAACTAAGCAAGATGTTCATTAACATGTTTCAAAATCACAACACATCTGACAAAATAAATTAAAACTGCCTTCAACACATTCATATTAAATCCTAAAAATGAATAATGGTTAAAAAAACAGAAGCCAACAATACCATTTATGGGATACTTGAGACGCGTTCCATCCCTCAGCGCTAATCCTTCAGACACCTGCAGGTGAATAAACCTCATTATGGATCCGAACAATGTATCCTGTGCATACGTTCATTATTGGATATTTGGGCTGATAATCAACAAAACAAACATTTGCAATTCATGTATAGCTTTGTGTTTATATCTATATCATATACTTTCATGCTAAAGGCTAGGAAAGGCTAACCCATCCCCTGTCAGTATACTGTTTATCATGCAATATCACAAATACAATTATGAATTAATTTTCCATTAAATCAATTGTGTTGTACTTTTAAAGTAGAAAAAAATGAAACTTGTATTCATAAAAAAATAAATACACAGTTGTTCAATTCATTACACTCAGTCTCTTTTGGTCTGGAATATCCTACGGAGGCTAATTAATTCTGACTTCATGTCATGTTTTCTCTTGTTTCTACGCGTACCCCTTTTACACCTCATGTTAGCGTATCACAGATCAACTCGACACATTGCTTTTGGGAAATACACTTATTTGCTCTCTTTGCAGAGAACTCTCACAACAGGGAGAAACAGTTAGTCTGGCTTTGTCCTAAGATAATAAATCCATTCAATGTTCACTAATTATCATTTTTTGGTGTAATGCTACAAAGACTGATGACTATTACTTGAACAGGAGCAGTAACTTGTTATAGTCTCCGGTTGCTGGTTACCTGGGATCTGCTCCAAGTTTGGAACAGCACACCTGGCAAAGCGGCAAAACACTTAAGCTTTTGTGCTAATTAAACAAACGAGATGTAATGTTAAATAATTCATGTAGCTTTAGAGACGTTGCTCGGGGGACTGAGCAACATGTTGTGCAGCTAGGCTAGCTGTTTCCCTTTCCAGTCACGATGACAAGCTAAGCTAACTGCTTCTGGCTGTAGTCAGACATCTGTAAGAGCTGCATCAATCTTCTCCTCCAACACAAAAGCCAACAAGCACATTTCCAAAAAGTCAAACTATTCCTTTAAAGCAGCTGACTCAAGACAGCTTCAGGAAATTAAGGCTAATTTAAAGTGTCATTATCTTATTGGACACAGCGGATGCTGTTCAGCAAAAAATATGCTTCAACAACTTAATTTGTTGGTTTTTAATTAGAACACGCTCCCAGTCATTCATTAAAACAATCAGTGTTTACACAGTCTGATCATCACATCACGATTCCACAGAAAGCTGATGGACGATAATTATTATTATTTCATCAAAGTGTGTTCAAAATGCGCTCTAAAAAAGCAGCATCTCTTTGGTGTGGTCGTCACCACAGCTGGTTTTAATGTCAGTTTAACATTTACCAGCCTGATGAACGTGTCTTACCTTTCCTAATGGCGTCAGATAGAGGAGGGCGTGCAGAGAGATCCAGCCCAGCAGAACCACGAGGGCCAGAGGGTCCCACAGATGGTCAGTGGAGGGGAGGGAAGGGGGCCACTTGAGCACACTGGCATCAGGGCTTCGACTCACAGATATCAGGAACAGCACCGTCAACGGAAGAAAGACGGGGATGCATATGGCGCCTGAGAGACGATTACAGATAACAGTGAATGGCTGACATTACTCAGAAGCAGCCAGAGCATTGAAAAATGTACGTTAACTGGGAAAATGAAGCGTGTGAAATGATAAACTGTGTAGCAGCGGAACGATTATGTTAACTGTCACTATGGAAGCAACAAAATACTGGTGGTTGAACATCTGCAGTCTGCTGAGAGTTCAGCTGTCATGTTCAAAACATGATTTTACTTTTAAAAGAAGTGGAGAACAAATTGGATGTGATGCTCAATTTAAGGAACAAAGCAGGAGATGCTCACAAACACACACACACACACTGTCAGAAGAAGCTGTGAAGTATTTGTCCTCTCGTTTTTACGTCATGTCTACAATGAGAAACATTAGTTGGGAAGTTGGGATGAATCTCAATTAGAGCTGTAATGAAGAGTCCTGTGCTGGGAAATGAGTAATCATTACTGCGGCAAGTGATGTCAGCGTATTACTCTTCTATTGTGGCAGAAGTTTAATGATACTAAAGCGGCCATGAAAGAAATACCTGATTTGACCAAATTAATGTAACAACAATAACATGACAGTGTCTTTTCATGCTGACTGTTTTGTTCCATCACTGCCTTTTATTAATTTCTTTCATAATATCTGCTTATCTTCTAGAAGAAATAAATGCAGCTCCTTAACATGTTTCACTTGAGGTTCACCTTCGATGTTTAGTTGTTTGTGCAGACAAGCAGGTTTGACGGCTAGTGTGATGAAAATGTAATTCAGTATTCACAATTTGTAAACAGAAGAGGTGAGAACAAGAGATGAAGAAAAGGTCTTTCTGCTTGGGTGAAAGAAATGTAGTAGCACTTTCTGCTATTCAATATGTAGTCCATGGTTACATAAAGGGCAAAGCATCTTACATAAAATGACAGTGGATGCACAGGGATGTAAAGTAAGGCTGGTCTGGCTCTGCTGCAACTCACCTAGGGTTCCTCCGAACTCCCTCTCTGTGTCATGGGAGGATTTGTGTTTGAGTCCTTGACTGTTGGGCCTCATTGTTGCTCTCCTGTTAAAGTATACAGGTAGATACCTTTCAGTCACATGTGAGGAACAAACATACAGCAGTAACTACACAGCATGGGGTAAAGCCAACGAGTGTTACGATGATGACTTTATTTGTAACATTTTCTAGAATTAATCCTATCCAACAATTACAATAATCCTTGTGATAATCTGCAGTAAAATGTACCGCAATTAACCCCTGAATCTTATATATTAACACCAAGAGTCCCCTTTTAAAGGTTTAACTGTAACCTTTTACCTCAGCACAGTGTAAGCCTCATTACAAATTAGCATAAATCATTGTTAACAGGAGGGGTGCTGGGTATCTACATTTACATTTATGTACTTAAAGCAATGTTATATAATTTTTTCACCTTAAAATAACAGTGTCTAAATCATTTTGATGGTACAGTGTCTTGTAATAGGGTGAATGGTGTTGCCATAAGTACAACTAGGCCTGTCTTGATAATCACATATCGACTTATCGTACGTGACCTTGATTATTTTCGCTGACCATTGATATTGCCCGCTGTGTTTCCACGCATGTTTGAACATTTTAGTCAACGTGATAATATGATATTTCAATATTTTCCACATGTCTGAATATTAAGAATTACAGTTTTCATTGCTCTTTGAAAGGGTGTACTTACATTATTATTTTATTGTCACTTAAACAACACTTGCATCAAAGAGTATTAAAATGATAATAGTCTCTTTAATTGCAATTATCTTTGGGACAATATATTGTCCAACAAAAATAGTTGCTGTAGGAAAGTTACATACAACAATGAGGCATTTATACTTTGACCCGACCTATATTTTCCAAATTTACGCTATGTGCTTTTTACTCCACTTGTTAGGATCCCAGTTTTTTTTTATGTTCTATTGTTCCCTGTTTTATTTTGAAATGTTGCTCTCATGTGTCTCGTCTTGCTTTTCAGTTCCTCCTTCCGTCCCTTTCCCTCCTCACTCCACCTGTACCTGATCCCCTCGTTAGTGTCTCCATCCTGTCTTGGTCAGTTTGTTCTGTCTTCCGCCGTGATGCCACCCAGCGTCTCCCACCAGTGTCTCCTCATGTCACGCCTTGGTATGTTTCTGTTTTTTGTTCCTTGAGTTTTCATTGATTTGTACTTTGCGTTTGCCCTTTTGGTTGCACGTTGTCTTTTGTCCTCTTGACTTGATTTTGGTTTATCTGGATCTCTTGGTTTTTTTGGATTCATTCAGCTTTGTTGTCTGCACTTGGGTCCTCACCTTGCTTAACCGTAAACCTTAACACCAGTACATTTATTGAACAGCTACAGTTTGCACCAGTGACTCTGTCTTTACATACATGACATATGATCAGCTTTTAGAGTGTATAATATAATATAATAGATTTAAAGGGCCCTGCACCTCCACATAGATGTTTCTAATGATTATGGCTGATTGGTCCTCCTGAGTTTAGAGTTGTGCAGGGATTTACATGCTTAAAAGAGGAATATTACATTTTTTTTTAAAAGAACAGTTAGGCAGGTGCCAACTGGACAGGTTAGAAAACAGTTCAGAGGAGCAGTTACACTGGCAAATCTGCCACTTTTGATACTTTAGGTAGCCTACTTTTACTTTAGTAGAACTTTGAATGGAGGGATATTAGTTGGAACAGTATTTTCACAGTACATATTGGTATTTATTCTTTGTGTTGAGTCTTTCACCAGTGATCAGAAGAGACAATTACTCTGTCACAGGACAAAAAATGACAAATATGACAGTGAATGTAAAGAATGGCGTACGAATTGGCGATGTGTTGTTTCACTGTAAACAGAAATTATGAAAAAGTGTTTAAACCTTTTGTGTAATAATTGAAATTGGCTGTTAGTGTTGTAATGTTAGCTCTGCTGTCACAGATGAACCGAGACAAAGTTCAGGTCGAGCTGCTGTTAGCTAGTCTCGTTACTGCCGGCGCGAAAATACCCTGAATACAGGCTGAAATAAAACACAAATACAACCTTTTGTAAGATAAATACAACGTCTGTCATGAAGAATTAACTGTTTGTCTTGTAACACAGTAAATACAGTGTCTTACCGGTGTTTAGCACGGAGGTGTTGACGGGACTGCTCAGATTACTGCGGTGCATCCATCCAGCAGCAGCCCCTCTCGTGGACACGCCCCCCGACAGGACGTCTAACGGCTGGAAACGGTCTCTCAGCCAATCGGGTTCCTCTGCGGTCATCAGAAGAGGGTGGAGACAAGAGGGCTAAGCCAATCAGACGAGCTCATCAGGTGGTGACAGCGCACGCATGCTACACAGAGGGCTGGCTGGCAGATGTTGTGAAATGCACCTGAATTTAGTTATTAAAGGTAATTATAACTGTATTAATGCTTTTAAATTAGACTGGTTTTGTGAAAGAAGAACACACGTTGATTCTCACATTCATACACTTTTATTGTAGATGTTTAAACCATTCCTAAACGTACTGTTTATCTGTGGAAGACATGCACAGGAAACAAGAGAATCAGCAAACTAAGAAGGCAAAAGAGAGCATGAATCTGCTGTAGTTACTTTAGTGTTATGGATTACATAATCAGATTACATTCAGATTGCAAATTATTCAGCAAAAAGACTCGTCAAAGGATTTATTAATACATGAGATTTCCACAGGACACAACTTGTCTCATTCAGATTCTGTATTCACATTAAAAACATTTCCTTCATGTGCTAAAAGTTTAGCTTGAATCACGTTAATTTAATTTGTATCTATCTTTGCAGATAAAGGAGATGAGAGGGGTTTCTCTTCTCATATTTTAATATTAAACCCAAATACCAGAGGCTTATATGCACCCTTGCAAGTGCCTAGAATGTAAAGAGGTCCGTCCCAAATTCATGTTCAAGTTGTGCAATTTATTCATGTTTTTACAACAACAACAAAAGTGCTCTTCCTATTCCCCAACACAAGAAAAATTAGTTAATGCAGAGAGTTTCTTAATTTTGTCATTGAGGACTGAAATCATTGTATTGTGATAGCCACAGATATTTATAAGCATTTTACAGTATGATTTGAATCTAGAACAATACATTTAACAGTAATTATGTGACAGTGTTTTAATTTGGATCCATGATTCCAGTGTATTTATGATATGGTGTTTTGTAGGACACACTAGCTGACAGTCACTGCACTTTGAGCTTCAGCCTCGCTCACAGATGACCTCGATAACACTCTGCTCCATCGGGGAAGGATCCAGGCAGCGGTGGGCGGAGCTCCCCACTATCTCATCCAGCAGGAAGTGCACGAGGTTCTCGTCGGAGACAAAGCGCCACAGGTACATCTGCAGGTAGTGGCAGTCCACCTGGATCTGCTGCAGCCCGTAACGGCCGAAGGTGCGCAGGCGGACGCACTCCAGGAATGTCTTTAAACTGATTTTGATGATTCCGGTCATCACAGAGACCTGGGACAGTAGAGAGGTGCGTGAGTGTATGTGCTGTATGTAACTGATGACTTTCACCGAAGACTGACGAAGACCTGCACTCACCTTGTTGAACTCCACTGAACTGAAGATGTCAATCCTCTCAGAAAACAGCTTGTGTATGTTGCTCAGTAGATTAGTATCCATGGGAGCACTGCAGACAGACAGAAGAGAAATCACTCCAGTGAATCAGAAATTAAAAACAATGACCTTATTCCTGTAATTAAAGTCAACAACTGCCTCTCCTGCAGTGGAAGCGGATGAGGTAATACAGATTAGCTGCATGTGTCTGGTTGTATGCTTGTCACACACAGCAGGTGAGATGAACTGCGCCTCAGATGGAAAAGACAAGCAGCAGTGGGCAGAGACGAAAAACAGTTTTCCAGCAGACTTCTGTCTGCAGTACGATTAGCTTCTACTGCTTAATGCACACAGAAGGGCCCTGGCTGGATTCGAACCCAGAACCCTCTTGCTGTGAGGCGACAGTGCTAACCACTGCACCACTGTGTTACCTAGACTAACTTCAATGTATCCAAATTTTATCATGATGTTTTAGTACGAACGCAGTCTCCAACTGTTTTGATTATGAAACTGTAGAAAATTATATACAGGCAATCTGTTGTCACTGTATATAAATCTGCTGATAAATAAATTGAAAACATTAAAGACACACTGTGGAATAATTTCTCCCATCTAGTGGTTAAATTTTATTTTGCATTCAAACGAATACTGCTCTCTAGCGCCTCGCGTTTCAATGTGCGTGCAACCTGTTGGAACTACGGCAGGCGGGATGTGTCAAGATTCAAGAAGCTCTGACAACAACATGTTTTCAAACAGCACTTCATCAAGTTTAGTTTCGGGTGATGAGGTACGTTATTTCAAACTTCAAACTGCAGCTGACGAGCGCGTCTGGCTAAGCTCCTTCTCTGTTCCACAGTCACGCTGGCTCTGAGTGAAAACGCCTTTGGAAATGACTGTGGAACGGAGAAGGAGCTTAGCCAGACGCGCTCGTCAGCTGCAGTTTGAAGTTTGTTTGAAATAACGTACCTCATCACCCGAAACTAAACTTGATGAAGTGCTGTTTGAAGACATGTTGCTGTCAGAGCTTCTTGAATCTTGACACATCCCGCCTGCCGTAGTTCCAACAGGTTGCAACGCACATTTGAAAACGCGAGGCACTAGAAAGCGGCATTCGTTTGAATGCAAAATAAAAAGCGAAAATGCAATGCAATGCAATAAAATACAAGACAAAAGCTTCAATGATTGATCTGTCAGATATTTAGACTGTCAGGGCTTCACTTTAAGAGTCCTCACATCGCATTTACCAGAAGTTTTTGTGTTAATTAATAATTAAATCAGTCCAATGTTTGTATACAACATATCCTATATCCTATGCAGTTTATAAAAATGTATTCTGTCTTCAAACTCTCATTCAGTCCAAGACTTGCTCCTTCTATCCTTGACACAGTCTGATGAATGTAATTATATTAGAATACCATCATTAAACCAAACAAACAATACCGCTAATGAGCGGCACTTTGTTTCATCACGTCTCTGGTCTATTTGTGTCTGACTTACCTTGGAGTGTAGCTGGCGGCGTAGCGGGCGGGCTGCCTCGAGCTGCTGTAAACAGAAAAAGTCCTTTTGCTGGAGTCACTGCTGTGCGCCTTCCTCACACCTTCTTCATACAGAAGACCAACCTACAGGGGAGCAAAGAGAGTTCATTAGGCAGCCGAATCATACATGCTGATGAGGGTATGTAAGGGATAATGCCCGACGAGGTGTCCGTAATCAGGAATCAATGGACGACGCGGGGCCTGCGCGTCGGACGGTTGCCTCCGCGAAGTCCATTAATTCCTGATTATGGACACCTCGAAGGGCATTGTCCCGCTTATACCATGGTCACTTGCCAAAGAAAATAAATTAGGACCATTAATTTATATTTTCATGCGTTTTACAATCAAAATATTAAGTTTTTCACGGGCAATAACTTAGTTTCCCTGGTAACGCCTGAGGGTTTGACTAATACCTGGAACAACCATTACCCTCCTGTAAGGTTCTTATGCAACGGAAACGTTGTTCACCTCTCCAGTAAATAGGACGGACCTTAGATACGACTTGGCAACGGGAGATATTCTAGTCCGCTCGGCGGTGAGCCAGAAAGCTAACGCTATGCTAGCAAGATTCAAAGTCGATGACATTGCGTACGGTTGACAAACAGTAAATATCACTTGACAGTATGTTTAACAACAAGACTAGCTAGCTTACCAGTCATGTCATTGTCCCCAAATCAATATCAAGATTTTCACGAACAAATTATCGGTCGTGTGTAACGTTACTGTGGCCGCAGCCTGAAGCAGAGAGCTGAACAGCCAACGGGATGTGAGATTATTCACTTATGTGATTAAAAAAAAAAAAAAGTATCTGTAAGTTTAGAGGGGAAGCGTACTTTCTGCAGCTTGTGTGTTACAGTCTCCATCCTGTGGTGTTCAGAGGATAAGGCACTGAAGGACTGATGGACTGCAGTCAGTGCTGGAGATAAATTGTAAACAGCGGCTTTGACTGCGTTCCCGTCGCTATGGTTACGCCAGCTAGCGCATTAATTTAGACGGTGAACAGACAATTTGACTGGAACTACTTAGTAGGTGTCCATATATCAGGGATTAATGGACACCCTGCAGCCAATCAGAATCGAGTGTTCCCCCAGACCATGGTATAAGTAAGGGTTAATGCCCGACGAGGTGTCCATTAACATAAATTAATGGACGACGCGGAGGCGTTCGTGTCGGACGGTTGCTTCCGCGAAGTCCATTCATTTATGTTAATGGACACCTCGAAGGGCATTAACCCGCTTATACCATGGTCACTTGCCAAAGAAAATAAATTAAGACCATTAATTTATATTTTCATGTGTTTTACAATCAAAATATAAAGTTTTTGACAGGCAATAACTTAGTTTCCCTGGTAACGCCTGAGGGTTTGACTAATACCTGGAACAACCATTACCCTCCCGTAAGGTTCTTATGCAACGGAAACGTTGTTCACCTCTCCAGTAAATAGGACGGACCTTAGATACGACTTGACAACGGGAGATATTCTAGTCCGCTCAGCGGTGAGCTAGAAAGCTAACGCTATGCTAGCAAGATTCAAAGTCGATAACATTGCGTACGGTTGACAAACAGTAAATATAATTTGACAGTATGTTTAACAACAAGACTAGCTAGCTTACCAGTCATGTCATTGTCCCCAAATCAAGATTTTCACGAACAAATGATCGGCCGTGTGTAACGTTACTGTGGCCGCAGCCTGAAGCAGAGAGCTGAACAGCGAACGGGATGTGAGATTATTCGCTTATGTGATTAAAAAAAATAAAAAAATAAGTATGAGTAAGAGTGTACTTTCTGCAGCTTGTGTGTTACAGTCTCCATCCTGTGGTGTTCAGAGGATAAGGCACTGAAGGACTGACGGACTGCACTCAGTGCTTGAAATGAAGTGTAAACAGAGGCTCTGACTGCGTTCCCGTCGCTATGGTTACGCCAGCTAGCGCATTAATTTAGACGGTGAACAGACAATTTGACTGGAACTACTTAGTAGGTGTCCATATATCAGGGATTAATGGACACCCTGCAGCCAATCAGAATCGAGTATTCCCCCTGACCATGGTATAAAATGAGTGAACATGAGGGCAAACTGTCACCTGCACGTCGATGGAGGTGGTGTCCTCTACCACTCTCTTCATCACAGCACGGACGTTTCGTGGCTCGATGGTGTTCACCCAGTCTCGTGTTTCCACGCTCTTTCTCAACATCTGGGAGATGATCAGACCCTGAACCTGCAAAAACACACACAAGTAGGAGATATTTCCTGCACTGATGTCTCTGATTTCCCTCAGTAAGAAAAGTAACTCCGTGTCTGTTGAAGGTGAAAACTTACCTTTACATAATGGTTCAGTAGTTTCTGTGCTGCCTCCCTGGCTTCAGCACATAAACTTGTGACGGGTGTTACGGGACTGTGATGCTGAGGAAGTACAAAAAGTTAGATATGTTCAGCAGTGAAATGTATTAAATACTTTCTGCTGCGTTTATAAGGTGACGCGTCGTTTACCTGCGCGAGGAACTGTTCGTCTGTGAGAGTGAGTATGTAGGAGATAGTTGAAGTTTCATAGTCCAAGCAGAGGCGAGAGAGCAGCAGCAGAAGGGCCGGAGGAGTCGAGCCTCCCTTGTCTCCCGCGCTCTCACAGAACTGGCGAGAAGACTGGCACACGAACTTTATGAAGCTCACCACCAGACTCTCACGCACACCCTGACTGCAGAATTCACCCTACGAGGAGAAGACAGACAGAAACAGCTCACATATTAAAGAAATTGTTCATACTATTATGAACGATATACATTATTTAATCACTTCCTGACTTTTAGTGGAAAACTGTTAATTTACTGCCAAATAAACAAACTCTACTCACCTTGAAGTACGGCTTGTTGGAGAATGTGATGTCTTTAGCTGTGAAAAGGTGCACAGATGCGAGCACTGACTTAATCTGATTGAGAATAGAGGCGGACAGGGAGGAGAGCAGCTCAGGCAGGCTGTTCGGAGCATCTCTACCAGAGGCTGCCCCCCCCAGAAGAGATCCACCTCCAGCCACCGAGGCGCTGGCCACAGAGAGCCGAGGCGTGGCCAGCGCCTGCCTCACATCTGTCAGGCTGTCCATGTAGAAGCTCTGCAGGGCGGCGAGGTACTGCTTGACTCGCTCTGTCGCCGCCCGGATCACAATCCCCGTCCCCTGGTTCGGCACGGCGGAGCCTGGCAGCAGCTTGGCCACAGCCTGCAGTCTGCGGTGGAAGCGGTCGAGTGCGCGGACCAGGAGGGAGTTATCCGCGACCCCTTTCTCCTCTTGTATCCTCCGCTCCACGAGCGAGAAGTACCGAGCGGCCAGATCGTCCACAAAGGCGTGCAGCTTCCCATTTGCCATCTGAGGAATATTTTTGGATGCCAGCTCGCCTTTCTGAGCATGGTTGATAAAAAGTTCCTGATAGGATGTGATGACTAAACATAAGCTGCTGACAAATTCGTTGCAGCCTCTGTCAATGAATTCCAGGATGTCAGTGTTTGAGGAGGGGGACGGTACGGCGCTCGTTTTAGGGGAGGCACCAGTCGGGGATCCAGGGGCTGCAGGTGATGACAAGATGTGTACCGTAGCATCTTTGGCGGCCAAGGTGGACGGGTACGGTCTTATCTCTGCTTCCAGACCCTGGAGGTCTGACTCCAGTCGAGACCGCGCATGGCTCAGGAATTTATCACAGAGCTCTTCCGCCGGCTCATCCAACTGTAGCAGCAGCTCCACACACTCGGATAAATCTTTGGCACTTGAGCCACCATCCCTGTAAGACGACAACAAAACAGGTAGAAACAGATGAGCTGGAGGAAACGTGAAAATCAGACTCAAATAAATCTCTCACAGTGTCTCCAATCTGATTTGAGGTTGAGCGATTCCCACCTGAACTTCTGCCGAAGCTCCTGTGCCAGCTTGTCCATGATGGCGTGACAGTCATCCTGGATCCCCTTGAAGGAGGGCAGGTGGCTGTACTGCTGCAGCACACAGCGGGCGCGGCGGTGCGACCTCACCGCCTGAGCGTAGGCCTGCAGCTCCAGACACTTGTTTAATCTGGCAGGCAGCTCAAACAGAAACTGCAGCTTCCTTAACAGAGTGTGAACGCCTGAAATTAAACACGCCGAGACGAAAATGTCAAAAACCAATAACCACCATGAAGTCCCACACAACAAACTGCCTGTTTAAGTCTCACCTGAGAGTTTTGTAATCTGTGCATGCTGGTCTTGAAGAGTTCCACTGATGCTCGCGCTGAACTCAGTGATCGCCGCCATGTTGGCAGACAGGCAGTCCATCTCGTCCTCCATCTTTTTGAAGTCGTTCTTCATCTTTCTTATAGTGTCTGGAAAAACATGGAAAGATGATGATGAATATATCCAGATACACACAATTCCACTGAACATGCATCGAGTGAGACGCTCCCTCACCTGTAGCAGATATGAACTTGTTGTAGTTCTCATACACCAGGGTCTGCATGTCACTGTCCAAAGAGCGGATCTGCTTCACCATGCAGGTCTCCTGGTCCATCAGCTCGGCGAGGGAGCACTCCCGCCTGAGCTGCAGTACGACACAAAAAACATCATCGTCACACTTCACAAGGTCAAATGAAACACTGTTGAGTATAACTTTTCATAAAGAAGCTTTCTTCTAATTAGGTTGTCAAAGAAATTTGTCATCTATTGCATGTCTGTCTGTCCTGGGAGAAGGATCCCTGCTCTGTTCCCTCCAGAAACTGCTTTCATAATCAAAGTTGTTGTATGTTTAATGGGGATTTGTTGCTGATAAATGTGGATAACATTCCCACTTCACTGGTTGAAGGAGTAGTGGTTCATGTTTGCACTGTTTAGTAATAAAACTGAATTATAATCCCATTAAATGTTGTGTTTTTTTAAAGTCTTTATTCCAAAGTGATCTTCAGATGCATCCCAGAAACTGAAATGTTTATTACAGCCTGCAGCAACACTGAGACTCTTGGAGTCTTCCAGATGAATGGGCCTTTAGTTTCAGCAGCTCAGGTATCATATTATGATACTGACAGCAGTGTTAATAGTATATCTCACAGTACAGAGGCCGTTATGTGAGCTGTGTCGCAGTGGGAACAGGTAACACAGGTAACATGTCAGCAGTTGGTCTCTCACCTTGTTGAGGAAATGCTCGGGGTCGAAATGCGGCCCGTTGATGTCGCAGGGATCCAGGGACTCCGGCTGCTCCTCGGCCTTTCCTTCCTCGTTCAGGCCGTAGTAGAGCTTCAGCATGCCGTGCACCCTCCGCCTCCTGTTGGGGTCGCCGTCCTCCGCCACCGCCACCGAGCCGCCAGCCACTTCGTCCATTCTGCACACCGGCCAGCTGAGAAATGAACTGATGAAATGACGATAAACAAAGATGACGAGCGTCCGACTGGCAGCAGAAAACTGACAACTGCTGCCTGGAAACGTTAACGTCTTGCTCCAAAGTCACTGATATTCCAAAGTCTTAGCCGTGTACTTTTAAATAAGAAGGCTTTTCACGATAGTTGAAGGGAAAATGCTCTTTTCTTCCCCCAACAACACAAGCTGCTAGCTTGACAACGTAACTATTTCCGGGTTCGCAGCCTATTGGTGCTACGTCACCAAAGAGTGTGTGTGTAGTCAAGATAGATGACTACTCATACGTGTGAGGACTGCTGTGGGTCTTACAGATAGCCCGGAAGTGTGCCACTGCGCATGTCATTGTGCCATACAGCAACTAACTGAGCACTTAGCGAAGGTGCACGAGAAAGATCTTCATTGTTTAGCCATAAAACAAACTTACGGAGCCCCTAAAGGGACATGGATGGACTTTTTTTTTTTGCGAGATCTCGCAAAAGTATTGCGAGATCTCGCAAAGTATTGCGGGATCTCGCAAAAAGTATTGCGGGATCTCGCAAAAAGTATTGCGGGATCTCGCAATACTTTTTGCGAGATCTCGCAAAAGTTTTTTCTCCATTCAGTGAACCGGAAGTAAAACACGTAGCCTAAAATAAGAAGAAGAAGAAGAAGAAGAAGGGGGAGGAGGAAGTAAAATAGACACAGCATGGAGGAGCCTACCCATCATCCGTGGGAGAAGTTTATTGATTTCTATTTCAGGATTGTACGGTAACAGAGCACGGATGATGTGTACGCTCCTCCATCATGTGTGTCTGTTTTACTTCCGGTTCACCGAAGTAGGACAGAACTTTGCGAGATCTCGCAAAAAAGTATTGCGAGATCTCGCAATACTTATTGCGAGATCCCGCAATACTTTTTGCGAGATCCCGCAATACTTTGCGAGATCTCGCAATACTTTTGCGAGATCTCGCAAAAAAAAAAAGTCCATCCATGTCCCTTTAGGGGCTCCGTACAAACTGACTTTTAAGGATAAAACATTTTCAGACTGTTTTACTTTGTTTATATGTGGTGGACCCTGCCACCTGTCTATTTTCCTCTGAGAACAGCTTGTTTATTCAGTTATGGAAAAAACTGAGTTTGTATTATTACCTCATTAATATTGTAAATATAAAAAAAACACTGGAAATTAAATTTGAAAATTAAAATGTGGCTGATATAACAAAAAAATAAAGGTTTTTGCTTTTAAAAGACGGAATCCTGAAGACGAAATGCTGAAGAAGAATCGATTGAAGGAGGCATTCGAAGCCAGGAAATCCACAGAAACAAAACTACTGGAGAAAAGGCTTCATCTTTACGGAAAAACTAAATAAATTTACTGGTCAATTTCAAAATCTGACAAAATAATATACAGTATATTGACTCATGAACAAAACAGTAACAGTGGAAAAATATCCTATCTATAGTAGGGGTGTCGCAATATACCAGTATCAACAACAACCGTGATATTAAAGAAATTAAATATCGATATCGTGTTGACAATACACATGATGATATCATATAGATAATCCACTGCTGATGTGGATCTTTCTGTTTCACTTCCATCTGTTTGCTTTTTCACAATTCATTAAGTGTAATTGATCACTTTTGTACAGTTATGGTTACAGACTCTCTCTCCACCTCCCTACACTCGTTCTGAGTGTAATTTATGTGCTAAAAAAGGTGACAAAAATCTAATTCTCCATAGATATCACCATAATATCGTTATCTTGAATGTGCATGGTCGTGATAATCATGTAGTGAAAATCTGACAGTGTGACAGCCCGAATTCAATGTATAGAAAATAGTTTAAAAGTGCATTTAAAACCATTTCCACAGGTAGTGAAGTAGTAAACACACGTTGTCACATATGTTCAGAGAAATGGGCCCACTTTGCATCTGTTTATTAAAAAAAAAAAAGCATCAGACATGTCTTAATGAAGGCAGAAGGGAACCACAACACACTGTTCAACAGCAGCCCAGTGTAGTTATCCAGTATATCAATACACTCACATCAGCTAGGAAAGGTGAAATGCATGGTCTACTTAAAAATGTGGGAAATATATTACAAAAACACAATTCAGTATTTTCTTAAACCATAGCGATAACAGAAAATGTCCATTCCTGGTTCATAAAACAGTCATTCAGATGCCAACTCAGTACAAACAAAAAGGCACTTAATGCTTCTATAAAGTGATTGCTTGATCAGATAATGCTCAGAATGACCTATTTTCTTCACTTCATTGTGTACAAACACTGACGAGTATATGAAAATGAAAGTAAAAATATCATCTCGTAAAAGCTAACAAACGATACAAAAACATCTGCTGGATGTACAAGATTTATAAACAGTGTCTTAATATTAATAGTGCAGCATCACATGATGTGTAGTCTGTCGGAATGGCTATTCTACAACGTGACATGCATAGTGTAAGTTAGCAACAACATATTGGACTGCTGCTGTGTGTTCGGTTACAGACTGTAGCTGACGTATAACAAGTCAAAGCATAGAAAGGTAAAAACAATCATGCTCAGGAGGAGTCGGGAAGAATATACATTAATGCCGCCACATCTCAGGTCAGGTCGTACGTTCATGTGGAAGGCGGTGTTAGAAAGATGTATACCTTCTTTCATGGCTATTAGTGAGGTGAGCTTGTTTGTTAAATGTGCAGCAAAGACAGAAAACTGCCTGCATCAGCATCAGGGAGAAGTTCAGAGAGACGTCTCGTGGCGTCCGTCTCGGTTGTTAAGGTAGCGTACTGTGCTGCAGCATGATAGACAGGATTGCTTTGGTGTACAGACTGAGATTCAAACAGCAGTTCTCGATCAGTTCGGCTTTAGCACACGCACGGAGCACATCGTCGCTAACCAGCGGAAACCATTAATCTCAGAATTCGGTGATTTTTGATTATGCGGATGAACTGAAGCATTGAAAAATCCAGTGTGTAGGTTTTAGCGGCATCTAGTGGGTAAGGTTGCAGACGTTAACTAGCTAGCTCTCCTCAGCCTTCACACACAAAGCCTGGCAGACCCTCAGCTTTTGATTTGTCCTTTCTGGGCTACTGTAGAAACGAGGCGGTGCAACAGAGGATCTGCTCCCTCTAAAAGATATGGAAGGCTCATTCTAATGTGACAAAAACACAACAATTCTTCATTTCAGGTGATTACACACAAATGAAAACATAATTGTGCGTATCATATTCCATTCTTGCCAACAAATCCTTCACACTGGACCTTTAATGTTCCTTTATTTGAAATGAATAACCCATTAAAAAGGTGCACTCTGTATGTTTGGGGAAAAAATTTAAGATCTTCATTGACTGATTTTTTAATAATAAACTAAATAAACAAACTGACCTTAAAGGACAACACAGTTTCTGTTTATATGTGGCGGACCCTGCCACCTTTCTAGCTTCAAACAGTGTTCTGGGACCTTATTTTCCTCTGAGAACAGCTTGTTCATTCAGTTAAAGAAAAAACAAATATTAAAAGAGTTTGAATTTCTTCTCCAAAAACTACATAGTGCTCCTTAAAAAAAAAAAAGTTGTCACAAAGCTGAAAACAGGTGGCATTATAGTGTTACCCACCTTCTTTAAAATGAAAGTAATAATGAGTGATTGTATTTGCGATCAAAACAATCATTTCACGTGAAAATGCAGACATGTAGGCTGCAGTTTAGTTGAGTTGTTGATTCAGGAGGTTAAAGTAGAACCAATAAACAGGATAATTTTAGTCTTGTTCGTGTCAAAAGTTGCACAAGTTCAGTATTGCATCAGTTAAATCTTGAAATTCAGGTCTGACCGAGCAAATGCTAAGTCACGTCAAGACCTGAACACGGATATCCGCTTTGAAAGGGAGTTTTTTTTAGATTAATTGTTCTATAACTTTGTGAATGGTTTGACTGTGTTTACGTTGAATTTGATCATTTTAATCGGTGCAAATCAATTCATGCTCTCCAACTGAGAACATGTAACCAAACTGTCCTATTATTTTACACGTTTTCGACCACATTCACACCATTTCGCCAAAAAGCGAGCCGTGACGTCTGCACTTTCTTTCCACGATAACCAGCTGCACATATTAATCATGTCGACATCTTAAACGCGTGTTACTTACAAGAAACCTCCACATCCCAGGCAGTGTGCTCCCATATGGACTCCTTATGATCTGCAACACCAACCGCTAAACTATTCTACCTCTACTTTTCTAAAGTGTCGTTACCCTTTCACGAGAAACAAGGCACTGGCAGTTTTGAGAAAGCAGAATAGTGGGAACACGCCCTTTAGATCGTCCCCTGAAACTGTTTGTCATGCTGACTGTAAAGAGTTCGTGGCAACTTTTACTGTGTTGAGGAGAAGTTACGAAACGTCTAATGTCAGTATGGGGATGTATCGGAGTGTTCTTGATGTTAAACCTCCAATAGAAGTGGAGTAAAAAGAGGTAATGAAGTGGTTATAGTCAAAGGAGGTTTAACATTTTTGAGTGGTTGCAGTATGCACAGCTCCAGAGTGCCGGAGGAGGGTCAATAAGGTCATGATATATTATACAGTCAATGATGGAGTCAGCGTCTGAGGATTTCTCTAAGGCTCGACTCAGACTTACAAACCACCTAACGAATAGCCACTTCAGTTCAACCATGGAAGCATCGCTGTTAATAGTTTTGTTTTTCACATTACTGTACTCTTCTTAATATACACAACTTCAAAAGATAAATATCGTCACTCACACTTAGATCCCTCGCTTGGTCCTTTTTTCTTGTTCATATATTATCAGTTAAATGTCTCGAGTCTTTAAATCTCAGTGTAAAATGTTCAGGTTTGGTCTTTGAGAGGCGCCGGGCTGCCGAGCCGAGTGGAGAGGTTAACCCTGCTCCAGACTCTCCGTCACCTGCACGGCGGAGTACGAGGGCGCAGACGCCTGTCGGGTGAAGAAGGACGCAGCTCTTTTCGGCTTCAAGCGTTTGATTTCTTTTCCTGGAAGACAGATATTGTTAAATTACTCCAAGAAGCTCACTCTCGATATATTATAATGTAAGTGTTAATGTGACCTTTAATCTCACCGTTGTCCACGTAGCTGATGGTGTTGAGCGAATGGACCCGATTGCACACGACACTGTTCTGCCTGCTCAGCATCCCGCGCCGTCCTCCACGCCCGTTCTTTGTGCTGCCCTCTTGTCCCGCAGGCTGCTGAGATTGACTCACCTCACCGTCCACTTCGGCTGCAGCTACACCCTCAGACGCAGACTTCAGCTCCACACAGAACTCGATGAACCCGCTCATAAGCTCGGCCTGGTCGAGGGGAGAAAAAAAACAAATTATTAAATCTGATCCTTAGAGGTATACGTAATGAAAAACTGGACTTTTTGATGGTCCATCAGGCTTGGATTAGGGCCTGGTGTGATTATCTGTGACTGTCTCTGTTACATAATAACATCTCTTCACCATCTGGTGGCTCATACCGTCCCTTTCAACCCAACAATCACTGAGCCAGGATGACGAACATATGAGCTCAAAAAACTGTTTGATTTCAACCCTTAATATCAAGTTTTATGCTCCTCTGAGGACAAATGGGCGCAGCAGCTGCACCTGATCCTGAAGCTCTCACAAACACCAAACTCTCCAGCAGCAAGATGTTTCTTAAATTGATGCTCAAACTAGGCCTGCACGATATGAGCAAAATGTGCGATGACACCCTTCAATATTGCGATGACGATATGACTTGCGACAAATAAGAAAATATTGAAGTTTGCATACAGTTCCTGTGTCTTTCAGATTTTTCTGCATTAACAGATTCCCTGCTTTGAGGTACTCTTAAACACTTAATAGCTGATGACAATTGAATACAAAAATTGCTTTTTTTGAACAAAACCCTTATAACATTAATTTACACATGTTACTGTATCTAGTAGAAAACTATATCGTTGGTTGAGTTTGCTTACGAACTCACAAATCCGGGTCTGGTCATTAATGGGCATCATATCCTTGCTATTTCTTTTTGCCACAAGCGTTTCGTCGGCAGTTTCACCGCTCTGCTCTCCTGCCTTCGCCATCCTGTTTACTCTGGCTACTAATTCTCACGCAGGAACGTGAGCAGAGCTGGGCGTCATCTGATTGGCTAAACGGTGTGCATGCATTGCCCATGTCTCCAGGGCCGCATCTGATTGGCCAAATGTCAGTACGCTGAGTGTGAAAGCATGGCGGATGTAAACAAAACTTATCGCACTTCAGACCAGCTTTTGCGATGGGTTTATCGCGCACGTTCACATCGCGATGACGATGAAAATACGATTAATCGTGCAGGCCTAGTTCAAACTATGGTGGAGATCAACCATGACAGGTAAGACTCATAAACAGCCAATCAAAACAATGAACTCAGAAGGTCTGAGGCAATTTAAGGCCATGGTATGCTGGTTGATGACACTCCACCATACAGATGTAAATGTACAGGTGTTAAAGGGTACCTCCTCAAATTTTACATATTAAAGCGAGTTTACAGGTCTGAATAAAGTAGCATAAAGTCTTTTGTGGCTCCAAATGAAAGCTGAAACACCATAAACACCAACAACAAGTTAGATTTTTGACCAGTGGAAAAGGGGTATAAAATATAAAATTGGTGGTTACCCTTTAGAATGTCAACACACAGACATCTACTTACTTGTTTTGAGTAGATCTTCAGCAACTTGTTCACAGGAGTGCCGTCTTCCTCTCCGTCGAACTCCAGCCACAGAATGTGCGAGTCGCCCTCCTCCTCCGGGTAGCTGTGGTCCCAGGAAAGCTCGCAGAAACGCAGGCCGAGCAACACGTGCTGCGAGGAAACGTGTTCGACAAGACAAATCAGGACGGACGTCGTGAAGAGAAATGTAAACTGCCTCTAACATTTCCGCAGAGTGCACGACGATTATACAAGTCTGCACACGCACAGAGTGATAAACTTTGTTGATTTGGAGAGCTGCGAACACAGCTGCTCACCTTCTCTTTGACATCCATCACATAAACTCCTTCCAGGCAGATGCCAACATTCACAGCTTTGCGTTTTCCCCTTTGAAGAATCCCTTGTGCTGGTTTGTCAATCTCCCCCAGGAAGAAAGCGCACCTGTATGTGCAGTCCAGGTAAATTAAAACCTCATAAACATAAAGTGATGTAAGGTATGTACATATAAAGCATAAAATGGCTCATTATTCGAATCCTCACCCATAATAAGGCAGAGTGTGACATGTGTTGAGGTACTGCTGTAGGAGCTGTGTGGGCTCAGGAGAGTCTCCAGCAGATGTGCTGATCTTTTTGTACGCCTCCAGGAGGCTCTGCTCCAGCCCCGCCTGACGGCTCGACTTCCCTCTCAGAGTGGAGAACAAGCCTCCGCTCCCCATCGCAACATGAGCCGGCAGAAAAGAGGACAGCTTTTTTTCTCTGCGGAGAGAGAGCAGATGAAATCAGTTTGTGTTTCGGATTTAGAGCATCTTACATGTGCAAATCCAGCTCGGTTATATTCCGCACATAGTTTTTTGTTAACATTTACAGTTTAATCCTTTGTTTTGTTTGCTCTGTCGTTATGACTGAGAGGATGCCGGCACAATCTACCACATAAGTGCAATCTGCTCGTGTGTTTCTCCTCAAGTCATCTGTTTTCTTCAATCTTGCAGGTTTTGCAAAAAACTCAACACTACAGATTATTTTTCTTTCTCACTTAATTGAGAGATTTTTTACTTGTCATAATCCTCTCCTCAATTACAACCACTCAAATCTCAATGTAAAAATATCTCTTTAAGTGGGGCAGTTTTGTCATGAATGACGTCAACTGATGATTACCTAGAGATCTGATAATCTGCAGCCAGTAATGATAATAAAAATCAGGATTTCATCAGTAGATACCAGGATTATCAAGTGTTTAACTGTGTTTTTCTCCTCCTTAATGGTCCAATCATGTCATATCCTGAGGACGTGATTCGACTGTATTCAGGACGTGTCAATCATCACGTCATTTATGTGACTGCTCGTGTACTTTAGGGATGAAGTCCTAGTTCTGTTTGTTTTGATGAAGCGCAGACCTTGAATAGTCTATTTTGGTTTAACGCCAAGTTAAGGAAGTGGAAATATTTCCTCCTAAATAGATAAATATCTATTTAGAAGTGTGTTAATAACTGTAGCGACCTGCAATGTGTGTCAAGAGTAACCTGAATAAGAAGAGTGACTACACAGTCATATGTAGGTCCTGAGAAGTACCCATAATTCTCAGCCCTTTAATTACAATCAAGTCTTTGTTAAGTCTCTTTGAGAGAAGAGACGCGCTGCCGTGATCATCTCCCTGCAATCAAAATTATATTTTCTGCATTCTTCCACATACCGCTCACAAACTAACGAGCGATTGTTAAACACTGCTGCGGCACAATGAGTGTTCTCATCACATTAAAAAAAAAAAGCCCGTCGAACAAAAGGAGCACTGTTGACCTTTTTCACAATGCCTCTAGATTTTCGTCAAATTACAACCTGTTGTCGCTGATTGTGCCGCAGCACTCGCAGCTCCTCAATCTACCAGCTGCCCTTTACAATATGTGGGTTGAGGGTTGCGAGTTTGGTCGTGCGGTTCCTTTTTTCGTACAATAAGTTGAAGCGAGGCGTCCTTTCACCATTTGACAAGAACTGCAAGGGCCATTACATACTTCTTCATTTTCTGAAAAGGTGAACTAAAACCAAGACGAATGTGAACTTCACAAAAAGCTATCTCAGCAAGTGCCGGATCCAAAGAACAGAAGGTCAAGTAGGATCATGTGTTGACAAAAAAAATGAGCTGAAGTGTTAATGATCAACCAGAATAATGAACAAGAACAAGTGAATGTGGATTTAGATAAACCATAATTATATATTAAAAGAACATGTGTGTTTTTTTCAGTTTCAGCGTACATTAAGGAATCAATCCTCTCACGGTGAGAACGTGAATAAGCGTACGTAAAATCCAGATTCACCTGTTGCCGTCAAAATTAGAAATGCAAATAAAACCAACATGCAGACTTGTTTGTTTTTTTTGTAAAGAAGCCTTTCTAACTCACCTTATAGTGGTAGTAAATTGTTGGCTGTCAAGATTAGTTCCCTCATCGAGAGCCAGAGACAAGGCTCCGAGAGCCGTCCAGTGTTCGGGGTCGGAGGGGTATCGACCTGTGAGAATGTGGCTTCTGGCCTCCTCGTACAGAAGCCTGAGCACAGCCTCGTCCTCTATCTGCTCAGGAGAGAGACGATGACAACAATTATCCAACAGTTATTGGGGAAATGTACTCAAAAAAAGCTTTAAAGGAACAGAAGTTTCAATAATTAACCTAATAATAAAGCTGAATCTGAGTTGAATGTGCGCCAACTCTAAGTATCCAATCATTCACTCATATCTAACACTGACTGAATGTTCTTGCAGAGAATACGGGTGAATCGTACCTGCAGCTCTTTAGATTTAGGATAAAACACGTTCCGACGGAACTGGAGATACGGTTCGTCTGAGGGAGAAGCAGAGAGAGGACAATGACGCGTTAGGGTCAGGCACTATACCGTATCATATACTGTGTTGTATTTTCAGTTTGTCCAGTCATCACTGGAGGAGAAAGCTGTGGTAGCTCCCTCCAGCCCACTCATCATCATCCTGCACTGTAAGTGGAAGCCCCACCTACTCACAAAACACAAGGACATGCAAGGGATTATGCAACACTGATGACAACCAGTGATACCTTTCTTTTTTTTTTTTTTCACAATAGTAAGCTCTCAGTTTTGTGTGTTTTGGCAGCAGTGATGCCAGGACCTGACACAACCACAAACAATCAAGTGTGGGCGGTTTTACTTTGACTGTCAGCGATGACAAACAACACCAGACTTTGAGTCAGAGCCTGACACCTCATTTACAACTAATCAAAACTGTGTTACATCTCACCAGAAGTCCTTTGTGGCGAACACTTCTGACAGAGCAACAGCCAACATTTCTATATACACTTCTGTGTCATCTCAGTTTTGTCTTCGCCCAATTAAAAGAAAGTTGAATATTTCCCTAAATCCATCAGACACATCCAGTATTCCTTCATCAGTACTGTATAACCCATTGTGAATCACTGCATCATGAGAGCTGCTGTAATCCTCGATAACAACATCCTAAAGAGTTGAACATATCATTCCTCATAATCATAAAATGTGATCACTGATGTTTATGATCATACTGAAGAGCTTTACAACTGCTGTTAGATGACACTGTAACATTACGAGTGTTTATAGCATCCATATTAATGCATTATGCATGAATAGATTACGTATCTGTCACACTTCGCAGACAGGAGATTCATGTATATTGCAGCACGCTGAGGATAGGTTCATAAATTCCATTGTCTTCTTCATACAAATTCTGTTTTGCGTGGGCTGTGGTGGAGCGACATGACAAATATCCTCTCTGAAAGGCCTGTATGAGCTTCAGATGAACTTGATGACACATTTTTATTGAGGACTGTGGATTTTGTCACTTTCCAGTTCACATTAGGAGGGAGGCTTTTCACAGGAGGAACAATTACAACATAATAGTAAAAATAGTTTGATTGCACATACAGGCATGTGAGTTTTGTTTCAAGACAGACTTGACAAACTGTGAAGCTTTGATTTAATCTTAGATTGAGGCCTGTAAATTACCATTACTTCCAATACCATTAACAATGTCATTAAAATGGTTAATAATGTCCATCAACATTCCCTTCAAGCCGAAAGTGAGATATTCAAATCACGTATTTAGTCTGAAATCAATAAATATTCCATTTCATTTTTCATAGGCAAAGACTCACATTAAAGAAGCTGGAACTCTGGGTCATTTTCAGAATTTCTGCTTGAAAAATTAACCATTAAATCAAAATAGATGCCAAATAATACTCTTTAGACTGGATTTGTCACCATATCGTTGACACGGCTACACGTTCCCTGGTCAAATTCACTGAACATCCTTCATCCTAAATGCTATCTGTATGAAGATGTCAGGGTAAAGAGCCAAAAGATCTGCCTTTTACTTTAAAATATATGACGTGGTCTAAATAAATGTGCTAACTGCTCAGCTATATCACTTCAGAGAATATTCCCTAAACTGCAGTGACGTCTCGTTCTCTCTAAGTGGTTTCTCTTCGTGTTGTTTGATTTTTCGAGGTGTTTCAGCCTTTACTTTACTTGTTCTGTCATGAGAGTTTATCGCTTACAATGCAAACTCCCTCCTTTAACTTTTATTTATTCCTCACAAACCTGACAGCACTTTAACCTTTATTTACCCCGGGTAAGCCACTAAGCACCGGCAATTTCTATGAAAGCAGTAAATCCACAGGGAACAGCTGCAGAGAACTGCCTGTGCTTGGCTGCAGACACAGATGCTGTTGCGAAACCAGGTTGCTGAGAGGAGGAGAGCATCGGAGAATGCAATTACTGCGTTCTCGCTATGATAAACTGACATTTACACACAGCTTGGAAGTAATCATGGTTCTCTCTTACACAACACTGTATATTTTTACCAAAGCTGGCATTCAGTAGTTTACAAGTTTCAGTGGATAAAGTTTATGAAGGCGCAGACTGAAGAGGATGGAGACTCTGTTTCGTTTTTTGTTGGAGTTTTTCCATTTGAGGGCAACGAGAAGGGACAGAAGTCATCGAGCCTTACTTGATTTAACTGTATAATATTTTGTTTACAAATAATCTACTGTTCAGCTGTGGTAGCTGATCTACATATGTAGACTTGTTTTTTTCAGTTGACACACAACTAACAATCTGTCTTTTCATTGCTCTGCACTGCTACTGCCGCCCACGTGTCTCCTCTGTAAGTGGATACAGGGTCAAGAAGTTATGTTTCACCAGCAGAAATCTTGCTGTATTAAACAAGGCCTCTAATCCTGAAAATCCTAAACCAGACTTTTAACTGTCATTAATAAATGATAGGTGAATTAAACTTGTATTAACATTTTTATGATCAGTTGTTAAATAAATGGTTTATAGAACATTTTGTTCTCTGTTAACAACTATCAACTAAAGTTTAATGAGCTGTAAATGTACCATTTATTAAAGATGGTTATTATTAAGTGTTACCACCAGGTTTCTTGTTCAGCAGACCTCTAATTCTAATGTGCTCATTGTAAACACATGGACACGCAGACTGAACTCTCACCTTGTGATATGTCTTCCTCTGAGGCCTCAGTGAAGCGATACAGCAGGTCCTGCCACTGCCGGCACAGTTTGTACGGTTGATGCCTTGCCTTCAACTGCAAATCTGAGGAATAACAAGAAGGCAAATGCAACAGAGTGAGACGTGTCTGATTTATTCTGTTTACATCGAAGTACAGCTGAGGTCATACCGCCACTCGAAGGGAAAACCACAAAGTTGAAGCAATTTATTTGCTGTGACTGACCTGATTTTTAAATTATTCCCACAGTAACAGTTAAATACATACGTTCAACACAGTGTACAGAATCTGTTTGTACCTTTTTATGCCTAATTTAGATAGTACAGTTACATATAAAGGCTATATCACTTGTTCAGGCAACTGGACACATATCCTGCCAAATTTAACACATACTATGTTATATTTTGTAGCCAGACCTTCTTCAGAAAGAAGTATTCAGATAAACAACACTACTACCTCTCACAGATAAAGACTCGCAGCATTTTCAGTACGTTTTTAAAAAGTCTGGGGAATGGTGCTTACCGAGCAGTGGAGAACAAAGCCAGAGGGCGAAGGCATCCTGTACAAAGTCAGGAATATTAAGAGCCTCACGAATGCTGCGGCCCAACTCCTGCACATTGACACTGCCAAGTCCTTCCACTGTCAGGTGTACCGCGCTCTCACCAAACAGGTATATAAGCACATCTTGAGCTGTGAGAACACACAAATAATAATATTACAATGACGAGTAAACCAAGAGAAACAACACCACTTCAAAATGGAAACTTTCTTGCTACAAAAACAAATAATGCACATTAGGAAACACTGAGGAGTTATTTTCTCCTCCATGTTGTGTCTTTGTCATCATCTGCTGCACCGTACCACGGGAAAGTGTCGCAGAGGAAGCAACACTTCCTCTTTGTGAGTGGTCATCTGATGAATCTGGCTGGAAACTGCAGTCATCTCCTTCCATCTCTAATCTGAAACACAGTGAGCAAACACGATATCAGCCACAATACACAATAACATAACACATACTGTACTGTATATTTCAATGTATTTTCACAGGCAGAAAAAGTCTGTGCATCTGGACTGGAGAAGGAGACCAGAGCAGTATTAATATGTACGATGAGTGAAGTTAACAGATATTTCACATGGGATCTCTGATTATGTAATGTGTAAGTCCCCATCTGCTTCAGTTGATTAGGAGGACGCTGCAACGCCGTTTTGCTTTAAAGCTCCAGAAATGTTTTGCAGACATTAAAACTTTACCTGACTTTCTCTCAGTATGGGGGTGAACTCAACCTTTTTTTCATGCAGAATGCATCCTATATGCAAGAGAGACTCCTTGGATCTACCCGTGTGATGGGATACCTACAGAAATGTGCCATTTCTTCAACTAAGAACTTTATAATTTCCTATAATCCAATCATCTACAGTATGTGGCCTATGACGAGGTGCATGTGTATGTGTAGTGTGGTGCTCATGATAACACTAGCCTAATATACCTGGAAATAAAGAGTCAATAACTGCTTCAGAGATGACTGGAGAGTTACTGACAATATTAGTATCCTCACTGACATTATGCAACCTCATCCACATCCTTTAGTCATGGTTCTATAAACAGGTAATCAGGCTAATTTAGCCCCTGTCTCTGTATGCACCAGCGCCACTGTGTGGCATCAGACTGGCAAAGACCCTGTACGACCAACCAGAACATCCCAGCCGACTCCTGTTGACCTCACCCTGCTGAACTCGAGCTGTCGTTTAGCCCCAGCATGTCACTGTTATTCAGCCAAGTTTATATAAGAATAGGGTTTTAAATAATCATAGACTAACATTTTAGAGGAGGTGAATACAGAGACATAAGGGCAATAACCCTAGGCCCGTGGGACAAGGGCTAACTAGCTAGCTTACCCAAGTTGTCCTATACATGCCCAAACAAACGCAAACAATGGTTTCAGCTAACATACCAGGGAACTACTCAACGACACTTAATTGAATGTGGTTAGCTAAAGGGCAAGACAAGCGAGCATGCTAGCTACAGTCGCGTAGCTACAGAGTGTCACTCAACGTTATTGCGAAACTTTAAGACATAATAACACACATCCAGACATCGGCTGACGACAAGTTTGTCGCTCAAAGTGGTTTGTCAGCTAACTTAATTTATCTTCTGGTGTTTGCCCAACAGCCTGAAATACTGTTCATAACAAGTGAGGGAACAAAATGTGTCTGGTGTCCGCCTACCTGCCAGCTGTGGTAGATTTTCCTCCGCTTGCAGCCAGTTCTCTGGACGTGATCCTGCTAATTCTGTAAATACTGTAGCTAAATACATCAGCTAGTCAACGTTTCGTTGTTATTTCCCTGGCTACGGCTAGCCAGTTGTCTAAAACTAGCTTTCCGGGCAGCTGCAACAGTTAGAGTGTGTGACCCGAGGATGATTCGCTCACTTCGAGCGACTCTTTACTGGGCGTGACAGCCACTCGGAAAATATTCGAAACAACACTTTTTAAACGAGGTGTTCACGAAGAAGATGGAATTTTCAACAGCTAAGAGCAAATAATCAAAAGTGTTCGTCCCGAGATCGTTTGAAATTACGACGAATGACGGACTGTGTACGTTTTGAACGGCCCCTTTACGGGACAGGTTCAAAATGTTCGGATCCTCAGAACGAGTCAGAGAATGATTCGAATGTGGGAGAGCGCGTCGTCTTCGCGCCACGTGACCAATACGTCATCGCATCTGTAAGCGCTCGGACAGCAGATTAATTTTATTTATCTGCTCTGGAGGCTGCTGCTGATGGTTTACAGCTCAATTTAAACCACTTTTTTATTTATTTATTTATTAGAATTTCGATATCAAATTGTAGATAAAGAGACTCTTTGTCTCACAGTTGAATAACAAAATGCTCTCCAGTATACCTACACTCTCATATTATAGTTAATAAACTACAATTTAGTCAGTTGAGAATGTTCAAAGCCGGTGGACTAGGTGTTGTTGTGCCATAATTACGTCCTTGTTATTATTATAATGCACACAGGGTGGACAGAAATACCTGTTAACTCTAATGCACTCAATTAAAGCAGCATGCAAAGGTTGTTGTCAGCTACAGCCTCAAAAATGACCATGAACCTGCACGTCTTTGTAACACACTCAACAAAACTATACACTAACCTTCACAAAAGTAAAAGTTATTGCATGGTTGTGACCTACAGTGGGTCTGACATTGCTCAATTTGTAGTATTTAATTATTCTATATATCAATTTAAGGGTATATTATATATATAGTCATAGTTTAAACCCACAGTCCTGTATAACCCACACTGTTATACAGTATATCCAACTGAAAAGATGGAAATATTGGACATCTAGTGGTGAGATTAAACAGTACACCTTCAAAATAAAAAGATAAAGCATGAATAACAGCTGTTATAAACCAGGGAATCAGAACAATAACAAATACTGATTGTTACAATTCCATTATTGATATGCTTAACACCAACACCAACATGGCCACCAGCTCTGCACAGAAAAGGTACTAGAAAAGGTGAAAATGACAATAAATCTGGCCTTATTGACAACTGCAGTTATGTAATTATTACATAATATATAGAGATTATAAACGGGAGCAGCTCTACAATGTTTGTTACAGGTTTTGGTGACTCTTTATGATTACGTATTTTCACAGTCTTATATTTCTTTAGTTTTATGACAAACTGCAAGTTTCTCGAGATCAAAAATTATCTTTTAAATTGACAAACATCAATGTCTAATTCATGTCACAATAGGATTGAATCAAAACATTATTTTTCTTTCTCCATTCACTGCCTTACAAAGATTTTCTGAAATAAGGTCCCATGGAGCAAACTGGCGTGACTTTGGTTCTCTTTATGTTCAATTCTAGATTTACACTGAAGTGCTTCTGGGTTTTTTTAAGCCAGAAAAGGTCAAAAAATTCACTAAAGACACAGTCGTGTTTTTAAAAGGACCTTTAATAAAACTATTCACAAGGGTTAACATTACAAATGGATTTCAAAGATGAACCTATCTTTTGTTTCTGGTGTAAAATACATATATTTAATATTAAATGAACTTGTCAGGGAGCGAGGGTGAAGAATATAAATCCATCACTTTGTGTTTAGTATTTACAAAGCCTCGGCGTAGTGTCTCTGCATCCACCTGACGCAGGTGTCTAACTGCAAGGCTCAGCAGGTCGAGTATTAACAAATTGGATTAAAAGCTTTCACAAAGGTGTCAGAACAAAGGACACACTTGATGGCTTTCACGGCATTACTGACACAGATTAATCAATCTGCATAATCCTACTCCTTTCACTGACAGGGAGAAGAGAGCTTCGGGGATAGTTACAGTGTTTAACGTCGGCGTGTAAGAAGAAGCAGTAAGTCACTCCACTCCAATTAGTAAATTCAAACTTTAATAAGTCAAATGTTATGTTGTGTCGTGGTGCCATTGTGCCTCATGTCTCTCTATAGTCAGCTATACATTCATGTTTTTATAAGACCAAAAAAAAAAAAAAAAAGGAAGAATTGTATACACTCCTTCATGAATTACTGTTTTACCCACTGATCAATTGACACAGGCTCATGAGGATGCATGTCACATTAAAATGCTATGAATGGAGTCATTTTTTTGTAGAAACAAATATAACAAAAGGGTTATAATTCATGTAAATAACAGGGGAAATAAGACTGAGTAGTAATAAAAACTAAAGAACATGCTCAGGGGTTTTGAGCGTATTTATTTTAAGGAGTTTTGACGGATTTATAACTTCTGGGGTTACCTGTGAAGGGATTTTTCCTTCTTTAGGCTTCAGGTAAAATGTCACAGTCTCACTTCTGTGTTTTCTGAGGATGACGGGGGCGGCCGTCCTGACAACGTTACCGCTGTCTCCACGGCAACCAAGGCCAATAGATATGATGTACTGGGCTTCAGACTCTTACAGACAGACTGTCTCCTTTTAGGGTGTATTACATGTGACTTATGGTGGGACAATACATGGTTAAATCAGTTCAGCATGAGGGGATTTGAATGGGACAGAACAGTAATGTAAGAACACACGTATGTTACTTTTACATCTGACAATAAAAAACATGAACCCTAAATCTGTGAAATTCACAGAAATCTCTGATTAATATTCTGTTTTTAAAAATCAAATAATTTATTAGTTGCCCTCGCTGTGTAAAAATTATTTACAGGTGTGTACATCGTCGGTGGTTTATGCGGGTGTCGGGGCAGCGTCTCCCTCCTCCACCTGGTTTTTGATCAGGAGGAACTTGAGCACAGGGTCCAGGTACTCCATCATGGTCTCTTTCACCCCTTTCTCCAGCAAGTACCCTTCGGTCTCGATCTCTGTGTTTTCATTCCCTGCCACGGCTTCCATGGAGGTCTGCAGGAAGCGCAGGCTCACCAGCACGGAGCCCTGTGGAGGAGGACGGTGGAGAAGTTTAGATGTACAGAAGATACCATCGTCTCACGACCACACAGAAGTGGTGATTGATGGGTTTCGTAAAGATTGGTGCCCATGAGACGCAATAAATGAACGAGGAATCGACCGATGTCCACTCACAATCTAGCCAGAATTCTCATTGATGAAATCTTAGATCAGATTCACACAGCGGACATTTTCCTCTGTCGTCACGCTCAGTCAGGCTGGGAAGCTCAAATTCTGGGATTGTGATATAATCTTTGTGTTCCAGGTTGCAAGTCCTATAAATGATTGATCAGCAACTGGAAAGATGATTGATAGTCAAGCCTGGAGGGGCATCGGGGCCATATTTCAAGGTAAAACAACATAACTGATAACCCATTAAACCACTTCCTGCTACCATCATCGTTAGCTAGCAAGTTCAGTTTGAGTCCTAACGTTAGCTGTTGTCTAACGGAAGCTAATGGGTTTTCAAATATGTCTTTATTACCTTGAAATATGGACCAATGTCCCTTCGGATTTCCACTTTCGATTGTCCTTTCAGTTGCTGATCAATCATAACAGTTTGCCAGATTCCTGACGATAATTTGACTTTGACAGTACGACATTTGGGCTTCCCACCCTGAGCGTGACTCCAGAAGATGTGATTAAGGTCTATTGCAAATTTAGTGTCTTTTCATAACATCTTACCAGCTGTTCCATCCCTAAAAATCATATTGTCCTCTATATAAAAACTCACCCATCACCACCAACTGCCTGAAACCACAACGATCCTTCTAATAGTTTACCTGCAGGAGGAAGACTGACAGGACTCCGGCCCCGATGGTGTTCATCAGGCCCATGTAGTAGTGGACCAGGGCCTCTCGGCAGCCTCGGAGGTAGATGTTGAGCTCCTCGGTCTGGTAGTCGTAGTTGTAGTGTGCCGAGTTGTTGGTGAGCTGATACTGGATGCACGGGCGTGGAGAGCTCGGGTTGCAGCAGCTGAACGGGACTCCGTCAACCAAGTAACGGCCGTCCACGTTGCTCTTGATGCGGCTGAGGAGACAAGCGGAATATAAGTTTCAGATTTCCAACATGTTACTTTATGACTGTTGTAGTCAGACGTCAACTTACTTTTTCACTTCAGTCGAGCTGAAATCAAGGTAGCGGTTGCTGATCCACTGGACCTCAAACCAGTCCCTGAAGTCGTTGTTGCCACAGCACCGGAACTCCATCTGCAGCCGATCGATGTTCTGCTTCTGGAAGCAGCGCCCGGGGGTGTCCGTGTCCTTGTAGAAGCGGATGCCGTTCCTCAGGCCGACCTTCAGAGAAGACTCTAGAGTGCCCTTCATCGCGTAGCTCATGATGACGGCCAGCAGCATGAGCATGGTGAAGAAACAAGAGACGGCGAAGTAGGGCTTCAGGAAGTTCTTCCAGCGAGGAAATCGCCCGGCGTCCAGAGCGTCCTGGCAGATCTTTGAAGCAAAGTAGTTGATAGCCAAGGACGCCAGACCAACGATTATGAGGGTGTTGGGCACAATGTGTATGTCGGAGTTATCCATCACCTGCGAATAAATCACACAATAACAGAAGTCAGTATAAATTCTGTGTGTTCGCTGTAAGGACACAAGGCAGAATATACCTGAATCTTAAGTTATTCTCATGAACAAAAAACATTTATTTATAAACTTCAGGTCTCCAAACTGCACGTGTAATGATTTTTTCATCATCAGCATTACAGCCACTCACATAATAATTCAGAATTAAGAGCAACTCAGTTTAATCGTAATGAGCGGCTCATTTCAAGCCGCTGAGGCTCAGCTGTCCGGCTCAAGGACACCTTCTGCACAGTGACTGCAGTTGCTAAGGACGGGTAGAGCCAGACCAGCAGCCAGAGTTAAACTTGTATGTTATGCAAATCATGGATACATCTAATGTTTCATTAGTTTTAGATCAACATTCCTACAATACAGGTTGGGTGATGTAGTTCAGATGCAGTCTGGGTTAGAAGGTGGCTGCAGGATGCCGAGATAGCTGTGAAGAGACAGCTGCACGCTACCAATAACAGCAGGTGTGTTTTTAGTCGCCTTCAACCTCCGTGCAAACAACATGATGGTAGTCTTTCAAAACTATGAACAGTACATAAGCCAGTCTTTCTAATAAGCGCTGAGGAAAATCGATTTGTCCTAACACCATGTGCAGGAGTATAAAGAAAGGGAAAGTTAAAGGGCTTTCACCCAAGAGAGCAGTATTCATGTCTGGTGTTCATGTCTGGTGTGTCAACACCGACTTGACGTCCGAAAGTTAACAGGATGATGTATTTAACTCACTTCATGAACCATTTTTCTCCTTAACCTAACCAAGTGGTTTAGTTGCATAAAACCTAAACCAAACTGCAATGTTACGTGTTACGTAGTATGTATTTTGGTTACCATGGCGACAAACGACACCTGACTATGGACAAGTCGTCTGCAAGCAAAACTGGACTTGGTCATGTTACTTGTATACTGAATGAAGAGACTGGGTTGTTCAGCAAGACGTTGCGACGTTCCAGATGTTTTTCTGGTATTTTTTCACGAGACATTTGGAGCATTTTGAGGTCATTTATTGGATATTTTAACTCAAACCGTGATCTCTTCCTAACCCTAACCAAGTGCTGTTTGTTCCTAAACCTAACCAGATCTTAATCACAGCATTGCTACAACATAAAATCTAAACACAGAGATTCAACATATCCAAAACTGTCAATGCCAACATGTATTCTGTCAGTTGGGTTGGTAGAACACATCATTCACTTATTCAATCCAGATTTTGCCAGGAGAATTCCTACCAATATAGAGATTTGTGGTTGATTTTAGCAAAAATGGAAATTTAAAAGACCAGTTTTTATACGACAGCAGGCTTGAAACGTTAAGTATTTGTGGAAAAACTGTACATTGATAGATAAAAATCAGTGGTGTAAACTATTAAGTAATATACTTATGGAAATGGCAAAACTTTTTAAGCTTTGAAGATTCGAAGCGATTAGTCTAATTAAGATTGACAGAGCCTGGTTATTAGATGATGAGTCAGGGTCCAAAGCAGGTCACAGGTTTACCAACCTCTTATTGGCCTCCAATTAATGAGGACATTTCTTTAACGGTATCAAGACACTTTGTTACATTTTCACGTTTTATCCAAAAAGATTGTGCCAGTATTTGAAAAGTAAGACTGTCAACTACCAAAGATGCCTGTCCCTGAGAATAGATATTTACTGTGTGTATGTATATAAGTATAATCAAGACAACTAGGAGTATTGATTATCTTCCTACTGAACAATGTGTAGTTGCACCTTGAAACAAAATCATTACATGTGACTCGCTTTTGCAATCAATCCATAAGCAAACACACCTATAGTTGTTGTAATTTGTTGGTAACTTGCATGTAAAAAATAGTCAAAACCAGCAAAGTCAGGGACCCAACATATAAAACTTGAGCGGTACCTCTGCCCTCCTGCGGAGCTCTGTCTTTAGGATGCACCCCAGGCTGAAGGTCAAAGCTCCAGCCACTGTGGCACCCCAGGAGAGGAGCCACAGTCCCTGGGCTAGCTTCACCCTTTTCTCGAAGGGGAACTTCATCTTCATCACCACCATGGTTGCAGCGAGGGGGAATCCGAGCCTTTACCGGGGGGATAGGGGAAGGAGAACGACGAGGCGACGAGGGGTGATGCTGTGCTCTGTCTGCGAGGAAGAAGGAGAGGTGAGAGGCATGACTCTGAAGACTCAGAGAGGAAGAGGAGAAAAGTGAAAGTCAACACACAATCTGAAAAATCAGTAACAATGAAGCAAGCACCATTAAAAACGCACTGATAATAGCTTTGTGAGAACTAATGTTAAATCCAGCAACGGACGTAGTCGGAGAGTTCGGTGCAAAATCCCTTGAGAGTAAAGTTTTAGAGCGTCACATCTCAAGTAGTGCGTCAAAGTTCACCTTATTTGTCGCCCCAAAAAGTGGTGAAAAAAAAGTCCAGATATCTCCACCGACCACCGTGTACCATCCACTGCGCCACAGTGGATTTGGCACACTGGATTTGGCAAACCTGGATGCTGGGAGCGACTTACCTCTAATGCCCACCTATCCTATTAAACTGGTCTGTGAATCCAGGCCATTGTCTGCTCAGCACCCATCACTCACGCAGAGGGACACGGATGACAACACAAATTGGAGCTGACAGGGAGGCGGATACTAACTGTGCATCACTTTTTACTCACGACACAACTTCAAGAAGAGATGTGTATTTTTAGACGAGCCATTTTGACACATATCGATCATCATATCATATCATATCATATCATATCGATAGGAATACTTTATATTCAAACATCTTACTTAGTTTCCATTTCGCTTCTTCTAATTATGTGTGAATTTAAAAGGGCGAGATGATAATAAATGTGATATTGTCTGTGGTCAGTTGAAATAAATTCACAGAGATGGTACTCTTATAATATCAACGAGGAGCTCAGAGGGACAAAAACAGAATAATTCACCCTTCGGAGCTCATGTGCTGATCATGAGGTTGGTTTTAGCTCCTCATCAAGCTTTGCTGAAGCCTCATAACGACCTATTCATTTGAATCAGGTGTGTTGGAGCAGGAAAACATCTAAATCCTGCAGGACAGCATTATTGAAAAAACAACAAGACCCATCGCTTCATTTTCCTTCTGCTCATCCAGGTCAGGGTCACAACAGGGCAGCTTCCTTTAGTAGTCTACAGCACTCTGAGGCTATTTGGGAGATGTAGTCCTTGTCCTGTATCTGAAACTACATTGTTGTATGGTTAGAATGAAACTTGAACAATATTTATTACAGTTCACACACAGAAAACATAAGTCTCATCATACTAGCAGCTCTGTGAGGCGGCACAGCTGAGCTTTGAACTAAATGCTGACTTGATAATGCTAACATGCAACATGTTGATTAAACAGAGAATGTTTACTGTGTTTACCATCCTTATTTGTGGTATTAACATGCTAACGTTTGCTAATTAGCACTAAGCCCAAAGTACAGCAGGGTATTAGCAGGTATCAGCTGGTATTATAGACAACACATTTAAATTTAGAGAGTAAACCATCATAAAAAGCTGGTTTTAGCTGGCTAATGTTAGCTTACATTAGCTTGCTTGCTAACAGGGACAAATTGCTAACTAGCTAACGTAGCAAAATACTGTCTTGAGTGGATGATATCAGCTTATTCATCTGTCATTTAGCTAACATGAAAAAAGCAACCAACATGCAACAATGAAGGTAAGTTGCAGCTAGCTGGCTAACATTAGCTTGGTTCCTAGCTAATGTTAGCTGGCATGGCAAATATATTTTTGGTGGGATACGTTCAAAATGTTTCTACCATCTTACCAATCCAAGCTGTAAGGAGATGAACTCAGAGGTATTTCTAACAATATCCCTGATCGATATCTCCTTCATTCACCTTCTACTATGTTATTAAACTTATGACATCTCCTCCTTAGATCAATCTTTATCAATACATGTTCCCTTTCAATAGAAGTTGATCAGAAACACAAGAAATGTCGTCAGTTTTCATTTTATTAGATGTTACATGAGTTACATTGGATGACAGTTACTCAAGGTTGAGAAATGAGTTTAATTTCTTTCGGCAGGTTTAATTATTGTAATCAGGAGGAAATTAATGTTTCACACAAAGACAGGACAATGCTTTTGGAAAATATACATTTAAAAGCTACTTCATAACTGTTTTGTAAGTTTACATTATGTCATTTAATATATGCTAAATCAGACTAATTAACAGGAACACTGTTGCTGTTTTTTTTAAGATTGTGCTTAACACAGTTATGTAGCATTAAAGCATGCAATCACCAACACGTAATTATGGCTACCTACACAAAGAAGTACACCTTATATGAATACATAATGTTTCATGCAACAAAGCAAACAAATAAATAGAATAACTACTTTTTGTATCTGTGGAAATGAAAGAACAGGAAAGGAAGTACAGCTACATCTGCATTTATACATCAAAATTACATTTACACTTTAATATTACATGACCAAATCTAAGCTGCAGAGGAAGTTTCAAGGTACATATAATGTTTAAATACATATATTATTTAATCTGCCTCCAGTTTCCCCACTGTGGGACTAATAAAGCTTTATCTTATATTAATTCCCCTTGGCAAATGTTGATTGTATTGATTGTATTTTCGAGGTTATGCTTATGTAATGCAATTAGGCTTTTTATCTGAGACTAGATTTTTTTATCACGAAACAAACGAGGGAGCCCAGAATGCTTTGTGAAACGAAAAATGTTAATTGGAGACAGGCAATTAAAGTAAATCTTACAGTTTGAATTCAAAGGTCAGCTCTCCTCAAACCTCGTGCTAATTAGAGAGGCTGAACCGCTGAAACAGAGCATCACTGAACTTTTCCAAGTTCATTAAGATCAGAGTAAATTATGATGTCAGACACGGTGAACGGTGCACTTGTGTTTCTGTCAGAGCTGTGTTCGCTCTCCTTGCAGCACCTCGTCTGGGAGCCCTCCCATCCAGCCATGCATCTCAGCCCTGCTCTGCCCTTTTCCTTCACCCGGCTGCTGCTCACATATGAAATGGTTGAGAATCCGCTCGGCTGTCTGCAGACTGGCGAAGCTGCCCTCTGCCTCGGACATCATGCTCTCCATAGCTGCGTCCCTGTCGTTGCTCGCCCTCCAGTGATGAATGATCTCATTATCTAAATCGTCGATGGCCTCGTCCCCTCGGTGGTGGAGGTCCATCATGGCCTCCGTGCCCCTTAGCTCCTTCTGCATGTGATGGCGCGCCAAAGGGATTTCCTCCAGGCTCGCTGACCGGATGAGGATGGCATTGCCAAGGGTTGGACTTGTGGTGATCCTGCCGTCACCTGTCATGCCATCAGACAGATTCTCATTGTGGATGGTGAACTGGAGATGAGGTATCTGCAGCGGGCGTGGAGAGTGCGGTCTGAACATTTCATCGCCCCCTGACTCGCTGTCCTTGTCCATGTCTCCCACCCGGTTTCTCCACACTTGCCCTCTGTTTGATCCTGTCAGTATGAACTGTGGGGTCTCCTCTCCCACCTCAGACCAGTCAGATTCCTCCTCCTCTGGAACTGAGCCTAGAGATTGGTCTTGCCCACCCGCTGTGGCCTTCCCATAGTTGTGGTTGTCCATGAACTGAGCCGGAGGGGGAGGAATGGGAAGAACCACCTGATTAATGCCATCACCTGACTGAAAATGCAGATCGGTTTTGTGTAGCAGTGATGTTACCTACAGTAAGTAGAGGTTACAGACTGATTAGTTTATTGATTAAAATGAAGAAGAGGTATGTTTGGGAAGCCTCTGACTAGAGTTTAAAAGGGAGGTAAGACTCTTACATTGAACGGTTCCACGCTGTTCGCGAATTTTTCATTGGCGAGCTTCTCCGTCAACGCTGAGATGCGGTGGTTCAGCCTCTCACGTTCTCCTTCCATACTCTGAGTCTGACAGGAAGTAGAGGAGGCACAGTTACCACAGATAAACCTTCAGTAAGCAAGATAAGGTGTTCCTACCTTAATCATTCTGTACGAAAAGGCTCCTACGTGTCCCATAACTCAACAAGAAACATAGAAAAGCCTCCAATCTCACCACTGAATGAAGCTTTTGCTCCAGAAGATTGTTATTCTGTTGTGTGGAGGAGCAGTTGTCGTGTAGTCTGAAACAAAGCACAGACAGAGAGAAGTTATGATAGTAGAAGTAAACATGAAATATCCCACGCTGCGTGAGATTTAGCACTTTTAGACAATGCAAAACATTGCATGGGTCCAACTTTATGTTTAACAGGTTAACTGATAATGAACAAATTGAGTCTGCAGGTTAGGTGCATCGTGTGAAACCCTGAACTTAAACATATATGTGAATTTAGTGTCATTTAGTGCATATATGCAAATATGATCTGAGCACACTCAAACACAAGGACACGTACATTAGTATCCTAACATCGTACATTGATGTGTGTATTGTGTTACTGGAGGAGGTTAAAACAAGATGTTTTTATGCTGTCTTTACCTTTTGAACCTCTCCGTGAGGCTGCTCAGTTCCATACGTGTCCTCTGAAGCTCCGACTCCAGAAGCTTCTGGCTGCTCATGAACTCCTCGCCTAAACACTCCATCCTCACCGCCGTCTTCAGCAGACTCTGATGCAGCCCCACGTTCTGCTCCTGTAGAATCCTGTTCGAATAGATATACACAAGAAAAAGAAAAGACAAGAAAAGTATGCTTTAATTATTTAATAGCACATTCTTTAATAACTCTACATTTACATATTGGCTGTCAAATTCAGGATTTTCTATGATATTTGTCTTCACAATAATTGTGTTACCAATGAATCTTTGAACAATCAGGGTCATGATCACTTGGATTGTGACTTTTACTATTAATCAAAGCCGAAAAAATGATATGACACTTACATGATTGTACCAAGCTCATGCTTCTTTTCCTGTATGAAGGAGAACAAAATGATTTTTTGACAAATGACATTCAGAAATAATATTTATAAGTTAAAAAAGGGTAAAATTTATGTATAAGTGTTAGTTAATTGGTAATAATGCCCTTAAAAGTCCTTATTAGATTCTTATTAACATTAATCAGACAATATAAGCTTAATAACAGAATCATAAACATGTTTATTGTTAGATTGTAAGACTTAACAACTTTCTTATAAATGTTCTAACAATAGATCACGAAGCCTATTGTTGTCTTATCAATGTTAATAAGTTAATGATCTCATGTGGACTTTTAAAGGCCACTAGACTTGGACTTAAATAAAAAGTGTTACCAAAAAAGGGTGAAAGAAGAACGAAGGACAACGATTCGGAAGGTCAATTTGATCACCATTAAATATGTGCGAGATTAGTAATCTATTGTTCTGCAGTTACTAATCTGATGCCAACACTGGTGCCCAAATCAATAGGCAGGCAAATTAGTGGAACATCGTTACGTAACCAGTTAATCAACCGTGTATAACACAGGCAACTATCGACCTGCCAATAATTACTTTTTGGACGTACAGTGATATCGGACGTCATGAAGGTGTACGTGTTAACCCCAAGAGAAGTTTCATACTTTATGTAACGTCGGACCACTGAAGCTCGTCTGCTCCTCGTCCTGACTGGAGGGGCTGCCGATGTTCCTGGGTGAATCCGCCTTGCTGGAAAGAGACTCCAGCTTCCTGCGGGAATGTGGACTGACAGCAGTATGAGCCTTTGAATGAGTACTATGGTAATTGTCCTGGTGATGATGATGGTGGCCTGGACTGTGGTGGCCTTCATGGTGATGATGATGGCCTGGACTGTGGTGGCCTTCATGGTGATGATGATGGCCTGGACTGTGGTGATCTCCATGTTGATGGTGATGAGTTTCACTGTGGGGGTCTTGATGGTGATGATGATGGCCTGGACTGTGGTGTTCAGCATGGTGACGATGATGAGACTCACTGTCTTGGTCTTCGCTGTGCCCATGATGGCCTGGACTGTGGTGATCTTCATGGTGATGATGGCCTGGACTGTGGTGGTCTCCATGTTGATGGTGATGAGATTCACTGTGGTGGTCTTCGTGGTGATGATGGCCTGGACTGTGGTGGTCTTCGTGGTGATGATGGCCTGGACTGTGGTGGTCTCCATGTTGATGGTGATGAGATTCACTGTGGTGGTCTTCGTGGTGGTGATGGCCTGGACTGTGGTGGTCTCCATGTTGATGGTGATGAGATTCACTGTGGTGGTCTTCATGGTGATGCAGATGGCCTGAACTGTGGTGGTCCCCATGCTGGTGATGATGAGATTCACCGTGGTGGTCTTCATGTTGATGATGGCCTGGACTGTGGTGGTCTTCATGATGGTGATGATGGCCTGGACTCTGGTGGTCTTCATGGTGATGATGATGGCCTGGACTCTGGTGGTCTTCATGTTGATGCTGATGGTCTGGACTGTGGTCGTCTTCATGGTGATGCGGATGGCCCAAACTATGGTGGTCTTCATGGTGGTGATGATGGCCCAAACTATGGTGGTCTCCATGCTGGTGATGACGAGATTCGCTGTGGTGGTCTTCATGATGATGATGATGATGGTGGCCTGGATTGTGGTGCTCATGTTTATGATGATGGCCTAGACTGTTGTGGTGTTCATGATGGTGATGATGGGTTGCAATATGGTGATCTCCATGGTGATGAGAATGACCATGATGGTGTCCATGGGGATGGTGATGAGCGTTGCTATGACGTCCTCCATGGTGATGAGCCTGACCATGGTGGTCTCCATGGTGGTGGTGGTGAGCTGGGCTGTGGTGGTCTCTATGATGGTGGTCTGCATGGCGATGGTGATGGGATGTGATGCTGTGGTCTCTATGGTGATGAGAGGGACTATGGTGATCTCCATGATGAGAGGCGGGACTTTGGTGGCGACTGTGGTGATGATGGTGACCAGAACCGTGATGGTCACCTTGGTGTGGTTGGTGGTGGTGGTGGTGGTGTTTGAAAGAAGATGAATGTCTTTTCAAACAGCTAATATCACCGCAGCTTTTGGGCTTCCGATGCATGTGATGGGCCGAGTCTGCAGAACGATGACTATGACGGTGGTGGAAAGATCTCGAGTGAGAAATTCCAGAAGAGTGCTTGCTGGTATGGGAGTGCCTGCTGGAGCTTGTTGAGTCTACACTGGCAGGTCGACTTCTCTGCTGTCGGAGTTTCTCCATGCTGGTGCTCACCTTACGGGATCTAACGGAGGCCTGCCCTGGACTGCTGGGTCTTTTAGCATCAGTAACCCCGAGAGTGGTGAGCCTATTCGGGCTGAGCACCTGCCGAGTGATCTCATTAAGGAAGGCGGAGAACTTCATTTTTTCCTTCATTAAACTCTTCACGGCCTCACCTTTTGTCCTCTCTGGTTCATTTCCATCCTCACCTCCGTGCCACTCTTTGTCTCTGGGCCTGGTGAGAGCCTCCATTGATTTGGCTTTACGGACATCGTTTCCCGAGCCTCTTGTAATCCTCCGCGGGTTCTTCAGAGTGCTGCTGTGAGAGGACTTGCCCTTCTCTCGTTCCTGTTTGGCAGGGAGCCTATTTAGATAACCGGTTTTATCTATCAAAGGGGCTGTGTCGTCTCCTTCAAAGTACTTCTGCTTCCTGGAAATGTCAGTGCAGGACTGTGAATGCTGGGACTTCTTGAGTGGATATAAACACTCACGGCTAGACCCAGAGGACAGGCTAGAGGTAGACGTGGAAGCGGAGGAAGAAAAGGAAGAGGATGAGGAAGAAGAGGAGGAGGAGGAGGAGGATGTTGATGAAGAGGATGAAGAGGAAGCAGAAGAAGGAGAAGAAGAAGAAGAAGAGGAGGAGGATGAAGAACCGCTTGAGGAACTTAAGGGCATTTCTGGAAGAGAACGATGGCGATGGTTTTGCTTGGGATGGTGATGGTGAGCGTGAGAATGATGAGTCTTGACTTCATCATACTCGTGTCCATGGTCGGGGTGGTGATCGTTGAAAATGCTGTCGTCTGCTGTTGATTGGGTGCTATTTTAAAAAGAAAACATGGGCGTTAATAACACACTGGTTCCCTCTCCGAGGCTGATGAAAGCTAAAGATAATGATAATTTTTTACTGATCTCTTACTCCTTACTTAAACATTAAAGCAAGAAACAAACAGAAAGTTTAAATATCTTGGACTATTTTGAAATTATGCACAGATTCAATACAGGCATTTCCAAACTTACTCATGGCTATCATCGTCCGACTGGTGTATGCTCTGCTGGTTACGGTGGCGATGATGGCCCTGGTTTTGGTGATGGTGCTTCATCTCTGGAGTTTTTGAGTTAGCAGTCTTTCCACGCTTGTGGTCTTTTTCTTTATGGTCGGACATTTCAGACTTTCGACTTTTGACGCCTCTGCTGTCCTGAGGATGTACAGGTCGGAAATATTTCTCCATCAACTGGCGCTGCAGCCGAGAGTCGTCCTCAGAAACCGGTATGATGTTGATTCCTGGGGAAACATTTTTCTTCTTTAGACATAATAACACATAGTTCAGTCTGTCTATTGACCTATTCTTATTTTTTACCTGAACAAAAATATCCTTTAAAATAAGAACATTGTTGCACTTTTAATTCATACTATCATTGCTAATAAGGAAAAACATTTAGATTAGACATCATAGATTTAATACCTCATCAAACTATACTGGACGACAGTAACACGTTACAGAAACATGATTGATGATCAATTCTATGTTTATGAACTGTAAAACAAAAGTGCAAATAAAAAAAGAAACTATGAAACATAATGAAAGCAGCGCTACATGCAGAGAAAAGGCAAATAAGAAAAAAAAGTCCTGAAACTTGTAAACTTGTTTGTGCAAAATGAATCTTTGTAAAGTAAAAAGCAAAGATAATTACACAAGTTATAGGTTCATTCAGATATTTGTCTGTAATCTACCAAAGAGCCGACATCTGTACTTACCTTCTGACAGAAGCCACAGGAATGAAGCAGACAGCGGTGCTCATTGAAACACAATGACTCTCTCTCCCTCTGATGTGCCTTCAAATTGAATTGGGAGCACGTGTGAATCCCAGTCACACATCAATATCCTGTGTCCTTCAATAACAAGGGGGGCCAGTTGTTGCATGCAGCTACTTTGACCTTTATTAACACTCTACTGTATTCTGTTCTGTGTAACAGCACGACTGATTAACATACTGCAAAGTGTACACATGCAGCATAACATCAACCACAACACAACAGCTGATCACTATACTGTACATTTATATGAAATGCACACAGTTGTACAATGGAATTTGCTGTGCAGTACCTAAAACCTTTCCATATTAATAATATAAAAACACAGATCAGGCAGAACATTATGACCACCTGCCTAATATTGTGAAGGTTCCCCTTGTGCAGCCAAAACAGCTCTGACCTGTCAAGACATGGACTTCAGACCTCTGAGGGTGTCCTGTGGTGTCTGGCACCAGGGCGTTTTATAGTGGATCCTCTGGGTCCTGTATGTTGGGGGGTGGGGCCTCCATGGATCAGACCTGCTCCAGCACGTCTTACAGATGCTCCATCAGATTGGGATCTGGGGAAATTTGAAGGCCCGGTCAACACCTTGGGCCCTTTATTGTGTTCCTGGAGCTGTTCCTGAGCAGTGTTTGCGGTGTGTCAGGGCACATTGTCCTGCTGGGGGGCCGCTGCCATCGGGTAGTGTTGTTGTGATGAGGGGGGTGTACACTTTTAGAAATAAGGGTTCCAAAAGGGTTCTTCTACAAGGGCTGAGGTTCTACCTGGAACCATTTGCTTCTGAAAAACCCTTTCCCCGAAGAAACTGTTTTTCTAGGGTTCTTGGTAACACTAATGGTTCCAGTAAGAACCATTTTGATCCAGAGAACCCTTTAAAAACCCTTTCCTGAATAAAGGGTTTTAAAAGGGTTCTTGGTAACACTAACGGTTCCAGTAAGAACCATTTTGATCCAGAGAACCCTTTAAAAACCCTTTCCTGAATAAAGGGTTTTAAAAGGGTTCTTGGTAACACTAACGGTTCCAGTAAGAACCATTTTGATCCAGAGAACCCTTTTTTGGAGAAAGAGTTCTTCAGGGATTGTTGAAAGCATGGGTATAAGATCCTGTATGGGTTCTTTGTAGAACCTCTCATGGGGGGTTCTGGGTGGAACCTTACACACACAGTTCTAGGTATAACCCTTTATGTTGGGTTCTAGGTAGAACCCTCCACCTTTATAAAAGGTTCTACCTGGAGCCAAAAAGGGTTCTCCTATGAGGACAAGCCGAAGAACCTTATATGGTTCTACTTAGAACTTTTATTTCTAAGAGTGTACTTGGTCCACAACAGGACAGAACAAATGACAATGACAAATGACAAAACTGTTATTTCTTCACTTTCTATTGATAACTTTTGTTAATCTTTGAATGTTTGCAACTGAGATTCTTACATATTGCACCTTTAATAAACATTAATGTAACAACACAGATCGGTTTTCAGATTATCTCAGAACATCACAGATATATTTTCATTTGGACGATGCCCTGAGCACACGATGACACTGTAGATGGATATCACAATAAAAACACCGGCTTCTAGCATTCATTCCTCAACTTGTTCAGTGCAACACATCAAAAGTAGGAACAGCAGAGAAAGAAAATGTCAGAAGTCTCTCTGCTGCTGAAGTGAGCCTGTTTAACTTCAGGCCTGGTAGTGGGTGGGTGTCAGATGTCACCCACTATATTCATGTATTGCTCCAGTTTTGTAGAATATTCAGTTTTGTCTCAAATCAAGAAAAATTGTAGTTTTAGGAAATCTTGAAACTGTGAAACTGTATGTGCCGCCTGTAGTTATATATTTCAAGGGGGGATCTTGACACTGTCATGAGAACTGCCTGTGTTCCCACCGACATTGGCACTTGTTGGTCTTCAAAGTGTCACGGGGGGAATCTTGAAACAGTAAAAGAGAAAAAAACAGCAAAGGCGCGATCATACGGTGCAGACGTCATAGGGTGCACCTGCAAAGAGCAAACACCTGCAATGTCACAAAATAACCTCAGAATAAACTATTTCAAACCCATCAATTACCAGCTAACCAGCATAGATCAAATGAGGGGGAAGACTATAAATGGATCTGAGCCGCGACCTTTACATGGACGATTGATCAGAATAAAAATGCCTCGTGTAACGACCTCATAGAAGGAATTACAACAGTGAGGCCAATTCTCAATGAATTTTCAATCACATCAAGGAGGTGGTTTAAACATTTGATAAACATTTTAGCCCTAAATAACTATGTAAAGCCTTAATCTGATAGTTTGGGGGAACATTTGGTGGTAGCAAAGTGGTCGATACAACTTTTTTTGTTGAAGATCTCAAAAGATTTAAGGATCGTAGAACGCCTCGATGATTTGCTGGCCAAGAGGTTACTGATCTGGTCTTCCATTCTATAGTTCTGTTTTAATTGGTTAAATCTTAGTTAATGTTAAATTAATTCTTAATAGTTATATTTAGGTAGTTTTTTCCCCTAATAAAGCCATAATGAGCAGTAATTGATGGTTGTAATGGTTTATCTTGTAAACCCTGCTGCTGTTGAATGTTTTTGCAATAAAATATAGTTAAATCTTTGTGGCTGGACACAATTTTACGTGATAGAAGATTTTTTCATGCATGTTGCATTCAAAATTTGGTGTAGACACTTGTTATGAGAGGGTCCTGAGGTCCAAATGGATCTGTTAAGGTTTGTAAGGATAAATCACCCTAAATGTCAGCAGATCAGAAGGATAATTTTCTAACTACGACTGTCAACATGAGCGCAGGGCAGCGACGGAACAACAAATGCTGCTTACAGTATCCATGTTAACTACAAAGTGTGAAGCTATCGACCAGGATGTCCCTATTATGTCAGTGCGATGGGCACTCTAATAACTCAGACCTACTGAGAAACGCATTGAACTCCAATAGAGTGACAGAGGCAATTACACACCCCAAGACATCGTGATGTTATATTAAACCCCCTCACGACTCAAAACCATTTTCATACGTCAGGAAATATATCCGACAACACAGAGCACAACTTTGTGGTGAATACAAGTCGTCCTCGTTGTAATTTTGACGCGTGTCTCTTTATTGCCGTCGGCAGCTTTTCCCCGAATCAATGTAATATGGCTCGGATCCACTGACAATCAATGGCGAACCCCCCCACTGCTGTGACAGTTTGGCAAACGCAATGGAAAGTCAGAGGAGGTGACTAACACTCACATGCCAACGTTTGAATGTAATAGTTAGTGTTTTTAAAACAGTGTTATTTTATTATTACTAGGTTTCCCAAGGACGGCATGTGACGAGGTGAGGCTGCATCATATCTGACGTCATCATGAGTCTGTTGACGAACACTACGCTCCACGATGACACGCCGTCCAATGGAATTATGTGCTGACGTCATTTTCTTTTTTTACATGAATCTATAGCTTTCACATGACATCTACATAATTGTTCACGACAACCAGGGTCACTCATCGAGTCTTAGATGCAGTGGTGGACCCCGGATGTTTGAGGGACAGGGGCAAACAAGAAAAGAAAAGGCACCACATGTATTTAGGGGGGCACCAGTACGCAGAAAGTTATATTTGTAGTGATAAGAGGGCACTTCACCATGTTTTGTCCACTGAATGGGAACCCTAGAGGGCAGTTTATCATGTTTTATCCACCAAAACACAAAGCAGTAGAGAAAAATGGGCTCATTCACAAGAAGAGCTAACTCATTTATGCTGATTAATATGCTACAAGGTTCATATTTCAAATAGAATGAAGAAAGAAGAATTAACTTTTGAACTAATTGTTGTACTTGAGAATATACAGCCGGCGTAAGTTCACGTAGACAAACGATGAAATTAACGTCAGTCGATGTCTGCTTGTCCACTTATTTTTTTTACAGGACATCAGTGGGGAGCTAGAAACACCACCAGGGGGAGTAGTGTTCAGGATATTTGTAGGATTGTGTCATGGCTGAGCATCACAGTGAATCCATTCATCAGGTTTGATCTACGAGACAAGTCTACCTCTTTCTCGCAGTCTGATGATGATGTTTGTCTACGATCCAAGTTTTCTTGATTTAGAGTCGATTCCTCAACCTTTGAGTAAACGAGGTAACGACATAACGCACAAAAATATTGAATAAAGCTCCATATTTGTCCAAAAAAATGCATCTCACCCATAAATCTATTCATCGTGTTGGCAACCAGGAGCAGTTTAAAGTACTTCAAGTGCAGGCGGGGCTGACCTTTCACCAAACCAACAAGATCTTAACAACAAATGAGTCATTTTGAAACCTGTTATTCACGTTAACAGAGAGATCTATGTCACAGCGATGACTCACACGCTGTATAAACACCTTAAGCTTGTGTTTACGAACAGAACTGTAGTTATTCAGAGGTGGTCTGAGTTTAATGCATTGGAGTGAAACCATTTTAGTTTCTCTTGAAATAAACTGCGTTATTGTTCAGTATAAAGTTGACAGACATGTACATAGCGTCTCGTTGGGATCTCAGGGCTTCAGGAGACTTGGATTATGCCGGAAGAGCTGTATGGAGCCATTTAGTTCCCCCCAATAAATGATAATGGTCACGACAGACGTTTAAAAACATAATACTGCAGTTCTGTAGTATTCCTGTTTAATGGACAGTCAAAAAACATCAAGAAACATAGAGCATGTATGGCAAATCTAAAAGCAAATGCACTCAATTTCAGAAGTAATGCAGACACCCATAAATAGTTATGTGTTAATTATGTGTGGGCTTTATTTGATTCCAGCTCTGGCCGCCTCATCTCTGAGAGGAGAAACGCACAAGGCCACTCAAAATCAAATCAGCAAGTGAGAGTCAGTTTAGAAAGACGCTACGGAAGGTTTCGTTGCCGATTATATACATTCTGACTTCTCTGCCAGCAAAAGATATTTATTTCAACATCAGCAGTGTTTGTTTAGTTTCTACTGAACTTAAAACAAAAGAACAACTCCCAAAGATCACTGAAAATGTTAGCTGGAATTGTAAATATAAATACTACCTCTCTCTCCATCATTAGCTTGTCAAAGCAACAATAACAGAATTCACTTGGGCGTTGGTCACCCGCGGAGTTTGTGGGTTGCTCCTGGATGTTGTGAGATTTTTAGTGTCTGTGGAGGGCCGGAGATTACCTCCAATCTAAAGAGATGGAGCGTCTCTTTCTCTATTCCATTCAAGCTGGGTAAACAGCTCCCTCTGCTGGGCTAACCCTGCGGTGGACAGTCCCATTTCAGCTCCATCTACACACCTTACATTGTGTAACACAAAGGGGGGAAAGAAGGAATCAATGCTTGTCATCAGTTTTTGCCCACGCGGATGTGGGGGTTAAGAAGAGGATCTAAATTTGGGTCCGAGCCGGCGGAGGCACGTCCGAGTTTAGCCATGATGATTATCAACGTAAAGAATCCCAGAACTCCGACCAGAAGAAGCATGAAGACGCGCTGCTTCCAGGAGAAAGACGTTCGCTTTCCACCTGTGCGATTTCTAGAAAAAAAGAAAAAGGGTTAAGAAGAGCGATCACACATGACAAAACAACACAAGAGACGGCTCCACAGTGGATCATAATACTAACTTGAGAATTTGAGCAAACCAGCTCAACGTTGGTCGTCTTCGGTACTTGTCGTCGTCAAAGTCGATCTGTGTGACAGAGCTGTGACTGACGTCCCGAGTGTCGTAGATCTTCCTCGGTGATGATGCTGGAGAATAACAAAAAAATTAATTGTGTTAATCTTAATTAATGAGGCAATCTTTCAACAAATAGGTTACACTTTTCCATTGGTCAAATTCAAGCACTTTTCGGTTTGAAAATAAGCGTTTTTAATTTAACTAGGTGTCCTGCACATGTCTGACATTTGTAGCGCCGCCAACTAAGACTCAATGATCCAAATAAATTCATAATTTATGCTTTGACATATTTTATTTTATTCATCTAAAGAGGAAACTATTCAGATAGTAATTTATTATAAAACTTATGCAGTTACAAATTCAAGCTATTTTAAGGACTATACAAAATCCAAGCACTTTTAAAATCTTGAAAACACCACTGACATTCAAGTGTGTGACACAGTTTGTCAGATATTCAGTATGTGCACAACACAGTAGATTCAGAGGCCTCTGCAGTGCTTTACCTGTGTGTATTGTAACTGTGTCGCGGGTATTAGCGGCAGTAAAGTTGACCACGGCGTGCTCCTGCGTATTTGATTCCCCATTTTTACGAGGACCTCCGGTGTCTTCCTGCGCTGGAGGTGGCACAGAGTTTGGTGGTGGGCTAAAGCTGGTGTTGTAAGACTGACTGGGGTAAACGTTACTTTGTTCTTGTGCTGTAGACAGAGGAAAAAGAGAGATGATTATTAAACCACTTAATAAAGTTCTCTTAAATGTGTACATGTTGTCATGAAAAGTAAACATTAGCGCTCACCATCAAATGTTGACCAGTCAGTATAATCGGTGACATCAGCAGCTGAAGTCTCCTCAAGAACCCCAACAGGCTCTTCAATCTGTCAGGACAAGGTGACACTTTGTTACATTACATGTGTAAACATTTGTATAATTAGCCTTTTAAACACAACAGTTCTGAATGTGATTTGTTTTCAGGAAGGCCGTCTGATGGTTGTCATGAATGGAGATCACCAATTAGAGATTTATCTATAATAGGCCCTTACCAGCGGCAGCCCCAAACCAGCTCTCGCCCAGTTGACAGATGTCAGCTGTTCTTTCAGCACATCAGCAATCGGGCTAGCCAGGTTGGAAGGGGGAAACAGTGGACCCTGGCAGGCGGGACACTGATATCCTGCTGGAGCCGTATGGAGGGGCAGCCGAGATGCCAAGTTATTAAGACAGGACCAGTGAAACACATCTGTGGAAGGGAAAAACATTTAAATCCACGAGCAACAGGAGTGAGAGCAAACAAAATTACATTCATCTCGAGTGTTGTGCATTTCCAGAAAATATGTTTTTTGTCATTTAGTTGAACCTCAGGAATCTCACCGTAGCAGACCAGTCTGACAGTGTCTTGAGAATTCAGTGGAGTATTACACAGAGTGCAGTTGGGGTTGTAGTCGCTGTCCTGGAGCCATTGCAGATACGACTGCACGATACACTGAAGGGCAGAAAGTGGAAATACAGAATTTTAACGCGATGTTCAAGTCACGTACAAAATCGTGTGACACTTTTTCACCCACTGACCTTGTTGTGGTTGGAGACGAGGCAGTGCTCGCACACATTCACACGATGTTCGAAGCAGAATAAGTTGGTCACCTTTCTCTTGGGACACTTGCAGAGACCCATAGTCACCTGCGCTGCGGTGACAACAAACAAACACATGTGGGTTTCTGTAAATTATAGACCATCCACCTGTTTATTTATTATAATGAGCGGAAGCAAGAAGAATGTGTTATCTTCTCTCATAAGAAGACTAGAGCAACAGAATCGGGGCAAAGATTGACAAGACTTTATCACTTTCCTTTTTCCAGACACACTGGCTGAAGGCACATTTTCTGCTTGTGAACACTGAGTGTAACAAGCTTCCTCCCTTTAGAGTGTTGAACAATGTGTCTAACTCTTCTGCTACATGAGTTTATTAAAGACAATCCTAAATATACGTCGGTGTTAATATGTGTGTAGGAAAATAATTAAATAGGCAATCATCATGTAGTTGATGGAGATAAAAAGGCACACCGATATGTCAGTATTGGTTGGGTGACAAGATAATACGTACATACCATGAAATAATCATCGGATACTGCGACATACCACATATAACAAGGTATCAGGGATGGGACGATGTAAACATTTTTAGATTCACGATGTTCTCCTGATAATCATCAAAATATTCTTGAAACTCTTAAAACTGCAATAAAACATCTGGAATGATTTTAACCTTACATTTTCTCAGGAAAAAAATATTGTTATTTCATCACAGATAGGACACTTTTATAAGTAATTATAAATCATAAGGTCCTCCAGCACAGATAATAATAATAGGATAAGTAAACAGTGGGAACCACATCTCTCTGTTGTTCTTCAGTTTAGAATCCGTAGCATTTACACACTAGTGTTGTCACGACAGCAGATTTCTAAGTTCAATATAATACCTTGAAAAATGTCAATATTCAATAGTATGTTCAATACCATGGGAAAAATTTACACAACATTGAGGGCAAAGATTTTTTGATTTTTAATAAAAGACAAATATAACAAGGCTCTGGTACTGTGTGCAAAGCACGACAGCATTTAAGACAAATGGAGTGGGAAGAGACACGCCTACGTGGGCACTGTGGTGGTGTGTGTGTGTGTGTGTGTGTGTGTGTGTGTGTGGACTTGCTGTCACAAACAAGAGAGAGTGAGAAATACTGGTATCAGCATCGATAATGTGGCAAACGAGTATTGGAACAGTTACTGTAGCACTAATACTAATATTTTGTATCGATGTTTCAATTATTTTTGACAACACTATTACAGACATCCAATCTATCTTGTTTTTGTGGGGGATACTATGTGCAAGACATGCCTTCAGCTGTGGTGACAGGCTTACGCAACTCAAAATAAAGCAGGAGACATATATAGGACTGCATATCAACAGGCTAGACAACTTTTTCCAAGTCATTAATGTGAGGATTTTCACTATTATCTCGATTCACGAATATCACGATGATGAAAATTCAGCACAATCGACTTATTATGAGTGTTTTTATCACGATCTGCCACAGTATCTTTCATCATCATGGTATCGGCCGGTCTCTACAAAGTAATCTGTATATATGTCCTGATATCTCTGACTGTGTTTGGCCATTGTGGGCAATTTTGCAAATATATTTGTCAGGTACTTAATTTTCTAGTTTAGCCACATACAGGCATTCTTGTTGGCTATTTTACCATTTACAGTTTCTCAGTTTATTCTCCCGAAGAACTGACCTCACATAGATTTATTGTAATATTTACATACAGCATTTTAGTCATATTATCCTCATATTGTTCGTATCATGATATAGTATGTTACCTTTTCCTGAAATTAGTGATATGCTTATGATATTATGAATACAAGACATTTTCTGAGGTTTTGGTTCCATCTTGGTGAAAGTAATCATGAAAGTTATTTAAAGGCATCTTGTCTACTTGATGACTGTTTCACTACTGTTAGTCTCAATGAATGGGTGTGACTGTCCCAAACAAGGCTAATAGCTAATAGATCCAAGCAAGATGCTACTCATACTATCTGATGACGTGCTCTACACTTATGCAACTGATTGTGTCGTTACAGCGAACTTGACACAAGTTATCATACGCGTCTGATACGTCTGTTTATCTGCTCTAAAATCATGTTTAAATACCAACAAACTCGCCCTGCTGTCACCTTTTGACAGCCTACTACGTTCATCTGAGCTAGCATTAGCTGCTACCTTAGCTATGGAAGTTATCAGGTGAGGTGACGTTAGCGAGCTAATCTAGCTAGCTGCTGGAGTTGAGGAAGTTTCCGGCGCAAATATGACAAATAATCCCACGTTACCTGTCACTCAGACTTTAATCAGGTCCCGTTCGTTTCAGGTTGTGTTGTACGATTGTCATTTATGCGTCCTTGTCACAATTCACATGGAAGGCGGCTCCAGGAGCTGTCATAGGCAAACTTGGGAGCACTGCTAGCTGGTTTCCTTCCTCTATGTTTATATGTGCCACGTCTCTTCCGCTTCTGCGTCTTCTTCGTGTGTTTTTGTTGTTGTAACAAACCAACTGATCCATGGCGCCATCTTTTGTTCCGGGGTGCCGCTCCCTTTAGACCCCTTTAACCAAAAATGGGCGTTTTCTTTCAGTTTGGTGAGTCGCATGTAGTTATGAATAGAAGTGAAAGCTATTTAATAAAAGATATTAGACGTATGATACACGGTTAAGCGACGTATACGATGTAGAGTAGCTGTTTTAATCAATATCGCCGCCATTTTGTTTTTCTTCTTCTTCTCTTTTTTTAACTGAATATCCTGAATCAGTGTGAGGGAGCACTAGAGGAGTGAATTACATTAATTATATGTTATCTGTTTGACATTTTGTTTGATTTATGAATACTTATGAAGGCTGGCGGGAATTTCTTCTTTATCCACCACGCCACACGTCTCTCTTGTATCAGGTTCCTCTTAATGATGCATGCTGCCTTATGATTTATACACCTTTAAATGATCATCACTCTTTGTGGCACACCCCGTCACCCCATCCTTAAAGCACAATTCACTAGAATCAGAATCAGAATCAGGAATTTCCTTTATTAGATCCTGCAAACAGGGACATTTGTGCGTCACAGCAGCCAAAGGACAGTTCAATATAACAATAAACAATATAATAATAATAATAAGAGCTAGAGCAGACATAGAAATTAGAATTGCAGTCCAGCACATAAATTAAAACTGTAATAAAACCATACAACTTCTGTTATGTTGCTTTGTATATCCAGCATTCCAACCATTTTTTGCTGTGGAGCTTTTTAATGACGTTACCCTGAAACGAACACTTTGTCTGATGAACTGAATTCAAGTGGAAACAGACAACTTTCTTTCCCCCCCCATGGGCGATTCCAAGCGGTATTACTGTTGGCGGGTGTTTTTCCTCGGAGAAACAACAGCCAACAGCGAACCAGCCAAGTTTATTAATTCATTTTCGTCTGTAATTCATTTTTTCCCGGGAGGTTTCGTGCCCTGGTGGTAAACAGAGAAGCACAGCGAGGATGAGGCTTATAGGGAACCAAACAGAGATGTACACATGAACACATGCACAGGATTGATTAATGAATACTTTTATGAGCATCTACAGTGTGTGACAAGTCCAAGGTTGCAATGATGTCCATGTCTATGTACTAATTCTGAAGCGAGGAGGAGGAGAAGCATCAAAGTGTTGAAACTGTCATCAATTTTTCATGTAGTGTTTGAAACAAATTCACTCTTTTCTTTCTCCATGCAAGAGAGCAGAAAAAAAAAGAAAAAGGCTCCTTGTTTTTGCTGGGCGCCTGCCTTTTTGTACTTGGCAGGCTTGTGTCTAGATTGCAGTGAGCATGTTTTGTCAGCAGATGGTGTACAAGCTGATCGAGCCAATAAAGTATTAGCTTTTTTTTGCACAAAGTACACAGAATGCTGGGTTCAATCAATCACTCACCAGCCGGCTCTACTGTCTGTCTGCGCTGATAAAGATATTAACCTTTCATCGGGAGAACAGACCCCGAAACGCAGTTATCTCAGATCGTGTGTGTAGATCTTTTTAAATAGATGATCAATGATTGCACGTGGCCTGAATTACTGCAACTGAAGGAGTAAAAGACAGAAAACAACAGATGTCGTAAAAGTCTATCGTAGTTTTTTCTTCTTGCGCTTGATTAGAATATCAGTAGGATCATTTGATTGCAGCCAAATCTGATCATTTGTGTTTCTTAATGAGCAACAATTGAGTGCGTCTGGCGAGGAATGACATTAATGTGCATGTAGAAAGATGTACAGAGATAATAAGAGACTGTAAATGTGTAAAAAAAAACCTCATCGACAGTGTTGGAATAATTCTGCAGAGCTGCAGCTTTGTAAAAGATGGGACTAACAGCTTGCACGTGGCAGCCATGATAACTCACAATCCAGCCATGACAAGCACTTTTTCTCTAAACGCGTGACTACGGCGTCGTCTGCTCATGTATGATAATGACTTTTTGTCTTTACAGTATGCATGTATGCTCGTGTGTGTAAACGGCCGTGCATACATTTTGAGAACGGGGGGGCTGCAAATTCTTTTTTTCGTTCACAGTTCGCTGCACATGGGAATTGCCTGTAGAGGGAAAAGCGACAAGAGTCAAATGAGAAAATGGAAAAAAGCAAAAGACAGAACAGCAGCAGTCCAGGGAAACGACGGAGAGATGCTCTGTGCATCTGAGAAGGTCTGGAAGAGCTCGATCACATCATCATGCATGAAATAAGAAGTTGTTTAATGTGGCGTTGAGTGTAAAAGCCTTGAATTTGCAAATGAATTTACTCGCTCTTATTCTTTTATTAAAGTTAAATGTAAGCAGTCTTGCTACAAGACATTTTCTGTTTTATGGGCAGTTTTTTAAAAATAAAACAGCACACTTAAAGCAACTCCGGATAAATGTTGCATCACTTCACCCTCATTGGTAAATTGTTTAATGTCTTACGAAATGAATACGCCACTAAATTACTTTTGTGCAAATGAGCATGAACTTGCGGCGTCCTCTGTGATGAGCACGGACGCGTATAAATCACTGACAGGGGGTGAGGACAGCGTGCAAAGGGCATTTGAAAAAAAAAAAAGCGTCGCGCTATCAGATGGAAGGGAAATCTAAAGACAAACGACAGAGACGCTGGAGGACAAATCAGCCCCGGAGCCGAGGCAGCTGGGTCGGGAGTGACCGGAGAGGTTGTCGAGGCTGGGCTGGGCGGGGCATTGATTGATTGAGTCTGGCAACTATTGATCAGCTATCAGCTCTATCTGTGAGGGAAAGCGTTAAGATTCAGTCCGGCTGTGGCTTGTTTAATGAGTCGGCGCCCTGATGTTACTGTAAAAAGGATTGGCCCTAAATCAGAGGGGCGCTGAAAGAGACCGGTTTCATCTACTGTGCTGCAAAAAGAAGACAGACATAGAGTTTAATTTGGTCGGTCAGTTTACTTCCAGTGTGCCGGGATGAATCAGGTCGGTCACGTGGGAGAGCTTCGTCACCGTCTCTACAACCTGAGAAGATAAATCTCCACACATCATGTCGTGTCATGTTTACAGATCTCAGCTTAATTACAAGCCTTGCACATTTGGTGATGATTTTCACACTAATTCACACTTTCACACTAACACACAAATGCACCGTGTATTCTGGAGTCGTCTCATTTCATTTCTCAACCCTTCTTTTCCATCGATGGTCATGAAACTGAAAGGCTCGATTGTCCAGTCCGTCTGATGTGAAGACATTTTTGAAGATTTGAGCAGATGTGAATGTATTTTTTAAAAACAGAGAATGAAAATATTTGAGAAAACGCGTTGGATTTTGGTGTTTGGTCATTCATTGTTTGGTTCTGCTGTGAAAACTGTGTTAAGAGTTTTAAACATTTGCATTTATCTGCTGGAAAAATATGATTAAAAAAACAAAATGTAGCCTAAAGTTCTTGTTCCATCGTCATCTCAAGAACCTGAATCGATCACAAACCCAAGGGGCGGATATATCGTTTCAGTAGCCCCTTTTAGATAGAAAAGGTGGCACATCTGCAGCAAGGTAAAGGCTGCAATGTGCCGCCTTGTCTATCTGAAAGGGAGGTGTAATATTCCTCCTTTTCCAAACAGCCTCCACTTTTCCTCCTCTGGTAGGCGTCAACATGTGACGTGACGTGAAGCAGGAAGTTGGGCGTGAAGAGAAGCAGGGCAGTTTCTGCTTTTCTCCCAAAATCCTCTTCCCGTTTAACATTGGGGCTTATGGGGCAGTTGCTGGAGTTTGTGTCGGTTAGACGCAGATAATTCAAAAACCGTACGTCCTCCCGATAAAGTGGACACGTTGCCAGACAGAAGACAAGTGTGGCTACGTTCTTGGAAAATATCACTATTGTAGTGTGAAATCTGTGGCTAGGATCGTCATCTAAAGAAACATTTTCGGAGAGTTTTTTCAGGCTCCCCCACTCTGCCAGTTGGTGCTGCGCGAACATTCCGCAATACACACACATTGAAAATCCAGAATTTTTCTGAATTTTTTCGAAATCCCTCACGATCAATTAAGGGTCACCGTTCAAAAACTAAACATCGTAGAAAGAAAGTTCAAATACAACTCAAATAGATAAGACTTGTGCCTACATTTTAAAGTTTGAATGGTGCCTCTAGGTCAAAGTATGCCAGAGCAGGAGATGTTTGAAAAACGTTGATGATTTTGTGACTTTTTTGACCCCGTCCCATTCATTCCTTATGGGACGATTTTTCACAGTTTGTCTTCAAAATAAGAGCTTTACATTGCACCCCATCGGAGTTTAGAACTGGGTTCTTAGCGGGGGGCTTTTAATTTGAAAGTAGCGACCGCTATTAGCTCGCCGCTACAACAACAAGCGGACAACCAAGACAGCTACAGAGAGCGAGGAGACGCTAGCATCTCCCGGATCTCAGCGGCTTTCCAGCTGCTCATCTTCGTGGATGAAGTGACGAACTGACTGCTGTGATCAGCTGTTTCCTGGTTTTAAAACTCCCATCTCAGGACTTGCCACCACATTGCCACCTTGGATTACCGCCCAGTATAAAAATGGCTACTGTTGGGAGCGACAACAGACAAACACAGACGGTGCTGCCAAAAAGTACTGCTGAATGAAACGTATATGAGGAAACGCTCCGTAGCTGAAAGGTGAATAAGATTCAACGTAGAGGTAATGGAGTTAAGTTAACTTCTGTGAACACGATCGGGGCGCCAACGTATCGAGGGGTCCAGGGTTGGTAGGCAGTGGACCAAACCACTGTGAGGCTCATGAAGGTGTGACCCAATCTGTTATTATTATTTTTTGGTGGGGCCTTTTCTTGGCTTTATCGAAAAGGTCCACAGGTTGGATTCGAAGCCTGGGACGCTCCACCCAACTTAGCTGCCAATTCTCCGGACGCATACGGACAATTGTAGTCGTCCGTACGTGTTTTCTTGTACTTTTTTTGCGTGTGATAACTGAAAACGAAGCAGAATCAAATCCACGGTCATAACCACATCATCTAATTTGGAATGTAATTACGGCGCAGATACTGTTACTCTGTCAGGACGGTGGCTCAGGAGCGAATCCATCAGGCTTCGCCCTGAACGAAATTGGATTGACTGATTGATTTATGTATGTCAAGTGAAGGGCAAAGAGCCGGACAAAGAGAAAAAAAAAACACAGAGTGTGAGAGCGGGGAGGGCGAGGAGGGGGGAGATAGTCGGAGATGTATGGATGAAGCATGGCCCCCTGCTGAGGGAAGCAGAGTATTGAATCAGACAGAGATAAATGTGTGAGAGACGGAGGGAGAGAAACTCAGACGTATGCCTGCTGACCTCAACCCTTTTTATTTCCAACTAATCAATACAGGGAAATGCACATGTGTGAGTGTGTGTGTGTGTGTGAGGGAGGGAGGTTGTGTTTGTGTCGCTTCCAATAAGCATCAGAAACACAGTGACATTACCTCGGCCCTGTCTGACTCCCCCCCTGGCCTCCCAACCTTTGCACATGCCTCTATTTAATTTTGGAGCCCGTAACCCAATAAAAGACTGAGAGGTCTGGAGCACTTAGACTTAGACCGTCCTCGCCGCTGAGCTCGGCGAGGAAAGTACGAGACAGAACATCGCCGCGGCTGCACGAGTGTCGTACGCGTCCTCGGGTTGAGAATATAAAGTGAATTTGGGCACGAGCTTTTTCCTCGCGCTAACAAACGGGAGCGTCTTTGCATAAAATAACTATAACGATAAAAGTGAATGGCTTACTGTACTCGCCGCTTTTTTATGCGACTGTCAGACTCTCCCACTCACTCGCTTTCAGAGCACGCAAACACACATCCGTGGACGAAGAAAGGAATCTAAAGGAATCATTTCTTTGACAGATGCCCGCTCTGTACTGTATATTGCTCCGAGAAGCGCGTTTTCCCAGCAGAGCATCCTCCAAAGTTTCTATTAATCAGCTAAAACGTGTTATATTCCACCTGGGATTCACCCCCCCGAGCAGCCTTATTATTGGTTCTCCCTGCCGTTTAAGACCGAAAAACATTTCCATACACATCTTCAGCCAATTAGGAAGAAAAAACCCCCCAGCACGGCTTTATTCAAATCCAAAGTGCATATAACGACCACACCGGTCCAGAGTTCAATTATCCAGAGAGGAGGTAAAGATGCCAGCTCTGCATGTAATGATGCAGGTAATTTTTTGGCCCTGTCCTTTCTGTGAAATGAAGAGAAGGGGACGTCACAATAGCAGCCGAGATCAGACGAAGTGGAGCTTCAACCGTGAAGACAGAGAAGAGTACGCGGCTCGAGGATCAAGCGCTCCGGCTGAAAGGGAGTGAAGCTGTGCAGAGGATGAAGGTAGCCTCCCCATCTCAGCACTCAGCTGTTATTGGTCCTCGGGATGGCCTGCAATCACCATTAAAATCTCACAGGGCCCGGCTTTATGAGACAGTAAATTAAATTGACACTCCCCAATGTGAGATCCTCGGGTGAGTACGAGATAAAGCTCCCCTGAAGATCTAATGATGGACCGGGAGATGTTGGAAACCTCGTGGAAGGTGTCACAGAGCGGGCGCCGCCCCCCCGACTGTGATTGATTGTTAACGGAACAGAAGGTGAATAAAACACAATAACAACTGTTCGGTGAGACACTTTGATGTGTGCAGCAGGGTGTCGTCAGTAAATGTCTGACCACCATCATCTGGTCAAGATTCAAGACGGATTTAATTGTCATTATGCAACACAAGTCATAAAAATACACTACTGATGGTGAAGTGTTGAGTCTCAAAGCCTGAGGAGAGAAGCTGCTCTGTAGTCTGGTGGTGTGGCAGCGGATACTTCTGTATCTTTTACCAGATGGCAGCTGGATGAACGGACCGTGGCTGGGGTGGGTGTTGTCTTTTAGTATTGTTTGGGCTCCGCTCCAAAACTTCAGCTCACCGTTATCACCGATACTCGTTAGATGGGAAGGCCCACCAGTGATCTAATGCCGTTTTTCCACCGACAGTACCAGCTCGCCTCGCCTCGGCTTAGCGTGGCTCTACTTGGTTTGGTTTCAGACGCGTTGCGTTTCCATCTAGAATTAATATCTCTTCAACGTGGGCGGGTCGTCATCAGACGTGGGCGGGTCGAAGGCTGACGACAAAAGAATTTCGGATTTCCTACAACAGTGTGAATCCGAAGACGAGAGGAGACACGCCAAGAGACGTAGGACTATTCAGGTAAGCAAATGGTCGCTAACGCTAGCTCGCTATCAAGCTCGTTCTGGATGCGTCTTCAGCGACAACACTCAGGAGCGTCTCCACCTCTGCCACGGTCCACGCCGTGTTCCTGCGCGTTGTTCCTTCCATGTAATCGCTGTGTTGACTGAACGCAGATGCTAGTTTTTAAAGGTAGCGGGCGTCAGGCTCGGACGTCGCGCTCGTCATGAGTCGTCAAGCGGCGTCGCTCTCTGTCCAATCAGTGGCCGGCTGCCAGCTTACGTCACACAGAAGTATCAGCTCAGCTCGGTTGGAACTTATACGGAGGTGATGCTAAAAAAGCACCACTTTAGCAGGTACCAGGTACCAGATTTCAGTAATGGGAACGCAAAAAAGGCGAGCTAAGTCGAGGCGAGGCGAGCTGGTACTGTCGGTGGAAAAACGGCATTAGACTAAGGCCCTGTCAGCACACAACATGAACACAGGCACTTTTTCGGAAACATGGTTTTGAACCAGAAACGACCTCCGTCCAGAAATACTAACACACCTGAAAATGCACATTTCATGACCACTCGCGTACACCAGGCATGTGCATGACGATGTGAACAGGAAGTAGATTGTAGACTCTTCGGCTGGTGGCTTATAAATAAACACTGGGTCTTCTGAACAGCCCATTTACAGTGACTGAAAACATCATTTACATGGTCATGAAAGGCCAAAAAGCTTTAAGACTACCTCTGTACATGTGGACAGGGCCTAGTAGCCAGTTAAGACCTGGTATTAACATCAACCTGAGTGATCCATGTACAAGTGGACGGCTCCAGGTCTAAGTTAACATGCATGGCGTTGAAGATGGATTACCACTACAATCCTTCTGACAGTTATTAAAAGATTTCACTCAGCGCCACAAATCTGAACCACGTGGTGTCACTGCATGAAATGTCAGGGGATCACCAGAAAGATCTTCATCCTCTGGAGACCATGAATGGCAATAAAAGCCTTCGTTGCCATCCATGAAGCCATGAGGCTTAAGTTCCAGTGCTTCACACTGGAGATGCCCACCAAACAACACTAGGTTTCTATTTCTAACCTTGACAGCCTCTTATCTCGCAGGTGTTCTAGTCGAGAAGAAAGATTTGTGTATCACAAAAACACAAAATTAAAAGCCTTATTTCCCTTTAAAATTGGCTTCAAAATGTCTAAGTTGGTCTCACTTTCCACTGAGGCAAGCAGATGGTCAACATTTTCAGAGATGTCTTATTTAGCCGTGGCTCATGTACTGACTCACTCTCCGGAAACCTGCGTGCCTGATAAAATCAGATCTGCTATCAGCCCACTGCTGGCTGTTTCTGCCTCTGAAACATTGCTGACTAACAGTTTGAGCCCGTTTTAGCAGATCCGTCACCGTTCGTCATGCCTGGAAAGGAAGAGCAGTGATGGATGCTATTGATCCGACGCTGTTAAACCTCTGGGGACGGAGACTGAATGCAGATCTTTGATGGCTGTGATCTGTGAACTCTCTGGTCCGTCGTAATTTCCAGCAGCTGTCTGAGAGCTGCAGAGCCATCTGTGGTATCTGATTCAACTGCACTTGGATCGCACTTGACCTTTTCAATGTCAAAGCCGAGTCAACAAACACTAAAGACTGTCATAATAAAACCGTGTTCGCTCGCTTAGATGTTAAATGTCCTCCGCTCCTTCACGACTGTGGTGTCAACGCCGGGCTGTTTAGCGGCGTCGATGACAGTGATTTGATCCGTGTAATGGATACGTTCAGTCAGTGTGAAGGGAGATGAACCGTTAAAGTGATGTGTCAGAACCACCTACCTCTGAGGTGTTTGATCAGAATGGCTTTGTCAACAATATCAGAGCTTCGAGTCTCGAGTGATTAAACGCGAACGCTGCGCTGGATCTGTCGTGGAGAGAAAATAACTCTTGATGTTAAGATGAGGAGTCACTGTGAATTTGTCATAACAGTTTCTCTGACTCATGGCCTGGTAACAGCTTATCCACTGAGATTTCTCAAAGATGAAACTGCGGAAAGACAAAACCGACCTCAGAGCCACGAGATAGATCGCACCGAACAGGACGGGGTTTTCAAAAGTGGGTCAGTGGCTCAAAAGTTGTTCTTAATTTACTTGAAAATGCAGAGTGTCGCGCTTTTTAGACATCCAGTTGGGTGTTGGGTGTTATTTCCTCCAGGACCAGCTGTGAAAAGCATGAAAACTCAGCTTCATCTTACGAGGTTGTTATTCTATCGCCAACATCTTAAACACCCACTCCTTCCATTGTTAAATTTGAATTAGCCTGGCTAGATTTTTGTGCATGAATAAGAAAATCAAGACAGGTGTATGAACAGAGGGTGCTTCTTTTTGAACGCCCTCATGTTTTAAAGTGTGCATTAAAAACAGACTGCAGAGCGAAATAATATTTTACGTTGTAATCAAGTCCAGGCAGCAGAGCGTACCGTGTTTTGCTTGTTCTGGCCAACAGAGGAAGCTTCATATCACCCTTCTTCTTCTTCTGCAAACCACTTACTTGCACGAGTTCTGGACAAAAACTGCTGTGGTAAACTGAGGCCAGAAGCTAGCTAGGTGTTAGCTAGGTGTTATAGGAGCAATTTGTTAGATACGACCAGAATTTTATGTTAAAAAAAATTAAAAAACAAACTAACATTATCAACACATTGTCAGGAAACAACAGTGTTTGTTGAAGTTGAAGTTAGCTTGCTAACTAGCTAGCCCCGGCTCTTGGAATACCACTTTGTACCAGCAAGAGATGGTCCAATAGCCCCTGTAGCTTCATCTATGCCAGATGTTAGTGTAATACATTAATAAAATAAACTCACAAAATGTAATTTCCATTCTAAAATTAATAATACAACCGTACACCAGCTTAGTTGCCTTGTAATCTTAGTTGTAATAATAAAGCCGGCTCTACACGCCATTTTCATTCACAACTCTCGCTTCTCTCTAGCTGCATGGTTCTCTTGTCCCCGCCTGCAATGTCTCGTCATCCCTGACGTCATCATCCTGGTCAGAGCCTCTGTAAATCACCTCTGTAACCTCCTCAAGGATCTGCTTCCTCCTAAGAGACATCTGGAGGTTAGCTAGCATGTTATATGTTAGCCTCAAGGGCTAGAATGTTTACCGTTGTTTGGCAGCACCACCGTCAGCCGCTCCGGGATGCTTCTCTCATTGGCAGAAATATATTCTGTCAATGCAAATTGTAAATTGGGATGTTGTTGTTCTGTTCTGTACGTGGGACATCTACTGAATGTCTTTCTGTCCGGGGAGAGGGATCCCTCCTCCATCTTTTACTTCCTCCCTGTTAAAAGTTTTTTTTCCTCGCTCTAATCGAGGGTCTAAAAACCGAGGGTGTCAATTGTAAAGCCCACTGAGGCAATATGATTGTGATTTTGGGGCTATATAAATAAATATTGATTTAAATGGTTGTTGTTGTCTGTCTCGGAAAGCACTGATGTAATCATGCCGATTTAAAATTGTCTTATTGTTTCATTTTAATGAGGGTTATGTGTTCTGCCTGCAGCTGTGCCGAAAAGAAAAAAAAAAGGTTGAAACGGACTTAACTTTTGGAGAAACGCAGCCAGACGTCACGTTGCAGCGGCTGTGTGAATGACTAACACCACAGTGTGTTAGGTAATGAGGCATGTGTATTCACATCCCTCGAGCAACGCTGCTAGCACGGCTGCAAACCAGCAGCTTGAAAGAGTTTTATCAGCGCTGAACTTTGTATTTCAAGTAACGTTTTATAATAAAAACTGTGTTTTGAACAAAACGAGCGCATCCTGTCGAGGGAACAAAATTTTCCTTCCATCCCACAGCACATATTTTGATCACATAGCAACGAGACGTCCTTTTCGTTCAACATTTATTTTTCCCTTCAGCAGGCTGTCCAACAAAGGAAGGGTGAGATCACTCGGAGGCAGCCATTTACAACCACACACAAATGAAATACGATTAGACAAAATGATTCGTTCCTGGTAACAGCCGAGTACGCAGGCTGTTTATTATTATTTTTTACTCAAAATTCATTTTTTAAAACCTGCCTGACTGAAAACTGAAATTACAATCACATGCCGGATTGGCAGTGTGAAGAATTTGATGATGACACTGATGATGAGCACAATCTGCCCAGAAACACATCGTTTATTTGTGCTCTCTATTATTTATTATTACAAGTTTGAGCATCGAACACACACACACACACACACACACACACACACACACACACACACACCACCTGTCCACAAAGAGGGTCCAAGCTGCACAAACACAGCCAGCATGCACATAAGCTTTTTTTTTTTCTTAATGGTATTAGTTTTTATTAAATGACTCCTGTGGAATGTATTTACTATCCGAGCCCATCCAGAACCACCGCGTCAGTAATATCCCCCCTGATCTAATTGTAAAACAGCAAGACTAAATTGGTTTACAAAAAAATGTAATTTTATTCCAGTCTGGAGCAGCACCTCGGTAATTTGAGCCACATCACGGTGATTACCACCACTTCAGAATAAATAGCGCACTTCATACAGATGTCAGGGAGCCTACAGTAGATTTGTGCTGCACAAATTCTTCTTTGGTAACGCTCGGCTTCAAACCGCCGTCTGAGAGAGTCTCTCCCACCTACACACACAAACACTGTCTCCGTTATTTCTCTCCTGCTGTAACTCGTCAGAAAAAAAAGAATGCGAGCTAATATTAGCAAATCAAGAGAAGACGACAGCACGAAGGTTAAAGCTGAGTCCTTGAAACAGGCAAGAAGTTTCAAGGACTCAGCAGTTGTGCAGAAATAACATCTTATATCCGCTTGGCCAGCATACACTGTGCCAACTGTACAACTGTATGTCCACAGTGCTTTTTCATCCCTAACATAGTTAAAATACTTCATTTTCACAGTTCACATTGTATTTATTGTTAATAGTTTACTGTGCGCTTCTGTAAAAGAGTTCTTAACATTTTTAATCCCACATTAGCTAGCTAGACACATGCTAAGAGCTGCAAAAAATTAAAAAGTGACAGACAGAAGGTTGACTGGTTCTACTTTTATGTTACTGTTATGTGTATATGCAGAGCTTTTAGGTAGTCAGCTAGGCTAACTTGCTAGCTGAAAAATCCTACATGACAAATGTGGAACAAAAACGAACAGTGAAAAGCGAGCATGTGGCTAACTCACATTGCTAACAGTTATCTGTCTGTCTTAAAGGGAAGTTTAATCCATGGTCTAACACACCTTGACACCGAGTAAGACTCCCCCTCAAGTTAGCTGACCGCTAGCTTAGCTAGTTTTAGCAACCTCAGAAAAGACCGCACGATAACAATACACTGCAGCTTATGTCTCCAACTAGAAACCACCATCAAAAAGCCACAATTAATGGTGAGAACAGCACCAAACTTCAGCAACAGTACATGTACAGTCCCAGCACACAGTACGAAGCATCAAACATCTGCTAGCTTTGCCGGGTTTCTATTAAAAACACAGCACAACTCACCCTCTCCTCCAGCAGCCTGCCTGTGTGGGGAAGCCCTGACGAGTCGATTACCGAGTGCAGTAGATTTCCACAGCTCAAGGATGAAAATGTCTCATTATTACTCCATTACTTCCGTTATTTTCCCTGACAGCTCTCGATAATAAGAACTGAGCATGCCATGGAGTAATAATCAGACATTTTCATGACCATGACCATTAATTGTGGCTTTTTGATGGCGGTTTCTAGTTGGAGACATAAGCTGCAGTGTATTGTTATCGTGCAGTCTTTTCTGAGGTTGCTAAAACTAGCTAAGCTAGCAGTCAGCTAACTTGACCTCTCGAGAGGGAGTCCTACTCTGTGTCAAGATGTGTTAGACCATGGATTAAACTTACACCAGAATATCCCTTTAAGGATCAAGCATGTTCAAAACACTATAAACAAAAACGAACAGTAAACTATTATCAATGCAAAGTTATGTATGTTAACTAAGTTACAGAAGAAAAAGCACTGAGATAACTATAGACAGATTGAGCATGAATGAGAGAGAGACAATTTCATTCTGTATGTCTCTTCCGTCTGAACAGCTGTGGTTTTACTTTTTAAACGACAAATCAAATTTCATAATTAGACCTCAGTTGGAGTCAAGAGCAGCTTCCAGTATACAGCACTGAGGTTCATGCCACAGCTCCAGCTAACAAGCTCAGCCACGTCTCTCTGGGACGGGGATTATGTCCGGCTCCCAATCTGCAGTTGTGTCCTTTTCCTTGTTTGTACATCCCAGGGCCGTTAGTGCGTGGTCGAGTGTCGAGAGTGAGATGGCGAGTCCGAGAGAGAAACGATTCAGGCTTTTCTTGCGTCGTCGTCAAGACAGGGCCTTTACTTCTGTACCACAACACAATCAGCTTGATGCAGGGCGTACGAAATGTTCTCTGGCTTTGTATCTTTTATGTGCCTCTCTGTGCAATCACCTACAGAGGTACAGATGGTATTTTTTGCGACCGGCACTGTTTTTCTCTGTTTGCACCGCAGGGCTTTGAGTTCCTCGATTGGATTTTGTGACTACAGATGAAACAGCAAGAGGAAAGAAAAGGTCTTAAACTGATATTCAGTAATGAGTTGCAGCTCCGTCTTTGAGGTCGAGGATAAGTCCGTCGTGACTTCTCGGAAAAGAAAACTTAATAATGTCTTTGGGATTTTACCCTGCAGGGTGCCACCGATACAGCTTGTCTCTACTTCTAGCAATTGTGTTGTGAATGTGGCCATCGCAGGCTCCTCGGGATCTTTAGGGATCAGACGAGGCGTTCCTTCCAAAAAATTCATGCTGCATTACGTTACGCTTATCCAAGATGATCAGTCTGCCAGCTTATCAACCCTTAACTGTTGAAATCTTGGAAAAACATTATTAAACCATCTGGGTTAGAAACCATGCAGGCCCATCTGCTGCGAGACTCTGAAACAACTCGCGCTGCCAACATCTTCCCGATCTCTTTCTCTGCAATATCCGTCCTTTGGCCTCATTTCCAATATTGTATTTCACATATTTCATTCTTTACTTGCTGCACAATGAGATTTACGGGGGCGGTATTAAATCGTCCTCGAGTGCGGCAAGAAATAAGGTTACTGCTCACCATCCGGGCCACAGTTATTTGAGTTGTGATCCGACTGACCATGACAATAGGATACTCTTTCATCCCTGTTAGCACGAAAGGTGCTTGAGACGAGGAGTTTACTGTCGAGCGCTATCAGAGACATATGTACTGCTGGCAGTGAGGCTTATCATATTATCACGAGGACATGGAGGGCTTTCCGTCAGTCGAAGGACGCGTTTGGCAAAGAATGATCTTTCTTGACCATCTACCAGTTCTTCACACTAAGGCTCAATCCCATTCCCAATTTTTTTACCCCTGCCCTTGAATTTGTCCCTCAGAACAGAGTTACAAGGGGAAGTGGTTGAAATCTCCCCCGTATAAAATGGGACAACCCTTCAAGACCCTTATAAGTTATCAGAAGAAGCTTTAACACTTGCGTTTCATTCACAAATTCACCGTATCGATCAAGTCTTTATATAAAAAAGACCACTGCTTCATTATCTGGCCACTAGCATTAGCAACCTGCTCTGCTAGCCTGATAGTGTGCAGCTGCTGGACTGTATTAGCTTGAGGGGACATGTAGCCCTATCACTTTGGATTACCCCTCTATCCCGACAAGAAGCGGGACACCCTTCCCCTAGTCTTGAAGCAAAGTGCTAAAAGACAGGGGTGTTTTGGGATATGGCCTAACAGTTGGATGTAATGTCGCTGATTTCTGAAAATAGACGCAGGAAAACCAGAGATAACGTCCTTTCTAATCCACGTGTTCTTGGTTTCTTGTCAACACTCGGCGCCTTGATCGTTAGCAACTTTTTTCTTCAACCATTTCCGTCAGTCCAAGGATGCATTTGGCAAAGAATGATCTTTCTTGACCATCTACCAGTTCTTCACACTGAGGCTCAATCCCATTCCCAATTTTTTTTACCCCTGCCCTTGAATTTGTCCCTCAGAACAGAGTTACAAGGGGAAGTGGTTGAAATCTCCCCCGTATAAAATGGGACAACCCTTCAAGACCCTTATAAGTTATCAGAAGAAGCTTTAACACTTGCATTTCATTCACAAATTCACCGTATCGATCAAGTCTTTATATAAAAAAGATCACTGCTTCATTATGTGGCCACTAGCATTAGCAACCTGCTCTGCTAGCCTGATAGTGTGCAGCTGCTGGACTGTATTAGCTTGAGGGGACATGTAGCCCTATCACTTTGGATTACCCCTCTATCCCAACAAGAAGCGGGACACCCTTCCCCTAGTCTTGAAGCAAAGTGCTAAAAGACAGGGGTGTTTTGGGATATGGCCTCACAGTTGGATGTAATGTCGCTGATTTCTGAAAACAGACGCAGGAAAACCAGAGATAACGTCCTTTCTAATCCTCGTGTTCTTGGTTTCTTGTCAACACTTGGCGCCTTGATCGTTAGCAACTTTTCTTCTTCAACCATACCTGGCAAAAGCCAAAAAGGAGGTGCTGGAGAAGTAAAGATTTAATGAGGTGTTGGCTGGATAATCCTGTTCAGCTGTTCACAGTACTTTTACAACACCACGCTCTAATGAGCAGAGACAGAAAAAAGGGATGGCGTTTCAGTTTCAGCTCTGTGGTCATCAAATGTGAGACGACAAGTTGTGTTAAAGATGAAAATGAGACGAAACCAAACAACGGTAAGCACGGTAACAAACGGAGGCGTTCTCCCTTTGGAGTTTCTTCATCTTGTACCTCGAGTTAACAGTTGGTGGTTGTCTTGAGTGCGTAATCAGCCCAACACCCAGTATAATACCACTGTTCAGACCGCAGACGTTGGGAATAAGCGCTCCTCTAATGCAGCCAAACACAACAGCCCTGTGGAAACAAAGGCTGCCAGTTGGATTCTGAATCACTACTTAATCAATTTTCACTGTTTACAAGCAAAGGACTTAAATGTGGGGCGTTGCTTCTGTGTCCACAGCTTGCAATAATTTCCACAAATGTAACTTCTTTTTTTTTTTTTGGGAGGGTACCACTTTCACAACAAGTTAGTGAGCACATTTCTTAATCCACTGTACAACGCTAAGTTTAAATTTTGACAAGACATCTGCAAGGATTTGTATATGAGGTTTAATGAAAGAGTAACTTAACGCCTAAAAGAAAAGTCCTGGTTTGCTGACCAGTGGTTTAACCTCTCGCCTTGCTGCAGTGATGTGAACTCAGGTGTGCGTCAGTACAAAATGTGACATCAGTCCCCTTAGTGACGCTGGATGTGGTTAGAAGTGACACAGACTTGAAAGTGACCCTTTAAAGACACACTGTGGAATTATTTCTCCCATCTAGTGGTTAAATTTTATTGTGCATTCAAACGAATACTGCTCTCTAGCGCCTCGCGTTTTCAAACGTGCGTTGCAGCCTGTTGGAACTACGGCAGGCGGGATGTGTCAAGATTCAAGAAGCTGTGACAACAACATGTCTTCAAACAGCACTTCATCAAGTTTAGTTTCGGGTGATGAGGTACGTTATTTCAAACAGACTTCAAACTGCAGCTGACGAGCGCGTCTGGCTAAGCTCCTTCTCCGTTCCACAGTCACGCTGGCTCTGAGTGAAAACGCCTTTAGCCTTATCTGTACCACGTAGAGCTTTTTGTCCCTCTCACCAGTTCATCGTTTTTTATAGAGCGGAAGGACATGGAAGCCTCCGTAGAGCTCGCCCGTCCTATGGAAATACAGAGAAGTGATTCTTCCCTCAGGAGGAGAAGTGAGATTGTTGGCAGAGATCATTTTACACCAATGAGGACTTATTTATGAATGAAGACGCTGATCTGAGGTATTAAATTACTTAAAACACTACACAGTGGACCTTTAAGAGCTAGTATTAACGATCGTCTGAAGTAAGAAAGGTAAGAAGCTCCTCTCTCCCACAGAAAACACTGCTCCTCAAACGCCTCATCAGTCGTCCCGCCTTTAAATCTGTGACTTTGTGACATCACACTATGTCATTGTGCCTAGCGGCTAGTTTGGCATGTAAGAATTGATTTGAAACAGCTGCTCTGTTGTTGTAAGCGGTGCAGGGTCAGGCATGTGTGAGCTGACCAATCAGAGCAGACTGTGTCCTTAAAGAGACAGGAGCTAAAACAGAGCTTCAACACTGGACCGTATGTGAAAACTGATAGCATAATAGCCTATATCTCCTTTAATATTATTATTAAGTGGGTCTTTTTAGACTTTTATTTGATAGGACAGCGATTTGGAATTGAACCAAGGCCACACCCTCGCTCTCCGTACCTGGAGAAAGCTTCCCAGTGCCAAAAAGACTCAGCGAATAAAGTCTGTTCAGCCCTAGCAGCACTTTTCCTCTCCTCTTCTTCAGACTGCTGCTGAATTACCTCATCATATTCTTTGTTGTGATTAAATCTCAGATGCCTAACAAGGTTTGTGGTGCTCCCACAGATCCTCATAGTTCCACCACACACATCACAAACAGCTGTTGTTGTTCTGAGAACTAAAAAAAGCTCCACGCATGTCTACAGCAGAAGTACTCGCTATCAAGTGGGTACTATTCAGACTAGATCCTGGTGATAGCGTCATTACTTTCTACCGTGTCTCTGTTGATGAGAGAAACAAATTAACCCAAATTATTGAGTTTAGATATCAATCTTTTAATGTGAAAATCAATGCTAGAACAGAAAGGTTTTGATTTGTAAGTATCAATATCTGCACACCATTAACGAGCGTCGCTCAGTCTTTCGAGTGTCAGAAGTGCATCCAGCTGTAGCTCAGACACGGCACATACCTCAACTTGACTGACTTTTCAACCCAGCAGAGGCAGATGACTCTATTTCATCTTAAGTATCGTGATGAAGATGTTCATTTGGAAGCCTGTCGACTCCATCTGAGCTAGTATCCAAGGAAGTCGTCTGCACTGTTTATTCCAGTGCTACTCAGGATGTTCGTCAGATGAAAACAATACATAGGTCTTTTGTTTGAAAGCTGGTTTCTTAAGGCCCCCACACACCGGCTCCGACGACTTCCTTATCCGACCACTCCGTCGGATCCGTTCGGTAGAAAAGTCACACTGAAACACACCGCCCCGGCTACACAGCAGCGTATACGTTCTGCGCCTGCACGAAATGCAATAAGTCTCCTAAACATCAGGTGGCGCTAGTCTCGTGCCAGTCACCCAAAACATAAAAACAGGAAATGACAGAACGGAGTGCGGACCGTAGCTTATCAGAACAAAGCACACACAGTGTTAGCTCGGCGTTACTTGCATGATGTCGTATTACGGTGGTCTCTCTTCCACCAGGGCAGCCAGCTGCTCCTCAAAGTCCTCGGTCCACACAGCCATGGCTTCCAAACATACGCTGGTTTATCCCCAAAATAACGAACGGTGAAGTGTTGTTTGTAACTCTGTGCCGTCTCTGTTTATGTGGTTTGTTTACCATCGTCACTTCCGCCGCCCCTCCCACACGCCGCGCTGATTCGCTGGCACACCGCCAATCAGAATGGTCACTGAACAGCTAGCTAACAACCAATCAGAGTATCCGACGGCGTCCTAACCTCAGACGTCCGACTTCGCACATTCAGTCGGATCAGACACAGCTGAACACACCGAACAGAGCAGCTCCCGAACTCGTCCGACTCTCTCCTAACGCTTCAGACGTCCGACGTCGGAGCCGGTGCGTGGGGGCCTTTAGTGATGGATTTTAACCCCCATACAGAAACCTCGATGACTTATAAGAATACTCTCCTCCGGCATGAGGTGAAATGAGAGGTTGCAGTAATAACAAGATTATAAAACTTTTTATTGATCCCCTCTGAAGATGAATTCATAAAGCAAATTCCACACATATCTCAGGTTCACATAATATTTTTTTTGTTTTTTTTACGCAAAGTTATGGCACCATTTACTTTCTATAATTTCACCAGAAAAAATATTCATGTGGCTGTGGCCATGGTTTTATTTATACAAATGATGAGGAAGTACGTGTCTTGAATCGACCCACTGTAAAACAGTAATTACACTATATCAACATTCCCCAAAACAGAATTAACCAGGCCGGTAGGATGTTGTTTGTCTAAGCCAGTGATTTCGGGTGCAAGATAAAATATACATTCCACTGACTTATTGTCTGCAGCCAGTGTAAAATTCTAGCGGGCAGAACAGTCAAGGAAGCACGATTGGTTTCCCCTTTGGAAGCAACACAGTGGTAAACAACTGATGGACAATATTAAACCCAAGGGGAGAAGCCGAGTATGACAAACAGATTTATGCATGGGTGAACTCCACCGTGCCAGAGCCATCAATTCTGTATCCTTCTCGGTGCCTGGAGATGTTTCTCTACCCTCCGTCTCCCCGCCTGTCATTACATTTATCCCTGCTCTGTGCTAAGTGCTAATACATTTACACTTTTAGTGCTGCTCAGTAATAAAAGAGGTGGAATGAGTTGAGGCCCTTTACCATTTCTAAAACAAACATCAATGAACTCACCTCACTGAGTAGTCACACCACCACCACTCCCCCTCAAAACTCCCCCCACGAGTCCATCCACCCTCCCGCAGCTTGGCTGCTGCTCCACAGTGCAGGTCAACAGTGTTGCGGTTTGAGTCTCCTCGGTTTCACTCACAGTTCTCGCCCCCCACTTTGAGGTTCACTAACAAGAGTCTGCCCTCACACAGGAGGTTCCACATTGGTATTTCTGTCCAGTCCGGATTCTCTGTGAACGCCGTCGTCGTCGTCGCTTTAAGATCGTGGAGGAAACACAAAAGTTACCAACTGAAGTCACACGTTTTAGCACACAAATGGGAGACGAGGGATTGAGGTTGGTCTCTTCTGTCTCAAGTCGACTGACATGCTAGTCTTTGGGTGGGGTCTAATTTTTCCGGATGACATTTTACAAACAGTCTCACTCAGGAATTCACTCTGCTGCATTTAAGAAAAACATGAACCTGGAGACAGCCGTCGGGATGTTTTTCTTTCACGTCTCGTATCCTGTTGTTTAGATGAAACAAATCCTTCATCAAAGCCGGGATTCATCGGTAATGACAAAAAATGAGGGTGAAAATAAGACAAAAAGCAATTTTAGCAGGGACAGAAAACATCACATAAGGAACAAAATAAATAAATAAAGAGAGCTGTGCAGGATTTGATCACTAAACAAACCACTGATAAAAATAGCAAAGCATTTTTCAAACACAGCCCAGTCGGTATCGGAGCAAGTTATCTACACACTCGTGCTGCATCTCATCTGACGCAACACTACAATACTGATCTCAGGTGAACGATCTCGAGAGGTATAACCAAGGCCGACCTGCCCTGATAAGATCTTCACCCTGCCGACTACTGAATAAGGTAATAACAAGCCTACTTTAAGACATGTGGTTATTGGGTCGTTTGAAATAGAACAATTCACAGCTTTACAAAGCCCTTTCCTTGGATAGCTGGTAGGGCACATCAATATAGTTGAGGCATTTGGAACAATGAGTTGAAAAGACTACATACTGTGTATGACCGGTGAGCAGGAATACAAAAAAAATGTCAGTTTCTTATTATTTCTTAATCCATTTTGAATTGACTGCTGTGGCTCCTGTGCGTGAAAGAGGAACTCTACCTGCACCTACGCTAAGTCTGACCTTTCTGCAGTGTATACATTCTTTGCTTACATGTCACAGGGAAAGAGCAGAAAAGGAAAACATACACAGGCCATTACTAAGATGGTGAAGAAACAGTCAGCTGTGCATTTACACCTGGGGGCACTGGCTGCTGCTTTCCGCAGTGAACTGTTCCCACACGGTTTCAGTTCCACTTAATCACATACAGTGCAGTGAACAGCAGGTCATTTGGAATGGGAGACCAGAAGAAGAAGGCACAGAGGGGTGCTTCAGAAGTGTCCATGCGAAGGGAAATTGTGCATCTATACAGTTTACCAACAACACTGTGAACAGGATCTGGTACAGTACATCATGTGTAACAGTAGTCTATATCTGGGATTCCTCCTTCTCTATAACCACGGTTGGTGCCATGTCCCGCGTTGGAAACATGGTTGGCACCTTTGTACAGGCCGGTGCCATTAGAGGGGAATATGGTATGAATGATGTAATCCTCTCGTAGGGGTTTAGGCTGCATTGGCTGGCAAGCCGCCATCGGCGTCATCTGGAAGCCCGGTCCGCGGATCTCCAAGATAGTATTGTCCTTCTTGGTGCCTGACTCGATATAATCGTCGTAGGTCTTGCTTTTTCGGGAGCTGCTGCGGGTATAGTGGTCACGTGGACACAAATGCCCAGTCCTATGTCCATACCAACAGAAGACGCCAAAAATGAGAGCCAAAGATACAATGGCGGAAGCCCCACCGATAATTCCTGCCAAGGGCAACACTGTCATCTGCTGAGAGTCTTCCTTCTCCTCCTCCTCCAACGGGCTGACGTCCGACGTTTCAGCTTTTGCACACACCAGAGCTTCATCGGAGTCAGCATCTCCGGAAATTGGTCCTTTGCTTTCTGAACTGGTCGGGAGGGGCACCATGCAGATGATGTAACTGGAGCGTGGTTGCAGGGAGGTGAGCAAGTATTCTCGGCGGTCACCCCGGACCAGAGTCTCTGTGATTGATCCCATGGCGTTCCCTGTGCCCAGTCGGAGCCAGCTCAGCCTGAAGGAGGAGCTGGGCTGGGCCACGCTCCAGGTAACACGGACACTGTTGTGAGAGAGGGGCTTCACGTTGAGGGCCAGGCTCTTCCCCACACCGCTGCTGCTCAGAGTGTAGTCTAAACCAGAGTCAGGAAGCCCCAGGCCAGGTCGCTTTGAGCGGAGGGTGAAGAGAGAGCCCTGTGGAGGCGTTTGAGTGGTAGAGCTGTCGACCCCACCTCCACCCATTTTGTCTCTGGTCCCCGCCGTCCTCACCACCTCACATTCCTCCATCTCGCTTGTGAGGTCTGTCAATGGCATGTCTCGCACCCTGTCCGGCCCATGGCAGGTTAGACCTCTCACAGTGATGGAGTTACCACGGGCTTGCAGCCAGTCATACAGCCAGCGCAGGTTGCAGCCACAGTGCCAAGGATTGCCTCGCACCAGCAGCTGACCGAGGCTGTCCAGGTCTTTGAACAGTCCCCTCGGCAGGGTGGTCAGGTTGTTCCCTGACAGGTCCAGCCTCTGCAGCCGGCGCATGCCATCCAAGGAACCACGTGGCATATGAGTCAGGGCATTGTCCTGTAGAGACAGGCGCTGCAGATGGGCGCTGGGCAGGTTGACAGGTGGGGTCTGGAGGGAGTTGCGGACGAGGGACAACTCGGTCAAGTTGGAAAGGCGGGAAAACGTGTCATCAGCAATGCGCTGGTTTGCCAGAAGGTTCCCATCTAGGACAAGACATCTAAGTGAGGCGAGGCCTCGGAAGGCATGGGTCGGGATTGTGGAGATTCGGTTGTCATCCAAACGGAGTTCTTCCAGCGAGGCGGGCAGTCCTGAGGGGATACTAGACAGGTGATTGCGTGAAAGGAAAAGTAGGCGCAACCGTGGGTTGTCAGCAAAGGCCTGGTCCTCAATACTGACAGTGGAAATAGAATTGTCATCCAAGTGGAGCTTCTCTAACAAGGGCATCCGAGCCAGCGCACTACGAGGAATAGTGCGTATGTTGTTGTCTTGCAAATGCAGTTCACGGACGGACGGCGGCAGGTGCAGGGGGAATTCATCCAATTCATTGTCATAGAGGTAGACCACACGGACGGCGAGGTGGTGCTCTAGGGAGGTGGGCAAACCCGGGTTGTTTATCTGGTTATTCTGAAGGTAGAGGACAGACGCCGTGGGAGGAAGTGAAGGGATGGAGCTCAGGCCGCGATCGTTGCAGTAGATAAAGTCCTCATCGCACCTGCATACAGATGGGCATATCATGTCCCTGTCTCCGATGTACCCTTGTATCGTGGCGGCAGCAAACTGAAGCATGCCTGCACGTAGCGTCAGGCAAAGAAACAGCAGAAAGAGCCGAGGCCGCAGTTTAGCCACACCTACAGGTGCCATTATGGTGAACATTAGCACTGTCTCTCTTTTCCAGGTCTGTGTGTAATCCTCAAACTGCTGCGGTGGGCTGCAATCCTGTGACCTCCACCCTGAGAACGAAAGAGAAAATCACAGTCAGCACTGATGCACAAACGACTTAGTTAATGGTCACATGTTAGGAGACAACCCAGGTGATTTCAGTGGAATTTAATGAGCTCAGTTTCACACTTTAATTGTGCTGTCTTGTGTCTATTATGCAGTGATCTAGGAACATGCTACAATTATCATCAGGAAGAAGTGCACGCATGGATTCATCTGTGAGAATCTCAATCGCAGCCTTTTTAAATTCTCCATCAATTCCAAGCCAAAGAGACACAAAGAGTCATACGCGATTACAGTCATCTAAGACTGGAGACAGTTATAAGGCTAAACTTCAGTGTGTCCTGTACTGAATGTTCAAAGCAGAGTGAATATTTAGTCTTAAAGCCACGATGGAATTGACAAATCCAATCCTACACTTAGAATTAAGCCTTGTGAAGTCTTGAGAATATTCTCCACCTATAAATTATTTAAGAGATCTTGAGAGGCTCCATAACTCCTTCAGGAGTTGCCGGCAGATGGCTGCATTAGCCAGACAGAGCTGAAGATACTTTTCATTATCAAGAAGGAACATTGTTTACAAAGAACATGTTTCAGCTCAGAGAAATCGTCTTCAAGGGCTACATTTTCATCAGGCAGCCAAGATGGCACTGGGCACTATAAAACTTCATTAAAATCTCTATTTCATGTCTTGTTAAGGTTGAACCGAATGCACAGTAATGGAAGGATTAACTGTTTGTAGTCACCACAGTCGTGCTGCAGAAGTGTACATACTCAGAACTTGATTGGCATCACAATTAGCTGTTTTTACTGATTAAGCGTCGGATGTCATAACAGCGGGTTCATAATTGACTGCAGGGATTTGGAAACTGGTTAATTGCATCACAGTGACAACTTGAGCCCATCACAGTCTTCAGTAACCAGCGCCATTAGTCAAACCATTAAGGCCCACACAGCAGCGAGCGCAGTCAGACTGTAGTATTGATTTTCTCACAAATCCGAGGTGACCTGCCAGAGCCAGTCGGCTCTCATGCAGATTACAGGACTCCCAGGAGTGTAAGTTAGACAGCGGGATAATTAACCAAATAAATGACAACTCTGCTGGGAGTTCACTTTGCTGAATATATATTTCCAAACATTAATCGTTCGGCCTGTTTGCTCGTTCATTACCGAAATACTGAAAGTTTTGTTGACAAACTTTGTTGACATTTCACTCATTACCTCTCTAGCTCGGTTTGTTCGTCTGTTTGTCAACAGGATTGCTTATATTTCTTTCAATATGCAAATTTAGATTTGACTTGAGTAAAAATCTCTTCTCTGTGACAGCTGCCATGTTCATGATATTATTTCAGTCTAAGCATTTGATATTTGTACATTTGCGTGATGCTCATAAATCATAAATACATGAAGTATGTGAAATATCTATAATTTAGAGGGACATGATAAATGCACAGCTGAGATGAGATGACGAGGCTTCAGATTGGCACGAGCATTTGTTCACATAATAGTTTTGGAAGTATATCTGGACATATACAGTGGTTTTTCTTGCATAGAAGAGTGGACTAATAGCTTTGGCTGAAGTCTGCCCCCTCTGAGGACCCTTCTGGTTTTCAAGTGTGATTAATCACCATCTGAAGGACTAATTGACACCAGAGACATGGAGGATTTATTACCACTTATTGGCACAAATTCTTCAGTTTGTGTTGATGGACCTTTTCACCATTATTAGATCGGACTTCAGGGATCACACTATCCAACTTATCTGGACACTATTATGTTTGAACGTCTTCAGAGATATTTTTCTAATGGACAAACGGCTACAAAAACCCCTTTGCACAACAAAACCGACTCACATTAGACTCTAGTTAACTTCACTACCTGTTTTTTTATCTTGCACCTTCACGCATTCCAGTTTGTTTGACTTCCTGCCGTTGTTCCGTTTCCTGCCAGTTGCATTCATCACCTTCAATCAGCCCTTTCAGGACTTGTTCAGCAACTGTTTGGCAGATTGTCTTAGTTTCTCTTTGTAGGTTTACATTCCTGCCATACAGTATTTGTTTCCCGGCGTGTGACCTCAGCCTCTCTGGACTTACTGCCACGTCCACGGTTAGTTTGTTGGGTCAGACTGTTTTCCTTGTTTCTGTGTATTACTTCAAGGTAACAAGTAAACTGTTTTGGACTTTATTCCATATTTTCTTATGATCTTTGCTCTTGGGTCTGATTTTTTTGTAGCTCTGGTTATCACAGAATATGATGATGTCTGAAAATGTCTGAAATTGTTTCCATATACAGTATATACACACATATATCATATCATGTCACCACCCAAAATAAAAACTTTATGGCTGTTAGTCATGACCATCGGGTACTTACACTAATAAACAATGTGTGTAGACTGCACTAATCTCATATTAAAGGCTCTAAGATATAACATTTTTAATGAGAATAAAAATGACACGTGACAAATTTTGAAAACAACGATTCTCTACTCACTTCTGGACAACAATTCAGTGAAACATATACATTTTTAAGCTTGTCAGTGTAAAGTTTTGAGAAAAATCCTGAGGTTGTATGATCAACTTTCTTTCAGTTCAGTTGTCGTCAATGTAATATTATAACACATTTGTAGGCGACTTATATTTGCAGCTCATTTTGTTGATCTTTCCCCTTCTGTCTTTTCCTTCTATCCAGAAATCGTTCATTTACTTCTACATTTAAAACCCCTGACAAGGCAGATTATTACAGAAATCTGCATGTAAGATTTGTATCAGTCACGCTGACAATCTGTTCTCCACGATTAATATATATATATCTTCCTGGGATATCATCAGATTAGTAGCGTCAGTGGAGAACAAATGCATCAGAGAACGTCACCATTCGTCCCTGCATTATTTTCAAGTTCATGCCTTATTTTAGATTGATTGTTTCGACTAAAACATTTGTGCGTCTGTTTCTACCGACGACCTCTCGACACAGCGGAGTGATGTCAGCTGAAGACCTGAAGAGTAAAAAAATCAATTCTGAAATTGAAAAGCTGATATTGTTTAAACACTTTGCAATTTGACATGAATCCATCTTGTGAGTGAGAAGAATTGACGTAGACGTCGAGGTTTCAGCGTTCGTGTGCCGGTTGTGAGGCTGAGCGGCGCTAAAGAATGGATGACTTTTGAATCCCAGGAGCATCGGCGGAGTGTCTGAACGCCGGGGTATTTGGGTCAGCCCTTTTAAAAACAAGATAGATGTGGTGTGAGATTGAAGTGGTGCACAGAGCCAGAGGGATTAATGGAGCATATTGAGCTGTGATTCTCTGGATTAAGCAGGTGCTACAAAAGGATGGCGGACGGTCGTTTCGGGGGTTTTTTTCGCCTCATGGATGCTCATTTTTCATTTTTTTTTCACACAAAGAGCTGCTCTTTTGTGTCTGTGCGTGTGAATGTTTCTGCTCCCGACAGACTGTGTGTTTGTCCACCCATGCACGATCCGACGGCAAACATTAACCCATATGGGGACAATCTATACGGTCGCAGTCTACATTTCAGTTATCTGCGGAGGGGAGGGGAGGGGATGTGGGGTAATGTGTTCGCCAGACAGCCGGCCGCCTCAGGCAGAGAACTGTACACAAAACAACCCCCCCAATCTAATACTGGAACCCAAGACTGGATCGATTTACATAAAAAAACAGAGAGTGACAGAAAGCAGCTTTGAGCGAGACCTCTGACTCCCATCTCCCCCATTAAGACCCCCACAGAGGGGACGGGACTGGGAAATCTGGAAAAACGGATTTTGGATGACCGAAGGGGTTGCTGATGTATCAGGAATCCACTTTACTGATGGCGGGGAAAAGATAATAGCGAGCCACAGCTTATCTTACACGCCGTGTCCATGGATCGCATTTTAGATGTAACGATTGGCCGCGAGGAAAAAGGGGTGAAAGGATGACACGAAACATGATGACATGGTGACGACAGGAATAAATTGAGGGATCTGAGATAAAAAATAAATAAATAAAGAGAGGCCGTAAAAGCACGGACTATTTATTTTGTTTAATCGCAGAGGTTGCTGGGAGACCATGTTCTTTTTGCAATAATGCACCGTAATCTTCAAGCCATAAAAACACGGAGAGATAAAAAAAAAATATAAGACTTTAATCCGCAAAAAGAAACAAACAAGACACGACTACAGGCACACTTTGCTTCTTTCACAGATGAAAATCATCCTCATTGTCACTTGTGTGCAAAATAAACAGACGCGTCTCTCTCATGTGACGTTCAAGTGATTTGAACGAAGCCGTCTACGTATATATTCATCTGCTCACATTGTTTCCGACTGAGTGACTCATAATGAATTATAATTACAAATTATTTGACGTGCGAGTGCATAACCATCCCTTAAAACATCGCCTCTTCTCCGAAATCACGGCACGTAAATATGCTATAGATGCTCGTCGTGCAAAATGTGAAAAAGCTTTAATGAGCGATGGATTCTTCTGGGGTTTTTTTTCTTGGTTTATGCACCAATTCGCTGGCATGAAGGAGTGATTGGATTTGCACTCAGGAGTTTTTCATCCGAGCTGCTGACACAAGACCCCGCGGTGTGTGTGACATACATAAAGATTTATGTTTCCTGATGAAAATAAAGTTCTTATTTTTTTTGTCACGTAGTCTATATCAGGGTTCGCGTGACAGAAGATGTGTGTTTCTCTGTTGTGTTGAGACGAATCATGAAAGCAACAGAAGCTCAAATTCTTCAATTAAACACCAGAGATTCAATTCAGTTCAATTCATAGTTAAGATGATTCACAATAATCATTATAACACTGTTGTCTATACAAACACATACTTATGTCTTATAGCGTATCTATAGTTAAATATTCAGATTGCTTCATAACAATAAGGAACATTACAAGCATTTCATTATGTTTGTTACTCACTATTTCTTTTCTCATAGTTGTCACACACTATAACAGATTATAACCAGTATTATAATGCCATATAACGTTATTATAAGCTATTGCAAGTGGCCATTGGGTGCTGTCGATCATTTTAATAAACATCCCTGAGACGTGATCATTGTTTTCTTTGAGTAAAGTGGAAAAAAAATAAGATTACAGCACATAAAATGCTGTAAAATGTATTTATTAACAGGTAGCATCGTACAATCCATTATACTTCTGTTTATAATACATTAAAGACGTTATAAATATTCACGAGTGCTCGTAACTGTGATTCTACGGTGCTATAACGAATTATAACACATGTTTAAAATGCGTTATAGACATGTGCTTCATAGAAAACCCTACCAAGTTATATAATAAATATATATATGATCAAGTAATAAGAATCTCTGAGATGTGATCATTGCTTGCTTTGAGTAAAGTGAAAAAAAAATAAGATTACAGCACATAAAATGCTGTAAAACGTATTTATAAACAGGTATCATGGTACAATCCAGTTATACTACTGTTTATAATGCATTATAGAAGTTATAAACATTCACGAGTGCTCGTAACTATGATTCTACGGTGCATAAAAACACATTAGAAGTACGTTTATAATGTGTTATAGACATGTGCTTCATAGAAAACCCTACCAAGTTATATAATAAATATATATATGATCAAGTAATAAGAATCTCTGAGATCTGATCATTGTTTGCTTTGAGCAAAGTGAAAAAAAATAAGATTATAGCACATAAAATGCTGTAAAATCTATTTATTAACAGGTATCATCGTACAATCCATTATACTACTGTTTATAATGCATTATAGACAGTATAAATATTCACGAGTGCTCGTAACTGATTCCACGGTGCTATAACGCATTATAACACATGTCTAAAATGCGTTATAGACATGTGCTTCATAGAGAACCCTACCAAGTTATATAATAAATATATATATGATCAAGTAATAAGAATCTCTGAGATCTGATCATTGTTTGCTTTGAGTAAAGTGAAAAAAAATAAGATTATAGCACATAAAATGCTGTAAAATCTATTTATTAACAGGTATCATCGTACAATCCATTATACTACAGTTTATAATGCATTATAGACAGTATAAATATTCATGAGTGCTCGTAACTGTGATTCTACGGTGCTATATGTGCATTAAAACACATAAGAAGTACGTTCATGATGAGTTATAGACATGGGCTTCATAGAGATCCCTACCAAGTTATATAATAAATATATATATGATCAAGTAATAAGAATCTCTGAGATGTGATCATTGTTTGCGTTGAGTAAAGTGAAAAAAAATAAGATTACAGCACATAAAATGCTGTAAAATGTATTTATAAACAGATATCATCGTACAATCCATTATACTACTGTTTATAATGCATTATAGATGTTATAAATATTCACCAGTGCTCGTAACTGTGATTCCACGGTGCTATAACGAATTATAACACATGTTTAAAATGCGTTATAGACATGTGCTTCATAGAAAACCCTACCAAGTTATATAATAAATATCTATATGATCAAGTAATAAGAATCTTTGAGATCTGATCATTGTTCGCTTTGAGTAAAATGAAAAAAAAATGAGATTACAGCACAAAAAAAGGACATAAAAATAAACAGGTATCATCATACAATCCATTATACTACTGTTTATAATGCATGATAGATGTTATAAATATTCACGAGTGCTCGTAACTATGATTCCACGGTGCTATAACGAATTATAACACATGTTTAAAATGCGTTATAGACATGTGCTTCATAGAAAACCCTACCAAGTTATATAATAAATATATATATGATCAAGTAATAAGAATCTCTGAGATCTGATCATTGTTTGCTTTGAGCAAAGTGAAAAAAAATAAGATTATAGCACATAAAATGCTGTAAAATCTATTTATTAACAGGTATCATCGTACAATCCATTATACTACAGTTTATAATGTATTATAGATGTTATAAATATTCACGAGTGCTCGTAACTGTGATTCTACGGTGCTATAAGTGCATAAAAACACATGTTTAAAATGCGTTATAGACATGTGCTTCATAGAAAACCCTACCAAGTTATATAATAAATATATATATGATCAAGTAATAAGAATCTCTGAGATCTGATCATTGTTTGCTTTGACTAAAGTGAAAAAAAATAAGATTACAGCACATAAAAATAAACAGGTATCATCATACAATCCATTATACTACTGTCTGTAATGCATTATAGATGTTATAAATATTCATGAGTGCTCGTAACTGTGATTCTACGGTGCTATAATGCATAAAAACACATGTTTAAAATGTGTTATAGACATGTGCTTCATAGAAAACCCTACCAAGTTATATAATAAATATATATATGATCAAGTAATAAGAATCCCTGAGACGTGATCATTGTTTGCTTTGAGTAAAGTGAAAAAAAATAAGATTACAGCACATAAAAATAAACAGGTATCATCATACAATCCATTATACTACTGTTTATAATGCATTATAGACGTTATAAATATTCACGAGTGCTCGTAACTGTGATTCTACGGTGCTATATGTGCATAAAAACACATAAGAAGTACGTTCATGATGAGTTATAGACATGGGCTTCATAGAGATCCCTACCAAGTTATATAATAAATATAAATAAATAAAAAAGCACACAATAGAAATGTCGGACCACTTCATATTGCACTATGTAGCTGCTTTTAGAGGACGCTGTAATAGAGACGGTACAGCAGCTATAGAGTGCTTGACATAACTCACAGTCGGGGATGTACCATTATCCCGAGGGTTTTTGTCTGCCGGTGGGTTTGCAGCTCACGGAGCCCTGAAGTGACTCGATATATAGCTCTACAGCGGTCTGACATGTTTTATTTTTACAGCACTATAATACGTTCTGTCGTGCCACCGGTCTAATTCCCCTCCGTCCTCGTCCTCTCCACTGCAGCTGCCGCGGCCCCTGCATCTTCTCGGCTCAGTGTTTTCCGCAGACAGCGAGATTACAGGTAAATCCTTTCAGCATTAACAAAAAGGGGCCGCGGCTCCCTCTCGGCGATGCGCTCCTCGCATTGTGTGCAAGGGTAAGAACAAATCTCACATGATGCAGGGAGGGTTTTCAGGGAGCTGTGCTCCAAATGTGCTGCGTGCTCAACCCAGATCGATAGTGTAATCCAGCAGGTAGCTCAAGGAAAACATCTCGATTGAACTGCTGCATAATTTCGCCGTTAAGTTAAGTTTTGAGGCAATTTGTTGTGCTTGAAAATCATCTAATTTCAAAAGTATTAACCTGAGTAATCCCACAGACATTGTTTTGACAGTTTTTTGAAGCCAGGCTAGCAGCAAGAATGAAACATCCATCAATCTACTGTTTAGATACGAATATATGCTTTATTTTCCTCCAACATCACGCTCAAGGATAGGAAGCTTGAATGTCGGGATGATGTAATGCTGCTAATGTTGTTGCTAACAACAACCCATCAGGTTACAGTCTGAATTCGTCCAATACATCAATCTATAATCTTGCAAGTAATTTGCCGTCAGCCTCAGCTGTACTTTACTGTTAGCATGCTAACGTGCTAAAACATCACAGCACACCTGCTAAACATCAGTCTGTTTGCTTTATCATTAGCCGTTTTTATTCTGGGCAGTAAGCCACCAGTTTGCCGGCCTTTTGGTGGCTCGCTCTGTGGATTTAGGCAGAAGGCGGCAAATTGGTGGTCTGTTTTGTTCCACCAGTTTTCCCCTTGGAGGGCAACGTTACACTTATCGCGCCTCCATTGCTGTAAATCCGAGGCGGCAATGTGGCGGCAAATGCTGAGATGGGCGGAGGTGTGGATGACGTGCACTGCTGCGCACCCACAGCCGGGAGTTTTAAAACCAGGAAACAGCTGATCACAGCAGTCAGTTCGTCACTTCATCCACGAAGATGAGCAGCTGGAAAGCCGCTGAGATCCGGGAGATGCTAGCGTCTCCTCGCTCTCTGTAGCTGTCTTTGTTGTCCACTTGTTGTTGTAGCGGCGAGCTAATAGCGGTCGCTACTTTCAAATTAAAAGCCCCCCGCTAAGAACCCAGTTCTAAACTTCGATGGGGTGCAATGTAAAGCTCTTATTTTGAAGAAAAACTGCGAAAGATTTCCCATAAGGAATGAATGGGACGGGGTCAAAAAAGTCGCAAAATCATAGACGTTTTTCAAACATCTCCTGCTCTGGCAGACTTTGACCTAGAGACACCATTCAAACTTTAAAATGTAGGCACAAGTCTTATCTATTTGAGTTGTATTTGAACTTTCTTTCTACGATGTTTAGTTTTTGAACGGTGACCCTTAATTGATCATGAGTGATTTCGAAAAAATTCAGAAAAATTCAGGATTTTCAATGAGTGTGTATTGCGGAATGTTCGCGCAGCACCAACTGGCAGAGTGGGGGAGCCTGAAAAAAACTCTCCGAAAATGTTTCTTTAGATGACGATCCTAGCCACAGATTTCACACTACAATAGTGATATTTTCCAAGAACGTAGCCACACTTGTCTTCTGTCTGGCAACGTGTCCACTTTATCGGGAGGATGTACGGTTTTTGAATTATCTGCGTCTAACCGACACAAACTCCAGCAACTGCCCCATAAGCCCCAATGTTAAACGGGAAGAGGATTTTGAGAGAAAAGCAGAAACTGCCCTGCTTCTCTTCACGCCCAACTTCCTGCTTCACGTCACGTCACATGTTGACGCCTACCAGAGGAGGAAAAGTGGAGGCTGTTTGGAAAAGGAAGAATATTACACCTCCCTTTTAGATAGACAAGGAGGCACACTGCAGCCTTTACCTTGCTGCAAATGTGCCACCTTTTCTATCTAAAAGGGGCTAGTGTGAGCATGTTAGCTTGCTCGTGTTAGCATGCATAGCTGCCTAACAGAGCTGCTAGCACGACTGCTCGTCTCAAACAACTGACTTAAAATGTTCCCGAGCAATTCTGTTTTTGAGCTAACAACACAACAGCTGACCTCGCCTACATGTCTCTGGATGTTGTCTGTGAAGCCATGTAAAGTAAAAGGTCTTGATATTAAATGGGAGATCTGCTGCGCTGCCACGTCGGTGGGCGATACAGTGAGTTAGCGGGGGCTTGGCAGACTCGCTGGAAATAAACTTTAGATGTGTCAGTCTGTGTCGGTGGTCATAATCCAGTCTTTGATCAGCGCCTCGCTGGCTTCTGGAATCACTTTCCCTGCCTTTAATGTTGCTGTTTTTTCTTGTTGGTGCTACATAAAATAGAGGAAGCAGTTTATTCTCCGGAAGAGTCGAGCCTCTCTCCGTTTTGAGCAAACACACTTGATCATTTTTAAACGGGGACTCTTAAAGACAAATTCATCTTCCGCCTTTAAGTCGAGGCTGCGGTAGTCACGCCTCAGCTGGGACTCTGATTGAGAGAGAAGGAGGTTGGTTAGCTTAATTGGGTAAACTCGAATTCGAGCCTGACAAGTTGCGATACAGACTGTGGGAGGCCCCGGGGCAGCTGAGTCACACGACAGCACTGTGCTTTCAGGGTGAAAATTAACCTTCACATCAGAAAAAGCAAAACAGGAAAAAGATAACATCAATGAGAAAACCTCCCTGACACCTTTACGGGGCTGTCAGGTTGTGTCTGGCAGCTGTACCGCAGGTTCAACAGCCAGACAAACTGAGAACGCCGCTCGTCTCGCCGCGGCTGTAATGATGTGAAAAATATATGTGCTGTTTGAGTGTAAACTGATCCTTTCACTTCACGTCCTTGTCGTGTCGCTCACACCTGATTTTCACACATCAGCGTCGGCAGCAGCTGCTAGTCGAGGTGTAGTCGGCATCTTTCATCGAATCCTTTGTCTGAGATGTATTTTTATATTCTCAGTTTAACGTGGATGTTCTTATTCAACAGTATTCTGTAGGCAGATGTCACAAGTATAGCCCCTTTTATTTGTTTGAATAAATAAAGAAAAGGTTTAATGGTTCAATCATGTCCGTAGTTTTGTTCTCCGAGTCTTGATGGAAGTGTCGGACGCGTTCACGTTAAAAGCGAAGTTAACATTCTTTGCAGTTTTTCCATTTGTAGACCCAGACAGTGTTATTCTGTGTGACCTGACCTGGCAGACGGCTGTCACAAGAACATCATAATGGACTATAACAAGGCTTTTCATATACAGATTTTCAAAATAAAACGCTCATTTATGGTTGTGGAGGTGCGACTGAGCTCGAGCGATATATCAGCTAACATTAGCTTATTGCATATTTAGTATACACCATGTTTTGAACAACAACTGTTCTTAACAAACAAATTCCTAAATGTCCCATATTATGGAAAGAAATTGTAGATTTCCATGTCTTTGATAATTATAAAACAGATGCTCAGGCCTGTGAGAGCCGACCAATCAGAGCAGAAGGAGCTTTTTCAGGCACTACACCTGTTCTCCTCTAGACAGTGTTATTCTGTGTGACCTGACCTGGCAGGCGGCTGTCACAAGAACATCATAATGGACTATAACAAGGCTTTTCATATACAGATTTTCAAAATAAAACTTAATGTATGGTTGCGGAGGTGCGATTGAGCTAGAGCGATATATCAGCTAACATTAGCTTATTGCATATTTAGTATAGGTTATCAGTATATTCCTAAATGTCTCATATTATAGAAAGAAATTGTAGATTTCCATGTCTTTGATAATTATAAAACAGATCTAGATGTTATGTAAATCCCGCCTGCTCAGGCCTGTGAGAGCCGACCAATCAGAGCAGAAGGAGCTTTTTCAGGCACTACACCTGTTCTCCTCTGGACGATGTTCCCCGACAGCTCAAACCTTTGTTATAAATGTAAAATTCATGAAGGTGCAGATCCAGTATCAGCTGGGCTTTGGTGTGTTGGGACGGACGTACCACGTGGAGACGACAAGAACTGTGATCGGCTGCTGGTGTTTTCTCCGATGAAGACTAAGTTCTGCTACGTGGTTTGATTCAGCTTAACTTGACTCAAATCAGTTTTGATATCAGGTACAGTGACGATTCTCTCTGACCAATCAGTGGTCTGCAGTGTTCTCACTCCGATCGCCGCAACTTGGTTTGGAAGACCAAAGCGAGTCGGAGTCAAGTAGTGGCAGAAATTGAAAGTAATCTGTTGAGTGATCGGCCGCCATTCATCGACACACAAAGCCATTTCCACTGCAAACCCCTCTAATCACTGTGATCAGCTCCTTCTATGAATGAACGAGCGTGGCACGACTATTACACAGCAGTGGTCTCCGCTCAGCGACGAGACCATTACGGCCGTATTACGGGAGGAAGTGAAACAGTCGCCGTGGGGAACGTAATGAGCGCCTGACACGGCTCGATCATCGGTGTAATGTTGAGTAACGCTCAGGAGGACTGAAAACTCAAGAGCAGGACTCCCGTTGACCCCTCGCATTGGGTCAAAAACCAGCTTAAAGGTTCACTACGTAGTTTTGGGGACGAAATCTTCACGGACTGATTTTGTTTTTATACCGAAACAAACAAACTCTTTTCATTTTCACGACTGAACAAACTGAATAAACAAACTGACCCTAAAGAACAACACAATTTCACACTGTTTTACTTTGTTTATGTTTGGCGGACCCCGCCACCGCTCCAGCTTCAAACCAACAGTCTTCTGGGAGCTTATCCTCCTCTGAGAAACAGCTTGTTTATGCAGTTACGGAAAAGGTAAATATTTCTGAGTTTACAGAACTACACACAGCAGCGCCCCTTTAATCCTCCCACCTAACAGTGTTTATAGTGTCATAATGAAATTTCAAAATAAAAGCACATCTTAGAAAGTGAGAACAAGCTGGAAATCTACTGAATAAATTTGTCAGTTTCCATCACATGCTCTCTGTCTTTCGTCTCCGTACCTGCAGCATCTTCACGTTCCCATCGACACCCTTCACGCCGCAATTCACACGTCAGATCACCACAATCAAAACATGTTTGTGCACGTCGTCGTACGTCGCAGCCTCGATTTCCGTCTGCACTGATTTAGTCTCCCCGTCAGAGTGTCTCCGGTGCTGCTGACGGAGACCCAGTTTTTCTTTTTGCTTCATCATCACACCTCCCTTTTGCAATCACGTCCGGCTTTCACTCGCGTCTGGCCCGTCGCTTGTTTGTGTTTTACGTCTACAAAATGTGCCAAATCGTCCACGCCGATTGAATTTCCCTGCGATTTTTGTTCTTTTCTATCTTTTTCCTTTATTGGCATGAAATCTCCTGCAGCTTCTCTCTCTCTCTCTCTTTCTCTTTAAGCAACATTTGCTTAATCCCATTTTAAACAGTCTTTACATCCAAACAGAAATCAAACGGCTAGAGAAACACTTGTCTGTCGTTTGACTGATTGAAACTGCAGATGTTTGGCAACCGTTAAAATCCACTTTTGTCTAATGAAATCGTGTCCAAAGGAAGATTACCGCAGCAATGCAACTTAGGAAATTAATAACAGAGCCGTAAAATAAATCTAATTTAAACGTTTTTCTTCTGAGATAAACCTGCAGTCGTGCTTTGAGAAGGCACTGTTGCTCACAGCGAATAATGAAGCAAATATGATCTTGTGTCATCGCTGCCGGAGCCGTGTACGTTTGCTCTTTCGGCCATATGAGAAATCACGGTGGATAAATAGATACCGGCCGCCTCCGGGGCTCAGAAAAGATCCTGTGCATTGTGCACTTGACTCTGACTTCTCAGCGTCCGCGTGGGTTTTTTTTCCTCCTGCATGAAATATCAGCAAGTAGGAGTTGTTAGATCTTAAGCAAAAAAAAAGTTGAAGCTCTGAATCCCAAAATGATTCACACGCTCGTTCAAAACTCCTCGCTGACTCGTAGCTCCGCAGGATACTCGCTCTCACCCTGAAATATTTGTTTCCAGGAGCTAAAATCCTGCCCTTCTTAACCAAAATGTGCCTGTTTTGGGATTTGAAAAACACATTGAGGCGATCATTGTTGTCCGGTTGAAAGAATTGACCGACAGCAGCTAGTTGGTGTAGTTCATTAACGGCCGCTGCCTTTTTTCAGTGTAACCTTTAGTGATTGCTTTGTTTGGCCTCCTGCCCAAAAAGGAGAAAATGAGGGGGGATAATCAAGCTTTATTGCTCACTATTTAACCACTGATAGGTGTTAGTTTGTTTAATGGCGTCATTTATCTCTTAATTTAATTACTATCCCCCCATGAAGGTGCTCCTCCGGCCGGGTTTCTGCTCGCCGGAGCTTCAAGGTCTCCCAAGTTTGTTTGTTTATAGAAAATCTAAAAGGTCGAAAGAAAAAAGGCCAACCGATATAAAAGATTAATAGAAGATTAATAAAAGGGATATATCGGCGCATATTGGTAGAAAAGGACGCTCTGGTAATTCATTATTACTTTAAGGCCCGTACGGTCGAGAACCGTTGGCCTTGTCGGAGCTTTTCTGACCAATTCATCATGAAGAATCAGCTCGTCTGCGAGAGAAATCACTCTGATTGGCTGCTCGGGTAAAAGCCTCTTCAGCCCGTCACTGCAGCTTCCATGATTTCACCCATTCAGCGCAGTTTCTCCTTCTTCTTCTTCTCCGTCGCCTCTTCGACGGTGCCATTTGCAACTTTTTTTATCACACGTATTCTTAATTAGGAGCAGCGATATTAGCGAGAGTGGGGTCACAACGTGGATGCCAGCTGGCGTCTTCGCGGTGCGTTCGAGTGCAGCTTTTCGGCCGAGATAAAGGAGACGCGAGGTGACGCCTTTGTCACAGCTCGTTCTTCGATATCAGTTTGGTGCGTAGAGAATAAAGTTTATTGTTGAACTGTGAAATATCCTGCTTTCATTGAACGATCCACATTTGAGGGATTGTTCACATTAGAAGCTTTTACTCCACTATCTGTATCGGCATCGGCTCAAAAAGCTGCTACTTTCTCCTCAAAGAATAAATATTCTGTGATCCTTCAAAAAAAGGAGAATTGAACCAGCAACACTCCGATAACAAGACGCTGGATCTGCTCCTGAGCCACAGCCGCCTTCACAGCAGCCGTCATCAAGCTTTTGTCGAGAAACAAACTGTGTGACCTCGCTGAAAACGAAGGACAAATAAGCGGTGGACATCTTTCTGTCCCTTTCATTCTTTAGTTTGGAATCCAAAGCATCTACACGCTTCCTGTTTCGCTTCTTTGTGGAGGAACCGAAGCTTCAGCCGAGGTGAGAGACATTCTGTGATGACTGAAAAGATGCACCTTCACCTTGAAATCAAAACAGAGCTGCGCTTCCTTGAGTACGACAGCATAATAATCACGAATACCTCGATGGTGGACATTCAGAAATCGTGTAGCGGACAGAATATTCTTTCTCTTTGAAGACGATTTTTCAAAATAAAGTGAATCAACTCTTTCTCAGAAGAACAGATACTTTCGCCCTGCGACTCACATGTGATGGTGATATACGGGAGAAAAGGGTTGAAATAGAATAACGAAGAAAGAGAAAACGCTTCGATTTAACTGTGGTTGGATCACAAAACACAAAGCAAAAAGGAACAAACTGCTCAGATACTTCAAATGCTTCAACTAGATGACGAACACATACTCACTTTTTGAAGTGGGGCTTCCAGGGAAGGAGGTGCTGCAGCACCATTTGCTCTTTTTCCTCCCAACACGACTCCTTCAAAGTCTGCAGACTGGATCCACTCCTCGGCTTTTGTCTACACGCAGTCCATAAACTCTGGGAGGCCGATGCAGTGGGTGGTGCGTAGGGGTGTTGTTTCACGAGCGACTCTTCCCTCCGTGTTTTTATGTTCAGCTCTGATGTCGATTAGTTGTCATCACCGGCTTCAGATCCGTCCTCTGCGGAGAGAGAGAGAGCGACAGAACAGATCACGAGGGAGCGCGGCAGACCATCGACGCCAATCAGATGTCACATTTTCTGATGAGACTGTAATGGCATTACGGATCTTTCTGCCTGTCATGCGTGTTGTTAATGTATGTCATTATGAATGCTGTTTTTCTGTCCTCTAATCTGCACTGGTTAGAGGATTTAGTGATTTATTCTTCATTTACCAAAGTTTTACTGCACGTATTTTCCGAATAAATCAGGTCCGGTCCTCCATTTAATCAAAAAATAAGACTAAACATGCTGTTGAAGGGATTTTAATACCAATTATAAAAGTATAAAGTCAGCAAACTTGAAAAAATCTATCCCTTTCCCCTTGATTTTCCACCAGATTTAATGCCGGGCTCATTTCTGCTCAGTTGATGATTTTATCACCACGATAGTCATTCGGGTTGTTAAATCAAACTGAGTTCACAGAACGGTATCAATCTCCCCTTTGAGGACTTTGACACACACTTGGAAAAGAAAAACGGTTAATGAGATACGACTCTCCCAACTTCCAACCACCAGCAAACATCTCTCTTGTTTTTCCCAGACGAGGCCTCGACGCTCCGCCGGCGGCCTCCTCCGCTCTCATCTCGCTGTCTTCCCTCCACATCGACGCCGATCGGGTCGCTCCCTCGCAGCGAACAGCGGCTGCTTCGTGACACGAGACAGCAGCACGCCATCTTCCTTCCAGTCAGTTTGACTTAACGCCGCTCGTCACGGCGACAAACCTCATCTGATCAGACGTCTGGAAACTACAGAGGAGTTTTTGCTCCTTTAACATTTATCCTGCTGCCTTCCAATGAGCGCTGTGAAAAATGTTCTCCAGAACAAACACGTGGCTTAATTTCCATGTGATTTTAGCAACGTATCTGCAAAATGTACTCATAGATCAGAGGTTTTCTAACAGACACTTTGAGATGGATGCGTTGCTGTTCACTTTAGCATCATTAAACGTATGCTGAATTGGCTGTTAGCACTTCCTGTTTGTAGTATACATATGAACGTACGAACAGCTACCACAGGATTACTTTGACACTAAAGAACATTAAAAATATGATAATTCCAAGGCAAGTTCTGATAAGGAGCGTCTTATCTTCTCTCTTATTGTTAAGCACATTTACCGACAGTTTGTTGGGATGGAAGACAGAGACAATAATATCAACGGAAAGTGTCAGACTGCATCTAAAAATATGTGTATCATGTCTGTGGGTGTAGTCTTGACAGAGTTACGCCTCAGGTTCGGGTTTCAAGTACCTTATTTGTCAGCGCTGCTGCCTCAACTGTTGATCGGGTCGCAATCAGAAGATCCACAACTAAGCCTGTTCGATTAATTGGTTTTAAATCGTAATCGCAATTATTTAGTTGGGACGATGTTAAAAACATGAAAAGTCGTAAAAACAATTTTTCACTTTAACTACTAGAGTAATTACGGTACAGCCCCCGTTCTGTAGCTGTGTTGCCATAGCGACTTCCGCCTCCGTCCTCCCATCTCGCATGCTCCCCACACATTGTAAACAAACATGTCGGTGTTGGATTTTGTTGCCAAAAAGAAGAGCAAGTCCGTTGTGTGGAAGTGGCGTTGTAAAGTCTGTCGTAAGTCCGTGGCGGTTAAAAACCACAGCACGACTAACTTATTTCAACACCTCCAGAAAAACCACGTACCGGAATGGCAGCGGTGTGTTGGAAGAGCGTAATTTGTATCGTGTGAATGTGAGAAAGTTAAAGTGAAATGTGAAAGTGAGGTTTTTCCCTTTTATCCCAAAGGGATTGTTGTTTTTTTTGTTTACAAGAGGTCGACAAGAAGACAGCATGGAGCAAAGCCAGATGGCAAAAGTTCATACATTTTTCTTTATATTAATCCCTTGAGGGATTTTTTGTTTAATAAAGAGCAAGGTTTGCACTCTTATCCCAGTGGGGAAATTATTATTTTATTATTTGAAATAATTTCTTTGCCTTTTGTCATTTCACAGAAAAATCGTAATCGGAAATCGGGTTTTGAGAGAAGAAAATTGGGATTTTATATTTGGGGAAAAATCGAACAGCCCTATCACAACACTAACTAAAGTTCCATTATTTTTTACCTGTGTGCACCTGTCCCATTCAACTCTCTCGTGCCTCCCCTCACAGTTTGAACACCTCTGATAAATACTCAGCACAGATGTGGATGAAAACCTGCGCTGAACCGGAGAGGAAGGATGTGAAAACAGCTGCCAAATATCTACTGTACGTGTCGGGCAGACAGTACGGCTCGTCTAGGATTTAATTCCAGTGCACCTTCAGTTGTGCGGTTGGGTTGTGATTAGACAATCTTGCATGCCAGATGTCAGTGTAGCACAGGTCTGCGGAGTCAGATGCTTCAATCTGTATCCTAAAAGCACAACTTTAGACTTTCAAACTGTGTCCGCTACCTACGCTGGAGTCCGGATGCATGGTCAGGTTATGTAATGATCAGGTGACGTAGTATGAAGAGCAGGAACTTCAGCGTGGACACTCAGAGAAGATATTCAGAGCAGAGGACGGTGTTTGTGTCCCCCTGTGAGACGTGTTGTCAGTAGTCCCACCTTTATTCCCTCGACACGATGTCATCATGTCACATTTGCATAATTCAAAGCCGAGCAGCTAGTTTGGCACACGGGTGTTGATTCAGCACAGCTGCTCTGTTGTTGTTAGCGTTGCTGGGTCAGGCGTGTTCAAGCTGACCAATCAGAGCAGACTGGGTGTTCGGTAGGAGGCGGGCCTTAAAGAGACAGGAGCTAAAACAGAGCGTTTCGTGTGTACACTGAGCACTAAAGCATGTAAAACCTATTTCAAAATAAAAGTATAAACCTAAAAGTGAGCATTATATGTCTCCTTTTGTCTGTGAGTTAATAAATGTAACATCATCCCTTCTAACCGAGTGGTTTTGTAGCCTAAACCAAACCAAACTGCAATCACTGCACGTTTTGTTTTTGTTACCATGACAACGAAGGTCACCCTATTATGGATCTGCACTGTACAGAACGGAACAGAAAAGGACCGCCGATTCTCCTGCATGCATAATTGGACCTTGGCGTTCGTACTGCTGCATGCAATTTTGAAAAGCGTAAAGTCAAGTTATCTGTTGCAGATTGAGGAGACGGGGCTGATGTATCGGAGAGAAGAAACCCAAATGCACACCAAACAAACACAAAAAACACTTTTTCCATCAGAACACACTACGTGAGCAGCGAGAAATGAAACACTGCACTTTCCCACAGTGCATGTTTTTGTTGAAATTAGAAATTAATCTTTAGGGACAAGTTCTGTCGGACTACAAGGCCTGTAACATTAGAAAGCTGATTTATTGCTGAGAGAGCTGCTGCCTGTGATGTCAGCCACCATCTATCCAGCCAACGGTCGGTGCTTTCAGACAACATCGTGGTGTTACAGCCATCAGAGACTCTTCCTCTCCGAGGGGTCCGGCAACAACCGTCATCTTTCACCGCGCTAAAACCTCTTGGCTCTGTCGCCGCGTCCCATAATTCCTCCGATCATGGCGATGACACTTAACTGACCTTTTGATTCCCAGCTCTGACACACAGGTTGGGTTGCATATCTCCAATTTTCTAGCTGAAATCTCCAATTGGATTCCTGCCAAACACCTCCCGATTGACCTTGACAAGGCTGAGCCGCTGTTCTCCTCTCAGGAATCCTGCCCTTAACAAGAGCCGTCAATCACTGTGACACCCGCGCCGCCGCCGCTCCCGCCCGGACCGACGCTTAGTTTGATCTTAGACAACCGACTGCTACGGCCGCTATTACTGATTTGCTGTGTGTAAAATCTGCTGACTCAGACCGTAGTTGCTTGAGCAAACACTCTTTGTCTCCCATCTGGACTGCTGCAGCTCCGATATGGCTGAGCAACCTGAAAATAACTGCCACCAGACAGTTGTCACACCAAACTCCGCTGTGTGCTCGGCCTTGTTTCCGATTACTGTGACAAAAAAAGTAGTTATATACTGAAAATGCAGGTCTTATATGTGGTACTTTTCAAAGTCCATGAAGAGATTGTCTTTACATCAATATATTTTACACAACATTACCCGACATTACATTACAGCAAATTTCGGAATTCAACTAAAATGACAATTTCCTGTATTTCCTATTATTTCCCAGCCAGTGTTTCCTCTCTTTAGTTCTTTGACTCATAGAACTTGATAATTGAGCTTTAATAGATACATGAATAAAACTCTGTGAGAGACCAACTGTGAAATGTTTATTTACTTTCTCGCTGAGAGTTAAATGAAAAGATTGTAGAACAGGGAACAGCGAGCTTTGTGCAAAGCTAACAAAATCAGCCTACCAGCACCACAACATTGTATTTTGTTTGCTTTATCCATGAAAATGTAAATTTGTTTTAAGAGGTTTTTCGCAAAAGTATTTTTGACTTCAAAGCCGAGCGGGTGATTTGGCCTGTTTCCAGTCTTTGTGCTAAGCTAAGCTAACTGTCTCCTGGCTGTAGCTACATTGACCAGCAACCGAGAGGTATGAATCTTTTCCTCTAATATAAGCTGATTAGTTAAAGATTTTTGTGAAACACACACTGTCCTTCCAAGAGTTAGTTAATACTGATACGACTCCTGTCACAGTTTGCGTTCAGCGGGCTCACTGAACCTTCTAGTGGCCAAAAATGCACCTTGGGATTTAAATATCATCAATCATCAACACAGAACTAATATGATATAATGCCAGAAGAATATCCAGAGGAAAGAGACATTTTCCGACTTCTGATGAATATTTTCAGACAGCTCTGATGGAGCTCAGGATTTACCAGGAGGACAGCTGCTTTACTCCAAACAACACTACTGTATGTACCTGGACTGTGTGTGTGTGTGACCTTTTGGATGTGTCAAAAAACACGGAATATTAGATCCTGACTGATCCTGTCAGCATGTCGGGAGATTTAGATAATCAATGAAGTGAAGCTCCTGTCACAGTTTGCGTTCAGCGGGCTCACTGAACCCTCTAGTGGCTGTAGCCAAAAATGCACCTTGGGATTTAAATATCATCAATCATCTTTAATTATAACACAGAACTGATATGATATAATGTGAGAAGAATATCCAGAGGAAAGAGACATTTTCCGACTTCTGATGAATATTTTCAGACAGCTCTGATGGAGCTCAGGATTTACCAGGAGGACAGCTGCTTTACTCCAAACAATACTACTGTATGTACCTGGACTGTGTGTGTGTGACCTTTTGGATGTGTCAAAAAACATGGAATATTATTCGGAATATTATTATTATTATTTAGAATATTAGATCCTGACTGATCCTGTCAGCGTGTCGTGAGATTTAGATAATCAATGGAGTGAAGCTGCTGTGCCTTGTGTGTAAATGTGTGGTTTCTGCTGCTGTGGGATCACTGCAGGAAACGTAATAATTTCTTCAATAAAGTTATGTTATTTCACCTTATTATTTCAAAATAAGCTCTGTGACAAACACTAGTTTATGACAGTTACATGTTTTGTAATAAATCACAAACTAAATTAGATATTCTCTAGATTTTTTTGTGAACCCCGAACCTTAAAGTCTGCGACATGATTCACTTGATATAAAGCAGAGCGAAGCCGCTAGCCTTGCTCAGTCTCTTAGTTAAATATAAACCAACACCAGCACCTCTAAAACTTACTTATTTACATAATGCATCATATTTATTTTAACGTATACATGAACAGAAATATTAAAAGGACTATTAGTTATATTGAAGAGTGGGCTTTAGTGCTATTTCTTGCAGGATGGCAAAATATGTTCCAATTGTTTGTACAATCTGAACAAACACAACAATTAATGAAATGAATTGCAAAATAAAGCTAGTGAAAAAAGACTCCAGCACATCTCCGGTACAGTACGCTGTAAGCTCAGGGACACAGACTCCTCTCTGTTACGTCATCGGACCAATGAGGGGAAAGAAAAGAGGCTTTTTTTTTAAGTGTACTGCACATTTTGTCCTCCGTAAGTCTATCCTTTTATCTTGTAAAACACAAAACACAATGCTGCACTGTTCAAATGATCGTTTCCATGAAACCCACAGTGAAGCTTCTTTCACACATTTAATCTTCAAGTGGTTTTTAACACACATGACATGTAATTTATATAAATCTTCTCCGCTTACGAAAGCGAATATGTGTATTTACCAAATCATTTATTATTCATTAACGTCTGTGTGACTTCACGCTGTGGGAACAATCATATAGTGAAACATTCTGCCTATAAAACATCAGGTGTCTCCGCCGCTGTAGCTCCACCGTCGCCACTGTTTCCATTCGGGTGTAAATAAAAGATTCAAATGAGTGTGAGGCTGTTTTAAATTGTTTATACCTCGCTGTGATTTAGCAGTGATAGACAGCCAAGGTGCAGAACCTGAAGCTGAAGTGATTCGACACACACACACACACACACACACTCGACGCTCACACACAGATACCCTGCGATGTGATCGGACTTTCAACGCAGCTGCACATAATGTCTATTCACTGACGGGGCGGTGGTGGAGAGCGGCGTGGACCCGGGGATGACAAAGATGACAGATAATTGAGACAAAACGCACAAAGTGCGATGATTACACACGAACAGTTAGCTCGGACTTTTCTTTATCATTGTCCCCGAGTTGTTCTCGCCATTTTCCTATTCAGTGCTCCGCTGTTTCACTTTCTTCCTCCGAGGCCCATCTCAATGACAACTGAAAGAGCATTCTCTCTTCCCTCGTTAACCGAGGAGTGCATCAGTCCTAATAAGAAAGCTTTTACACGGCTAATTAAGAGACACTGTAATGCAGTATGTAATGCTCAATTTACTCATCTCATTCTCCCCCTCGTCCTCTTTAATTTCATTCAGAATCAATCTGTCCGACTCTCTTTTCTTCCCTTTTATGTGGACTTTCCTACGTCTCCGCTGTGCCTTCGCCTGTCCAATTTGCTCGTGCCGGGCTCCATTTTGAGCCCGTCCAATGGTCCTCCTCTTCCAGCGCGCTCTCTGATCGGCCATTTCTTTTAATTCTCAGCCTTGATGTTGCTAATTCGGGGGGGCAGGGGAGAGGGGGAGCGATAGGAGCGGAGAGGAAATAAAGGATGTAAGGAAATAAATGAGCTGTTTTTGGGGGGAAAGATATCAAGATGATAAAACGCTGGAAATAGGGGGCAGCATCCACCACACAACACAAATATTGGCAGGGACCGAGACGCAAGGACTCGCCGGTGAAACTAATGTAAACACGGAGGGAATATAGAGTGGAGAGGGAACGAGGAGCTGAGAAAATAGAGTCGGGCAGTGCTGGAGTGGAAGCGGATGAGTAAATAGACCAAACACACTTTAAGGACGAGGAGGAGAAAGACGAAGGTGGACGGGAACAAACAGAGCGGACACTCGAGCTGAGGTTGGCGTTTTAAAAAGGTCTGCACGTTTGAACATTAATTAAAAGTTATCCGCTGATGAATTGCCCTGTGATGAATTGTTTGCCTTACCATAAAAACTGTGTATGCATCCCAGCGGGACGGAGGCAGGCCACTAAATCTGTCACCCATGTTTTTCATGCTCTCTGCTCTTGACAGTAATGAGCCGGGCCAGTATGATTGGCTGCTCAGCCGCTGATTAAAAGTAGTTTCCTCTAATACGCGGATTTACTTTGACATTTCTTCGGCAGGAAAAAAAACCAAATGGCTTCGTAACAGCGATGGAAGTAATTATTTTCATTGGCGATTCGTCTCCGGGTTGATCTTTTGATTAAAGGCGCGGATTGTTTCAGCTTTAAAATGTTAAATGTGGGGAAAATGCCACCACTGGTTCTCGAGAACAAGGTGACATATCGAAGCAGTCGACATCTTTATATTAACAATATTTTGAAAACAATGTGAGAGTCGTTGCTCGTAGATTCACGACGCGACGTATGTTCATGTTCGTAGGGTTGCTTTGTTTGTTCCAACCACCAAAAAATATACAGAATGTGACTTTTGAGAGTAAAACATTGGCCTTTATTACTTCGTCAATAACTGTCACTTATCAGAAATGACTGCCGATTAATCTGGTGTCATTTAATTATTGCATTAGTAATTATTTAAGCTAAAAAAAGGCAGATGTCAAATGTCAGGATTTCATGCTCGTCCTTATTTTAGACCACAGCTGCAACAATTAATCGATTAATTGATCAGATGTCAACTATTAAATCCACTGCCAACGTTTTTGTTAATCAATTTAAGTAACCTTTGAGAAAATAACTGTCTAAATGACTCCAGCTTCTTAATTGTGAATATTTTTCTTGTGTCTTTACTCGTCTGTGACAGCGAGCTGAATATCTTTGGGTTGTGGGTAAAATAAAACATTTGAGGACGTCATCTTGATCGACATTTTTCACCATTTTCAGGCATTTTATGGAGCGAACAACTAATAAAAATAATTCTATAACACCATATTTTACACAATATAAAACAGAATATCTTTGAAATATTAGTTGGACGTCTGAAGACATCTCTTCGGACTGTGAGAAAATCGTTACGGGCTTTTAATTTTCCTACAACGTGGAGACAATATACTGCCCATTGGGATGTAATTGGCAGGTTTAATCAATAATGTGAATTATCGTTAGCTGCAGCTCTACATCTGACTAATCGATTAATCTACTATTCGGGTCAGCACTTTTCTCCAGTCCTTTAAAGACGCAGAGATCCTCCTGAGAAGTCTTTGAATGCAACGTCACAGACCAACTGAAGTAGAAGTAAGCGATGCTGTTTGTATCCCTTCATGCAAAAACACAGGAGTCAGAAACGGATGTCGCGAACGTGCAAAATCAAGCCGAAGCGTCGAGGCCGTTACGTGACGCGAAGTGCGGGAGACAAATTTGCAGAGTTGCAGGCCGAAACGGTTCACGGCCTCGGCTGAGTCTGATAAATTCTGCCCGCTGTGCTCCACTAATCACTGCAGCCTGTCACGGACACGCCCTCACCCCGCCGGGAGAGAGGCGGCGATCACGCTGCTGATCGCCGGCCGACCCCGCGTGACACACCCATGCGGACCCCCTCCACACTATGCATGCATTCACTGATTGTCGGACGGATCACAATCAGAAATACAGTGCGAGTTCTCTCTCCCCGGCAACAGAACAAAAAACACTTGCTTTTTTTTTTTCTTCTTCTGCCCCCCTCGGTGTGTTTTTTTTTCTGTGACTCGCAGGAAACCAGAAGAAAAACGCACACCGCAGCACAAAACATTTCCATATCTATCATTCTTAATCGTTTTTCTATTCCGCCCCCATCTCGCACACACACACACACACACACACACACACACACACACACTCGTTTGTAAGCCGTATCAGTGTAATTGATGCAATGACTGGAAATAAACAGGCAATTTAAGTGCTGGACACCTCACTGCTCTCCCTCTCTCGTTCTCTTTCTCCCTCCTCTGTGTTTCCTCTTTGTCCGCTCACACACACACACACACACACACACACACACACACACACACACACACACACACACACACACGTCGTGGGCTATCTCGCAATCGAACGAGGTGGAATAAGGGACAAGGTCAACATGCTGGGGAAAAAAGAAACGTGTGAGACGGGGAGGAAATTAGGCGAGGATAAGAATAGAGAGGGACAGAGGGCGCGTGGAAAATAAAGACTAATCTCACAGATGGTTCTCGTCTGGATGGCCTGTTTAATGACAAACCTGCAGCTGCACGAGAGACGGGAGGAACAGATCGGTTCATCACAGAGCAAACTGCCTTCATTTTTTGGTTTTTGACCAATGTGTGTTGTTCATTCATGTCATTCGGAGGCCTGCAGCTCGCAGGAGGTTGCAGTTCACCTTCCAAAAACGCTTCCTCTGACAAGTCTTCCCCGGCTGCGTGACGGGTCGCCCTCACTCGACCACTCAGCCGAGCGGACAGTGTTCCAGCCTCTCCCGCCCGCAGCGAGCTTGGGCCCAAAAAAAGACAGAAATAGCCCGAGCCGATCCGACCGGCCACGTCAGTCTGAGCAGGCTGCTGCAGCACGGAACAACAGACTTTATCTGCTGGTCTCTCCGCAGGATCGTGTGCGTGCATTCGTTCGCATGTTTAAAAACACCGTGTGCATCGATACGCTGACCCCGTAACAGCGCTAATTATTAAAGCGCTACGTGTCGCCGTGTGTCGTCGCACGGCCTCGCTCTGCATGTGTATGTGACAGCATTAATCTGTTAGCATCAGCTGGGAACGGTCATGCTGCATGAATATTAAAAGGGCGGCAGCCAGTTCTGTATGCTACACAGTTCATAATAAACAGGGTCTAATAATTTAATGGCTCTGCATGTTGACATACCCCATGGGCTGCACATGAAGTAGTAGGAATAGAAAGTCAAGTATGAGATGATACGGCAGGACTCGACAAATGGGGAACGGCAGGAAACAAGGAAAAGGAACAGAGGAGGCGAGGTTTCCTCTATTCTTGGTGGAAATAAAAAGCCTCTGGAGTCTCCTCAGATGGCCCCCGGGAGCCACACTGAGCTCTGTGATACTGAAAAAAACTGACATTGCGGTATTTTGGGTTTCCTGTGATATGAAGATACATATATTCGCCCAGAGTGCGTGTCACTCACGACGGCAAACTCCTGTGTATCCGAGAATCCTCAAATCGAACCAAATTACGTAATATCAGACAGACCTTTTTGTAGATCCTGAAAAATGAGAACAGTGCGAGTTCTGCTATTGTACCGAGCAGAAAAAAAAAGCTGCAGCACGGCGTCATTTAGCTAATTTGCCTTACTTGACATTGCACGGTTGGGCAGGTTTCCGGTTTTGCCAGAGCCTTTTTTTTTATTTGTGCCAACCGACTGAGCCGGCGTTTGTCAGGTGTAGCACGAAGCGGAGAGAACTAGCGGCATGTGGCTAATTAGCAAGAGGAAGTGTGGTGGATTGTTGTTGTGAGAAATAAAAGCGTTACGTGTCACAGTTGGCATGATGGACTGTAGTGCTGCTTTCATTCATCAGCTCTCATTGTGTTCCTCTTGGAAGTTAGCAGTATTTATGAAATGCTGTTTTACAAGTCAGGTCAAGTATTAAAGCCTCAAATTAACATTTTTAAATCAGCTCTGTGATTCTGAGACTGTTGTGCATGCTCACATTGCAGTGTCGATGGGGAAACAATATATCGTGCAGCCAAAAGTCAGTTTAATCTAATCTTTAACACACAGAACAAAGAATACTGATTTAGAATATCCAATATAACTCTATTTATATTGTAAATTGCTGTTCGTGCAGTACATGGTGCATGATTTTGAAGGTATGATGGTAATTAGATATTCAGGAGTCATGACAACACAACTACCAACCGCTCAAAATGCTCTTTTACAACACACACATTAGCCCCTTTTAGATAGAAAAGGTGGCACATCTGCAGCAAGGTAAAGGCTGCAATGTGCCTCCTTGTCTATCTAAAAGGGAGGTGTAATATTCCACCTTTTCAAATAAGCCTCCACTTTTCCTCCTCTGGTAGGCGTCAACATGTGACGTGACGTGAAGCAGGAAGTTGGGCGTGAAGAGAAGCAGGGCAGTTTCTGCTTTTCTCCCAAAATCCTCTTCCCGTTTAACATTGGGGCTTATGGGGCAGTGGCTGGAGTTTGTGTCGGTTAGACGCAGATAATTCAAAAACCGTACATCCTCCGGATAAAGTGGACACGTTGCCAGACAGAAGACAAGTGTGGCTACGTTCTTGGAAAATATCACTATTGTAGTGTGAAATCTGTGGCTAGGATCGTCATCTAAAGAAACATTTTCGGAGAGTTTTTTTCAGGCTCCCCCACTCTGCCAGTTGGTGCTGCGCGAACATTCCGCAATACACACTCATTGAAAATCCTGAATTTTTCTGAATTTTTTCGAAATCACTCACGATCAATTAAGGGTCACCGTTCAAAAACTAAACATCGTAGAAAGAAAGTTCAAATGCAACTCAAATAGATAAGACTTGTGCCTACATTTTAAAGTTTGAATGGTGTCTCTAGGTCAAAGTATGCCAGAGCAGGAGATGTTTGAAAAACGTCGATGATTTTGCGACTTTTTGACCCCGTCCCATTCATTCCTTATGGGACGATTTTTCACAGTTTTTCTTCAAAATAAGAGCTTTACATTGCACCCCATCAGAGTTTAGAACTGGGTTCTTAGCGGGGGGCTTTTAATTTGAAAGTAGCGACCGCTATTAGCTCGCCACTACAACAACAAGCGGACAACCAAGACAGCTACAGAGAGCGAGGAGACGCTAGCATCTCCCGGATCTCAGCGGCTTTCCAGCTGCTCGTCTTCGTGGATGAAGTGACGAACTGACTGCTGTGATCAGCTGTTTCCTGGTTTTAAAACTCCCGGCTGTGGGTGCGCAGCAGTGCACGTCATCCACACCTCCGCCCATCTCAGCATTTGCCACCACATTGCCGCCTCGGATTTACACAGCAATGGAGGCGCAAATAAGTGTAACGTTACCCTCCGAGGGGCAAAATTGGCGGACCAAAACAGACCACCAATTTGCCGCCTTCTGTCTAAATCCGCAGAGCGAGCCACCAAAAGGACGGCAGATTGGTGGCTTACTGCCCAGAATAAAAACGGCTACTCATACAGTGATGGGCTGCCATGGAAAAGCTAACCCAGAAGTGATAAAACGCTTCCGAACAAAAGCGGCCGTACGATATTTCAACGCTCAGCCGATCGCACATCCACTCCTCCACTGATGGAAAGCCTTCAGGAGCGATCCGTGGACCACCGACCCTCAAGAGGAGGAGATAATGTCAATCATCTCCAGTCACAGCGACAACACAAGAAGGATTCTATATATTTTGTCCCGAGGTCCTCTGTCGGGTCAGCCGGGTTTTATCTCTATCACCTAAAAACTGTTGGTCTTCATATAACCATCATTTAGTTTCTGGGGTGAAAAATCTCTCCGTGAACACTTCGTCTCTCTGTGACCTTTGACCTCAGCCCTGCTGCTCAGCCATATTTTCAGCACTGATGACACGTGCTCTCCTGTTGGGAAAAATACAGTTGTCATCTCTCAAACTGTGCCCTTGACTCCGCCGAGCCTGCTGAGCAGCTCCACCTTGACTCGTGTCCTGACATCACACTGAAAAGATGCCACTGAATTAAATATACGGTCGCTCCATTCAAAGGATTAATCGCTTCAGCACAGCATATCACCAGAGTACGAGCTAACTGTGGCTAGCAGTAGCTTATTAGCTCAGTAAGCTGTGCAGGTAGTGGAGCTCAGAGCAAGTCACATCAGTTTAACTCAAACGGCCGCTGCCTGCATTGTGAACCCAAACAACACATTTAACCCGATCTGGCAACCGGTGGTTTATTTACACGTCCAGCACTTACGGAGCGACGTTAGAATCATTCGGAGTCGTGTTTCTCTCCACTTGATGAATCTAAGTCCGATATTCACTCTCCCTTTTCAGCTCCGTCTTAATCTCCACCACTGCTTCTAGTAAAAGATCCGGATCTTTAGACGCCAAATGTTCCCACAGTGTTCCCCAGCTGATCCTTAACTGTGCCTGTCTGCCGCGTGGCGCCGAGCAGGTAGTGTACGGCGGGTTTTAAGAGATTAATCTCTCAAACGAGCAGCCGGCTGCGGCTCAAAACCACAACTGAACTGAACTATAAAAGTTGCTGGCTGAATAACCAAAACAGTAGATGGATCTCCACTGACCACATTCACACAGTGGCAATCTTCCCCTGACGTCACACGCCAGGATAATGTCATGCTGCTGTGTTCCAGGTTGTAAGTTGTTTAAATGTAGAGGAGCTGACTCATTGGAAATGTGAGAACCTGGAGGGACATCGAGCCATATTTCAAGGTAAAAACAACAAAGTTCCCATCACTTCCAGCCATAAATTGTCCGCTCGCTCCACTCAGCCATGTGCGATCGCTCATTGGATGTTTCAAATAAATTTATGTTCACACTATACGTTAACATAGGAAGTGGTTGAACCACTTAACAGTTAGCTGTTGCCGGCGAGCAGCTGTCTCATGTATCCCTGGGTCCTGATGTTCCCCTCTTTGTATGAGGCTGGGGAACATAGGACACCTTTGTTTAAACAACAGGGTCCTATGTTCCCCGGTTCTGTTACTTTTTGCCACCATTTCTGAAAAATTCCATGGCAGATAGGCCTAACCTAACCCTAACAGAGGACCCTTTTTCAGAAAAAGGGCCTTATGCTCCCCAGTATGTATTGCTACAGGGGAACATAGGTCCCTTTTTGGGAAAAATGGGGAACATAAGACCTTTTTTCTAAAAAAGGGTCCTATGTTACCCCGCTATGAGGTAACTATGAAGGGATGAATGCCCCTGTTGCTGGAAACGGAAGCCAACAGGTTATCAAATGTTCTGATGTCCCTCCAGAATCATAACTTTCCGTCGTCTTTTCAATTTCAGATCAATCAGGGAAGTTTTGGATTTGTTACAATGTGTCAGATTCCCTCCATTTATACACGACTTGCATCCTGGAACACAGCAGTGCGACATCTGAGCATCATGGCCGCCATGAGAATAAGGTAGATGGGCGTTGGCTGGTTCTGACATCTGCGTAATAAACTGCAGCAACTCCACGATTCTCTAACTTTTCCTCTGGTGCTTTCATCAGGCAAACATTTTAGATTTTAGACAAATGGTGAACATGACACCTGCTAAACATCAGCATGTTAGCATGTTGAAGTTAGCGTGCAGCTCAAGGCGCTGCCGTGCACACGACGATAGACTGCCGTTAGAAAGTTATCAAATGTTCTGATGTCCCTCTGGAATCGTAACTTTCCGTCATCTTTTCAATTTCAGATCAATCAGGAAGTTTTGGACTTGTTACAATGTGTCAGATTCCCTCCATTTATACACGACTTGCATCCTGGAACACAGCAGCTGTCCAGACTGAGCATCATGGCCGCCATGAGAATAAGGTAGATGGGCGTTGGCTGGTTCCCACATCTGTGTCGGAACTCTACGATTCTCTAACTTTTCCTCTGGCTCTTTCATCAGGCAAACATTTACACCTTACACCTGCTGAACATCAGCATGTTAGCATGTTGAAGTTAGCATGCAGCTCAAGGCGCTGCCGTGCACACGACGACAGACTGCCATTAGAAAATGACGCGTAAAATCAACGCCTGCATCAAAAGTTCAATTTAAAAGTGTCTGACTCTGCAGCTCACGCGGTCCAACATGACTGGAATCCTTCTTTTTCTCACCGTCTTTCTGTTTCTTATTTCTGGTCTCACATTTTCTTCTATCTCACCTCCCTGCTGCTCCGTCCTGACGTGCAAATGCTCATTCTCCCTTGAAAGACTTCACTTCTTGATGGCGGCATTATCGCCCCTGACAAACAAACCCCCACTCGTACCGACAAAGCACACTTGCTGCACACACACACACACACACACACACACACACACACACGCTGCGCAGGCTATCTGCAGTGCCTCTACCTCATTGACCACAGTATAATACTTCATTAGCTATATAGCAGATTTTACCGTTCTAAGTGAGATTAGCTCCCTTTGTCTCCTTTTAGCCTCTGTGGAGCTTTGCTGCCATAAACCTTCGCCGCAGTCACAAAGCCAATAACCTCAATGTCAAGAAATTTTATGTTTTCCTGGCATTTTTTTTATTATCAATTCATTCCTTTATTCTCCGGGAGTGTGTGTTCTGGAAGGGATCCATCGGCCACGTGACCGATTGTGACCGTGACACTGTAGAAATACGAATGAAGGACTCCGGAGGGGTCGGAGGCTTCCGCTGATTAGTCAGAAAGCAGAGAAACCTGATATCTATAAAAAGGGTTCGATGCAATGCAAAAAGAAAAAGCTCATAAATCATAAAATGCACTGTAACGTGTTTATATATTCAACAACTCTCTTCTGTAATATTAAACACCCACAGCAGGGGCGTCGCTAGGAGAGCAAAACATCCGGGGCTTTAGCCCTGCAAAGTAATCTGATTACTGTTTACTTGTTTTTGAAAGTAACTTAGTTAGATTGCAAGTTACTGTATTAGTTACACTCAGCAGCTGCCGACAACACCCCGTCAACTCAACATACAAATGACCACGGGTTTTGCCAATACTCACTTTATTGAAAGTGCATTTTTAACAGTAACGCAGCTCGGCAGTGATACTAGTAGGAATTATGGCACGAAACGAGGGCGAGTGAACCGTGTTTAAGGGCAGCATTTCCTCTACAACATACCGCTCGACCAACTTCTTCAACTCTCCTCAGCTTACTTGTTTTGCACCGAAGTCCAGCTTTTGTTGTTTGGGCGGTGAGAGACCTCCTGCACAAGTCGAGGCCGTGGCTTTCTGATTTTCTCATCTTTAGCTGACACGAACTCAAAATAATGAGCTAGAAACCGCGCATCTCTCTCCTCCCTCCATGTTGTTTGTGTTTGTGTCGCTGCGTGCTGTTACACGTGAGTTGTCCTCATGCTGAAAACGTGACTTGTCGCAAGTGTGACATCACTCCCCGAGATGGAAAAAATAAAGCAAAAATATATATTTTTACTAAGGAAAATGACAAAAAATAATAGTAACGCACAGTGACTTGAATAAGTAACTTTTAACCCGATTACTTTTCTCGTAATATTAATGCGTTAGATTACTCGTTACTGAAAACAGTGGTCAGAAGTAGTTACTAAGTAACGTGTTACCGGCATCACTGCCCGCAGATAGAGTCTGTTTTTTAACGGGGGTCCGGGGGTTTCTCCCCCGGCAAATTTTGAAAATTGGGCTGTTAAAGATGCAATTTCAACGTGGTTTGAGAAGGACATGAAGGCCAATCGTTGGGCTCCTCATCGTCATATTTTAATTACAGATAAAGCTAATTTCCCCTCACTATAGGCCTACTAAACAGCAGGCTGATAGACGGGCTCTGGTAATATCAGTGACGCATAGAGGGGGAAAGAATAACACTGATGTTGAATTTGCAACAAATTATTCTGGCTCTGCCCATATATGGGCATGTGCTACAAGGGACAGGTCAGCTTCTGCACAATTTGCGCTGGTGACACTGTTGCATTTTTGGCTGCTGGCCGTTCGATATGCAACCACATAGAAACCTCGGGGCTATTTTCATCATTAGGCAATTATATATATTTTTTAAGGCAGCGAGATCCGGGGCTATTGCCCAAAACATCCGGGGCTATAGCCCCGAATGCCCAGGTCTAACGACGCGCCTGACCCACAGTATTAACAATCAAACTGCTTAAGGCTGCTCCACAAAGGGCAGCCATTTGTCTTTTTCTGCGCAGGAGAGGAAAGTTAAAAAATTCAGGAGGCAGACCGGGGCCACTGAGCTCCATTTTAAACCTTCTGAGAAATTTTCAGCGCAATTGATCATCGCACTTCATTTCACAAAAGCACAAAGCCTGAAGCGGCGGTGGAGAGGCGACTGCCCGGCGGCGGGGAGGGAGGAGGGGGAAGGAAACCAGGAGCGGTAAACCTGTCCATCTGCGCTCCGTCTGTGTGGGCTGCCGGTCGCTGCGCCCTGACAGGGCGTCCGCACCGCGAGCGGCTGATGTGTCACCGTAATCTGACCGCGTGTGGGCGACGCAACAGATTGCTCTGATTGCTTTCATGTTTCTGGTCTTGTGCAGCTACAAAGTTTAGAGAAACGGGGCGAATTATTCATGTTTTTTTTCAAATTACCATAGCTGACGGCACAATGAGCCGGATGTTCACGCGGCATAAAGAAAAATGAACAGTTTTATGAAATACCCAATAAGAAATGATGATATGTGAAGTTTAACGGTCCTGAGACAACGTTTGAGGCAATCTTAATATACTTATTTACATTTTAGGGTATTTATCAGACGCTTTTGTCCAAATTCACACATACATGCATTCGAGGTGCCGACCAGCACATCAGGAGCAGTTTTGGGGTTCAGTATCTTGCAGACGAGGGGAATCGAACCAGCAACCTTCTGATTACAAGTATTTCCATCTCCACCTTTCTCTTATGCCGTTTTTCCACCGACAGTACCAGCTCGCCTCGCCTCGGCTTAGCGTGGCTCTACTTGGTTTGGTTTCAGATGCGTTGCGTTTCCATCTAGAATTAGTATCTCTTCAACGTGGGCGGTCGTCATAACGTGGGCGGGTCGTCATCAACGTGGGCGGGTCGTCATCAACGTGGGCAGGTCGTCATCAACGTGGGCGGGTCGTCATCAGTGACGTACTTATCCACGCGTCACATAAACAGGGCTAGCTGTGGGCGACGCAAAACACGTCCACCTTTTCATTTCTTGTCGCACCATCAAGCTCGTTCTGGATGCGTCTTCAGCGACAACACTCAGGAGCGTCTCCACCTCTGCCACGGTCCACGCCGTGTTCCTGCGCGTTGTTCCTTCCATGTAATCGCTACGTTGACTGAACGCAGATGCTAGTTTTTAAAGGTAGCGGGCGTCAGGCTCGGACGTCGCGCTCGTCATGAGTCGTCAAGTGGCGTCGCTCTCTGTCCAATCAGTGGCCGGCTGCCAGCTTACGTCACACAAGTATCAGCTCAGCTCGGTTGGAACTTATACGGAGGTGATACTAAAAAAGCACCACTTTAGCAGGTACCAGGTACCAGATTTCAGTAATGGGAACGCAAAAAAGGCGAGCTAAGTCGAGGCGAGGCGAGCTGGTACTGTCGGTGGGAAAACGGCATTATTCTCCTGTTCTAACTTTGCTTCACTAAAACATTAAATGAAGGTAAAAAAAAAAGAACATTACTTGGAGTTATTTATCAAGAGTTTTGCACTCAACAAAATCTGCTTCATCAGGACCGTTGGAGCTGTTGGAGCTGTTGGAGCGTGGGTGATGCAGCTGACTGACAGTAACCACACAGCACAGAATCAGAATCTGTGTTGCTAAATCCTGATTGGTGCACAGAAATATTTTGCATCACCTTCTAAAAAACCTGCGAGAGGAACAAATGAAGAACTGAAAACTGTCCAAACATTCACGTAAGGATCTCGTCACACACGGCGAAGCTCTCTGGACCTTTTGATATTTCTGTTCTTCTGATGACAGTCGGAGAGAACGGCAACAACAAAGCTGTGAAGCTTTGAGTTTCTTTTCTTTTTTTCGATAGTGGACTGTAGAGAGCTGAGTGGAGAGAGAGGATGGATAGTGAAGCAACAAATGTCCCCGACTGGACTAGAACCAGTCTCATCGCCAGAATTAATGTTTCTGAACACCACGACTGTGTTACATCTGCAAGTTTATGTTTATATTTGTACATGTTATGTATATATATGATTTTATTTCTATTTCTGCTCTGGCTCTTCTTCTTACCTTTTTATCATATTGTTTATTGGTATATTGAACTGTCCTTTGGCTGCTGTGACGCACAAATGTCCCCGTTTGTGGGACTAATAAAGGATTTTCTGATGTCTGATTTCTGATTCACATGTTAATAAAACCTTTCCTCTTTCCACGTTTCCTAACTTTTCAATATTCATCATGTAAGGTCGTGTTTTAGCTTCAAATATCTGGGTTTTGTCCACAACGACGACTCGTTAAAGGATATCTAGTTGTCATCTTTCCCTCCTCCAGGTGAAAAACGTATATACATGTAATCTGAAGTGCATCGCTTTAGAAATGTGAATATACATATTTTACATTTCCCATTTTATTCTGGTGACTCGAACTGAGCGACGTTGGAGTTAAATGTTCAGCATCTTCTCCTCCTTCGTCACCAGGACGCATTTATTTCTGCAGATAACTGTGATCAGATTAAGATTAAGATTAAAATGTTCCTTTATTGATCCCCCTTTGGGAGAAATGTGCAGGTAACACAGCAGTACAGAGGGAAATAAGTAGCAGCACAAGAGTAAGTCTCAAAAATAGAGACAAGAATAAAGAGATATTGGAAAGAATAATAATAAAAACTGGTCGGCCATCTTTTCATTTGTCACATATTTGGTGGATCATGTTTCTCGCGGTGCGTCTGAACGATGACACACACATGTTCCCCTTCGTTTCATGCATTTTTTAACATATCCAGTTTTATTTTGGGCCGATTCCACTCGGCTCTCCTCGCAGCAGCGTCCTGCTCGTGAGCCATTTCCCCGAGCTCTCTGTGACGGTTTGTGAATTATTCATCGGAGCGTGATTGACCGAGGGGATTGAATTACGGGACTGATTGATCATTGGGCTCGTAAAGAAGGAATCCCAATGACCACTGAAACCTAAGTGTGACTTAAATGGCGGAGGGCGGGGCGGCCTCGGCGGGCCGACGTGCTCGACCGGTGCGGGCTGAAAATGCATCACGACATCCATCACTCTCGTTACTTTCTGTGTGTGTTAAGATACAAGCCGAGGGGCTGAATAATAAGAAATAAGAACGGGAGAGGGATGATGAATCTGTCACTTCACTGGAGAGGCAACAGATCAGTAACTCGGCAGCCGGCGATTATTTATCCAAATGATTAACGGTCTATAAAATATCGGTTAAATGCACACAGCAAAGATATTTACTTGAAGACCAATAAGTGACTTAAAGGAGACCAACAACAGAAGCTCTCCTCTCCCACAGATAACCCTGTTCCTTAAACGCCTCGTCAGTAGCCCCACCTTTAATTTCCGTGACTTTGTGACATCACACAACGTCACCGTGTCACACATTCGCAAAAATAAATAGTTTGGCACGTAAGAATTGATTTAGCTCAGCTGTTCTGGTGTTTTTTAGCAATGCAGGCTCAGGCGTGTGTGAGCCGACCAATCAGAAAGGACTAGGTTCCTTAAAGAGACAGGAGGTAAAACAGAGCTGTTCAGTTTTTCATATATGAAACAGAAGCTCCTCTCTCCCACAGATAACCCTGTTCCTTAAACGTCTCGTCAGTAGTCCAGGCTTTAATTTCCGTGACTTTGTGACATCACACAACGTCACCGTGTCACACATTCGCAAAAATAAATCCCTTGTGGCTTGTTTGGCGCATAAGAATTGATTTACCTCAGCTGTTCTGGTGTTTTTTAGCAATGCAGGCTCAGGCGTGTGTGAGCCGACCAATCAGAAAGGACTAGGTTCCTTAAAGAGACAGGAGGTAAAACAGAGCGTTTCAGACAAAGAGGGATAATTGATGCGATGCGCTGTTCAGTTTTTCATATATGAAACAGAAGCTCCTCTCTCCCACAGATAACCCTGTTCCTTAAACGTCTCGTCAGTAGCCCAGTGACTTTGTGACATCACACAACGTCACTGTGTCACACATTCGCAAAAAATAAATCCTCGTGGCTAGTTTGGCGAGTAAGAATTGATTTAGCTCAGCTGTTCTGGTGTTTTTTAGCAATGCAGGCTCAGGCGTGTGTGAGCCGACCAATCAGAGGAGACTGGGCACAAGGGGGCGGGTTCCTTAAAGAGACAGGAGGTAAAACAGACAAAGAGGGACACGATCATTGATGTGATGTGCTCTCCTCCCTCCATGAGTCATGAAAGCAATCTATCAGATTCCCGATCGAATGCAAAGACACATAATGTCGTGTGTGGCGCGAAAAGGCTTCGAGCGAGCTGCCCTGTTTGTTTTGGTAATTATGAGGACGTCCCGGCTGTCATTGTATAAATGGTAGTAATCATCGTTCGATGGCTGGATGTTAACACACTTTCAACTGGTGCCAGCGTTCGCACAGATCTCAGATTTATACAGAAATGTCTCCTACAGATTATTGCCGCTGCTGTTTCTGTGTCAGCCATCAAAGCAAAACAACAAATCTCTGGATCCCTGATTTTTCATTAATGTCTGTCTTGCGTTATCCCTGGAGGTTAAAGTCTGAGCCCTGTGTGTTGTCTATGTCTTTTTTTTTGTTTCTGCAATGCTGGACATCCTTCTGTACCAGAATAATCCCAGATTACATGTAGATATTGAGTGCGTGGATGCGTGTACGTCGCTCCACGGGACGCATTTCGTCTTCTTTTGCTCTCTCTGTACGTTTGATCTAATCTCGTGCCTTGTAATTTCCCTCTTTTGGCAATCGCTGACCTCTGCGCCTCCGCAAAATTGTCGTTAAATTCTGCAATCCAGCTCCCAGAATAAAAAACACTAATCAGATCTTGGATTTCCAGAGATGCTGTTGAGTCTACATTAACCAGAGAAACTGACCCAAATGTCGCTTCCCATTTAGAGTAAAGGAAGGCAGGAAAAGAAGGGGGGTGAAATAGCTGTCTGCCATTGGGGAAATCTTAAAAATAACAAATTGTGGAAGATTATGAACGAGTATCACGGCGACTGCTGCCCCGCCTGTCTTCAGTGTCACATAATTCAGGCTCGGGTATCAGCTGAACATCCATATGTGAGTGTTTTCCGCACAGTGGGGTCGCAGGACCGCGCTCGCTGTTTGCATAATAAAAGGTGCTGTTTGCATATTGCAGAGTCATTAGAGGAGACGTCTTCCCTTTTCTGCTCGGTGCTATGAAGCTCCTGGATTTAAAGGTGAAGAAAAAAAAGCCACATGAGCAGCAAAGCAGAACTTAATTATTGCTCCTGACAGAATAATCAGCCTTCCTCACAAACATCTTCATCAGATGATTTCAGGATCAACGAATCACTTTAAATATAGAATCAGTCCACGTGAAATCGTTTCCTTCCCGATCAATTCCCCTCCATGTGCCGCTGCTTTTATGGCAGCCGCCCCGCGTGGCCTCTTGCCTCCGAGCCGGTCCCACCGGATCCATTTACAGGCCTTCTGCGAGCGACGTACTGTTGCATGTTTTAATGGCCACAAAGCTGTGTGGGCAGCAGGGAGGGTAATGTGTGTTGCGTGCGCTCGGAAGAAAGAAAAAAAAAAGAGCAGCGATAGGAGACACACGCATGAGTCAGTCACGTTCAAAATGTGTATTTTCTCAAGTCAGTTGGCAAATATCTGCACTTGGGTTGGCATGCCCACTGTACCCTACTGGCTGCCAGCTGTCACTCAGGAAGACAGAAAGATGGAGGATAAAAAATGAGATGGAGCGAGCGAGGGAGGGGGTGGTGATGATGTGAGGACACGGGCCCCGAGGCTTTCTTTCTCTCTTGTTTCTCATTTGTCTCTCTGATGATAACAAAAAACATGGCAGCTCGAGAGACGAGAGGTCGACATCAGAGGGGAAAAAAGAGGAGGATCAGCGGAGACGCTGAAGGAGAAGAAAGCCAGAGAGAGAGAGGGAGGGAGTGAGCCTGAAAAGGGATACGGAGAGGAGCGACGGACCATTTTTCATGTTCGTGGCAAAAAAATATATATTACGAAGTGTGCGGGCCACAACACGGGGATTGTTAACGCAACGGTCCAAGTGAGCGCGGCCCCGGGGGCTCGCCGTGACGTTAACCGCGTGCAACAATGTGGTGTTTTATGCATATGGTGCGCGAGAATAAAAATTGAGCAAGATGAGCGGAAAATGAAATGAGAAAGGTTTTTTAGTCTCGATGCCACATTGGCTGCGAAGAAGTAAATAGAGTCATTCAGATTTTTTAGGATCGAACCACAATTAAACGACAATTAAAAGCAGGAAAACACAAAAAATGAAGCGAAGGGCTGCAGCTAACGATTAAATTCATTGTCAATCTGTTGATCATTTTCAGTGTGTTCTTGTTCAGAAGCTCCTCTCTCCCACAGAACACACCGCTCCTCAAACGCCTCGTCAGTAGTGACATCACACCACGTCACCACGTCACACATTCGCATTATTAATCCGTCGCGGCACGTTGGGACGCGATAATTAATTTAGCGCAGCTGCTCTGTTGTTGTTGTTGTTGTTCACCGTCGCTGAGTCAGGCATGTGTGAGCTGACCAATCAGAGGGGACCGGATATTCAGGGGGCGGGGCCTTAAAGAGACAGGAGCTAAAACAAAGTGGAGAGCCGGAGCTGTGGACAGGATGAGACGACTGATGTGTTTTTGAGCACCAAAGCCTTTAAACCTGTTCTATTAGTGACCCAAAACCCAAATTATAAACCTATAAACCTTTTATCGATTAGATTTTTGTGTTAAAACTGTCGTCAGCGTTTCCCCAAAGCTCAAATTGATGTTCTCAAATGTTTTGAGACATTCAGTTTACTGCCGTTTAAGAAGCTGGGATCAGAGAATCTTTACTCAAAACTTACACAAACCGATTAATCGATTCGCGATAGTTGACAACAAATCGATCAGCCGCTGCCGCCGCTGTGAAGTAAAAGCTCGTTTTCTTCTCCCCGTGTGATGAATGAAGACCGCTGTGAACCTCTAATGGAGCCGGCCGGACTCGACGACACACTGTACAAAATGTGATGTCACGACTTCTCCCTCCATCCATCACGCCGCGGTCACGTGACGCCGCCGACACACAGGGAGAGTTTCAGCGTAGTTAATCTAAAAGAAAGATTCGGCGACGTGGGCTGAAACTACTGTACATCAGCACGTCCCGCTCATTGGATATGACGTGTGGTTTCTTGATGTTCTCCTCGGTGCTGCAGCAGATTTGGAGATTAATAGATTTCTCGCAGCCTTTCATGTTACACAACCGGGCGAGACACATGCAGATACTACTTGCTCACATTTCTCCTCATGGGAAACATTAATATTTAATACCTTTGGCCCGCACGCTAGTTTACAACCGAGCAGCCCGGCTGATCCTGACAGCTTTTTTTTGGAATTTGCGTGCGTGTTTCTGTCAACAAATGTCAGATACAGCTCTATTACCAACACAGCAAACCCAGCATGCATCGCTTCGGCTTGAGACACTCACGTCTGCGATTTGCAGGGTGCAAGTGGGTCTGACACGTCGCTAAATCACAGGAAGGACACGTTCCGCGACTTCTGCCGGATTTAAAAGCGTCAGTGTTTACAAATGTCAACACGACCGGAGTCAGAACGCTTCCTCCGCGTCTCATTTAGAGCCTCAACCGCCGTCAGCTGCTCTCGTTCTGCATTTTTTAGCCATTTTTTTCAAAATTTCAAAATTACCGTTGTGATTTTCCCGAATAATTCGTCGCAAATAGTAATTATAAGCTGTAATTTAGACCTCGAGCTGTCGGTTATACAATAAGATTTGTTTTATTATTTGACAGTTTCATTTTTTTAATTAACTGACACGAACAATATGCCACAAATGTGCGTGAAGTTTAAAGGTGCAGTATGTAGTAAAGACATTTAAATCAAATCTTTTCACGCCTAAACAAACTAAATGAACAATCTCTCTTTGTTTCCACGACTGAATAATCAAACTGACCCTAAAGAACAACACAGTTTCATACTGTTCTACTTTGTTTACATGTAATAATAATAATAATAATACATTTTATTATTATTATTATTGAAAGGCGCTATATAAATAATACATTTTATTCATATAGCGCCTTTCAAGGTACCCAAGGACACTTAACAATGACAAGAGACTTAACAGTAACTAAACAAAGAATAAATGGATAAACACAAGAAATACAATAAGATAAAGAGATAGGAAAGTTGATTGATGTGGCGGACCCCGCCACCTGTCTAGCATCAAACAGTGAGAACAGCTGGTTTATTCTCAGTTTGTATCATCACCTCATTAATGTTTTTTCTGAGTTTAAATTTCTTCTCCAGAACTACACACTGCCCCTTTAAATTAAATATATTTTGCTGCATGCTAGAGGTTATTGTTTGTTTGTATTCAGATGAACAGCGTCTGTACACAGAGATGTTATATTAAAAGCAGTTACGAGCTACAGATTGTTTAAAACTTGTTGGTTTGGGGCTCATTCTGTGTTTTTTAAGGGCAAAAAAGGTCCAGAAAAAATTGCTCGAGCACATCTTTCCAACGGGAAGACAAGCTCCTCCACGCCGGCAGTTTTACTTTGTTTACATGTAATAATAATAAGAAGAATAATACATTTTATTTATATAGCGCCTTTCAAGGTACCCAAGGACACTTAACAATGACAAGAGACTTCAACAGTAACTAAACAAAGAATAAATGGATAAACACAAGAAATACAATAAGATAAAGAGATAGGAAAGTTGATTGATGTGGCGGACCCCGCCACCTGTCTAGCATCAAACAGTGAGAACAGCTGGTTTATTCTCAGTTTGTATCATCACCTCATTAATGTTGTAAATATTAAAATTCTGAGTTTGAATTTCTTCTCCAGAACTACACACTGCCCCTTTAAATTAAATATTTTGTTGCTGCATGCTAGAGGTTATTGTTTGTTTTTATTCAGATGAACAGCGTCTGCACACAGAGATGTTATATTAAAAGCAGCTACGAGCTACAGATTGTTTAAAACTTGTTGGTTTGGGGCTCATTCTGTGTTTTTTAAGGGCAAAAAAGGTCCAAAAAAATTGCTTGAGCACATCGAGCTCCTCCACGCCGGCACAATATTAGATTGTTTTCATTTCTGCATTGAATACGATCAACGTTACATCTTCTGTATCTACGGACGCCAGAGCTGGAGTTCATAAAATGAAAGGACAAATGAAAATCGAGTGAGAACGTCATTTGCTTTTTTTTTTTTTCCCCCCTCGCTCTCTCACTCAACATGGCAGTGTAATGTATGAAGGGGGGGAAATGATATCGCCTGTGGTAGAACAACACTGGCTCTTTTGAGACAGAAGAATTGTGATTTCATTCCAGCTCGGTACACTCTCGCAAGCAGCTTCCAGCTATTGATGTCTGTTCCAACAAGTATTGTTATTCGACATTCAATTCAGGGACTCCAGGACGCCCGCTTTTAAAAGTAAAGACACATATTGGATGATTCGATGATGACCCCACGCATCCTCGCACAGCTTTGATCTGCACGGAGCTTATTTTTCTACGGTACGGATGAACCGGTCAGTCTGCAGACGCACAAGCCGAACTCACAGCTTTCTGTTTTTCGAGGCGGCTGCTGCTTTATGGCAGACATTCAAATGTTCAAAAAAGACTAAATGAATGCAGGAAGTCTTATTTCTGTCGCCTCGAACCACAGCTAATGGTTGTATCAGCACCACAGCTGATGTAATCAGGGGAGGATATGCGCTGCACACACAGCGAGACTGAAGCGTAGCAGGGGAGGGAGGGCAGCTTCCTGTCTGGTCTCTTTACCGATATTACGACACTGTCAGTCTCTCGTCTCTGCACCTGCGCTGGGGCTTAAAATTCAATTTTAGAATGCGAGCCGAGATCTCACAAATTCAGTTTCATATTTACAAAAGGCCTGTGATTTGATTGGTCGGATCTGTAGGACTGTCGGAGTGACGGCAGGAAGAACGAGTCGCAACCAGATGAACTCAAGTCACCACGAGTCACGTTCAACAGGATGTGCTTTCATATTATTCAGTATATAACAGTGAAAAACCTATTTATTCATTATAGTTAGCTAACAATTTAAACCTTTTATCATTCAGATTTAATCAACTATTTCAACCGTTTACTTTAACAATTAGCCTAGCTCACTATTTCAGCTACTTATTGCGTCAGTTTAAGCTAACTATTTTAACCATTTAGCCTATTTATTACTTTTATTTTTATAACCATTTATCTATTACTTTTAGGTAACTATTATCCATCACTTTTTAAACGTTAGCCTTTAAGCTAACTATAATTTAATCAATAATTTAAGCTAACTGTTTTACCATTTAGCCAATCGACTAGCCTTCATTTAGTCAAAGTTTTTTCAACCATTGAGCCTGTCTATTACTTTTATTTTTATAATCATTCATCTATTGCTTTTAGGTAACTATTATCCGTCACTTTTTAAACATTAGCTTTTAAGCTAACTATAATTTAATCATTTGGCTAGGCCTACTTGTAGCTAACATTCTAGCCTATTACTTTAAGCTAACTATTTTACCAATTAGCCAATCGACTAGCCTTCATTTAGTCAACTATTTCAACCATTGAGCCTGTCTATTACTTTTATTTTTATAACAATTTATCTATTACTTTAAGCTAACTATTATCCATCCCTTTTTAAAGTTAGCTTTTAAGCTAACTAGCCTGTTTAAAAAATGTAACCATCAGGCTGGCCTACTTTTAGCTACTTCAACATTTTAGCCTATTACTTTTAGCTAACTATTTCATGCATTTATGTATTTATGCATTGCACTTAGCTAATTATTAGCTAACCTAACTATTTCAAATATTTATCCATCACTTTTTAAAGTAGGCTTTCAAGCTAACTAGAATTTAATCATTAGGCCAGGCCTAGTTTTAGCTAACATTTTAGCCTATTACTTTAAGCTAACTATCCGTTACATTTGGCTAATTATTTTAACCATTTATCCATAAAATTTAGTCAACTATTCACACCATTTAGCCTATCTAGCCTGTTACGTTTAGCTAACTGTTTCAGCTATTTAGCTACCCACTCACTATTAGCCGACCTGTTTGTCTTTTACATTCCGCTAGCTATTTCAACGTCTCTCTTCTTCTGTGTTTTCTAAATAGATTCATGCACTCTCAGTCTCATGCGTTGGCCACATTATCAAATCACAATGTCTGTTTTTTAACACCGAGCTACAATCTTTTTCGCACCTCCGATGCTCTCGTGTCAGAACAGACGCTGGGACTCGAAGGAGCACCGGCGCTGATGAAGAGCGAGCGACGTTGTGTAACAGGTAATCACTAGTGATCATTACGGTCTAGTTGTATGCTTGCGGTGCTTGACTTCATTACGGAACGTGTAATGTGAAATGACATGTTTGAATGTCCATTTCACGCGTCACAGCACCTGAAGATACTTGTTGTTCTGTAAGGTGGCTGTTAGATTACATGCTCGGCTGCAGAGAAGAAAAAGCTAATATAGAGAAAAAGCTGACTTTGATTGATTAAAGTGATTGTGTAATATTTTTAGCCAAACCTTTAATCATATAGATTCGAGTCTCACGCTGAAGACTGCGCTCTGTTTAAGGTATAAATAACTTTCTGGAGGATAACGCTGATTGATTGGTGTGTAATATTTCATGCTAATTCTGCAATCAGCATTACGACGATCCAAAGCAATTAGGCGACAATTGGAAATGTTTACATGTCCATTTGTGTTTTATTTGCCTTGGAAGGACTCCGTTTTTTGGAGCGCATGTGCTGATATCGCCATTCCCCTCCCGCTCTGCCAAATAAATAGCGCTCGTAAAACTCGGGCGTCTGCTGCGCAGGGTGGCAGGAAGTTTACAATAAATGTCCGGATAAATCCACAAAAGACACCGCTGCCAACTCGTCTCCAATGAAACACACTGCTCAAAAAAAAAAAGGAGGCGGCGCGGGGAAGATGATGCAACGCCTTAATTTGCATGTAAATCGGGTTAATAAGTGTGTAACGTCAGAGCGACAGACTTCACGAGAGACGGGTATTGAGCGAGCTAAATGGAGACGCCGTTGCTCCATTAGCTTAAAGGTGGAGAGACACATCTCTGCTCTCCTCCGCCAGCTGACTAACACCGATCCAATGAACCCCTCAGATTTGTCAGCAGCAGTTCAACGCGCTGTTTATCCTGCAAATGTACAGCTAATTAATCTGCGGTCGTGGCCGAAGATAAAGGCAGTCGCGGGCCCGGTGGCAAGGGTACAACACCAAAAAGGCTCCAGTGGGCTCCAGAAAGCCCTCCCTCTCCTTTTTCCCTTCCCTTCCTCCCCTCTAATGCTTTCACCGGAGAAGAGAGGGACTGTGTTTGTGTTCCTGCTGCTGCAGGAAAAAAACGGCAAGTGAGGCTCAAGAATGGCCTTTGATTAAAAACAGCTAAAACCGCTGCAGAGTCCTTTTTAAACACGTGACAAATGTCTTAAAAAGCGATAACGTACGTATGCGAGAGGAGATTTTAGCATAAAATACTACAACTTTCTTTAAAAGGGGCAATATGTAGTTTTGGAGAAGAAATTACAATATCAGTGAGGCAATAAGTCAACTGAATAAACAAGGAGAATAAGGGAAGGTGGCAGGGTCCGTCACATGCAAACAGAGTAAACAATATGACATTTAGTTTTATAAATATTCAGTTTTATACGTCATTAAATCCACGAGAGGTTGTTGTTTTTTAGCTAAAACCGCTGCAGAGTCCTTTTTTAAACACGTGACAAATTCCTTAAAAAGCTCTAATGTACGTATGCGAGAGGAGATTTTAGCATAAATAGTCTCAGAATACTACAACTCTTCTTTAAAAGTAGTAGTTTTGGAGAAGAAATGACAATATCAGTGAGGTAATAACACAAAGTCAACTGAATAAACAAGAACCCAGAACACTGTCTGAAGCTGGGAAGGTGGCAGGGTCCGCCACATGCAAACAGAGTAAACAATATGACATTTAGTTTTATAAATATTCAGTTTTATACGTCATGAAATCCAAGAGAGTTTGTTCTTTTTTAGCTAAAACCGCTGCAGAGTCCTTTTTTAAACACGTGACAAATTCCTTAAAAAGCTCTAACGTACGTATGCGAGAGGAGATTTTAGCATAAATAGTCTCAAAATACTACAACTTTCTTTAAAAGGGGCAATATGTAGTTTTGGAGAAGAAATTACAATATCAGTGAGGTAATAATACAAAGTCAACTGAATAAACAAGGAGAATAAGGGAAGGTGGCAGGGTCCGCCACATGCAAACAAACTGAACAATATGACATTTAGTTTTATAAATATTCGGTTTTATACGTCATGAAATCCAAGAGAGTTTGTTCTTTTTTAGCTAAAACCGCTGCAGAGTCCTTTTTTAAACACGTGACAAATTCCTTAATAAGCTCTAACGTACGTATGCAAACAGAGTCAACAATATGACATTTAGTTTTATAAATATTCAGTTTTATACGTCATGAAATCCAAGAGAGTTTGTTCTTTTTTAGCTAAAACCGCTGCAGAGTCCTTTTTTAAACACGTGACAAATTCCTTAAAAAGCTCTAACGTACGTATGCGAGAGGAGATTTTAGCATAAATAGTCTCAAAATACTACAACTTTCTTTAAAAGTAGTAGTTTTGGAGAAGAAATGACAATATCAGTGAGGTAATAATACAAAGTCAACTGAATAAACAAGAACCCAGAACACTGTCCGAAGCTGGGAAGGTGGCAGGGTCCGCCACATGCAAACAGAGTAAACAATATGACATTTAGTTTTATAAATATTCAGTTTTATACGTCATGAAATCCAAGAGAGTTTGTTCTTTTTTAGCTAAAACCGCTGCAGAGTCCTTTTTTAAACACGTGACAAATTCCTTAAAAAGCTCTAACGTACGTATGCGAGAGGAGATTTTAGCATAAATAGTCTCAAAATACTACAACTTTCTTTAAAAGGGGCAATATGTAGTTTTGGAGAAGAAATGACAATATCAGTGAGGTAATAATACAAAGTCAACTGAATAAACAAGGAGAATAAGGGAAGGTGGCAGGGTCCGCCACATGCAAACAGACTAAACAATATGACATTTAGTTTAGTTAGGGACTGTTCGTTATTTAAATTGAGTGCCACCGGAGGGATTTTCGGGACTCTAATTATTTTTACATGATTTGACATGACCCTGATATTGCTTTCGTAAAAATTGCATGACCCACCGCATCATCACATGATTTTTCATCACGTTCCGCATCGCGCCATGATAGAGTTGTCGAAATAAATGTAGCCTATCTTCTTTAAAGTTTCCTCGCCCGACAGGGTCTGCGAGGAAACTTGTAGGTTTTTATGCCTCCAGGCTCCAGCAACCGGCCCGTATGTTTGTTCGTGTAGCGTTGTGATCCATCTTGGCAGAACAGGGCAAGAAACTCGCTAGTTGCTGATATCATACACCTGTGATTATGGTGACGTCTGGACTGGGGGCGGAGCAGATCCTTCAGTTACATAGCTTCAAAAGTTGAATGACCCCCTCTCTCTGACAATCTTTTTGGGTGACCCCCCCTCAACAAAGAATATTATGACATGACCCCCCATTTTCCTCCGGTGGCCCATTCCATAAATAACGAACGGTCCCTTAGCATTTATTTAAGTCGTTCAAACAAAGAGAGTTTGTTCTTTTTAAGCTCGTTTAGGCTCGGAGCGTGTCGGTCAGTTTCCTCTCAGATGATTTATTCTCCCGTCACAGTTTCACACCTATCATTGTTTCACACGCGCGTCGTTTCCGTCGCGCTAATTGGCGCTCACGCCACGTCTTCCTCAATCAGTGTTGTTTTAACACTCTGAAAATAACACGGTGGGATTCTCGCAGCGACTTTACCTCGTAATTAACGAGCTCAGTCAATAGACTCGCCTTAAAAAAGGTGCTTTCTGTCAAGAATCAATCCGAACTTATTTTCTATGAGCCGTGTTTTTTTATTCTCGAATCCACCTTCAGTCTGTTCTGACAACTTCTCACCTGCTGCCCACCGCAGACACGGCAAACCATCAATTTTTCAGCTGTAGTGGCAACAATGGGCAGCGGGGAAGGCTGTCAGTCCGGTAATGACTGTGCTGTCACGAATATAATGGCCGTGCTGTTATGTTTTATAGACAGGAAGTTCCCGTGTTCCCAGTGTAGCCGAGGGGGGCTAGCTTTGCTTCGCCGGGCTGAGATCAACACCAAGGACGCAGATTTGAATATTCGCACATTGCGTCTCTGATCCGCCGTCTTCTTACGTGACGTGTTGAAGCTAATCCGTCAGAAATCCGGACAAAATGATTCTGGGCATCAGTCGGACGTCAATAAGACATCAATGAGTCAGTCGAACGTCGGTGAGTAAAGCTGCCTTCGCACTCACGGCCAGTGGAAGCGAGCGGTAATGATTCGGGACTGGCTTTATCGCTGGCAGCAAACAACACGAGCCTCCTGATTTCGCTACAGGTTGCCAAGTGAAGCTGGTCATTATTGAGAGTAAGCCTCGAAGGGGAAATGCAATCACGAATGGCTCCCTGTACATTATTCTGTTTATTACACAGCTGCCCGCCGAAGACATTAATCACCCGACACAATGTACTGATTCTAAATGTTTCTTTCTTTTAATGCAGCCGAGTAATTAACAAGGCCGCAGCCGTAGAAACGTCCAGCGACCGAAACAAAGCCAAACAAACGGGACTGTGCTTTGCAAATCAATCAGCATTCAAGGACAAGTTCAATCCAACAAACGTGAGGAAAAGACCAACGCTCATCAATAACCGAGCGTCCAAAAGAGGCTCCATTGTGCCTGCAACTGCACATCTCGCCTGCATTATGTATCGATGCATGTTGGAGCCCCGTGCAAATCAATCCGGCAGCACTCTGCAGCAGCGTTACAGTGCGACGAGAGGGACCTCTTCTACAAAAAAGAAAAGGGAGGCACGGGCGAGTCATGAGACCGAGCGGCGTAATCAGCGAGGCCATTCACCACGACTGCCATCATTACTGCCAGACGCGGGGCCTCGGTGCCAGCGAGTCACAGGGGCAGTCGGGTCCAAGAATATCTCATCCAACTTTTCGGCGAGATGAATTCCTTCGGAGGTGCCATCTGTTTGTCTATCGCGGTGGACGGAGTTATTGCAGCAGACGTGCCTTATTGCTCTTTATTCGCGCGAGTCCTGTGTAGTTTCCACCTGTGTGAAGTCATAGAAATCCACCTTCACCCTGATATCCAGCACGAGGAGGCTGCAAAATCCTTCCACGATCAGACGATGAAGCTTTAAAACGTTGAGCCGTGCATTAACGTGAAAAGACACTTGATTTTTTAAGTAAAATGCTGCAAAAGTCGTCCACATTTAAGCAAAGAAGAGCACAGTGTTTCCTCCAGATTTGCTGCACGTTGCGTTGGATCTCTGCTTTATTATATCCAGCTGTTTGACCAACTTAATGGCAATTTAATGGGCATACATGGGGGGGAGGCCGTGCTGCTGCTGCTGCTGCTGCTGCTGCTGCTGCTGCAGGACTAATATATGCAGTAATTCAGTCCACAAGTCAGATAAGTCAATGGGAACCTGGTGAGTGTGTGTGTGTGTGTGTGTGTGTGTGTGTGTGTGTGTGTGTCACCTTAACTTTACAGTCTCTCATTCAGATCTGAAGCAGGATGTGAAGCCTTTAAAATGAAACGATGGATTGTAGCCTAACTAACCTGCAGATATTAACTCCATCAGATGTGACAGAAGCATCACAGCTGGCTGAAAGAGGCTGCTTCCTATTTTATTTATCTTCTATATATTCATTATTTTGTGTCTTTGCATGCAGACCTGCGCCAAATCACAGCCTGTAAATCCCTGTGTGGCTTTTCTTTTTTTTTATTATATGTTTTGTCTTCTCCTTTGTTTGAATTGAAAACTGGGCCCCTCCGACACCAGAATCTCTGCTCTGCTGCTGCTCACACAGTCTGACAGAAAACACACGCATCCTCAATCACAGAGCCTCGGCGTTATTTATTTTTTGGGGGGATTTTTTTACGCAAAACAGGGCGATCGTCTCGTCTCATGAACCTTTATCACCATCATCTCCTGAGCCTCGAACACAAGACAAACCAATACTTGTTGGACTAAACGTGCGCAATCAAACACAGATGAGTGATCTCTCCTCTCCTTTATTATTTATTTATTTATTATTCTGGCTGTATCGGATGATGGAGAGCATATTGGCAGTCCGCGCACATCAATCAACGCTCACCTACCGGATGGCGCTTCGGACGCCGCGCTCGCCTCGACGCGAGGCTCTCCTCCTCGGATCTGGCCGCCCTTCCTTCCTTCTCCTCCTCCTTCTCCTCCCCCCGGCTCGGGTCCTCCGGTGTCCTCCACGAGCAGGTGTGACCACAATCTCTCCTTGTTGTATTCCCATATGTTGTCGCCGGCGCGGTTATGAACGCTCCGGTGGACGGGTGACTGGAGAGCCTTGTGCGATCGTGCGCTGCCAGCTCCTCTCCTCTCCTCTCCTCTCCGTCTCCTCTCTGTGACTGCTCCCTCCGCCCGATTATCTCCCCGCTGCGGCACTGCCTACATGGTAATACGGAGGAATAAAACGTGCCTGGCTCTCCAGCGAACTTGTGCGCCTTATTATGGCAATTAGTCGCCGGACCGGTCCGCGCCCGCTCATCCGTGCACCGCTTTTTTTTTTTTTGCGAAATCCGCTGCCTCTCTGCGAGATGCGCTGTTTGCACTGAATAAATTGCCCCCGAGACGCTTTTTTTTATTCTCTGAAAGAGAGAGAGAGAGAGAGAATCTGTCCGATGTGGCTGTCTGAGGCTGAGAGAGGAGCAGAGGAGGAGGAGAGCGGAGAAAGACTGAGGCGTAAAAAAAAGGATGGAGCGGATTAGAGGAGGAGGAGGAGGAGGAGGAGGAGGAGGAGGAGGCTGGAGCACATTTGTGAAAGCCTTTCCTCTATATGTCATTTGAATAACAGTGAGACATGGTGCACATTTCTCTCTGTCTCTCTCTCTGTCTGTCTGCCTGTCTGTCTCTCTCTTTCACTCAGCTGTTTCCTGTTTTTAACTGTTATGTGAACTATCTATGAGTCTATCTATCTGCCTGTCTGTACTCTGTCTGTCCATCTGTCTATCTATCTGTCTGCCTCTCTGTCTGTCTGCCTCTCTATCTATCTGTCTGTCTGTCACTCTGTCTGTCTGCCTGTCTGTCTGTCCGTCCATCCATCTGTCTGTCTATCCATCTATCTATGTATCTGTCTGCCTCTCTGTCTCTCTCTCTGTCTGTCTGTCTGTCTGTCTCTCTGTCTGTCTGTCTGTCTGTCTGTCTGCCTGTCTGTCTGTCTGTCTGCCTGTCTGTCTCTCTGTCTGTCTGTCTCTCTGTCTGTCTGTCTGTCTGTCTGTCTGCCTGTCTGTCTGTCTGTCTGCCTGTCTGTCTGTCTGTCTCTCTGTCTGTCACTCTGTCTGTCTGTCTGCTCTGTCTGTCACTCTGTCTGTCTGTCTCTCTGTCTGTCTGCCTGTCTGTCTGCCTGTCTGTCTGTCTCTCTCTCTGTCTGCCTGTCTGTCTGTCTGTCTCTCTGTCTGCCTGTCTGTCTCTCTGTCTGCCTGCCTGTCTGTCTGTCTCTCTCTCTCTGTCTGTCTGTCTGTCTGTCTGTCTGCTCTGTCTGCCTCTCTGTCTGTCTGTCTGTCTGTCTGCCTCTCTGTCTGCCTGTCTGTCTGCTCTGTCTGTCTGTCTCTCTGTTTGTCTCTCTGTCTGCCTCTCTGTCTGCCTCTCTGTCTGTCTCTCTGTCTGTCTCTCTCTCTGCTCTGTCTGTCTCTCTGTCTGCCTCTCTGTCTGTCTCTCTGTCTGTCTGTCTCTCATGGCCGATGTCTGTTCTATGTCTCTGCTCTGTCTCTCTCTCTCTCTGTCTGCCTCTCTGTCTGTCTCTCTGTCTGCCTGTCTCTCTGTCTGCCTGTCTGTCTCTCTGTCTGCCTGTCTGCCTGTCTGTCTGCCTGTCTGTCTCTCTCTCGGTCGATGTCGCTCTGTGTGTGTTTTCTTGTTAATTACAGCTGCTCTCTGATCTGCGCGGCGTGTTGGGCAGGTTACGTTTCTGTCCAATCACGGCGCCGTTAGTCCGAGCGCTGACAAGCGAGCGTTTTCAAAGTGCTCCTCAAATTGGTTGGACATCTGTTCCGGTCCCCAGAGTGGTGTGGACGGCGGCCCGCCGTGGGAGGAACCGGGCCTCGCTGAGCGCTGTGAATCCCACCGGTGGGGCCGAGACTCCGACCAGCTGCTTACATCTCAGCCGTGCATCAGAAAACCAACACTCGTCGAGCTCGGGAGCTCGCCACGAATCAGCCGGCGTGATTAGGTGTGGCCCCTCGTCTCCGTACCTTTATGTGCACATGTCGATGTGAGAAACGCTGCCTCCACACTTCTGATATTGTTTTTACGGCCGGCGATCACGTCCCGTGAAGTGCCGAGCCTCTGAATTGTGTAGAAAAGCAGAATTTTCTACATAAAAGGCAGAAATGGCGAGCGGAGATCAGTGGCTCCTGTAATTGCGATGCAGAGCGTCAGCGTATAACATTAATGATTCAGGAGGACCTTGAGAAATGAAAAATGCAGCTGCTCGTAGCTCCGTGTGCCATCATGCACTCCGCCGCTCGCAGTGCATTTGATGTAATTTTCGCGAGCATCAAATTTATGTAAGTGTTTCTCTGGGAAACGATTACTGTAACGTCTGAGAGCATTATGGCGAGGAGAGACTGATCACCTCCGAACAGAGAGCGCAGGGACCCGGAGTCTGGAGACAGTCGTCCACAGGTGAGGCTCGACGTGGAGGCAAAGAGACCTGTAACAGTGGCAGCATTTACTGGATTATACTACTTTATCAGTCAGTGGTTCCTTTGTCTCTTAAGGCCCCCACACACCGCCCAAGGCCGACTTCCTTATCCGACCACTCCGTCGGATCCGTTCGGTAGAAAAGTCACACTGAAACACACCGCCCCGGCTACACAGCAGCGTATACGTTCTGCGCCTGCGTGAAAGGCATAAGTCTCCTAAACATCGGGTGGCGCTAATCTCGTGCCAGTCACCCAAAACATAAAAACAGGAAATGACAGAACGGAGTGCGGACCGTAGCTTATCAGAACAAAGCACACACAGTGTTAGCTCGGCATTACTTGCGTGATGTCGTATTACGGTGGTCTCTCTTCCACCAGGGCAGCCAGCTGCTCCTCAAAGTCCTCGGTCCACACAGCCATGGCTTCCAAACATACGTTGGTTTATCCCCAAAATAACGAACGGTGAAGTGTTGTTTGTAACTCTGTGCCGTCTCTGTTTATGTGGTTTGTTTACCATCGTCACTTCCGCCGCCCCTCCCACACGCCGCGCTGATTCGCTGGCACACCGCCAATCAGAATGGTCACTGAACAGCTGGCTAACAACCAATCAGAGTATCCGACGGCGTCCAACCTCAGACGGCCGACTTTGCATGTTCAGTCGGATCAGATGCCGACACAGCTGAACACACCGAACAGAGCAGCTCCCGAACTCGTCCGACTCTCTCCGAACGCTTCAGACGTCCGACGTCTGAGCTGGTGTGTGCCGGCCTTACAGTCAGCGGGTTTTTGGGTTAATGCCTTGAATCAGTGGCATCAGTCTGGACGTTTGAGGGACACCAGCGCTCAGAAAGGTCAATGAAAGGTCACTCCATCATGTTTTATCTATCGCAGAGGGCACTGTGTGAAGTACATACTTCACATTTCAATTATAAAGCGTTGTGTGTATAGTATGCTGGTTCGTTAATAGCCTAACATTAGCTTTTCTTTTAGGCCTCAAAAATCACAAACATGATGTTCATCCTTGACGATTATCTCGCTGAACAATGTGTGTAAGTCTCATAAAATGCCACAGAGTTTATTTTTTGCAATAATCAAGTGGAAGAATCCCAAAGGCTTTATGTCGAGGGAGCGCGGCGATGCGAACATCTGGGTTGGCCTACAAAAATAGGTCCTCCCTGCAGTACTCGATTACCATTAAAGGAATAAAAACACACACTTTATTATTATTTCACAGAGTATTATGACTAAAAGAGGCCTCGTCTCTTCGCCTATACACAGAACGTGCAGCCTAATCTAAATGATATGTACTGTGGAGTCACAACCTTTTCATTAAACTGCCACGATTTGATAAAAATGTTGTGACAGATGATTTTTTTATTCAGACTTTCTCTCTTGTCACAGTTGCTTATTAAAAAGGTGGATGCCTCCTGGCACCAGTGTTCAGCTGAATGCTTCAGAAACACACTTCACCACCATCAGAGGAGCGATCTGTCATTATATATGTGTGTGTGGAAGTCATCCAGAGGCAGGTGAAGGTGTTTTAGCAACACACTCGCCAAGGACACACGGATATGTTGAAACTTTAGATTTCCTTACGTTGTAACTGTCCAGTGACCAGTTAACCTTCCTCATATGTTCGAATTTGTGCGTGTCAGAGACGATGGATCTTATTGACATTAGTAGAAACATTACATGTCTATGACCTGCCTTTCATACTGGGAGCTTGGAGGGGATGACGGTGTAGTGGATATCTTTAACGAGACCATCTCAAGCCGTGTTTGTATCGACCAAAACAGGTATTTGAATCTCTTCCTCACCCCGACCTCGTGGTTTTGTACCTAAAGCTAGCGAGCTCAAGCACTTCGTTGTGTCAATTGAACCTAAAGTTGCGACATACAGAGGAATAAAGCTTGTGGTTTTGCAGAAACGTGATTCATTCTGAGGATCGGGTCGACTGAGTTTAGCTTTACGGACTCGGCTTCCTTCATTCGGCTACACGCTGGAACACAGAGAACCATTACGGCCGCCGTGTTGAAGGCTACTAGTTTAATGTCAACGACCTCGTTTAAGTGCGTGACTCGCTGTCAGCGGCTCGTGTGGGCGTGCAGAAGTGTTCGCATTTTTTAAAACGTGCTGATTAAATTTACCTGCCGGCCGTCGCGCAGGTTAACTCGGCGGTGCTGTGTCTGAGCGTCCGGCTCTTGTTTATGGCCGGCTGTTAAGATCCTTTTGTGATAAAGTGGCTCTTTAGTCCGTCCGCTGAACTATTGTGCTGCTAAATGTGATATGCCATTAACGGGGCCATATTGTAATTAGACTGCAGATTGAGTGAGAGCTCGAGTGTGACGTGATGTTTCCACACGCTTCCTGCAGAACGTGTGGATGCTCGACGAGGAAACGGCGAGTTTAGAGGGATTTTCTGAGGCGGTTGTGTCGCTTTATATCACTCAGATGGAATGACCAGTGTGGTGATTGAGATCATGAATGTCAAAGTCACCTTTCCCCCTTCTTCTGTCAGAGGCCTCGGCGAGGGACTGAATCTAATGCGTGACCCCCCCTCGTGACATTTCCTTCATGTTTTCCCTCTCGCGCCGCCGCCGCCGCTGCACTCCATCTACGCTGCGTTTCTGTTCCTTATCCTCCCTCTCCACGGCGTCTCAGTGGGAGTGGGAGTGTAATTACGCAGTCAGACGGTGTTTACAGACGCAAAAGCGCCTTAATTTATTCCAACAGTTAGCAGTAATTCCCCACTTTAATTTATAGCTCCTCCACCCAGTGGGAAAACGAGAGCGCCGGCGGATAGCGAGGGCGGAGGGAGACGGAGCATATGGACGTTATATTACAGAATACAGTCGGCTACAACTTCTACGTGGCGCCGCGCACGTGTTGAGGCCGCCGCCAGTGGTTTTACTGCAACGCCGGGGTTTAACTAGAGGATGCAAACAACAAAACGATGCGTTCAAGTGGTTTTCATGTCAGCTCGACACAGGAAACTGAAGCGAAGGTTCGTCTGTCTTCACTGTCATTCAATCAACGCCGAGATCGGCGAGTAATTCTCACTTACCAATGTGTTGCTCGTCTTGTAAACAGGTTTCCAGCCAGGTTTTTTGGGCCGTGATTTACCACAAACAGGCCAAAAGTGCATTCACGCCTCTGTTTTTAAAGGCCCCTTTCTAAAAGCTGTGAACAAGCGGTGAGAAAACTGGCATTGATTACACTCACGCCGCCGCCGCCGCCTCGCAGCAGCTACAATGCTCCTTATTGACTTTTCGGGGAACGATGTGAGGCAAGGTACAAAACCTTAATGACCGCAACAAAAGAATAATGTCAAGACGCCCGAGAAAAACAGCTCGCTGAGCTGCAGCAGCCGCCGCAGAAACACGCCTCCCCGTCCCCGACGTGAAAGTGCAGTTATCGATGCGGCTGTTTGACGGCAATTTGAAACGAGAACGAGCGAGGATGGAGGAGAGGGATCAAGTGTCGGCATCGAGGGCCGTCTTCAAAATATATATTAAAGAGAGCGAGCGAGTGAGTCGGCTTTAAAAAGAGGGGCTTTTGAGAAGAAATTCAAAATCAACTGAATCAACTGAATAAACAAGCTGTTCTCAGAGGAAAATAAGGAGTCGGACGAGTTCGGGAGCTGCTCTGTTCGGTGTGTTCAGCTGCGTCTGATCCGACTGAACATGCGAAGTCGGCCGTCTGAGGTTGGACACCGTCGGATACTCTGATTGGTTGTTAGCTAGCTGTTCAGTGACCATTCTGATTGGCGGTGTGCCAGCGAATCAGCGCGGCGTGTGGGAGGGGCGGCGGAAGTGACGACGGTAAACAAACCACACAAACAGAGACGGCACAGAGTTACAAACAACACTTCACCGGTCGTTATTTTGGGGATAAACCAACGTATGTTTGGAAGCCATGGCTGTGTGGACCGAGGAGGATGTGACTTTTCTGCGGAACGGATCCGACGGAGCGGTCGGATAAGGAAGTCGGCCTTGGACGGTGTGTGGGGGCCTTAAGAACACTGTTTGGAGCTAGAAAGGTGGCAGGGTCCGCCACATATAAGCAAAGTAAAACAGTGCAGTGTCATCCTCCCGGACTCTATATTTGCCGTCGTCATGCTGATAAACCTCGAAGGCCTCTCCAAATTGGACGGATCCTGATTTACATTCGCTCATTTAGCCTCTCAGAAGACAAACTGCGTTCGGCTCGAAGCTGAAACGAGCTTAAATTCCTCGATAGCCCGACATTAGAGCGAAGGCATTAACGGGACCATTAGCGGCGGTGCAGGAGTCAAAGTCACGGAGGGCTGACGATGACTGTAAGGAATCTTCCTGTGTGGAAACAAAGATCATTTAGAAGCCGACGCTAATTAAAGATAAAAGGAATTCTGAGTGCAAGAGAGAGGAAGAAGATCTATTATGTAGAGAGGAGAAGATATTAGATTTTGACCGGGGGAACATGAAGCCGACTCCCCACGAACGAGCAGCACGGTTTCAACAAACAAGCTGCATCGAAAATGAACATGTGCACTTCAGCAAATAGGCTGCATCTGTCGCCGGTCACACATGTCAGCGGTCAAACCACGCAGAATTGGCAGAGGGTCGGCTCATCTGGCAAGTCTCCGCCAGTAATTAGGGCAGACTAAACGATATCACCGGGTTTGTTCTGGTGCGCTAATAGTCAACACACGGGACCGGCTTCGAGTCTGGCCGGAAAACTCGTTAAAGGGCGTCTTGTTTTTAAAGAGAGCCGGCGAGAGAGGACAGAACAGGATGAGTGAAGTGAAGAGAAGTGAGATCCATTCAAAAACATTTAAACCTCACTATCTTAAAGGGATATTCCGGTGTAAGTTTAATCCATGGTCTAACACACCTTGACACCGAGTAAGACTCCCCCTCGAGAGGTCAAGTTAGCTGATTACCGAGTGCAGTAGATTTCTGCAGCTCAAGGATGAAAATGTCTGATTATTACTCCATGGAATGCTCAGTTCTTATTATCGAGAGCTGACAGGGACAATAAGGGAAGTAATGGAGTAATAATCAGACATTTTCATTGACTTACTAACCAGCGATCCCAGATGCACTAGAAACATTCATGTGGCCCACACAACACGTGGAGTGATGGAGTGAAGTTGCCAGAGCTCGGCCACGGCTCATTTCTGTTCCGGTGCTCGCGGTACGTGGAGCGGATGAACATGTCTGGTGAGCTCTACGACTAAACAAGCAACAGTTAAAGTTTGTTCCAGGTGAAGATGAGCCAATCAGGACCGTGTGGGTGTGGTTTAATCACATTTGATCGACAGCACGAGCAAAGACCCCACAACTGTCGTCAGATTCTGATTCTTGTGTCGCTAAAATCTGTCCAATTATGGAATTATTATTATTATTATTTCTCCCATCTAGTGGTTACATTTTATTCTACATCCAAATGAATACTGCTCTCTAGCGCCTCGCGTTTTCAAATGTGCGTTGCAACCTGTTGGAACTACGGCAGGCGGGATGTGTCAAGATTCAAGAAGCTGTGACAACAACGTGTCTTCAAACAGCACTTCATCAAGTTTAGTTTCGGGTGATGAGGTACGTTATTTCAAACAGACTTCAAACTGCAGCTGACGAGCGCGTCTGGCTAAGCTCCTCCTCCGTTCCACAGTCACGCTGACTCTGAGTGAAAACGCCTTTAGCCTTATCTGTACCACGTAGAGCTTTTTGTCCCTCTCACCAGTTCATCGTTTTTTATAGAGCGGAAGGACATGGAAGCCTCCGTATGAAAAACTTCCCATAAGGAATGAATGGGACGGGGTCAAAAAAGTCGCAAAATCATCGACGTTTTTCAAACATCTCCTGCTCTGGCATACTTTGACCTAGAGACACCATTCAAACTTTAAAATGTAGGCACAAGTCTTATCTATTTGAGCTGTATTTGAACTTTCTTTCTAGGATGTTTAGTTTTTGAATGGTGACCCTTAATTGATCATGAGTGATTTCGAAAAAATTCAGGATTTTCAATGAGTGTGTATTGCGGAATGTTCGTGCAGCACCAACTGGCAGAGTGGGGGAGCCTGAAAAAACTCTCCGAAAATGTTTCTTTAGATGACGATCCTAGCCACAGATTTCACACTACAATAGTGATATTTTCCAAGAACGTAGCCACACTTGTCTTCTGTCTGGCAACGTGTCCACTTTATCGGGAGGATGTACGGTTTTTGAATTATCTGCGTCTAACCGACACAAACTCCAGCAACTGCCCCATAAGCCCCAATGTTAAACGGGAAGAGGATTTTGGGAGAAAAGCAGAAACTGCCCTGCTTCTCTTCACGCCCAACTTCCTGCTTCACGTCACAATGTGTGATTCTTCCCTCAGGAGGAGAAGTGAGATTGTTGGCAGAGATCATTTTACACCAATGAGGACTTATTTATGAATGAAGACGCTGATTTGAGGTGAGAAATTACTTAAAACACTACAGTGGACCTTTATGGCGAGTCTCGCCACTCGGCAGCCATCTTGGCAGTGACTTCAAGCTGAAAAATGTCTGTGATTTTTCCCAAAATAAGGTTTAAAACACTTTTTTTCTACTTCTACTGCAAATGCACCTTCATTGTTCAGTCCAGAGGGCTGTTCCTTCTTGTGCACGATGTCTTTCTCTCTCATGCTTATTAGAAGTTCACACCAAATTGGTTGAAACTGTCGGTGGACGCGATAGGCTGATATGTTTCCCAGTTTGGCTCTCATGAGGTCCGACACAGAAAAATACCACTGAGACGAATCTATCAAGTGAAATAATCAAAACTTTGACAGAAAAGTGTCTTCATGTTCATTTGTTGCTCTCAGGTGACAGAAGCTCTGCACGGCCTTCAACATTTCGTACTTACGTCACCAAAATATCACGTTCGACCACTATTTGCCACATGAATAAGGAATGAAACCTAACGGGACAAACGCTGCAGCAGAGATTACCTGGAGGACGCTCGCGGTGAAGAATTACGGTATGTGTCGGGGAGTCAATCGGTTCTCGAGTGTGATGTCCCTGTCGACCGGGAGCATTAGATACCTGTAGAGAGGGAGATGGATCAATCTTCTGTCTGGATTGGGAACAAGCATGTGTTTTCTTTTTGGCTGCTGTTTCTTGATATTTTTCACAGAGAAGAAGAAGAAGAGGAAGTTATAAATCATTGCAGGAGGAAGTTTCCACAAAAAACCCCTCAAGACCCAATATGAGAACATCATAAAACCCAATCACAGAACAGTTTGTGGATAATAAATTTAGCGTGCTGGGGACATTTTCACAGCTCCGTTTTACTCTAAATGTCTCAAAGCCTCCTTCATCTTAAACACATTTGCATACTGAGGATTGTGACAGCGCAAAGATTAAAGAACTGAAGTTGGAAATTGCTCCACCTGTCACATCGTCCAATTTTAAAACGAGCGAGATAAAACAGAGAAAATTATTGTAACGTTCAAAGGACTGCGTACGAGCGCCGGAAACTTCACATCCGTGTGAAGGTAAATGGGTTTTCTTTTGTCTTTTTTTCGTCAGAACCATAACAATGTGATTCCCGACCGTATCACCTCTCCGCGACGATAAACACAATCACATCCCGTCTCCGTCGTTCGCGCAGACGACGTCTCGGCGCTCACGCTGCCTTTAAACTATTCATCCAGCTGCATTTTCTTCATCTGAAACGCATAAAAACCAGGCGATAGATGGGCACGCCGTGTCAATCAGCACTCGAAGAGGGGGAGAAGGAAATAAGTTTTAATGCGGGATAATAAAACGGGATATGAAGAGGCGTGGGGAGAGTTAAAATGTTCATTTCAGACTTTAATAGCTCCCCTTTTTTTCTGTTCGTGCAATCAACAGAGCATCTCACCGTGCTGCAAAGGGTACTGATCCATTACGGCCTGATAACAGTCGTTCTGACAAAATGAACTGAGTCAGACCTGCTCGACTAAAACCCAAAGCAGCTGTCGAACTCGACTTAAATGACACGACCTGCTAACTAATAAACCCAAACTGCTCGGTTTATGTTGTTCGTCCTTGTGGGTAATTTGATTATGTTTTTTTGCTCTCATCTCTCGTTCGTCCGTCCTTGTTGCGCCTACTTCGCTAAATACTCCGGGGGATCCTCTTCCTGCTGGTGTCGCCGGGGAGGGGGGGAAGAAGAATTACCGTCAGGCTGGACTCCTTCAGATTACAGTGGAGAGACGAGAGGAAGGACTCTCGAGAGAGTCGAGCCTCCTGTTAGTGGCATTCTCCCCACGGGACGCAGCCAAATATTTACAGAGGCGCACGTTCTTAAATCCACACCGCGGCCATCATTTGTTCCCCCGCGGAGGCAGATGTGAAGCATTCTTGGCGTGGAGCAGGCCTGGCACAGCGGGACGAGCGAGGAGGCGAGAGGTGAAGTGAGAGAGGCTCGGGGTTAAGTAGGTGTTTGGGCGCCGCACGGCGTCGGAGGGACAACGGCGGTAATACCGGCTGTTGATATTCCGTGTTTTTTTTCTTATCCTCGACAAATCCCGCGAAAAGACCAAAACCAACAACGAACCGACGATATTAACAGGCGCTGTTTGTGCAGCTAAAGCCCGATTTATCTGATCCCTCGGCTCCGTAGAGCCGCGTCGTTTAAAAAAGAAACACTGTCGAAGCTGCGTTAATGAGCCACACTGTTGCACCGGGTGTTTTCTTCGATTGAGTCGATCCCAACCGCTGCTGTAAATACTCACCAGTGCACCAAATGTGGATCCATCCACCGATATAAATAGTCCCTTAACAAAGGCACTACTTACTCCTGTTTGAATGACATCTGCAAAACGTTTTAGGAAATTAGGCCCGATCCTAATACACCCGAACCTGACTCTCGCCAGATGAATTTCGTTCCGCCTCGCTCCACTCATCCATCTGGGATCGCTCCATTGGAGATGTGTTTCAGAAGGCTGGGCCTTATCAAAAATCCTTGCATATGATTGGATAAACCACTTGTCTGTCATCTTTATTGACATGCTACTTCAACCACTCACATCGAAACCAACCTGTGACGTTGATGAGAGCGACGTTCTTTCAACGAAAAAATATTGGGTAGATTGGACAACACGGATGAAATAGCAGCATCAATGTTGACGCTTGCTTCCTCGATGCGAGCCGCCATTGTTGTCTGAATCAAAACAGTCGCTTCTCCGCTACGTCACATCTATGAAACTCCCGCCCGGCGGTCCTGATTGGCTCTACCATAAAATCTGGTGCCGAAATCCCTCCCAACGGGAGCGATCCCAGATGTATGTGAGTGGAGCTAGGAGGAACGAAATGCATCTGGCGAGAGTCAGGTTAGTTACGTGGCCCTCCAGACGGAGATTGTCTGCCGTTTCAATGTATCGGGGTCCTTTTCTCTATAACAAGCCTGAAACAAGCTTTCTAATGTTACATTATCATAGATGCTTGTGAATATTCTCATTCATCCAGGTCATAGTTATCTCAAGGAAATCAGTTCCTGCTCCCTTGACTAGGGACTAGTCAAGGGAGCAGGAACTGATGAAGCCTCTCGGATCTCGGAGAGGTGAAACGTCTTCAAGACAAAAACCAAATCCAGTTGCAATCGATTCAATTTCCTTGAGATAACTATGACCTGGATGAATGAGAATATTCACAAGCATCTATGATAATGTAACATTAGAAAGCTTGTTTCAGGCTTGTTATAGAGAAAAGGACCCCGATACATTGAAATGTGAAATAATCGACACGTCACCCTATCCCAGACATGCATGTGCAAAACAGACGGGTCGGGCTAAGTGGTCGGGGTGTATTAGGATCGGGCCTAATTTCCTAAAACGTTTTGCAGATGTCATTCAAACAGGAGTGAGTAGTGCATTTGTTAAGGGACTAGTCCCTAGTCAAGCGAGCAGGAACTGATGAAGCCTCTCGGATGAGAGGTGAAACGTCTTCAAGACAAAAACCAAATCCAGTTGCATTCGATTCAATTTCCTTGAGATTATCATAGATGATTTGTGGATAACAGCCCCACATTTTAGCAGACTCCTTTAGTGCATAAAGCAGACTTTTATCAGTACATTCGTACACTGATGGTGGTGGCTGCCATGCACAGTGCCGATCAGCACATCAGGAGCAGTTTGGGGTTCAGTATCTTGCCCAAGGACTCTTTGAGATGCCGACCAGGAGAATCAAACCAGCAACCTTCCAATATCAAGACGTCGGCTCTACCCCTGAGCCACAGCCACATTTTCATGTGTTTCAATGTCGCGTTGGAGCGAAGCTGCTGCAGTTGGCGCGCACGCTTGCTAACATTAGGGGCCTGGGGTTGATAGCATGAAGGTTGTGAGCGATCTGCGACCCCACAAGCCTTTTCTCCATCCTCGTCAGATAAACGTCGGATGGCATTATCAGAGCTCGGCTGCAGCTGCAGTCAGAAGAGGGAAACTGCTTTGTCGGTTCGGTCTTTACACGGAATTTATTGACAATAACAAAATATAAATTACGGGCGGCCTTATCCTTTAATAGACTATAGAGGATGAGTTATCCTCGGCATAAAGCTCATCCCCCACAACCGCCGACGACTCGCTAAATTACTTATCAAAGATTCCTCATTGGTGATTCCCAATTAATGATCTAATTTTCCACACCGCTGAGCTGACTTACTCCGTCCCACAACATACGGGACAGAAATACTGGAGGCAGGGAAGGGAGACAGAATCACCACAGATGCATATTGTTGGGGGAGGCGTGAGAGAGAGGAAATCCTCTTTTCCTCGCACATCACCTGTACTGTACCTTCCTCACGTGGACGACACGTACACAACGACGTGTCCCGTTAAAGACGGAGATTGTAATCATTCGTTTGATTTTTTTCGGTTTATTTGGCTGTTTGCTCCCCTGCAGGCTCGACGGTTCGTTAACTCACAATTACAGTTAGAGCTCCTTCCAATTTGGAATTAAACCCAGTGATTCCGGTTCTCATTAAGTCTCTACATCAGTGGCTCCCAAAGCGGGTGCACCCTGGGACGCCTTAAGGACGAGCCAACAGAACCGCGAGATCTCATTTTTCATTTATCGCTCATTTTTTTGGATGATGTTTAGCAACGTTTAAAAAAAGATAAAAATCTGCAATATTTAGCAGCACTAACGATGTTACATCCTCACAGACTTAAATCAACTGATGAAGAGCCATACATCATAATCACCCTGGTTGCCATAGTAACACAACACGCTTTATGGCTCCGGAGGTTTGTTGTCAGGTGGTCGGAATAGATAGACGTCAGGGGCAGAGTCAGACGAGACACGCCACAGTGACCAGGGCTCAGAGACGACATGATACAGCTCAGCCCTCGACGCGGTCTGACAGGACTGACACATCGCAGCCCTCCACAGAGTCGGACAGGACCGGATGTGATACCACCTGTCAGAACAGTCAGACCCGCGGGTTGTGATCTCTCTCTGCATGAACAGCAGCCTCACATGTCCCGGTGAAACCAGCCTGCGACCGTGTGCCTTTGTTGTTTTACACCTCGAATATGAGCAAGTTTTAACGTTGAAGTTAATGTGCTTTTTCATTTTTTTTTCCTGCCCTTCAGTGTTTCATATTTGTTCTTGTGCATGTACCGACAGAAGCTCCTCTCTCCCACAGAAAACGTTGCTCCTTAAACGCCTCGTCAGTCGTCCCGCCAAGTCACGTATTTGCATAATTTATGTCTCAGCACGTAAGAATTGATTTAGCACAGCTGCTCTGTTTTTGTTCAGGTGTGTGTGAGCCGACCAATCAGAGCAGACTGGGTGTTCAGGAGGGCGGTGTCTTAAAGAGACAGGGGCTAAAACTCAACAGTGCGATGTAAACCTGTTCGAGTTATGTAACCCAAAATAAAATTATGTAAACCTGAAAACAAGCATGATATTTCTTCCTTAATCTGCAGAGCACCTGTTTGGATTGATGTGTTATGATAGAACATGATGAATTGTAACAATTGTAATTGTGTTTTCTGTTTTGTGTCATTTAAAAATATGTTTATTGTTCTGGATGTTGACTGAGTCGTTTCCCAGATCAGTCGAAACTCCTATAATCTGTTATTATCATGTGTGACGACGTTATTTTCATACATGGATTTCAAAAATTCAAAATTAAGCAGTAAATATTGAATTTGATGGGTCCAACTTGATTTTAGAGGTGCAAATTGCTATGTAGCTTATTAAAAACCAGCTGACAAATGGTCCAATAAATGACCTCTGACTAATTATGAGTCATCAGATACTGCTGAGATGTGGTTGAAATGGTTGAAAGCTCTGGAAAAGGTTAAAAAAAATGTCTGTTTTTTTAACTTCAGTGCTTTACACCTGCTCTTTTGCCTCTGGACTTTAATAATAGTAGCACATAATGATCCTGGCTGTTTATTTATAAAAATAAGAACTGATATTTGGGCTGAGAAATCATGAAATAGCCGCGTGCAGTCTGAAGCAAAGTGGTTGGTAACAACTGAACAAATACATATTTAATGAGTTGACCTCGAAGAAACGAGAAGGTAAAGTGCGAGGAGGCAGGACGCTGATCTGTAATTGAACAGCGGAGATGGTTTCTCGGGCCGCAGGAGATAGAAATGTTCGGTGCCTTTAAACTGTTATTTAAGGGAACAGCTTCAGTGGCACCGACAGGCCTCGCTTCCCGGGAGGAGCCCTCGGGGAGCGAGGCCGAGGGCAGCTATCGATCCGGCGATCTGCTCTGCATGTGGGCAGCGAGTCACAAGTGCAGTACAGTCCTTTATTTCCCACTAACCTGCGTGAAATGGTTTTATGGCAGGAGGAGGCAGAAAACCTTTTTCGAGGCTGCGAGGAGGTCAGAGCGGCGTCCAGCTCCCTGGTGCAGTAAAATGGCTCGGTGCCAGGCTGGGAGAGCGGCGCTGGATGCTGCTGCCGCCGTTTGATTTTCTGTCACACCTTCCTCATCTGTCCGGTCCGCCGCAACATCTGCCAGGATCTCCACGGGATCAGAAAGGTCACGAGGGACAGATGTTGTCTCTTTTTATACCTGAAGCTTACAGTAAATGACCTTTTTGCTGGAATCAAGCGACTGCTGGCTTTGCTAAATTGACATTTTAATACAATTAGGGACGATTTCATCAAAGTCATCTCAACAGTTTTAAAAGACAAGCTGGCTGTCGGTTTATATTTTACGTATCGTCAACAGATTCAATGTAACCGACAGTACCAGCTCGCCTCGCCTCGGCTCAGCGTGGCTCTACTTGGTTTGGTTTCAGACGACGTTGCGTTTCCATCTAGAATTAGTATCTCTTCAACGTGGGCGGGTCGTCATCAACGTGGGCGGGTCGTCATCAACGTGGGCGGGTCGTCATCAACGTGGGCGGGTCGTCATCAACGTGGGCGGGTCGTCATCAACGTGGGCGGGTCGTCATCAACGTGGGCGGGTCGTCATCAGTGACGTACTTATCCACGCGACACATAAACAGGGCTAGCTGTGGGCGACGCAAAACACGTCCACCTTTTCATTTCTCGTCGCACCATCAAGCTCGTTCTGGATGCGTCTTCAGCGACAACACTCAGGAGCGTCTCCACCTCTGCCACGGTCCACGCCGTGTTCCTGCGCGTTGTTCCTTCCATGTAATCGCTATGTTGACTGAACGCAGATGCTAGTTTTTAAAGGTAGCGGGTGTCAGGCTCGGACGTCGCGCTCGTCACGAGTCATCAAGTGGCGTCGCTCTCTGTCCAATCAGTGGCCGGCTGCCAGCTTACGTCACACAGAAGTATCAGCTCAGCTCGGTTGGAACTTATACGGAGGTGATGCTAAAAAAGCTCCACTTTAGCAGGTACCAGGTACCAGATTTCAGTAATGGGAACGCAAAAAAGGCGAGCTAAGTCGAGGCGAGGCGAGCTGGTACTGTCGGTGGAAAAACGGCACAACACGCAGCAATATGTTGGACGCAGCTCTCTTTACTTTCTGACTTTCTTCTCCTGTCTTCACTGAAGCCTTTTACTAGGAGCATCAGGGGCAGAGCCAGCGTCTTGTTATCGGAAGGCTGCCGGTTTGATTCCCCTGGTCTGCATGTCAAAGTGTCCTTGGGCAAGAAACTGAACCCCAAACAGCTCCTGATGTGCCATCAGTGTATGAATACTGTAAGTCGCTTTGGACAAAAGCATCTTCTAAATGTACTTTACTGTACGTATGCATTATTATTTATATGTCATTGTTTAAAGCAGCTGGGCACGTTAGTTTTTATCCGACATCCCTCCAACAGGCATAAATACTTGATTTGTTGGGACTATTTTCACATTTAGTGCCGTAAAAGTGTTTTAGGGATCGGCTCAAACTAAACTTCAGCGTTGATCATAATAAAGTAACATGTCCTCGACTGCGACAGCGCCGCTGATTAATGTGTTTTTAATAGTTTTTGCAGAACAACGGAGCTCCGCGCCACAGAGGGACGAGATGTGTCAGGCCTTTCATGGAATTTGTTGTCAATTAGGACAATGGCGGGTTTTTCTTTGCCAAGAGAGGAAACTGAACGCACTGAATACTAAACATACATCCTCATCTGGCACACGGAGGAAAGTTCGCCTGACACGACTGGATGTTTGCACTATCAAACGCAGCCGAGGCCGGGAACAATACGTGAGAGTGTCTGTGAGGCATCTGAGGAGGAGCAGCTAAATTAATGATGAAGCTACCACAACACAGATTTCCTCCGTCATCGTGCATTATCAAACTGCCTCACCACACACACACACACACACACACACACTTCCACCACAATCCTTCTGCATCCAGCATCTGAAGCATTTCACTGGTAATTAGTCTGCACAAGGACGCAGGAATGCATTTCACGTCTCCCTCAGTTTCAGCACATGTCGCTGTAGGCGCTCGGCTGTACACGTTAAACATCAGCTCCGAGCGATTTGGTGACCGTCAGAAAAAGAGCAGCCCGGACTCCACAATAGAGCCGATTGTGTTTCCTCTGAAGCGGCGGCGCTCTGTGCTGCATGTCGGTCTTGTGTGCGCCTGTAAAGGCACTCATGCATTACAAGGGCTTGACCCAGATCACAGATAGACATGATAACGCATGACAGGTTGTCCTTTTGAAAGGCGGCCCCGTGTCCCGAAAGGCAGACCGGCCATTCACGGCATCCATGTCTGATACCCTGACGGATAAAGGAAGGGGCCTGCTCCCAGTGTGATGTGGGTTTCTCTTTACGTTTCGCTGATTCAAACCTATAAAACTGCACGAGATCGTCACGTTTATATCATCATTTGAGCAAATCGTTCCAATCTAAGGCGTCAGGAAGTATTCAGCGTGTCATTTTATTCATATTAAACTCAAATTCAGAATATATTTGGAATCCCTACGTAGTTTAAACTTTTGATCAAAGCGGAGTTCAGGAGGTCGTTCAGAGAAATCTCCTCCTAACGTGTGAGACTTTCAGATTTTAACTTTGGACATGCGAAGATTAGATTCACAAAAAAAAAAAAAAGCCCAGCTGAGACCTTATCGGAGTTACCGGCTAAAAATACTCGGAGGATGTGCTCACATAACAGGACGTGAACTTAAGCACAGTTTCCATGGCATCTGTGAGCACATTCAGATTACACTGATTCATTATACATGGGGACGTGTGAGCAGCGCGACATTAAAGATGAATACGAACAGCTTATCCCTTTACTTTAAAGGCACTCCCTCGCCAAACAAACAAAGACGATGTTTTATTCAGCTAATCTCATGTCGGCAAACTGAGCCACAAATTCCTCCTCTGCTTTGAGTTATTCAGAGTTAATGAGGCGGAATGGATCCTCGGAGTGGAGTCATCCGGGGGACACGTAGTCCACGTGGAGGGGAAGTGACAGTTCGTCCTGGTAGAACATTTAGCATTTTGTACTTCGGGTCTGCTGACTCGGCGTGACCTCGTGAACGTTAATCCAACAGTTTGGCCGATCTGACGACCTGACGGGATTTTACTTGTTTTCGTTTTTGTGCGCTTATTAATGTCGAGGGTTTTAAAACAGCAGCTGATACTTCGGGCTGGACCGCTCCTCAACGCCTTCCGCCGAAGTGAAATCGTTCAGAATGCAGCTTTGGTGAAACGCCGAGAAGTACGGAGGCCCTGAACGCACCACAACTCGAGAAGACACATGCAAATAGACAAAAAAACACAAGCAAATGAATAAAACATCTTCGTCAATTTGACAACCCATGCACAGTCGTTCTGGAAAGAAGCATTGCAAAGTAAAATACAGAAACATGCTGCAAATACAACAAAAAACACTGTCGCACAGACACTCAGAAGCAGCAGGAGGCCTGAGGAACAACTCTGAATGAAAAGCAAACATCTGAACCAATCAGATAATCAAGTTTTGACTTCATAAGCCACAAACCATGTCAACGATTACATGTCCCAGGTGTATTTCCTGTAGACTTGTAGTCAAGACCACCTAAACCGAGACCAAGACAGACCAAGTCAAGACCAAGACTTGTTCAGCTCGAGACCGAGACCAAAAAAAGGCTATTTTTTTGCCATTTTGCATGAGTTGTAGAACCCGCACGCAGGTGCACCAAAAAATGCATTAAATTAAATGCAAAATACAAATAGTTTATAGTACAAATAGTACAAAATTGTACTTCAAATTGTACATTAACAAGAGGAAGAACTGGTCACCTTGATGTGTGCAATGGCATCTCAATTATAACACACTTTATCAAGTTGGAGTTGTAGCTGTAGTTCAGTGGGACAAGAACAATATAACACAGACATCACAAAGAACAGATACATAAACATATACATTCAAACTGTAGAACAAAAGGCATACTGCATCATGATTGCATTTATGTCTTGAGTAGACTTGTAGTCAAGACCGCCTAAACCGAGACCAAGACACTACCAAGACCAGAGAGTATCAAGACCAAGACCAAGACCAAAGACTGTCGAGGCCGTGACAAGACCAAGACCACAGAAAAGTGGTCTTGAGACCGAGACCGGTCTCGAGAACTACAAGTCTAATTTCCTGTATGTGTTTTTGTTTCACATGTTTGTAGTGTTTTTCTGTTTTCAGTTGTGTTTTTCTGTATTTGCTTGTTTTTTCTCGATAGTTCAGTCACGTCGAGCTTTCCGGCCCCACAGAGTGGCTTTTTCTGTAAATCTCAATGAGATTTTGTGTCTGATAATCCAGTTATAACTCTGCAATACATAAGGCATTAAGAAGAAATCGATAGCGTAAAGGCTACAGCATGAGGTCAGCACATTCTGCAGCTGCTCGTATCTCAAACACCCGCTGCATGTAAACACACTCCTGACGAATCCACGACGCTAATCACCCAGGTTCTGGTTAGTATTCATCTCTCTTTATGATCTAGTCTGTTAACATTTCTCGCCGTCTCCTCGAGCGTTTAACCTTGTCAGAGATAGGCTGGGATCCATTAAGATTTCCTGAAAGGGTTGAGCATTACAGGCTCATTTAGAATGACTTCCATTTTTAATAAACTGCTCACAGCCCCTGCAGATCAGATACCGAGGAGGTGCACTTAACAATGCCAGAGAGATAGATATGCCTCATAATTTATACTACGCCAAAGCTCGGGAAATCATACCAACGCAGCCGGCATGATGCTGCTTCCTTCCTCTCTGTGAGCGCCACTCGCTCTTCAGTTTGACGTATTCGACATGTTTTCAGGTTCGCCCTGGTGTCAGTGTTTATACGCCGTAATAAGGTTTACCTTTTCTTTAACAGACTTGGATTATTCTGTTTGTGCGCTGCCAGCTGAACCTATAACAGCCTGAACGGGCTTGTTAAAGCGGATCACTGGCAGGGACGCCGTCCTGTAGATATTAACGCCGGTGATTTTACATTTTTTACAGCACGAGCTCCGAGACGACGCCGGTATTCACCGCACAATCACGCCTAAAGACGGACGTGTGCGGAAAGGTAATGATCGCACCTCGGCAGCCGAAGCAGAAATGATGGGATGAGAATAAAGCGGTCGGGGTTAACAGACAGCGAGAGGGGTGACGGGTGCCAGAGGGGAGGGTGAGGTTAATGGGATTGGCGGAGTAAAAAAGTGTTGGGAAGGCCGTTTAAATGGAATGTGAATTGAAAATGCCTTTTTAGCTGCTTGAATCGATACACGCTCTCTCTGTTCGGAGCTCGTGTCGGTCAGCGAAGGCTCTTTCACGAGAGGGCGAGGAGACGACTCTCCATCTGTACTCTGAACAGAAACCCCATCTTTTCTTCATTCAGAATCAAAAGACGTCAGCTCCGTCGCCATCCTCCCCCGTCAGTTTAAAAAAAGAAAATTCTGAAGAAATATGTCTTTATCCTTCCAATATCTGTTGGAGTTGACCTGCGCGATTGAGCGAAAGCAGCTCACCGTGCACGGTGTAAATCAGCTTCCCTCCAGCGGATCCATTCACACACGATAGCTGCTGCAAAATTAAAGTTGCTTGTGTAAATGCCACTGAGTCAGCGGAGGACAAAGGCAAGGCAGGAGGAGAAAGAAGAGGATTCTCACAGCGTCCACAAACACAAGGTTGTTGGCCGGTGATGCACGCGAAACAACCCGGCGGAGCTGCAAACGTATGAATTCCAACCCTCAGTCGTCACCGGTGAAAAGCTCTTCAGTGGTTATTTTTTATTTCCTTTACTTCGACTAAAAGGAAAAGCTGTAAGCTATGAAAAATGTGTTGACCCGTCGGTTAATGAAACCTCTCAGCGCAATGAAATAAACTGAAACGGGAAAATATCGCCCGGTTCAAAACTTAGTCCCTGACATTTTTGCAGGTCGACCAACAGCAGTGGAAGTAAACAAAGACGTATTCTGAAGCAGCTGAAGCAACACAGAGTTCGTTTTACCTCAAAATAAAAGCCTGGAGACACTGGAGGAGACACAGGAGGAGACACAGGAGGAGACACAGCAGAACAAACTGACAAAGACACGAGGGAGAACAAAGACTACACACAGACACACTAACGAGGTGATCAGGTACAGGTGGTGCAGTGAGGCGGGAAAAGGACAGGTGAGGGAAACGAACGGAAGGAGGAACTGAAGAGCAAGACGTGACGCATGAGGGCAACATTTTCAAAATAAAACAGGAAACAAGAGAACATAAAAAACTGGGATCGTAAACAGGAGAGGGGCGACTCCACTGGTTGCAAAAAGGATCTCTGATTGTATATAAGTTTATGAGAAAATCACCCTGCTTCTAACTTAATTTGAACAGTTTCATAATTCGAGTTTGTGGTCTCAATTTCCACACATGTTCACTTCAAGACACTTCAAGATGCAGTCAGCACCTACTGCACATTATTGTTACCTGGGATTTGTGTTTACGACAGTGGTGGTGTTGCATTTTCTACATAATGTTGCTTTTATGTTCCTTCTTGCTTTCTTTCTGAGGTATTAATTCACCCCACTAAAAGCAACAACACGCCGGACAATGTTTGAGAAGGGCGAAAGGCTGAGTTTGTGCTGACAGGGACATTCTGTCGTTTTAATGTCACACATCCATAAAATTTGGAGACTTTGGGGGGGAAAAAAAATGTTTAAAAAGAAATTCCAGTTTCAAGGTCGAGCTTCAAAAGGACTGGTTCCTACTTGTGACTGTTTAAAAAAAATGACTGGAGCCTAACTGCATTCTTTCAAATGTCCGGCAGCAGGTTACAGCATGTCACTGGTCCACTGGTTTCAACAAAGGAAGTCTGGTTGTATGTAAGCTTATGAGAAAATGTCCCTACTTCTCACATGATTTATGTCCTCAGTCAGTCTTGAGTTAACGGTCTCACTCACTAGTTTCAAGTCTTCTTCAGTGCACCACATTCGCACGGCGGCCATTTTTCTCTGACATCACACCCAGAGTGCGAAGTTCAAATGTCAAACCGCTGTCTTCTATGTTGATATTCATCTATGTTCATATTTTGAGGTAAAACAACATATTTGACAACTCGTTAGCTTCTGTTAGACAACAGCTAACGTTAGCACTCAACCACTTCCAAGCTAAAATTACTAAGTTAATTCTAAAACGTCAACACGTATCTTTGAGACATTTATTCAAGCCTGAGAGTGAAACACTTTGGATGTAGAAGCAGCAGTTAGTTGGAAAGTTTAGCTAATGGGTCATCAAATATGTTGTTTTACCTCGAAATATGGCTCCAGATTTTCACCATTCACCATTTTGTCACTTGCTGATCAATCAGGAAATGGTCAAAATGATGACAATATGTCAGATTCCCTACATTTATATGACTTGAAACCCGGTATGATGTTTGTTTTGTAAAATATGGTGTCATTAAGAGTGAAATAGACAATAAATCAGCGTCGGATCGAATCAGGATCTCCACCCCAGTTCCAACCCCCCTGGTCACTTCTGGCTCCACGAAAAACAAGCTGGCGATGGTTGTGATGCCAAAACGAGACTCCACGAGCCAATTCCAAGAATGCAGCTCAATAGTTGCCTCACCTGCATGTTGATGTTGTCACTGTCTTCCATTTATAACACAGGTCCAACTCAAGATAACAGGCAGAGCAGCTCTCCTACTGATGAGTTCACTGACCTTTACATGCAACACTGATGGAGTGCTCCTTGTCACATAAAACTCGTATTCCACTCATGTTTCCTGCAGTATTTTAACGCAGCACGAGTCAGTGAAGTGTCTTGAAGCTCACATGCAACTCAAACACATTTCATCTTAACTGAACTGTTTAACAGAGGAACAGCACGACCTGCATCTGCTCTGAAAAACTCATCAACAAGTGAGTTACTCCTACAGCGTGATTGTGCGACCGCTAAATGCTTCCCCCCTCCCCTCCTTCTTGTGTGCTGCTGACTGAAGGGAGTGCACTCTGTTCTTGGGTCACGTCCAAGCTGCACCGGCTGGTAATTGATGATTTTGAGCGAGTGTTCCGTCCAGCTCCGTCTTTGTCGTGCTCAATATATTACATTTTTACTCCGCGCAAATCATCCGCCCGGGGATTGATTTGATTAATGACTCAATGACACATTATATTCATGTTATCCATCGCTTCTCGATTGCTCGCTCCGGCTCTCCGGGGCCCCTCGTCGGTGCCAAAACCCCCTACTGACCCCCGGTGGCGTGGGATTTATGGTGCAGCGCTCAGGACCACGGACAGCGTCAGAGTTCATGAAACTGATCAGCGAGCTAACAGAGCGTCGTGACTTCTATTATCACGTACCACATATTTTAACAGCGCATTAATATTTCATTAAGCGCTCTCATTAGCTAAAACACTTAGTGCACAGTTTCTTAACATCAAAGATGGTCGTATTCAGATCTGCAGACCTGTTTTTTAGCGCCACATTACATTTCATTGCTTCATTAAAGCAGCAAGGTCTCAACACTACAAGGTAGCGTTACTCATTACGAAATATTGTTGTCCACGTCTCGTGGGACTTCTATACTTTAGTGCACTGCAGGATCTAATAACGGCTTTTTATGGTGTCTGCAGGACTGTTAATACGCCTTAGATGACATTTTAATTCTAACCTCTGATTAATATTTAATCCCTGACAATATCCAAACATAGTTTTTTTTTTTAATTTACCGTGCAACCAGCAAACACTCGCCTCTTCCAGGCAGCGGCAGAAGTCTTGCCCTTCAGAAAGTGCAGCTGTTTGTAGGCGATGCGGTGCCAATAACAGCGGCCTTCTGCTGCAGCACACGGTCGGCGGAATATGTGAAGCGGAGAGTTTGATTAGCCCGGAGGATCTGCAGGGGATTCATCTGCTGCCAACAATCAATGAGCGGGCTACAAAGCATGCCAATCACTTTTATTGGTTTCTCCTTGCTTTTTGTGTTATCACATGCATCATCACCACCAGTGTAGTATCACCCCTTTCGTGGCTCTATTGTGGTGTCGGTCTGTGGGGCCGCGACTTCGGTCCGGTGAAACAGCTCAATAACTATCTGATGGTTTGCATTGAAATCTTGTTCACGGTGCTCAGAGGATGAAGTCTGAAGACTCTGATGATTCCCTTGACTTTCCTTCTGAGGTTAACGTTTGTGGTTTTGGGTCAAAGGTCACAACAACTATTGGACTGACTGCCGTGATATCAGCATGCACAAAGTTGTGAAGAGAGGGCACTTTATAACCTTTTGTCAGCTTGTTCTACCATTTTTCTTGGGTTGATTTTGGGCCTTATGCCGACAATTCATAACCTGACTCTCGCCAGATGAATTTCGTTCCGCCTCGCTCCACTCATCCATCTGGGATCGCTCCATTGGAGATGTGTTTCAGAAGGCTGGGCCTTATCAAAAATCCTTGCATATGATTGGATAAACCACTTGTCTGTCATCTTTATTGACGTGCTACTTCAACCACTCACATCGAAACCAACCTGTGACGTCGATGAGAGCGACGTTCTTTTAACGAAAAATATTGGGTAGATTGGACAACCCGGATGAAATAGCAGCATCAATGTTGACGCTTGCTTCCTCGATGCGAGCCGCCATTGTTGTCTGAGTCAAAACAGTCGCTTCTCCGCTACGTCACATCTATGAAACTCCCGCCCGGCGGTCCTGATTGGCTCTACCATAAAATCTGGTGCAGAAATCCGTCCCAACGGGAGCGATCCCAGATGTATGTGAGTGGAGCTAGGCGGAACGAAATGCATCTGGCGAGAGTCAGGTCCAGTTTGAGATCTGCACACCAGTTCTTGGGCCATTCTGGGTCGTCATCCAAGCTTGGGTTTGGTGAGAGTATGACGACCGTACCTGTGCCGAGTTATTCCTTCTGGCCTGCCGGGTTTGGATCAAAACTATTCTGGCTTCCTGAATAACGACCGGTGATCGTCTGACGTTTCAAATACCTGAACAACTAAAGACCTTCCCAGCTTCAGGTGACTTTATGCTGAGTCCTAATCTGCCACTGTGAGCAGCAACTAATGAGCAAGGTAAAAGTTACACCTGGTAAAAGTCTGCATGTTAGCATGTCATTGTTCATATGTTAGAATGTTAGCATGGCTGCAGACTCTTAGTCGATCGCTTCCATTCTTCTTATCTCTATATCAGAATGGTTTTGTATTGAATATCATAGAATAAGTCGCGCCTCTTCCATTAAAGCCACCGTTTGCATTGTCGTCGTTTTAGCTAACGTCCTGTCCGCTTTGCAGTTAGCATTCTACTCCCTCTTCTCGCCAGACGTCGCAGCAAACAGGAGGATCCTGATTGGATAAAGTGGGCAGGGATACCAGGAAATATATTTTCTCTTTGACTCCATGAGCAGGCGGAGGAGAGACATTCAACACTTGTTTTATTTCATTAAAAAAGAAATCACTTACAGCGGTTACGTGCGTTAAACAATTTAATTCCGACAAATAAGAAAAAATAACTACATCCAGCAGAGTCAGCTGAGGTGTTTCTCTCCGCTGGCTCGGTCGTACATGAGAACAAGTGTCATTCTGTGAGGAAAGTGTAATTCAGCGTCTGGTCCTGTGTAATGAATCTCTGGTATCATTAGGATGGGCACGGCGTCCTCTCATGTCCTGCCCCGTGTCAGCTGTGTCCTGCTCCTTGTGTCCTGCGCTGTTAATTGCCGCCTCGTCCTGAGCGATGGTTCAAACATTGATGTGGACTAACGAGGTAAATGTAGCATGTGACGGCGTTAAATCCAGTGCTGCTGACCGTTATAAATCACATCAAGTCAGGAAAAAAGGAATTTTAAACCATGGACACATTTCAAAATCTTTCACATAAAGGGAAAAGGACAGATGAGGAGACAGATGGAAGAGGAGACAAAGGACACAGGACAGCACGCAGCAGCCACCTAATGGTGGATGTGGGATATTGTAGCCGGCTGCAAACAATACAGACGTGAGCTAAGAAACAGAGTTGAGTTTTGGAACCTTTGCATGTAAGGACAGATAGATCATCTTAATGTTTATACCGTGCACAGTCAAAAAAATAAAAACACAAAATATGCATTAACATCAGCAGCACAGAGCAGCATCACACAACTATGAACAGCAAGGGGGTGGAAACTAATACACACTGTTGACAGACGGCTGAAATAACACTTCTATTCAACATAAAATGCTCAGGAAATTCAAGGACGTGAAGATCAAGTAGACATAAAACAGATCCAGATTAAAGTTCGACAGCATGCTGGTGACCCAGCTGCTGAGATAGAAATCACCTGCGCTGCTTTTCTGATTAATTCATCATTTTTACAAAAGGTGACATGAAACAAGACCTCAGCACGTCAGCGGTAAGTGTTTAAAGCGATGTGACAGGATATGAAGCTGTCAAACCTTTATGAATGCCGGGGAACTTTATTCTACACGACAAGACAATTTAAGCCCACAGACGAGGCGCTCTGATGTTAAAGGGTAACGCCACCAATTTTAGAAATGAAAGTGTGTTCACAGGTCTTGTGGAGTGCTGGTGCATATGTGCAAAAGTAGTATAAAGCCTCGTGTGGCTCCACAGGAAAGCTGCATGTTGTCTGATTTCACCCAGTTGAATTGTGGGTAATGTAGGCGCCAAGTTTTTTCAGAGCAGTCCACTGTTAAGCTCCTTCAGCACTGTTGGATTCCCACACATCCTTCTTCCCTTTTTAAAACTTGTTGCCAACATTACCCACAAAATCCCTCTGTGACATCACTGGAGTAGTGCTTAATCCCTTTGTAAGACTTTTAAACACACTTTAAAGGCGCCATATGTAAGAATTTTGGGCTTAAAACATTAAAAAAATCAACTGAAAGTATCAACAGAATGTGAATAAATAGCTGTTTTGTCATCTAGTGTTGTGTTGAAGAGCACCAATCCAAGCTTAGCTGCACGGTTTACCAAGCTAACTGAGTTAACTAGCTAATGGCAGCTACAGTTAGCGGTTATTTCGGTGATATGCTGCCTCCCTATTTGTTTGAAGTGACCTGGTCAATTGTTTACATATTGCACCTTTAATGTGTAACACTGGTGGAGTTACCCTTTAAGTTTCAACCACAATCTGTCTTCAGTTGGCAAAGTGATGATGGCATTTTAATTGGTGTGTAAAGCAGCAGCTTTGAAGATAAAAGAGAGTCATATCCACAGGGGAACTTTCTAAAACCTGGCCGAGGATCAGATAACGATTCTCAGAAGTCCACTCAAACCCTGATTCGTCCCGTCTTTTCTGTGGAGTTAGCTCAGACTGTCCTCTTGTAGACAGGTGCTAAGAAACGATGGGGGATTTAGATTTGGTTTAATAACACATGAGATTTGGGGGTTTATGAATGGCATCACAATTTAGGAGATGATTTAGGAGGAGCTGACTGAACGGCTTCTGTCGCACGGAAAGGTTATTAAACTCCCTGTACAATTTGTGTTTGCAGTTTGTACCAACAATTCAAAGTCACCGCCATCTGTATACTCAACACTCAAACGAACGAGCATTCACGGAACAATTACGACACTCAAAAGACAAAAACACACGACAATCTATTTAAAAGTAATGTTTATTTTGCACCGACCAAAAAAAAAAAATCCCGGTGCAAAAAAGATAAATTCCCAGTTACGACATCAGTGACAGTGCATCTCAGCAAAATAGTAATGCTCGAAAAAACAAAAAGAAAGGAGAAGAAAATGTCATTTACTACAACAACAAAGAATATCAACACCAATAAAAGCACAGTTTCTTAAGTAAAAATTGCAATGTTCAAACACAAACGACCAGTTACCTTTAAAAAGACAAAGGCGGCAAACGACAAGAAAATAATACAGTAACTTGCAAACAAAAACACAAAAAAATGCTTCATCTGGTACAGAAACATCGCTAAAACCGACCTCCCAGCGCTCCTCATGCTCTCTCACACTCACACACACACACACAGACACACACAATGTTGGTACACAACAAGCGCCAATGTTATCATCAATCCCATTACCACAGCATTAAAATCAATTACATGTAATAAATATCAGTGAAAGCACCTTTAAAGCTGAAATGTGTTTAATTGATCAACTGACTGTGCAACATGTAAAAAAAAAAGAGAGAGAGAAAGTCCAATAAAAACATGATCAGGAGAATAATATACCGATAAAACAGCTGTCAGATCTTTAAATCATTACATCTTTTGTTGCTCTAAATCAAGGATGAGTATTTACACACCAGCTCTCTCAGGTTGGTCTCACACAGAAACTCATTAAGTGTCTCAATCTGTAATATAATTTCAACTGCAAAAACCGTACAATATTTTTTAAAACCACAGCTGTAAAAAGACACATCTGGGTGACCCTTCCACCCCGAGCCGAGCTCAACTGAGGGCCGACGACATTTCACTGTATCAAATCAGATTGTATCTGCGATAGCCGCGGTGGCGCTGGTTCGACAGGGCACCAGAAAAAAAAATAAATGCAATACCCTTTTAGAAATTCACGAGCCAACAGCGATTCTCACGCTCAATCACCAAAAAATGAGTTTTGATCTAATCTCAGTGCGAGGCTGCACTTTGTAGAAACACTCCGGGTGACCTTTCCTAATGAGCCCGAGATACCAAAATATAGAAAAAGTTCTTAACAGTTAATCATCACAACAGATTAGCATGCTAGAGATCTTCAGACCGGCACAATAATGCGAGTAATTTACAGCGAGTGTGACGAGGACATCACACTCTTAGCGACTGCGTCTTCATCGTTTTTTTTACAGGTGCTACTGTCGGACACTTCGAGACGTCGAGACGAGCTCGGATCGGATGACAAAAATACTTCATCGGAGCCGTCGATCGAGACGTGCGCTCCACGTCGTGTTCGATGGGAGTTGTGGAGTCGGTAGTGTAATGGAGGTGTGGTGCCCTTTGGAATGACGGTTAAAACCATCCAACAGATTTTAACGACAGCATCGTCCCTCCTCTGCAGCCTCAAAGGTTTCACAAGCATTTTCTTCTGTGCTCAGTCCTTCCAGCAATTTGCTTTTTTACCATTTGATCATGTATATTTACATTCTCTGCAAAAATAGTGCAAACACTTTTTTTTTTTTTTTTTTTGCTCAACCTTCACAACTGAGAAAAAATCAAGAAATCTTAAGTTTTGGGTGCCAACGTGTGGCACAGCATGTGGCGAATAGCTCGTACAATCAAACTGTTAGGACTGCTAATTTCTGGAAGGACTACTCGTTTGCTATGTGCAGATTTGTGTGTATTCACAGCGGCTCGATCGATGTATTTACCGCTGTGCTGTGTATATGGCTTCTGCTCATTTATGGCTCCTTTTTCCCTTTATCCCTATTTTAGCCAGGCACTGTTTCTTACCCACAGTGAAAGTAGGTAAATATCTCATTTTAGTGTGTCGTGTCAGAATACTGAATAAGTACAAATGTTTCTCAAGGCCACAGATTTCTGTACATCTAGACCTTCTACTCTAAGAAAATACACGTTTGGTTCGGGGAGAATGTGGCATGATGAATGAAGTTCTGTTAAAAAGTGGAATTCAATTTTGCATTTAAAACTTAACACTAACTTAAACCAGCCTTTTGGTTTGTCAGTATGGTTGTTTTTTTGGGATCTCGGTGACCCCGTCATCACTGGAGGACATCATGTTGGCAGTGTAAGCACATACCACTTCCGTCTGCTCGCTCTCCCCTTCACTTCAGGCTAGCTCTTCTTCGGGGTCACAGTCTGCTTTGGCTGTGCTTTGGATGCTGTTGCGGAGGCAGAGGAGGAGGTGGAAGAAGAGGAGGAGGAGGAGGACGAGCTCCAGCGGGTCTCCACGCCCGTGCTCGTCATCTTCAGCTTTCGTCGTTTTGCGAGGGGAGCGTTGTCGACACTTTTCAGGAAGAAGCCCTCTCTCTTACCGCGGTTGAAAGCCTGACGAGGGAAGGAAGGATGACACACGTTAAGTACATTTTAGATCCACTCTAAGAGCCCTGCGATAATTGGTGCACGACGCCGTTATTACCTTGTAAGTGGCGTTGACGTAGGTGCGAACAGTAGGCCCGCTAGACTCGAGCACATCTGGTGTGCACAAAGGAGTGGTGGACATGGACGCTCCGCCCTGCAGCCAGCTGTTCTCTTTCAGATCAGAGAGCTTGAGACGCCTCTCAGGATCCACCGTCAGCAGGCCTGAAAACAAAGACAAAACAAGCTGACTTGCAAAGAGATGGTGTCCAAAAAAACCATCACATCCGTCACATTCTCCAACGGGTCGGACACAAATGAAGCATTTATAACTTTCAGTAACGTGGCTCTAAAGCAAACAGCAAGTGTGTGACTAAAAACCTTTAACAAGCTCTTTGGCATCCTCCGATACGCCCTTCCACGCCTCCCCCTCCAATGAGAAATCGCCCTCCTTAATCTTCTGCATGATGTCAGCGGCGTACGATGAGGTCATCCCACGCTGCTCGCTCTGAAACGGCACCTGGCCTGACAGCATGGTGTACTGATGAGAAGCACACAGAGAGAGAGAGGCATTAGCACCTCGCTCAGCCTCGCCGATGGCTCAGATCGACGGTTTTGGGTTTTAAATTACCAGGATGACCCCGAGGCTCCAGAGGTCGCAGGCTTTGTCGTATCCTGCACTTTCAAAGAGTTCAGGTGCGGCGTACTGCAGCGTGAAGCAGGGAGTCTGCAGGGGGGCGCTGCCTGCGGGGCAGAGGCGGGCGAATCCAAAGTCTATTACCTTCAGCACCGAGTCCTCCCCCTCGTCTGCAAACAGCACGTTCTGTAGGGGAAACACATCAAACCAACCGTTTTACTCTCTTCTTTGTCTTCAGTTCTTACACTCTCTGTTTCCTGACAGCAGCAGGACGACTAAATACTACAAGTTGCTTCTTCTAACCTTGATAAACGCTTTTCCCTGTGTGCACATGTGGTGTAAATGTGGGAGTAGAGGTCAAACAGATGGGAGATTCATTCAAACGAGGCGCTGCAAAACTCGTTGTTGACATCTTGGTGAGAATTAGATTAGATGCCAGAAGACGACAGCTATTTCCACATCACTCACCTCACTGCGATTCATCATCTGGTGATTCTGTCAATGAACTCAAGACTTAAGAGGAAATGCAGATAAACAGTTTTAATCAAACACCGTCCAGCCAGTTAAATATGTTTAGATCGGCATCGAAAAATAAAAAGTTTATGCAATTACGACGGCGTCTCGGTGAAACACTGTGCAGAACTGAGAGCTAATGGACGATTCTTACCATTCCTGTCATTCACATCTGCTTTATACTATATGAAAGCCTCCCTCCCTTCAGTTAATTAAATCCCACAGCCATCTGAAGACGGCAGGATATGTGTGTGATAAATCTGCAGCGTTCATTTTGAGAAGCGGCGCGCCGCAGCAGAGAGGCATTATGTCCACTGTTTACCTCGATTAAATCATGTGCAAATGATGCTGCAGGAATAACGGCGCTAAACATCCACACACATCAAACTGGTTGGTTAAAGCTCCGCATTCGGTTAGTTAGAATGAGCTTTTCCTCGGGGCGCACAGGACACATGCAGCTCACAGCGGAGAAGCACTGAGACAATTAAAACTTTGCTCTGCTCTCGTTCCTGCTGATTCTATTTCCCAGCACATTACTCAGGCCAGAAACACGCGATGCCCTCCTAATTTCCACTTCCTCACTTCTCTCCGGCAAATTTTAATTATTGAAACGCATTTTTTAATAAGATGTGATACAGTAGAATAATGGCTGTAATAACGTTGGACTGATTCATCACGTTCACTTTTTCTTTTTATGACACGCTGTATTCTTTCGGGGATAAATTAAGTCGTCAAAGCGGCGCTCACCTCTGGCTTGAGGTCTCTGTGCACGACTCCGGCCTCGTGCATGAAGCTGACAGCTGAGACCAGGCTCTGCAACAGCTGACTGGCCTCCGCCTCGCCGAAGAGCTTCTTCCTCTTGATCCTCTCCAGCAGCTCCCCGCCTCGAAGGAGCTCCATCACTAAATATGTGTGATACTGACAGAGAGAAGCAATGGATAAAGTACAGTATATTCATCGTCTCTTGTGTTAATGTTACGTCTTTTTACACTTCCATGTTTACCTGATCCGTGTAGACTTCATGCAGCTTGACGATGTTCGGGTGAGCCTCACACTGCCGCAAAGCAGCGATCTCCCTCTGGGTGTTTGCCTCCATCCTAACAGTCAAAAGACACGTTCAACATCAACAGCAACCTTCTCAGACTTATGTCATCACACGACGGCGATAAAGTAAAGGCGCACAAACCAAAAGCGATGACGAAGACGCCACATCTCCGCTTACCTGCGGCTGACGATCTTGACAGCGTACTCGTGGTTGCTCTGCTTGTGTCGGCACTTCCTGCACACAGAGAAACTCCCCTCACCCAGGGGTGGCCCGCTGAAGCACAGCTCGTAGTGCTGAAAAAACTGGGACTCCTGAGCGAAGAAGAGACGGTGTGAGTCACACTGAGCTGTACAGGGATTTGTGTTTGTTTGTTTTTTGCCGATGTAACAGGACGTGGCTTCCAGGTAGTGTAAAGAGGATCTGTATTAATATTTAAGTCCCTCAGAAGAGTTTGTTATAAAGGAACACATTTAGATTTACATAGATACAATCTATTATCATAGATACGATGTGGATATAACAAGCTGTGATACACACTTGTGCTGTTCATACCAATACAAAGAAATCACTAAGATTTCTGAATTCCAGCTGGCAACACAGCTTCACACTAGAGCTTCAACAATTAGTCAGTTAATCAAAAGAAAACTAGCTGCCAACTATTTTGATGATCTATTCGTAGTTTCAGAAATCTTTCAAGCTAAAATTGTGAAACTTTTGCTGGTTCCAGCTTCTTAAATGTGAGGATACGCTGCTTTTCCTTATCTGTTTGTGTTCCTTGTTTTCTTTATTAGAGTATATGAAGACAAAAGAAGCAATGTTGAAGTTGTCGCTTCTAACACTGTATTATTCTGTGTTAATTGTAATTGCCTAGCCATGAGGAAATATGACAAACATGCTTTGAACTCTGGGGAACCAACTGTTGTTAAAAAAACAGGCAACATAAACTAGTTTTCCTTCTCTTTCTTCTTCCCGTCTGTCCTAATTAACACATACAGCTGGTTTACATTTGTCTAGATCACAGAGGGGCTTCAAATAAAGATATGCTGGTTTTGCAAAACTGCCTCTGCGCCACGTTGTAAAGAAAGATAAATGACACTCAAATCATTTACAAGATAAACCAAAAAATGCCGTAATCCAAGATCCGTACCTCTAACATTGCACTGCGTTGGACAGAGGCGGAACCGGGTCGATCAGCTCCGATCTGGGATTCTACAAAGTCTCCCATGACTGCGTTCTTGTTGAACAGGATGGAGGGAGCAATAAAGGAGTAACCCTAAAAAGACAAGAGAATGAATGTTACGTAGGTAGCACACTCTGAGTGATCTGCAGAAGAGAGAGTGCAGATTACACAAATCAAACATCGTGAGAAAACACAAGCCCTAAACATCTGTATTAATATGACTGACCTTGAAGAGACGTCCAGTGCTCGGTGGCGTGCTCGCCGGAGAGTAGACGGGATCCATCCCGGTGAACTCTTCTGCAAAGTTCCCCACATCAAGTTCACCCCTCAGCTCGGGCTTGAATGGACTTGCCACCTTCTTCTGTGCCAGATCAGCCCAGTTCAGACCCTGTGAGGAAACAAAAAGCACAGAGATGAGGAGGGTTATACCGAGAGGGCAATGGGGAAGTGAGATATTTGAGTGATTTGGCAGTTTAGGTGAGCAGGACCTTGAAGAAGGAATGTGCTTTGATGTCTTCAGACCCTCGTGGTCCAGAGCCCAGCCTCCTGTGGGGATCTTTCACTAACAGCTTCCTCAGCAGGTCCTGAGCAGTAGGTCCAATCATGGAGGGGAACGGTGGATCACAGCGCAAAATACGTCTAAGAATCGGGTGGAAAAAATGGTCACAGAAGTAAAAATAACGCCTCATAAAAATCTTTTCACTGTGTTAAAGACAATCACATGTAAAACTATGACACTGCAGCTCGTGCTACATGAATGAATAAGAAAATGTTCCCTCGACACACCGACTCAGATCATTTTTATGATCGGCAGCACTCACTTTGACACCTCGCTCTGGGAGTTCCTCTCTCCCTCCAAGGTAAAAGGAGATGCTCCCGTCAGAAGCTCAAACATCAAGATCCCAAGGCTCCACCAATCTACCGACTGAGCGAGGAAGCAAAGAGAAACAAAACACGAGCAGATAAGACACCGCATGTGTATTTATTCAGAGGCTGTTTGTTGTGATACTGAACGCCTTCCATAACCAGAAATGTCAGTCTTACATTTGATCTAATGCAGGTTACATCAGCATGTAGAGTGTTCGGAGAAGATGTTATCCATAAAAACATTTTCTACGTGCTCTGCATCAGCACCACAGTTACCCAGAGTCATGAGACTTACAGCACTTTGCCTACAATTTGTGTCTGAAGCATCTGAGTGTAAACAGATGATTTTCATATGCAACCTCTTAAAATCTTTAACATCTAGACACCAGCTCTTGCTGCCTTGCTGTCATGTATTTACCTTTCCATGCCCCGTTTTCCCCCTGATGATTTCAGGCGCCATGTACTCGATGGTGCCACAGAAAGAGTAGGTTCTTTCCTTCTGTAATGAGGAGAAAGATGAAGTCTTAAACCATGACAACAAATCTTACATGAACAAAATATTGGGTAAACGTACCTCCTCTTCCAGAAACTCCTTGCTGAGCCCGAAATCTGTCAGTACTATGTGGCCTTCGCTGTCTAGAAGGATGTTTTCCAATTTGATATCTCGGTACACGATGCCAAGCTGTGTAAAAACACAGGAAAAAATTACCGGTTACATTAATTGTCAGTTTAGAAATCTGTGAACAAAGACGGCGTGTGGTAAACACAGACGACCGTGGACTATTATCTATATTCCAATTGATTTGAGTCATCACAGTTATTTTCCAACCTCATTCGGTAGTTTTAATCATTAAAACTGTCAATATAAACAACCGCCAAGACAGCAACACAAACAGAAGTGAGGCTCCTAATTGCAACAACGCCGTGGCAAATTAGAATAGCGGCTATTTGATGCTATTCAAGTTATTCAAGAAGTTACAGAGCGCTGCTAATTAATAAAAACATCCGGAGCGTAAACAACCTTGAAAATGCACACAGTCTACCTTCCTTCCAGACATCATCCTTATTTATTAAAATAAATACGGATCCTTCAATGCCACTGTGGCTTGAGATGCTCGAGTTTTTTGGGGGGGAATGTGCAGAAATGTTATTAGGTAACCGCTGGGTAACTTTAGTGAGCAAGTGAGTATTTCAGGCAGCAAATTAAAAGGCCAAAGGGGACTTTTTTTTGCAGTAATAGGCCCATTTATTTAACCAAGGAGTTGGTGGCACTCACAACAAAGACTGCAAAATATAGGACCAGGGGGACTCTAAGGGGATGCTAATGTGTGACTGTGCTTTTGTGTAATTAGGCAACTGATTGCCAACACGTCAGCCACAACAATAAATATAAGTCAATATGTTAGTGCCGTGTCTCCTTAAAGGGATATTCCGGTGTAAATTTAATCCATGGTCTAACACACCTTGACACCGAGTAAGACTCCCCCTCGAGAGGTCGAGTTTGTCTCTCCTCCAGCAGCCTGCCTGTGTCGGGAAGCCCTGACGAGTCGATTACTGAGTGCAGTAGATTTCCACAGCTCAAGGATGAAAATGTCTGATTATTACTCCATTACTTCTGTTATTTTCCCTGTCAGCTCTCGATAATAAGAACTGAACATTCCATGGAGTAATAATCAGATATTTTCATCCTTCAACTGTGGAAATCTACTGCACTCGGTAATCGACTCGTCAGGGCTTCCCCACACAGGCAGGCTGCTGGAGGAGAGGCAAACTTGACCTCTCGAGGGGGAGTCTTACTCGGTGTCAAGGTGTGTTAGACCATGGATTAAATTTACACTGGAATATCCCTTTAAGTTTGTCTTGTCATCCCTTCTGCCTCCTATCATCCAAGGTGGATAAATGTAGCTTGAGATTGTAGAGTCTGAAGGAGTGAAACCCACCTTGTGCAGGTGCTCCAGAGCCAGGATTATTTCCCCGATATAAATCCGCACCGCTTCCTCAGGAAAGTGATCCCGCTGGTACAAATGAGTAAACATCTCCCCGCCGCTCACGTAGTCTGCACTCACACACAGGCAAATACAACAGGGGGGCTTGAATAGACGAAATACAAATATTACACAAATACACATTATGTACAAAATGCCGACAAACAGACACAAACAAGAGAACGTCTATTCAGCGCTTCATGACCGAAGAGACGAGGGTTCGCCGCGTTTGGCTGTGTTGTCCCGTCACTCACCCAGGATGAGGTGGAGCTTGCTCTGCGTCTGGAAGGCGTAGTGGAGCGTGACCAGGAAGGGAGACTGGCGGATGTGTTCCAGCACCTGCCTCTCAGTGCGAGTGTGTTCTGTTGTCTTTGCCTTCTGAACAATAGCTGCTTTCTTCAACACCTAGAGAAATAATCAAAATAAAGTTAGCTCAAGTTTTTGACTAATTGCCATTTTTTCAAGTACAAGGAAAATATTTCGAAAATAATCCTGAGGAGAATTGTTTAATTGCATGTTTCAGACTAACGGTCTCACCTTCATGGCGTACAGCTGGCCCACATCGTGGCCGCTGTTCTTCCTGACCAAAAACACTTTTCCATAAGCTGGAGAAAGAAAAACAGATATTTCATCCACACATTCCAATTACTCAGTACAAAAGTCCAATTTTACTGTGAAAAAAATATCCTTGCGCACTAAATTTAATAAGGTGTTGTTTTGTTGATGCAAACAGCCTCGCAGACGTCTCACAGGTATTCGTTAAGGATGAGATCTAATAACAGACAGAGACATCCACAGCATATGGTCTACTTTCTAAACATTCAGATAGTACTCGTGCTGCTGATTTGCAACTCCCCAAACAGGATATGAGTGTAAAGAAGTACTTGACTGCAGCATTGAACTCCTCAGGGACACTTTCTCTAACAGGCTATGAAACTTAATTATGAACACTGAGCCCATGAGATATTTAACCATGGCAGGAAAATACATCCTGACTGCTCAAGTTTTACTACAACTGTATCTGTATATAATTTGTTTCACGCATCAAGTAGAGAATTACCTCCAGTGCCCAAGACTTTGAGCAGCTCAAAGTTCTCCATGCCGACCTTCTCGGTGTGACCCGTGAGGTTAGCTGGTGGCAGAAGGAAAAAAAACACAGTCATGACACACGGTATGCATGCATTTTTTCTGTACCCTGCAAACACAGATTTTGGTTTTAAGAGGATGGGCGGACACATTTAAATAATGTATTAACATGTCTTAAAACACTTTGAACTTTTAAGAGATCTCAGATGTTAATTGTGAGCCTGTAAATTCAGCCCAACCAATAAACTGTGTTTATTCAAAAAACTGTAATAACAAAGTTATAATTTAAGAGCTTTTTACAAGTATATTTACAATAAAAGCCATACAACTTATATAAATATGTATTAAATTATTCATGTCAATCTTTTGCATCTTATAATAAAGCTGCTTTCTGCCCCACTATAGATTAAAATGCTGTTGAACTTCAATAAATGACACAGTGAGAATAGTAATACATTTCTCCTGCGACAGCATATGAACAACACACAGTGACACCACTGAATATGGTTTGGCCAGATGTGCAACTGACCTGAGGACACTGCAGCAGTTCTCTGCTTCATCTAATCCTGTGTGAGTTTTATATATAGATTTACGCTGTGAATTATATTCTAAATTACATACAGAGTGCATAAACTATGAGTCAACAATGGGTCCTTTATCCTTTGGTCCAGAGTCCAGAACAAGTGAACGCAACACCAACTGAGTCAGGTTGCCTTTCTGTAAGTAGCGCACCCATCCACTGTTTACAAGCCTGGCACATGGGTGGGTGAGATCTTTTCTAACACCTTCCTTGAAAACTAAAGGACATTAAAGGTGCACTATGTAACTTTTTGACACTGTCCTCATCAGTATAACAATCATAGAGGTTGAGAGTAAAAAAGTAAAAAGGAGCTTATTTGGACCAATGTTGACGTTTTTTGTGTGTGTTGAACTTTTTCATTACAATGTTGGTATACGGTCCTATACTCTCGCACTGGAGGACTAATTACAAGCCTTGTTTGGCTCCGGTGTGAACCGATACAAATGTAAACATATGGCTTGAGAGCACATCTGAAGCTCATGTTAGCATTTGCATGATGCTATTCCACTTTACAAGAGCTCTGTCTCTTTTTTCTTTTGTAGGCCTGTAAAAAAGTTGCATGGTGTGACTTTAGATCCATAACATAAACCATGTGACAGAAAACAGAAACACCTGCATATTTACATTTCATTAAGAATAAGACTGAGTGTTTATTGATCTTGGGGTCCTTCACAAATAACATGTATACATGAATAATGCAGTGTTTACAACATGTGTGATTACTAACAACATATTGGGCTTACCATTGGTGATCTGATGCTTGACGGTGCAGGCCTTTTCATTTGTTTTTGCATCGGAGTCATCACTACTATCAGATGCGTCCCCAGGCATAACTTAAAAAGAAAAGTGGACTATATATCCTACAACTTCCTGACTGATGAATTGGGCAGCTAAATGTTTTAGTATCTACGAGATTTTACACTAAACGGATAGCGAATACAAAAGAAAATCTATTACAGCTGCATTACGACGAATGCAAGATTATAGAATTGACCGGACAGCTGTGTTTTCCAGACAATACTGCTGCCCTGACGTTAATCCCCATGCGTTTGACATCCTGGTGTTTCGCATTATTTATCTCATGTGATTGGCCGAAATCAATCACAAATCACGGACGCTGTATCTATTCAGATTACAGCTGTTTACTCGCTGCTGTCCGCTTAATTCACTATTAGTTAGCAATGACACGAGATCATCAGTTCCAACTAACGGTCAATGTTTGTTATATCGAAGTTCAAGTGGCTAACGTTAGCATTAGCCGCTCAACAGTCATTATTCATAAGTTCGCTGGCGTTATTCAGTAATAACGATAACGCTAATTTCACATACGCGGCTGGTTTAAAATAACGCGTTATTAGACAGTGAGTAATCACCTACAGCGTTAATTAGTTGGCATAACTGCTACAATGACAAGACGTGTTACCTAGCTTACTGGGATGGCAGTAGTAAATTGGCAAACTAGCAGCTAGCTAGCGAATCGCTGCAGCTGCCCGTCAAAGTTTGAACGTTAGCTAACGCTAATGTTTAGTTAGCTGTGTTCAACTGCCCTCATAAATGTCGGCTATCAGACCATGTCGGAGAGCCCGGTGTGGGTAGTCCCTCGTCTTCTTTCCCTCCGCTAGAGCCACGTTAATAATTCGCCCATTGTGAAAATATCCACACCTAACTTTGTGTTTTTTTTGTTAGCGGCAAGCTAACTGCTAGTTCCAGGATGCTTTCGACACAACCTGGGCGACGGTCAGTCACGTGAACTCTCGGAGTGGGCGGGGCTACAGGGCTGGAGATCTCAGAGGGACCTGGCTGCTTTGGATCCTGTTTCAATCACTATAACAGGGGTTCATTTAAACAAAAAAGACTCTTTCCACAAGTATGATATATTGTAGATACACAGGCAGACATTTCTTCAACATATACAATTGTATAATTTAAAAATATGAACGTCCAAATGAAATATGTGGTCCAGGGCAACACATCTATCAAGAGCTGTGCAGGGCACCTTATAAATGTGTTGAGACATTATTTTTGTTATAAACCTTTGTGACACAAGGGTTACTGTACATTCACATGCCTTTCAATCTGGAGCTAGATATTTCCCATAATATACTTCTAATGTTGAAGATAGTATTTTACTCTGTATGTGTTTAACATACTAACACAGACAAGCATGAATATTGACACATTTGTGTGCAGAATCTCTCAATTTTACTCCAATTTTATTGGTGCGCTATTTAAAATCTTTGTGTAAGAGGAATGTCTACTACTGCATTGAGTCTGTATCTACATTGTTGGTCCACTGACCCTTAAAATACATCAGATTTCTTCCTGTCACACAGGTAAGTTGTCACACTGGCTGTATCTTGAACACTTTAAAAATTCTAACTAATTCTAAACTAGACTGCACTATTTATGTAACACAAATCTGATAAGTTTCTTTTGATAAGGGGTTTATTTTGATACCCAAGTCCTGTACCAAAGCTAGCTTGAGTTATAGCTACAGACAGCACACACACGTCACTACGGGGCGAGTTGTCTCGGTGCTTTCAGGGTGAAACATTTTTTAGCTCCTTGACCTACAAAAGAAATGCACACACGCCCCACCTGAGACATTTCCGCTCTCACTGGTTTGACATGCTTTTGTGTCAGCTTCTTAAGCCACAACAAACCGTTTCTTAAACAAATGCTTTTGGATGAGTACAAAAATAATACCCAACATTTACAATCTGCACCTGAACGGCTCGTAGATGGGACAGATTGAGCTTTTCACCTGAGGTGTGGGTTGATGACCAAACGAGAGGACGCACTGAGGAAAACAGACTAGACAGCTCAACTTTAAAGCACCATGTTTAGTCAAGCCTTAAAGAGAACAACATGTTGAACAAGGCTGACAATTTCAATTTCTGATCTACAGTACATTACAATCTCGACTTTGAGTGGAGAAATTCTTCTATTTTATAGGAGACATGTAGGTATATGTGGATTGCTTTTGGTTGGATTTCCCCTTTAAAACACTGAGCGTGCTTGTGCACTGAACTGTGCAGTTTATTTGAAGATGTATTTCAGCATCTGTACACATTAATCCAGTTTCTCAGATGACGTTTTCTGGAGTCCTGACATTGTGATGACACACAAGATGCTTTGTTAAATACAATGTAAAAGTTGTGAAACTGATTTTAAAAAAACAGAACATACACACAAAGTCTCAGTGAGACTAAGGACAATATAATTTTGAATTTGAAGGCAAGAAAAGAGAATGTAATATTTTGGAGGGAATTTGCACATTGTTCCACTGTTGTCTTGGAGTTTCCTCGCACATCTGGATCTTGGTTGTTGTCAGCGAATGGCTATCAGTCCGACATCAATGAGTTTCTGAATCTTCTGAGCAATAACTGGATTCTTTAGGTGGCTGAGGATCAAACAGAAAAATAACCATTAATCATCGTAATAAATCTTTAAATCCTTCTCCCAGAGAGAGAGAGAGAGTGACACTGAAGTGGGCCAACTTACTCGCTAAGCGCCTGAGGGTCCTTCTGCATTTGCTCAAGGATCATGCGCATGGCTGGGTCACTCATAATCTGCTGCACCTCCGGATCGGACATGGCTCTTTTCTTCACCTCCTCAGGAGTGTCGTTCCTCGTGGCCTGGCTGACCATACAGCGCTGCAGGCCTTCTGTGGCTTCCTAAAGATGGAGGAGACAAATGATGAAAAGGAAAATTAAGTCCTAAAACACCAACAACACAGACTATTTATCAAACATATTGGTTTGTGTTACAGATTCAGGTGCTCAGTATTTCCAATATACAAATATTTCTTGCTTAATTTTATAACTGTTGTAGCACAAATATGGTCGTATATGTATGAAGTTAGCCAGAAGGAACCATAGTTAATAAAGATGATCTACTTTATGAATAAAAATCTGTTTACACGGTGCCTCAGCAAAGTGTCAGCTCTATGATGCATGTGACCGCACTAACCTTAAAAAACCACTGCAATGAAAAGGCCATTTGTTTGCATTCATACCATCGTCTCAAACATTTCAACTATATTAGAAATACAGTAGTTTCCCAACAGTAGGCTTATTAGGCTGTATGTGCTGTTTCCAGACCAACAGAGGAACAAACACTTGAAAGATGGGCGTAGTGGATATCCTTTATGGCTTTTAAAAAGGAGCTCAGACTTGGATATGATTATCTCTAATATCTTCCATTTGAGGATGTTTGTTTGTTTAGTATCCAATCAAACACAGTCATTAAAACCACTTCAAGTTACGCAAACAAAATGTAAGAAGAAGAATGCAAAAGAAATAGTGAAAAGCACAACTGTAGTTGACAGTAAGGGTAGTCGATGTACCTGGCTTCGTCACCATCACCAGCGACACTACAACATGGATGTGTTTTAGCAAGTTTACAAATAACGTGCCATACTGTGCCTGCAATGACATGCAGCTAGAGGGCTCAAGACGTACTCATAGAACCAGAGTTACATCCAGTAACTAAGATTTTTCTCGCTTATGCACACCTTGGTAACACAAACATGTAGACGGTAAAGACAAAGCACCCAAATTTCTCCACTGTTTTTTGCAAGAACCGATACAAACGTCCTCTTCTACTCCCAGTGTCCGAGGAAGTGAAGACACGCTGGATTTACTGCATGAAAACAACTAGAAACCTTTAAGGCTGTGCGTGCTGACCATTTTACTTCAGACTGCTTTCTCAACGAGGGCCGGCAACATAAAAAGCAGCACGTACTTTAAAGACCAAGTGTAACATGGATGGTCACCGAGTTCAATCTTTAAAGCTATAACTTTCCGATGATTCAGCTAAATCTTACTGGAATTTGTAATATCATGCACACACTAGCGTTCTTCCACACCTTCCTAAAATCTTTTATGTATAAAAAAAAAGTGCTTAAGGCCTTGAAATTTCATGATATTTCTGAATTGTGCAGTAACCTGTTAAAAAAAGATAAATACCTTTGAAGTAGAGTCGAGCTCCAGCGCCTTCTGGTACGCATCCATAGCTTTTGAAAAATCTTTCATGGCCTCCAGGGCAGCTCCTTTACGCGTGTAGCCTTTAACTGTGGACAGATTCATTTAAATTAGATGTAAAATCAAGACCACGACAAAAGTTCATCAATAATAAATACATTTAAATTAAAACAGTAATAAATACAAAGTTTCCAACTCACTGAAGGAGGGCTCAAGTGTGATGCACTCTTCACAATCCTGTGAAGGAAAACACAAAGAAAAGATTATAATTAGGTCATTTTTAAAAAGGCAATAAAACTAAATAGAAGAGTCACTTTTTTGGTTCAGTAAACTGACTCACAGAAATACTTAGTAAAGATGTTTTGTACCTTCAGAGCAAGCTGAAACTCCAACAGCTTTGTGTAGCAGGCAGCTCTGTTACTGAAGAGTTTAGCATCTTTGGGGTTTCTCTTGATGGCCTCGCTGTAATGTCTCATGGCTAAGGGGTAATCTCCTGCGGGAAGGAAAAGACGAGATCATCTTCATACAAGTTCATAAAATATGACTCCGAGAATAATTATCAAACCAAGAGGTTTTGTGCGTACCTTTCTGGAAGGCGTCGTTGCCCTTGTTCTTCTCTTCCAAGGCTAATTCGGGGTTGATGTAGGCTATTTTCTCCTGCTCCTTCAATATCTTCTCTGCCTGTGGAATCAATGAAAGCATCAAGCTATAAGTGAAGGGGCCACTTATGTTTTTGTTCCCTGTTCACATGCACAAAACTTTCAAAAAAACTACTTAAAAAGTTAAAATCATTAAGAAAAACTCTGCTTGCACTCCACCTGTTGACACTTCTTCAGAACGTCAGGAGTACGATGCTCCGTCAAACTCTTGTTGAAGTACTGAACCGCGTATTTGTAGTTCTCCTGCTTGAAGTACGAGTTGCCAATCCTCGCCAAGGCCCTGTGAAAGGAGAAGGACGAAGACAAACACGTCAATACGACACAATGAAATGATCCGACATCTGCTCTCAGATTAAACAGACAGGGAATTTGGGTTCTTATTCAACATCACTGTGTCATCTTTGGGAAGTAATAGCGCAACACTGCCACCAGGTGGTTCTTGTATAACACAATTTCTCTCATCAATGTGATTTTCCATCCAGAAACAAAATATTCTGTGGCCTTAAAATGCACAAAATACCAGTTCTGTCCTCTAGATTGAGGAGAAGAGTGTGAGTAGATTCACTCGAGTAAAGACATGAATGAATGTAAATACTTCTTATCAAACTCACTTTGCTATTTGTCTGTAGTCTTCCCGGTTTTCTCTGCCAACATCGATGGCCTTCTCACACAGCTCTCGGCATTTCTCAAAGTCTCCCTTCTCGAAGTACACAGCTGAAGGGACAACACAAAGAAGGACACGTTCACATTTTCAAGTATAGATTCAAAGTCATAATCATGTCAGTTTTCATCTCTAAATGAACAAGTTAAACAAAAACTTTGGCTATATTGAACAAATCAACCCAATACATGCAGAGTGAATGTGCATAAGAGATCTGTTTTTTGTGACTGTGTTGAAGTTACTCAGCAATGATCCCTCTGATCACTCATCCTTTTTACTCCTAATCATTTCCTTGTCATCAGTCTGCTATTTTAGTCTCTGTCAGCTATTTTCAAATGGCGCAGGTGAGAGGAAACAAGAAGAGAAACAGAAGTCTGATTTCACAAAATATAGACACTTTATGATCTGCTCTAACCAATCTCAGCCCTGACTGATTCTATATTTGAGAAATTCTGGATTATCCGTTTGTTTTAATCACTTTCTGGGTAAATCAGATGGAATGTGTAAATCTGGCATTTGTTTCCCAACATGTGACAATGCATACCTGCTTGATTAGATATATACGTCATGTTGGTGGGATCATGTTTGACTGCTTCTTCATAATGTTTCAGCGCTGCTTCAAAGTCCTTATTCTTATACGCAGAGTTCCCCAGTTCCTTTTCCTTCAAGGCCTGTTTAAAAAAAACCAAAAAAGGGAAATAAGAGGATTAAAAATAACTTAATCTGACTAAAGAGGACTCACTGAAAGTGGAAAGCAGGATGAACTGACCTTTCTCTTGTTTTCTGGAAGGTCTTCCTCTTTGGGAGGAGGTGGCTGAGTCTCTTTGGGTTTGGGGGGAGGAGGGGGAGTGGGCTCCTCTTCTTCTTCCATCTCGGAGAGGTTCAGTCCCAGCAGCACAGACAGTGTGGTCATCACTCTGGGGTCCTGCAGCTTCCTGTGAAAACAGTCAGACAAACAAATGCATTTCTAGCGCCACAGTCCTCAGGGCCACAGCACGCTTTCCAAATTAACTTCACATTTTTGATTCTGATTTATTTAAATGTTTTGGTTTTGGCCCTTTTTCACTATTATGCATCTCTTTCTTTGTCCATCCTGCCAAAAGACATAATGTCTTTGTCTAAAATCAGGGCATGTTGTCAACATTTTTGAAAGTATACATACGTGCCAAGCTCTGAGGGTTTGTTCCTGAGCTGCTCCAGCAGCTCTCTGTAGCTGGGATCTGACAACAGCTCTCGGGTCCGAGAGTCATTCTCCAGCTTCTGATACAAGTTGGGCATGGCGAATGGGTTCATCATTGATTTCTCTGGTGAAGCCAAAAAAAATCATTTTTGTGAGCGTCATTTCTGTGGTCACAAACAAACATCCATCATGCACTGCTCTAGGATTAAATTCACCAGCTCTTTCTCTCCTCTCTAACCTGAACTACTTGCGCACTGTCAAGATGAATCACAACACTCAAAACCCAAGTGGGCTGCCTACTCTCCTTTAGAAAACTTGAGCACTCACAATGTGAGTTTACTTTAGTGATCCTGTCAGCATCCATGTCTAAATCCTCTCCACTCGTGTGGGAGGGAAAAGTGACTCACACTATATTCACATTGTAATTCAACGTTTTCTGTAGAATAAAAGACATCATGTCCACAGTACGAACCTGCGAGTCGGGCCTCGATGTTCTGTAAGCCCTCCTTTAGCTGCTGATTGCTGGGCTCTTGCCGGAGTCCCTCGTGGTACGTTGTTTTAGCGTCCTCCAATCGGCCAAGAAACTCCAAAGCTGCAGCTTTGCGGGAGTAACCCTGATTGATCAAAATTGAAAGAGTGTAAATGACCCTCTCAATTTGAATCCCTATACATCTGGTCAACAGAACAACAGCAGAACAAATGATATCTCACCTTGCCCCAGTCAGGCTTGATCTTGATGGTCTGACATGCATCCTGGAGGGCGTTCTCGTAGTTGCCTTTCTTGGCGTAGGCAGCAGAGCGGTTGCTGAACAGGACATGGTTTGAAGGGTCAAGGGCCAAAGCTTCGGTGTAGCAGCGTACAGCCTCGTCGATGTTCCCCGCGCTCAGCGCCTTGTTACCCTGGTCTTTCAATGCTGAAACCTGCGAGCCAGGAAGATACAATCAAATTAAGCATTAAGAGAAACATTCCCAATACTGCAGCTCTCCTGCTCCAACTTCAATCTCACACAATCCCTAATATAGAGCTGAGTCCTGAAAAGACATCTTACACAGCTGCCCCTGACAGAACTACTTAGGCTCAACCACTCAGCTGTTCATGTCAGACAGGTGCAGCAGTGGTGCAGACAGAGATGGGTTTATTTTGTTCAGGCACATTCACAGTCTTCCAGGGGAAATCTATTCTATAGGCCTGGTGGTTAGCTTATAGCCTCACAGGAAGATGGTTCAGGCTTGCAAAGGGAAAGCATAATGACGATGCTACCAGGGCTGTAGAGAATGATTGTTTTCAAACACCACTTGTCCCTTGTTGTGGTTTGAGAAGTTATTAGGCTGCATATTTACACTATGAGCCAGAATCAAGTTAACACTGAGCAGAGAGAAGGTCCACTCTGATTTAAACGGAGGCTCTCTATCCCTTCTGGCTTCATTTGAATGTTAATGTGATGGTGTGGCTTTCACTCCACAGACCTTCATGTCTAAAAGGCAGAAAAGAGCAATTCCCTACAACACTGTAGACTGGGATGTGTTTGAATAAAACCTTTTTACTTGTACTAGTCAAAGTTGTGAAAGTAAAAAGAAAAAGTTAGTGTTTCTCATCCAAGTCTCAGCTGCAACTCTGACAGATTCAAAATCAGTGACATCAGCCTTGTGAGCAGCTTCCCACTTAGACAACCAGGGCTGTACTTAATAACATTATGGAAAACACACAAAAGCAATATGCAATAGTTCCAAGAATAACAAGACTGACAAGTATTAATCCTAGTGGGGTGTGGTTGTGATTGATGAGGACATGCTCTTTTGCATCAGGAAATGCAAGCACACATTATCACAAACCCACAGACACACTGTCAAGAGTTAAAACTGAGCCTGTCTTGACATTGAAGCGTCTGTGAGGGAGACACTGCAGGTGTGTTACACAAAAGTCTTTAAATTCTTCATGTGACCAGAAACTGAACATGTTAAAATAACCAAAGCGATGCACTGAGGCAGTGGAAAGTATTAAAGAAGTGGCAACGTGTATTCTCTCTTTGAGTGACTGAATAAAAAAGATGTAAACATGTAGAGCTCATCACATCACAACTTAGCTTGGTGGGTTTAGTCGCGCTACCAGGTGAGTTAGGTCGACTGTCCGGAGTCAAGAGTAGATATGAACATAATATTTTGTTTAAAAAAAAAAAAAAAGTATTTAATCAAAGCTATCAAATCATTTGAAATATGTGAAGCTGCAGCTCGTTGCAGTGGACGCGGCGGTTGACGACACAAACTGCGGCTGTAGCCATGACAGCGGCACCGTGTGCATCTAGAATGATCCTCCGGTGCGAGTGCGGCGCTGAGGCCGATCCTAAAATACTCCTGCAGCATGTGCTACACGCCGACTGTCGCAGTTCCAGCTTGTCGAGCTCCTGACACAATATTATAGTACATACAAATCGATTTGCGGCTTTACTACAGGTTTTTTTTATATGTATTGTGTCCGTCACCTGATTAATGATCGCGTTCACACTGTGAGCTAACGTTAACTTAGCTGCTGAACGGGCGATATGCTAATTTAGGAGTTTCTTAAAGGGCATCTTACCGGGGAATTTTCTAGGGGTTTACAAACTGCTCGGATAGTTTGATCCGCTAACAAGAGCTGCAGTGATGGCAAACCTCACCGTGATATTTTCAGCGACAAAGCAACTGTGACATAATTAACGCCAAGTCATGAAATGTTACGTTAGCTTAACAGTTAGGTTAGCTAACCTTGTGGTGGTGAGCCATCAGCCTCAACCCTGCACAAATGAACCAGTTAACCTAGCTAAGTCTGCATTTTTTTCTTTTGAGTATCATTTAGCTAAACTTCACATTCGCTTTGTTAGAATATCTTGTGTTGGGTCACATCATCAAGCCCAGTCGGACAACAACAGCCCGAACAGCTCCAACACATTACTACCGGACTGATGCTAAACTGACAAGCTAGCTAACGTTAGCTTTTAGCAAACAGTGAGTGAGGTCCCAGGGTAAAGACTTAGCTTAACTACGCCAACCTCCAAATTATTATCATGAAGAGGCTTCAAATTAAAGTAACTCAGAGACACACAGCGATATTCCTCACATGCGTGGCTGTCGGGATAATTTGTATGAAGATAGTTGCAGGATACTCACTTTCTCCATGGTGCAAGCATGAGGTTCCTTCCAGAAACTACTGCGGACTAGCGCCTCCCACTGAACAACATGCAGGTTGCCAGTTTGTGCTGTAGAAATCCCGCATTCAGCGTGCAGATTAACGTGCTTGCCAGTGAGGGTGTTTTTCTGGTGGGGGGACAATTTATAGCCCGGCGGACTGAAACTTCCAGAAGAGGACAGACAAACCCAGGAAGTGTTACCAGATGAGTCACGCTGCCCCAAAGTGGCTGACTGATGATGCTTTAGAGACAGGAAGTGTAATTATTATCACATTTAGGTCAGTCATTAAGTCTTTCATGATCAACCTGAGAGTGATAATTATCTAAACTAATTATTACTGATTAAGACACAACCACCAATTATCTCTTAAAGGGGCACTATGTTTGTTTTGGAGAAGAAATTCAAACTCAGAATTTTTTTAATTTACAATATTAATGAGGTAATTATACAAACTCAGACGTATTTTTGACTAAACAAGCTGTTCTCAGAGGAAAATAAGGTCCCCAGAGAGCAGTTTGAAGCTAGAAAGCTGGCAGGGTCCGCCATAGATAGATAGATAGATAGATAGATAGATAGATAGATAGATAGATAGATAGATAGATAGATAGATAGATAGATTTTATTATTCCCCAAGAGGAAATTAGGTCATCATAGCAGCGGGTACATTCAAGTACAAATAAAATCTAAACACAAGGGCAAATATAGTAACAATTAAGTATTATATACAATATACAAAAAACAATAAAAAAAAACTATATACAATAAAATGCTTAATACAAAGGTGAATAAGCAAAGAGACAAATTAAAACAGACTGGTCACTGTGCACTATACCTGTCTTTTCTTTCTTTTTTTAGTTTAATGTTTGGTTTTTAATAATCTGTGTTGTTGTTATTTTATGCTTTTATTCTATGTAAGGTGACCTTGGGTGCCTTGAAAGGCGGCATCAAATAAAATGTATAATTATTAGAATAATCAATTTATGTCACATTTTATAAAATAATTTACGTCTTCATTTATTTCAAATGTCACTTTTGTTGCATTTAATGGAATATTCATTTAGTCATTTCTGGAGCCATTTATTTATCAATTTCTGTCTTATTTGGATAAATTATATAAATATATTGATTTTGGGTACCACTGCATATGTGAAAAAGTAGTATGAAGCATTTTCTGTCTCCAGCTGCATGTAATCTGAGAAAGCATTGTGGGTTATGTAGGAGCCAGGTGTTGAAAAGTAAGAACAGATGTAATAAACGAGGTGATATCTCTAATTCTGCTGTTTTTAAATGGCCCATGATAAGTCCTACAGTGTTATAGGGGTGCAAAGCAGACCAGTGGACTGCTTTTCATAACCCAGGGCCTACATTACCCACAATGCAACTGAGCCACTGAGTAACATCACTGGAGGAAATCTTTCAGATTGCATGCAGCTTCCTCTGAAGCCACAAAAGGCTTTATACTACTTTTTTCACATATGCAGTTGTACTCTCAAAGACCTGTAAACACGTCAGTGTGTAAATTGGTGGAGTTACCCTTTAAGTGGTGCAACAACAATCCTGACTCAGTAACTGAATACTTGGTTTTGGACTCCGGAGCCGAGAAGAAAGATATTCAGAGGGTACTGTGGGTCAGTTGGAACAGCAGGTTTTGTCTCTCAGCTTGAATAAAGTCAACAACACAAACTGTTTGCTGATCCATCCAGTTGTTCATCAGAGGCGGAGGCCGTAGTGGAAGACATCCTGAATGGACCATTCATGCTGCTGTTGCCATGGATGCAAAGACTGAGGAAACACGAGACAGAGAGGCCATGTGTGTGTCAGGATCAGAGAGACTCTTAGCGGGGATGTGACACCGACTCGCTGAGGCTGAGAGCATCTCCAGGCTGTGTGCCAAACGAAGGGCAGAGCTGCGAGGTGTGTAGCCTTTGCCCTCGTCTTTCTTTATAGACTCTCCAGCAAGATGTCCCCATCGCTCTTCCTTTTAGTCCGTCCCATCCCACGAGGAGTCAAGTCGGCTCCACATGTAGAGCAGAACAACTCAAACCAGGGCTGTGTGAGATGAGATGAAGCTCACAACGTGTTCCCGTCTCCTCTACAGATTTTAGTACACTTAAGTTCTTTGATCAGGATTTAGTTGCAGAAGGGAATTCTTGTGGCTTCTTGAGGATGAGCGAGAGGACTGACGTGCGTATCCGGAACTGAAATCAAAAAGTCTAAAAGCCCTTATGGGCGTTGGCCTGCTGTTTATCTCTATCCCGTTCTCCCTTCTCCATTTTAAGAGGGCAGAGGTTAGCACAATGTCGCCACACTAATATACACAAACACACTCTTTCACTTCCCATTCTGTCTTTTTTGTCCGTGCCTGAATTAAACTCTTAATTAGTGCTACTCTATAAACGCTCCTTTATAACCTCATCCATTGCATTGAGATGGCAATTACAACTTTTACAAGCCTGGTTGTCTTGTTTTTGCAGTCTTGGGTTCATTAATATCCCTCTTTCACAGTCATATTATGGTCTTGACAATATTTTTCTATGTGAAAAGTGCAACTTAGTTTCAATCCTTGGACAAATCACTAGGTGTCGCCATATTTCACCTTTATTTTCACATTAACAATTGCATTTCTGTATTTCAGAATGCTATATGATGTAACTTTATAATTGCCAGTTCAGGTAAAATAACCAGTTTGCTCTGTGTGGTGAGTTGTATGAGAGTAATATGAGACATGCAGCAACATCAGTGACAAAAAAATGCTTTACTAACAAGCGGTGAGTCACAGATAAATAGCCTACTGTTGTCTTTTTTTGACCCAAAGTATTTGAAGGTTGGACCTCCGAGCTTTGCGGGGGGTCCTTGAAGGCAACATCCGTCACCAATAAGATTTGGCGCGCGCGTCGCTTTCCGAGGTTCTGAACGGGAGAGGACGTTTGGTCGTCGAGTCAGGTTTTAACTGTTGTTAATTTTCACCAACAAAAAGTGAGTTTGTGATGATTTAATGTGCAGTTTAAATCGAAAACTGTTTCAGCTAGTAAAAGAAAAAACAGCTAACAGTGGTGACTATATTTCACAGCCAGTGTTACGTACCAAGCTGATGAGATGTCTGAATATTTAATGCTAGTTTTAAGCTAACTTATCGAACTAATTTACAGTTGACTTGTTGCTAAGCTAACAATCAACAAACCAGTATTGAGTGGTTTAACTTGTCAAGACTTTCCAGCTGAGTTAACCTACTTCTTTTCACTTGTTTTGGAAACAAGCGGGCAACTAACACATAGTTGAACATTAGTTATTTGGTCTTTTTTTTTCATTCAGTGCATTTCTTCATGTGGCTCACAGGACTTGCTAGTTGGATGAGCTGCTTTTTCTAAACAACCACAATGAGGAGACAGGAAAACCAGCCACCCAGACCAACAGCAGGTCCGTACAGAAGATTAATTTCATAATCTGCACAATACTATTTTACAATGGGGCTGTGCCTGTCCTACAATGTATTTTTATATATAGTTCAAAGACTGTAAAGTTTGATTTGTTGTGAATATTTCAAATGTGAAGAGTCTCCAGTTACTAAATGTATCCAGCCTTTATAAAGAGAAAAGAGTAAATATTAATAACTCTTTAATAATGATATATATATAAATATGATGATAATTCAATTTAGATTATAATTATTGATATGCAATGAAATAAATGTAGTCAAACCAAAACAAATAACTTTTTTAAACAGCTTATTTATTTCATACATTTCTTCTTCAACTTGAAATGTCAACTCTGACAATGTTGAACATTTTTAATATGTATAACTGTATTTGATATTTAAACTGAAAACAAAAAAAAATGAACACAGACAGGTCCTTTGAGTCATCATGTCTCAGGTCAAGTCAAATCACAAGTCTTTACCTTCCAGGTTTTGGTCAAGTCTGACTCAAGTTCACATCTCTGGTATAACATTGTTAAATGAACAGAATCATGAAGGGAGCAGTCTGATAATGATATGTGTCCTCTTCTTGTCTCCATCAGGCTGTCTGCCTGTGCTGCTCTTCAACCAGAAGAAAAGAACCAGAGTTCCTTTGACATCTGCTCCCTGTGAGAATGAATTCTTCTCCCACAGTGAAGTCACGGCGAGCATCAGCTCAGCTGCACCTCACAGCTCACCAGGTGAAGCATGCAGCTGGGCTCTTTGACCTTGTGTTTTCTTTCAGTCACTAGGTGGCAGCACACCCAAAGAGAAAGTGTTGAATGTTTCCATGGTACAGTTTGTCTGTTAACAGTGTCATTGACATTTTTGCAAAGGACAATATTGTAAAAATGTCTCCCCATGAATAAAGATAACCATTTGCTGCTACAAACAGTAAAAGGCTCCTGTAAGATTATCCTCAGAGAATGTATCTTTCCTCAGGTGCCTATGGATGTTTCCAGGCCTCCGGTCCCTCCTCTGGTGCTCCACAGAGCCACCTGTGGAACAGACAGTGCATCCCATCATCTACTCCACCACAGCAGTATAGCAGCAACAGACCTGCTCCTGGACCTGCCCCTGCAATGAGAAACTATGCACCTATACCACATCCATACAAAGCTGAAGGCACAAGGTATGTTTATTTCTGACCCTTAGTATGATAGACCAATGAAATTCAATTATTGTGACAATAAAAGTTGTTTGCGGGGTTTCATTTTAGACAGTACAGCAACCCAGTGAGACAACAAGTGCCCAGCCCCAGTGTTAACTCCAGACAGAGTGAATATCAGTCCAGCCACATCAGTAAGAGTGCACAAAGCAAGCCAACACCCCATACTGCGTTCTCTCAGATGGGTCAGCAGTCAGTTCACAAACCACCCAATCCCACACATCAGTATTCCCAGCAGTCCAGACCTCTGCCTGCTCCCGTCCCTCCACCCAGCAGGCCCTCTGTTCATGCAGCGCAGCCAAAAAACAACTCATGGAAGTTTACTAACAGCTTTGGGCCACAGAAACCCCCATTTGAGGGAAACAAGAGCAGAAATCAACCTCAGACTGTGCGACAAACTCAGGTAGAGAAACATGTATAGAATGTGTAATGATATATAAAGAAATTGATATTGATATGATATTGTTTGTGATAAGCACAGCCTTTGTATTTGTACTCGGCAGGAAACGTTAACAAAGAAGCCAGCTGTTGAGAACTCACTGAGGATCCTGACCGCGGTTATTGATGGCATGAGACACTGGAGCCAGTTCAAAGACAAAGTCCCGTACTTATTTGAGATATTTGGTCAGTTTATTAGGAGCTGCTGTCGTCTCTGATGTGATGTGTACTGTTTAGTGTTTTAAACACCATTAAACTGACAGGCTGTGCTCTTCCTTCAGCTACTCTGGACTCTGCAGTGACAGTGGGTCGCCACGGAGCCAAGAACTTCCTCCTGAGAGACGGGAAGGAGGTTCTGCAGTGTGTCTTCTATGAAAATGTGAGTTTGGGAAAAAGTTTCCTCTTTAGAAGTAAACTGAATGAATGTGACTTAGTTTTGTCAAAGAACAGTGACACATTTTCGAACATTAACTTACCTTGACGCTCCTCAGCTTCAGTGTGTTGGTGTTATCCAAGAATGATGAGTATCATTATTGTCTTCAGTATCCTTTGAATTTAGAGGCTTTCACATCTAATCAAACTACAAAAATCTGGAGAAATTACTGAATACGTTTTGATACTGGCTAAAATGTTGCTCCTCTCCCTTTTCACGAGTCCCTGTTCCCCAACATTAATACATTTTTTTTCATTATAACTTCTAGAATAATTGCCTCTGCTCCTGATATAACCTTGGCAACATGGCTGTAATGTTTTTGAGTTGTCCATCTGTCAGTCCCATTTTCTTGAACACAGTATCTCAGGAACATCTGAGAAAATGTCATTACATCTGGCAAAAACATCCATTTGGACTCAATGATAAACTGGTTGGATCTTGTTGGTCACTATGACCCACAAAACACATTTTTAGCCATAAATGAAGACTGACAAACTGTGGCACTATATTTAAAGTATTGGCAAAACATAAAATGGCACTGAAATCTGACTTGATTTGACCTTTGCCTCTTGTCCAACAGGAGATGGAGCTGCCCCGACTCATCCGTGGTCAAGTTCATCGATGTGTTGGGAACTATGACCGCAGTACGGACGTCCTGGTGTGTGTGTCCGTCAGACCGGGCCTCCCGTCAGAGCTGAGGAACGCTCAGGAGGCTGTGAAAGCCTGCGACGCAGAGATGAGGGTGCTGGCCAAATCACTCAGTGAAGTCTGAGCGTGAGCAGGTATCTCCAGCAGCACGCGACTAACGCCAAGACGGTATACCAGTGTTTGATGAGGGTATATGAGAGCCAAGCCTGGTGCTATATAGTAATATATAATTTTATAATTTGTGTTTTGGAAAGTATATTTAAGACATTGTTAAAGTTTTGGACCTGAAAGGCACTGTTGACATTAGTTTTTTGTATTGAAACAGATTGTACAGCTGAATTCACTTCCATGTTCTGGCGTCGATGTTCTTGTGTTAATCTGTGAAAGAAATCTATAAAAAGTAGTTTCATTTAACGGAAAGTGAGGCCTCTCTTTTCGTTAAGGTCTGAAACATTTTTTTATTACAAAGAAAAATTCACAGAACAGCAAACATTGTTTAGAGGTTAATTCAGGTAAAGCAAAACACGATGAGGTAATATCTCAAAATATATCTTTGAAAAACGGGGCAGTTAAGAATAACGTGATATCAAGTACAGTTAGTTTATTTACAGTCGAACATCACAATGGAAAAAAAACAATAATTCTACTCTACCAAAAACAGTTTCACCAGTGCTGAGACTTTTACACACAATGGTTCAACAAATCGGGGAATAAGTCCAGTGCAGTCACGCTAGTCATTCCCACAGTCAAGCACAGTATGAGGTCCAATACAATACCAACATTTCTCTCCTGACTTTCTTTCAAATATGGCAACATAATCACAGTAATTTTTCTTAATGTCAGGACATGTCATTTGGGAACCCAGATTTGGGGAATATTTAAAGATTAACCCATTAGCAAACTCATTATTTAACACGTATACGCACATAAACACCCACTAGAAAAGGGAGTCTAGCTCGATGAAATTGGCAGTGTACAGGGACAGTTAAGTGGAGAAGTAGACATTTTGTCCTTGGAACATGACAGGAATGGTGCCAGCGTTTAAAAAGGAGAAGTGGGTTGACGGAAAAAACACAGCAACACATTAGCTTATTGGAGGAGCTAATTATTTTAAGCCACGTCTTGCACATAATGTGAATAATGTGTCAGCTCAGCGCAGATAACCAAAGGCAGAAGTTCAATTTGTACAGCTCCCTCCTCTGCCACTCAATTTCTAAATCACATAAGACAAGGATGCCAGGAATTAATCTGTTAGCTGCATGTCACAACCTTTTAATGTCGCAATTCAAGCATACCTCTTCTAGATAATTGGCAAAAATGTCTCAGGGCGTAATTGAACGCGAGTACACTGCTTTTCCTCTTTTTTCCTTCTCTCTGCTATTACCACCGCGGATTAGAAGACGACATCTTTCTTATCCTCCAGAACACTTTCTCAAGTTAATGAGATCATACTGCATCGAGCACAGGAGAGACTCCTAACCTCTGAGAGGAAAAAAAAAATATATAAGAGAAGGAAAAACACGTCACACGACAGGATCCACAGTTTTTCAGCAGAAAAAGATGATAACCTGATAATCGTATTAAACACTTGTCTTGGTTATGTTAAAAGGCACAAGTTGGTCTGATCACATTTAAAATCTAGATCAATTGTTCTACCATTAACAAAGCCCATCTTATCATGCATTTCTGACAAAATCCCTACGTCTCCCTGCCTTTTGCAAATTATTTTTTTTTTCCTGAATTAGAGTGTTTAGTATTGTGTGTTGGAGACAGAAAACAAGAAGCGAGTTACATTACACAAACAATTCTGGGGGAAAAGGTTAACAAAAGGATGCTGCATCCCAACATAAAATCTTCGACAACCACTACGTATTATTAAGATTCACTTCCTTGTTATGAGAAGAGATTTTCCATCTGTCCTCTCGGCAGGTCTGCTGCTGTGTCTACTGTTCTTTTCTCCGTGACAGTTGCTAAACGCACCGTCAGTGAAAGCTCTTCTCGACTCCCACCGGTTCGCTGGCTGGTCGGGCAGAAAAAAGTCTGAAGAGCAAAAAGTGTCAGCGTTCTCTTTTCATTGTTTTATTTTGAAGCCTCAGACATCAGCTCTGGTGAGTCCGGACCGTATGTACAGTCCAAACGCTTCGGCACAAAACATCGTCACAAGATACAACTCCATCCGTCGATCCGTTGATGTCCTCGGCTGTTTTAAGTGCCTCTGTTGCTGAGCTGAGCTTGATTGGACGAGTCGTACTGCCACATAACCTCGTGCTTCCACTCTCTTTATGCAGCCGATTACCAGTCTGTTTTGGAATGTAATACATGTTGACTTGTACATGTTACCCACAAAGGAAAAGGAAGGAAAAAAACACTTAAAAGTTTTAGCGAGTACTTGTTACGTTTGTTTTAATTTTCTTTAATCGTTCGAATGCGTCTTCCGACTGCATCGTCTCCAGCTGACGAGAAGAAAACAGTTGATGTCGAACTGTTAGATTTGAGGGTAAAATGATAACCACAGAGTAATATTTAAAACGTAAAAACATTCCATTTAAATCAACTGAATTTTGAATTAATTACATAACGGATGCAGGAAGACAGTGTTTGTTGTCGAGCGTCAGCTTCAGTTGTCACTGAGTGGGGCTTCCCAAACAGCATCGCCTTTAAAAAACGGGATGCAGGTGTCTCTCCGTGACGTCGAGCCCAGGTCAGAGAGAGTGGTCAGACATTCACGACACTATAACAGCGTGGGTAAAGGGGTGGGGGACAGCTGCTCCTTTGGCGCATATTTGGCAAAAAAGGGCAAGAAGACGGTGAGCATGACTCCGACGATAGCCAGCATGTAGCCCCAGCCGATCTGGCACTCGCCGGCGTAGTAGATGTCAGAGTCCCCGCAGAAGGACCTGACCAGGGAAGAGTTGAGGCCGAAGGGGTAGACCAGCAGTCCGGCAGCCATGATGAACACTGCAGAGGAGAGAGGACAGAGTGGGTTAGACAGCGAACAGCCCATACATGCATGACGTGTTACCACCATGTTGGTGTTGTCCCTGGATCGTCGTGATTAAAGGAGACCTATGATGAGCTTGTGAATATTCTCATTCATCCAGGTCATAGTTATCTCAAGGAAATTGAATCGAATGCAACTGGATTTGGCAACTTGACTAGTCTCAGCCTAGTCAAGGGAGCAGGAACTGATGAAGCCTCTCGGATGAGAGGTGAAACGTCTTCAAGACAAAAACCAAATCCAGTTGCATTCGATTCAATTTCCTTGAGAGACCTATGATGCTTTTTTGTGTTTATCCTCTCCGTCAGAGTTTTGTATCGGTTCTTGTGAATGTAAAAGATCCGGAAAGTAGAGGGTGACAAATTCTCGGGATTCCCGCGGTACGGGAGTAATTTTACTGCTGGTCGCGGGATTCAAGACGGGCAGGACGCGGACCTACTCGGGATCAGGCAAGAGCGGGAGCGGGAAACAGACCTCTGAAAAATAAGCCCCGCCAACGATTGTTGATTGGCTGCTGCTTTGTTGATTGGCTGCTGCTAGTCGCAGAGTAGCCAATCAGAGCAAGACAAAGCACGCGCCCTTCCTGCATATTAAGCAGCCACGCACGCACGTCACACGTCAGTCGAGGAAATTATAATAGGTTTTAGGGCTAGGGGCGGGACGGGAGTCGGGATTCAGTTCTTCATTCATTCATTCAGTTCGGATTCATTCTTGATGAAGCCTCTCGGATGAGAGGTGAAACGTCTTCAAGACAAAAACCAAATCCAGTTGCTTTCGATTCAATTTCCTTGAGATAACTATGACCTGGATGAATGAGAATATTCACAAGCTTGATTCAGTCCTGAGATTTGTGACGGGACGGGACAAGACAAGAAAGTTGTAAAAGTTTCATCACGTGAGCGGGAGTGGGACAACTGGGAAGGCCAGAGCCCGCAAAGTAATCAGTGAAAATCCACTCCCGTGTCACCCTCGACTGGAAAGATAAAAAGGTGAACAGAAGCTCCTCTCTCCCACAGAAAACACTGCTCCTGAAACGCCTCGTCAGTAGCCTCGCCTTTAACTCCATGACTTTGTGTGTCACGCATTTGCACGATTTATCACTAGCGGTTAGTTTGGACGTAACATTTGATTGAGCAGAGCTGCAGGTTCAGGCTTGTGTGAGCTGGATTTACATATCGTACTGGTGTGTGGCGGCTGGAGGCCACTTGGTGGCAGTAGAGGTCTGGCAGAGGACAGTCTGAGAGTCAAGTGAGTAATTGAAATACTTCATCAGTGCTGAAGTAGCTCCATTTGCACAAAGACTTATGATGTGTTCGCCTTGTGTTATATATATAAAAATAAATCATGACCTTGATGGTTTTATCAGTCAAACGGAGGCAGAACAGAGCTTTTCACGTATAGAACAACAGACGCTCTGTTTACGTGACAAAACCTTATACCGCAAAAATGATCCACGTCTCCTTAAACCCATTCGCACTGCTCATTTTAAAACTCCTGGGCGTCATAAAGAGAAGCCTCCCTCCCTTCCTCTTGTGCTGCGATCAGCTTTCTCAGACGCCGTCCTCAGCGCCCGTGCAGCCCGAGAGCGGCTTGCTTTTTACAAATTGAGTCAAGTCTCCCAGCCTCTGCTGCCAAGCAGTTATCGACTGCGCTACAGGCTATCATTGCTGCTCTTAGTCATTCTGAGTGCCGGCTGGATTTCCATTACAATGCCAGGTGTCATAGTTGTTTTAGCTTCGGAGAGCTGGGGTTACTGGAAGAGCCTGGGACTTGTGATGGCGAGTAGCCCTCTGGAAAATACAACAAACATATCTTTTATTGCGCCGTATTGATTTCAGGCGATGTCTGTTTTCCTACTTCCAAGGGCAGCGGCTTCATGGTCGGGGGGAAACAGTGCTACGACGCAGCAGCTGTACGAGTATCGAATCGATGGTTTGTGTGGGCAGCGAAGGGTTGTAAACAGGGACGAGGAGGTTGCACTGATGTTCTAGTTGCTCACTTGGGACTTTGGGAGTGACTGTTAGGAGGAGAGAAGCTGAGTGATGGTCTGAACGGGTGAAGGAGAGGCATCTCTTGAGCATAGTTTGTTTAGCCTGCCGTGAGTATCTCTCCACGGAGCTCACTGAGCGTCTGCCTCCCAATCCTTTACCTCGCCCTCCCAGCTCTCAGAGTGGCCCCACGTTTTATCTGCAAGGTTCCAGCACCTCAAAGCTCACTGCCTAATGACACTTTAATGACCTTCTTTATCAAACCATCGCTGGCTTTTGTGATAGACACACAAAGACGCAGGCATGCACTCACAAACCAAGGCCGCTTTCCCTCTCCGATTCTGAAATGAAAGCATCTGAAGCAGACTTGGACACAAAACTAGAGAGAATAAATTATGAACAACAACACAGCGTAACCTCCAAATAATCAATACAGGAAAGAAATCCAGGCAACAGTCTCTAACGAGTGTCAGGTACGCAGGGCGAGGGCTGGATTTTATCAATCAGAGCAGGACGGTATGCAGGCCGGGTGTCTGGATCAGATAAGCTGACTGGATCTCGGCGAGCCTTTAATGAGAGGAGAACCGCTGAAAAACTGTAAAATCAGCCTCGTATCAGAGGCTTACTCCGAACGCATCGATCTTTATCCTTCTAATCTGAGAGGGATGAAACAAAACCCAAGTGCATTTACACACCTTAATGGGGAACTCTAATGATTTTACACATCAAAGTGTGTCTGCAGGTGAAAAAAAGGCTTTTGTGGCTGAGCAGCATGAAGTCTGATGAATGTCCTCCAGTGGTGTTGTCAAAAATATCCAAATATCAACATTTCTACACATATTGATTCTTGATATTTGGAACTAATTCAATACTCATTCATCACAGAATCAATGCACCAGTCCTCATTTCTGCTCGAGGCTACTTTAGCTAGCAGTAGCATCTCCAACCAAACTATTCGCTGTCACTTTGCATTGTGGGAAAGATCAGCAACAGTTTCTGACATAAAAAAGACACCATCTCTCGTTCTGACGCGTTACTGATGTTGATGTTTACGTCCTGTCAAGCCTGTGAATATTCTCATTCATCCAGGTCATAGTTATCTCAAGGACATTGAATCGAACGCAACTGGATTTGGTTTTTGTCTTGAAGACGTTTCGCCTCGAAACGTCTTCAAGACAAAAACCAAATCCAGTTGCGTTCGATTCAACTTCCTTGAGATTTACGTCCTGTCGTTTCTGAGCTTCTCAGTGTTGTCAGAGTGCGATGATGAACACGTGGAGCGCTCTCTGAACGACCTAATGCCTGATATATATAATTCATTACTGCACAGGACACATAACACAGAACACGAGGTCTCTGTGTGTCTATGCTTTGTGACAACCCTCATTTAAGAATTGTGGTTTCCACAGCGGGGCGGGCGAGCTTAATTTCAACACGGCCCGGCGGTCTAATCCCATGAAGAGCGGACAGCGTGATGAAAGAGGCTGACGTGACACCGAGACGTCACGCTGGGAAGGCCAGAGCCCGCAAAGTGTTCATTACTGCAGCCGGGAGAGCGGCGTTCATGCGGACGCCCACTTAACATGTCAGACTAAATGCCCCCGTGTTGTTGACATCATCGGCTGAGATAATGACGGGGTGCAGGAGTCAGTCAGCAGGTGATGATTTCAGAGAGCTGAAGGCTGAATAACCACCGCGATACATTGGTTTGTTACTACAAATGAGAAGATAAGACTTAAATTTCTCTTTTGAATGCAGTTAGGAACTATAAGAAAGTTATTAGGTGGCGAGGGCGTCAGAGGATTGACTTTGTTCTCATCACAGATTCCTTCTTTCTGGTGAGATTTATCTCACATTATAAGATAAACCATCACACCACAAGGTAGACTTGTAGTTCTCGAGACCGGTCTCGGTCTCAGGACCACTTTTCCGTGGTCTTGGTCTTGTCACGGCCTCGACAGTCTTTGGTCTTGGTCTTGATACTCTCTGGTCTTGGTAGTGTCTTGGTCTCGGTTTAGGCGGTCTTGACTACAAGTCTACTCAAGACATAAATGCATTCATGATGTAGTAGCCTTTTGTTCTACAGTTTGAATGTATATGTTTATGTATCTGTTCTTTGTGATGTCTGTGTTATATTGTTCTTGTCCCACTGAACTACAGCTACAACTACAGCTTGATAAAGTGTGTTATAATTGAGATGCCATTGCACACATCAAGGTGACCAGTTCTTCCTCTTGTTAATGTACAATTTGAAGTACAATTTTGTACTATTTGTACTATAAACTATTTGTATTTTGCATTTAATTTAATGCATTTTTTGGTGCACCTGCGTGCGGGTTCTACAACTCATGCAAAATGGCAAAAAAATAGTCTTTTTTGGTCTCGGTATTGGTCTGTAGCTGAACAAGTCTTGGTCTTGGTCTTGGTCTTGGTCTTGATACTCTCTGGTCTTGGTAGTGTCTTGGTCTCGGTTTAGGCGGTATTGACTACAAGTCTACCACAAGGATGTCTTTTGTTTTGACTCAGACATCGTGTAATTGATTTGAGGGATATCAGATATCTGATCTCAGCCTCATCTGATCTAATCTAAACCAAGTTCACTCATTCTTTTTCCTAGCGGCTCTTTGTGCAACAATAGAGAGGAGCTGTCATTCTGGTAATATGTTACTTTGAGATGTGGCGCTTTGCTTTATAAAAAAGATTTAACCACACCCCAGTAATTATCATTCAGTCCCACAGGCTGCCTGTCCACACTTTAGCCACCAGGCAGTAAAACCCCACCATTGTTTCCATCACTTATCTCCTAACAGAGTGAAGAAGCAGACAGTTTACTCACCTGCAAACCCTAATTAATGGTCTGCATTTGTAAAGAACTCGAGTCTAACTTGGCCGGACCTTTTTTTCCACAGGGAGGAATAAAAGTAGAGAGTCTGTCAGCCCCGATCAGACGAGTGTCGCTGAGTAGACGAGGCGATCATAATGGCTCAGAGATGATGAGACGGTGAATAATGGAGAGACCTCTTGCGTTGGCGGGGCACTAATGTGTCCCAGTTTCACTGCAAACTTTACACAAAGTGCCAAAGAAGAGGGTCACGATCTTTCAGCGCGTGTGCTCATTCACGGGGACGACGGCCGAACAAACTCCGGCCACTCGGAGCGTTTCGAGTTTCCTCAATTACCTTTTTTTCATTTAACACACTTACAGTCCCTTAATCTTTAGAAGACGTCCCTGGATTACTCGCTCTGTTTCTCACTAATGGCGACTTGTTTGAATGCACACTTCAGCAGCTCCTGAAGTGAGGGAGTGCAATTATTGATTTGGAAATGCCAAACAGCCAGAAGCGTCCGAGAGCACTAGATTTCATTGTTCATCAACTTCGTCTTGTTTTTTTTTTTCACAGATAGCTGCAAGGCTGTGCAGGCCTTTGTGTACGTTAATGAATAGCCAACACCTTTATGTGCTTTCTTCTCTCCTTTTTGTGCACAGTTTTTTTTGTCCGTGTGCATCTGCGGCAAAGAAAGGTAGAGGAGGGATGCAAATTTAAATAAAACAGAGCATTGTGCCACCTCACAAAGACTCGGCGCCGCTTTTAACAACTAAATGAACTGAATTAACCTTGAATCTCTTTCTCGGCGGTGTAGCGGGAAATGGAAAGCTGCTCCCGGAGACGGTGAGACGGGTTTCACAGCAGCGACGGTAGATAGAACGAGATTGAACGGGTCTGCGGGGCAGGAAGGTGTGTGATAACCTGGCATCCAAGCGTGACACCGAATCAATTCCATCGCGGAGCTCTTACACCGAAATCACTGGCTTAGACCCAGAAACACACAGAACGCGGGATCACTCGTCTCATATTTCGGCGCGAGTTCCCCGAGTTTAGTCGTAGGAATCTGATAAGGCTCAACTCTTGTCAGAAATGTCAGAAATCCAATATACTGTGGTCCCAGACATTCATTCACCTTGTATATATTTTAGAATTCTTCAATTTTATTCTTCCCAAGATATTAATAATAAGAAAAAATCGATTCTGTGAGCTTCAAGGCCCTTTTTCATTACGACGCCGAGACCTCTGCTTCGGATCAAACTCTGTTTCCACCCCGTGCTGACTGTCGTAACACTATTAGCGACAGAGCGGGTCGAATTAAACCCAACAGGAGACGGGAGACAGCGCTCTTTAATTCTCGCTTCTGTCGTGGTGTCATTTGTCTGTTTTTCTCCCTTTTGGCAAACAGTTACATAAAGTATATTAAGTGATTATTGTCACCTCCGCCCACACGGAGAGACGCACGTCGAGAGCAGGCAGCGAAACCCAGAGTGATTCACCGTCTGAACAATTCACAGGACGGTTTACGGTTGAATATGCGGCCTTTGTGTTGTTCTTCTACAGACGACAGCCTTCAGATGAGAAGTCAGCAGGAGAGAGGGCACTGACACTGAAGAGAATAAGGCCACGTTTATACATAGCAGGGTATTTAGAGAAACGAATATTTCCCCCCCTCCGTTTTCAAAAAAGTTGTCATTTCCATCAACCTGCATAAATACGCCGTCGAGCGCCATTATAACTCTGCCAAACCTCTGGGCGGCAGTGTAGGGAGAAGGATAAAGCCATGCAAGCCAATCAGAATCCTCAGAATCAACAACAACGAATAACACGAGCGACTTCCTGTTCCTTTCAAAACAACGCTCACATGACGTTAAGCATTTTCTGGCGCATAGCCTAATGAGCGTGAGAACCTGAAACCCCGTTTCTCCCAGCTGACACGACAACACATAACCGGAGTTTTTAGAAATAATCGTTTTCTGTGATAAAAACGGGGTTTTCGTGTAAATGAGAGGCCAAACCGCCTGGAAATATCTGCGTTTTCCCTTCGTGTAAACGGGGCTTTAGACAGGACGTGTTGTACGAAACATATTCAGGCCCTACAGCCGGCGAGAGGGAGGCTTGAATATATTAGAATAGAGTAATGCCCCGCTTATCTCCTCTGACCTACAAGCCGGGCAAGACAGTCAGGTGGAGACCACCGGCTCCACGGGGACGAGAGCAGTCACATGTGTAAATACAAAGACATTAAAAAGCACCGCAGCGGGGTTTCCTCCCACTCTGCCTCCTCTCATTCCTGCGAGAGAACTTCTTATCTGTCCGCTGCCCAAACGGGGACATTATCTGCCGCTACTATTCACTTCAAAGACACATGAAAGAGCGCACACATTAGACTGCGGCCCGACATTACCGCAAACCCGTTTGATGTCACATTACCTCTCGCAGCAGCACGAGGAGCCGCTGAGAGGAAAGAAAACATTTCCCTCTCTGCCGAGGAGACGCCTGCTGTCTTTCCAGGTAAAAGTTGGAGAGAGTGGAAAAGCAAAAACAACAACAAAATGCGGCTAATAAATCTTGATTTGTCGACACCGGCGCTCGTTTGTTTGTGTTGCCGGCCGCGTTTGTCATTGATGAAACGCGGCGACGGGAAACATATGCTGCGAAAAGCTTGCAGAATGTGGCTTAATTACAGATGCAGGCCCGAAGCTATACATCAGAACGACTGTTCTTCTGCGGTGTCGTACGCGGCGACGTTCTTTATCAACCTGTCTCGCCTCCGTATGGAAACAGTGGCGCATGCAGATGTGGCGGCTGGTTGGTCCTCAGAAACTCTTATTTCTGGGGGGGCTTTATTGCTGAAACAGGTGCCTATAATATCTCAAGGAAATTGAATCGAACGCAACTGGATTTGGTTTTTGTCTTGAAGACGTTTCACCAGGTGAAAGATAACTATGACCTGGATGAATGAGAATATTCACAGACTAGGTACCTATAATACATTTTGGATTAAGAGCAGTGGACTTCATCATCTGACCGTCTGACCTGACCAGCCAGACTGGGCAGAGATTCAGGATGGGAGCTGCGCTAATCCAACTTGGACTTAAGGGCAGGAAAATTAAACGGACGAACAGGATTCCAACAGGAAATCAGTGCTGTGCAACACATCTTCACAGAGACCTGCCTCCACCGTAACATCCTTGATAAGCTGTTGCACTCGACGGGCGGATCATGTGCTCAGGACCACAGCGGGACAAACTTTAAAAATCTGTTTCCACAGGTGTCCTCCGCGGACGGAACAGGTGAGCCGATCTCTGTCTGGTCTCGTGTAGATATTATTAACCCAGATGTCATCAGGCGAGCTGATGGAAACGAGGTGCTGATTGACGGCAGCAGCCCGAGGCGGTAAACACAGAGTGTGTGTGTGTGTGTGTGTGTGTGTGACCCACATACACTTATTGTATAACACAACTGTGCATAACACAAATATACGTGACTGTCTTTATAAAGAGTGACTTCTACCACAATTGGGACCGAGTGCCTGGCTCAAGGGCAGTCTGACAAATACATTCGAAAGATTGCTGGAAGCCTGACTGTGTGTGTGTGTGTGTGTGTGTGTGTAATAATGAAAGCATAACAATGGGCAGTGCGTAACAGTGGTGAGTCTCTAGGAAATTGCCTTTTCACTGGCCGCGTACGAGGAGTATTTCCATTTCCTCCTCCATCTACAGGCGAATGGAGATGGAGGCGGATGATTTCTGTCTTCACACACTTTTCCTCGACCCTCCAGCGTGAAGAAGGACATCCACACACACGGATGCGACCGCGCATTAGGCGTAGATGAAGATAAAGGAATAAAGCTGGCGGGGTGTGTGAGCGTCCCTGAGTGGCCACAGACGACAGCAGATGGTCCACCGGCGTCTTCTCGGACGCCTCTATGTGCTGGAGGTGAAGAACCGTAGCGTGGAAGATGAAAGTTTCCGAGTTGTCGGGAGTTGAACTGTGCCAGCAATGAATCTTCAGGTAGTCAGCCGGGACCCGGCGGAGCGCGAGCAGGAAAACAGCAGGGACTCCATCCTAATGTGATGAGCTGTGCTCCAGCCTGCACACAGCCATGTTGATAATTAAGCTCAGTGCGCCTCTGGGAAATTATGCTAATGACGCTCCTCCGACTACCTACATTTCTCGCAGACGCTTGGGTTAAGGTGATCGCACACACAGCAGCGACTAAAACACAACTCTCTCCCAGAAGTTTCTGAAAAAAGATTAAGGAAAGGAGGAAAAAGTGGAGGAGGAGGAGGAAGTTTTTCAAAGATTCAGGGAGGCACTTTGTTCGACCTGTAATTGCTAATTTGATTTTATTTTCTTGAAAAGGGTGCGAAGCGGCACGACAGAGACTCGATGAGAGGGGAGGAAATGAAAAGGTGCCGGGTCCAATTTTAAAGCACATTTTCCAGCCGGACCTCAATTTTTTTACCGAGAACAAAAAAGGAAAAAACATTAGAGCAGGTGAAAGTGAAAGTGGCAGAGTTTCAGGATTCAATTATCAGTCGGTTGCCTTTTTACTAAAATGATTAATAACACAAGTGAGAGGAAAATCAATCTGTCAGGTTCAGCTTGCTTTTCAGTCGGAGTTCAAGTAATGGATTACATTCAGTCGTGTTACTGATACAAAACTGTTTCTTTTTGTACTCGTTGAGTTTGAATTAAGTTTGTTTTACGACGAGTTAACAGAGCAATTGAGCTTTTCTTAGTCCAGTAAACGAGAGAAACTTGAATGCAGACGGTGATCGAGTTGTTTTCATCTGTTAGGTCGACAAAGTAGGTGTAAAATAAATGACATTTCCTCGCTGAAACTACGGACAATCATCAGTATTAAGACGTTACATCAACGCTGTCGTTTCTTCACACTATGCCGATGATGTTGGTAAAATCGTGTGCTGCATCTCACAAACTTCTGCTTGAGTTATATATTCCGGTGCTCTTTTGGTCCTTTGGCTTTTGAGTCACCACAAAGCAGCGAGACAAACCGAGGCTACGTGCTCGGCCTGTCTATAAAGCCGGTCCGAAGCCACGGGGGGAATTACTTTGTCGGGAGTCGGCGTGAAAGGCGACTCGTTAAAGAGAGCGTCAAACCATTTTCAGTGGAAATGGTCCACTGCTGTCAATACGGCGAAAGAAAACCTGTTGACCTTGAGCGCTGCACAAAAAGAGATAAAGGCGAGAGAGAGAGAGAGCAGAAGAAGAGAGAGAGAGAGAAAGCCGATGAGGAAATAAAATACAGGGAGTTGGGAGAGATTAGCAAGGCAATAAAATAGCTTCTGCTATCTTCGGAGTTTGCAGGCCTGCCTGTGGACCGGTCAATCAGAGCTCGGTAATAGCTCTGTTTATCACCGAGTCACTCAGGCTGCTCTAAGCTCGCACAGAGGACGGCATAGGTGGTTAAAGCCTCCGGTCCGGAGAGCATCTGAGCGTGTGAACGCTTTGTTTAGTCTCGCAGGACTCTTAATGATTTTGACTCGTACGAGCTTTTTAATGCGCGGCGGAGATCGTATCAGACGATGAAGTGAAGCTTTAATGACGACGACACGGATAAGAGCTCAGACAACAAGCAGCTACAGAACGTATCTCTGATAAACATATAAAGGTGTTGTTGTAAGGAGGTTAAAGGTGAATTTGATTGATGAGATTGATGAGAAGATTGATGTCCGTCCCTTAAATATGAAGCTTGATGGCTCCATCTTAAATGAAGTTAGCATTGCCCAAGATGTACTATTCCTTTTTAAAGGGGACATGTGTAAGAATCGGTCACCTTTTTAAATTCATTAACTGCTGCCAACTGTAGCTGCCTTTAGCTTGTTAGCTCAGGTAGCTGTGCAGGTAGCGGTACGGGCTGAGAGCTCAGAGCACCCGGGAGGTGCTGAGACGGGCCAAGGCTAGCTGGTTAGCATGCCAGACACTGCAACACAATAACACAAGCGTCAAAACTGCTATTCATCCACATTATATGATGATTTAAGTCTTGGATGTTGGAGGGTTCATGTAGTTCACAAATAATGATGTTTTCTAATTTGCTCGTCTAATATTCAAGGAGGCTCAAGGATGAAAATGTCTGATTATTACTCCATGGAATGCTCAGTTCTTATTATCGAGAGCTGACAGGGAAAAGAACGGAAGTAATGGAGTAATAATCAGTCATTTTCATCCTTGAGCTGCGGAAATCTACTGCACTCGGTAATCGACTCGTCAGGGCTTCCCCACACAGGCAGGCTGCTGGAGGAGAGGGTGAGTTGAGCTGTGTTTTTAATACAAATCCAGCAAAGCTAGCAGATGTTTGATGCTTCGTACTGTGTGCTGGGACTGTACATGTACTGTTGCTGAAGTTTGCTGCTGTTCTCACCATTAATTGTGGCTTTTTGATGGCGGTTTCTAGTTGGAGACATAAGCTGCAGTGTATTGTTATCGTGCGGTCTTTTCTGAGGTTGCTAAAACTAGCTAAGCTAGCGGTCAGCTAACTTGACCTCTCGAGGGGGAGTCTTACTCGGTGTCAAGGTGTGTTAGACCATGGATTAAACTTACACCGGAATATCTCTTTAAGTGAGGATTAACAACAGAAGGCGATTTAAAGAAAGAATAACATGTATACGATACGATACGTAGCGTAGCATGCATGGACACTCACAGTGTGTGTCTGAGCCATCTGAGCTCACGCTTACGAGTGTGAATCTCCGTCCTGGCAGCGATGACACATGAATCTCACACGCTGCATCCAATCTATCATCTTAATTACTTCCATTTCCATACCGCCATCTATTTTTTAATGTTGCAAATTAATTTACACCTCAGACAAATTGCTTGTCCTTGACTTCCTTATCTCTTACGAGGCGAACCCGCCGCCGCGCACACGTGTCAGCGCGCAGCCGCAACCGAAGTTAATCCGTCGCTCGATCCATCCGTCCCTCCACGCAGATTGGATTAGCGCGGGAGAAAAACTACCTGGCACGCATGAACGGGGAATATAAATAATAATAACACATGAAAGAAAGCGGCGATTAGATTGAAGACATCAATCATCGGCGAGGAGTTACGCTCGTTGTGGCGCACGTCGTGTGAGGAGACAGACGATGAGGAAACAATGGTTTATCAGATGAAACCTGAAGGTCTGTGCCTGTGCTGCATGTGGAGGGTTGCAAAAGGTGATGTCTCTGTGTGTGTGTGTGTGTGTGTGTGTGTGTGTGTACAGCCCTGTGTCTGACATTAACCCAGAGATTGTGTTGACAGTCTTCGGCCCCGAGGCTAAACCCTTAAACCAGACGTCTCCTGGGTTCAGCAGCTGCCTCGGGTGCAGCGGGGAATGTCAGCCATGAAAGTCAGAACAACCCTGTGACACTGCGAGGAGCGTTGTGTATCCAGCTGTGCTGCTGCAGCATCACAGATCACATCTTTGTGATTTCACATCTTGTGTGTTTTATGCAAAGATTAAAAAATTAAAGTTAGTAAATGGGGAACTGGTTAAACTGTTTGTAGCCACGACGTTATCCCACGAGTCTGTGTGAAGGGACTGTTAGCATTTGTCGTTGGAGGGTTAATCAAACAAAGAGACACAACAAGGAGATGTAAGACAACCACAAAGAGACGCAGAATGACTACAAAGAGACTACGGTTTACTACGCAAGATGACGACAGAGACACAAATACGCTACAAAGAGACACAAAACAATTACATAGAGACGCATAAAGGAGACAAAGACATCACCAGTGGACTACAAAGAGACACAAATTCAATTACATAGAGACGCATACAAGGAGACAAAGTTCACTATCAGTCGACTACAAAGAGACACAAATTACTATTACAGTCGAGACTCATAAAGGAGACAAAGTTCACATCAAGTGGACTACAAAGAGACACAAGATATTTACTATTAGAGTCGACTACAAAGGAGACAGAGTACACATCAGTGGACTACAAAGAGACAAATAAAAGTGACAAAGAGACACAAAACAATTACATAGAGACGCATAAAGGACACAAAGACACACCAGTGGACTACAAAGAGACACATAAAAGTGACAAAGAGACACAAAACAATTACATAGAGATGCATAAAGGAGACAAAGACACACCAGTGGACTACAAAGAGACACAAAACAATTACATAGAGATGCATAAAGGAAACAAAGACACACCAGTGGACTACAAAGAGACACATAAAAGTGACAAAGAGACACAAAACAATTACATAGAGATGCATAAAGGACACAAAGACACACCAGTGGACTACAAAGAGACACATAAAAGTGACAAAGAGACACAAAACAATAACAATAGGTACAAAATGACGACAGAGACACCAATCAACCACAGAAAGACGCATAAAGGAAATAAAGACTACAAAGAAACAAAGAAAGTGACTACAAAGATGCAAAACAAACACAAAGGAACGCAAAACAGCTTTGGGGCTCAGAGTAACCACAGAATCACAAAGCTACAAGAAAGGCTGGCAGAACAACTACGGAGAGACTTACAACTTCAATATTCTTATAATAGAAATATTAGATTATTAGAAACACTCAGAATAAGCAGTGTAGCTGTTAATAATACTTACTATTATTTACCAACATACAGGACTTTAACTTTAAGTCCTAACACGTTTCTTTGCTCTCGGCGGTCTGAGCGTCCCACTCCTCCGCTAACACATGCATTAAAACAAAAGACGCGGTGGATCTCATTGAATAAATATACATGTATACATAAATACAGTCCACCACCACACCGGCTATGTGATGTAGTTTACTGTAGAACCTCCCGCCGAACACCACAGGTATAATGAAAAGTGTAAAATACATAAATTCATGAGGTGGACTTAAAAACACGGCGCTTATTTTCCAATCGCCCGTCGCACATTTTTCAAATTGCAGAGCGCGTCCCGCCGTTACAGAACTCATTCAGCGTGTAGAGGAGCCTGTAACTCAGGACAGGAAAGCCGCCTGGAATTCACCTGTGTTGTGTAAATTAATTTTGCATCCGCTGATAGTTATAAAAGTGTGGTTGGAGGAGGAGACGGCGCTCGGCGAGGCTGCAGCGGACAAAAGAAGATGCTGCACCTGAGCACAGTGACTGTACACGAGCTCCCATTCATCAGTGTGTGTGTGTTTGTGTTGCTTGTGTAGTCTGCACACAGAATAATAAATGAATGTCCCTGTTTATGAGTCCTGATCTCAATCTGTGTGGAGGAGAGGGAGGACGGCACAAAGAAACATTTGATTTGTCAGAATAAGGAATCTGAGAAAGGACCAGATGTTTTTTCTGGACGATTGTGTTAAATTTAAGGGGCTTTTATGGCACAGAAAGAGGAGGAACATCTAATAAAAACCCTCTTCTGTCTCCGCCTGTGAGGTTTCAGCAGGTACAGTGGAGAACACCTGCCGTGGAAATGAATCGTGGCAGTTTTCTTTTACAGTGAAATGCACGATCCTGATATTGGCTCTGGACTCAGCGGTGTTCACAGATGTGCTGAGTGAAAATCTTCAGGCTTGGCAGTTTTGCAAAAAAAAAAAAAAAATCTAAAACACAATGTGCTTAGTCGCGTTTTCTCGAGGAAAAGTTACGAGCAAACTTCTCTTCTGAACAGAAGTGCACAAAATGCAGCAGAGGAGTGAGTGTTGTGGCCTCCTGCTGCTGGAGGATCATTATCTGACAGTATATAGGAACCTTTATGATGAGTGTTGTGTGTGTGTGTGTGTGTGTGTGTGTGTCGGAGGGGGGCAGCAACATAATGAATCCCTACAGGAGACACGGGGCCCTGCTGCGCTGCTGTAATGAAGCTCTGCCCCGCCGTCGCTCTCTGACCCGCTGGCATTAAAGACAAATGGAAACCATTACCTTCAGCCTCCACCTCAACAACCTGCACGTAACGGAGCGACGCAGGGAGTCCAGACCAGACGGGACTCCTACTGTACATGAGGAATAGGTGTGTCACGGTATTGACAGGCTGTAGTCTGGCGCAGGTGTGTGTGTGTGTGTGTGTGTGTGTGTAGTGTACAGTAGAACGTGTCTTATCAACTATCTAAACAAGTGCAGAAGAGACAAACTTCCAGGACGAAGGGTTCGAAAGAAGATTGGATGTTCCCGCTCAGAAGTCTCGAAAAAAGTGCCCAGGGATCTTAACGGCTTTGTGTGTGTGTGTGTGTGTGTGTGTGTGTGTGTGTGTGTGTGTGTGTGTGTGTGTGTGTGTGTGTGTGTGTGTCAGTGCTCCCCAGATAATCTCATCCGTGGTTGAATGCATCTTATTAGGAGCAGAGTGTCGTTGTTTGTTGTGGATTTCCAGCAGAGTAAACAGACCAGGCTTCTATGTGTGTGTGCACGTGTGTGTGTGTGTGTGTGTGTGATGTCCGCTGCAGTCACATTTCTCGCAGTTGCATCTAGAAACCGTTGTGAAGTGCAGACGTGCAGAAATCCTCGGGACCCCGGGGGAACGGAAACAAAAGGGAGGCTTTTGTCTTTAATTCCCTGCAAATGATTTTTTGGCGGGCAGCCTGTGTGGAGGGGATGAAGCGGCTGCATCCTCCACCGCCTCCACCCGCCTCTCTCTCTCTGACTGGAGTGCCACCAGCCGGAGATCATTTGATCAGCAGATCTCCGGGATCATGTTCATTACAAGAGATGGAGCACCGCCGCAGTGTGCCTCAGATGAACCCTGACGATAAGAGCCTTCCTTCTGCCTCTGCTTTTCCCTCCTTTATCTTTTCATTAGTCTACCTTTTGTTGTCCTCCGCTCCTCTCCTGCTACACTTCAATACAATCACTTAATCAGAAACAAGGAATCTATTTTGTAGGAATCTTACGATACGTATATATATATATATATATTTTCCCTAAACGACCACATTTAGCCAATTAGCATTTGACAGACCTCCGAGCTCGTGGAGGAAATTGACATAAGAAGTTGTGTTTGTGCCATAAACTGAGCAAATCCCTAAAGTAACAGGTGGAAAAGGTTCAGACCCTCGAGGTAAAATCCTCCCTGCTGGCTCTGAGCGCAGAGTTAGCTTTAGCATCTAGCAAGGTGAGGATGTTTCTGCACAGAAACTGAGCTAACTCTGTTAATGTGTGTTTGTGGCTGTTTAATGAAAAGTGCAAATGTCTGACAGGCTCTATGTCAAAGTATGATCAGTTTGACACATGTATGAAACACATATCAAAGTGTCTGTGACTAATATAATATCTGGTGCTTCAACAGTTCATGCTAACGTCCCTGTTTTTATGCAAACATCTCGTGTACGGATGCTTCTCTGTTGCCTGTTGATGACCTGGGACACACTTCATTTCTCACTTCGTCTAGAGCTAACTTTGTAAAGTCTCTCTCAGCATCATCGCTGCACCGCTCGCTGCAGACTTCTCAGTCGATTTCCATGTGTCATGTTAGCTAGGTAGCTAATCAGAGTGGATGGATGTATAACACAGTGTGGCGTGTAGCTCAGCGAAAAGGCTTTTTAGCTATGTTTTTCATCCACATTTCAGAAAAGTGAAAATACAAATTAATGCACTTTTTCACCCGTTACGGTTGTGCGAGTTGGTTCGTCGAGATGCAACCGCTAATGGTGCTAATCCTCCAGTTGGGGGCTGATAAATTATCACAGACGAACACGACGCAACAATTCCACACCTTCAAACAGTGAAAACATCTGAAAACACAACGTAAATATGGCATTTCGTTACGCGTTGTCCAAAAAACAAACAGGAGATACCCTGTGCACAAGGGCCAATCACGGTAGATAATAAAAATCAATATTCCAGGTTACGATTGACACTATTTTATGAACAGTTACATTAAAAACAAATAGGAGCCATTCACATGTAACTTTATCAGATTCGCAACAGGTGTTTAATTAAATGTCTGTTGTAAAGTGCTGATCAGCTCCTTCTTGATTTTAATGCAACTGTTAATAAAATAGTGTCAGTCGTAACCTGGAACATCGATTTTTTGATCTAACGGTATTTTATTTTGTCGGTTTTATGCATTCATCTTTTGTCTGCTGCTGTTTTCTCTTCAGTTGAACGGACGCTTCAGTGGACGTTTAAGTCACATCTTTCATATTTCAAGGAACTCTGCAGGAATTTTAACGCACAAATTCAAAATGCACATAAAGAACAGGCGGATAGAAACCCACCTATTGTGTCGAATCGTAATCAACTCCACTGACGACTCCTGTTTCCTCCGTTGTGTGTAAACAGGAAACAAGTATGTTAATTATTTACTATATTTACTACCAGCTTTCTACGTGTAATCAGTAGTTAGTGTAGTCGGAGCAGTGAGACGGTTTATCAGGATGGTGCAGACGGTTTCAGTCTCTGCTCTCACTGTGTGATGAAGCAGCCGGCCTCTCCTCGACTCTCCTCAAACTCTTTGCTCTTACAGCTCTTACATTTTTAATGAGCTTCTCCCTTCCTCCCTCTGCCAACCGTGAGTGTGACTCACACACACACACACAAACACACACACACAAACACACACACAAACACATCTCTTGAAGCTCCGGTGAAGTAACGAGGGGATGCAGGAGTCGGCCACCTCGCCCTGCGACTCTCATCCCGCTCTTTTAATCACTCACATCTTTTCTTTAACCCGAGGAGACAATTAGAAAATCTACCTTCCAAGCCGTCTCCACGCTGATAAACGGCTTCTTCCGTCTCGCCCTCCAATCGATCACATGCTTTCAGATCCGTGAACGAAGGCTTAGGTAACGAGCGCGGCCGGCGAGGTAATCAAGAAGACCACCGAGACGCGAGGGAGGGGAGCGCTAATGCGGTGAAAGCATTTCCCTGGTTACAGCAGCCGTCGTGGAAGCAGCCAGAGCGGTGACACACACGCACACACACACACACACACACACACACACACACACAGGCCTGTGCCTGTGTGTGTGTGTGTGTGTGTGTGTGTGTGTGTGTGTGTGTGACATTTGGCCTTTCTTGGGAACACAGCCTCAGTAACAACAGTTCACCTCGCTCTCTTTTTATTTAATGCTTCGTCCTCCCTCTGTCTTCCTCTCCGTCACACACACACACACACACACACACACACACACGCAGGGTGTCAGTCGCGAGGGTCAAAGGGTGACCTCGGCTCGTCGGGGCGTGACTCGGGGGTTTAATCACACATACTTATTGTTTTGTCCTCGGGGCATCTATCACGGAGACGCTGACAGCCTGAAAGACACGAAGGGGAGAAAGTCTCCAGAAGCCGGTGGCAACTTCGGAAACGCTCGTTCGGAAGTAAAGACGAGGATAAATGATTGATGACGAGCGATATCGCGCTCATTATTATCATTCAGAGGCCACGGATTCGAGGTTTCCCCCTCGTGTCATCGCGAGGATTATGAAATCACCCTTTTTCCAGATCCAGTGTCCTGATCTGCACTTCTGCTGACAGCCTGCTTCTTCTTCTCAAGTGTTTCAGAGATCTTAATGGCCTCATGAATCATTTATACGATTGCATGTCAACAACACACACACACACACACACACACACACGCACGCAAGTAGTTCTACATCTAGTTTTGCAAACACCACGCTTTTATGATCGACTACACCCCTCTGGTTCGCCCTGCAGGGTTTCAAAGCTCAATTTGAACACCACCTCCCTTCAAACACACACACACACACACACACACACACACACACACACACACACACACACACACACGTTGATTATCATTCTGTCACAGCAATCTCAACACACTGAGGGTGGAGTGTAACTGTGGGGATTACAGCGTTAAAGGGCCAATACGTAGGATAAAGGGACATTTAGGGGGAAATATAATATAATATTCATTATTATATATTAATTATTGTATAAAGAACCAACAGACAAACCAAAAAGAGAGCCTTTTAAAGTCTTTACTGTCGGGGAGGGTGAGACGAGGAGTATTCAGTTGGTTGTGATCTGGATCCTTTAGGTTCTCAGCCCACCTTGAATAACTTTACAGCTTTTGACTCTGGTGAGGCCTCAGAGGATTGCAGCCAAACGATACAGTCACTTTTCGATCTTGTCAAAAGCAAAAATAATAAATTGCACCTAACAGTCATCGCTTTTAAGTTCCTTTTTGTACTTTTCTCTGGTCTCGGTCGTGTTTCCACCAGCAGGAATAAAAATCTGGATTGAAACACTCCAGTATTTTACCTCCACCGCTGTGAAACACAAGCTCCAGTGCGTATCTGGTGCGGGGAGGAATTCAATTTGTGCAGTTCACACCTCCTCGTGTTCAGGCCGGCCCACTGAGCAATCTGTCAAGAGGAGGACAGGAACTCATCATCGTCGCCCCGGGAGGTGAACCAGGTGGGTGGGGGCCTCGCGGAAAAAGGTCACCGGGTGCAAACACGTCGGGCCGGCTGCAGAATGTCACATTCAGCCCTCCGCTTCCAACACACGTCATACCTGAGTCCTACTCGTCTGCCAAGTCTGGGTTTGGATTCAGTCGGCCTCAGCTGGGCTGCTCTCGGTTCGTATTGTTGCGCTCGAGTGCAGACGTCCGCTGTTCGACTGACGCTGTGAGGTGTTATCACGGGAGAATTGCGAGGCGAGCGGGGCGGCGTTAAATGGAGCCGTTATCTCCCCGAGAAGCCGGTGCAGCACGTGTTTGTACGACAAAGCAAAGTGTCCCCGCTTGATTTTCTGCGAGCGACTCTGTGGAATAACCTCAAACTGTGCTCGATAAGTAACACGTTCAAAACCGTTTTTCTAGGATTTCGACAATCATACACATCTTTATCTCCACTCCAACGGTCTCTTGAGCCTCTTGGCTCTCGCAGCACAATAGGTACAATCTAAAGATTTATTTATTTATTTGAACGCTTTTAAGGAATCTGCTTTATTTTAGGGGCTGCAGCTAAACTTAACCGAAGGTCACTCCTTTGATGACAATAATGTTCACATCTTGGACAGAGAGGATAGATGGTTTGAAAGAGGAGTAAAGGAAGCCATCTATGCAAAAATTGAAAAACCATCTCTAAACAGAGGAGGGGGTCTGCGACACCACCGATCTCCAATTTACAATGCTGCCCTTTCATGTCTTCCCAGGAGATTCAACAACTTAGCCTCTAAGAACAACGGCTGTGCACAAAGGGCCTCATGTGACTCCAACGACTGTCGTTACAACACAATAGAGCACTAACGAAGTCGAAACCAACTTTCCACCATCCCCAACGACCATACTAACGACTGTCGTTGGCAATAATGGAGCACATACGACCCATAGACATCAGTGGCCTTGTGACCGCCTCCTGAGAGGTTAAATAGCTGGACCTCCACACCGGCTAGTTGGACTAGTCTCAGCCTAGTCAAGCGAGCAGGAACTGATGAAGCCTCTTGGATGAGAGGTGAAACGTCTTCAAAGACAAAAACCAAATCCAGTTGCGTTCGATTCAATTTCCTTGAGATAACTATGACCTGGATGAATGAGAATATTCACAGGCTCAACCGAAGGGACGAGCAGAGCCACCAGGTTGTCACACCGTCTGTGGGACAATGAATAGGCAGGAGACGAAGCCAGGTGCAAAACTGACTGGTCATGCTGTAATAACAAGGCGTCGTCGTCGTATTTAAAGCCTTAAAATCAGCACTTAGTCCCTCTCTGTCCCAGAAGCATCTCATTGTGTCTGGAAAAACCCCGACGTTTCAGGACGGTGACGCGACAAAACAAGAAACTTCTATTATTACAGGCCTCTGTCACCTCCCACACACACACACACACACACACACACACAGATTCCCCAACTCATTTGAACGCTACGTCGGGTTCCCTCGTGTCAAATTATCATGATAACTGGGGCGTTCATCGCGCCTGCACAAAAAACTGGTTAACATCTTCAGTGGCTACTCTATTAACAGCTTTATCACCAAGCAACAGCACCCACCCCCCCAATCTCCTCTCCCGCACACACACACACACACACACACACACACACACACACACACACACACTGTCAATTTAAATGTAATGGTGCTGTGTCTAATTTGGAGGGTGTTTGACAGACAGCATTTTAATGACCGCGAGCCCGGGTGAGGAGTTAAGCTGACAGAGGCATCTAAAGGGCCTCTATCATGTCGGGGAGGAGGACTTTGAACAGTCGCGCAGGCGTCCGCGGACAGCGAGACGACGCCGTTAAACCCAACAGCTATGAATTACAAATAAAGTCGGTGTGAAGGTTATGAAAGAAATCCACAAAACACTCAGCGAGAGAAAGGCAGCGGCAGGTCTTCTCCACGTCCTCGGCGTAATGCTGCGGCACAGTGGGAGCACTGAGCAGCATGTAATGAGAACAACCATGCAGCTTTAGCCATGAAATGCCTAATTAGCCATTAGCATGCACTAAAAAGCAGCTATGAGAGCATCTTCCTCCACAATCCCCCACTGAGCTGATACAACGCAGAGGATCGTCAGTCGGCCTATCAGACGTCTCCGCTCCACAGCTCAGGTCCCGGCGGCGAGACCACGATGACGGCTTCTCTCCGTCCCAGCGCCTGGTCCCAAGCACGCCCACGCAAAAAACACTGCAGCCTCCTGTTGCCTCTCGGTTAATTAGAAAAGAAGCTGTCGGCCGTTTACAAGAATGCAACCGTATGTAGTCCAGATTCTGCTCATCAACACTTTGTATTCAGAGGATTTGTATTCGTGCGCATGCTCTGTTTTTAATGCTGCGTTCCCTGTCATTAGCAATTTTCCTCTCCCTCTGTTTTGGGCTAATTAAGCCGCTCAATTTGGTGCCCATCTCGGCTAATGAGAGGTGATGTGCTGAGACTGCGTGTGCTCAGAAAAGGAATCCGCGTAATTAGAAAAGACAACGCAAAATCTACTGCCGAGTTTAATCCCAGAAAGAGAAGTTGTCTTTGGTTTTCTTCCGGCCACATCCACAAGGGAGGTCAGAGGTCAGGCTTCGCTGCAGGAAACCACCGTGAAGCACCTTCGAGGACGGTCGTCACGCCGGTCCGGTTCCTCCTCCCTGCCCTCCGACACCTCAACCGGTGTGTGTAGGTTCACACCGAATACATTTACATTCATTAGCGTTGACATTTTGCGATCGCGGCGCATCGACGCGCCGATTGTCTTCCACCGGCGTGTGTGATTAGTTTATTGATGTCTGAGTTTGGGCGCCGGCGAGCGTGCGTTCGCTCGTAATAACAGTGTGATTCTGCCGGGGCAGCCAATGCATCAGGAGGTGAGGGACCCCGTCAGCGCCGTCATTGATTGGACGGGAAAGACAAACGGAATATGCAGACCCCGCGCTCGGAGATGTGGACAGCGGAGCGTGATGAATGTGTGGACTAAATATCACCATGAAACCATCTGTGGAGCCGGTGACTGTGAATGACCGGCCCAGTAACTGCCCGACTAGATTCTTCTGTGAGCTCAGTCGTACCTTACGGCCTATCTGATATTGCTTTGGTGTTGCTCCAGGACCGGACCATCACAGCAACCGATCAAAGTCTGGACAGTGAACAGGTCGTGGTGGTTGAACGGGTCAAGCGTTCGGACTTTCACCCAGGAAACCAGGGCTCTTGTTCACTAAACTATCGGTTCCTTTGCTGAAAAGGAAGAGTTGGTTCTGGATTAAGCGTTGGACTTCGAGACAATCACCGCCCACAGCATCTTTTGAACATCCAACCTGAACGGCCGGTCAACCTCAGGGAGGAGAGGAAGGGAGTGGGAACGAGAGTCATGCTAATTCAGCTTGGATTTATGTCTGGTCACAGGGAAATTAAATGGACAAATGGGACTCAGGGCCTTCAGCGGGCAATCAGAGACTGTTGTGCAACACATTTTTACAGAGAGCTGTCTCCACCACAACATCCTGGATCAAGCTGTTGAACTTGAGAAACGGTCCTTGTTCCGAGCCAACAGAGCGCCGGACTGCAGCTGGACGAGGAGACGTGGACTCTGTTCATTTTGTTCTGCAACCATGGGATGTTTAATGACACTCAAAACACCTTGAACTTTGACCCTTCAGCTGCAAAGCTATGACACTACAAAAGCGTGATTGATCAGTTGCATTGTTTGTCCTCGAGCAGTACAACACCAACAAATCAGATCGATCCATAGCTCAGGTGCAGGGTCACGTCACATCGAATTTCTGTCATTTCCTAAGAATCTCTCGAGTCATTTACTTTAAAAGAACATCAGGTAGGCGAACGGTGAAAAAACAAGTCCTGATATCTCACCTTAATGTTACTCTTCAGGTGATTGTGTCATATGAAAGCAATTGACCCAATATTTAGACAAGAAATTAGACAATTATACTTCATAAGATTGAGAGTTTTTGCAGTGAATGAACACAGTCCATGGGCCCTAACGACAGGATCATATGTCCACAATACACCACAGAGGATTAACGGACAAATTGTTATGGCCAGTGAAAATGTGTCATCTGTTGGATCAGGCTATTGTGTGGTCTGATCCCGGGTTTATGCAGAAAGTCTCTACACGCTACCAATTCTGCGTCCAGCCTTATAAATGCACAACCACGAACGCTACATTACGCTCCATCACAAAGTAAATATGACCGGCGTGCCCGGCGCGAGCCAAAGCATGTCCGTGCACTTCCATCACCCACATCACTGCCCATGCACATCTCACGCCCGGCCTGCATCCACCCAACGTACCATCTGCCTTGGCAGTCGACCCCAGCAGACCAGGCCAGCTCCAAAGAGAGGTGGGTCGTTGATGGTGGAGGTGGAGGTGGGGGAGGGGAGGCTCCAGATGCTCCTCAATCCAGATGCAGCCTGTTGGCAGTGTCATGGCATGCCCCTCGATTAATGAGCCCCCCCTCTGCTTGTTCCTTGGGCTGCTGTCCCAATATCTGTATGGCGCCTGCCAAGCCCATTATCCATGCACGGTTTAAGTCAAAATGCCACACGCTCGCTAACTGATCGATGGGGTCTTAAACAGCGGGGAGCCATTTAAACAAGGAGTGGGGGGGTTCGGTGTGTGTGTGAGTGTGTGTGACAGCCTACATTCCCACTGCCATCTCATCTTTCCCAGCCGCCTGTATGGATTTAGGTGGCCGGCCTGTGGGTTCAGGCTCCATCGATTACACGCAGCCAACCAATCACGCTGACGGACAGCTCGGTCGAGAGCGCACCTTGGCTTTTAATAGCGCTGTCCGCGATGCCCCACGCTCGAGAGCGGATAGTAAAACACCGCAACCGAGAAAAAACACCGACACCCAGCAGGCAGCCGCTGTAACCTTGTGTATCTGCATAATGAGGCGGACACACACACACGTAGACACGGACGACCTCAAGCAGCCGCAACACACACTCACCGACCGAAACAATGCTTTTTTTATTTAAGCCCCGGCTTCTTCGTGCTCTCCGCTGCCCTGTGTGTGTCTCGGCCCCACTGGAGGGCTGAGTAGCAGCTTAAAAAAAAATACTCAGGGAGGAAATGCAAATAACCTTGTCTCATCTCGAACCAAACACTGGGAAATTAAATTAAGGCTCCCTGCGACCCATGAAGTGCCGTTTCTCCAGCCCTGTTGTTTGTGTGGGTGCATGTGTTTCCAGTGTGTGTGTGTGTGTGTGTGTGTGTGTGTGTAGGCAGCCAGGCTGTGTGGGGTTGACGCATTTCTTTAAAATCTTGTTAGGTCTCACTTCACTACTTTAAACTTGCGAGAATGATAATCGCATTTGGACGGAGCAAACAGAAGGTGTCGGAGTGCGTGTGTGTGTGTGTGTGTGTGTGTGTGTGCGTGGCCAGGTTTTTGTGTGCGACGACGACAAAGAGTTCAGTAACACGGAGCAGTTCGCCTGTTGTCTGCCTCGCGTGTGTGGGTGCAGTCTGTGAATGCGGCTCTTTGTCTGGCCCGCTCCATTGTCAGAACCACTAATAGGAATTCACAGCCGTTTAATAATTCACACTGAGGTAGGCGGCTACTGTAAACTGTCAACAACACGAGCGCCTACTGAAATCCCATTAACTGCCAATGAATTATTCCCATATTACATCCGTCCGAGCCTTTGTGTACACAGCGGCACACACTAATACATCCAGTATGCACACGTATCACACTTAGTCACAATATTCCTAATGGCCAGACCCTAAGCAGGCTGAGCCTGGAGGTCTGGCGAGGCTCTGAGGCACTTTCCATTATTAGCGCGGTGAAATGGAGACCCCATCGGCCTTTGGGACAGGGTGCTAAGCCCAGGGACATTATGATAATGGGGAGTGGATGCCATACTGGCTGATGTGAAGGCTACAGGTTCAGCTCGTGGCATCTTGATCGAAACACTTCCTCCGTTCCCATCAGATGTAATGTAACGGCGGTCTGCTTTCCCAATGATTTGTTATTGGACGTGAGGTGGAGGTGGAGGGGCAGAGGGCAGCCGGGCGTCGGGTGCAGGAAAGAGATTAATGTCGGGCGATATTTGCATTATATGTATGCACATATTGAACTGTTGATTTAGGTAAAATGAAATGTTGAATAATTTAATAACATTTTATTTGACTATTGAAACTGGACGATATTATCACTCAATTTAATATTTATAAATCACTTTTCTCCATGAATGTGAAGTCTCCCGGCTTAGAGACGGTCCTACAAATAACCCCAGTTTACATGTTTTTCATCAGATTAAACAACCAAGATATGACATGTTATTAATAGAGCATTGTAGAAGCTAATAGGCGGCAGGCTGTTTTCAGTCTTGATGCTAAGCTAAGCTAACCACCTCATTGCTCCAGCTTTGTATTGAACAGACTGATACGACAGCAGGTCCTCACCAGGAAATCAGCTGTATAGGTCATCTGTGCAAGGACTTTATTACAACACATTTTATGTTTATCGTGAAGTGGCGTCCTCTAGTGGACGAAGTAATTATGACAGGAGCAAAAGAGGAAGCGACGGAGGCCTCATTCAGACAGAATCAGAGTTGCGTGGCACTGAGGAAGCGTTGTTTCTTGGCCCGTAATGTTACGAACCGATCCAGAATGTCACGGTTATTAACTTCAGATCAGTTAACTGCTGCTAAATAGCAAAGGGCACGTTACCATGTTGTTCTGCTTCTACTGTAGCATGCAGGTCCTACGAGCGAGTGTTTGTCCAAATCGAAAGACATATATATATACTCTTAGAAATAAGGGTTCCAAAAGGGTTCTTCTACAAGGGCTGAGGTTCTACCTGGAACCATTTACTTCTGAAAACACCCTTTCCTGAATAAACGGTTTTTCAAGGGTTCTTGGTAACACTAACGGTTCCAGTAAGAACCATTCTGATCCAGAGAACCCTTTAAAAACCCTTTCCTGAATAAAGGGGTTTAAAAGGGTTCTTGGTAACACTAACGGTTCCAGTAAGAACCATTTTGATCCAGAGAACCCTTTTAAAACCCTTTCCTGAATAAAGGGTTTTAAAAGGGTTCTTGGTAACACTAACTGTTCCAGTAAGAACTGTTTTGATCCAGAGAACCCTTTTATGGAGAAAGAGTTCTTCAGGGATTGTTGAAAGCATGGGTATAAGATCCTGTATGGGTTCTTTGTAGAACCTCTCATGGGGGGTTCTGGGTGGAACCTTACACACACAGTTCTAGGTATAACCCTTTATGTTGGGTTCTAGGTAGAACCCTCCACCTTTATAAAAGGTTCTACCTGGAGCCAAAAAGGGTTCTCCTATGAGGACAAGCCGAAGAACCTTATATGGTTCTACTTAGAACTTTTATCAATTATCTTACACGACAGAGAGCCGTGATGATCAGATCTGAGCGTTCAGAAAGTCTGTTTGGTTTGACTGGGACGTGAAGAAATTAATAACCGGTAGACCTCTAGATTTTATACGTATCAATATATGTTTAGGTATGACAAATCACAAGGTTTGTAGTTAATGTTCTCCAGCAGGGTGGGACGGTAATGAGAAGTCCAACCCAAACCTTTACGATCGCTCGTTCTGGGAGACATTCATCCATGTTAATTTAGACCATAAAAATTGTGTATCGTCGTCGCTGATATTAAAAAAATTCCCACGACAGAAGATAAACAATAAAATGTCATATATTACTCTACATCCCCTGCGCTGTGCAATATCATTTTATTTTCGGAGACGCCAGCCTTTTTTTTTCTTCCCCCCCCTTCAGTGTTTTCAACATGACGAGGAGCATCTACACAACAACAGCCTTCAACAAACCCAGCAGGGAGTGGCTCTTTGTCTGACTGCCTGCCTTCAGCTCGCTGCGCCGCACACACACACACACACACACACACACACACACACACACACACACACACACACACACACACACACACACACACACACTGAAACACTCCTCCAGCAGACAGTCCTGATTTGTCAGTGGCTGAGATTATACCTTTCATCAGCAGCGGAGCAAAGCTGATGTGGATTTATGCTATCAAACATGTAACGCTCCGGTTGCCCCCGGTTACTCAAGTGGAAACCCAGAAACGTTTTGGGATCCTCCTCATTTTTTTTTTGGATCTCTTGTAAAATACTTTGAAATAACAAACTGGCTGACTGGCGAACACTCCGACTAGAAACCTTTTTGTCATTTCCAGTAATTGCTAATCGGGGAACGAGCTATTAAGAAGCCGCGGCTCAGCGCTGAAATTGAATGCGTTTTATAATGTAAGCACCTGCTTCAGGAGCCAAGAAGTGTCACGTCGACGCTCGTCCATTTGCAGGAACTAACGGCTTCAATCGAGGTAATGGAGCCGAGGTGGAGGGGCAAAGCGACGCCCACCATCGCGCAGAGTTCCCCCTGCGAAGGCGGCAAACTTGTTTTCCGACGCCGAGAGTAAACATTTTCAGTCGTAATGGCTTTTATTACAGCCGCTCCTCAAGGTCATTCACACGGTTTCCGTTATTTCTTTATATTATAGCCAACGCATGAGATCCTGATTCACTTAGCAGAGTCCGACTGGTTTCAGGAGAATCATTCTGTCCCCTTTTAATCACTAAAAGATAATAAGTGCACTCAACTTAAAAGATATAGGAACATTCAACTGAATTCAACTGAATAGATATATCTAGTTTACATAATTCAACGTACGTTTTGTTGAACTGGAGCCCTAAAAGCAGCGTTAAGGTTCAGAGTGCTCGTCCGTCCTCAGAGAAACAAACACTCTCTGGTGATACGGTGCTTGAAATGTGACCGTCCTGCCAGCCGAGGCTGTCGCAGCTGTAAGGTTCCAGTAAGAACCATTTTGATCCAGAGAACCCTTTAAAAACCCTTTCCTGAATAAAGGGTTTTAAAAGGGTTCTTGGTGACACTAACGGTTCCAGTAAGAACCATTTTGATCCAGAGAACCCTTTAAAGACCCTTTCCTGAATAAAGGGTTTTGAAAGGGTCTTTGCGTAGCACTAACGGTTCCCAGTAAGAACCATTTTGATCCCAGAACCCTTTAAAAACCCTTTCCTGAATAAAGGGTTTTAAAAGGGTTCTTGGTGACACTAACGGTTCCAGTAAGAACCATTTTGATCCAGAGAACCCTTTAAAAACCCTTTCCTGAATAAAGGGTTTTCAAAGGGTTCTTGGTAACACTAACGGTTCCAGTAAGAACCATTTTGATCCAGAGAACCCTTTAAAAACCCTTTCCTGAATAAAGGGTTTTAAAAGGGTTCTTGGTAACACTAACGGTTCCAGTAAGAACCATTTTGATCCAGAGAACCCTTTTTTGGAGAAAGAGTTCTTCAGGGATTGTTGAAAGCATGGGTATAAGATCCTGTATGGGTTCTTTGTAGAACCTCTCATGGGGGGTTCTGGGTGGAACCTTACACACACAGTTCTAGGTACAACCCTTTATGTTGGGTTCTAGGTAGAACCCTCCACCTTTATAAAAGGTTCTACCTGGAGCCAAAAAGGGTTCTCCTATGAGGACAAGCTGAAGAACCTTATAGATATATCTAGTTTACATAATTCAACGTACATTTTGTTGAACTGAAGCCCTAAAAGCAGCGTGAAGGTTCAGAGTGCTCGTCCGTCCTCAGAGAAACAAACACTCTCCGGTGATACGGTGCTTGAAATGTGACCGTCCTGCCAGCCGAGGCTGTCGCAGCTGTAAAGAAGCCGCGGTTAAACCAACACGCTGCCGGACCTGCTGGAGGGTTTGCGGTGACCCGGTCACGGCGCAACCTTTCCGTTCCTGTTACAGTTCACAAATCTCTCGGCGCTCGGCCCCGGGGCTGTGAGGCATTTGTCACCGGCGCTGCCATGTTATGAAAAAAAAAAAAAACACCGACGTGAAGAGCGAGCCGCTGCCCTGTCGGCAACCTCCACCCTCGGGTGGCTGCAGCGTAACATTAGCGGCCGTCTTTATTAGCGCTATTAGGACGCGAGGCGTGTTTTTCATATCCCGGCCGTGTTAATGTGAGGTTAGATTGATGATGATGACGCTCGGCGTGGAGATCTCGCATCTGATTTTGCAAGAGGTTGACAATGAGGGCTTCATTTCCATAATGAATCCTCAGCGCTTCTTCTGATGAGCTGTTGACAGAGGAGAAAACAACAAGTGTGTGTTCCGCAGATAAATAATGGAAGAGTGGAAAATGAGCCGGGCCTGTAAATTACTCCATCAGCACTTGGGTTGTCTTTTCTTTTTTCCTTCCCGGGTCTCTAGTTTAACAAATTGTAACTAATCTAACAGAAGTTTTCAGGCGACTGCTGCTTACAGCCACGACTACAAAGCCTGAAGCTTTTCTGTCAGAGGAGACAAAGCTTCGCCTCTCTTCCGACGCCGCCCTCCCCGGCTCCGAAGCGGCCTACCTTCTAGCTTTATTGCCGGAGAGCGACTCTGGCTAGATGAGATCCCCACACAGCTTAACATCTGGGCGCTTTGCCGCTGATGCCCTCATAAATAAAAGATAACTCCTGCCTACCGCGCACAGTCGCACTGGTATAAATCATGTATATGGATTTTCACTTGGCTTTCACTCTCTCTTTCTCTTACAGTCTCTCAACCCCCTTTTCCTTCAGTCTGCCCCCTTTTTCCATAATTCTTCCTCCCTCACCTCTCCGTCTCTCTCCGCCTCCACGGCCCAGCGTGAAGTCCACCAGACAAAGGAAGATGGCAGGTAATTAGAAGCTCGTCCTTGTGCTCCTCTAATTCAGAATCATTACAGCTCACTCTGTGGCCGAGGATGTCTGAGGAGGGCTGCTATTTGCACTTCAGGTAGCTGTAACCGATTCACCTGCACCTCTGAAATAAAGTTTGAACTGACATGAGGGTGGCAACAACAGCAGATCCAACACTTAGTGAGTTTAACTGAAACAAATCTGATGCCCACATTCATTACAAACAAGCAAAACTGGGATATTTAAGGGATATTCCAACAGTATAACGTTCATGATGGGCAAGTCTGCATCAACATACGACTCTAAATCAGTGGCAATGTTGGAAAAGTGACTGAAAATTACAAAATAAACCTAATTACAATCTGTTACAGTCGTGAAAAAGTCATTTTAAGTTGAAGTTATTCTGGTACTTTGCTGTAAGAGGTCATTTAGCTCTACATTGTCAAAGCTTCCCCAACAGGCCAACCAGGTGTATTTGGCGATCCATTTAAAGCATTCAATAGGAAGATACTATTATTTTTTTATCGATGTGGGAGAATTACGCCATCCGCAATCTGCCCTTGCTCTTCCCCTCCCGTCTACTGACAACGGAGAAATGCTCTCTGGTATTTCATCCCTCCTGTAAACGCACTGATTGTGATGCCACCTCGCATTGTGATGTTTAATGCAGTTGTTTCTTTATAAACACACCTGGTTGTTGGGATGTCGTTTGATGCACATCGGCTACACATTCACAACAAGCTTCCTCCACATGTGGCCTACCTGCTGTTAAGACGAGGGAATACTGGGTGAAAAAAATCTCAAACACAAGCTGTGGCTTTTTGGCAACTTTATAAAAAACCTTACAGCTTATGAAGGAAGCACAAATCACTGCTGGGAGAGAGGAAACAGAAAGACGAGGCAAACTCTCAAAGCTAAAGAAAGTTGATCTTCGAGTATTATCGTAACTTTACTCACTCAAGTGAGACGACGGTTGTTCAGCTTGTTGCAATCTGTGATCTCACCTCTAAATGACACTAAATCCTACACATCAACATACGACTCTAAATCAGTGGCAATGTTGGAAAATGACAAAATAAACGTATTTAGAATCTGTTACAGTTGTGAAAAGTCATTTTAAGTTTAAGTTATTCTGTTGCTTTGCTGTAAAAGGTAATTTAGCTCTACATTGTCAAAGCTTCTCCAGTCGTCTACATATTTGTACTGTATTTCCCACACATACAGTTTACTCAGGTATATGATGAGGTATTGGCGATCCATTTAAAGCATCTACGCCATGGCAATTTGGCATCCGTCTTCCTCTCCCGTCTACTGACAATAACATGCGCTGCAGACAGACGGAGAAATGTTCTCTGGTGTCTCATCCCTCCTGTAAACGCACTGATTATGATGTTTAATGCAGTTGTTTCTTTATAAACACACCTGGTTGTTGCGATGTCGTTCAACAAGCTTCCTCCACATGTGGCTTACCTGCTGTTATGACAAGAGACTACTGGGTAAAACAAATCTCAAACACAAGCTGTGGCTTTTTGGCAACTTTATCAAAAACCTTACAGCTCATGAAGGAAGCAGATATCACTGCTGGGAAAGAGGAAACAGAACGATGAGGCAAACTCTTAAAGCTAAAGAAGGTTGATCTTTGAGTCTCGTTATCAGGTCGCAGGTCATCGTGTTATCGTAACTTTACAACAAGCCTATTTAACTACAGAGCGAGCAGTCAAGTATGTTGCACTGCCATGTTTCTACAGTAGCCCAGAAAGGACAAACCAAACACTGGTTGTAGTGAGGCGAGGGGAGGATGAGATAAGGGTTGTCACTTTAAAAGGTGATAAAATGTCTCCACAGCTCAGTTTCATGCAAAAATTAGCCAAAAATTAGCTGGAATAACAAAGAAACAGTCATAAAGAAACAGCATAACATCATCTACGTATAACAACATAATAAAAGTTGATATTTCTTTTAAACAGCATTGAACGACTGAATTTAATACACTAATATTTCCAGATCTTTCAGGCAACCATAGAAGATGTATAAAATTACATCTCTGCCTTCTAAAACAACATGTGAAAAATGAATTATTGAGTAAGTGTTGAAGCTGCGAGCTCAACCAATCTCAGATTATTTTATAAAACAGCAGCATTTCTGCTGCGGAAGACGTTTTTTCGGATGCGATACCTTCAGGGTTTTGTGCTCGGTGTTTAAGAGCAGCCAAAAATTAGCTGGAATAACAAAGAAACAGTCATAAAGTAATAGCATGACATCATCTACGTATAACAGCATAATAAAAGTTGATATTTCTTTTAAACAGCATTGAACGACTGAATTTAATACACAGTAATATTTCCAGATCTTTCAGGGAGCCATAGAAGATGTATAAAATTAGATCTCTGCCTTCTAAAAACATGTGAAAAATTAATTATTTAGTAAGTGTTGAAGCTGCGAGCTCAACCAATCTCAGATTATTTTATAAAACAGCAGCATTTCTGCTGCGGAAGACGTTTTTTCAGATGCGATACCTTCAGGGTTTTGTGCTCGGTGTTTAAGAGCAGCGCGCATCAGGACACATTATATCAACATTCACACAATGGATAAATAATATCTAATTATCAAGATGAGCCATTGTGAAAATGAGGTCTGAGTGATGTGGCCTCGCCAATAATAACACAGATTTATTAGTGTTCATTGTGATTCTTAATTGATGCCTGAGGGGAGATTCTTCTTCCTCGCCGTCCCACAACCCCCCAACGTCTGATTATCACGGGCGTGAAGACGCCGTGTGTGAGGTCATGAAGACACATCGCAGACAGACAGCAGCAGCACAGATCAATAGATGGAGCCATGGACAACTTTGTCTCTCGGGTCTGTTTGGACTGTACGGCGTGACGAAGGGCGACAGACAAATGATTAGCTGATATATTTAATCCCTGAGGACAGGAAACCCAAATTGTCTTCAAACAAAAAAAAAAACCTAATTATGTCAAGTCTCCTTTGGCTGATGATAAAGGATAATTACTTTTTTATTCCCCCTCGCCGAGGCCGAATACGTTCCCTCAGATGTGGCGACGTAACCTTTAACGAACAACGCGTGATTGATGAGGCGCCTCATTTCTCCCTTCCAAATGATTACCGATCACTGTTTCCCCTCCTTAGACACACACACACACACGCACACATGCACGGACGCAAATAATCTACCCGACCTCGGAAACCGGCTACAAAACAAGTTTGTGCGCGACACTTGAAAAAAAGGAAAAGCATCTCATTTCAGCGCTTTCATTACTCATATCATCTGATACTTACATCTCCAGTGCATGCAGGCAGAATACAATTACAGAGGCAAGAGAGAGAGAGAGAGAGGGCTGTGCTTTATCTGTCCCGGGAATGAGACGCACTCACATCCACAATGACCATTTGTGACAACAGTGTCAGCCGCAGACAATACTCCGCCATATCTATCTGTCTCCGGTGCAGAGACGCTCGGACAGTGGGAGCCCCGTGATGAATGAGACATCGCCGCGCGTCTGATAGATATTTCTCATTTCCAGAACAAACAATACAGACATCTGAAATGAATATCGCCGGCAGAAGGAACACGAGCAACACGGCTCAGTTGGCAGGCAAGAAGGAAACAGACGATTTGTACATGCGGAGAAACACCTGTTTGGATTCCTCACACACTGGATGTCACCGGGTCAACAATGACAGTATACTGGGTTAACTTTACCCAAGACAACGAGCAGTATCAGCTTTACGCCGTTTTCCGCCATCGACATTAGCTCGCCTTTCTTGCGTTCCCATTACTGAAATCTGGTACCTGGTACCTGCTAAAGTGGTGCTTTTTTAGTATCACCTCCGTATAAGTTCCAACCGAGCTGAGCTGATACTTCTGTGTGACGTAAGCTGACGGCAGCCGGCCACTGATTGGACAGAGAGCGACGCCACTTGACGACTCATGACGAGCGCGACGTCCGAGCCCGACACCCGCTACCTTTAAAAACTAGCATCTGCGTTCAGTCAACATAGCGATTACATGGAAGGAACAACGCGCAGGAACACGGCGTGGACCGTGGCAGAGGTGGAGACGCTCCTGAGTGTTGTCGCTGAAGACGCATCCAGAACGAGCTTGATGGTGCGACAACAAATTAAAAGGTGGACGTGTTTAGCGTAGCCCACAGCTAGCCCTGTTTATGTGTCGCGTGGATAAGTACGTCACTGATGGCGACCCGCCCACGTTGATGACGACCCGCCCACGTTGATGACGACCCGCCCACGTTGATGACGATCGCGACGTTGAAGAGAAACTGATTCTAGATGGAAACGCGTCTGAAACCAAACCAAGTGGAGCCACGCTAAGCCGAGGCGAGGCGAGCTGGTACTGTCGGTGGAAAAACGGCATTAGTGTTTATAGCTGCCATCAGCAGCTCTATAGCTCACTCTGTCATTCAGTCAGTCACTGCAGAAAACATTTCCCATCAGCCACAGCTTTCACCCTATAGGCTGAAGTTTGTCATGGAGCTGAAGTGTGTGCACAGGTCTGGGTTCAGGACGGGGTGTGGTGGTGGAAGTGTCCTTCAACAAGGTGAAGGTGCATCACTTTTAAATCGATTCACATATCACAACCACACCAGTTGAGCGTGGACTTGTTTTTGTTACCTAATGGGGACTCTGGCATAAACACCGACCATGTCAGGACCGACAGTCCATGGGGACCAAAGTGAGGTCCTAACGTGGCAAAACATCATTTCTGAGGTCCTGGTTAAGTTTAGGGATACGCAATGAATCGACGTTAGGTTAAGGTTAGGGTTAGGCTGTCACCATATCTCAATATGTTTTGCAGCTTCGTCGTTTCATTTGTGCATCATTTTGTGCAATTTACACTAAAATGTGTCTAGAGTTAGGCCTGATACCATCGGTTGATTAACCAAAGAGGTTATGTTTTTATCTGTATCTGTCTGTTTGGTTGGTTTGTCAGATGGATTACGCAATTACCCATTACCTTACGGGTGTGAATCCAGGATAAAGAGACTGATCCAGGAGTTTCTTCTCACGTTCTTTAACATTGTGAGACGAATTTCAACATTTTGGTTAATTTCTCAGGGAATAATTTCTGGATTGTGATGAAAAAACAGGCGTATTTAGGTGGCTGGAGTTTATAAGTGAGAACAATTTGATGCGGATCCAGAAATCTGGATCTAGCGGATTTAAATGTTTATTTCTTTACTGGATTAGGCTCGACTGATTAGAGTGGGCCTTGGCTGAGGTATGTGCTCTACTGAGGAAATCCTTTGGCAACTATTTTAATAAACTTTTCATTGTTTGAGTCATTTATTGCAAAAATATAGAACTTTCTTTGGTCTCAGCTTCTCAAATGTGAGAATTTGCTGCTTTTCCTTAAATAATAATAGTCTTGTCTTGGTTTTAATTGGTTAAGTCAACCCAGTGTTGAATTTTGTGCTGTACTGAGTCAAACTTGATTGTCAGTGGATGCTCATGAGCTTGTAACAACACTCACATCCTCCGAGAGGTTATCTTCCCGACCCCTTTACATTTAAAATCTTCATTTCGGCTTAAGGAAGCCCATTAACCCGCACGTCCAGCCTGACAGTAAATGAAATGAGACAGCTTCCCTCCTCATCCTAACAGCTTGTGTGAATTCCTCCGAGACTGGAGAGCGAGTGTACAGATCATGTCCATATCTGGTGTTTGCGCCTCCGCCCTGACACTTGACAAATGTGGTGTTCCCCTCTAAACCTGGTTACTAGCAGGTCGTCCAATGACAGCAGCTATTTGCTCTTTAATGCCACCCAAATCCGATTATGTCTTTCGGGGGGTTGCACTCGCCGGCCGACAGAGATGGATGGCGATTATAAACCGAGGTATTGGCCCGGGTAAGAACATTTTTTAAAAGGTTAGGAAAGACATAAAAAAAAATAGCGAGACTCAAGGATATCAGTGGTTAAATATCCCGGCGTCCAAGGTCAGCAGAGTCAAGGTGGAGGAGGTGATGCGAGGAGAGAGGCAACACCACTAACCTGTCCAGGAGACACAGCGTTTTATATGATGGGTGTAAATCTTCCTTATTTTTCAGTATCTTCACAGTCGTTGAACACAAAGAGAAAGAAAGGAAAAAGACGAGGATGTGGTAAGTCTGCTGGCTTACTGAAGGCTATGAAGCGGTAAACACAGATTCCTATCAGGGATCAATACAAGGTAATCAAAAGCTAAGAGGAAGCGAGGAGTGTTCAACACTTTCATTCTCCTGCCAGTCATTCAGCGTGAACGCTGCACCGCCGCAGCCGAGACAGTATCAGTTCCTGAAAAGCACCGGTGAACTCTTTCAAACTGTATGTTTGCCAACACGGTTTATTCTCTGGGAAATCCAATAATCACATTCCTCCTCCCGTTTTTGTCTTTCAGCCATTCTCAGCTTTCTGGAAGGGTCCATTCAGAGACAGGGGACCATTCTACCTTCTCCTGAAAGGGCTTTAAACCCTGCGCCTCCGCTGCTCAATGGCTGAGAACAGGCCGGCCCGGGCTTTCTCTGGGTAACACAATTAGCCATGGAGCGTCCGGGCACGGCCTCCTTCACATTCAGCCTGTGTTTGATGGCCGGCCAGCCCCATGACTTCACACACACACACTATCAGCCCATTGCCATGCAAAACAGCGTCTTCTTCTTCTTCTTCTTCTTCTTCTCCAGCCCCGCACCATCTCGCACCGCAGCCCAGAAGAGGTCCCCCCGTCTTTAGCCGGGCTTTTGTCCCACAGCTACTAATGCGTGTAATTTTTGTGCGAATGAGGGACGAGGACTGCGAGCAAACACACCTCTTTCAGCTCCGGCTATTATAGGATTTGGCCCATATGGTGGGAGGAAGATTTGGTAATTGTGGCCGACTGGGGGGAACAGTGGGAAAGACAAGGTTGGAGAGAGCGGCATGGGAGGGCTGAGGAGTTGAATTTAAAATAGAAACAAGAATCTGTGGTAGAAACAAACGTTTCAATGCCAGACATTGTTTTTTCTGTATGAATCCATGACTCCAAACTCCTGAGAGAGATTTGTTCCAATATAAGGGAATAAATTAGAGAAGCCTCAAGGGAATTGTGTTTGGGTTCGAGTTGAGGAAGTCTGGATCCTTCTGAATACATCTTCTGTAGTTTTGAGGAAGAACTTTTAATCAGAACAGAAAAGGTATTTATAGACTCGATTTTTTATGCCTGAATAAACTAAATAAACTCTCTGACCCTGCCAGCTTTCTAGCTTCAAACTGTGTTCGTGGGCCTTATGCCGTTTTTCCACCGACAGTACCAGCTCGCCTCGACTCGGCTCAGCGTGGCTCGACTTGGTTTGGTTTCAGACACGTTGCGTTTCCATCTAGAAGTAGTATCTCTTCAACGTGGGCGGGTCGTCAACGTGGCGGCCGTCTGAACGTGGGCGGGTCGTCATCAACGTGGGCGGGTCGTCATCAGTGACGTACTTATCCACGCGACACATAAACAGGGCTAGCTGTGGGCTACGCAAAACACGTACACCTTTTCATTTCTCGTCGCACCATCAAGCTCGTTCTGGATGCGTCTTCAGCGACAACACTCAGGAGCGTCTCCACCTCTGCCACGGTCCACGCCGTGTTCCTGCGCGTTGTTCCTTCCATGTAATCGCTATGTTGACTGAACGCAGATGCTAGTTTTTAAAGGTAGCGGGTGTCAGGCTCGGACGTCGCGCTCGTCATGAGTCGTCAAGTGGCGTCGCTCTCTGTCCAATCAGTGGCCGGCTGCCAGCTTACGTCACACAGAAGTATCAGCTCAGCTCGGTTGGAACTTATACGGAGGTGATACTAAGAAAGCACCACTTTAGCAGGTACCAGGTACCAGATTTCAGTAATGGGAACGCAAAAAAGGCGAGCTAAGTCGAGGCGCGGCGAGCTGGTACTGTCGGTGGAGAAACGGCATTATTTTCCTCTGAGAACAGCTTCTGTATTCAGTTATATTTCTGCATTTTTATTATTACCTCATTAATATTGTAAACATTAACATTTCTTCTGCAAAACCACATAGTGCCCCTTTAAATAAGTATTTCTAACTGTCCTTTTGTTCTCATAAAAACTTCCAGAGACGCAGCGACAGCAGAGTGAGGAGGAGTGTAATATAAAGCCGGCGTGCCTTCAGTGAGCGGCCGAGACAGCTTTATATGATTAAAATTGACTGGCACACGGTCCAGGCCTCCACACCCACCCATAACAGATATTGAAGACCCCCCTGGGAGGGCGAGCAGCCAGAGGCTTCCCCTCGGTGAATGAGACAGGTTTGTAAAAAAAAAAAAAAAAACAAAGCGCGAGGCGGCCGCCACAATCAATTCCTTCCATTCAACCCATAAATGCATGTGTGGATATCTGTGTGTGTGTGTGCGCTCCGTCCTTGTACCCGGGTACCAGCCACCCATTCCAATTCGGTTAGCTCCTTAAAAACCACTCAAGCCCTCCTCGCCGTGCCTCCCTACCTCCCTCCCTCCCTCTCCTCCTCAGAGTGGCGTGGAAATAAATATTTATCACATCAGAGGAGAGAGAGAAAGGCGGACAAATGGAGAGGCCGAGAGAGAGAGAGAGAGGGGGACGGAGACGCTCGTGGTTACGATGACAACAGCTTCCCACTTGGCAGAGGACAGAAACTGATGGAAACAGCGAAGATACTTAAAAAAAAAACAAAAGAGTTGGGAGAGTGGTCCAGCATGAAAATAGCAGCTAAAAAGCCTCGAAATGAACCCGAGGTGGTGAGCGGCATCCTGGGAGATATATGCTCCACTCGGGTCGGCTCCCCCTCACTGAATTCTGGGAAGAAAAAAAGTGTGTTTCTATGTTTGGCTCCCTCAAAGAACTTCACAATTCAATTTCCCATTCCCCTTCACGTCCAGAAGAAGAATCCAAACCTTCCAAGGAGGCGAGCGTCACACTCACTGATGTCTTTAACAGGAAGGAGAGTGATATGTATATATATAAAACTGGCGTGTTCACCACAGCGATACACAAGGTTGTTGTGAATGTGGAGCGTTTACGGGCGAGAAATCCATTTAGGATTCAATCAGGGAGGAAGATGCTCTGAAACGCGGACCATGGAGGCTCCACGGGAGACTTTCAGCTGCTGTCAAACAGATTTCCCTGGATGGATGTAACATCCTCCGTCCTATCAGGAGGAGCAACCACTGACCTTTGACCCCTAAAGGGGCTGAGGGTCATGTGGGTGTGACCGACTCGTGAGAAGTGGGCCAAAGAATAACACTTAATAACCAACAACCAGTCGGTAAATCGTTTGGTCAACAGTTTTAATAATTAAGTCGCTGTCACTTCTCCATACAGTTCTTTACATTTAGTTTTTATCTGATCCCACTTTCCTTGAATCTTATTTTTAGATATTTAGTTAAGAGTTTATTGTTTAGTGTTAAGAGTTTATTTTTTCCTACGCGTCTACTGTCTATCTTATATTGTATTTTTTTTTATATACATCTCCTTTATTTTGTAAGTGTGTTACATTCTTGCTGCTGGAAATTCAATTTCCTTGAGGGAGTCATCCCAAAAGGATTAATAAAGAGAAGTCAAGTCAAGTCAAGTCACTGTTTTAGTACTTTATTAAGCTAAAATGCCAGAAAATTCATTATTATTTGCTGCTTTTCTCTTTTTCATTTCATTGTGCATTGAATATGTTCAGATTTTGAGCTGCTGGACAAACAAAACAAGCAAGTTTAAGATAAATAAAATATAAAAATTGAAGAAATGTTGTCTTTTTTTGCACAAAATTTAAAGGATCAATCTCACAATTTAACACATGACTCAGTAAAGTCTTCATGAGAAGTAACTATTCACACTATGAAACAGTTGTGTGATGTATAATGTCTCCTGTGTGAATTTCCAGCTGTGTTTTTGTGGCGACAACAGACTGATATTTTTGAAGTCGTGCACATCTGCAGCTGTGTTTCTGTGGCGACCAAACCAGGTTGTTTTGATCAGACTCCAGACTCTTCCAGCTGTGTTTCTGTGACCACAACATCTATTTTGAGCCAAAACACAATATTTTCATGCGTTGCAAACTGAAGATGTGGGGTTTGAAAGACGAGGACAGTTACGGCGCAATGACAGATGCTAACGAGGATCCAGCATTTTAAAATCAAGTGTTGCTCATTCTTTTTGTAATCGTCCAACGATAGATCACTGGGTTAACTTAAAACTATGACATCATCAATAATGAGAGCAACCCTGAGCTGCGACCTTTGTCCCGCTTCACTCACGCTCACTAATTCATGCAAAGAGATACAAACCCATACACATCAATTCAATAATAAATGTCTGAATTCAGCGTTTCAGCTTGATGAATTCCTCTCGGTGGGTAAAGTCTGTCCCCTCGGGGTCTAAATCCACTTTAATGTTAATAGACACTCTTCCTTTTCTGTCTTTAATAGGGGGCTTTAATAATGCAAGAGTATTCCACACAATTCTGTTAAATTCAATTGTGCAAATCGCGGCCCCGGGCTTTTTTCTTTCTCCCGCACACTTCTCTTCACTCCAGGTAGCCGACCTGGAAAGGTCCTCGGCGGTCGCATCCATAATTCTGAAGTTGGCCGTAGATAAAACCATTATCTCGCGCATTTGATCCGCCTCAATCCTCTCTCAATATTATATTTCCTAATTAAGGAAGGTGTTGGGGAGTGCAGAGTCTTCCCTCGAGTCTTTTCCCTCCACTCAATTTCTTTTCCCTTCGCCATCTTTTTCCTTCCGCCTCTCTGTTTCCTTCCATCGGTCTCACTTTCCTCTCCACTTTGTTTCTCTATTTGTCCGTTTCCTGTTTCCTTTATCGCTCGGCCCAACAGCGATCCATCTTCTTTTTGTCTTCTTCTCTTTCACTCTTTCGCTTTTTCCTCCTCCGTCTCCGGCTGCCAATCTCTCCAGCAGAGACAGCGGAGGATGATTTTCCGAGAAGATGTAAATCCCGGAGGGAGCAGCGGAGGAGGTGACACGGGGTTAGCGGGGAAGATAGAGTGATTCAGTGGGAGGAAAATAGCAGAAAGAGGGCGAAAACCCCAAAGTTCAATTTGCAGTAATTCTGTTATCTGAGGCAGGCAGGGCTGGGTCACGGCTGCAGATACAATAGGTCCTGTATTCCCCATGTCCAACACTCAGCCTGTCTTATGGCTTGCTGCCACTTGTTCGTGTATATGTGTTTATATATGTGTGTGTGCGAGAGCATATATTTTTGTCTGTGTAACCCCGGCCAGCGCCGTAATCCTTCAGCGCTAAGATTCTGTCAGCGGCGAAGGAAGCGATGTGACAGAACTGGCAGCCATTATCAGCCAGGCGACCATATAGTCCTCTAAAAAATGAGATGTCTATTCGGAGAAGAAGAAGCAGAAGCAGAAGCAGAGGAATATGCCAGACTTCACCTCCCACACTCCAAAATTTAGGACATTTTTGCCGTCATGATGTTATTAGCAGATCTCTTCAATTAAGACATACTTAGGAGGAATACTCCGCGAAGCTGGGAGACACACAGAGACGAGAATGGTGAGCAAAGAAGCTGCCTGAACGTCTTTGTCCTCAGAAACACAAATTAAGTTGCTAATGCTAGCAGTTCTGTGAGCTAAATGCTAACTTCAGCATGTTAATATCCTCACCACGGCAATGATAACATCCTCATGTTTAGCATGTTGTAATGTTAACAGTGTTAGCATGCTAACTATACTAATTAGCACTAAACACAGAGTACATACTCTTCAGTTTACCGCTATGTTGTACCACGTACAAAGCTAGCACCCTGCTGCCACGTCAGGGGACATCCTGCAGCGAAGACGTCCTCACGTTTAGTCCACATGTGCAGTCCGATAGAGTCCATAACACAAGGTAAGTGGCTAATGCTAGCAGCTCTGTGAGGCTAAACTTGGCTGTGAGCTAAATTCTAATTTAAGCATAAATCAGAAGATGCAGCCGGAGCAAATCTGATGAAGCTACATGCAAAACACATAGTTTTTCTCCTTGTTTTAAATGAATCCACGATGGCAATGCTAACATGCTACTGTTTAGCAGCTTTTAATGCCTCCGTTTACCATGTTAACATGCTAATTAGCACTTAAACACAGACTACAGCTGAGGCTGATGGGAATGTCTTTAGTTAAGCAGGTGTTTCCTAGGTTGATCAGTGTCGCACGTTGGTCAACAGGTTAACTTAAAGACTTCGCTAGTAGAGCAGTCTGAGGTAGGAGGTGAAGCTAAAGAGGCTCCGTGTGGGAATATTTCCTCCAGGCATTCATTTCAAATGTGGGATGTTTAATTCAGTTTAGTAGCAGAAGTAACACTGAGCTGCACCACATTAAGAACAAACACGTCAGAAAAACAAATTGGTCACCTGGAGCCTGAGTTTGTTCTCCCATTAGGAGCTACTATGACTAAACACAAAGCACTTTGAGCAGAAGGATGAGCTAAAAGTCAAGATATGATGGGGCAGATGAGCGAATATTAGCTCTGACAAAGCGAACTTCAAGTGCTGACTGGGAGATGCAGTCCGGTGTGCTGCGTCCTGCAGCGCTGACACAGCATCAAAACAACGTTACGTAAGAGCAGCAGTGAGCTCTTCACTCAGAGAAACTGACCCGATGCATCGGAGCTCGCTGAGTCAATGGAGCACAAACTAAAAGGAACAGAACTTCTTGTATTTCACATCATATTTCTCTCAATATTTAGCCAGTTACTTACTGGTTATTGGCTGGCAGGATATAGAAAGCAGAGTTAACCAAAACTGACGTCCCTATATTGGAGAAAATATTGATTAATGATGCCGCTAGATACGATAACAGGGGATTATTAGACAAGCACACGACCCAGGCTGCGTCATTCAGTCCAATAATCAGTGATGGACCATCTGATCAACCAGCTGAAAGGCTAAAGACTCTCTCCTGGGATCTTACAGCCCGAGTTGATTTAAATATTTATGTCATCACTCGAGTCATTTTCCCAGATTTGACAAAGCTCCTAAAGAGCGACAGAGGGCATCACACAACTGTCTTTATAGGCCGAGTCTCTCCTCATGAATCATCTAACTGACCGTGATGTGTAAAAATGTGGTCGAGTTCCCCGTTTGAAATTGCTTTCGTCCCACGAATAATGCAAATTAAAGCAATGACGGAGAACAGATGTAGGTTCCTAATGTGCAGATCACCGCCGTCTACGTTGTCTTTACAGGATATTCAGTGACCGCCTCCGACAGCGATTCCCCGGCGTGGCGGCTGAAAAATGTGTGTTTTTTTCACCTCTCCTGAATCGCCTCTCCGGCTGGAGATGTAGTTTCAGCCTTCATTAAGCCGGGCAGCCAACACAAAGGTGCGACCTTCAATTACTCCCCGCCGCATTCAAATTAACCGTCGTTAGCAGCGGAGACGGAGGGAGTGAGCCGACAGGCAGGGAGATATTGCAAAAGAACAGAAAAATCACACACAGATCAGTTTAATGACTTAATACTCCTGCAGGCTTTAATGTGCCCGGGATAAAATAACACTTACATCTTAAGCAGCAGGTCATAATTACAAGAGAGGCAGCGCTGGTGAGTAAACAAATTAATAATGAATGTGTATGCAGCGAGAATTCAAAAGTGCATCACTGCATGTGGAGGGGGGCTTGAATTTTAACATTTTTTTCCCAAGATGTGAGCGTCTGGATTTTAAGATACACATCCACACTTTGTTTCACAGAAAAAGTGGGAGGGAGGAGGGTCGTTGTGGGCTTAAGAGGAGCCGGAGGGGGGTTAAAAGAACAGATATCGTCCATCGGGCTCAACTGGCCTGGGCAATGTGTCGGAAAAACAGCCCACTGTGGAGCCCCGGATTATTGAAATCTTCTCAGGCAGGGCTGTTTTAAATGGGAAAGGGAGTGGTGCTGATGCTGTGTGTGTGTGTGTTTGTGTGTGTCGCCGTGTGTGTCGCGAGTCACGGACAAGCATGAGCGCTGCTGTTGATGACATCTCCATGAATGAGTAAACCTGCTGCTCTCCCTCCTCCTCCTCACACCGCCGCTACTATAGTTTTACTAGGAAGTGGAGGGCTAACAGCTGCTGCACTTCCCTGTCAAACACACACACACACACACACACACACACACACACTTACGCACACATGCAGTGGTGATGGGTGGGGGGGGGCAAGAAAGCTGAAAATGAGGGTGTGCAAGCTGTGACGGTGAACATTAATGGGGACAGCAGCTGTGGAATTAATGTGGCACATCTGGGAGGACGGAGCGAAGAGGAGACGGCAGCTTCGATGAGGAAGAGATAGAAGTAGACAGACAGAGAGAGAGAGAGAGAGAGACGGGGGGAGGAAGGTATGAAGGAGGTTTGACTCGACTCTCAATAAGCCTCCCCCATCGGTCTCACTCGACGTCTCGTCTCAACATCTGGCTGAGGCAGCAGTAGATTTTAAAGACCTCCCTGTCCTTGTCTCACCTGTCAGAAAAGTCTTCATCCTTGACTTTTATTCATCTGAAAGTAAACTTCAGACACACCTGGACACGCACTCACAGCATACTTGAGGCCTTTTGTTAACATATTTACCCGGTGTGATCTACAATAAGTGGGACACAAGAGGTGCAGCGCTGTCACATTATTTCTATAATTATAGAGATGCATTGCCGCGAGAAATAGAGCAACAACTCTGCAGAAAAATAAGACATCCTCGCAAAACAATTATACGGAGACGAGAGGAAACATTTCTACGCAGAGAAAAGTTGTTCTTCTTAAGAATAACTACTGTTCTGCTGCTGCAAGGACTGCAAATAAAGAAGTGAAGGTGCAACATTCAAAATCAGTTTCTCCTTTACTCTACAAAAAGCACAGCTTCAAGGCGAGGCCTTCCTCTTTGCCTCCCCCCATTCATGTGCTATCGAGGGAGCTCCATCAAACAGGCAGCCTCAAACAGCCTCCTCAGCCTCCCACCTCCTCTCGTGTCGGACTCTACCTCCACCGAGGGCCCTCGGAAGCAAGACATCCTGCCTAGAAGAGACGTGTCTGCAAGATAAACGCACAACAGCTTCAACAGCCCACCGGTTGGACGAACAAGAGAGCTGCACACCTATTAGTCAACTCAGAGCTGCAACGGTAAACTGATTCCTGCTTCTTAACCTCATCGTAATCATGGAAATGTCTGTAAAATTACCCTAAACACCTGTCTTAGTCCAGCCTGAAGTAAATTCAACTGCCCCTTTTAGCTGGAAAATACAATGGCTCCACATCCTCTTCGTCTTACATGAGCCATGTTCAAATTAAAAAACAATATCACTAAAAATGTGCACTTAACATGTTTTTCAACAGGCGCCTGGCAAAAAAATGACATTTTGTGACCTCAAACTACCACAGCTTGAGAGAAACATGGGCAAAAACTTATTATAGTGTTTACTTTCTTATTAACGTCAACTCTGTGCATGTAAAATTGTCAAAATGCATAAAACTTGCATAATTTCCAAGTACATGATGCATCGATCTAACCTGACTCTCGCCAGATGCTCCACTCACATCCATCTGGGATCGCTCCCGTTGGGAGGGATTTCGGCACCAGATTTTATGGTCGAGCCAATCAGGACCGCCGGGCGGGAGTTTCATAGATGTGACGTAGCGGAGAAGCGACTGTTTTGATTCAGACAACAATGGCGGCTCGCATCGAGGAAGCAAGTGTCAACATTGATGCTGCTGTTTCATCCGTGTTGTCCAATCTACCCAATATTTTTCCGTTAAAAGAACGTCAGAGAACGGCTCATGAAGGCTTTTGTTGGTGGAAACGATGGTTTTGACCTGCTCCGAGTGGATTTGGCAAGTAGCATCGATCTACCAAATGGCTCCGACAGACAAGTGGTTTATCCAATCATATGCAAGGATTTTTGATAAGGCCCAGCCCTCTGAAACACATCTCCAATGGAGCGATCCCAGATGGATGAGTGGAGCGAGGCGGAACGAAATTCATCTGGCGAGAGTCAGGTTAGCATCGATCATCCAGAGGCTGGAAGGTAAGTGGCTCAGGAGGGAGGAGAAAGAAGAGAGAGTGGGTCGCAGGTCTGAAAAGCACTAACTCGTTGGCTGTTGTGGGATGTAGGGAGGGTGTAGAAGCACACAATCTGCTGTCAATCAAACAGCCGCTATCTCATGTTCGGATCTCCGGTGAAGAGGGATGATGTCGTCCGCTGTGAAAACACATGTACAGGATTCAAAGACCTCCATCCAGATCCACGTTATCTTTAATAAACAAGCAGCTCAGAGAATCAGCGGGAGAGAAGAGAGTGAGAAAAGGCAGGACTGTAGCGCAGAGAGAGAAAAAACATAAAAATAAACTGCCGCCACTCTCCAGATACCCTTCAAACCAAAACATATGGCCGGATCCTGTTCATCAGCACCATGATGAATGAATAAGCCTCTTTATTGGGCGCTCACAAACGCTCAGTATTCACCTCAGCAGCCTCTCCACTCATTATGTTTTCACTCCGAGACGGAACACGGCGGATAAGAAAAACTCGCACCAGACGGTCGCGTCTTCATACGCGTGCAGTGAATGTGTGTTTTCACGCCAGAACAAGTCCTTGAACCGGGCCTACGTGGGTGATTCCTGCAGCCTTTTCTCTGCGGTGCATGCTCATATTTTGGACGCAAATGGCAGAAACTAGCGAGTTTTAATGAAGAGCAACACGGCGGACGTGAAGAGGTTACCGATGTTCTCGCTGCGCAACATTACGCTGATCAAAGGACTGAATTTTCCCCCGAACCTCGGGGTACATCTTTAATATAGAGACGAGCGTGGACGAGGTGGAAGTGCGGAGAGACTTTGATTCTCGGACACTTTGCTTTTTCCTATTAGAGAGAAATATTAACACTAAACATCAAGGAAGTTATGAGCCAACTGCGAGGCACAATTAAAACTGAGATGAAGACGTAGGCCAATGATCTTTACTGATATTCTCTGAGTTTTTTTTCTTAAATCGGCTGATTAATTGCCTGTCACGCGTGGCCTGACGATGGGGTTACGGTGGAGGGGAGGGGAGCCGTAAAACAGCTGATTTCCACAGAGCCGAGGAGAGAAACGGATGATCTCTCTCTCCTCGCCGGCTCTCTTTGCCTCAGATATATTGTGCCATCAATCCCCTGCAGCTGTAGCCACACGAGGAAGATGAATAAATTAATCTGGAATAAATGGCCTCCTGCTTGACACATAATCACAGATTAGGCCGGGTCGGCCGGGAGTGATGGATCGAGCCGAGCTGGCCGGGCTGAGACGGGGGAGGGGGTCAGCCACATTAACCCCTTCCCACTGCAGGGGAGACCACGGGCTTCAGATAGAGACGGAGAACGGACCTCGGAGGTGATTTAAGCAGATCCGTCGGCTCGTCCCTAAGGTGTGATTCAAACGGTGGGAAGCGGCCGCTAATGATGTCACTAATGAGAGGTTCATTACCAGGTGAGCCCTTTGGACCCGGCCATGTTAACTCTTTACTCTGCCATGAATAACCTTTGTTTGGACGACACTGATGAAGCTCGTGTTGGTTTATGTCCTCGCAGGCCTCGTTACTCTGTTACCATCACAGTGGAGTTTGCTAGTGAACAAACAAAAGACACCAAATATATTTTGTGAATTGCTGAAATCTAACAAACCTGTTGAGGCATTCCCTTTCTCATAAAACAAAAAAACTCCGGAGGTAACCTTTAAAGTGTGTTTGGAGGTTCTGAGGAGCTCAACTACATATGTAAACAAAACAGTATAAAGCCTTTTGTGGCTCCGGAGGAGGCTGTGGAAGCTGTCACTCAGTGGCTAAGTTGCATTGTGGGTAATGTAGGCTGCAAGTTTTGAAAAAAGAGAAGAGTAAATGGAATGAAAAAGGCGAAATCTCCAGTTCTGCTGTATCGATTTTGATCATTTTGTTTTTCTAACAGTGTTGAAGGACGTGACCTGAAATACATTACCCACAATGCAACATACACTAACACTGGAGGCAATGTACACTCTTAGAAATAAAGGTTCCAAAAGGGTTCTTCTACAAGGGCTGAGGTTCTACCTGGAACCATTTGCTTCTGAAAAACCCTTTCCTGAAGAAACGGTTTTTTCAAGGGTTCTTGGTAACACAAACGGTTCCAGTAAGAACCATTTTTATCCAGAGAACCCTTTAAAAACCCTTTCCTGAATAAAGGGTTTTAAAAGGGTTCTTGGTAACACTAACGGTTCCAGTAAGAACCATTTTTATCCAGAGAACCCTTTAAAAACCCTTTCCTGAATAAAGGGTTTTAAAAGGGTTCTTGGTAACACTAACGGTCCCAGTAAGAACCATTTTGATTCAGAGAACCCTTTAAAAACCCTTTCCTGAATAAAGGGTTTTAAAAGGGTTCTTGGTAACACTAACGGTTCCAGTAAGAACCATTTTGATCCAGAGAACCCTTTAAAAACCCTTTCCCGAATAAAGGGTTTTAAAAGGGTTCCTGGTAACACTAACGGTTCCAGTAAGAACGATTCTGATCCAGAGAACCCTTTAAAAACTCTTTCCTGAATAAAGGGTTCTAAAAGGGTTCTTGTAACACTAACGGTTCCAGTAAGAACCATTTTGATCCAGAGAACCCTTTAAAAACCCTTTCCCGAAGAAACGTTTTTTCAAGGGTTCTTGGTAACACTAACGGTTCCAGTAAGAACCATTTTGATCCAGAGAACCCTTTAAAAACCCTTTCCTGAATAAAGGGTTTTAAAAGGGTTCTTGGTAACACTAATGGTTCCAGTAAGAACCATTTTGATCCAGAGAACCCTTTTTTGGAGAAAGAGTTCTTCAGGGATTGTTGAAAGCATGGGTATAAGATCCTGTATGGGTTCTTTGTAGAATCTCTCATGGGGGGTTCTGGGTGGAACCTTACACACACAGTTCTAGGTATAACCCTTCATGTTGGGTTCTAGGTAGAACCCTCCACCTTTATAAAAGGTTCTACCTGGAGCCAAAAAGGGTTCTCCTATGAGGACAAGCCGAAGAACCTTATATGGTTCTACTTAGAACTTTTATTTCTAAGAGTGTATGAGTTGAGACCCATTACGGCTGTCTGGAGTCGCTCACCACATAGTGAGTTTGTAGCTCCGTGTGAATGCATATCGGTAATTATTATACCATATGTAGTTGACTCAGTTTCCCACAATGCATTGCAAAACATAGTCTTCAAATGATGAGCAGTAACCAAGCACACAAGAGTGTAGAGGTTAGACACAGCTTCCTCTGGAGCCACAAAAGACTTTAAACTACTTTTTTCACATATGCAGTCGTACTCCCTGAGACCTGTAAACACACTTTAATGTGTAAAATTGGTGGAGTTACCCTTTAACGCTTCACAAATGTGCCGGTCCAAAAAGTCCAGTCAATCATCAGCATCCTACATCAACTCCCAAAACGATCAAAAGCATCCACAACATCCAGCAGCGGCCCATATCTGATTTTCTGCTGAGCGAAACACAATTATGGCGAGCGGAGAGATTCGTCATGTTGATTTATCCCACACCTCACCTAATGAAATCTCCCCACATTCCCTTTTGAGCAAGTAGCTGCAGGGGGGGAAGGGGGGAAGAGAAATTGAAGATGGGGTGACCCTCCGCACCCCACGTTCCTCTGTTTAGATGAATGAATCGTACCGCTGTCCCTTTCATTTTTCTCAATTAAGTGTTTGCCATTTGGAATGCTTCCCGGCTCCATGATCATTAAAACCTTTGCATGTCAGAGGAGGTTGAGGAGGGGGAGGTAAAGGGGGCTGCGAGGCACGCTTAATTCAATTTCACAGCCGTCAGCGCTACCTGCTCTCATCAGCAGACGGCGGGAGAATGCGCGGGAGGGATGGTTGAAAGAGAGCGCGAGATAAATAATGACAATAAACACGCGATCCGTCTGAGGAGAGCTGCCGCCTTGAAGAAACACTTATCGACCGAACAAATCAGCGCCGGTTTGTCTTAAGATCTTGCTTTTCTTAAAAATGAGCGGGAAAGGAATCACATTGCTCCGATCCGAAGTTTAAAGATGTTCCTTAAAAAAAAAAAGACATTGTGATAAAAACTACGAAACTTCACCTTAAGGTCAACAGGTAGCCGACGAGATTTAAAGATTCTGTACGACCTCGAAAATGATAAAGAAAATTGGATTTTTCAAAGAGCCTCGAGCCAAACACTCATCTTCCTCTAATCAGAATGGAGTCCGTGCAGTTTCTTTATCTTCCCTCCCGAAGCCGCATTGACCAGTGCATAAACCCCTGACCGGGCGCACTCCAGCAGTTAACGTGATATATTCGTGTGCCGATAGCTGGAATGCAGGGGAGAAAAATCAATGCTGATATAATAGACTCACATTAACATGGCACAGAACAGCAAGGCCACAGAGAGGAAGAAAAAAAAAACCCTCCCACCAGAAAAATGTCATCTTCCTTCATAGTTAGCGTAACGGCAGCGAGTGAAAGAGACAGAAACACGGTTTGAGGTCAAACAGCTGAGTTCTTCTTCTGGTTTATTCAGTTCAAACCTCGAGCTGTTTACTTCCACGGAAGAGGTGCTACAGAAGTGAACTGAGTCATTATCATAATAAACAGAAGGCAGCAACTTAAGAAAGAATATTTAAACTGTTTTGTTCAACTTATAAGTGAGTTTGAATCAGCGACGCAAAATGGCTGCGAGCGAGACAGCAGGCCACGGGGACGCTGGCTTGTAAATCCCTGAAGGTTTCATTTAAAGGGGAATGCTAATTCTCATCGACCCGCCGGTCAAGACGGGAAATAAGTGATGGTGGTTTTGTTGCTGCTGCCTTCCAAATACCATCACAATCAGAGGAGGAGGAGGAGGAGGAGGAGGAGGAACACCGCCGGCTTAATCACATTCATGGTTCCTCCACCTCAGTGATTTGCAAACTCGAGTTTGCACACCCAGGGGTCCAAAACAAGTGAGTAACAGCGGTTTATAGTTTTTAGCTTAATCAAGTGTTCGACATGACTCAGAGTCTCCGGCTGTGTTTGGGCACAGCTGCGCTTCCAGCTAAATGCTAAAGGTCTGCGTGCAAACTAGTTTGTAATGACAACATGCTAACATGCTGCATGTTAAGCAGGTAATGTTTAGCTTAGCATGCTAACATTAGCTGTTTAGCACTAAATGCAAACTGGAGTGGAGTTAAGCAGGTATTTGGTCATTACATGAATTCAAAGTTGTTTCATGTTCAGTCATTGGGTTGTTGTACACTCTTGGAAATAAGGGTTCCAAAAGGGTTCTTCTACAAGGGCTGAGGTTCTACCTGGAAACCGATTTCAGCTTGGCTCTCGTGAAAAACCCTTTACCTTCCTGAATAAAGGGTTTTAAAAGGGTTCTTGGTAACACTAACGGTTCCAGTAAGAACCATTTTGATCCAGAGAACCCTTTAAAAACCCTTTCCTGAATAAAGGGTTTTAAAAGGGTTCTTGGTAACACTAACGGTTCCAGTAAGAACCATTTTGATCCAGAGAACCCTTTTTTGGAGAAAGAGTTCTTCAGGGACTGTTGAAAGCATGGGTATAAGATCCTGTATGGGTTCTTTGTAGAACCTCTCATGGGGGGTTCTGGGTGGAACCTCAAACACACACAGTTCTAGGTATAACCCTTTATGTTGGGTTCTAGGTAGAACCCTCCACCTTTATAAAAAGGTTCTACCTGGAGCCAAAAAGGGTTCTCCTATGAGGACAAGCCGAAGAACCTTATATGGTTCTACTTAGAACTTTTATTTCTAAGAGTGTAGAGATATTTCAGTCTGGACCAAAGTAGTCCAGCCAGCATTGTCATCCCTGAAGCTAGCATGGCTAAAAAGCAATGCTATCGATAATTAGGACCAATATTAGCCACCTGGCTTCACCTGTTAACCCTCAAAATCGTTCTTGCTGATTAAATAATCCAGAGAGTATGTGGGGTAATGACGGTCGATGTGTGTCCATGTCACCAAGGTACATCTAAGACCACCAGTCCCCCAGCAGCCGTCCTGAGGCTGGTCTTGGCTTGACTTGTGTTAACGAGGAGGCCAATCAGGAGCAGCTGTGGGGTTAAAGAGTTTCATAATGTGTTCTCGCCGGTTCCGACTCCAGCATCGAGTGCAGTCACCCCGCCGACGTCAAACCACTGATTTATACTTTCTCCTCCCTCCGTCTCCGCTCCTCTCTCTCCATCCCTCCGCCCTCCCCGGATGACTATATGTCGGCGCTGGCTTGTCCGGGACGTGGATCGACTCTTAATACACGTCACACACACACACACACACACACACGCTCAGCAGTCTCCCCACCAGGTTTGATTAATTTGGCTCGTAACGCGTGTGAGCAGAGCTATCACCAGCATCCAGATGTTCCACAGCCCTTTTGTCTGCACCCCCTACCACACACACACACACACACACACACACACACACCTACACTTACACACACACACACCTGCTTTCATCCCCTCCCCTCGCCTCCAGGAGTCGAGGATGTGATGCGGCGTGCTGTTGTTTTGATTATTTCTCCTCTGCCCCTCTGAGCTCTCTGCGAGCTGTGACTATCTGCTCTGCATCAGAGGAAAGAGGTGTGTTTCCTCGGAGGCTCGCCACGATCACATCGAGGATTTCAGGGCAGTTATCAAAGGGAAAAAAAGAGCCGTTGTGTAAAGACGACGCACGAGCACACCTTCTCCGTCAATGTAATCGCCACCAATTGCACGCTGACACGCTCACCCACCGCGGCGAACGACACTAACAAGCAGAGAGTAAGACATCTCGAGGAGCGAGGCGAGGGCGCCCGACTCCAATTTCCCAGCCCTCTCCTCAAGAGCGAGGCGGAATACGAACGGTCAGCCACAGCGAGGCCCTGACAGGAGATCCTAACCTGCTCTCATCACAGGGGCTAACCTACCTGCTCTGATCCAGCGTCCCTGCTTTACCACCTGCTAAACCGAGCGAGAGTCCGGGCAACGGGGAGCGAGCAAGAGAGAGAATAAGAAATGGGGTTCAGGAGAGGGTGAGCGTGAGAAATACAGAGGACGGGGAGGGAATGATAGATTGCAGCCGGCGGGAATGCAGATCAGAGAGACGATAGCCACGATATGGATGGAGGGCGGCTGTGAAGTTATGCAGCAGGGATCCATTTGGTTATAGAAACCGTCTTTAAGTGTATTTTCAGCGGTGATACATAGTATGCCACCTCCCACTTCATCCCTGTTCTGTATGCTGAGGTGCTATTCAATACTGTGACAGGAGCATTTATATGAAATGTAATTTAATTTGATGTTGACCGAGCCAAACACGCGGATATAAAAAGATATAAAAGAGCTCGACGTATGAGTGAAACATCTGCACGGTGTGTTCGCGTCTTTTACGCTATTAAAAGACAATTACTTTTGGGAATTTGATTCCCGGATATCACATCCATAATCATGTTTTTCATTAGCGTATGATTACGAATTTGTTTTTTCGTTTACCTTAGAATGAGCCTTTAATATCTACAGAGGGAGCGAGTTGTAATCGAACAAGACGCCGTAGACAAAGATGGCCGCCTGTTCAGCCCAGTGAAAATTTGCTTGCCTGGTGCATACGGCTATAAAGTTCCTGCTCAACCCCAATTAGACTTTACAGATTAATAAATCGAGGATTATTTAGTGAGCCCATCAGTCAAATGAGCACTTTTGGACACCACTCGGGTTCATGATGGTATTCACCGATCAGGCAGAACATTATGACCACCTGCCTAATATTGTGAAGGTTCAAGACATGGACTTCAGACCTCTGAGGGTGTCCTGTGGTGTCTGGCACCAGGGCGTTTTATAGTGGATCCTCTGGGTCCTGTATGTTGGGGGGTGGGGCCTCCATGGATCTCCATGGATTTATTGTGTTCCTCGAGCTGTTCCTGAGCAGTGTTTGTGGTGTGTCAGGGCACATTGTCCTGCTGGGGGGCCACTGCCATCAGGTAGTGTTGTTGTGATGAGGGGGTGTACTTGGTCCACAACAGTGTTTGGATGGGTGGTGCGTGTCAAGTGGCACCCAAGGTTTCCCAGCAGAACATCACATTGTGATGAGATGATCAATGTTATTCACATCATCTGTCAGTGGTTTTAATGTTGTGTGCTTGGTTACTGCTCATCATTTGAAGACTGCTTTTTACAATGCATTGTGGGAAACTGAGTCAACTACATATGGTTTAATAATTACCGATATGCATTCACATGGAGCTACAAACTCTACTATGTAGTCCCGTAGTGAGCGACTCCAGACACAGCCGTATCGACCTCGACTCATACACTCTTAGAAATAAAAGTTCTAAGTAGAACCATATAAGGTTCTTTGGCTTGTCCTCACAGGAGAACCCTTTTTGGCTCCAGGTAGAACCTTTAATAAAGGTGGAGGGTTCTACCTAGAACCCAACATAAAGAGATATACCTAGAGCTGTGTGTGTCAGGTTCCACCCAGAACCCCCCATGAGAGGTTCTACAAAGAACCCATACAGGATCTTATACCCATGCTTTCAACAATCCCTGAAGAACTCTTTCTCCAAAAAAGGGTTCTCTGGATCAAAATGGTTCTTACTGGAACCATTAGTGTTACCAAGAACCCTTTTAAAACCCTTTATTCAGGAAAGGGTTTTTAAAGGGTTCTCTGGATCAAAATGGTTCTTACTGGAACCGTTAGTGTTACCAAGAACCCTTGAAAAACCCTTTATTCAGGAAAGCGTTTTTAAAAGGGTTCTCTGGATCAAAATGGTTCTTACTGGAACCGTTAGTGTTACCAAGAACCCTTTTAAAACCGTTTCTTCAGGAAAGGGTTTTTCAGAAGCAAATGGTTCCAGGTAGAACCTCAGCCCTTGTAGAAGAACCCTTTTGGAACCCTTATTTCTAAGAGTGTAGTGTGTCCTCTTCCACCATGTTACACCTCCATGTTTCTAAAACAGCCCCAACGAAGACAAACCAAACTTTTGCTCCAGAGACGGAGGGATGTTCAGTTGGTGCCACCAAATCCTGCAAACTGGAAAATAATGACCTTCTGCTGATCCATATTCTTTTTTAAGTTAATGTCCGTGGCTTTATTTCTTAAAATCGGGTCTTTAATTTATCAACTTTAACTTGAAGACCTCTTAAACAAACTTCCAACAGCTCTACTGGAGATGAATATTGTGTCTTTAAGGTTCGTGGCCTTTTATTAACTTTTGACCAAATTTTAAAAAAAATCCTCTAAAGCTTGTCCATGAGGTTTTTCTTGCCAATCTGCAAAGTCAACACTGGAATGTAATAAACAAACAAACAACACAGTGCGATGCGAACAGATGCCAACACACACCAACACACCACCACATGCACACACACACACACCCTCGGGGTATTTGTACTTCTGAAGCATATGCGTCCCTGTTTTTTACCAGTTGGAGTTAATACGGCTCTGTATCTCAATAAGCAGCTTCAGTCTGTTCTCTGATGATCTGACGGAAACACACATGATTAACATATCTTTCTCCGTGTGTGTGTGTGTGTGTGTGTTTGTGTGTGTGGGTGTACTTTAAATACAGATAAATGCAAGGGCACGGACCTTTCCCGTCTGTTTCTTTCAGCCAGACACAGATGGAGACGGGGTTAATCAGTGCGTTTGTTGGGGAAGCGATGATATGAAGTCGACGTCTTGACAGTAACATCTTGGCTGCTTTAAAGGCTTTATTGTTCGCCGTGTATTTGCATACTGATGATGCCGGAGCTTCCCGGCGCGCCGCGGCGTTTAGACCGCAATCGTCGAGAAATCCCTGAATACACACTTTGTTTATGAGTGGGCTGGTGCACAGAGGGACTTACTATATCATGAGGTGAGCAAATGTAGGCACACACTTCTTCTCACGTAGGCAAACAAACAATAAAGCCGACGACGGCGTGCGGAGAGCAGCTTCAGCACGAGTTATGCTGTGCGACGTGTGAAAACAGTCGAACCGGAGTCACGCTACCATCTGTCCTCCAGTCGGTGCTGAGACTAAATGATTTGAGTCAATAACATCGTGGTTTCTGAATGATGTCCATTAAATCTGTAGTAGATATGAAATATGAAGTCTTGGGGTGGGTTTAGGCACAAAAACCACTTGGTTATGTTTAAGAAAAGATCAAGTTTTGGCTAAAAACACCCGTTTTGGTCACTGCAGGCACAGCTGGAGATTCAAAAACGCCCAGTTTCATGCCACAGATCCAGCTGCAGATGGCCTGATTTCCCATCAAACATATCTGGGCATATGAAGTCTTGTGGTCCACAATACTATTATTATTATCTTGTCCATCTGATATGATGCTGTGGGTGGGTTTAGGCACAAAAACCACTTGGTTATGGTTATGAAAAGATCAAGTTTTGGCTCAAAACACCTGTTTTGGTCGCTGCAGGCACAGCTGGAGATGTCACAAGGTCAAAAACGCCCAGTTTCATTGCCACAGATCCAGCTGCAGATGGCCTGATTTCCCATCAAACATATCTGGGCTTTGTCACCACGAACAGCGGGGAGTTTTCTTGAGGTCTCCTTAAAAATATCCAGTGGTTTAACAGCTACAAATGTTGAAACACAGTCTTGAGCAGCAGCCACTGGCTTGGGAGCCATATTGACTGTAACTCCACCACAGTCCACCCCCAATACGACAGTCAGGCCACACACATGTAATGTGAACATGTAAACAGGGTATATAACCTTCGACATCTACAAATATGGACATATTTTATTCTATTTCATCCTGGTGACCGGGCTGAGAAAACCTAAGATCGACTAAAAGTGCAATTTTCAACTTAAATCCTCCAAAAGTTGAGCAACTGCATTAAAAAGTCAACAGTTCAACTTGAAACTCCTCAAGGAGAAGAATCCAATAACCAAGCTTAAAAATGTCCACCTGCTCTACAGGCTCACCACGTCGCTTCGCCAGACCTGCCTTGTAAAACTGCTTTTGAAGAAGCCGCCGCTGTAGCGACGAGCGTGATCGAGGCTTCAGTCGGTTCGCTCTCAGATTCTGGCGCAGTGTCGGATGAATCTCGGACGACAAAGCGGTTTGAATTAGCTTGCGCTCCTGAGTATCATCGTAGACTCTGACGTGACACGCTGACAGGAAAGCATAGAAATCAGAGACCCAGAGGAGATGTTCAAAAACCCGTAACATGAGCATAAAGACTCGTGTTTCCTCAATCGACAATATCATTTAGAAAGCAGTAAATGCAACACTTCCCTTCTCAGTTATCTTCTTTTGTCTGGTTAGTGCAAACAAATCCACCTGTATTGCCTGTGTATTTGTGTGTGTGTGTGTGCATTGGTGTGTGTGTGTGTGTGTGTGTGTGTGTGTGTGTGTGTGTGTGTGTGTGTGTGTGTGTGTGTGTGTGTGTGAGGTCTATAATTGGCATGTAGTAAATGGAACAGTTCTGAAGCCAAGTGCAGGCCATGCTGAGTTGAGGGGAAAATAGGGCCATCATTACAGAGATGATAACTGTACATAGACAATAACTGTGTGTGTGTGTGTGTGTGCTTGTGTGTGTGTGTGTGTGTGTGTGTGTGTGTGTGTGTGTGTGCGTGTGTGTGTGGATGGATGTGTGCAGCCAACACCAGGGACCAAACAAAGGAGAGTTGTTTATCCATCTTTGCTTTATAGACACTCCACTGTTGCACAATGAGCTCTCAATGTGAACCCACACTCTCTCTCACACACACACACACACACACACACACACGGATATGGTTGTTACGTGGTTCATAGCCTTGGCGCTGTTTGACAGGGAGTGTGTGTGACTGGCTTTGACTGTACATGACGGAGGGAATTGGCGTCACTGCTTTCCCTGGGTGGAGATGTGGACGTGTGTGTGTGTGTGTGTGTGTGTGTGTGTGTGTGTGCGTGTGTGTGTGAGAAGTGCACACGAGGAGTGACAGGTTTTGCATAAAGTGGATGTGACATGCAGTCATGGGTGAACGTGTTATGGGGTGTGTGTGACGCTGTAGAGCAGAGCGCAGGTGACAGTGTTTGCTTGTCTGTGCACTCAGATGGAGACGTAGGTGGTGTAAACTCTCAGAAGAGGACGGAGTATTTAGCTCAAACATTAATGCTAATCGGCCCATTTTACAGATATATAATCACATATACCTTGTTTATTTTGTAAGGATACATGTAGTTCCTACTTCCTACAGTATTTACATGCTTTATAGTGGAATTTCTTCTGCTACTTATAATAAAAATGATGATACTGTGTTATTGTTTACTTACACTGACAGGTAACTTGCTGATTGGACAGTTTTGTCATCATGCATCATCACCACTACGAGGACCCATGTGAGGAAATCAGATTCAGTTGAGCAGCTTCACTTCTTCTCTGATGAGTTTATTATACATAATAATATAACAGTACAGGCTGTTACTTGGCTCCTTGTGTCATCAATGGATAGGGGTGACACGATTTTGATTCTAAATCAGAAATCAATTGAAATGAGCTTGACATTTCGATTAGCAGTGATGCACAGTGCGTCTATTTGAGATTTGAAAACCAAACTTTGTGACAGACTGAATCAGAATCAGAATCAGAAATGTCTTTATTTGTCCTGCAAACGGGGACATGTGTGCGTCACAGCAGCCAAAGGATGGTTCAACATAACAATAAACAATAAAATAAAGGTAAATAATAGGGTCAAGCATGTGAGACTAACTGCTAACTGCTCTTAACTTTAGCTGCCGTTTGCTAGTTAGCTGAGTTAGCAGTGCAGCTAGCGAAGTGTTAATGTTTACACCACCACACAGGAGCTTTAAACTGGGACTGTCTGGGCTAGCTGGTTAGCATGCTAATTTCAGTAGATATCTCTGCAGCACAAGTCAACAGTCAAATGTCTTCACAGTCATGTTCATAATTTTTTATGTTTTTCAACTAAATTTCTTACAACTTTTGCACCTTTAGGGAAGGATTTGAAAATGTAACTTTTACTGTAACATTAATTATTCAATCTAATTAGTTACTAATTCATTCATTCATTCTGATTTTTCACTCCAGGGGAGTTCAGCACACACCTGCTTTAAACTGCTCTTCACTATCTGACTGAATGGGGAGAAAACACACCTGTACTGTTACCATGGTTACTTGATGACACTGCATAAATATACAGATCAACCAAACTTTTTTTCCGGCATCATCGGTCTGGTTGTTTCATCTGCAACACCGGAGCTCGACTAAAAAACTTTCACACAAGCTACGTCCACGTAGAAGGAAACAGGTAAACAGGTAACTTACTTGATATATTTGAACACCAGCTTTATATTTGAGTATTTACGTGTACGGGTGTCAACATCCGAGGTGAGGCATCGAGCACATAAACTCACAAACTGATGAAATCTTCCCATTTCATTACCCTCCTCTCTCTCTCACACTCACACAGAACCCACAAACCACACATCAGGTCCTATTATCCACACTGAACCACAACCTGACGCCTAATGGAGGCCAGAAACACACTCAGGGAGAAATCCCAGTGAAAGCTGCCGACGGGCTGAGAACAACATGTGAGGAAAAAAGAAACTAAATGAGGTCGAGTGAAGCTCCGAAGCAGAATAAACACGAATAAAGCTTTTTGATCAATAACTGTGAGCGGCGCCGGACACGGCGAGCGAGCTGACGGGCAGCGAGAGGGTGTAAGTTGATTATCTGTGAGCCGGGGGGATTATCCCTCGTCATTCATCCTGTGCAGCGGACCCTCGTCACCTGGATGGAGAGCTAAGAGAGAGCGTGGAGGCGGTGGGAGGAGAGAGCCGAGGCTTTTGTCTCCGTCCTCTCCTCCCCGTCTCGATTTTTCGTCGCAGCTCTCTTTGGTTTCCACCCTTCTATCGCTCCCTCCTCGGGGCTGGTACGGGCAGCGGGGAGGTTCAGATTTCAGATTGCTGGCATGACAGTGACATCAAGGCTGTGCCAAGCCTACTGTGCCTCGGATCATCAGAGGAGGGGGGAGGGAGGGGGATACTGGCAGCGTCCATGCACCAACACTAACACAAAAACAAACAGAGGGACGAAGACTATTTGAACTAGCAGTGTGTGTGTGTGTGTCTGTGTGTGTGTGTGTGTGTGTGTGTGTGACGCATGGCTCAGCAAGGGAGTGTGTTTGCCAGTCATATCACAGGGAGCACAGCAGTCCCAAACCTGCCAGCCACGCCTGACATCTTTATCCAGGACGCCTCGCCCAAAAAAACACACCACCGCCCGTCCAAGTCACCTTGATCAGGAGGGAGATCGCATATCAGCGCACACGGATACTGTACACACACACACACACACACACACACACACACACAGAGATCCAAAATAATCCCCAAAAGATTTGAAAGCATGACTCATCTTTTTATTTCATTCAGAAAACAGGACTTGGAGACAAAACTCCGACTGAGAAATCACAGTTTGTAATGTTGACGCTTCAGTTTTTGTATTCTGGCAGCAAACTCTGCTAATAGTTTGTAGTGAATAGTACAAAAGACGCTTCGCTAATTGTAGTCGGACACAATCAGACAGAGGTCAGGGAGGTCAGAGGTCATCAGTGGTTGCAGACCAACACTAACCTGACTCTCGCCAGATGCATTTCGTTCCGCCTAGCTCCACTCACATCCATCTGGGATCGCTCCCGTTGGGAGGGATTTCGGCACCAGATTTTCATGGTAGAGCCAATCAGGACCGCCGGGCGGGAGTTTCATAGATGTGACGCAGCGGAGAAGCGACTGTTTTGATTCAGACAACAATGGCGGCTCGCATCGAGGAAGCAAGCGTCAACATTGACGCTGCTGTTTCATCCGTGTTGTCCAATCTACCCAATATTTTTTCGTTAAAAGAACGTCGCTCTCATCGACGTCACAGGTTGGTTTCGATGTGAGTGGTTGAAGTAGCACGTCAATAAAGATGACAGACAAGTGGTTTATCCAATCATATGCAAGGATTTTTGATAAGGCCCAGCCTTCTGAAACACATCTCCAATGGAGCGATCCCAGATGGATGAGTGGAGCGAGGCGGAACGAAATTCATCTGGCGAGAGTCAGGTTAGACCAACACTACTCTCCAGGATAATGGATGAGCCTTTAACCAATCAGAGCCACCAACACTTCCTCCTTCCATTCATGTTCATAATACAAAGACATCCAAATCTGTCAGGTCGCTGAGTCTGACGCTACACATTTTCAGCTTGCTTACAGCAGCTCTAAACACATGAGGCTGATGCAAACGACACCAGCTGCTCAGGTATTTGGTCACAAACCAAAGATTTTGACTCCTGGAGTTCGATGGAAATGTGAAGCGATCATTAAAGTCAGAACGCTTCATATTCTGGGAGAAATCATCCGCCTGCACGACTAAAAGCTAACTCCGGTCAACAGCCATCGACTCGACTCTTAACATTCGAGCGGCAGCGTTTTTTACTGAAGAACTAAACTGTTTCAAACTCATCGCGATCCGCCGCTTCCACCGGCAGCCCGACCGCGTGCAGACGTAAACGGAGAGGCGGCTGTGGAAGGTAGTGATTAAAAAAGCTGCAGGCGGGGACGGAGGGGAGCGTCGTTATTATTTATCAGCTCCTTATGGTTTGTCTCACACACCTGGGTACACATATGACAGCGCTGCAGGCACACACACACACACACAGCAAACACATTCCTGCACACACACACTTCTGCAGCAGTTGGAGACACACACACACACACACACACACACACAGCGAGGACCTGACACACGGAGCCTCCTCAGGATTTTGACATGTAATTAAAGTCCACATTCAGAAATCTGAAATCAGCAAACTCTCTCACGCAGTTTCACTTGACAACTGCTAATAACTGATCGGAAAAAACACATCAGGCCCTGCGAAGGTTGGACTCCGACTCTGGAGAAGACGTTAATTACAGCGGATCCCTCTAATAGAGTCACGCCGCACCAATTAAAGACAACAGAGACACGGCGCCGACGTACCGAGCTCATTACTCACGCAAACAACGCGGCTCTCGCGGGACAAGGAGATTAATGGCGCTCCTCTTATAGCACATACATTCGGACGCAACGCGAGGGACGACTGGGGAAACACACGGGAGCGCCGAGAGAGCCGCGACACAGTTGCAGCACGAGGATGAGGGTGGGAGTCATCAATCGACGCCCGCGAGGGAGGAAACAATGACTTGTTCTCAGTCCTCGTCGGGAGGGGCAGGTCACCAGACATCTCAATATCAGAGACTTTCAAAGATACTCCGGTGTGAGAGGACGGGAGGGAAGATGGAGACGAGGGGGGATGGCGTCAGAAGAAGAAGGAACAAAAGGGAGAGTTGAAAGGACGAGCCGGAGCGCGGAGGGCGAGGAGGGAACACACTTGCATGTGTGTATCATTTTCCTGTTACATCTCTCTTTGAGGCTCGAGCGAGGCGTTGTGGCGATAATTGCATCCACGCTCGGTCTCTTCTGATGCACGCCGAAACATCTCCTCGGCGACATTTCCCCTTCCCCGTCTGAAACAGCGGTCAACGCGCCATCAGAGATCAGAGAAAACATCCCTCCGCCTTCAGTCGCTGGAGGCCTTTCAGTCGACGTGTGTTCCTGACAGGCTGTAATTCTGTTTCAGGACAGAAAAACTTCATTTCTCATTTTAGTATTTCTCTCAGGATCTGACGAACACCACGTCTCTCTCTCTGATTGTCACCGCGACCTCTCAGGAGGGTCGTTGGCTTCCTGCGGCCTCCGCGTGTCCGGACTGTGTTAACCAGCCGGGTTATAAAAGGCCGAGCGGAGACGACGGAGGGATTAAAGCCTCGGTGTCACTTCTGATTCCTCTGATGAGTCTCACCTGCGTCACATATAATTCTTCCATCTAATCTGTAAATCTGCCCAAAACTATTATGGTGCCAATTTTATTTTCAGCCGCCGTGGAGCTGTATTTCTTGAATATAATGCTGATGCCCTAGTTTTAATCTACTTTACTTTGCATTATATCCTTTTATTACTGTTTTATTCATGCGCTTTATTAATAAAACACCAACCTATACGGCTTCTTCTTCTTCTTCTTCTCTCTCCGCTTCCCTTCAGGGATCACTAAGAGAGCTTTCTTATCCCGCAAAGCCGGGCGAGATACTTCTGCGAATATGAGTATTCTGTTTCATTTCTTCTTTTTTTTTCAGCTTCTAGACTTGAAAAAAATAAAGAAATAAAGTAAAATATTAATAAAATCGAAGAGGAATGAAAAGCTGTCGACAGGGCGAGAAAATAAGTGAGAAACTCTACCAAGAAAGTTAACACGGTGATAAGTCCGCAGGTGAAGATGCTAATAATTGCAACGCTAACATGCTGATGTTCATCGTGTTGTGGTTAGATGATCGTCTGAGACGCTCCGTTACTCATCCCTGCCAGTCTCCACATGCCATGAATATAACTACAGCTACATCAAAATGCTGTTTGTTGACTTGCGGGGGCCACATTTTTTCAAAGACGCCACACTTTCGCCGCATAAGTCGCCAATTTCCGTGCAAAATGCACAAAATATACAGGGCTTGCATGATTTTCGTTGCAAAAAAGTCACATATATCTTCGCAGAAAGTTCGAAACATGGTGCGTTTACTTGCACAAGAGCAGCAGTCATTTTCCTCCTGTTGCCGTAGGAACGTTATGAAGTGACATCATCGGAAAGCTGCAAACCCCACGAAGAAGACACGATGAAGTCCGCAAATCAGTCTCATTTGCTAAATAAGCGCAAAAGACCAGAGCAAAGCATTTTCCCAGTGTGTTACAGGACAGTGGAGGCAAATTATTTTGCACTCTGTGCAGCTGCGTGTCGGACAGCAGGAGGAAGTTGACGCTGGACAACCACTTCCGCCAAACACTCGAGGACGGAAGCAGCTCACCTACAGCAAGGCGTTAACTTCCAAAACAGTTGCTCGGGCTGAAAGGATCAAGGTCAGTAGCTGCAAGATTAAAGCTCGTAAAAGTATGAAAAGGTTGACAAGATGAGAACTGAATTATTCCCAGCACTGTCTGTGATAGTATGCTTGCTTATCATAGGAAGTGATTAGAAATGACTCTTTACATTAAGGTAGTAGCCCAGTGAGAACACAGTGTTGGGGGAATCACTTCTTTTAGGGTTAAGGCTTAACATTTTTGCAAATTCCGGTGATTTCATCGCATAAAATGGCATAAATATTCAGCATTTTTTAAGAAAACGTGCTGTACAATCAAGGATTTTTGCCCACAACAATCACAAAAAACTAATTTTTTCTGGAAGGGCTGATTTATTACAGTCTCACTGGTCACCGCGTCTCTTTCCACTGTGACATGTCGGCGGCGTGGTCGAGGAGGATACCCCGTGTCCACGCAGATGTGTGTTCGCCATGTGTGTTTGTGTGCGACAGATTGAGGATGCTGGGAGACTCTGGGGACCGTGAACGCCGCCGCCTCTCCAAAATGTTACAGCCCCCCTCGTTTCTCTCTTTCCGTCTGGTTTAGCTTCCCTCGTTTGTCTTTCGCATTTGTCTCCCCCTCCAGAGATGACTTGTGTCGTACAGACGTCTCCTCTCCTCAGAAGCTTTCGCTGCCCCGGTCATTAAATTGCTTGTGTGTGACAGAGAGAGAAGAGGAGCAATTTGCAGCCAGTTTCCACACCTCATATCTCATCACGAGAGAGGCGCTAAAAAGGTAGAAAACTCGTCGGCGGCTGTATTTTCTGACAAAGTGGACATTCTGCGAGAAACGCAACCGTGCAGAGACGAATAACTCATCTTCTCTCTGCAAGTTTTACTGTAACACTTCCCCTGAATCAGCAATCGCTCTTCCTCTGCTTTGCATCGACTCAAATCCGCACCGTCCTGGAAGCTACGAGGTTAAAATCCAGATCTTGAGTTTTGTTTTTACTCCGTCTAACAAAGCAGAAACTCCACGGAAGGAGAATCTTTAAAGGGCTCGGAGGATGAGCGCTGTTCAGCAGCATTAGACTGACGAGAAGACAATGACAGCCTGCGTTTCTCAAACCCAAACTATCTCCCTCTCTCCGTTCTCCCCGTCTATCTGACATGCTTTGGCTAGAAGTTGAGCGCCGGGGGAATTCCAGCCGCGATGAAAGAGCGCAGCTAACTCCAGAGTAAACAGGGCTGGACCGAAAAAAGCTACGAGGCCCGTAGAGAGACGGGGGGGGAAATCATTAATGCATCAAAGGCTGTCAAAAGAATACAGTCGGAAAAAAAAAAGTCTGAAAGTGTAAACACAGCAGATGGCGAGCATCTCATCCGTGGACGGGCGATTCCGCCCCGCTGACACAGTGTTAGCCCCGACTGAGGCTGTTTGTATCGGCCTGTCAGCGAGGACGGATAGCGAGGGGGAAACAGCCGGGTGGATTATGAGATAAGGCCGAGCTGAGATAGATGTTCACCTCAACACGGACAGTATTAACGATTACTGTTATTAAAATACAATCACGTCTTCTTTTTTTTGTGGTTTTGGTCGTCACTGAAGCTCAAGACGATTAAAAACGGAGACGCTTAAACACAAAGGCTCGACACATCGGGGCTGACGGCAGCTTACTCTGTGCTGTCGTGTTTCGGATGGCGTACCGACTGTCTGCCCGCGGCGCCGATGCTTTCTCCGCACAAGAGCGTTATCTTCAAGTCGGAGTCATTATTGGGTTAGTCGATGCTCTGAGCTCACGCGAGGACGCTGAGATTCACCGGCAGCACGCAGGCGCCCGGGGATGTGCCGTAAACTTCAACTCGATGCTCGATACCTCACCTAAACACAGTCTAGTCCCTTCTTATTCATGCTCCACTTCCTGCCCAGCAGCCTCGTCTCGACCCCCCCGGTCACACGGTGACATACGTGGGATGAGCAGGAGAGGCCGGTGGGGGAGACGGCGGGAGCTTTAATCTGTTCGGTCCCGGCCCGGCTGCTTCGCTCCATCCGTCTTCCTCCTCCTGTCTGTCTGCTCCTGTGAGGCGCCCTCTTTAAACTGTAATCACAGGGAGGTGAGGGATGGAGAGAGAGAGAGAGAGAGAAGAGGAGAGGAGCGACGGATCTCTCTCTATCTCCGGCGCGTACGCTTCTTTGCCGTAACGGATTGGATCACGAGCTCGAGAGCGTCCGTCCCGTCAGCGGATCAATCAGCGCGAGGCGAGCGAGGACAGATCAATTAGGAGGTGTGTGTGTGTCAGGTGTGTGTTCTACGTGGCTGCACAAACCTGATTAAGCTTCGTTACAGGCCGTCGTCATGGAGAGCAAACACACCGAACACTGAGAGTTTAACAGGTCATCAGGAGGGGAGGTAGACAAATTAATAGAAACACCAACTGCATGTGGAATCATTTATAGAGACCGACTGATCGATCAGTTGGACGATATTATTGGCCGATATTGATAAATATACCGGATAAAATATGCTCGGGGTAATTCATCATTGTCTTCCCAGTGAAGTTTTCTGTCTCAGCGCACCGACAGTAAGATTTATTGAAACCTTCTTGTCTTGTCACCGTTACATATATTTGTAGTGTTTGAGTCATGAATATGAATATTGGTCAATATATCAATGTCAAAATGTTTCACTGGTTAATATCAGCATCGGCCCCAAAAATCCAGCAACTTTCAAACCTAAAAATGTATAAACATGGCCACAAATAGTTATTACTGTCATTATATTATCTAGAATAATGGTTTAATTTTTCTCAGAGCTCAATGCGACAAATTCAAATTGGCATTTTGTCCAAACAGCAAAATATATTCAACTTAAAATTCAGCCAGATCCTCATATTTCAGACAATTTTGCAGGATTAATGACTTAAACTATTAATCAATTAGCAAAAATGTATTTTTCCTGCAAATTAATTACTTATCCTCACCACCACCACGAGACAACATCCAGTCTGCAGCCGTCACTAATCCCCCAACACCGGCTACATCTGGCTTCTAGGCCGCTCGCTCTCGTGTCGATATGTGACGAGTGCCGGCTCGTTAATACTCTTCTGTTCGTCTCTTTTCTGTTTATTCAGTGTAAATAGTTTTAATATAGTCGACATCAGACTTGATCGGCCTCCTGATCCACACTGCGGCCGCATGTCCGTCATTTCATATGAGGTAAAAACCATCTTCACACACCGAGGAGCTCCAGATCGATGGCTGGGGACGAGTGGATCAACGTGTGAAAACATGAGGACAGATTTCATTACGAAAATGATCGATGAAATCAATAGAGTAGTGTGTGTGTGTGTGTGTGTGTGTGTGTGTGTGTGTGTGTGTGTGTGTGTGTGTGTGTGTGTGGATGGGGACAGGTCCAGACTAATATGAGAGTCTGGTCCTGATGTGGGGAGAAAGAACCATCCATAACTGACTGATTTTTACGGCACCACTGTGTGTGTTAGTGTGTGTGTGTGTGTGTGTGTGTGTGTGTGTGTGTGTGTGTGTGCGTGTGTGTGTGTGGTCCCTCGTAGAATACTGATCCGAGCTCCACCTTCGTGCTGAGATATGATAGCTGCTTACAAATAACCTCAGAGAAGCGATGCACATATCATATCCTCTTCCTCTGCACAGCCACAGATACACATCTGTAGCACCGGCACAAAGGTGTGTGTGTGTGTGTGTGTGATATATAATCCAGACCGAAGGGGGGGAGATTGCATGTGTGTGTGTGTGTGAGTGTGTGTGTGTGTGTGTGTGTGTGAGCTCACCCATATGTCAACCTGCCTTTTTGTGTGAGGACGGAGGGCAGTGAAGGAGTGTGTGTTTGATTTAAGGAGGCACCGTGCCAACTGTACGTGGGGCCCCGGGCGGGGTCGAGACAGGAATGTGGAGATTTCTCTCTCTCTACCTTTAGGTATGTGGCGTGTGTGTGTGTGTGTGTGTGTGTGTGTCAAGGTGGGAGACATGCACCTGTGGGTACCATCTTCTTGACACAGGACAGAGGAGGCATGTTAGAAGCACTGACATCAGAACGAACACACACACTCTCCCTCGCCAGGTGAGTTAGCTCCTCTGATCTCAATAAGTGGCGGCCATCTTTCATTTAGTGTGACAGACTGTATGTCTGCAGCCTTAGTGCACATGCAGAACATGCGAAAGCACTGAAAGCAGGTGTGTGTTCTTCATATCACTGCACGACATGATGAAGTTGTGTTACCTGAGAGTGACTGAACATGTGAAACGAGAGACATTTGCATTTAGAAAGTGATTTATAACAAATGGTTAGAAAGTTAGATTTGGCGGGAAAAGGCTCTGGTTCTTGAGGGAACTTTCTGGACAGCAATAAGGATTCAACTAGATCCTTAAAGGGATATTCCGGTGTAAGTTTAATCCATGGTCTAACACACCTTGACACCGAGTAAGACTCCCCCTCGAGAGGTCAAGTTAGCTGACCGCTAGCTTAGCTAGTTTTAGCAACCTCAGAAAAGACCGCACGATAACAATACACTGCAGCTTATGTCTCCAACTAGAAACCGCCATCAAAAAGCCACAATTAATGGTGAGAACAGCAGCAAACTTCAGCAACAGTACATGTACAGTCCCAGCACACAGTACGAAGCATCAAACATCTGCTAGCTTTGCCGGATTTGTATTAAAAACACAGCACAACTCACCCTCTCCTCCAGCAGCCTGCCTGTGTGGGGAAGCCCTGACGAGTCGATTACCGAGTGCAGTAGATTTCCGCAGCTCAAGGATGAAAATGTCTGATTATTACTTAAACTTACACCGGAATATCCCTTTAACTGACACAAACATGGAACTTAAATCCTTGTTAAATCAAAAATTAATGAAAATATAGCACATGAAGTGGAGGAAGCTGCAGCAGGCAAACGTATGTTCATGCTAACTTCGCTAACTGCTGGTTGTCATGAGAGCAGAACATATATTCTCATCCTTCTAAGAAAAGAAACCAAAAGTCCTGCAGAGACAGAAACTGAACTCAGTACACTGTCCAGCACTAGCAGGGACTATTTTTTCTTTTTACAGTCGCTGGTCTGCACAGATGAACCAGCGCGGGACGTGTTTGAGCTTTCAAGTGTCTGCAGCCGAGAGAGGCAGAGAGAGCAGCAGAGGGAATATTTTTTCCTCACAAGGACATCAGTAGCAGCAGCAGAGCCGCCGGGCACCGGCTGTGCATTCAGAGTCGGCTGGATGAGAGCAGATATCAGGTCGATCCGGTGAGCGTGTCGAGGAGCGAGCGAGCGAGGCGGAGTGACAGACTTTTGATGCTGATCTGAATCTGTCCGTGTGTTGTCGAAAGTTTCACCCGGAAAGTCGAGAAAAAACCTGTGCTGCATGAGAAGAAACACCGAAGTTCAGTGATTCTTGATCCTCTGTAAAATAAATGTAAGGTGGAGATCATCAGCTGTTGTGAGGACTGATGGGAAACCTTTTGTCTCAAACACAGAGCAGGTCCGTCCACTGAGGATCGCAACAGAATCACTTTGGTCTCTTTAAGAAATCCTTTTATACCTAATGGATGTTTGTCTGCGGTTTCGTCCTAATTTGATGCTGATGTCAGTGTTTGCAATTAAGTCACATCCGGTTCAGCCCGTGATCCGTCTGATCCGAGTGTGCCGGCTGCTAGATGGGAAGCACAAACGTGACAGATCTCAAACGCAGAGTCACAATCAGGAAATTAGCAAGTTAATTTGAAGAGAACTTGAGGAGAACTGGTTTGAAACAGATAAACTAGGCTGCAGAAATACGTTTCTGTCAGGAGATACAGGCGACAGAGTAGAAGAAGAAGTCACCAAACAAAACCCATCTGTGTTTGTACAATAAGCCGGGCTGTGAGCCAGCTCGCCTCGCCTCGACTTAGCCCGCCTTTTTGCGTTCCCATTACTGAAATCTGGTACCTGGTACCTGCTAAAGTGGTGCTTTTTTAGTGTCACCTCCGTATAAGTTCCAACCGAGCTGAGCTGATACTTCTGTGTGACGTAAGCTGGCAGCCGGCCACTGATTGGACAGAGAGCGACGCCACTTGACGACTCATGACGAGCGCGACGTCCGAGCCTGACACCCGCTACCTTTAAAAACTAGCATCTGCGTTCAGTCAACATGGCGATTACATGGAAGGAACAACGCGCAGGAACACGGCGTGGACCGTGGCAGAGGTGGAGACGCTCCTGAGTGTTGTCGCTGAAGACGCATCCAGAACGAGCTTGATGGTGCGACAGGAAATGAAAAGGTGGACGTGTTTTGCGTAGCCCACAGCTAGCCCTGTTTATGTGTCGCGTGGATAAGTACGTCACTGAAGACGACCCGCCCACGTTGATGACGACCCGCCCACGTTGAAGACGACCCGCCCACGTCGATGACGACCCGCCCACGTCTGATGACGACCCGCCCACGTCGATGACGCACGCGCCCACGTCTGATGACGACCCGCCCACGTTGAAGAGATACTAATTCTAGATGGAAACGCAACGTGTCTGAAACCAAACCAAGTAGAGCCACGCTGAGCCGAGCGAGGCGAGCTGGTACTGTCGGTGGAAGAATCCACGACAGGCTGGTCAGCACACACGCATGTACACGCCTCCACTTCGACCTCAGATGCGGCGTTTTTAATTCACTTAGCAGAGCAAACACATTCATTTTCCTCATGCAAATGAGGAAGTCATAAACACAAGCAAAGCAATAGCAATTGAGCAGCATTGCCTAATCAATCACTGTGTGTGTGTGTGTGTGTGTGTGACAGGTAGCGGCGCTCTCAGCCCGTCATATTGCCTACAAAAACTAATTCCCAGCAACACAGATGGTGCGAACAAAAACACGACATCGCGGCACGAGCTCTCACTCATCACTGCGCACTGAAGAGCAGCCGCGGAGCCGAGGATCAATCACTGCGCGAGGGGGAGAGGATGAGACGACGTAAGAGAAATGAAACTGAAAGGAAAGCATGGATAAACATGCACACACACACACACTTGGATGAGTGTGTGTGTGTGTGTGTGTGTGTGTGTGTGTTGCGGCTGAGGGCCCAATGTGGAGGAATAAAGCAGCTGCAATCCAACAGCCACAGACACAACAATGAGTCATCCTGGCTGTTGTTCACATCAAACAGGAGCTGGTGGGAATTCCTCGGAGACACACGCACACACACACGCACACGCACACACACACACACACGTGCACACAAGTTGTATCGCTGTGACCATAACTGAGCCGTCTGCAAGTGACTGTAACCAGCGACCGTCTAGATTGAGTCAAACAACCAGAGCACACACCTGAGTGTGTTAGCACAGGTGCTTCTTGTTCCCTGTCACACACACACACACACACACACACACACACACACACACACACACACTGTGTATGTGACAAATATAAAACCTTGAACTATTGCTGATTCAGGCAGAAACATTCGAGGTAAAAGATTCAAGTTTAATTCAGTGTCAGCAGCTTCCCTCCTTACTCCGTGACGGATTATCTGACAAAGTTTTCCAAGAACTAACATATTTCTCTGGGTTTGAACGTTGTTGGAAACATTTGGGGTAATGTAAGAATGCATCTCAACACTATATAAAACAAAGGTCTTGTCGTTTTTTGACATTTTATCATAGATCCTATCTGTCAGAGCGCACTCACATTAGACGAGTCCAGTTTGCTCTTTGCTCTGTAGCACGGTTCACTTTGGTTTGGTTGCCACGTGGAAATGAAGTATAATCATGCTTGTTACGGCGCCTTGCATAGTTTGGAAATCCAGGAATGTGAGAGGGCTGCCTCTGACCAACATGACACACAGTAAGCCACAAAAAAGTCAGTAAAGTCATGTTATCTGTGTTATCGGCTCTCCTTTGTGCTACAACAGAGGGATGTCAGTGTAGGCCGCTGGGGGACTGGAGAGGACGGACAATCATGATTCAGCACAGCACGGAGCGACTGGGCCGAGTGTGAGTCCGCCCTCAGTGTCCACCTCGGTCGACCCGAGACAGCTGGTTCAGCCTGCAGGCTTACAGCACCGTCCAGACACAAGGCAACTCAAAGTGCTTCATCAGGACGTAGAGAGACATTTCAATTGTATTTTAAAGACAATAAAAACAAAAGCAATCAAATAACTTATCACAGACTATGAGGAGGGTCGTGTATCCGCAGTGAACGGCAGAGTTTTAAGCCCTGATTTAAATGAGTTGACAGTTTAAAGGCATTAGTCTGAAAAAGCTGTTTCGTCTCACTCAGCAGTGCATTAAGCCTGAACATACACTCTCACACAGGTTGTGTTTTCAAGAAGGACTGATAAGAAACACACGCAAATATGATTTAAATGCATATTACTTCTGAAATGTCTGCTTTCACATCTAGAGGCTACTTCAGTATTCGTCTGTTGGACTTTTATCTTTTACTTTTTTCCACCACTCGCTCTCCGAAGCGTTCCCAAACAGCTGATTTGGAGACAGAGGGCGTGTCCTTGCACAACGGTGTATAATCTGGACTCGCCATAGTCGCATGATGGCCATTTTCCTCTGACATCACACTCAGGGTGAGGTGTTTATTTCAGCTTGAAGTGAAACGCACTGGGTGTAAACAAAAGGTAATGTTAGCTAGGAAGTGGTTGATATCAATACGTTGTTTTACCTTGAAATATGGCCCAAGGTCCCTGCGGATGCTAAATATATGTCATGTTTTCAGTTGCTGATCAATCAGGAAGCTTGAAACGGAGCGTGACATCCGAGACAGTTTGAGACGAACACATGTACTGTTGCACCACCTTTAAGGTTTATACAATTTGAGTGAACTGAGAGAAGAAATCTCTACTAACACATGTAACATCATAAAGCCAAAGAGAAGAAATGCTGAGTGAACTTCAAGTAAGTGATATTAGAGATGTTGTCTTATTACAGAGAAATCAATAAGCAGTGGATTTCCTTAATTACATAAGTCTCAGCTGTTTCTAATCATTACACAAATACATAATCGACGTTTTAAACTGCTGCAGACGACATCTTTCCCATAAAACAGCAGCAGTGAGGAGGAAAGTGAGGAAATGGCCCCTCGAGTGCAGGATCTCACTTCCACCTCATCGTCTCTGCTTTAAGTTAGAAAATGTAAAAAGCACAGAGGCCTTCAGAGGTGGAGGACTCATGTAATATGCATCGCCGCGAGTTCTTTGACTGTGTTTGTGTGAGTGTGTTTGTGTGAATGTGTGTGTCGTTGCCGGGGAGTTCGAGGCAGGATGACGGAGGAAGCAGGAAGAGGAAGGAGACAGCAGACGAATAAGAAACGAGACAAACACGTTTTGGACCCCGGCGACGGTTCTCCCCCATCCGACCGAGCGCGTCCACCAGAACAAACGTGAGACGGTGAAAAAGAAAAAATAAAGTGCAGCAATTCCCCCACCTCCTCTCTCAGTCTGCCTCCGTTCATCTTCCTCCTCTTCCTCCCGCGTCAACGTGTCATTTGTTGCTTGCGAGCGTGACTCGACTCGGGGAGGCGCGACAACACGCTTTTCAGTTTCCGTGTGTGCGCGTGTGCAGACGGCGAGATAATCAAAGGGTTTCCAGAAGATAAGGGAGGCTAATTAATACTGTAGAAAACATTAACATCAGAGGGACGACTCCTTAAAGAGACTGGTTCACATTCGAGGAGGAAAAATATCAAAGCTCGGGGCCGACATTAAAGATGGATGCTGATCTGAGAACTGTTGATCTCAGACGGACGCCTCAACGCAAAGTCGACTCTCCAGCCAATCAGAAGGAGACGGATGAACTGGACAGGATGAAAGTTCACTCTTAATTACAGTCCGGCTCTGATTGACTGGTTCAACCATCACTGTGGTTTTTGTGGCCGATGTATCAGTGAGCGAGAGGAGCCGAGCGCCACCGTCATCAGATTTTGACCGGTGAGTGAGCACAAACACACAAACACACAAACACACAGAGGCTTTGATTCATTATCAGACATTAGGATGAAGTTTTATTGGGGGTAATACTTCCAACGATGAGAAAACGCTGTAATAAAGCGGCGCCCGTATTAATGAGCGAATCAAACGTGTTTGTGAACGCTTTGTCGACTCGAGCTGAAGTGGCTGCGCAAATGTTTTTCCAGCAAATATGAATCACTTCTGTGTAAATCTGCTCCTGCCCCGTTTAATTAATGAGATCTGTTAAACTGCGGAGCGAACGAACCCGAGGAGAAGTGTTCAGATTTGCTTCGTGGGTGTGTGTTCGTGTGTGTGTGTGTGTGTGTGACCAATCACATTACTGTCAACAACAACAGCACAATGCAGCTCTGATTACACATCGAGTGACACACACACGTAACACACTCAAACACCGCTGACTGACAAGACGCACATCCATGATTAATGCGTATTGTCGGCGCTCAGCGAGTCACAGGTGAAGAGGTTACAGCGTCGGCAGCTAAACTGGGTCACACACACACACACACACACACACACACGAAACAGAGCGTGTGTGGAAGTTAAATAGACTTTTCTGTCCTTGATTTTCTTCTGCGAGAGATCGGTGAGCGAGTTCAACTGGAGCCTCGGAGCCAGAAGACTCATGATGAAACAGAATGAAATATCAGTGATCGACAGAAAACAAGCAAAAAAAAAAGAAGAAGAAGAAGTCCGGGGAGCTGATTGTGGTAAAGACGTGCTCTATAGGAAACAGTCGGCGAGAGCAGGAGAAGTTAAAGGGATGAAAGCAGAAAATTGGGTGGAAGACGGAGGACTGGCAGGTCGGAGAGAGGAGCGTGGGTTCGCTCTCAGACACGCTGCATGTTAGATGAGCAGAAAGCAGCCTGCAGGGAGCGAAAAGCGCCAAAACAACGGCTGGCCGGGAATCTTTGAGCAAGGCGCTTGACCCCGAGTTGCTCCCATCACACAGAAATATGGTAAACTGGACGGGAACGGCTACGTTTTGTGCCCGGAGGCGACTGGGATAATCAAACAGTGTTCAGCGATGTTTGCTCTCTAAGAAAAGTTCTCTCAGTTGTTTTAAAGGAGTCAGAATACTAATGTGAGCCCAGTCGTCCTGCGTCTGATGAAAGAGAAACTCGCAGAGTGTAATTTAATTGTTGCGGGGACGCTTTCTGCCGCGCTAATCCAGCCCCGATATGGAAAAATGTATTCATCTGCATCGGAGGCGTGATTGACAGCTGGCGGAGGCTCCATATGGGCTCCGGCGGCGACAGAAATATCACAGCAGGTGCTTTGATCAAAGCAACTTCCTATTTTCATCACCGCGCTTCGGAGGACATCTGCATAGCCGCCGTGCCCAGGGGAACGCTGACACAGCAGGCCGGGCTTCCTCGGCATCAGCACAATGAAAGTGGATGTGAGTGTGTGTGTGTTGTACGTGAAGGAACACACACCGCCTTCTCCTTCCACCAGGCAGCCGGGGTCGGGGGTAAAAAACACTGAAGGACTCTCTCGCTCTGATGGGGAGGCAGATAAGAGAGTACAGTTTCAGGGGGTTGCACGAGGGGAGATCTTCAAAGGGAAATATTCACCGGGTGCAGCCCGGGTTGGAAGGAGTTCAGCTGCAAATTAGAAACCTTTTTCAGGCAGAAGACGGTCGGCCGAGCGAATGATAACATTCCTTCACACGGAGTCGTTTTCATTCATTCTGCTGCGGCTGCAAAATTACTTCACTCGGCGCCCGAGAGCAGCCAAAGTGCCACGGTTCTGATTTAAATTCAGGCTCGTGGCTGAAATACTGTGATATCTGCAGACATCAGAAGAATAATGTAGTTGTACTGATGTTTTTTGGTTGTTGTTTCCCCAATTAACCCCATGAGCAATTTAACCTGCCACTCGGGAGCAGGACCAACACTGGCAGAACATAGAAAAGCTACCGATTCCAGCGCTCCCGATGACGGCTTGTACATCCAAACAGGCCGAGCGAGGAGACATGCTTGACGGAAAGAAAGAGGCAAAGAGAGGTGCCTCGGAAAAAAAGGAAAGCGTGGTGACGTAGCGAGAAGGGAGGGGATCGCTAACTACAGAACGGAGAGGAAGCTAAAAGGCTAAAACAACAGTGACGCTTAATGGAGCTTCAACGGTAGCTGCAGTTAGCTAATTAGCTCAGTTAGCTCCACAGCTAGTGGACTCTGCCAGGACCGGACTTGCAGGTCGGAGCACCGAGTGTTGGAGGTTTTCACTCGATACACTTCACAGCTGAACCTCCTGCTGTTGGACTAGAAACTAATATTAGCTGGCCTGCTAGATGTTTGGTTGTGTTAGCAAAGTTGGCTACATGCTATTTTTTACCATTTTTATCACATGTACACTCTTAGAAATAAGAGTTCCAAAAGTGTTCTTCTACAAGGGCTGCGGTTCTACCTGGAACCATTTGCTTCTGAAAAACCCTTTCCCGAAGAAACGTTTTTTCAAGGGTTCTTGGTAACACTAACGGTTCCAGTTAGAACCATTTTGATCCAGAGAACCCTTTAAAAACCCTTTCCTGAATAAAGGGTTTTAAAAGGGTTCTTGATAACACTAACGGTTCCAGTAAGAACCATTTTGATCCAGAGAACCCTTTAAAAACCCTTTCCTGAATAAAGGGTTTTAAAAGGGTTCTTGGTAACACTAACGGTTCCAGTAAGAACCATTCTGATCCAGAGAACCCTTTAAAAAGCCTTTCCTGAATAAAGGGTTTTAAAAGGGTTCTTGGTAACACTAACGGTTCCAGTAAGAACCATTTTGATTCAGAGAACCCTTTAAAAACCCTTTCCTGAATAAAGGGTTTTAAAAGGGTTCTTGGCAACACTTAACGGTTCCAGTAAGAACCATTCTTAATTACAGAGAACCCTTTAAAAACCCTTTCCTGAATAAAGGGTTTTAAAAGGGTTCTTGGTAACACTAACGGTTCCAGTGAGAACCATTTTGATCCAGAGAACCCTTTAAAAACCCTTTCCTGAATAAAGGGTTTGAAAAGGGTTCTTGGTAACGCTAACGGTTCCAGTAAGAACCATTCTGATCCAGAGAACCCTTTAAAAACCCGTTCCTGAATAAAGGGTTTTAAAAGGGTTCTTGGTAACACTAACGGTTCCAGTAAGAACCGTTTTGATCCAGAGAACCCTTTTTTGGATAAAGAGTTCTTCAGGGATTGTTGAAAGCATGGGTATAAGATCCTGTATGGGTTCTTTGTAGAACCTCTCATGGGGGGTTCTGGGTTGAACCTTACACACACAGTTCTAGGTAGAACCCTTTATGTTGGGTTCTAGGTAGAACCCTCCACCTTTATAAAAGGTTCTACCTGGAGCCAAAAAGGGTTCTCCTATGAGGACAAGCCGAAGAACCTTATATGGTTCTACTTTGAACTTTTATTTCTAAGAGTGTATAAGTACTCAACCTTGTAACTAAGCTAACGCTAAAGCTAACATACAGATATCAAGTCTAACGTTTACCATGTTCGCCACTGTAGATTTTTCCTATTTGGTAAACGTTTGGATAAATTAACCTTTAACCTTCTTTATGCTAACAGATTTCTCCGATTAACGTATTGTGTTTCATTTTGGGGAAACTCTCGATGTCTTGAGCTAAAAAAGAGATTTCAAAAGGAGAGTGACATTTTGGAAAACCACCAGAACATTTTCATGCTGCAGCACATGAAGCATTTCTTAAATTATAGGATCCCTCGTGTGGACAATTTGGGTTTATATGCTTTTTAATATTTAAAAAAAAACCCACCGCCACAGCGCTAAATCCAGCACTCAGACTGAAGCCTGACTCCAGTTGTGGTTCTTTATTTACTGCTGAGCGCCGTTCCTCCGCTTTTATCTCTCTATGTAAGAAGGAAAAAACCACAAACAACACAAACATCTCCGACTGTACAGGTAAGAGAGAGAGAGAGAGAAGAAAAAAAAACGCTTTGGTTCATATTTCTTTCAAGAGCAGAAAAACACAGCTTCAGGCGTATCGCTTTCAAGTCCTCAACCCAGGCGGCTCCCACAGAACCAGGCTTTTTTAAAAAAACAGGAGTAATACTCACATGCAGACGAATCAATAAAAGCAGAAAAACAACAGGCAATCACCGCAGCAAATAAAAACTCCAGTACATTTTTATGTAAGCACATAATGTAAATTATCTCCATATGTTAATACGGATATAACCCCGCAGGAGAACAGCTGAGATTAGGCTCGCGTCTGCAGCGAGTGCTTGTACGATCAGCCGAGTGTGACATGTCTTCAGCCCCGAACAGATAACTGCACCGCCAGAAGCGTCGTACCACGACGAAACCCCGACGTTTCTTTCAGCGGGTGAGAAAAATTTACTGAAATTACAAGAGAGGTCAGCAAGAATGAAGCATCGAGCACATTTACTCAAAACCTCGCTGCAAGAACGTGAGCTCGAAATCAAAATAAAATGTTAAATAAATCAGATTGAGTGATGCTTCTGTGTGTTTGCAAAGTCTGTATGTGCATTCACTCTCTCCACACACACACCACCAGACCAAAGAGCCGTCCAATCCGATGGATCCTGACCACTAAGAAGAACAGGCCCCGATGAAATATGCATGACAGGAGGAAAAAGCTCCCCGCCTCAGCACACAGAAATGTTCTGCCTCCCCTCCCTCTCAAGGCGTAAAACATTGATGGGCGGCGGTGCAGCAGCTGAACCGCTGGATGGAGCGCCGAGCTTCACCAGGCGGTGGGTTAGCAAGTTCACGTCTAATTCTGGACCTCACCCACGGGACCGAAGAGCCGGGCAGCTTTACCTCGAAAAAAGGTTTTTCCTGGTTCAGCCCTCTGCTGTGTTTGTGTGTGTGTGTTTATAGGGCAAGAGACGACGGAACGGTTGACATGTAAGGTCATTTCGTGCTTTACCTCTACAAGAGAACATACAAACAGCCCCGGGTTGAGCCTCCTGCCTTCTAGCTGGGTAATAATAGAGACGCAGGAGACGTTACTGTAAATGGAAACAGCAGGTGTGTCAGAGGAGACAACAGCCCCTTTTAGATAGAAAAGGTGGCACATCTGCAGCAAGGTAAAGGCTGCAATGTGTCGCCTTGTCTATCTAAAAGGGAGGTGTAATATTCCTCCTTTTCCAAACAGCCTCCACTTTTCCTCCTCTGGTAGGCGTCAACATGTGACGTGACGTGAAGCAGGAAGTTGGGCGTGAAGAGAAGCAGGGCAGTTTCTGCTTTTCTCCCAAAATCCTCTTCCCGTTTAACATTGGGGCTTATGGGGCAGTTGCTGGAGTTTGTGTCGGTTAGACGCAGATAATTCAAAAACCATACATCCTCCCGATAAAGTGGACACGTTGCCAGACAGAAGACAAGTGTGGCTACGTTCTTGGAAAATATCACTATTGTAGTGTGAAATTTGTGGCGAGGATCGTCATCTAAAGAAACATTTTCGGAGAGTTTTTTTCAGGCTCCCCCACTCTGCCAGTTGGTGCTGCGCGAACATTCCGCAATACACACTCATTGAAAATCCTGAATTTTTCTGAATTTTTTTGAAATCACTCACGATCAATTAAGGGTCACCGTTCAAAAACTAAACATCGTAGAAAGAAAGTTCAAATACAACTCAAATAGATAAGACTTGCGCCTACATTTTAAAGTTTGAATGGTGTCTCTAGGTCAAAGTCTGCCAGAGCAGGAGATGTTTGAAAAACGTTGATGATTTTGCGACTTTTTTGACCCCGTCCCATTCATTCCTTATGGGACATTTTTCGCAGTTTGTCTTCAAAATAAGAGCTTTACATTGCACCCCATCGGAGTTTAGAACTGGGTTCTTAGCGGGGGGCTTTTAATTTGAAAGTAGCGACCGCTATTAGCTCACCGCTACAACAACAAGCAGACAACCAAGACAGCTACAGAGAGCGAGGAGACGCTAGCATCTCCCGGATCTCAGCGGCTTTCCAGTTGCTCATCTTCGTGGATGAAGTGACGAACTTCATCAATCCAGCCATCTTGAAAATGCAAATAAACTTCCGACCTTCCTGTACAAACTCTCATTGCCCCTCAAAACAAAGACCTGTCCTCTCCTTCCCATCTCAAATGTAATCTAAATCCCACAAATTGAGGAAGAAACACCGCTCCAAAGTGATGTAAACCCTCACCTTTACCCTCTAATTACTGTGTATTCTGACCTTATTTTGAGTTTAAACTTAATCCGGAGCCTCGAAAGAAGCTTGATGTGCAAAAACGTCCTCCTCCACACACACACACACACACACACTCGCATCTACTTTGCCCGTCGGAGACATTGCAGAAAACAGGGGGGGATCAAAACAGGCATCACTTCTATCTGCAAAGGGAAAGTTGACACGCAGCATCTCGTCAGCGGTTCATTTCTTCCAATCTGCTGGAAAACACACACACCCTCAAAAGCAACGCTGATAATACGCCGAGCACAAAGCAACCCATTGTTCTTAATCTGCTTTGTTTCAGTTTATCAGCTTTCTTTGGTTGCACACACACACAACACACACACACTTGCAGTGCCGGGGAAAACAAACACTCTTCTGATCTGCCCTCCTCGGGGCTTTGTGGGCTCTCTGTGAAATTTCCGTCTATCAAGACGAGAGTCGACCTGGAAACGGAACAAAGGCCCGCCGTCTCACTTCTCGTTGTCATTTAGCGAAAGTCTGTCGCCACGACAAAGACACACAGCTCTATCGCACAGAGCGGGATTACGCACTTCGCCTCAGACTCCTTCTCATCTCCCCTCCCAAAGCAACATCGATCTGATCCTGGAGTCAGACGGAGAGCTGCGAGAGTCTGGCTGTAAGCTTTAAACACACCATTAAGCGCGCCCTGTGAAAGTTCCAGATTCGTCAGTAAAGATTTAACCTGCCCGATGAATTCAGCCGCTAATTACGCTTCGTTAAATGCCACACGCAGGGATTCAAATTAGCTACTCAATATTCTCAAGGATAGGAGGCCGCGTAATTGCTGCAGACGCTGAATGAGCGAGCGAGGGGAAAAAAATAACGATTAAGGGTTTGTGGATCAGTCGACCTGCAGAACAGAGCGGGACGATGAAGTGACTTCAGACTTATTAACTCGAAATGGCTTCAGAGGTGTCGGAAGAGTGCCGGCAGAACAGAGGCAGGAATGTAGAGAGCTAAATGCTAACATTGTTACGCTAACGCACAATGACAGTATAACCAGGCTTGGAACGTGAGATAACCACGTCTTGTTTGATTATAAAGCAGGTCGAGGCACAGCGGACGTGGAAACATGGTGGGCGGGGCCTGCTCAGGCATGTGAGAGTCGACCAATCAGAGCAGACTGGTGGTCTTAAAGAGACAGGCACTAGAATGGAGCGTTCAGACAGCAGGTGACAGCATGAGAGAAGGGTTAGAAGTGTTTCTTTCGTTTTGTTTTTTTACTTTGAAGCATGTAAATATTCTAACTTTGACGCGTTAGCATGCTGGTATTTGCTTCTTAGCACTTAACACGTCACTTATGTGCACCTAGTCACTAAAAACACTTTCTTGTTTATGTCCGTCCAGGAAGTTGTGTTTTTACTCATATCCATTTGTCGGTATGTTGGTTTGTCAGCAGGACTGCACAAAAACTACACAACCGATTTCCACGAAACTTGGAGGGAAGATGGGTCTCGGCCCAGAATAGATCCCTTTAACTATTGGTGCTGATCCAGATAAAGGGACGGATCAATCATATGTTTTCTCTCCTTTCTTTAACATTGCAAGATAGAGTGTATTTTGTTCAATTTCTCAGGGAGTAATTCATCTGGATCTTGAATTAAATCTGGCTATTTAGGTGGCTGCTATCTATGTGTGAGGACAGAAGGGACTGTTGGGCCTTGGTGGAGGTATGCAATCTACTAAAGTGGTTTGTTAAAGAGGCTTTATGTCACTTTGTCTAATGACAAAAATAGATGTGCACTACCGGTATATAATGTCACGTAAATGTGCAGTAGCATCACAGTTAAGTGTCGTGTTTACAGCATCACAGTTGTAAACGTAACATGTGTGTGACAGTAAGTTGATATCTGAAGCACACAGCAATCAACATTCTCTCATATAACAACAGAAAACACGACCGTCATTAAAATGGTCGAATTCACAACGCAGGAGCGTGAAGGCCGGTGCTGAGCGGTGACATGAGCCGTGCTGCATTATGGGCTTTTAAAGCCCGAGTGCCGACACGTCCGCGCTCTGTTTACGAGACTCCTTCTGCGTTTGAACGAAAGCAGCGGCCTGATAAGTCACACGGAGCCCTGAACCAATGACCTGTGTTAAGGAGGCATAATTGTCTTTTTACAGCGAGCTCTAAATCTATCCTCGCCTTCCCTTCACCGATTCACCCCTGCAGGTACGGTGCAGACTCCGGTTGCCTAGCAGCAGCAGCCGTCCTCGAGTTGTTTCTTTTTGTCTTTTCTTGTTTTTGTGACTGATCGGCAACAAAGTCAGCTCCTTTTTATTTATTTATTTTTTACAGTTCTGGTTCTAGGCAGCAGCATCAGTGCTCGATGCAGAGAGGCTCTAACGCTGAACGACTCCTGAAAAGTGAAGGACGTCTTCTACATGAGAGGCGCGGGGAGAATACAACATTTTCACAGATGTGAGAGAGGATGTCCTCCATCTCTGTCTGCATCGAGCCAACGAGCGTGCTGCTGTTTCAAGGTGTGTTTTTTCTCATCCGTACTCACCGGAAGCCATCTGCATGTATCCAGCCAGGGTGCAGATCCTCCGCTCGCATCCTCCGCTGGGCAGGAAGATGGTGATGATGGCCAGCAGGGAGCTGACGGCCAGCAGAGCGCAGCCTCCCGAGCAGAGCACCGCACTGGTCTGAGGAAGACAAACACAATTTCATATTAACCAACACCGCTCTCATTGACACTCCTTCAGATGCCTATACGACAGGGAGCGACTTCATCAACAAATCTAATGAAATATCTGAATGAGTGCGACACAATGATGCTTCTTGCTGTCTTTTACTGAATACATTTCACAACCTGACACAATTATCAGGTCCCCAGTTATGTCAACTAATGTAATGGTGGCACTGCAGCAACAATTTAAAGATAACTCTTCATTTCACCCTTTCTCTTTAAAGGGATATTCCGGTGTAAGTTTAATCCATGGTCTAACACACCTGTGACACCGAGTAAGACTCCCCTCGAGAGGTCAAGTTAGCTGACCGCTAGCTTAGCTAGTTTTAGCAACCTCAGAAAAGACCGCACGAAAACGATACACTGCAGCTTATGTCTCCAACTAGAAACCGCCATCAAAAAGCCACAATTAATGGTGAGAACGGCACCAAACTTCAGCAACAGTACATGTACAGTCCCAGCACACAGTACGAAGCATCAAACATCTGCTAGCTTTGCCGGATTTGTATTAAAACACAGCTCAACTCACCTCTCCTCCAGCAGCCTGCCTGTGTGGGGAAGCCCTGACGAGTCGATTACCGAGTGCAGTAGATTTCTGCAGCTCAAGGATGAAAATGTCTGATTATTACTCCATGTGCATGCTCAGTTCTTATTATCGAGAGCTGACAGGGAAAGAAACAGAAGTAATGGAGTAATAATCAGACATTTTCATCCTTGAGCTGCGGAAATCTACTGTACTCGGTAATCGACTCGTCAGGGCTTCCCCACACAGGCAGCCTGCTGGAGGAGAGGGTGAGTTGTGCTGTGTTTTTAATACAAATCCAGCAAAGCTAGCAGATGTTTGATGCTTCGTACTGTGTGCTGGGACTGTACATGTACTGTTGCTGAAGTTTGGTGCTGTTCTCACCATTAATTGTGGCTTTTTGATGGCGGTTTCTAGTTGGAGACATAAGCTGCAGTGTATTGTTATCGTGCGGTCTTTTCTGAGGTTGCTAAAACTAGCTAAGCTAGCGGTCAGCTAACTTGACCTCTCGAGGGGAGTCTTACTCGGTGTCAAGGTGTGTTAGACCATGGATTAAACTTACACTGGAATATCCCTTTAAGCCACGTTTGCCATCTTGCTTTCCTCTCTCCTGTCATGTTTCCTATCTTCCATCCTAGTGCACTCTCCTCCGTTGAAAGCTTTTTTTGCGGTGACCCGCCTAAACTGAGCTGCGTAGCATTCGGGCATCAATGACTATTTAATTTGTATGTGTGTGCGTGCTGCGTGTCAATCTGTCAGGGCGCAAAGTGGCGGTGAGAATGCGGATTTGGGAATTTGCCAAGTAAAAAAAGCAGAATGGGTTTGATAAGCACTGAAAGAGAGTGCAGAGTGAAAAGACTTGACAGGTTTTCAACAGTAACCTTCAATTTTAATACCTTAAAGCGGCTATACGGCTGCAAACCCCCTGTCGCCACAAGCCGATGTGCACATGTTTTACCTTCCCGTCAATGAATAAAGATTCATTTCTACAGTTTGAAAAACACTCTGGAGAGCCAGAAGCGTCTCTGTGTTCTGGTCAGGTCCGATTGTGTAATCTCACAGTCAATCCTCCACAACAGGTTAATGGCTCTCTCAGCTGGAACGCAGCGCTGCCCGGCCAAACAACAGGGCTCTGTCCCTATTCATTACATCTTAGCTTAATCACACACACGCTGCCAGCAAGAGCGGCGAAACAGAGGGAAGAAGGACTGCACACACACATAGGACAGATCCATTCACAACTTTTTCGTATTCGAGCAGCCGGCATGTGATTCTCCAGTTGTGAGGAAGTGAGGTTATCTCCACCTGTCTGTCGGCCTTTTCATGCTGATCAACGTGCTAAACTGTCCTCTCCGCTCAGCTCCAGACTCCCGTATACGAGCAGCGGCTCAGTTTAAAGCCCGACAGCAACGTTAGCCCCGAGGGAGAGCGTTATTATGTGTACGTGTGAGAGTTGCTTCCCACAATCTGGGGCCCGTTTGATCTGCATAACCTCTCAAACCGACTCTCCAGCTTCAATAAAAAAGCCGCCGCACGTCCTGCCCGACGCATTTAGCAGCCGAGGAGTCGGACGAGAACCACACAAACGTTGGAAAACAGCTCGGCGATTAGCATGCAGGCAGGCGGGAGAGAAATGTCTAACATGCACGGGGGAATTACGGCCCTAAAACATGTGTCATTACGCGTCCCTGATGTGACTGACGTGAACGGAGGGAGGATGAAAGAAAGCGGAGAGTGACTTCCGCGCCTGACAGAAGATTTAATTAGCTTGTTCTGGGTGTTTGGCAGAAAGGCAGAGAGGAGAGCTGGGAAATATTTAAGTGCTGTGATGTCGCCGGCAATGATGATGATTATTCTTTTGACCTTTATTTTTTTCGAAGGTTTGTCGAGTGCGTGTTCTTCCTCACAAACGCCTCACATACATATACAACACATTCACATCTGGGCTCCTTAGGAACCGCCGGGAGCTGCTGTAAGTGCCTTGCGCAAGGGCACCTTGACCACAGCAAAGAAAGAGCAAGCGCAGAATAGAGGAGCAACTCCCACCAGGAGAGTGGTTTTACTGCGAATCATTTTGAAGAAGGATTACAGTTTTTAATTTGATCTAATTTACGATTCAAGTGTCATCGTTATTCAGATCATCTCTCGGTCCTCCGGCGGTACAGTGTCTGCTGACATTTTGTTCCTTTGTGATGGCCGCGGGAGATTAACTAATGGAAGCTTCAATATTAGCCGGCACAGAGCAGATAGAGAGATTCTGAAGTGGAAGTTCTGCACAAATATTGACGGAGAGAAAGAATCCTGCTGAGTCAGGTCACAATTTCATCTAGAATACTTTCATGACAAAAAACCTCATTACATCACCATAAAGGCTGAGTTATACTTTGTGCTTACTGCTGAATAGTAATGTTATAGTGATGATGGTAATAGTGTTAGCATGCTTATACACTAGATGCTCAATATCAGCACATCATAGCAGGAATGTCTGCATGCTGATGTTAGCATTTAGCTGGTAGCGAGTGCACACACCGTATACGTATTCTTCATATATGTTTGGAACCTTTCAACTTATTTCATATTAGTATTAGTATTTTTACCCTCCCGTGGCTTAATTGGACCGGACAGCTGTCGAGACGACAGAACACAGATGAACGAGAGGTGGAATGACACGCAGCGAGGGTCTGATCAGGTCAGGACTAAGAATAGAGTGCGTCACACGCCTCACAGATCGCAAAGCCCTCTGAGACAAGTTCGTCTTTTTTAGGTCTATGTTAGTAAAAACCCTCAACACTTGATATGAAATCAGGAGGAAAAATAGTCAGCAAGAGGACATGCAACTTGCATTTCAGGGGAATATTTAGTTTGTGATTCATATTCTTAAAACCTGTCATTTAATTAAAAGCTCTTTTGCTGTGAGCTTAAATTCTGCACTATGTTCTCTCCCTACTTGCTAACTTTGTGTAATTGCTTTTTAAAAAGGTAGCGTACAGTGAGTTTTTAGAGCTTTTTTGACTGATGACAGATGTCTGCTTCGACCAGAACAAATGCTTTGAGAGGTGCTAAAGGTGCTTAAGGCTCCTTAATGAGAACTTAAAGGGGCAATATGCAAGAATTTTAATTAAGAAACGGAGAACCTGAAACCATCGACAGTGTGTGAAGAAATTGCAGTTTTGACATTGTGATTTCTATGTACTGTGTTCCAGAGATGCCGACTGCAGTTAGCATGCTAACCAGCTAGTCCCAGGCAGGCCCGCTCGTCCTGTGCTCCCAGTCTGAATGCTAGCTGTACGGCTAACTGCGCTAACTAGCTCACAACAGCTCCAGGTTGAAATTCTGCCCCCCTATTTGTTTTAGTGGTTAATTCTTACATATTGCAGCATGAAACACGACCGTCCAAAACTCCTGTAACTGCAGCTGTAAACACCAACACTTCCCTTCACCACGTGCCTCCAGTCTGAATGCTAGCTGTACGGCTAACTGAGCTAACAGCTCCAGTTAGCGGTTCCTCTGATGAAATGCTGCCCCCCCTATTTCTTTTAAGTGGTCAATTCTTACATATTGCACCATTAAACACGACAGTTGGTATAAAAACACTGATTATAGCCGCTTTAATTCAACATAACATGGACATAAAACACGTTTCCAGTGAGAGCCCTTATCTCCGCTCGTCCTCCTTGTTTTTTCTTGTTTTGAACGTGGCGACTACTAGAGGACGGAGCGAACGCAGCAGCTCACTTGAAGATACAGAGAAGTCATTAACTTCCGTGGTCTTTGTTCTCCTTCCTCTCTCTCCGCCGGAATGATATTCATGTATGCAGAGGAATGTCTCGTCGCGTCTCCGCTGCTTGATCTTGGCGTGCCTCGTGGGCTCCCGGTGAGCAGCCTACCTCCCACCCTGCTGTTCTCAATTCACTGTGACACATTAAAGGTACATCACGTCTCGTACGGGGGGAGTGGAGCTCGAGAGGGGGAGGACGTGCCGCGTTCAGGTACATAAGGTAGACTCTCACCAAACAATAAAAGACGCGTGAGGAGAAGTCGGCTGAATGAGTCCGAGGACGACGATTAGCATGAAAATGAGTGAAAATTACGAACCGTGAATGGCTGTAAATCTATAATATTTCCATATGTAAGCTGTAAATCCAGCTTTCCGTCCATTTCTTCCAGCCGCTTCATTATCCGCGAGCGCTAATAGATTTATACACATGACATTTTCTGTGTGCCATTTAAACGCAAGCCCAAGAGACTAACAAAGGCTATCAGAGCGCTACAACAGCTATTTTCACGGAAACCGACCAACATTTCAATTTACGGCGCCCCAATTAATCAACTCCCCGCACTGTGTCTGTGTGTGTGTGTGTTCTGATGAAACAAACTCATAATCATTACCATTTTTACTTACAGACAATACAGAAACAGTTTTTCCGAAGCCCCTCTTTTCCTCAATTGTACTCACGGTGCACTGAGCACGAGTTAATTTAGTAGAAAATGAGCTGGTAGTCTCAGTGATGCCTCCTAAATAGATTGTAATTTTGTGTTAATAACTGGTCGGAATAACAGCTGGAGCTGGAGAGGAAGCAGCAGGATGAAAGGATGGAAAGTGGAGAAACTGCGGAGGAGAATTGGCAGAAGACGGAGCGAGTCTTAATCTCTCTGTCTATACTGGAGTCTGAAAACTTTAGACAGTAATCACCTCAGGATATTGTGTCTCGTGCGATGCTGAGGCACAAAGGCCCGGTTCACATGTGGCATCGCCATCCATCCTGAGTGATCCAATCACAAGTGGACAGCTCCAAGTACAGGTGTGAACACCCCCAAGACGTATGGAGAGTGCATTTGAGATCCGATCACTACATCCCAGACTCCCTTTACAAATCGTATGATTTTGTAAGAGTTGTTGAGCGACGAGAAGCTCAGCTAACTTTGTGAAACAGCCACAGTGAATTCTAAATCATTAGTGCCTTCTTGTGTATTCAGCATTAAACGCAAAACATTAAGATGTTTCTTTCCTTGTAACAAATGTCAGGTTGCAATGGCATCACCGCAGCAGTCAGCCCGTCTGCTTCCATGTCTGAAGGGCGTCATTCCTCCGAACAGCTGTTTCAACTGCACTGCATCAAAGAATACAACATATAAGACAGTAAGCATGTCAAATTTTAAAAAATAAAGTAAACTGTAACTAAAAAAAGCGACATATTTGACACCAGCAGAGAAAGTCACCAGACTCCCTTTAAAAAACGCTAAATTCTGAGACTTTTTGCGTCAGAAGAAACTTAACAAACATGTTGAAATGCTGTCTGCGACACAGTCTTAACTATTTGGGCCTACTTGTTAATTCGGCAAATGTTATACATGAAGTCAGCGGAGAGGCGAGAGCCAATCACAGGAGGTCACTGGAGACGCGTGTCATGAAGCATTTGCAGCCAGGTGTCGACTGACGGGCTGAAAGCTGTCCGCTTGTGGTCCGAACAGCTGTTTGAACGCACTTCATTAAAGAATACAACATATAAGACAGTAAGCATGTCAAATTTTGAAAAATAAAGTAAACTGTAACTAAAAAAGCCTACATATTTGACGCCAGTGGAGAAAGTCACCAGACTCCCTTTAAAAAACGCTAAATTCTGAGTCTTGTTGCATCAGGAGAAACTTTACAAACATGGTGAAACGCTGTCTGCAACACAATCTTAACTATCTGGGCCTACTTGTTAATTCGGCAAATGTTATACATGAGGATATTTCAGCGGAGAGGCGAGATCCGATCACAGGAGGACACTGCGAGACGCATGTCGTGACGCATTTGTGGCCAGGTGTCAACTGACGGGCTGAAAGCTGTCCCCTTGTAGTCCGATCAGACGGAACAGATGGTAAAACCAAATGTCGACAGCCTCAAAGACACAACTTTTACATCATGGTCATGATTAATACAAGAAATACCTGGCGGGTTCGACCCACAAGCACCATTTAATCCCACTGCACCAGTAACCGGACCTGGGGGCAGCTGTTAACGTATCTACACAAGTGTTACAACGCTGATAAAACCACAGGCGACAGCCTCTGATACACATGTAAGACTACCTGGCTCCATCGTAAAGAAACTTTATTGGTTTCCCACAATAAATGGTCCAAATCCTGAGCCTGCCGGAGACCAATAACCGACACAAAAAAGCCCCGTCCAGCTGCTTTGACTAATAAAGGGACAGTCTGAAGGGGACTCTCTGATTTCCAATTACATTTAGGAAGTCGGGGATTACACTGTACGGGCCAATGAAATTTCATTGTCTCCTCAATTGGGAGTTACAAGATGGAGATGGGCAAGGCATGTCTCATTAAACGCACTTTGCCTCTCCATGCCTGGATCGCCTGGCTAAATGTTTCAGATCGGGCTTGTGGAAAACGTTCGGACTCGTGCTCTTCGGCGGGCTGCCAGCGATACAGGAAGACGGTTAATGCTCGGCGTCGGCCCTTGACAGAAATAACCCCGGCACTTTACAATCCGATGCCTCTTCTTTTATGGAGGACAAGAGGTGAAGCGAGAGCACTGCAGATCCGGCGATAAGCAGACGTGACGAGCTTGCCGGATTCTCTCTCTCTCTCTCTCGGTGCATTGTTAGTGTGTGTAGGTATGCCGTCCACACTCGACTGCCGCCTCATCCTCTGCGATCCGGCCTCGGCCCTCCCATCACTAATCAGCATTCAGCGACGCGAGGGCCCGGCGGTCACACTAAAGCATCAGCCCTGACATGTTCTGCCTCCAGAAGCCCATTAGCGCCGTAACACAGCTTCCCAGAACATCTCCAAGCCACCGGAGGTGTTTCTGCTGCCGCCGCCGCCTCACACGAGGAATCACAGATTTCTCATGTCTGGTCCACTTTCTGTTAACCGCCGCCCTTCCCCTCCCTACTTTTTCCCTCTCTTTGCTCGGCGTGTGACTTCATCATCTTTTTTCAGAGAGACCCTAATAATCCTGCCAGAAAACACCCCCCCGCCTCTAAATTAATGTGCTGAATAATACATCCGTCTTCCTCATTGATCGTCACTGGGAGGAGAGTGGGAGAGGCAGTGTACGGAGTACGGTTAAGTGTGTGTGTGTGTGTGTGTGTGTGTGACGGCCGTCTGAATGGCTGACGAAGCTGTGCGCACACACGGTGAATACGAGATGGAGCGGAGATGAGGGAGAGCGGGGAGCGGAGATTAATCACCTGACAAGTGGATGGAGTGTCCATTTGTGCCTCGGGGACGGGCTGCAGATAGGATGTGACATTCAGGAGCACTTAGGAGGACACGGGAGCGTTTGCTGTTCCCACTCCGACACACACACACACACACACACACACACACACACACACACACACTCACGCAGGGACGCACATGCAGAGGTAATGTCAGCAGACGAACACATGTGTTCAGAGGGGGATTCATATCACACCGGACTGTGAGGGAATAAGGACCGTGACACGCTGTGATGCTAAGATTCATTATCAGGCTCAGAGGAAACACTTGTTGGTTCGTGTGTGAGGGCGGGAACAGTTTCAGATGTTTGAGGAAGATGACAGTTCGGATGTTGGAGTCCTAAAGAAGTTGGAACAAGACAAAGGACACAATGCAATGACGGTCTGTAGAGAGGAAACGTCAAATATGGAACAAACCAGTGGCATCTTCTACCTCCATGCTGCAACGTTAACATCATCCCGGCGATGATGCACAAAAAAATCTGGATCTTAAAGGGCCACTATGAAGTTCTGGAGAAGAACTTCAAACTACATTTTCAATATTAAAGAGCTGATAATAAAAACTTTGTTCTTTAAGTGAATAGACAAGCATGAAGCCAGAAAGGTGGCAGGGTCCGCCAAATATAAACAAATGTTAAACAGTATGAAATTGTGAAGATTTTTCTCCTCTGATTACAATTTTTTCCCCAAAACTACAGAGTGCACCTTTAAAAACAACTGTTTTGTTTCTGTGAACACCACAGTAAACCTTAAACTCTAGAAGTCCCTCTCCTACATCAGAGACGTCTACCTGCACTGTGACACTTTGGCCACACTCATTAAAATAACAACGCTGTCACAGTTACCTGGGTGGACTCGCAGTGACAGACGGAGCCTTGAGGGAGTTATTAGCAGAGGTTTCATTTATCTACAGTTTTCCAAGTGTTTTAATCGGGTCTAACTCCAACATGACAATGCTGATTAGCTGTTGAAACCGTAGAATAATGTATTAGAAGACCAGGTTGATGTGCACGTAAGCACAGAGGTTATTTTTGCAGCAGTCGCACAAAATGTTTGCATCGCTTTGCCCTGAAAGTGTGTGACATCACCTCAGTAAGGGGCTGCAGATGACGGCTGTAAAGAGCCAATCCATCACCTGTATTATCAGCTAATATTGGCCTATAAACATGTGTGTACAGTTTTTTTACTCCCTCACATCGATATCTCCATCAGCCCCAGAAACCAAGTGTCAGTCGGGCTCTGAAAGAGAGTCATCAAAGTACCGGAAGAGGCCGTCGAGTGCAGGATACCAGTCATGGATGACAGAGCTGGGAGGAGTCACTCATTAATATTCATCCTGTCTTGCTGGCATGATCACATGTCAGCCGGTCGAAGCCTGATAAATAATTGAACGCAGAGTGAGAGACAAATAAAACATGGATAAAGGGCTTTGTGTGGGCGAGCCTTCACCTGATCAAGTGAGAACATCACACAACACACAGTCAAGGGTGAAGGGGATGAAAAGGAAAAGACGTTTTCATGTCGCTCGTCACCCGACTGACAACAGAAGGACGCCGTCTTTTCTAAAAGCCGTCTGGTCGCAATATTTTGAGACTTCAGCTCCGTGTCCTCGGACATTTCATCAGCTTGTTGCCTCATTGTGTTGTCTGACATATTTTAGGGTTAATTGCACGTTCAAGAAGAAAGGAAAGTAAAATAACTCCTCCTTTGTCTCCATGTTCACAGCAGAGCTTCGGATCTGACAGGCCTCTTAGACAAAACCATCAGCTTCTCTCTCAGACGTCTGGACAGCGTTTGTCTGCTAACGAGCCTAAACTGTGCGCTTGGAAACTGAACTTTATGTTTACTCGAATCTTTTCAGCTCCAACTTTGACTTCCCTTGAATTATGTAACAGCGTGGCGCGTACCGTAAGGTCAAGTGCCAGCTCTGATGTCATTATGTAGTGGGAAATGTTGGGGTTTTTCATCAAAGTAATGACATTTGCATGAATAATTTAAAAATGTAATACCTAAATTATTAAAAAGCTTATGCTCGGAGGGACGGAAACATTTGCATTTCAGCACATTTTCATAACCGATGTCTGAAAAAATCAACTTTATGCATTAATTTCACCGTGTGAGGCCGACGCTGTTTTCTCTTGGCCTCGTCAAATGTCACAAGAAGTGCACGATATTCGACTCGGAATAGAACAAAACAAGCTTCTGTTTGGTACCTCCACTCCTTTAGAGTATCGGTGTAAATATTAATGTTAATATTTTGTCCAATCAGAGCCAAGAAAAACACAGAAAACACCAGAAAGCCCCTCGTTGTCGTGAGACATCCAGTGTTTTCCCACACAGGACGCCGCCCGCTGCGGAGCGAAGCTTTAATGTGGTGTCGAGTCTTCGGTATCACGTTCAATCAAAACACGGTGGGAATCTCCTGCACACACACACACACACACACACACACACACACACACACTGGCGGTTGAATGAACAGCGAACATACGAGCCCGTGCAGGAAACAGGAGAACACACACACCTTTATACGACAGCGCTACGCTGCGCTGTCCCGCAGTGAGCAGGGATGTTTGGTTTGGACCGCGGCTCAGGGCAGGAAGTTGGTTTGCAAATCACCAGAGACTGCAGCAAGGACACCACAAACCTGTCATCTCTGGTCTTAGTCCAACGTCTGTGCAGTGGACTGTGTTTACCCACCAAACACGGTGTTGGTATCTGAGACAGAAAGCCCCGCTCTGAGCGAAACAATCTCTGAGGTCTTTCTCTTCCAGCCCCAAAGCCAAGACTGGATCACCAACCAAGGCCCCTAAAAGCCCGCTGAAGTACAAAATCAAACATCCACGGGCCAACGGTGCTAAAAATAGAAGTCGTTTCAGTTCTAACTTCAGGATTTCGATGTTTCTTGTTGTCCGAGAGTAAATCATAAAGAATTTAAAACACTAGAAGTTCGGGGTAATCCAGAGGACATCTAACCTGACTCTCGCCAGATGCATTTCGTTCCTCCTAGCTCCACTCACATCCATCTGGGATCGCTCCCGTTGGGAGGGATTTCTGCACCAGATTTTATGGTCGAGCCAATCAGGACCGCCGGGCGGGAGTTTCACAGATGTGACGTAGCGGAGAAGCGACTGTTTTGATTCAGACAACAATGGCGGCTCGCATCGAGGAAGCAAGCGGCAACATTGATGCTGCTGTTTCATCCGTGTCGTCCAGTCTACCCAATATTTTTTCGTTGAAAGAACGTCGCTCTCATCGACGTCACAGGTTGGTTTCGATGTGAGTGGTTGAAGTAGCACGTCAATAAAGATGACAGACAAGTGGTTTATCCAATCATATGCAAGGATTTTTGATAAGGCCCAGCCTTCTGAAACACATCTCCAATGGAGCGATCCCAGATGGATGAGTGGAGCGAGGCGGAACGAAATTCATCTGGCGAGAGTCAGGTTAGAGTACATCATCCACATCTCTAAAACCAGCTCACAATCAGTCAGTAAAATAGAATAATATGGCCGCTGCAGCGAGGTCACGGCCTCTGTACACGTTACGTTTACTTTAGTTTCAATCTCCTTTTACATCCACTGACACAGTCTGATCACCTGAACACAAGGAGGATTATATTGTACTGACGTCGTCCAAATCCCCAAATAAACCTGTGTTTAATCAAACTGCTTCAAGGTAACTGACACTTTTTGGAGAATCACTGAATCTGCCACTTATAGCGGAAAGTCAACTGGGGCAGAATAACAGACGCCCACAGCCGAGCCCACGGCGCTCCAGTTGTAGCTGGCCCGGTTCCAGTTGAGCCGGAGCTGCAGGCAGCTGCCTCGCCGCCACCTGCTGCAGCACCTGGAGACCAGAGGGACTCCACTCCCGCGGCTCGGGGCTGATGAATCAACCCAAATTATTGCTGATCAATGAGCCAGAGCTGCACTGTGACCTGTCGCTGCGAACTGTCCTCTCGCTGTGTTCACGCTGACGGCGAACGGTCACGTTCCTCGTTCTGAACAATGACGTGAGCCCGAAGGTTTTGTGAATATCTCTAGCTGCATGTTTCTTAGCAGTCAAGGTTTTTAGTCCTGATCATTTAGTGATGTTTCAACAGCTTTTTAACCGATTCAACTTTCACAGTGCTGCAGTTTTCCCCAGCGGACTCATTAAAGTTTGTTTTACACCTTCTCAGCTTTTAACTTAATGATCTGTGCTGCCGGTAATAATGTCAGAGCGGTCAGAAGGACGGGAGGAAACATTATACGAGACGAGCTGCTTGTCGGTGACGTCACGAGTTCAAGAGTTTAAAAACCGCAGTCTGAATGTTTCCACGCTAACGAGAGCGAGAACGAGGATTTACCTGAGCAGCAAAGCCATCATGTTCTATCGCGTTCTCCATTTTCAAAACGACTTTCAGACAAAAGCTTTATTTCGGTCTATGAATAGAAGTTGTGCGAATATAAAACTGCCTCGGGTTCCTGCCAAAAAAAAAAAAAAAGTTCAGTGAGGCTCGAGTCCCAGAACTGCTGGAGAAACACACACACAAAACCCCGGCAGTTCCAGTTTCACCTCGGCGGCGCTGCAGGAAGAGGAAATAGATGCACGCTGGTATCATCCCAGAGGAGAATCATCTTTATGAAACCCTTCGGGTGGAGCAGCACAGACGGTGACTCATGTGGAAGAGACTGTTATGGAGGGCTATAGGGCGCCGAGAGAGGCTGCTATTTTAGGAGCATTGTTCGGAGAAAATACCTCCTTTTTTCAGCACAGCAGCTCCGATGATTCACAGCTAACTAAGAGAAACAATCCAAAAAAAACTTAAAGAGAAGCGCTCACACAATCAGTTTCCCGTTATGGATTAATCAGGAATTTGCGTGACAGGTGATCAAGTGTCCATCTGGCGGCGCCGAGCACCACCTGCCCACGCAAACACATGATTTCCCCTCTGTTCTCCGACAGCGCGCAGATCACACAGCCTCCGTCCTCGTCGCTACACCTCCTCCTGCCTCCGCGTGCCCCCAAACAACAGCGTCAGATCGGAGTCATCACACACACCAGCGGGAGGCAAAGCATCCAAACTACAACCACCACCAGCAGCTGCAACACTCCTCCTGCTTCATCTCTCTTCATCTCTCTCTCAATTAAATCCCCTGTAAAAGGAAGGAGGAGGAGGAGGAGGAGGGAGGGAGTGCAGGTTGTTGTGCAGGCAGAAAACTTCTTAACAGCGCCTCTGCTCTCTCCTCGTTCATAATAGATCACACGAGCCGATCGGATCAGATGGGGAGGATCAAATGGCTGGTTTTTGATCCGTATGGGATCCCTCGGAGCTCGCTTTAATGATGACATCCTCAGAGTCGGGCCAGAGGTTTTCACTCCGCTCCTATAATAGGCTGGTGGGGGCTGATGGGTAGTCAAAAGACAGCGACCCCCAGGCAGAGTTCCCCCTTTCTCTTCTCCCTCAATAGATGCTGTAATTGAATTATAGCCGACTAATACTTCTGCGTCCTCCCCCTGCTGGAATTTGTCTTGTTTTGTCTCTTGGCTTTGAAAGCTGGATGCTAATAAGAAATGGATGTTAAAAATTTGGAGCGAAGGAGACGGCCGAATTAAGGAATGTTTGATCGCTAATGCGAACGTGTGTTTGGCATCCCGACAAACAGCGGAGAGTAATTGGTGCAGAAAAAAAAGAGGCCCATTTCTGAAATTAGGGTGGATCTTTCCCTCACTGCAGGAGATGAGAGGATGGGAAGAGAAGTGTGGAGGGGAAAGGGAGGAGCGCTTCGCCTTTTTTTCAAAGTGCAAAAAGAAAAATACTGTACTCTCTCTTCTCTCACGTTGGCTTAATAACACTCCAGCCCACGTACTGTAAGGCTCCGTCTGCAGAGGTCCTGTCAGGCAGGGAGCTGTTTGTCCTCGCCGGAGCTCACTTAGTCCCCGTTTGTAAGCAAATAAAATGACTCTTCATCATAAAAAAAGCACCAGCCCACCTACTCAAAGTGTCAGAGCCGAGACGGAAAGCAGAATTATTTGAAAGGTGTATGAAAACTGTCACTTGTACGCCTCTTAACGGTGGAAGTGAATGCAGCGTCTGTGCAGAATTAGGTTCTCTGTCACAGCACTGCGAGCAGTCTTGTTATTTGTAGGTGGACAACTGAGATCTTCTGGATTTTTCTGTCCTCTGAAGCTGTAAATATTTAGTCCTAAAGCCCGACCCTGCAAAAGTGCATTTATGTTGACAGTTAACTGAAATTGTGACCGAGGCGTTTCAGGTTAAACCCCACGTATGAGCTCGTTTTCAGGTATGAAAGCAGCTTATCACGACTCATACTGATGTTTCTTGTTCGAAGACGACCTCTAATTATCATGTTAACCTAAACCTAACCAAACTGTAGGCGTACAACAAAGGTCTGGTACTTCTGTTACTCGTACACGGCACAATTTACATGTGATAAAGGTTAAATTCACCTGTACAAGTATGTGTAAATAAAGCATGTGCATGTGGGACATAAATTCAAGTGTTAATTTGGCTTAATTGTTACTGTTCACTGTGCTGGATCAACATTTTGGAAAAAAGGCTTATTGGCTTTCTTACAGAGAGTTAGATGAGAAGACACCTCTTGTAAATATGAAATATGAAATATGACGCAAGCAGCATCTTAGCAAATTATAGCATAATGACTGGAAACAGGTCATTTGGCTCCCTCCGTAAAAAACCTTTCTAAATTAACTCGTTGCATCATGTTTAAATATTAAGTTAAATGTCTGTTTCCATTAGATTACCTTTAAAAAGAGCCAGGCTTTGTGCTAAGCTAGGCTAACGAACCGTTCGCAGTGATGTCACAGCTGATTTGCTTTTTTTCTGGGAGTCTCTTGAGACTGTGGACACATTTCTAGAGTCTGCTGCAGCAATGCATGCTGGGAGGCATCCCGACACATTCACTTTATCAATCTGCAGTCACACGATCACCACAGGTCGGTTTAACTCTCACACACGTTACCTTTATTTACAAGTTTCTACAGATAACTTCTTCCAAGATGAACAACTCTAAAGGCCGGCACACACCGGCTCAGACGTCTTTTGAAAGAGAGACGTGAGAGTCGAACGAGTTCGGGAGCTGCTCTGTTCGGTGTGTTCAGCTGTGCTCAGACCGTCTGAGCCGACTGAACATGCGAAGTCGGACGTCTGAGGTTGGACGCCGTCGGATACTCTGATTGGTTGTTAGCTCGCTGTTCAGTGACCATTCTGATTGGCGGCGTGCCAGCGAATCAGCGCGGCGTGTGGGAGGGGCGGCGGAAGTGACGATGGTAAACAAACCACACAAACAGAGACGGCACAGAGTTACAAACAACACTTCACCGTTCGTTATTTTGGGGATAAACCAACGTGTGTTTGGAAGCCATGGCTGTGTGGACCGAGGACTTTGAGGAGCAGCTGGCTGCCCTGGTGGAAGAGAGACCACCGTAATACGACATCACGCAAGTAATGCTGAGCTAACGCTGTGTGTGCTTTGTTCTGATAAGCTACGGTCCGCACTCCGTTCTGTCATTTCCTGTTATTATGTTTTGGGTGACTGGCACGAGACTAGCGCCACCCGATGTTTAGGAGACTTATTGCATCTCGCGCAGGCGCAGAACGTATACGCTGCTGTGTAGCCGGGGCGGTGTGTTTCAATGCAACTTTTCTACTGAACGGATCTGACGGAGTGAGTCGGATAAGGAAGTCGGCCTTGGGCGGTGTGTGTGGAGGCCTTAACTGCAAATGAAGATTTCCCGGCTCATTTTAGCCTGCTAACATGTTAACTTGGATTAGTTTAACCACATTTGAGCGACACTGCTGTCATCTATCTTTACATCGCATGTAGAAAATGACACTTTATTACATCACGGCGATGTTGAGATCGACAAACTGTGTCGCCGTGTTTTGCTTTAAAAGACAGAAATGAGCTGAAGATTCAGAAAATGAATTAATCTTAAATGAAGTCTGAATAAGTCGATGACTGAATTTCAGAAAGGAGCATCTTCTAAGCAGAGAGCTTCTTTTCTACGATCCAGTTCGAACTGGCTGAGAAAATCCCAGATGACATTTAGTTTTTCAGTATTTTGATGTAATATTTATAACTCTTATACATTCGCTCATTGGCATTAGACTGATGGTACAGATCTTCCCCCCTCTGGTTTAAAACATCAGCTACATCGGGCTAAATTCTACCAGATGGAGAACCAGGAGTGCGTCACGTGCCTCCACCTCCTCCACCTGTAATGGAGAAGTTTAAGAGAGCGTGTGGGCTCCCGTCCTTCAGCTCTCGCACACTCGCACACCCTCGAACAAACTCGCCCAGCCCCAGCTTGCTCCTGCATTTATGCATGATCTGCACTACCGCTGGTCCCAAGTGCACATTTCATAATTCATACACACTGTACTGTAGCGACTGGAAACGCTACTATATCTGCCTGCACCACTCACTCTGCCTCGTTTCATCGGCGAGTCGGACCGCCGCTCCGTGCCGCGCTCAGATTACAGCCTCCTCACCGCCTTTAAGATGAACATATGGCTGCAGGGTGCCGTTTAGAAGAAGTTCTGAGCTGCGAGAGTCGAACCGGTAACCTCACCTCTCTGGAGTGTTTCTTTCTCTCACAAATCAAGAGGAAAGTAAGTCGATCTCCACCGGAGGGGTTAATAAGCGGGTTACCGGGTCCGGATCACAGTTGCATCAGTCTGATAAAGCATCAACCTCGTGGCAGCGAGAGCGTCTCGTGCATGCTAAGGAGTCGGGCCTCGGGAAGAGAGTGATGCAACCGGACAACAAACGTGCTGCTGAGCTGCTTCATCTCACATGATGACAGTTTATCACAACACAGTCGGTCCCTAATTAGGCTCAGTTCTGAAAATGGCTGTCGCACGCTGGGCCGACGCTGATGTACGATAAGCGAGGGCAGCTTGTGCTTCGTACGAAGTCGTATGAATCTAAAAAGCGCAGAGTAACTGAGTCGTTCCTGTTTTAGAGACAAGAGTTTCACAGGAAAAATGGTCAGCGAGGAGCCGCCGCTCTTATTAAAGTCATTACTTACCGACCCGCTAATGGGAGCAAACACAAGATGCGGGACTCGCACTCTTCCGGCCTCGGAGGGGGCCGCGTTACATTCATGAGCACAAACAGTCTTAGAAATGGAAAATTTTTAATCTGAGACGTCACTGATGCACAAATGTATTAGAAGCCTGCCTCCGCCCTGCGTCCTGCCGGGTGCGCCCACATTCATCTTCCCCTTTCAGCCGGCTCGCTCTCTGCGGAGAGGCACATTAGCACAGCGGCGTCAGGCTCTTCACTGTAGCAGAGCAGGAAATTAACTTTTTATTGAGGAATATTTTTACCTCCTAAGCTGTTTTTTGTGAGTAAGAAAGGCTGTTGGAACGAGCAAAGCACAAAACTTAAGATGATTTTCATGATTATACAACTGGCCTACACATCCGTGGTGTATTGTTCTGTGAACACTGAAGATCAGTAGCCATAAACTGATGAAAAAACACAACAAGGAATGTTATGCCGTTTTTCCACCGACAGTACCAGCTCGCCTCTCGACTCAGCTCACCTTTTTTGCGTTCCCATTACAGAAATCTGGTACCTGGTACCTGCTAAAGTGGTGCTTCTTTAGTATCACCTCCGTATAAGTTCCAACCGAGCTGAGCTGATACTTCTGTGTGACGTAAGCTGGCAGCCGGCCACTGATTGGACAGAGAGCGACGCCGCTTGACGACTCATGACGAGCGCGACGTCCGAGCCTGACACCCGCTACCTTTAAAAACTAGCATCTGCGTTCAGTCAACATGGCGATTACATGGAAGGAACAACGCGCAGGAACACGGCGTGGACCGTGGCAGAGGTGGAGACGCTCCTGAGTGTTGTCGCTGAAGACGCATCCAGAACGAGCTCGATGGTGCGACAAGAAATGAAAAGGTGGACGTGTTTTGCGTAGCCCACAGCTAGCCCTGTTTATGTGTCGCGTGGATAAGTACGTCACTGATGACGACCCGCCCACGTTGATGACGACCCGCCCACGTTGAAGAGATACTGATTCTAGATGGAAACGCAACTCGTCTGAAACCAAACCAAGTAGAGCCACGCTAAGCCGAGGCGAGGCGAGCTGGTACTGTCGGTGGAAAAACGGCATTACTCAAAGGTCAGCTGTGTGGGATTCAGGGGGATCTATTAGCACAAATGGAATATAATGTTCATAATTATGTTTTCACGAGTTTATAATCACCTGAAATTAACAACTGTGGTGTTTTCATTACATAGAATGAGTCTTTTTAATCTACAGAGGGGATTGGGTCATCTTCTGCAGAGTTCGCCACATTGCACCGGACTTTTTTCTTTGGCCTTTATATGGCTTTTATTGACAGTGCAGCTTAAGAGATGACAGGAAACAGGATGAGTGACACGCAGCAAAGGACCCCAGGTCGGGACTCGAACCCGGGACCACCACAGCGAGAACAAAGCCTCTGTACATGGGACGCCCGCTCTACCAACTGAGCTAAACGGCGCCGCCACACTGGACTTTTTAAAGCTGCACTGTGTAGTTTTGGAGAAGAATTGTAATGAGGTAATACTACAAACACAGAAATGTTTTTTCCTTAACTGAATAAACAAGCTGTTCTCAGAGGAAAAAGGTCCCCAGAAGACTGTTTGAAGCTAGGAGGGTGGCAGGGTCCGCCACAATACACAGTATGTTGTCCTCAGTTTGTTTATTAAGTTTGTTTAGTCATTTTAAAAAAATCAATGAGTTTCTTTGTCGATGCACAAAAACATGAACTCGGCTACGTGCAGTAAAGTTTTCCCGTGTTCCGCCTGCTTCCATCTAGTTTCAGTGAGAGAGGAGAATAAAAATCTCCGCCTCGAGTCAGACAGCCAACGTCCCCACAGGAAGATCAGAAAATCCGATTAGATGCCGCAATTCCCTCCTGACCCCAAATCTAAACTTCTGAGGGGGAACGCTGGCAGCTCGCGTCTCGACCAGCGGCTAATTTTTTCTCATGTCTGACATGTCTAAACTGTCTGAGAGCTTATAAGATGTTTCAAAGCAGAAACTCTGTGACATTTCCCTTTAAATAGCACAGAACAGAGCTCTGCACACATGGGACTTGTGGGTTTTTCTTCTCTGAAGCCGAACGACTCGCTCCGGGATCCGACGGAGGAGTTGTGTTTTGCAGCTCGGATCTGGATCCCCGGGAGCTTTGTGTTTTGATGTTTTGAGGATTCGTGAGAGAAAAGTGGAGCAGCGAAGCTGCACCCAGACACGACGGACTATCACAAAATAGTTGATTCCATAAAACTAGTATCTCCTCCTCTTAAAAACACTTCTTTCCTCCACGGTGTCGGCTTTATAGATGTGAAGGGGAGCTGGATTTGTCGTATTAAAGGGTTGTTACTGAGCTCTTCTACCTGCAGCCCCTGTGCTCCGACTGCTGATGGAGGCTGGCTCGCACGGCCCCGGCCGACTGCAGCGCATCGAGCCAAGTGAGCCATCATTTATGTTAAAAAATGGAGAAAGGCTCCCTGTTAAATCAATACATAAACTACCCGCAGGATCCACGGTGAAGGCAGTGGATGTGACAGGCCGCTTAACAAATGGACGGCTGCCTCGCGGAGCCCGCTGACTCAGCAGGCTGAGGGGAAACGCCGCTCCCCATCCCTCCTCCGCCGCCTCCCATCAGTCGGACAGCTCGCCGTGTCTACCTGCGAACTGCTGATCAGAGACTCTTAAATATCGCCAAAGCAAAGAGTATAATTCATAGGAGAGATAAACGCTCGCGGCGTCGACACACGTTTGCCAATATTTGAGGAAACATTTCCCGTCCGCCGGCGGAGCACATCACTTTTTTGACCATCGGCGGCTTTCATCAGAGCGAAGTGTGAGAGAGAGAGAGCGTCGAATATCAGATATAAACAGCAGCAGAAAATGATCGTACACTGCAGGTCGCATCCATCCATCACGGCTGATGAGATCATAAATCCTTCTCCTCCTCAGACGGACTGATTTCCTCCCGACTTCGCCGAGATGGGTATAAAATGCAGATCAACATGTCCCCCCCTCCTCCTCCTCCTCTTCCTCATCTCTCTCCGAGGCTCCTGTTCTATCCATCATCCGGACAGCTGTTCCTCTGCACATTCAATTCCTCTCCGGTGTGCAGCGGCGACCTCTCGCCCTGCTCCGCCTGTCGACACACTCCCCCCACCGAAATCCTATATCCAGGTATTTGAGAGAAAACCTACAGTCGTGCGAGGTGGATTGGATCGAGGCAGACGCCACCCTTTCCTTTAATCATGTGGAAACATTTAGTGGGCGGCTGTCTCAGGTCTTACAGACGCTCAGCATTTATTGGAGGGTTGGTGGGTCAATCTTCACCTCCACATCACAATCATGACCCGCATGTTGCCCGTGTTAGGAAAAAAAACTTACTTTGATTTAAACATTGTAGTATTTTAAATTCTTAAAGGTCCACTGTGTAGTGTTTTAAGTAATTTATCAGCTCAAATCAGCGTCTTCATTCATAAATAAGTCCTCATTGGTGTAAAATGATCTCTGCCAACAATCTCACTTCTCCTCCTGAGGGAAGAATCACACATTGTGACGTGAAGCAGGAAGTTGGGCGTGAAGAGAAGCAGGGCAGTTTCTGCTTTTCTCCCAAAATCCTCTTCCCGTTTAACATTGGGGCTTATGGGGCAGTTGCTGGAGTTTGTGTCGGTTAGACGCAGATAATTCAAAAACCGTACATCCTCCCGATAAAGTGGACACGTTGCCAGACAGAAGACAAGTGTGGCTACGTTCTTGGAAAATATCACTATTGTAGTGTGAAATCTGTGGCTAGGATCGTCATCTAAAGAAACATTTTCGGAGAGTTTTTTCAGGCTCCCCCACTCTGCCAGTTGGTGCTGCACGAACATTCCGCAATACACACACATTGAAAATCCTGAATTTTTCTGAATTTTTTCGAAATCACTCATGATCAATTAAGGGTCACCGTTCAAAAACTAAACATCGTAGAAAGAAAGTTCAAATACAACTCAAATAGATGAGACTTGTGCCTACATTTTAAAGTTTGAATGGTGTCTCTAGGTCAAAGTATGCCAGAGCAGGAGATGTTTGAAAAACGTCGATGATTTGCGACTTTTTTGACCCCGTCCCATTCATTCCTTATGGGACAGTTTTTCATACGGAGGCTTCCATGTCCTTCCGCTCTATAAAAAACGATGAACTGGTGAGAGGGACAAAAAGCTCTACGTGGTACAGATAAGGCTAAAGGCGTTTTCACTCAGAGTCAGCGTGACTGTGGAACGGAGAAGGAGCTTAGCCAGACGCGCTCGTCAGCTGCAGTTTGAAGTCTGTTTGAAATAACGTACCTCATCACCCGAAACTAAACTTGATGAAGTGCTGTTTGAAGACATGTTGTTGTCACAGCTTCTTGAATCTTGACACATCCCGCCTGCCGTAGTTCCAACAGGCTGCAACGCACGTTTGAAAACGCGAGGCGCTAGAGAGCAGTATTCGTTTGAATGCAAAATAAAATTCAACCACTAGATGGGAGAAATAATTCCACAGTGTGTCTTTAAAGGAGCAATACGTAAGAATTCAAGTTGAAAACATTCAAAAAATTAACTAAATCTACTAAAGTTAGCATGCTAACCAGCTAGATCTGGGCCTTTCCCAGTTAAAAGCTACCATGCTAGCACCTACATACATCTAGCTGCATGGCTAACTGAGCTAACTCGCTAACAGCAAGCTACAGTTAGCAGCAATTAGCGGTTCTTCTGGTAATATGCTGCCCCCTTTTTTCTTTCTTACAGATTGGATCTTTAAAATCTAATAACAAAATATAATAAAGAAGCAATGCTGTTGAGTTTGCATGTTCCCTCACTCCCATGTGTTCCTCATGTTCTGTGTGTGTTCCTGTAATCTCGTCTGCGCGCTTCTTGTCTGTGCAATAACGTCGATGGAACCCCTCGATGCTATAAACTGCGCCGGCACCGAACTCCGGCAGCGGAGCCGCGCGCTCATTAAAGTCGACCGAATTAAATGAACTACAAATCCGATATTCTCGACATTACTGGCAAACATTTTCTAAAGCCTTTTAAATTGATTACCTCCCCTTCCAGGCAGTCGTTGCTTTACATTCTTCTCTAAACAGCATGAAATATCGACTCGCAGAGAAGTTGGAGCTTTCTGGTGATGTGAACTAAACTTGCTGTGTCGGGATGTTCGAAGATGCTCGAACACATTAGACACGTGAATTTAAATGTAGAGGAGAAATGGTACTAAATGGATGTGTAATGATCATTTGGGTGCCTCTCCAAATGTTATGTGTGTGTGTTATGTCTTTATCTTGTAGACTGATGCAGGCATGTATGCAGATCAATACACAGATACATAATGTTTAAGCATAAATACATCAGACATGGTTGAGTTTTACTTCCCTCTGCTCCTCTGAGACTTAGACTCAAACAAATTCCTGTGCACACCAACAGAATTTGGGCGCCTTTTTTCGTGGGCAGCTCCCCAACCTGGCAACGCAACATGGTTGACAGTCTCGCCGGGAGCGAGGGGATGCCGTCCCTCCACCGGGAAGTGTCAAGGTCCAGGCGGGGGGACGCTGGGGAGTTTTATCTCGAAAAAGGTCGTTAATTAGGAACTGAAACTTGGACTTCACATGACTAAAACTACAGATATGCATTTTCTTTTTTAAATCACAGATACCCCAAAGAACAGAGAAGTGGGGGGAATTAAAGGTTTTCATAAGACAGATTATATCGGTGCTATATAAATATAAATACTGTGAAAATACTAAAGGTGCTATTTGTAAGAAAGTTGTCAAATTCTGACACACTGGGATTGCAGGTCGGGCTTGTTGGGAATGAGACGCAAAAATCCACTTTTCTTACAAGTCGGACCTGTAAAATCTACAGAAAAGTCCATGCAGCCCGTGTTCGGGTTGTGATGTCACAACTATACAGTCATCGCTCTCAGCCCCGCCCCCTCAGCACAGCAGTGATTGCAAAAACATCACCTGAGCTGATGCGGAAACACAAGTGGGTGATGTCTGCTCAGGCCTGTGAGAGCTGACCAATCAGAGCAGAGCACCTTTTCATGAGGGAGGCCTAAAAGAGACAAGAGCTGAGAAGTGTGTAGGTGTATATTTGAGTATAGTTATGTCCTTTTTTTCCATTCCTCTAGATTTATTTTCATAATAATCATTATTTAAAAAAGATGTATAATAATAATAATAATAACACAGAGCGCTCAGACAGAGTAACAGAGATGCTGCAGCAGCAATGATTAGCATGAGAAAATTATGTGTTTTGTTTATATCAAAAGCATGTTAACTTTTCTAGCAGACATCCAGAATGAAAGTTTCCTTCAGCCTTTAAAAAATCTTCTGATCATCAGCCGACTTGGAAGTCTCAGATGTCAGAGCATGAAGAGCTTTAGGAACCGTCGCTGCTCGAAACTGTATTTCTACATAATAACATAAATTAAAAGCAGCTAATGCTCACTGCAGTGGATTACCTTCTCTGTCTCAAAGTGCCTGTTTGTTGATTTGCATTGTGTGCTGACATGAACTGAGACCAGCAGCTGAACGGGTGGTGGAAGAAAAATCAATGTGAAAAGTCGTTGTGTTCACAACACGTAGTTAATGGCACAATGAGTGCAGAGACACTGGTATGATCCTTTAAGTGCCTTCCACAGACAACAAGCAAACAAGCAGAGTATCGATGGGTGTCGGAGGCCGACAACACCGTCCGACAGATCAGCACATGTATCATATTATACACATTCCTATAGATCCTGCTGTCACATCGTGTTACATCACAGCGAACATACGAGACGTTCGGTTCACACAGGACGTACGAAAAAGCAAATTATGGCTTTTGAGAGAGTACGAACTGGAGCCGGGACGCCGTCCAAATGGCCCGTTCTCACCTAAATCCATCATTGTAAACGCTCCTCTGTATACACACCGCCGACCATTAATTTTGCCACCAGTCAGACGGGCGGCCTTGAAGTAAACATGCACTGTATGATAATAAGCCGGCGCACCACATTTCACGCAAGACTTGCTGTCAAAGGACCAAACATCTATCTCTCTGTCCCGTCCCGGCGCCTCCTCCCGCTCGACACCGCTAGGTTTTTTTCGCTACGGGTCTATTTATGTACCTGGAATAAGTCAAGTTGATCAGACAGCCAAATACAAACCAGCGCTAATTTATATTAGGCCGAGTCCGAGGCCTGCGACGTGTTTGTCTCATAAAGCAAAGACGATGCTGCTCTAAAATAAACCAGCCACCTGAAAGACGACGCGGCGCGAGAGACGGTAGTAAGGGCCCCCACACACCGGGTCCGACGTCAGACGTCTGAAGCGTTCGGAGAGAGTCGGACGAGTTCGGGAGCTGCTCTGTTCGGTGTGTTCAGCTGCGTCTGATCCGACTGAACATGCGAAGTCGGCCGTCTGAGGTCAGGACGCCGTCGGATACTCTGATTGGTTGTTAGCTAGCTGTTCAGTGACCATTCTGATTGGCGGTGTGCCAGCGAATCAGCGCGGCGTGTGGGAGGGGCGGTGGAAGTGACGATGGTAAACAAACCACATAAACAGAGACGGCACAGAGTTACAAACAACACTTCACCGTTCGTTATTTTGGGGATAAACCAACGTATGTTTGGAAGCCATGGCTGTGTGGACCGAGGACTTTGAGGAGCAGCTGGCTGCCCTGGTGGAAGAGAGACCACCGTAATACGACATCACGCAAGTAATGCCGAGCTAACACTGTGTGTGCTTTGTGTTGATAAGCTACGGTCCGCACTCCGTTCTGTCATTTCCTGTTTTCATGTTTTGGGTGACTGGCACGAGACTAGCGCCACCCGATGTTTAGGAGACTTATTGCATCTCGTGCAGGCGCAGAACGTATACGCTGCTGTGTAGCCGGGGCGGTGTGTTTCAATGTGACTTTTCTACCGAACGGATCCGACGGAGTGGTCGGAGAAGGAAGTCGGATAAGGAAGACGTCGGACCCGGTGTGTGGGGGCCTTAAAACGCGACTCTTGACCCCCCAGTTGTTGCTCGCTCCTCTCGTCAGCGCTGCACTCTTTGCTCTTTTCGTTCTCTCTGTTCGCCAACAAGAGGCTGCAGTAAAGGTCGGAGGGAGCAAAGTGGGAAATGGGTCGGAGCCGTCAGCCGCAACACTGCAGGTGGACGTCCTTTTATGATATCGGCTGAAAGGAAGCTGAGCTCGGTTTGTTCGGGGAGTGAGAATATGGATGATGGCTGCTTTGTGCTGTGCTCTGTGCTTTTTTTTTAAGGGTAACAACAGAAGGATTTTTATTGAAATGACTCGCTGGGTCTACTTCTTTCTCTTCGCTTCTAATGTCCTGCGGCATTCCCTCCCCTGAACCCCTTAATTACTGCATCAGCGCTGACACGGACAGCCACTGTACATCACATCAATGTCTCTTTTGATCACAGTCTGACGGGCGAGAGAGTCTTTTTTGTGCGCAGATCTGCATCAGTCTTTTCATCTCTTTGTGTGCGTGTGCATGTACGTCTCATCACTCCCGAGTTGTCTAATCATACTCGCGTGTGTGGTGAACCTGCCTCCGTACACGAGGCTGCAAACAGAATGAGGTCGACAGGAGAAAAGCAGCCAGACAAGTCCTCCTTTTGTCTCACATGCTAACTGGGCAGTGAACTCCCCACAGGGGGGGGGAGGGAGGAGCAATACAACATGTGCATTAGACCCCATAACATCATTTATAACAGGCAGACACACTTCCACACAAATGGCTTTCACCACAGAGGTTCCCCCATTAGCATTACAGCAGCGAGGCTGTAAGAGGCGGAGAGGGAGCGAGGAGCTTTACTGCCACAGTAAATCTGAGGAGCAACTCGAGTCGGCATCAAGGACGAATATGACGGCTTTCTGTTCAGGGGAGATTTCACAGCACCTCCGCGAGTCTGTTGAGCCGCTGTATTTGTCAGTAAGTGGAAGGGAACACATGGACTCCCCGGGGAAAGTGTGTGTGTGTGTGTGTGTGTGTGTGTGTGTGTGTGTGTGCACCTTCTGGCCCCAGGTGGCCCCGCTCAGAGCAAAGACCCTTCATTCTTTCCTCGTGTTGTTCGGAGAGATGAAGGCCAGAGCCTGTCCATCATTTCTTTCACCAGGCGGCACATGAACTGGTGAATCTGTGTGAACCTGCCGTCCTCCGAGGGGCAAAACCATCACGTTCCGTCACAAATCTTATGTTTCCTCCCCAGAGTTATTTATATTTTCTACCAAAATACTGTTAAATTCGTACAACATGTTTAATTGCATGATTTTATTCCACTAGCTAACCTGCAGTAGTCAGGAAATCACAATAAAGTCAGATTACGATTTTGTTCCTCACCAGCTGACAAGACATTTCTGACACTGACGTGATTCCTTTAAAGGTCCACTGTGTCGTGTTTTAAGTAATTTTTTACCTCAGATCAGCGTCTTCATTCATAAATAAGTCCTCATTGGTGTAAAATGATCTCTGCCAACAATCTCACTTCTCCTCCTGAGGGAAGAATCACACATTGTGACGTGAAGCAGGAAGTTGGGCGTGAAGAGAAGCAGGGCAGTTTCTGCTTTTCTCCCAAAATCCTCTTCCCGTTTAACATTGGGGCTTATAGGGCAGTTGCTGGAGTTTGTGTCGGTTAGACGCAGATATTTAAAAAACCGTACATCCTCCCGATAAAGTGGACACGTTGCCAGACAGAAGACAAGTGTGGCTATGTTCTTGGAAAATATCACTATTGTAGTGTGAAATCTGTGGCTAGGATCGTCATCTAAAGAAACATTTTCGGAGAGTTTTTTCAGGCTCCCCCACTCTGCCAGTTGGTGCTGCGCGAACATTCCGCAATACACACACATTGAAAATCCTGAATTTTTTCGAAATCACTCACGATCAATTGAGGGTCACTGTTCAAAAACTAAACATCCTAGAAAGAAAGTTCAAATACAACTCAAATAGATAAGACTTGTGCCTACATTTTAAAGTTTGAATGGTGTCTCTAGGTCAAAGTATGCCAGAGCAGGAGATGTTTGAAAAACGTCGATGATTTTGCGACTTTTTTGACCCCGTCCCATTCATTCCTTATGGGAAGTTTTTCATACGGAGGCTTCCATGTCCTTCCGCTCTATAAAAAACGATGAACTGGTGAGAGGGACAAAAAGCTCTACGTGGTACAGATAAGGCTAAAGGCGTTTTCACTCAGAGCCAGCGTGACTGTGGAACGGAGAAGGAGCTTAGCCAGACGCGCTCGTCAGCTGCAGTTTGAAGTTTGTTTGAAATAACGTACCTCATCACCCGAAACTAAACTTGATGAAGTGCTGTTTGAAGACACGTTGTTGTCACAGCTTCTTGAATCTTGACACATCCCGCCTGCCGTAGTTCCAACAGGCTGCAACGCACGTTTGAAAACGTGAGGCGCTAGAGAGCAGTATTCGTTTGAATGCACAATAACATTTAACCACTAGATGGGAGAAATAATTCCACAGTGTGTCTTTGAGGTGTGATTTCAAATGTATCCGAGGCAAAATACATTTTTTAAACACACTTCAAAAAGTACTAGAAGCGCACAAAGAGCTCTCAAAATAAAAGCCTGGTAAATAGTAAATATACATGTTATACTTCGCTGTCTTTGGTTGATGTATTTGGAACTGACTTCCAGTTTCTGCATAATTTGATTTTAGTTTATCCTGCTGATAGACTGAAGCTCTAATCTGTTTTGGTTCATTACTGCTCCACGCTGCAGACAGCAACATGAGCAGAGAAACCGCTGCGACCTGCAGACCATGATTTTATTGTACGACCTGGATAATATTCCCTTAGCAAAAAGCAGTAAAGTGTAAAACACAGATTACATACTGACATTTAAGATGCTTTAAAAACCATTTCACTAGTTGCAATGTTGTATAACAGATTTTTATGCAACATAACATGTTAACACACATAGAAAACACTAAAACTTATGGCCGTAACGTCCTTTTTCCATCACAAGGCGAAAGACAAAAGCCGCGTCGCAGCCACACAAAGGAATCACAAGTGAGTTTCATTAAATGAGTTATCTATCTACTTTAAACTAGTTCTGGCTCACTGAGTGGTGAAATGACATTTGGAGCATCGAGCAGACTTTCCGCACCAGCGAGTGCTCTTCATAGGTAGCCGGCAATTAGGCCTGGTAAAACATCTCCGGCTAATGTCTATAATTCATCTTTTTAGCTGCGCGTGAAAGACAACATGGGCCGATTGTTTTGTCTCGCGTGTCAGAGGATTTTCAATGGAAGCCAATCACATCCGCTTCTCTGCAGGCCACAATCTCCGCCTTGTCGCGCTGCCATTTTTTCAGCGCAGACAGACGAGAAAAAAAAAAAAAAAAGGCGAGGACCGACTCGTTTTCCAATCAGTGTTGCTGGAGCTCGGCCACGACTCATTTAGGGCGACAAGACGACATTGACATTCAGCGGGCGAGGACTGTATGAGGACACACATGCCACCGCAGACACAGCAAACACCAACAGTGCGATCCAAGAAACACCACCGCTGTGTGTCTGAGCTGTTGGCTGCTTCCTACAGAGGCCAAGCTAATCCAGCTCCACTGTTTAGTGTTGTGAAGCAGCTGGAAGCACGTTAAGCTGTTAACAAGTTCAGGTGAAAATGTTTCCTGGCAGGCGCCCTCGTCCTCCTTCACACTTTACCTAGCAGCGCACCTCCTCCACTGACACGCTCAACCTGGCAACCACCGCCGCACGCTTTCACACTTCCACCGACTTCCACACACACATGTTCGTACGCTAATGTGTGTGTGTGTGTGTGTGTGTGTGTGCTACTGCTCTACATCTGCGCTGATGGGAAAAATCAAGCAGCCCAGCAGGAGCGAGCAGAAGTAACACAAGGAATAATTTATGTGGAAAACCACGATGCAGAAGAGACGTTTCAAAAGCTTTCCCCTCACAATCAGATTAGCGCGATGTGCTGCGCCGATCAACTGAAAAAACACTTCTTATGGATTACTGATAATGCTGAGTCACACTGACGAACCATTTTCCAGCTTGTAAAAAGCATTCAGGTTGAGATCCACGTCTTAATTACAACTGAGAGACTCAGACAAGTATAGATGCCTCCTAACATTCAAAGTCTTCCATGTAATTCTCAATTTTCCTTCAGTTAATGCAATTAGAAACAAAAAAAACAAAACATAGTAATATTACTGGTACTGGGAAAAGAGGGTTAAGTATTTTTAACCATAATCAAGGGAATCTTTCCATCACTTCCTGTACGACAAAAGCGTCATAGGCCCATGTTTGTTGGCTTGTGTGTGTGTGTGTGTATGAGAACATTTTGTTACCTACTGGGGACCTACGTTGGTTAACACATTGTGGGGACCAGTGGTCTTTATGGGGACCAAAGCTCTAATGAGGCAAAATGTAATTTCCGAGGTCCTAGTAAGGTTATGGGGGTCGGACGATTGTCTGGGCTGATATTGGGCCCTCACATATATCTTGGTATTGGCGTATATGTTGATATTTTTGTAACAGAACATGCTTGGGTTCATTTCTGGCTATTACATTTACACTGAATTTCATCAATTTGGACAATAAAGTTTATTTTTAACCTGTAAAATCTCAAGGAAATTGAATCGAACGCAACTGGATTTGGTTTTTGTCTTTGAAGACGTTTCACCTCTCATCCAAGAGGCTTCATCAGTTCCTGCTCGCTTGACTAGGCTGGGACTAGTCCAACTAGCCGGTGTGGAGGTCCAGCTATTTAACCTCTTAGGAGGCGGTCACAAGCGAGCAGGAACTGATGAAGCCTCTTGGATGAGAGGTGAAACGTCTTCAAAGACAAAAACCAAATCCAGTTGCGTTCGATTCAATTTCCTTGAGATAACTATGACCTGGATGAATGAGAATATTCACAGGCAACCTGTAAAATAAAATAACCTGCCACCATTACATTGTCACGTGTGTTTAATAACCACACTTGAGGGATTGTTGCAAAAGAAAAAAGGAAGCTTATGTTTATATTCTGTATGTGTATCAACAGTGAATAAAGAATATCTGCTGATTTATCAGAATCCAATATCCGTCTGGCTCTGGTTCCGGTTTAGGTGTGTCAAAGCAATGTCCCCACAAGGATAGCTGTACAAACACGTGTGTGTCTGTGTGGCTAAATGGATGCAGCTGCCCTGCCAGCCCGGCGACGGCCTGCAGCGCCGTCCTCCCGAGCGCCAGCAGCTCTGGATGGCAGCTCGGGTCCAAGCGCGAAAGCTTTTGACAACATGAAGCGACAACAGAGAAAACCCACAGAAACTCCAGCACAAGTAGGGCAGCCTCCGAGGGAGCGTCCTCCTCCTCCCCCGTCCTGTCCTCACCCGGCTCCGGATCACTCACACAGCCTCTGCAGGGCTCGGCTTGTCTTCCTTCAGAGTGAGCACACTCCACCTCTCTGATGGAGAACCGCAGAGCTGCACTGATCTTCTCTCGCTGCCCTGTATTGTTGCCTGGGTGAAGTGCACGGGGTTTGTTTTTGTGTGTGCAGGTTGTTGACAAGGTGAAAATGGAAGGCATCAGCAAAACGATGTGCACATCAGCGAGGAGTGGTGGAGTAATAAAGTGGCTCTGATGAAAACTTAATGGCCCCTTCACCTTTATTAATGGCTGTGGGAGCGGGATCGTGCGCTCGGGTTCACCGCCGTAATAACAAGTGTAGCTCTGCGCAGGAGAGCAGCTCCATCAGGCCTCGCGCTCGCTAACTCACTGAGAGCGAAGCTCATAACAGGAGGGGAAGAGACACTAATTGACTCGCTGGCAACTGGCTAACTAACTGCTGATTTTAGCCAAATTAGCTAAATGTGTCGCACTGATCTGAGAGTCCTATCCGCTCTGTGCAGTTTCACCTGTGCACAGAAATCCCAGGCGCTGCATGCCTCCCTCTTTGCGCTACAATTACACAAGCAGCCACTTATTAATATCTCCCTTTCAAATGCTAATTCTCTTCATACATAAATCATAACTCCAGAGGTGGCTCGGATACTGTAGCAGCCTTTTTTTTTGTTTTAAGTGGGGGGGTGCAAGGCTGGGGGGGTCCAAACAGCCTCGCCTGCCTGTGGTAAGAAGGAAATTATCCCTACTTGCATGAATAGTAAGCACCCCAGATGCAAGTCTCCGAACAAGGCCAGTTGTTTTTTTGCTCTAACAAGCATTCAAACTCCCACAGCGTCGACCACAACAAAGCATCTCCATCGCTTTCCAAACTTTCCCCCGAGTCGAGCCGGTGTCATCAGACGCTCGCCCCTCAAACGTTCCATTTTTTGTGAGCGTGATTGTCGCTGGGTGTAATTGCACAGGTGTTTTTCCACCACGGGTGGGGAGATTGAATTGCGAGGTTCCGCTCACACACACTCCCCTCACCGCGTTCAATTTGACAAAAAAAAGAGAGTGGAAATTGAAATCCCCGCTGGGTGGAGGGGGAGCCCTGATCGCCGGCGAGCAGAGGCCTGCCAGCCCGGTGCCACTTTCGCAGCTTTGATGTGTGTCTGCCACGCTGTGCTGCAGATGCTGCTCTGTATGATCCCAGCCCGGATCAATGAATCACTTCTCCTGGACTGGGAAAAAAAACTGCACGGCATCGGTCCAAATGTGTTTTTTTTTTTTAAGGTGAAAACTGAGGAGCGTCTGCAGCTTTTTGTCATCTGCCGTCTTAAATATGTGAAAAATCAAATGAGGTTCTGTGCACAGGATGTAATAATGGTCATCTGAGTGGGGAAATCTTCTGCATGCACAATCAGCTTCTTTGATGAAATGTCTCTAATCAGGTGCAGTTTTCTCATCAGGTGTAATTTTCTTGATTAAAGGCAGTAATTAGACTTTGGGAAGCTGAATGATTTATTAATTCTGCTCTTTTTCATTCTGGCTCGCTGCCCCACATGTGACTGACATGGTGTGTGTGTGTGTGTGTGTGTGTGTGTGTGTGTGTGTGTGGTGACCCCCTTACCTGCCAGGAGCTGGAGGGGATCTCCGCGAATTTGCCCAGTCCCCCGAAGGTGTAGCACCGGTACATGTGGTCCAGAGACTCCGAGCAGTGCCACAGCAGGCCGAAGCTGACGGAGTCCTTGTTGTTGCTGTGGGGGTGGTGGTGCGGGTGGTGGTGGTGGCCGCCGTTCCTCAGCTGGTCCTTAACAATCCAGGCAGGAGATATGAAGCTGAAGCTGCACACGGCGACCAGAGCGGAGGAGAGGAGCACCCAGAAGCAGCCCACACAGCTGAACATGGTGGCAGCGTGGGGCAGAAAGCCCGGAGACAGACCCAGCTCGATCCCAAACCCGGCTTCTTCTTCTTTCTTCTCCCGGCCCAGCAGCGAATGCATTTGTGAGCTCACACCTTCAAGAGCAGGACTTCAACTTCAGCCCCTTCTGACATCACTGGTGTCCAGAACATCTGCTCCGGACCGACAGAACCACTCCGAAAACGTCCAACACACACATGAGCGGGAGGAGTGACGCTGCTGCAAATAAAAAAAGTCACAAGTCACCCGCGCCTCCGCTCCGCCTGGAGACGAGCCCAGATGTGACACGAGATGTTTGTCACACCCAAACCCGGGTGCGCAGCTGTCATATCAGAGCAGGTGGAGGAGCAGGTGTTGGAGCAAGGTTCCGTCAGAGCCACCAGAACACACCCGAACCGTCCTGGAGCCGCTCAGCTCAGCTCAGCTCCGCTCAGCTCCCGTCAGAACACTCGCTGCCTCCACACGGACCGCAGCAGCACTTTGCGTCTCGGAGAGAGAGAGAGTGCGTCTGGACACCGTCGAGCTCGCGAGGGTTAAGGTGGCTACTTCCGGCTGGGATTTTCAAAGTGAAGGTGCTGCGTTCACCCACGAGCCTCCACAGCTGAGAGAGGAATGTGTTTAATAAAACTACAGTAAGGATATATTAATGTGTGGTGTCGCTTTCTAAAGTCTGACAAAATAAAAGTCAGCAAGTTATCGGTTACATTATAGGATACAATGTTTTTATTACCAAAAGTCTACAGAAGCACATTTCTGCCAGTTAATGAAGAAAAAAAAACATAAACTTAAAACTTAGACTTGAGAAACAGAATGTATATATACCTATTCCCACGATAAATCATAATTATGGAATATAAAGTCAAAATTATGAGAAAAAAAGAAATAACTATAAATGTTGACTCATAATGATGACTTTCTAACTAATAATTGACTTTTTATTCTCATAATTTTGACTTTTTGACTAATAAATTACCTTTAAACTAATAATTATTGCTTTTTATTCTCATAATTGTGACGTTTTGTTTAATAATGATGACTTTTTAACTAATAATTGATCTTTTACCTAATAATTATTACTTTTTATTCTCATAATTCATGAATTTTTAACTTTAGAATTAACTTTATAACTAATAATTATGATTTTTTTAAACTAATAATTAACTTTATAACTAATAATTATTCCTTTTTATCCCTTGAGGTTGACTCTCCATTTCATTATTCTGACTTTTTAATCACGTACATATGATTTTCAATCTCAAGATTTTGAATTATGACTGACCATGACATTTTCATCTTTAACTGCCTTTAACTGGCAGAAATGGTCTTCCATAAAAAAGTTTGTGCTCTTTCAATTCTGATTCTCTTTTTTTGTATGTGTTCCCCAACTGTATGGGAGTGCAGTGCTAATTCTTATTGTACTATTTTATGATCAAATATTATCCTCTATCTTGTTTTACGTTGATTATCGAATTCTATCCTTGTTTCTATCTTCATTCTTTGTCTTTTTTTTTAAAGAACCACTTGATGCTGAAGGTGCTATACAATACAGTTTATTATTATTACATCACCCATTTAAAATAAGAAACAATGATTGATATACCACATTCTAAATCAACAGGAACAACAACTGACCACATTGGGTCAGAACGTGGCCCAGATGTGGCTTTAAAGCTGGAATATTTGAATCTTTTTTAATTGTGGGATCACTCTATAAAGCCTGGTGAGACAGACATATTTTACCAAAAGTAGGCCCAACTTCCACAAGCTTACGTAGAAGGATATAATCATATGAATGAAAAACATCTTCATGTGTTTTGGGTGTCATTAAATAATATTGCATGGTGTAATCTTATATTACACCCTAGTCAACATCTGCAAGTTTAAACACGTCTGATAACAAATTATCCAGGTAGACCAGCAGGTTTTAACACCCGCCAACAACAACACCACCTTCAGTGGTTGCAGCACATAAAGAGACTTGCTCAGGAATTTGGAGAATGCAGCAGTGAGTGTTGACACTTAAGTTGGGTCGAGTATGTAATTGGTGGGAAATGTGTTTTTACTAGAGGCTTGTGGCAAGAAATCCAGAGAGCCTGACTTGTTATTGTTTTAACCATGCTTTTATTGTGAAAACCAGAAGTAGTCTTCCTGTGTTTTGCGTGTTGACTCTGTTGAACTTGACAGAACAGGCGTCTGGCTTCAGGTGATGGTCTAAACGCACCTTTCACTTTCTTAACGCCCCAGTGTTCAAAAGATAAAGACAGGAAATACACGACTGTAATAAAAACAGTATGTGACTTTATTCATTAGACGTTTTTAATCTCAATTAAATACTCTTCTCCGCCAAACAAAATACTTCTCAGCATCAACATGTACAAGTTTAAAGTCATTACTGGTGCGTTCACGGCCGCGCGGACACGAGCGTGTGCTCGGCGTCTCAGCCAATCAGAGCTCGGGGACAGGGACCCAGTGGGCGTTGCCTCTGCACGTGCAGGTGAGCCCCTCGGTCTCGGGGAACCACAATGAGCTCGTGAAGCTTCAAGCAGGATGTAGCATTTTTTTTTTTGCTAATTAGCATGAACATTATTTACCGTTAAAATACGCACTTTTTAAATTAAATTCACCACAATTCAGTTCAAGCGGGAGTTAAACTACAACACTGACACCTGAAGGTGAACTGAAGGATTTAAATGCTTTATACTCTACTGAAGGTGACATTCGAGACCTTTGGGTTGAGCTGCACTTTACAATTTGTGGATTTGTCTTCACCTGCAGACACTTATTCTTGTTTTGTCCCCTTTTTAACCCTAACATACAGCCAACATCGCCCCCAGCTGGTCACAGGTGATAATAGGCCACCCTGAAGCTGCTTTTCCCACATTTTCAACTTAATTACTGTTTTGAAAATGATAAAACTCATAATCCCTGTTAACATAAAACACTTTTTATGTATTAAAAATAACCTAATGACATAAAAACATATTTCAGCTAAAATAAATCAAAATAAAAGAAGAGGACAGACAAAAACATTTCATAATATATGTATTTAAATCAAACACAATTTAAATATATTATAGATTAAGTACACATACATGTCAGAAAACATTAGTGGTACATAGTACCAAGAGTCTCTTCTGGTTCTGTTCCACATCTTGGTAAGGCTCAAAACAAATAAAAATAAAAAAAAGTTTAATTTACTGAGCACACTTTCCAGTTGAACAGTCTGGTCATCACTGATGTTTGTTTCAGCGATGCATTAAAAAAAAAAAACAGCGATCACCATAAAAAAAGAGACTAACATTATCATATGGGGTAAACCAGAAATCTACATATATATTTATATATATAGAACATTTACGACATGGAGTTTGGAGTTTTCCAACACAACTGGAGCACTTCAGTTCATTAGGAGAGTATTTCTTCTTCTTCTTCTTCTTCTACGCTCTGTAAAGGTGCCAGGAGGTTCATATATTAGGTCAGCCAGTCCGAGAACTGATTCAACTCTCCCTCCCCGTTTCATTGTCACGTTTCCAGATGCTCTACAGTACGTAAAAACGGCCACATCAGACAAAACTACTCCAGGCAGGCTGAGGGAAGCGTTTGCAAAAAAAAAAAAAACTGTACATCTGCTTTAAGCCTTGAGTGGCCGACCCCTTAAGAGAGACTTTCATCTAAAAACAAAAGGAATGGTTATAAAAGGTGTGGGGAGGTGTGTCACGAGGGAGTGAAGGTCGTTCAGTCTTTACGTCACATCCTCCGTAGGTCCCGGATGAGACGTTTTCCAGACAGCACGGCAGCAGCGACGCAGCGATTGGCTGACGAGCTGCTTTTCCTCCAGCATCATCGTGCAGAACGCTTCCTTCACCAGTTTGCAGACTACACGTGTACCTTTATAGTGTTATGGAGTTGGAAGATTGGAACGATGATGTACACGTGAACAATCACTCACCGAAGCTCTCTCGCTCGCTCTCTCTCTCTCGCACACACACACACTTACACACACTGCGGTTGGGGAGATGATAAAATGCCTTGTTCGTTCTAAGAGTAATTCAGTTATTTGTAAGGTGAACCCGGTCCGTGTTCAGCTTGTCGCAGGCTCGGCCAGCGTCTGCAGGGAGCGACAGTCCTTTGGTTCCTCAGGAGGGTCATAACTGCAGACACACAACAGAGGACACTTAGAGAAGGACTGCAGTCATTCCACATGTCACCACAGAAAGGAAAAGAGACGACAGAGTGAGGTTCAGTACCTTGGTGGACTTGCCCGGGCTGTCATGGTTTGACTGGTGGACGACGTCATTGACGATCATCTTGGCGATCTGCCACGCCATCTCCTCCTGGGCCTGGATGGAAAGAGTCACAGCACAGATAATGACTCATTTCACTGCAGACGAAAACACTGTTTTGTCTATTTCACATCCATGAGTTCATTCTGTCGGTCTAGTGCAAAGAAAAAGTCCAAAATACACATTTAGATGCTTGTTATCTCCGAAAAGGAGGCTGTGTTTCCAACTGTCTGACCAAAGCTTTAAAAGCCACTTTCACACATTCTGTATGGAGGACTGAAGCTGCCAATATCAGAAATAAATAAATGACTCAATAAATTAATTCGTTATGATAAATTAATGCCATTACATTATTTTATATTTTCATTTTTATTTTATTTATCTATTTCTGTATTATTTTTCCAGCTGTATTTCCCACCTATTTTTTCCACAAACTTATTTATTCCCGAATTTCTTTTTACTTTCTTTCTGTCTGAGCCAATTATATCAACGTAGGACGGGACAGAAAGAAACAGTCTCGGCCGTTTTTATATTTCTTCAGTTTCAGTCCTCCGTAAAACTCTGAGCCGAAAGTCTCCACTTCAGTAGCGTTAAGTAGCAGCTTTGCAGTTTTATTCTAATCTTACTTCTGAAGGTTTCTGCAGAGAGGTTTGTTCATATATCATTCATAGCTTGATTTATATAAAATTCTATTCATAAGAAGTGGCAAATATTGACTTTTTTCAATGGCTGTTGAAGCAGAGTAGGACCACCAACTTCCAACGGCCATGGAGAAGGAAAAAAGTCCAAATAGGTCAAAACTACAGCAAGTATATAGTGTTTTTTTATGGCTGTTGATAATATTTCTGCTGTCTGACCTGATCTGACATCTGTAAAAAAACAAACAGCTTTTGACTCTTTTATGTCAACAAAAGGAGACAAAACAAATTAGTGCATTTCGAATTACATCATTCTTCATTTGCACCTTAAACATGACAGTTCAGAAAACTTGCAATACACAAGCGACTGTCTCAATGTGAGTAAAGGAATGGGGAAGATTCACGGTGACCCTATTCTACCCCTTAAAATATCTTCTTTAATAAATCATACGTCATGGACTCGGGTCACAGAGTGAATGTGCGAACATGCCATCGAGAGCCGAGTCGTTATGAATATTTGAAGGTGTTGTGGCCTCACCTCGTCGGAGTTGCCTTGCACCCATTTCTTCATGGCTTGAGAAAACATGGAACCTAAATGAGAGGAGAGGAGCGGCTGAGTGAGATCATGAATGAATCCTGTGCCACAAACTGCAGGTTAGTTTGACTTTCTCAAGGTGAGTTAAAACCTGATGTCGTCTGATACATTCTAGTCCGGGCGAAATCACTCTTAGACATGATAAAGAACGACTTTGCATGTTCACGATGTAAAGAGTAGCGGAGGCTGTTTTTCTTTCTAAGGGCAACGGTTCTTTAATATTTCAAAAGACTCGGAGCTGTGAGGAGAACGGGAGCAGCAGCTGGATGAGGTTTACAGAGTCGATGGTTTCTTCACGGCGAGGACGAATGAGATCAAATGTGACAGAGAGCAAAGACTCAAAAGGAAATAATGGGACAAAGAGAGGCTAACAGGTAGAAAGGAGAGAGTGCAGGTGTGTCTTACCTTTGGATTTCTTCACGTCGGGCTCGGGCTCTGCCTCCCTGATAAACTGGCCCATCTCATTCACCTTCCCGAACGTCATCCTTCTGACGGGACAGAGGAGACGAGACGCATGAAGACAAAACTGAGCCTCAGGCAGCATTTAAACGCCCACTCGTGTGTGTGTGTGTGTGTGTGTGTGTGTGTGTGTGGGAAACAAATCTGACAGACTACAGTTTTGTTGTTCCAATAACATTCACTCAGAATCATCTTTGTACCAGGGTTTTTCAAAGCGCGTCATAAGACACTTTACGGGAAGGTCGATAAAAACAGAACGGATACAAGTGTTCGGTCCAAACAGCAGCGTGGGAAATCAAAAGGAACACAACAGGAGAGAAACGTAAAAGTAAAAAAAGATAACATGGCAGCTTAGTAAAAGGATAAATGAGATAAAAGAAGAGTACGTTTAAAGAGATGATTTAAACTACAGATTTAGTTTAAAGTCACCTTCTTCCTACTCTTGAACTCTATGAGAACAGTAACAGTGGTAATAATAATAATGATTGCTCCTCTTGGTGCATCTCTAATCTGTTTCACAACATGTTACTTGTAACAATTAGTTGATTTTCAGGCCCAAAATGTCAAACATTTGTTGGTTCTAGCTTCTTCAATGAGAGGATTTGCTGGCTGTGTTCGTCACTGAGTCTCGAGTTTTGGACTGTTGGAAAAACTTAAGATTTCACTTTGACATCTGGGAAATTATTCATTTTTCACAACATTTGACATTTTATAGACCAAACTAGTGCACTGGAACTGCACGATACTGTCAAAAAAATCAGATTGAGATTAATTTGACAGATTTTGCGATTGCCGTATGATTCACAGCTACTGGGACTGATCATTTGTTCGATCAGTGATGTGATTTGTTGGAATCTATGCTGAACAAACATGTTCTTCTCAAACTGGAGAACAAGCTGTGTAGAGCAGAACATCTCTGCAGCACCACGGTACTGAACTGTACAACCACTTTGTCACACATTTCATCTTCAGCATTTGGATATTGCACAATAACTGGATTAATTGTGCAGCCGGACACTAAGTGATTAATGGATTCATCATATAAAATAATCAGATTAACTGATAATGAAATTACATCATTAGGTGCAGCCCTGTTACATTAAAGGGATATTCCGGTGTAAATTTAATCCATGGTCTAACACACCTTGACACCGAGTCAGACTCCCCCTCGAGAGGTCAAGTTAGCTGACCGCTAGCTTAGCTAGTTTTAGCAACCTCAGAAAAGAGAAACAATGCACTGCCGCTTACGTCTCCAATTTGAAACCACCATCAAAAAGCCACAATTAATGGTGAGAACAAATCATTATGCATTTTCATCCTTGAGCTGCGGAAATCTCCTGCACTCGGTAATCGACTCGTCAGGGCTTCCCCACACAGGCAGGCTGCTGGAGGAGAGGGTGAGTTGTGCTGTGTTTTTAATACGAATCCAGCAAAGCTAGCAGATGTTTGATGCTTCGTACTGTGTGCTGGGACTGTACATGTACTGTTGCTGAAGTTTGGTGCTGTTCTCACCATTAATTGTGGCTTTTTGATGGCGGTTTCTAGTTGGAGACATAAGCTGCAGTGTGTTGTTATCGTGCGGTCTTTTCTGAGGTTGCTAAAACTAGCTAAGCTAGCGGTCAGCTAACTTGACCTCTCGAGGGGGAGTCTTACTCGGTGTCAAGGTGTGTTAGACCATGGATTAAACTTACACCGGAATATCCCTTTAACTATACCTTTAGATGATTTCTGTATGTCTACCTATCTGACGGACACTGAACTCACCCAGCGTAGGGCCGCTGGTACAGGGACTCGGGGTCCAGGCTGGCGACGTCCACTGTGATCGCCTCGTCAAAGTTTTTCAGGATCTTGATCGCTGCCCTTTTGGCGCCCTGCTGCAGAGAAGAAACCATGAACTGAATGTTGGGTAGCATTATACTGTAAGAGGTAACATTGTTAAAGATGATCACATCCCTCTGGCATTAAGAGAAATCTCTTCATTAATCACGTAATGAGGCGGAACAGGTCTAAATGTCAGGGGAGCGCCCCCACAGGGGCGGAGGATGGGGGTGAAAGTTGGGGGTCACCTGCGTCTGCGAGCCCTCGCTGGCATTTGAACTCGAGCGGTCGTTGTCCGCCGGCCCGCCCTGACCCAGAGCGCTGACATTCACAAACTCATCCGCCCGCACCGAGTTGATGAGGTCGCTCAGGTATTTGTAGTAAAGGTTGCTGGACAGGAAGCCCGGCATGTAGACCTGAACACACGCAAAGCACGGTGAACTCTGTTAGAGAGTAATGAGCTCCAGGATATATCGCTGGTGCAAAGGTTTGCTGCTGACCTTTCTACGCTAACAACTGCGTTCAGCTTTCATTTCATTAAATAAGCACAGGTGCATCTGTCAGCGGTGTAATAAGACGATTCGATACAAAACTAAACCTTATTAAAGTCAAGAAAACAGTGCGAGCAGATCATTTTAATAAAGACCTAAATAATGTTTTTAAATGGCAAAATATTCTATGTTTAAGAAGAAACTGCTGCTGTCTGAGGCTCTGACCTTCTCCATGGTGGTCCAGGCCTGTCTGAGAGGAGTGGTGAAACAGTCGGGGAGCGGCCCTCCCTCTCGGCAGATATTCGACTCGATCTCCATCCGCACCGAGTCGCCAAAGCCCAGAGGGTTGGTGGCCTGGAGTGAGAAATACCTGGAGAGGAAACAGAGGAATGAATGACAAGAGGTCGGATGAAGGCACCTCAGAAAGACTTTAATCTAAACCCAAATGGAACACATGTCAAAGGTAACCTCAAGAAGTTATTGAAGAATTTGTGTCTTAAAATGAGGCTGTTGTGCCGCAGCTACATCTAAAGTGCAGACAATGTAGCAGGTTGATTGGAAAGACTGTTTGCAAAAAGGTTTCATTTATTAATAAAAACATGAATAAACCAGAGGCTTAGATAAATCCCAGGAAATGCATCAAAGATAACTTAAAATTGAAGAAAAAAGGCAGAAAAGACTGGGACACCTGACCATTTCACACCTGAGAGTCGGAACCAAGGTTTACAGTTTTGATACATTGTATATTTGATCTGGTTACTTTCGGTTTCACGTTCCATTTATGCAGAGGAACTAAAAAACGATACATAACATCCTATCGTCATCACCTACGTGAGCTGCGTCTCGCTTTACGTGCAGTTGACTGGTTAACAGACAGGAACGCTTCTGATGCATCGCTCACGTTCTCTTGGTAGATCATTGAAAAGTGTCGGAATGCGTCTGACCAAATGTAAATCAAACGCCTGCTCTCCTCCTCTCCACACATGCTACTGATTTTCCTTTCTTTTGGTTCGGACGATGGCCTGTCAGAACTCCCTTTCACTGGTTGGAAAGTGTAAACCGGCCACAAATTTCCACACCAGACTGAATTGAATTGAGAACACGCCGACATCAGATGCACAGCCATCTCCAAACCCATAGGCAGAGGAAGTTTCAGCTGGCTCTCTTTGGGTTGACCTAACATCATTGATCCTGGATAACTGTTATCAGGAAGCTGATTATCAACCAGCTCTGTTACTTCTTGGTTTTCCTGTTCAGCTATGAGCGAATTCATGTGAGTGAGAATACAATAAGAAGCTGAAGACACACTAGATATCATTTACAAATAAAGGTAAAAGGTAAGGCGGAGGCTATAAATCAGGGTTGGAATAAAGTGAGTATTTTTGAAGACTGCTGCTGGAGCAGAGAGGAAAAGCCTGATGAGGTCGATCTGATCTAAATGTCACATTTATAATCACAGGAACTAATTAACAGCGTGCGGTTTGTTTTCCTCATAAAAGAAAACAGTGGGTACAGTTTTAATTTCCAATTATCATCACAACGTCACATCGAGTTATTCCGAGCAGCAGTGACGGAGTGCGAGCGGAGCAGCGTCCACGCCCGGGCTTCCTGTTGGGAAGGAAATCGTGTTTGCACAGTTGAAGCGCCGTTATGATTGTCATCATGTATTTAGTGTCAGAAACTATCCCTCCATTTGTTAGAAGCTTTGTTGGAAATTGGAAACGGAGAATCTTGAACAGCGAAAGTGTCTCAACTGATCCATTAAAACATCTTTTGTTCTGTGTCACTTGTCACTTTATTGTCGACTCTTTCCTTTCGTTTCTTTCAGGACTGCAGCGATTCAACAGAGCCGAACTTTAACTGAAACATTGGAGTGAAATTCATTATTATTGTTGTTGTTTTGGAGCACGAGAGGACTGCAGAGAAGACGAGCGGACACCTACTTGTCGTAGAGGATCATGGCGTCGTTCTGAGCCTCCTGGCCGTCGTACTGGCCCTTTTTAGCTGCGAGCTGGTTCTGGAAGTTGTCTGCCGCCAGCCAGAACTGCAGTACATTCATCGCCTCCTCCTTTTCCATGTACTGCAGAGAGAAGGCAACACAGAGTTCTGGTGTTGTTTTGCATCATGACATTAGAACAAATAGGGAGCAGACAAAGGGTTTTGTTTTGTGTTCCCTTAGATTCGGGCTCCTGTGAACACAGAATGTTCTTCTAAAATAGATAAACAAACCAACAGAACCTGAATTGAACATGAGGAGTGACGGGGAAGTGAGTCAGTCGTGTTTTGTGAACCGCTGGGCCCACTCACCTCAGAGAAGTAGAAGAGAGCTGACTCACAGAACAAGATGTCAGCCAGGAACACGGAGCCGCTCGTCAACACTTCAATCTGGTATTTACAGAAATGATGGCTCCGCAGGAATTCAGTAAAGTGCCTGGAGATGAAAGAACAAGCGGGAGATGAACGCAGCCGCTCGAGAAGATGTCAAGGCGGGAAAAAAACTGACAAAGGACACCGGTTGCACTTCAGTCTTTGTGTCAAAACATCACAGCGGGAGAATTATCTCCTCGAGACAACCGACAGACAGAAACTCACTGTTGCTCCAAGATGCAGAAGACGACCGACTGTGCGATGACGAAGCAGTTCGGGTCCACCATGCCGTCCTCTCCACATATCTTAGCTGCACAGGGGGGAGACATTACTGCACTAGAGACTATCATTCAAAGATGAACGTGACTGAAAGCAGAGCAGGTAACAGTGAATCCCCGTGGACGAGCTCTGTATCTCACCAACTATGTCGTTCCTGATCTGCTCCGTGATGGGGATCGGCCTCACAGCGTCGGGGGAGATGTACTTCGTGAAGATGGTGACTGCATCTTTCTCTATACCTGAAAAATACAGACAAACAGCTGATCATCCAGTGACGCGAGGACAAAAGTGTCCGTCCCGTCCACACTGGCTGAAAGAGATCCACTCTGAACAAGCGGAAGAAAAGACGGGACCGTTCTGACATTTAGCTGAAGATCAGGAGTTTTAGTGTCCTTCTGCCGCCGGTCAGCAGACGACGCTGTCCGTGGAAGCACAAACAGGACATGCAGACTAAAAAGACTGTTTGTATTTTGTATAATTCAGACTGCTGACGCTTCGTATCAACTGAGGCTAAATGTGTTTCTACACAAACAAGAGGAGAGTGGATTTAACATCCCCTCAGGAAGCCAGTGAGGACGGCAGGGACAGCTACTAATTACTCATTCAGAGTACACACAGTACATCTTACTGCTGCTGTAAGATGCATTTAGAAAAACAGAAAGTTAAGAGTTAAATAAACAGCAGTCCTCAGTTAACAGCAAAGTTAATTACTGTTTAACTAATTCATGTTTTAGTTTCCATCCACTGCTGTTATGCAAACTTTAGGAGTTCAGAGCACCAGTCAAAGCTCAAATGGTGGAAACATGATGACAATGTGGTGTGTTTGTTTTTTATTTTTCTAGCGACTCGAACGAACAAAGGAGTCGCTGAGAGACTGAGGTCGGGCCTGATCGTCTGACGCGCTTCCTTAAAGAAATCACTGATACTTGAAAAAAGGTTTAACCTTTTATTAACAAAAAAACGATGATTGACTCCATTCCATATCCACGTGACCCGCTATCCCCCGACTCAATGTGACCACAATAAAATATCATAACCAAAACAAACACCAACAGATAACAAATCCCTTCAGCTTGTAACAAACAGAAAAACACCTACTAATTCATTCATGGCTCCTACAATTTTCATTTAAGAAGGTTACAGTCTCCTGATGATGCAGGGCGGCGTAATACGCATGATTACAACTTCATGTCCACACTGCACGCCACATCCGTGCACGAGCAACCACACAGTGCCGAAGCACACCTCTCCCAACCGAGCCGGGACCAAGGAAGTGTGCTGTGCCTCGTGTGAGTGGACACACACTTAATGTCGCTCCATAAACCTCTTCAAACTTTCAAAAGTGAAAATAAGTGGAAAGTATCTCAAATTAAATCAATTAAAGGTTTGTATTCAGCAGTAGCAGCTCACTGACTTTACACTAAAGATAAAAACTCTTGAATAAACAGAAAGAGAAAGTGTGATTTAAAGCTGACTCACTCTTCATGAGCTTGTCCGAGAGGTCTCTCAGGGTGCTGTTGGACTGGCCCTTGACAGGAGTCCCGGTCCTGGAGGGCGCCTGCCTGCTGGGAGTGTCTGCTCGAGGAGTGCCGGGTCTCAGGCCCGCTTCTGTGCCGAGGGAGTCCCGCCGCTCCGGCTGCGCCGCGGGGCCCTCGCTGCTACTGTCCCTGGAGAGGCTGCTGGGAGTGTACTGTCCGAGCTCCCGGAGCTCCGAGCCGTCCGAGCAGGCGGGGACGGGCTCGGCCAACGAGCTGTGTTTGACAGAGTTCAGGCTGTGCGCTCGGACCCGCGACCAGCTGGCGGAGCGAAAGCTCTCCGCCTCCAGCCAGAACCGGACCAGGTGGTCGGCGCCCCGTCGCTCCATGAAATGCATATAGTGGGGTATCGCGATGTTGTCCCGGAGGACATGGTCCACCGTCTTGGACAGCCGAGAGCGGGTCTCCTGAGGCTGGTAGTTCACACTGGAGTGACCTGGAACACACAGACGCAACTCATCAATCAATCAGCAGAGGGAAGAAAAGACACAACTTAGACAACAGTGTGTGTTTCAAGCAAAAAGAGAAGGCAGTTTAAGAAAAAGTGGAAACAAGCAATTTAATATAATTTATCTCAAAGGTAAACAGCTGCAGCCCGAAGCTACAGACACTATACAAGGTTCTGAGAAAGTCCCTGTATTCATATTACACAAGATTTACGTTGCCTTTAAGCACACGGACATATTCAACTTTAAAAAACAGACTGAGCACTTCACTCTCTATTATTCAAAGCTTTCCACACTCGAGCCAGAAGGAAGAGAAGACGAGCAGCGTATTGATGGGAGCAGCAACACGGAGTGAAAGATAAAGAAGTGGATTTGCTGTGTTTAGCTCTCCCACTTCAACAGAAAATTCAGTCCCGACCGGAGGCCGACGTGAGCTGAATTTAAACTCCCCGATATTTGTTTTGATGTCTTGTGAGTTTCCAGCTCTCTGTGGCCTCGGACTTTGCAATTTCACAGATGATTTGAGCCAGACTTTGCAGAATCACAAGTCAAACGGCGTCTGGGTGCGTGACGTCCATTCGGTCGTGCATTAGGTGGTCAGCAATGACTCGGGCCCCCACAGGAACCTTTGGCAGTCGACAACCTCCAGTTACAAATCTGACTCCTGTCGGGATGCCGCATTGTTTAACTTCACATCTGTGTGAATAACATCCACACACACACACACACACACTCCCAGAAAACAAAACAAACAAGCGAGTTTATGAATTGTGATTATGAATCAGAGCACATCAGCAGCAGTGTGGGCGGAAGCTTCCTGGAGTCGTGTTTGCCCTTTCAAGAGCACTTGAAAAAACGTCAGCCGGTGTGAGGCGCTTATCAATCAGATTCTTCAGATTCCCTCAGATCACAGAGTCGAGGAGGACCGAACGCTGAGAGCTGCTCGAATCAAACAAGGAGCGAAGCAGCTGTCCGCGTCAGATCATCAAAAAGCCTCATTTGCATGTCTTCTGAGAGGCAGTCACAGTCTGTTACTACGCCGCCTGACATCTCTGAACCACAACATGATGCTTCTCCCTCCTACAGGCCGCCGACCTGTTTGCTTCTGAACTCCTTCCAGCTCCACTGAGCCCGTGAGCGATCATTAAAACTGACCCACCTAACTTCCTTCCTTTGTCGTCCGCCTGTTAACACCTCTGCTCGCGACTCGCTGGCACCTCGGCGTGTTTTCATTCAGGTTCCTCCACCTGCCTCTGACTCAGCCCAGCTATTCTCTGGACGACTTGCTCGTACAGTTCCTGTCATCGCCGTCATTTAACCTGTCTGGCACACTAAATCATATCACGGCATCCAGAAGCTAATTTTAGACCACGTCCGGCTGAAGGGAGGAGCCGTCTCGCCACCATGTGACCACGCGAGGCCGTCGTTACCCTGACATGCTCTGAAATGTTTGTCGCAACTGAAGCGTGAACCCAGGCGAGCGCCTCACACAGGATTAGTGTAAGAGCCGTGGCCGCTTGCACAACACGGCGTTTGTACCAACTTAATGACGCAAGAGTCACACTGCAGCTACTCCAGCTGTTACTGTTCCCATCAGGTTAAACAGCAGCTTATTAAGCAAACAGGCGTGTCACACTTCAATTTTAAACTCATGATTCATTTCACTTTTCTGATTGAAAATGTGTTTTTGCTCTGACGGTTCGGCCGTCGAGTCTTGATTTGTAAAGACAGTGATAAAAGCGCCATATTTTGTGGAGGAATGTAGCAAATTAAGCCGATATGGTCAGATTTAGATAATAAAGCGAGAGATGAGAGAGAAAAAAACAATCCTGCTTTTTGCTTTCATGAAGTGAAACTGAGTGCTCACCTCAAATGACTCTCGATTTCAAATTTAAATCATGACGCCTCAGGAAGCAAAGAATTCATCGAGCTCTGTTTTTTTTTTATCATTTTCCTATTATTAATGTAACTTTTTATTAATTTCCTTTGCATCAGTGTGCTGTACTTTTATCACAACCCTGCACACAGGCTGTATTTCATATATTCATATTTCTCCTTTTCCTGTTGAAATCTTTCTTTTCAGTACAGCAGGCATGGCAATGAAATACTCAATACAAATATTTGAGTAAGCAACTGTTTTGATAATTAATTAATCATTTCAGTCACTCTTCAGGCTAAAAAGGCTAATTTAGTGAATAATAAAGGTTTTTTTTTACTATTCCAAATCTAAGATAAATTATTGTGACTTAATGGTCCAAATGTCAACAGAATGTAACCTGCCATTAATTCCAAATTGGCTGAATAGCGGACAAAAACTCCACTGACATCTGGCTTTTGTTCTCAGTTGGAAAAGATAAAATCCATTTATTCCGAGGTCAAATTACTTTGCAGTAGTCATGAGTATTTATTTAACATTGCACCAGTGTTCCGGTGCATTTCTGACATTGAACTTGACACACAAGTAAGAAAAACCAATGAGAAAGGTGACCTCCCCTCATTTATGGGCTGATTTAGGTTTATATATGTATGATAATTGTAACCTTTGAGGTAAAACACCTGTATTTTAAATTGGGGAGCTCAAAATCCTGATTTCCATCTTCTACAAAATCTCTATATGGTCAAATGTTTGGTTTGGGCCTTTACATGTTCTCACTAAAAACAATATATGAGTGCAGACTCTGTACCCAGATCTCCAAAGTGTGCAGCCTCCATGTGGCTCGGCTGTTTCTTGAGGATGGCGGTGCGGCCGCGGGCGAAGGAGTCCATGTTGGCGGAGATGGCGTTGATGGCCACATGGCTGGGCCCGGCGGCCTCCTGGATGGCATTGTGGTTCCTCAGTCCAAGTGACGGAGAGTGAGGGCTGGCTGGAGCTGCGAGGGGAGGACGGGAAACAGACGTCAGGCAAAAAGAAAAGAAGAAGAAAAGGAGGAGCACAATGATATGAAAGCTGCGAGCAGCCTGAGTGTATGACATCAGTGTGACTTGTTATGAAAAGGTCTTTTTACTGAAGGTCCTTGAAAGAGCTCACAGTCTGAGTGCAGAGGCCTCGGGGTGTCTGAGACGACAGACTGCTCAGTGTTTGACTGAGTTTCACTGAGTAGCTCGAGGTCAAAACGCTGGTCCTTGTGACAATACAAGCAGCGGTGATCAAACATAATAAGAGACGACTTCAGCAAAGAGCTACTTGAATCACGTCTACGCAAAAGTTAATCTCAGTTCAGCGAACACAGACGAGCAAAAACACCAGATAATACATCTCAGAGCAGCCGAGGGTCACTAAATGCATCACGAACACTCAATACAACAACATTTCACAGCCTCACAGATGAGATGTAACTCACCTCTGTTGACTTTAGCATCTGTCCCTCGCTCAGGTTCTTTGCTTTTGGCTGTGGGGAGAAAGATGAGAGCGAGGTTGTAACTGGAGGAGGAGGAGGAGGAGACGGCATTTTTCATTCACAATACAGGACGAGTGAAACAACAAAACAAAAGTCACGCGTGAGATGGGTGGATGGGTGAGGTGAAGGGTTGGCTTAGTGTCACAGGAAAGACTGGAACACACTATCTGGTTACATAATGACTTAATGAGGATATTGATACAGTAGAAAAGCCGCTGTGAACGGCTACACGATGCAGATTTACTGCGGAGCTGCTTCACCGCTGCTGCTGACTGATGAGGAGATAAATAGGGAAGCTGTGTTCTGATATGTGAAAGCCCCCTCAGTCCCGCTCTTCATACAGTAGGCAGGACTGAGAGGGCTTTCATACGAGACGTCGTTAAGAGACCTCCCTAAGATTTGCGACCTCGGTCTATGAGCTCAAGTCGAGTGGAGCTGGCTGTCTGAGAGCTTCACCTACAGGAGCTGCTGTCTGACTACACGATAAATTCACAGATGAGCTAAAACAATGTGGAAAAATGCAATTAAATATTTGGCGTCACTCCTGAGCTCCGTGGCTACCTGTCAAATAAAAAATGAAGTATGTCGCCTGCAGCGGAACGAGTGCCCGGTGGCAGACACTCTTCAGAGTGACTCATCGTTCATATCTTCACATTAGGCTGTTTCTCCAAAGAGCGGTCAGGCTAAGTATCAGTTTCAAGCGCTGGGCCCGGGCACACGGCTCAGAAGATGCTCCTTCAGCGGGACACTTGTGACGGCGCCGTGTGTGTCAGCCAAGAGTCAGAGACGGCTGGCGCTGATAGGCTGTCCGAAGAGTCGGGATTTTTAACAGCCTGAGCTGCGAAAATCTTCGCTGTGCCGAACCGAAACGTGGCTCAAAACCCGTTAACCCCTGTAATGTCTTTGCTTTGAATAAATCCTCATCATGGTCCGAGTTGCTGCAATGGATGTTCTTGTTAAAAACAAAATAAGCAGTATCTTGGATGTATTACCAGCAAAGTTGGAACACAGCATCGATGGGAAGAGATAATAAACCAGCTCGAGGAAAGCAAAAGCAGCTACATACTACACCTTTGGACATAAAAGCACCACAAGGACGCGTCTCGAGCTGCAAATCTTAATCGATTCGTCAACTATCAAATTAATTGCCAACTATTTATTTGCAAAACCTTCTTGCGTACGTTCAACTATGCCTTTTACCAGTGAACACGCTGACTTCCTGTCAGTCATCCTCGAGTATTTACGAGTGCACTCTCTCTGATATTTCCTCATTTTGAAGCCCTGCTGCGTCAGCGACTTTCACCACTGTAGGAGGAAAAGCCACTAATCTACGAAACTAAAGATGAGCAGCAGTGAGCCGGTTCGGACAGTGAAGTCACTGTGCCAATTTCCTGAATAACACAAGCAAACATCTGTCTGTGCACTTTCCACCAAAGCACTGAGACAGACTGATTGTAAGAAACCTGGCTCAGAGAAAAGGCTTTATACTATTTAAGAAGAAAATGTAGTGCTTCACCTTGATAAAACCGCTGTGATCTAATCATGAAGGTTCAGATTTGTTGAATTTGGTTTAGAGAGATGTGGATTCAACTTCCTGCTCATCTGTGAAAAGGCTGAAGTTTGTGTTGAACTGAAAAATGTCTATAATATTTGTTCTGCCCTGATTGATGTAAGTGGCGTGTACAAAAAATATAAGATGTACACGCCAGTAAACTTCGGCTACTGCCTTCAAAATGACCTAAAGGTGGATCAATGGGTCAGTTTGAATGAAAACGGGCATCATGACCGTGGTGAAGGTAGAAGTTACTACAGGCTAGACTGCATTAGCCTGAACTAGGTGAACCTAATAAAGCAGTAAAACAGTGTGACAGTGGAGGAGCACTTATTAACCATTTAACCTGAGATAACGCAGCTCAGTACGGATCAAGTAAGGACATATGAAGCTTAGAATAAAATCCTATTTGTAAGAAACACTATTTATCACAACCGATGACAATTCTTTCACTTGGTTGCCTAAACTGTGGAGCTTTAGCCTGAAGTACCACCTGGTCCTGTGGATTACAACCAACCCTGCTGACAGACAGGTCCAATTCAATCACATCCATCTACTGGGATGGGGCTGAGCAGTCTTAATGACGTGAGCTACACCCAGTGTCACCCAAATGTGTGTTAATAAAGACTACTACATGTTGTTCATGACAGCTGACAGCTGTGAGTCGGACAGAAAAGGCTAACAGCACCTTTTACTTCAGATTTCTTGCTGTATGAGATGATGAAGCTAGCTAGCTAGCTGTCATAGCACAGTTCGACACTTGTGGCTATCACAGATAAAAGTACTCATTGTGAGTTTTTATTTAACAATTAGAAGCACTGTTTTACTCGCATATAATCGTAGTAAAGTGTCTAAGTGGTAAACCGCCGGCAGCTGTGCGCGGTGGATTTAATTCGACCCGGGCTAACGTGAGGTTAGATAAGGCAGGCAGGACAGAGAGGCCACCGCTAAGCTAGCTAACATGTTACTGCAGTGAGCAGCGGCGGCAGCAGGGAGGACTCGTCCCCACGAACACCGCGGTGTCCGTCCGCTAATCAGCCCGCTGCCGCAGTCTGGACCGCACTGGGTCACATCTCATCCGGGACCGCTCTCCTCTCCTCTGCCGGGCTCTCTCTGCTGCTAGCTGCCGTTGACGTTGCAGCCTTCAGGAGGGGAGCTTCCTCACCTTTCCTCTTGAAAAACGACATGACGGGTTTGACACTCTGGACGTTTCCTCAGCTCACTGACACCGTCCCGTGGATCCGCGGGTCCCTTCATTCAAATGCATCCGTCCCGCACACTCCCGAGGTGGAAACGGGTTGTTCACGCAGCGCCGGCGACTGCTGTCAAAACAAAATTTTCCCCAAATCCAAACCCAGTTCCGCGGCCATATTGTCAATAAACGTCTTACTTCCGGGCTGGTGCGGCAGTAGCATTGTGGGAAATGGTGCGTCACCTGCTCTGACCAGCAGAGGGCGGTGTTTCCATGGAGACGAGGCCACAGAGGCGCAGTGTTGTGTTGCGTAACGTTAAAGGTGCACTACGTAGTTTATATATATTCACTGACTGGATTTTTAATGGATTTTTTTTTAAAACTAAATAAATAAACAAACTGCCTTTGTTTTCATGAATGAATAAATAAACTGACCTTAAAGGAAAACACAATTGTTTCACTTTGTGTATATGTGGTATTGTCTGTATTATTTCCTCAATATTCTTGTAAATATTAAAATTTTGAGTTTGAATTTCTTCTCCAAAACTACATACTGCCCTTTTAATGCATTTTTTTTTTTTTTTTTACAATTGGATAACACAACAACAAAAAAACATTCAGGAATGTATTTAACTGATGTAATTATTATTTTGGCAATATACTATTCTCAAACAATTATTTAGTAATTAGCGATGAATAATTAATTCACCAGATAATAGACAAACTTTCATTTTTTTTTATTCTTATTTGATATGTTTTGCTTAAATTCAAATATTTGGACATTTCTTAATAACCATGAATATAAGATTGAAAGGTCAGAACAGCTTTCATCAATGACAAGATTATTAAACTGAAAACTATATTTAACATAACTTCACCACAAATCAGTGTTTTGTTTTGTATGTTGTATACCCTATTCTGATTTCACAACATTATATTAAATTTATATTCCTATAATTTAATATTCATAAGTAAAAAATAAATGAAAAACAAATCAAAACTTATTTTTGAAGGAATAGTGTTGGATCAAATTTGCCGTATCAGGTTCATATTGTTCTCTCATCAAAAAGTATGATTAATGCAACAGTTCAAACACCATACCTTGTTCCATCCCTGTAGATATGATCTCTATGATCTGTAGACTTCTAGTCGTAGTGTTCAGAGTTGACGCTACACAACGCTTGTCTGTTCTCATAATAATCTGAGACACAAAAGTTAAAACCAGGAGGAGGGTTACACCTGCGCCTTCATGTGAGTGAAGCTTTTGTTGACAGGTTTTATTTCACATGATGTGGTTTAATTACCAGCACAGGTGTTTCCACTTCTGCCTGAGAGATGTCAAAAAATTATTTAAAGGAGGCAGAATCAAGCAAATAAGTGACAACACCTGTGTGTGTGTGTGTGTTTTGTTTGTGTATATAACATTGTACCAGTTTTCTCTGGTCTGTCTTGCACATATCTTTATCACGGTCCTTGGCGGACACTTCTCTAGTTCAAGATCCCAAATGTATTATTATTTTAGAAGTAATGGGTGCTACATGTTACTTCTGTATTCATCAAACAAACAGCCAAAAATCAAAAGAACTTCAATGAAACTCAACATTTTTTATTGTAGGAAAAGCAGTGATTGTCTTTAAAGAAATGTGGTTTCAGAGCTAATGTTAATGATGCAAAATCATCATGTTCATTGTTAAAAAAATCAAGGTTCTGTGTGGTGTTATAACACACAGAACCCTAATACAAATCAAATCCTGCTGGATCCACTATCATTCGTTATCAGGGGACGCTGTGCTGCATTCCTTCCTTCAGTTTTGCTCAGTCTCGTCCGACTCCGTGGGTCTCTTTGGGCCTGTCGATGCGGTACACGAACTCCGCGGGCATGAAGTAGCCCAGGTACTCCACAGCGTCAGGCGTGGTGTCTATGTAGTAGTGGCCACCTTCTCCGTGGTGGCTGAAGCAGTGGGTGTGCTCCACGCGCAGGTCCAAACCCTGAACGCACAACAGAACCATTACAAAACAGCCTCATGTATAAAAAGCACAGCTGAGGCGACAGTCTGTTGACTTTACTCACAGGGTCTCTGGACACCAGCACCGACTGGCAGATGAGCGGGGCGCTGACCTCGAAGTGCTTCAGCCAGTTGTTGACGTCATCGTTGGTGTTCAGGGGGCAGACGGAGAACTCCCTCGGCTGCCGATGAGCAGACGCAAGGCAACAAATCAAAACACACGTAACTCTCAGTCGCCATCGATCATGTGTTCTGTGTCACGTCCGAAAGTTTACCATGATGTGGATTTTCGCCTTCCCTTTCTGGATGATGAAGGTGCCTCCCAGAGCCAGGCTTTTGTCGGGGTAGTGACCTTCGAGCGTGGTCCTCAAGGCCGTCACGAGACTGTGGCTTCCTGTTCTCCTCTTGGCTCGCACCTCTATGACCTGCAGGGACACGGAGGTGAGGAGCGCTCCACAACTCGGCTCACTTTCACTTTTTGTTAATGTTTATCCTTCGGCGCACACATGTGACGGGGCTGAAGGTCACTTCACTCCACACACAGCAAGATTATTAACCTACAGATGATTGTGTTTAAGTTCATAAATAACCACAGAGGTTATTATTTGCCCAAAGTGAAAAGTAAAGATGACAATGCATTATTTCTAAGAGGCCCGTCATTCATCCTCAGATAAGTCTGATTACCTTCCCGGGCTTCCCTTCGCAGGCGTACAGATTACCCAGCAGTCCGAAGCAGCAGTCGGAGAATCTGTCGCTGTACTTCTCTTGCAGACACTGGCCATCGGCTGGATTGATGGAGGAGAAGTAGCTGCTGTTCACCGCGGGCCGTCCCTCCGCTTCGGTCAGAACCACAGGCATCAGCTGTGGACGACAACACATCTGGGTTACACAACAGTTCAGCAGGGTGACAACTTGATCATTTACTCTGTCGAAATCACTGTCCTGCATCCTATCGGGGCCTTCCAGATGAAATCTGAGGCCTCCACTACAGGGAAACTGACTGTAGCATGCAACACACACGCAGCTCTACAATGAAGACGTGTGGTGTGATGGAGCTAAAGACGATTCACCTCCGCGTTCATGCCAACAATCCTGGAGGCGGCACCTGCTGCGCCGAGGATGAAGGCTCCCGGCAGCTCCACCTCCTTCGATATGGCGTTCATGTCATATTCCTGCGAGGGCGAGCGACAAATATATTAATCATCCAGCTCTCCACAGGTCAGCGCTCGTTATCTGCACCATGATGTGCTCAGGATAAAACTACCTTGTGCTTCTGAACCAAGGGGATCAGGTACGGCACACCGCCAACATCAGTGATGCGAGGGTGTCCACACAAGCCTAGAGTGAGAGGAGGGCGGTGGCATTAAAGGGTAATGTCGGTGTTTTTCAATCAAACCCTGCCTTTCCGTGTTTACTGACTGGGACAACAGTGTTTAAACCGTTTTTATTAATGTCTGTGAACACTACATGAAGGATCCCAACACAGATAGACCTGTTTGTAAAAGAATAAGAGCAAAGCGCTCACCAAAGGCACCAGACTCCATTTGCACGATTGGTAATTTAAGGTTCCAGAACTCATTTCACTCAACAACAAAAAAAAAGGAGGAAAAATACAAAAACCTCTCAAAATCACCTCTCACACCAGACTTTCAGATCAAATGCAGTGAATTCAACTTTCATTTTAACCAAACCAGACTTGGTGACGTTGGAAACAGTTTTGTTGAGTTTTATTTTGTTTGCGTGTCCAATTTGATTACATGGCGATAAAATTTGTGTTTCTGCAAATGGAGTCTGGTGGCTTTATCAAGACCAACGGCAGCTATTTGTGGTCGTACAAAAAGGATCTTATTCTTCAAAAACAAGGTCCAAAGCTGTCAGGACATTTTGCAATAAGCTGTCAGACGCAGCACAGGATGAAAAAGTTACCCTTTAAGGGAAACCTGACACAAACCAGTTAGGCTACAAGTGCTGAATCAGTGTTTCAATCCACAATCTGCCTGATAACTCAACTACATTAACTCCCATCAGTCCCACAGCTGATGCAGAGCTCCAGTACAGACAGATTGATCTATCTCACTGCTAATCAACATCATACCTGGTTCATTTTAAGCAAATCTAGCTGTCATACTTGATTATACCCGCTCCATTAATGTTATCAGGGACAATCAAACCACATGTGAGCATTAAGTTAGATTGTGTCTCATTCTACTGAACGGTTCTTCAGAGGCTGATGGATGGAAGTAGAACATGAACACGGTTCTTAGCCAGGGCGTGCAAGACTTAACACATCTGTCTGTGAATGCATGACAGGTCCTGTCCTCTACATGTTGACTATCCTGTGTGTGAGAAACTGTGCATACTGTGGAACATGCATGAAGTGTATTAGCCAGGCTCGTCTTACCTTTGACAGGGAACTGGAAGGGCTCCTTGGTGAGATCTGGACACTCCACCACACTCACCTGAACTTCAGCAAAGTTGTTCTCAAGTCCTGCCTGCAACACTGCAAGCAGACACAATGTCCTCAGCAGGCTGCCGTCACTTCATGGACGTCCTGTTTCATTTACTTAGTTTGTATGTCAAAGCTGGAAGTTCTTACCTCCACGCAGTTCCACTAAATCCGGGGCGTGCAGCTGGACCTTCTCAGTCTTGCTGATGTCTGCCATGACTGAGCCGAAAGTACGTGAACCAGCTGACTGCTGGCGGAGCACGAGCCGATTGTTAAAAAGCTGCTGGATGGTTGAAGTTCAACCAAAGAGTAGATAGTAGCAGGATAGTTCCCGTCCCACGTAATGTTTCCTTGCCTGCGCTGCCAGTAAATCTATCCCAGTCAGTTTTACAGTGTCAGACATTAAAATGACCTTTAAAAACTCAAATTAAATTCTTATAATCAGACTTTTGTGTAATGCACTTTTTTTTTTACTGCAGCATTGTTTAATAATTTGATGCTATGATCATCATATCAATCATATCAAATTGTTTTCAGCAAACTCTACTATATTCTTATTAAGTATATTTTTGTCCTACTTGTTGTTTGTCCTATATGTATGGCGACATTCAGCTTCGCCCTTAGGGGATTCCAAATAAGGAAAATAGGCTACAAATAATGCAACTTCCCCATATTAAACAACTTTAGTGGCCATTCGAGATTACATTGTAGAGTTTCACAAGGTGCACCTGAATGCACCACGAAGTCCCTGGAAGTGAAGTGAAAAAAGTGAATTCTTGACATTTTATTTACTAAATAATTCATACTGAAAATAATCGACAGATCTGAAATATGAAGAAAATGTGTAGTGTATTATAGGAGTGTAGGTAATTATATTCACATTATTCAAACAACACATTTTTTATAAGATCAATTTATATCCATTTGTATGGAATAAAAAATCTTTATCTACTTTATCTTTATTTACTTTTTCTACATTTCTACAATATTCACCTGCTGGGTGAACTAAATACATTAACTGGGTATGTTTGATTAAAATGAAATGAAGGTGACTCAATCTGTACCAGATCCGTCTGCGCAGGTGTATCAGGTGTGAGAACAATGTGGTTTTGCATTCAGACATGGATTTTCAACCCTGTGGGGAGAAAGTTCCGAAGTTTTGCTCCTTTAAACAAAGAAGACTGATCGTCATTATCAAAAGAAGTAGTGAGCTCATCCATTTGAATCCGGTGGTGCAGATTAATATATTTATTCACGCCAATTTTACAGGTTTACATGAAAAAAACAAACAACAACAACAACAACAACAAAAAAAACGATGTAGGACGACTCATATGTCGAAAACGGAAGTAGATAGAGTGAAGCCTCCTGTTTATTTGACCTCTTTGGTGATTGGTCAGGTGATTGGTTGTCACGCTGATGACGCTCAAACACTTCCTGGTTTACCCGGAACAGCATCCGTAGGGCCTCCTCTCCGCTGTTTTGGTACCGTTACACGTACTTAATACATCATTAGCGATATGTTTAGCTAATTAACATCATTATTAAGATACAGCGGACTTTTAATGAAACAGAACAAGCTCCCAGTGACATCTAAATGATCTAAAAGTCGTTTAAGGGGACAGAGTTATTGAAAAAGGATGTAGGGAGAAAACGACTCGCATTCCAAATAGCTAACGTTCAGGGAAAGTTGTTCAGAATGTGATTAATGTTTCTGCCCTCATGTTTCTCTGACGCCGTACTGTTACATTATCTTAAAACAAAAAAAAAAAAAACATTGTTCACATCTATGAGCTTTACAACACAACACATCAGTTATTAATACATAGAGGATATGCAGTATTTGGGCAGGGAATTAAACACATATGTCAAATAAGGATATTAATCATGCAGCAAAGAAAGAGACAGATGGACTGACCCATCTATCAGTGGAAAAACACGACTCCCTGCTTAGTGGCTGTTGTGATTTCTGTGTTTGTCATGTAGTGCTGATGTTCAGATTATTAAAGACGGGAGTGTAATTCATGGCACAGCCGGCACTGTAGGCATAATCCCACTAGAGGGCATACACTCATCATGTTACCACCACAGTGTAGTTTTTGTGCTGTCTGATGTATTGTGAAGCTGTGTCTGATCTGACAGAGTTATCTGCTGTGGTTCACTATGCCGAGTTCAGTCCACGAGCATTACATTGCCCAACCTGACTAGAATGACCTCTGACCTCTTGTTAACTAATCGGGACCATCAGCAACCATGAGCTCCATTTTAACACAAAAAGTAATGACCCTGATTCGAACAAACTTCAGATTAATGATCAATTGACTCACCATAGCCAAAAAGATGGGGATGCATTAGTAAATTGTACACAATACAACTTTAATTCAATCACATCAACATGAGAGTGTCTGCAGTACAGTACTCATATCCTTCTTGACACTCAGGACCTCATGTTAATCCAACTGGTGACACATTTCTGCTGACAGACATTATTCAGAAAGCATACAGTCAGGGCTCTTTATTAACCTTTCTTTTTTAGTGTGATGATCGTTATGTGCCAATTTTATTTTTCCTCACCAGTGCCAGGGTTCTGGTTTTGATCTCTTTAGTTTTCAAAGAATATACGATAGGGTTGATGCAGGGCGGGAGGCAAGAGGCCAGCGACAGGCTCAGCACACGCTGGTCCGGGTCGACGGAGCCCCCAAAAAGCCCGATTAAGAATATGCTGAATATGGGAATATAAAACACAACAACAAGGATGAGGTGCTCAATGCAAGTGGTGAGAGCCTTTATTCCACTGCTGACGGATTTCATCCTGAACACAGTCACCAGGATGCTGAAATAGGACAGAAGAATAAAAGAAAAGGGCCCCATCAGATGTACAATGCTAGCAGCTGTAGCCACAGTCCACTGCATTGTGAAATCATTACAGGCCAGTCTGAACACAGGCGCATAGTCACAGAAATAGCTGAACACCCTGACAGAGTTACAAAAAGACAGTCGACTCATTATACCTGCCGCATATGTATCTATTGAGAGAACATAAACCCAAGACAGGCTGACCATGCAACCCATGCTCCGTAATGTGTTGAATGAGTTGTGATGCAGAGGGAAACATATTGCAATCAACCTGTCATAGGCAAGTATAGCGAGTGCATATGACTCCAGAGGCAAAGCAGCGTAGTAGACAAACATCTGAACCAAACACAGGTTGAATGGAACAAAGTTATCCTTTAAGAGGAACGTCTTAATCATGCCGGGAATAGTGCTCGTGTTCAAGATTACATCAATCACTGCCAGGTTGACAACAGCCAGAAACTTTGGAGTGTGCAAACAAGGATTAAAGACAATTATACAGATCAAGAAACTGTTGAACAGTACTGTCACCACATAAACAACCGCTAGAAAGATGATGTAGACACTGATGAAGGGAAATGTCTCAAATCCGATGATGTAGAAGCCTGGAGGATGAATGATGAGAGAGTCATTTAAACCAGTCCTGAGCAGAGACATCACTGAAATCCACAGCCTGTGTGCTGGAGGACAGCCTCAGCTTAGAATCTCACCAGTCTGACAAAGAGAAAAACAGATCATTTGTATAATTTTTATGCCAGTCTGATGAGCAGAGTTACATTTTAATATGCTGTAAAGCAGTGACTGTGGCTCACCTGATGTTTAGCAGCAGCTCTGTTAGATGCTGCATGTGAAAGCAGCAAACAGACGACTGCAGGTCTGACCTGCGTACACACTGAAATACTGTCCTCGTTGATCTCCTGAGAGAAAGCTTCCAGCTAATGCTGAGAAATCATTTCATAATGCCCCAATAATGACATCATCCATGATGAGCAGGGTTGCAGCTGACTCTAATCTCGAAACAAACAAACAAATTATTGTTTTGATGATGATTCAGTGAATGAGACTAATACAACTCTGCGGCACCTATTAACATTTTGGGTACATGGGGAAAAATCTTAGTAAGTATTAAGGATCACGCTTTGACAGGTTTTAGTAAGTTTTGGCTTAACCTTTTCTTAGATAAGTTCATCTGAAATGAATCAGAATCAGAAGCCGGTTTATTGCCACGTACGTGTTCACATGCAAGTAGTGTGCCGTGATGTTGTGGTGCATAAGAGAGACGGGAGGATGATATACAGTCAAAATATACAATGGTTAGTAGTAAGAAAAATAAGTACTGCAAAAAGTGCAAAAGTCAAGAGTGAGAAATATTGAATAGAAAATCAACAATGTGTAACATGTAAAATATATCATTGTTGAAAGGAAAACTGTGCAGTGTTTGAAACTAAGAGGATGGAATTTGCAGAAGAATGTAGAATGCAGTGTGTTCAGTGATACAAAGATTTGCATTAATGTCACATCAAGTTGATGCATCAAGTCCATATATTGCCAGGTTGTATGTTTTATACTCTTCGGATCAGCCGTTTGTTTGGCTGGAGGTTGCGGCCGAGGGAGCGCTGTTTCAGCGTGTGTGTGGGTGGTATTTGGAGACCCAGTGATCCTGGTGTGGGTGCTCCATATCCATAGAGTGTGTTACCGGGATAGAAGCATAATAAGTTCCCAGTTCAGTGTTGTGTGATTTAACTGTTGCCTCTCTTTCTTTTTTTTGAACAGGAGCTGGTGGTGCCACTGGTGTGCGTGCTTGACTGATCCTGGTGGTGGCAGTTCCCTTCACGTTCCTGTACAGTAGTGCACTTTGGTGTCTGTGATTGGTGTGTGGTTTTTCACGTGTGGTGTAGCATAAGGACCCCCCCCCCTTCAGCAAGTCATCGCAGCCGTTGAGCCCCAGCCCCTGCACTCTGCACTTTAGAGGCAAAGTAACAATTACTTTAACTGGGTCTGTGCAATATTGTGTTATTGTTTGTAGGTATTATTGAAAACTTGAATGATTGTATTTTAGACAAAAGAAACATTTAATAATAATAAACTTTGTATTTTTTTGGTGGAATCACGTCCAGTGCCGGTGTCTTTCAAACTTGTGTCTAGTCGGGGCGCCGTTTAGCTCACTTGGTAGAGCGGGTGTCCCATGTACAGAGGCCAAGTCCTCGCTGCAGCGGACCCGGGTTCGACTCCCGGCCTGGGACCCTTTGATGCATGTCACTCCCCCTCTCTCTCCTCCCATTTCCTGTCATATCTTCAGCTTGTCCTATCAATAAAGCCATAAAGGCCAAAAAAATACTTAACAAAAAAAACTTGTGTCTAGTGGTTGACCGTAGACTGGTGGTCCTTTGTAATAATTCCTGGGGGTGAAATTCCCCTAGGTGGCGTTGTCGGCTCATAATTGTAAGGTAAAACAGAATACCCTCGTAGCATTGCCACAAACTTGGCGTTGTCGGCAGGATGACACTTTGAGCCAGACGTGTATTCCTTTTTGGTTTTTTTTTCCTTTCCCTCCTTTTATTTTGTTATTTGATTTGTTTCTTTTTATTTGGGGTATTAGCTGCACTTGTTAACATCTAGTGAGAGCTTGTGCTTGTGTTTCTTTCTTTTTTCTTGTTGTTGTTGTTTGGTGTGAATGGTTGTAGAGACAGAACAGCAGTAGGCCGACCCAGTTCTAAAATCCGATCTCTAAATTTGCCTAGCAGGTTTTTGCTGCAGTTTGCCCTCCGGCGCCATGGAGGAGGAACTGCAACAGCTCAGAGACCTTGTCATGCAGCTGAAGGCAGACAATGAGCAGCTTCACCGGGAAAGGGATGCTTCGCAGGCTGGTCCAAGTGCAGCTGCTCCAACCCTTTCTGCTCCGGTGAGTACTGCTCCATTAGCCGGAGCCAGTGCTACAATAACAGAGCTTGGTTGGTTGTTGTGCCTCGGGACCGCAGGTGTCCAACTTTCAATGGGAAGACCGGTATAAGTGTAAATGACTGGGCAGAGGAAGTTCAGGCCTGCATGCGCACCCGTCGCTTGACAGCTGCCGATCAGGCCCTCTTTATGTTTGATCATTTAGAGGGGGAGGCAAGGGACGAGATCAAATATCGTACCAGTGCTGAACAAGCAGACCCGGACCAGATTCTCGCCATCTTGAAAGATTTATATGGTTGCACTCGTTCATATATAGCCTTGCAGCATGCCTTCTTTGCTAGGACGCAACAGCGAGGAGAGACTTTGCAGGAGTTTTCCTTGGCTCTGATGGCCCTTATGGAGCCGGTTAAGCAGCGGGCACCCGAGGGTCTGCTTAATTCAGCAGTTCTGCTTCGTGACCAATTTGTGGAACATGTCCTTGACGGTGCACTTCGTAGGGAGCTGAAACAGTTGGTCCGTCGCCAGCCTTTTGCCACTCTGATGGAGGTGCGTGCAGAAGCTATCCGTTGGGAGAGAGAGGGACTCCCAGGCGGCGTTAGAGAACGTAGTCATTCTCTTCCGTCCGTGTATGGTCTGCAGTATGGGGTACAGAGCAGTCCTCGCCCACCCATTCCGGCTGTACAGAGTTCAGAACTGGGTGAGCTGAAGGAACTTTTGAAACGGCAGCAGGAACAACTTAACCAGCTCACTCAGACGGTGGCTTCATTGCAGGCCCCTTCCTTTTTGCCCCGCCCTAGTCGTGCTGATCCGGTAATATGTCGTAGGTGTCATCAGCCAGGCCACTTCGCCAGGGAGTGTCATGACCGACGGGCCCCGCCTCCTGCTTGCGCTAGTCCTGCACTTGGCTCAGTTGCCAGTGTGACCAGACCTTCTTCTTCTGCTGCTCAGCCGGAAAACTGAAACCCCCTGAGTTGTCAAGCCACAGCTCAGGTGGGGAGTCGAAAGGCTCAAAGGGAGGGGCCGTGAATAAGTTAATGTCATCTTGTCCTCACCTCGATCTCTTGATGGGTGGCGTTAAGGTCCCGTGCTTGGTGGATACTGGATCCATGGTGTCCACTATAACAGAGAGTTTTCTTTTTGGAGTATTTCGCTCCCTGGGGCCACGACAACCTTCAGTCTTGTCATTGGCTCCAACTTCGAGCAGCTAACGGCTTGGCAATCCCATATATTGGCTATCTTGAGCTGGATGTGACACTATGTGGCAAGGTGTTTCAGGGGTGTGGGATACTGGTGGTGCGAGATCCCCTGGTGCGTCATCTTCCATTCCCGGGATCTTGGGGATGAATGTCATCCGGCGATGTTACCGGGAGCTCTTTGGGGCACATGGTGCTGGATTGTTCAGCTTGCCTGTAGTTAACCAGGCCCCTGGTTCAGTTCTTGAAGCTCTGCAGCAATGTCATCAAGCCACCACTCAACAGCCCAAGGATTGTGCTGGTATGGCAAGGGTTCGAGGCCCGCAGGCAGTGCACGTGCCTGGTGGGGTCATGCAGCTGATTGCGAGCACTTGTCCAGAACGGCCTTCTAGTCCGGCGGTGCTTTTTGAGCCCCTGGCGTCTGGGCTCCCAGCAGGGCTTCTTGTTTCTCCCTGCCTTGTTCAAATCCCTGTAGTAAATTTAGGGACTACTGAGGTCCTCCTCTACCCACGCACTACTTTGGGCACTCTCAGCAGTGCCCAAGTCGTGAGTCTACCCACTGGGGTCACAGAAGTGAGGTCGACCACGGCTACTGTTTCTTCCTGCATGGCTGGTGGCTCCATGCAGAGTGCTGTAGAGGTGGTAGATTTGTCAGCTCTGGCTGACCAAGATCAAGTCGAGGTCCGGGCTCTACTGCGCAAGTATAGCTCCATTTTTTCAGCACATGATGGTGACTTGGGGTGCACCAAGCTCATTGCTCATGACATACCACTGCTTGATGATGTTCCTGTGTGACAAAGATACAGGCGCATCCCTCCATCGGAGTATGAGGAGGCCAAGGCCCACATTAATCAGCTTCTGGAGGCCAAAATCATCAGGGAGAGCAGTAGCCCCTATGCTTCCCCCATCGTGTTGGTCAGAAAGAAAGATGGCAGCCTCCGCATGTGTGTGGACTATCGGCTCCTCAACAGTAAGACGAGGAAAGATGCTTTTCTCCTTCCCCGCATAGAGGAGAGTCTTGATGCCCTCTCTGGTGCCTGTTGGTTTTCGACCTTGGATTTGGCCAGCGGGTATAATCAAGTCCCGGTGGCAGAGCAGGACAAGCCTAAGACGGCCTTTTGCACACCCTTTGGCCTCTTCGAATGGAATCGGATGCCATTTGGGTTGTGTAATGCCCCGGGCACATTTCAACGGCTAATGCAAAGGATGTTCGGAGACCAACAGTGTCAGTCTCTTCTATTATATCTTGACGACATCGTGGTGTTCTCGTCTTCCATCACCCAACATCTGCAACGCTTGGACGTTGTCTTGAGTCGCCTGCAGAATGAAGGCTTAAAGGCCAAATTGGAGAAGTGTGCGTTCTTTCAGAAAGAGGTCAGCTATCTTGGACATGTTATCTCTGGGAAGGGATCTCCACCGACCCTACAAAGATTGAGGTGGTTGCCAAGTGGCAGCGTCCCCGCCATGTTTCAGAGCTGCGTTCATTTCTGGGATTTGCAAGCTACTATAGGCGCTTTGTAGAGGGGTTTGCCAAGTTGGCAGCCCCTCTGCATAAGTTGGTGGCAGAGGTAGCAGGTACCCGGTCCAAACGAAGCCAAAAACAAGATCTTGGTTCGGTATGGACATCCCAGTGTGAAGAGAGCTTTGAGGCTCTGAAAGCCAAGTTGGTTTCAGCCCCAGTTTTGGCATATGCAGACTTTTCCTGCCCTTTTATCTTAGAGATCGACGCAAGCCACAGTGGCCTAGGAGTTGTCTTGTCCCAGGAGCGGGAGGGAGTAGTATTAGGCCAGTAGCTTATGCTAGTCGAGGCCTGCGGCCCACCGAACGGAATATGTCCAACTATAGCTCCATGAAATTGGAGTTTCTTGCCCTTAAGTGGGCTATGACTGGAAAGTTTCGTGAATATCTGTTGGGCCACAAATGTGTCATCTTCACTGATAACAACCCTTTAAGTCACCTACAATCTGCCAAACTGGGGGCCACCGAACATCGGTGGGCTGCACAACGGGCTACCTTCAATTTTGAGATCAAATATCGATCTGGCCGTAGCAATAAAAATGCTGATGCACTCTCTCGGCAGTATGTGTCAGGCCCCAGCTTAGTTGAGCAGGCGCTACAGGGTACATCGGTTCCAACTGCACTTCAGCAAGCTGCTCATCCGCTCCCAGCCACTCAGGCTGTGATATCTGCTCTCCAGTTCCACTCACGTTCGGACATTCATGCAATGCACAAGCCTGATCCCCTCTTAGAGGAAATTTTTGTCTTTTGGGAGCGGCAAGTTCGGCTGACTTCGGAGGAAAGGCGAGAGTTGTCCAAGCCCGCCTTGGCATTATTGCGACAGTGGGACCGCTTGGTAGAGAAAGATGTTGTCCTCTACCGCAGGGTATTCCGTCCCGATGGTGGAGAAGAGCACCTCCAGCTGATCTTGCCAGCTCAATTGAAACAAGAGACACTGAGGCAGCTACACCAAGAACATGGCCACCAGGGGGTCGATCGCAATGACTGAACTGGTACGAGAGCGCTACTACTGGCCAGGGATGTGCTCAGACATAAAGCAGTGGGTCCAGGAATGTGAGCGGTGTCAGGTTGCAAAGGACTCCGGGCCAGTCAGACACAGCTTTATGGGGCACCTGTTGGCATCCCGGCCAAACCAGATCGTGGCCATTGACTTCACAATCTTGGAGCCTTCTAGCACTGGCTTGGAGAATGTGCTCGTAATGACAGATGTATTTAGCAAATACACTGTGGCTGTCCCAACCTGGGACCAGCGTGCTTCCACCGTGGCTCAAGTCTTGCTGAATGAATGTTTTTTTAGGTTTGGTGTACCAAGCCGCCTTCACTACGACCAAGGTCGCAGTTTCGAGAGCACCTTGATCCAACAGCTCTGTTGTTTGTATGGGGTGGAGAAATCCCGCACCACCCCATACCATCCTGCAGGGAACGGGCAGTGCGAGCGGTTCAGTCGAACCCTACACAACCTCCTGCGCACCCTGCCAGTCTCACGAAAGCGGGACTGGGCCTACTGCCTCCCACATGTCCTCTTCTGTTATAATACCACGCCTCACCAGGTCACAGGAGAGTCTCCCTTCTTTCTGATGTTCAGTCGTGAACCGGGGCTCCCTGTTGACTTTTTGTTGGGTCGAGTCTGTGACCCGGTACCCGGGGAAGTACAGGATTGGGTGGCTGAACATCAGGCAAGACTTAGGGTGGCTTTTGAGGGGGTGCATGAATGGTTGGTGGCAGCTGCTGGTCACCGTAAGGAGCGGTATGACCAGCGAGTTCACGATGAGCCTTTGCGTGTGGGCCAGCTCGTTTACATTCGAGACCACAGTGCTAGGGGGCGTCATAAGATCCATGACATTTGGAGTTCTGTGGTATACCAGGTGCTCAGAGTGCCCTGTGGTGAGGGTCCAGTTTATACCATTGCCCCAGTAGGCGATTTGGAGAGAGTGAAGCATGTGCACCACAACATGTTGAAGGCCCAAGTGGGGCCTACTATGGTTGCTCCTCCTCCGGTTCCTTTGCCGCTGCCATCAGCAGTGCCAGAGAGTGGCTCTTTCAGTGATGACGATCTATGGGTGTTGGTCCCTGAAACCCCGTTGCCATCTGTAGAAGTTGCAGCTGGCAACCGGGGTTCTATGGGGCCTGTTGCTGCAACACCGTCGAGAGACTTACCTGTTGAGACGCCCCTGGCACAGGGACGGGCGGACACATCCGTCCGTCCTCCATCTCCAGCAGTTCCTCTCAGTGTTGGTCAGCCAGCCGTTCGTCGGACAGGCCGATCCACCGCTGGCCAACACTGTAATGTTTATCGTCTCCCACGGCCTGTTGGTCGTATTGACAATGATGTTCTTGAACCGCCGAGAGCAGTGTCCAATGCCCAGTCTGCTTTCCATCGGCCATGGTGTTAGCCCTCCAGGCCACCCCTTTAGGTTCAATCGCCGGGGCGGCGATGCAAAAGCTGGGGGTAGATGTGGCAGAGTGGCTCCGTCCACTTTTATTTTATTTATTTTTTCTTGTTTTGTTTTTGGGGTGTAGTAAGCCAGTGTGGCTTTCTACCTCTGCTCCCTGCTCACTGCGTGTCATTGGGCTGTGAGTGGTCGTCCGCCTTCGAATTGATCACGGGGCGGTGCCATGGAAATTATATGTGGGATAGGATCATTTTCTTCAGGTGTGTCTACCTGCCTCTGCTGGGTGGCAGGCTCGTGGGGTCGGCAGCGTGGCATGGTCGGCGTGGCTGTCGCAAGGAAGGTTAACTTGACAGGTTGTATGTTTTATACTCTTCGGAGCAGCCGTTTGTTTGGCTGGAGGTTGCGGCAGAGGGAGCGCTGTTTCAGCGGTGTGTGTGTGTGGGTGGCGTTACACGGGCTGCACGGTGTGTGCGCTCTGACTCTCCACCCCGCCTCGTTAACGGTGTCGGCCTATTTTCCAACGGAGGTTTGAAGTGGGGGAGCGTGGCGCGTGGATCTCTGTGCGTTGTGTGGCGTTCAATTTCAACGTTTAAGCTGCTGCGTTGCAGCATATCGCCTTGGCACTGGATCACCGAAGCCCCCACGTCCCGCTCGTGGCTCACCTGCCGAAGCGAGCCTCTACTTGCTGCAGTGTCGGCCACTGCTGTTCTGTCTGGACTGGTTTTTCGGGCCCCGTTGCCATTTTAGTGATCAATAACTGTTTTTTTATTTTGTGTGTGTGTGTGTGTGATATTTGGAGACCCAGTGATCCTGGTGTGGGTGCTCCATATCCATAGAGTGTGTTACTGGGATAGGAGCATAATAAGTCCCCAGTTCAGTGTTGTGTGATTTAACTGTTGCCTCTCTTTCTTTTTTTTGAACAGGAGCTGGTGGTGCCACTGGTGTGCGTGCTTGGCTGATCCTGGTGGTGGCAGTTCCCTTCACGTTCCTGTACAGTAGTGCACTTTGGTGTCCGTGATTGGTGTGTGGTTTTTCACGTGTGGTGTAGCATAAGGACCCCCCCCCCCTTCAGCAAGTCATCGCAGCCGGTGAGCCCCAGCCCCTGCACTCTGCACTTTAGAGGCAAAATAACAATTGCTTTAACTGGGTCTGTGCAATATTGTGTTATTGTTTGTATGTATTATTGAAAACTTGAATGATTGTATTTTAGACAAAAGAAACATTTGATAATAATAAACTTTGTATTTTTTTGGTGGAATCAAGTCCAGTGCTGGTGTCTTTCGAACTTGTGTCCAGTGGTTGACCGTAGACCGGTGGTCCTTTGTAATAATCCACGAGCATTACATTGCCCAACCTGAATATAATGACCTCTGACCTCTTGTGAACTAATCAGGACGATCAGCAACGATGAGCTCCATTATAACACAAAAAGTAATGACCCTGATTTGAACAAACTTCAGATTAACGATCAATTGACTCACCATAGCCAAAAAGATGGGGAGGCATTAGTAAATTGTACACAATACAACTTTAATTCAATCACATCCACATGAGAGTGTCTGCAGTACAGTACTCATATCCTTCTTGACACACATCTTGACCTCAGGTGACACATTTCTGCTGACAGACATTATTCAGAAAGCATACAGTCAGGGCTCTTTATTAACCTTTCTTTTTTAGTGTGATGGTTGTTATGTGCCAATTTTATTTTTCCTGACCAGTGCCAGAGCTCTGGTTTTGATCTCTTTAGTTTTCAAAGAATATATGATAGGGTTGATGCAGGGTGGGAGGCAAGAGGCCAGCGACAGGCTCAGCACACGCTGGTCCGGGTCGACGGAGCCCCCATAAAGCCCGATTAAGAATATGCTGAATATGGGAATATAAAACACAACAACAAGGATGAGGTGCTCAATGCAAGTGGTGAGAGCCTTTATTCCACTGCTGAGTGATTTCATCCTGAACACAGTCACCAGGATGCTGAAATAGGACAGAAGAATAAAAGTAAAGGGCCCCAGCACATTCACAATGCTAGCAGTTGAAGCCACAGACCACTGCATTGTGAAATCATTACAGGCCAGTCTGAACACAGGCGCATAGTCACAGAAATAGCTGAACACCCTGACAGAGTTACAAAAAGACAGTCGAGTCATTATACTTGTTGCAAATATATCTACTGAGAGAACATAAACCCAAGACAGGCTGACCATGCAACTCATGCTCCGTAATGTGTTGAAGGAGTTGTGATGCAGAGGGAAACATATTGCGATCAACCTGTCATAGGCAAGTATAGCGAGTGCATATGACTCCAGAGGCAAAGCACCGTAGTAGACAAACATTTGAACCAAACACAGGTTGAATGGAACAAAGTTATCCTTAAAGAGGAACGTCTTAATCATGCTGGGAATAGTGCTCGTGTTCAAGATGACATCAATCACTGCCAGGTTGACAACAGCCAGAAACTTTGGAGTGTGCAAACAAGAATTAAAGACAATTATACAGATCAAGAAACTGTTGAACAGCACTGTCACCACATAAACAACCGCTAGAAAGATGATGTAGACACTGATGAAGGGAAATGTCTCAAATCCAATGATGTAGAAGCCTGGAGGATGAATGATGAGAGAGTCATTTAAACCAGTCCTGCGCAGAGACATCACTGAAATCCACAGCCTGTGTGCTGGAGGACAGCCTCAGCTTAGAAGCTCTCCAGTCTGAGAAAGAGAAAAACAGATCATTTGTATAATGTTTATGCCAGTCTGATGAGCAGAGTTACATTTTAATATACTGTAAAGCAGTGACTGTGGCTCACCTGATGTTTAGCAGCAGCTCTGTTAGATGCTGCATGTGAAAGCAGCGAACAGACGACTGCAGGTCTGACCTGCGTACACACTGAAATACTGTCCTCATTGATCTCCTGAGAGAAAGCTTCCAGCTGATGCTGACAAATCATTTCATAATGCCCTGATAATGTCATCATCCATGATGAGCAGGGTTGCAGCTGACTCTAATCTCAAAACAAACATCAAAATTATTGTTGTTTGTTTATTGCACCTATTAAGATTTTGGGTACATGGTGAAAAATCTTAATTAGTATTAAAGATCACGCTTTGACAGATTTTAGTAAGTTTTGGCTTAACCTTTTCTTAGATAAGTTCTTCTGAAATGAATTAGAATCAGAAGCCGGTTTATTGCCACGTAGGTGTTCACATGCGAGCAGTGTGCTGTGATGTTGTGGTGCATAAGAGAGACGGGAGGAAATATACAGTCAAAATATACAATGGTTAGTAGTAATAAAAATAAGTCAAAAGTCAAGAGTGAGAAATATTGAAGAGAAAATCAACAATGTGAACTTGTAAAATGTATCATTGTTGAAAGGAAAGCTGTGCAGTGTTTGAAACTAAGAGGATGGAATTTGCAGAAGAATGTAGAATGCAGTGTGTTCAGTGATACAAAGATTTGCATTAATGTCACATCAAGTTGATGCATCAAGTCCACATAATGGAAGAAAGATGCTGTTAAATGATAGAGGAGATAGTGATGAGTTGCTGCTCAGCTCTCTCCTCATCAGTGAGTATCATCATCAGTGCACTACCGAAATAAGATGTTGCTTGCTTTTGTCCTAGTTTTCGTGGATTATCTTTTTTTTTTGCCAACAGTTTTTTTTAAATCTAAACATTTCCAAAGAAAAGCACTTCAGTCAAACTGTACAGTAGCCGTGGTGCTGATGCCTGCTGTACTCAGATGTACCTGAGGCAGAACACTGACACCTGGCTGCCTCACTGACACAGTGTTTAGATTTCAGTATGAAGAGTTGTGTGATTAAAACGTAATATTAGGTGAGAGGTCCTGGCGCTAACATGTCTTACACATCCGCTTCTCATTAACTGCTAAATGTAAACATTCACCAGATTTTGGTGTGTGGGGTTGGGGGGTGTTCTGTCTTGCACTTTTGCTATTTTCCCACATTTTGCGTATAGATAGCAGAAACCCTTATGATGTTATTTTGTAATAAATCACATTATTGCATAAGCACATAAGCTGTGGAGGAGCAATTGCTCATAATTTAGCTGCTAATGCTTTTGGAAACCAAACGATCTCACTTATCTTGGCTGTATTTTCAAAACAAAGATGCAAATAGCTGAGGAGTGAGATCACAGTCAATCACACCTGATAATTACACACCTCTTTGGTGTTGGGGAATCAGGTTGCAGTCCTGCTTTCAGCTTGATTATCATTGCATACAGAGGAATGTGGGCTCACAGGACAGCCACCTCCTCTGTGTAAACCACCCACTCCCTAACTGCTGCTACACCTGTTTTAACATTCATTTGATACTTCTGACCTCACACCACCTTCAAATCTGAAAAGACTGTAGCCTTTTCCCACGGTGCCAGGAATTTACGGAGCCAGAAGGTTTGTTAATTAAAAAAAATTAATTTGATTGAAAAAAGAAAATTCATTTTAACACAAAAAGTAATGACCCTGATTTGAACAAACTTCAGATTGATGATCAGCTGACTCACCATAGCCAAAAAGATGGGGATGCATTAGTAAATTGTACACAATACAACTTTAATTCAATCACATCCACATGAGAGTTGTCTGCAGTACAGTACTCATATCCTTCTTGACACACATCTTGACCTTCATGTGACACATTTCTGCTGACAGACATTATTCAGAAAGCATACAGTCAGGGCTCTTTATTAACCTTTCTTTTTTATTGTGATGGTTGTTATGTGCCAATTTTATTTTTCCTCACCAGTGCCAGGGCTCTGGTTTTGATCTCTTTAGTTTTCAAAGAATATACGATAGGGTTGATGCAGGGTGGGAGGCAAGAGGCCAGCGACAGGCTCAGCACACGCTGGTCCGGGTCGACGGAGCCCCCATAAAGCCCGATTAAGAATATGCTGAATATGGGAATATAAAACACAACAACAAGGATGAGGTGCTCAACGCAAGTGGTGAGAGCCTTTACTCCACTGCTGAGTGATTTCATCCTGAACACAGTCACCAGGATGCTGAAATAGGACAGAAGAATAAAAGAAAAGGGCCCCATCAGATTCACAATGCTAGCAGTTGAAGCCACAGACCACTGCATTGTGAAATCATTACAGGCCAGTCTGAACACAGGCGCATAGTCACAGAAATAGCTGAACACCCTGACAGAGTTACAAAAAGACAGTCGAGTCATTATACCTGTCGCGAATGTATCTACTGAGAGAACATAAACCCAAGACAGGCTGACCATGCAACTCATGCTCCGTAATGTGTTGAAGGAGTTGTGATGCAGAGGGAAACATATTGCGATCAACCTGTCATAGGCAAGTATAGCGAGTGCATATGACTCCAGAGGCAAAGCAGCGTAGTAGACGAACATTTGAAGCAAACACAGGTTGAATGGAACAAAGTTATCCTTAAAGAGGAACGTCTTAATCATGCCGGGAATAGTGCTCGTGTTCAAGATGACATCAATCACTGCCAGGTTGACAACAGCCAAAAACTTTGGAGTGTGCAAACAAGGATTAAAGACAATTATACAGATCAAGAAACTGTTGAACAGTACTGTCACCACATAAACAACCGCTAGAAAGATGATGTAGACACTGATGAAGGGAAATGTCTCAAATCCAATGATGTAGAAGCCTGGAGGATGAATGATGAGAGAGTCATTTAAACCAGTCCTGAGAAGAGACATCACTGAAATCCACAGCCTGTGTGCTGGAGGACAGCCTCAGCTTAGAAGCTCTCCAGTTTGACAAAGAGAAAAACAGATCATTTGTATAATTTTTATGCCAGTCTGATGAGCAGAGTTACATTTTAATATGGTGTAAAGCAGTGACTGTGGCTCACCTGATGTTTAGCAGCAGCTCTGTTAGATGCTGCATGTGAAAGCAGCGAACAGACGACTGCAGGTCTGACCTGCGTACACACTGAAATACTGTCCTCATTGATCTCCTGAGAGAAAGCTTCCAGCTGATGCTGACAAATCATTTCATAATGCCCTGATAATGTCATTATCCAGAAGCCGGTTTATTGCCACGTAGGTGTTCACATGCGAGCAGTGTGCTGTGATGTTGTGGTGCATAAGAGAGACGGGAGGAAATATACAGTCAAAATATACAATGGTTAGTAGTAATAAAAATAAGTCAAAAGTCAAGAGTGAGAAATATTGAAGAGAAAATCAACAATGTGAACTTGTAAAATGTATCATTGTTGAAAGGAAAGCTGTGCAGTGTTTGAAACTAAGAGGATGGAATTTGCAGAAGAATGTAGAATGCAGTGTGTTCAGTGATACAAAGATTTGCATTAATGTCACATCAAGTTGATGCATCAAGTCCACATAATGGAAGAAAGATGCTGTTAAATGATAGAGGAGATAGTGATGAGTTGCTGCTCAGCTCTCTCCTCATCAGTGAGTATCATCATCAGTGCACTACCGAAATAAGATGTTGCTTGCTTTTGTCCTAGTTTTCGTGGATTATCTTTTTTTTTTGCCAACAGTTTTTTTTAAATCTAAACATTTCCAAAGAAAAGCACTTCAGTCAAACTGTACAGTAGCCGTGGTGCTGATGCCTGCTGTACTCAGATGTACCTGAGGCAGAACACTGACACCTGGCTGCCTCACTGACACAGTGTTTAGATTTCAGTATGAAGAGTTGTGTGATTAAAACGTAATATTAGGTGAGAGGTCCTGGCGCTAACATGTCTTACACATCCGCTTCTCATTAACTGCTAAATGTAAACATTCACCAGATTTTGGTGTGTGGGGTTGGGGGGTGTTCTGTCTTGCACTTTTGCTATTTTCCCACATTTTGCGCATAGATAGCAGAAACCCTTATGATGTTATTTTGTAATAAATCACATTATTGCATAAGCACATAAGCTGTGGAGGAGCAATTGCTCATAATTTAGCTGCTAATGCTTTTGGAAACCAAACGATCTCACTTATCTTGGCTGTATTTTCAAAACAAAGATGCAAATAGCTGAGGAGTGAGATCACAGTCAAACACACCTGATAATTACACACCTCTTTGGTGTTGGGGAATCAGGTTGCAGTCCTGCTTTCAGCTTGATTATCATTGCATACAGAGGAATGTGGGCTCACAGTACAGCCACCTCCTCTGTGTAAACCACCCACTTCCTAACTGCTGCTACACCTGTTTTAACATTCATTTGATACTTCTGACCTCACACCACCTTCAAATCTGAAAAGACTGTAGCCTTTTCCCACGGTGCCGGGAATTTACGGAGCCAGATCAAGGCCAAAAGGTTTGTTAATTTAAAAAAATGTAATTTGATTGAAAAAAGAAAATTAATTTTAACACAAAAAGTAATGACCCTGATTTGAACAAACTTCAGATTGATGATCAGTTGACTCACCATAGCCAAAAAGATGGGGATGCATTAGTAAATTGTACACAATACAACTTTAATTCAATCACATCAACATGAGAGTGTCTGCAGTACAGTACTCATATCCTTCTTGACACACATCTTGACCTTCATGTGACACATTTCTGCTGACAGACATTATTCAGAAAGCATACAGTCAGGGCTCTTTATTAACCTTTCTTTTTTATTGTGATGGTTGTTATGTGCCAATTTTATTTTTCCTCACCAGTGCCAGGGCTCTGGTTTTGATCTCTTTAGTTTTCAAAGAATATACGATAGGGTTGATGCAGGGCGGGAGGCAAGAGGCCAGCGACAGGCTCAGCACACGCTGGTCCGGGTCGACGGAGCCCCCAAAAAGCCCGATTAAGAATATGCTGAATATGGGAATATAAAACACAACAACAAGGATGAGGTGCTCAATGCAAGTGGTGAGAGCCTTTATTCCACTGCTGAGTGATTTCATCCTGAACACAGTCACCAGGATGCTGATATAGGACAGAAGAATAAAAGAAAAGGGCCCTATCACATGTATAATGCTAGCAGCTGTAGCCACAGCCCACTGCATTGTGAAATCATTACAGGCCAGTCTGAACACAGGCGCATAGTCACAGAAATAGCTGAACACCCTGACAGAGTTACAAAAAGACAGTCGAGGCATTATACCTGCCGCATATGTATCTATTGAGAGAACATAAACCCAAGACAGGCTGACCATGCAACTCATGCTCTGTAATGTGTTGAAGGAGTTGTGACGCAGAGGGAAACATATTGCGATCAACCTGTCATAGGCAAGTATAGCGAGTGCATATGACTCCAGAGGCAAAGCAGCGTAGTAGACAAACATCTGAACCAAACACAGGTTGAATGGAACAAAGTTATCCTTTAAGAGGAACGTCTTAATCATGCCGGGAATAGTGCTCGTGTTCAAGATGACATCAATCACTGCCAGGTTGACAACAGCCAGAAACTTTGGAGTGTGCAAACAAGGATTAAAGACAATTATACAGATCAAGAAACTGTTGAACAGCACTGTCACCACATAAACAACCGCTAGAAAGATGATGTAGACACTGATGAAGGGAAATGTCTCAAATCCGATGATGTAGAAGCCTGGAGGATGAATGATGAGAGAGTCATTTAAACCAGTCCTGAGCAGAGACATCACTGAAATCCACAGCCTGTGTGCTGGAGGACAGCCTCAGCTTAGAAGCTCACCAGTCTGACAAAGAGAAAAACATATCATTTGTATAATTTTTATGCCAGTCTGATGAGCAGAGTTACATTTTAATATGCTGTAAAGCAGTGACTGTGGCTCACCTGATGTTTAGCAGCAGCTCTGTTAGATGCTGCATGTGAAAGCAGCAAACAGACGACTGCAGGTCTGACCTGCGGACACTGAAATACTGTCCTCATTGATCTCCTGAGAGAAAGCTTCCAGCTGATGCTGAGAAATCATTTCATAATGCCCTGATAATGTCATCATCCATGATGAGCAGGGTTGCAGCTGACTCTAATCTCGAAACAAACATCAAAATTATTGTTTTGATGATGATTGAGTGAGTTTGGTCCGGACGAAGAGCTCTACTGTGCCTCCCTGATCGCCATGGCCTCAGTGACCTCTTGTGACAGCAGAATTGGTATACAGAACTTAAAAAAAATGTTTTGTGAAGTTTGTTTGTAGAAAGAGAGCAAACAGCATAGTGTTCCCTAAAGTTTTATTCAAGAACAAACAGGCCTTGGTTCTCATGGGCCAAATTTTTGATGCCGTCACCAGAGAAAGCTTTGCTGTAACAAACAAACAAACATTTACTGTTTAAACTTGAGACTAATTAAACTCTGCGGCACCTATTAACATTTTGGGTACATGGTGAAAAATGTTAATAAGTATTAAGGATCTTGCTTTGACATATTTTCGTAAGTTTCTTAGATAAGTTCATCTGAAATGAACCAGAATCAGAAACTGGTTTAAAGATTTGCATTAATGTCACATCAAGTTAGATGCATCAAGTCCATATAATGGAAGAAAGATGCTGTTAAATAATAAAGGAGAAAGTGGTGAGTTGCTGCTAAGCTCCAGTTGAACATCTACTCTTTATCTCCTTATCAGTGAGTATATTCCCCAATCATGTTGCCTTCAGGCAATCAGGCAATTTAGGTACTGTTTTCGGCCACTTTTGGCAATTATCAATATACAAGAGCAGTGAAATATGCCAGATTGTGAAGTTTAACAGCCATGCTTCACAAAATGATGTTTCCCATTTGCACATAAGACTGAATGCAGCGTATTATCAAGATCAGCCAGTCCTGCGTAGAATCGATCGAGGCGGCTGAAATTTATGGAGACAGGCGCTGCAGTGTTCTCCACCAGCTGCAAAACACCTGGCCTTGGACAGGAGAACATGCAGTCAAGTATGGGACTGAAAAACAGAGTGCTCAGCTGTTAATAGCGACACTTGACCGCAGTGAGTTTTAAAAAGAAACGAAAGGAAAAGAAATGCAGAATTTTCATAATAAATATCCATAGAAAATAGAAGAAGCATAAAAATCTAATAATAAGGGGTGTGTCTTAATTGTCTCCTTTAGTAATACAATTCGGCATTGGTCTGGAGTCACTGGGTCACATGACATGGAAGCTATTGAAAAGTAATGCTGGATTTTCACAATAAATATTAATATAAAGTTGAAAAAGCAGTAAAATGTAATCGAAAGAAATATGTCTTAATTGTCTCTTTTAGTTACACAATTCGGCATTAGTTTGGGGTCACTGGGTCACATGACACGGAAACTATTGAAAAGAAATGCTGGATTTTCATAATAAACATTAATATAAAATAGAAAAGGCAGTAACATGTAATCAAAAGAAGTGTGTCTCATTTGTCTCTTTTAGTTACACAATTCGGCATTAGTTTGGGGTCACATGATATGGAAGCTATTGCAAAAAAAAGCCATTGCCTTATTAAAATATTTTAGCAAAATAATTACATGACTCATTAACTATCAATATTAGAGTGATACATGGAATCAGTGTAGTATTATTTTTTTAAAATCATAATTTTCGCTAATATTATCAAGTCAGCATGAAGAAACACTGTTTTTGTGCAACTCAAACAAACAATAGGGTAATTTAATGATGGTCCCTAAATCAACCTCCAGCGCGTGCGAGGTTCTGGGAGGCGACCTAACGGCCGTAACAGTTAACTGCTGCCAACGCTCGGTGTCGCCGGACTGAATGTCTGTCAAATATCAGAACTAAAACTAACCTCACCTCGAGCAACAACGTCAACACTTGAAGCCACGAAGGTAAGAATGCTCACTTGTTAATTTTAAGTTTGTCAGATGTCAAATTTAGCTAAAGTTAATTTATCTAATTAGCTAACACATACCGTGGCTCACATTCCTGAGCTAGCCAACGGCTGTTCAAAGTGGAAACGATGGGGCTAACGTTAAATGATTTCCTGAGCAATTTTGCTTTAAAGCTGGAACTAGCTTGTCGAAGTTACCTTTTTTTAGTGATCATGTTAAACCAGTTAGAGTTGGTTAAAGGTTCTATAAGAATTGGCCACCTGTCAAAGTCATACTTCAAACAAATAGGGGGCAGCATATCACTAATTTTACTTCCAACTGCCGCTAGCTGCCATTAGCTAGTTAGCTCAGTGCTGTGCAACTAGCAGTTCTGGCTGTCCGTTGCCTCAAAGTCAATTAGTTTTTTTGAATTGGTTTTTGGTTAAATGCCTGGAATAAGGTCTGTGGTTACTTGAAATACTTACACGTTTTTTAAGTGCTAACGTGTTTTATGAATTACCACTGCCAACAAGTGGCTAAATGAGACTTCAGAAGTTGTCAGGGACATTAAACGTCGTCACATCGAACACAGAGACTCATGTACTTACTAGTATGCCTTTACAGGCCAACTTGCGTTGCAGAAATAGTTTGAATTTGTTAAATGTGTAATCATGTACTTGATTCATCTTGAGCTGTTGCAATAAGTGAATTTCCTGTTGTGGGATAAATAAAACCTATCTAATCTAATCCAATCTAAAGACGCTCAGTGGTAGTGATGTTGAAACCGTGTGACAGCAATGTAGTCTGTTTATAGAATAACATTAGTTTTTAAGACAGAACGTTGAAACCACTTACAGGGGAAGTGAATAACATTGATCATGTTGTTATAGTCATTACATACAGCTGGGAAACCTTTGGTTTTGGCATTCATGTTCATGCCGCTTGACACGCACTACGCACCCAAACACTGTTGTACGTGTATGAGTACAGCCCCTCATGGCATTTTGTCACTGTGAGGGTTTCTGTTGGCAGGTCTTCCAAAAGTTTTTCCTTTTTTGGCCACGTGGACCACTTAACGTTGAGTTTTTCCTGTTTTTTTTTTTTTTTTTTTTAAATTCATCAAGGAGTATGGAAATATGTGTAAATACTTGTTGTGAACAAGATATAGATATACAGATGCCCATGGCACAAGCCAGTTGACATTAATAAATACAAACTTTCTTTTTACAGTACAGTTATTTAATTTCCTTGAGTGTAGGTCTCTGTGTCAGTAAGGTCAGGGCTGTCATGTAAATGCTGTCACTGAATCATAACGTCACCCATTTATTTACAGTAGGTAATTCCTTGCAGTAAAAGGACCCAAGCTGCCAAAAAACTTACAAAAACAAAAGTTCATGAACAACAATAAGCTTCACCATCCGTGTGATAAATATTTGCTTCTGTGTCGATGTTGTTGTCTATCAGTGTCGCGTGTGTGTTTGTGTGGAGGGGGGTAATTGATCCTAAGAGGGCCCCCCCAGGATCAATTAGTCAGTTTGGTCATAACTGGTGTAAGCAAGACTGTTGTCCCTCAGGAAGCAAGAGAAAAACAGATGAGGTCTCCTCTGAGTAGAGATGAGCAGTTACAGTGGCCTTGTCGTGGGATTCCCCTGTGTGAGCCTGCAGGAGGGTTGATAGACATGTTTGTTAAGGAGTAAAATAAGGCCAAGTTAATCCTACAATCCATGATGGTTGTTTTAGGCTCTGTGAAAAAAAAGTAAATACAGCCTAAAGATGCAGGATAGGTATTCATGAAAACTAGGTCAAAGTATGAGAAATGCATTTTAAGAAATTGTCATGTGCTAATACCTGTATTGTACCATTACAAGGCAACTTCCTCTACTCCAGGGCTCCATACTAACTTGTTTTACTAGGAGCACATTGGTCCCTAACTGAAAATGTGACACAAAATTTCACAAAATTTAGGGCCGCACACCGTATATCAATTATATTGACTGATGATGATGATAATATATATTATATAATATAATAATTAAGAAATTATTATATGTTGAGTTCAGTTTCACGCCGTTCTTTCTCTGCAGGTCGAGTTGGCCTTTATATTTGGTAAAGGGTCGTTCTTCCTTGGCAATGAAAAAGGCCGTGTTAAACTTAAATATTAATTCGGTCTCCTCAGCGCACTGATTAACAGCCTCTTGCCTTCTAAATGCAACTGACAGTAGAGTTGCATTTTCATTGGGGTACAGGTCACGTTATGTTTTATTCTTTAGACTAGCACTGTGTTTGACCAGTGTGTTGTGTTTTAACTGTGTAGTGCCAGTTCAGTTCATGGAGTTCGTCTCTCTGAGAAACTTTAACCAGTCAAATTTGCGCAGCCATTCTTCACGTAAACAGTTTTTCTGCCCTTTCTCACCACACATGTGTCTTCAGACTCGGACTCATCCTCTGAGTTAGGATTTGACTTATCATAGGAGAAAATAACCCAGAGATTCCACCAGATACGTGTCCGGTGCGTTACGGCTCCGATCTGGTTTCGCAGTACCGCAGTTATAGGTATGTGTTAATAACAATAATTTTGACTAGTTTTAACTACTTTAATCACAGCTACACCCAGCAATAATACCGAGACGACTTCAATTACTACTTGATGTATTAAAACTCCTGAAACATACACCGCAACTTCAGTAACACTATTTTATTTATACAATTTTAAAATCCGATGAATGCCCAGAACTTTCCTTTATCATATTAATCCCTTGTTTTCTGACATCTTCTAGCAGAAACAATCAGCTGATTTGTTGAACAAATTAATGGAAAGATGAATTGATAAGGAAAAAACATCTGTTGTATCTTTAATGTGTATGTTCCTCATATTGTCCTCTTGGAAATATGATATAAAATGTCCTATTGTGGCCAAATTAACAGGTGGTTGATTCCTTCTGGAGACTAATTTGTGAGCTTGAGGGCCTGGCATGGCATGAGGCAGTGTCCATCCCATCATTTATCTTCTTTGTAAATAATATTCAGAGGACATCTCTCTCTCTGTGGGACAATTAAAACATGGGAAATACACCCAGGGAGTTAATTTCATTAGTTTGGCGAAACAATCCCGTAATAATGAATCCCTACGGATGATGCTCCACGTAATAGTTTAGAGGTCTTGTTGCCCTGGAGCTTCAATAGTCTCTTGAGTCGATTCTGATATTGTTTTAGGCACAGCAAACTGAGCCAAATGGGATTAATAAGAATAACTTGTGTACTATATGTATCCCAGGAATTTATAATGTGCCTTCTCTAAGGCAGGAGTTGGGATTTAGTCAATTTTCCAACATAAAGTGCAGTTTTATTGCATATAAAAATATCATGTCGTTTACAGGTTTTCATTTTAGTTGGTTAACATCCTCTGCTGAGAGAGAGAGAGAGAGAGAGAGAGAGGGGATGCCATGCAGCAAAAGGCCACATGTTGGAATGGACCTGGTACCTGTAAGTACAGACAAAGCCATCAAAAGTACATTTTATTGTAGCTTTTCCTTCCACTCACATGTAGGTGTTTGTGCATGTGCACTAAACCCTCATCTTTGTACTACATGTTAAGCTAGTGTCAGCATGCAGTTAGCTTAGCTTATATGTTATGTAACTCCTGCTTAACTTTATGAAAACCAATATGTTAAAACATCAACTGGTGGTCTTACATGGTGTCAACTGCTGGAACTGTTTCTTGTTCAGGAAGTCAAATGAATAAGACCCTGATCACACAGACACTAGTTCAGAAACCTGTTTTGGGTAAAACAGCATGGCACACTTGTCAGCTTCTTCATTTTAACTTCTAAAAACTGCTTTGTTTTGCTGGCGATGCATTTCTTACCACGTCTCAGTGTGATCAGAAACTAAGATTATATCTTAAAATCCTAAACCATTCATCTCGGTGCATATGCGTTTGAGAGGCTAAAATGTTAGAAAAGCGGGATTGTCAATTCAGCATTGGTGGTTTAAAACTTTGAGCAACTGGGGAAATCTTGCTGGGAAATATGGATGTATAACATTTCTTCATAACTATTAAACAAGGCACTAAACCCTCCACCAACAAGACAGCAAACCTAATTATTAGATCTAAAGTAGTACATATTATGCATTTAATTAGATTGCTGCTACATACAGTAATTAAGACAAGATAAACAGGCATGAACTTGCTTGTTGTTCTAACTTCATGAGGCAATGTAATTCTTACTTTCTTCAAACTTGCATAACACAAGCCTCCCCTGTCTCATGACTGTTCCCTGCAGTCTGGACAAGGTGTTTACCTATCTCTTCTAGATGTGTCATCATCTCGCAAGAGCAGTGCTGACAAACAACTCATTAACGGCCTCATGAGACAGAGTTGTTCCAGCATTCACCAAGGGTGTGAAGAATAGTTCAGTTGTTAACTTCTTACTTATGAGCACTGCAAGGCACAAACAATCTGAATCTGAGTACAAAACAAAAACCAAAAAGTTTGTTCCCTCTCACTTTTTAGATATCAAGTATTTTGTTATAGCAGCATGATTAGATGCATAAACAGTCTTTTTTCTGTTGGCATTGAGAGTATTCTAAAATACACTTGCACATCAAAGGAACATTCTGAGCAGGATTGTAACCTGAAGGTCATGACTACACATGAGTGATCATGAAAGGATAGTTACTCAAGTGTTTAGCATTTAGGTTTAGCTCCCATTTAATCTTCATAGTCAGGCAGAGCATCCTCATGACTCTTAAGTCCATCAACTTATTCTTATATAACTTAAACAGGAACTTATTCAAAGAGAGGAGATGCTATCCTGAGGCTGCCATCCTGGACACCTTCTCTTGGTTGTTTGTGCACTGAGATTATCTTCCTGAAAGTCACAAACAGAATCAGTAACAAAGTCCAGTCAACACATAATTGCACGCTTCTAAGGAAGCTGACAAAACTCTAGTCATACACTGTAGCTTGAAGCAACAGCGCTGGCATCTGTTGCATCTATTTATGTAGCCATCTCATGTAGGCCTCTACTAAGATCAGATCTGAAACTTTTTATAGAAAACATGAGCACCAAACGCAGCTCTTGTGGCCCCTATGTGGTATCTCATAGCTGCTATACACAAATCAGGCAAAGTACTGGAAGTATACAAGTCAACAATACTGTAGTGGCATCTCCCCTTAATATCTGCACATTTGAATGCAAGCTGTCCAAAGAAGTGAATAGTTTTCTTTGGCAAAGATTTCTAGGAAATCAGGAGTGAACCTGTGCAGTATTCAGCAGCTCGAACTGAATGTGAGATAGAAAAACCTTTCCTTTATGAAGATAATAACATAATATTATAAACATTGTTAGTAATTGTGAGGCATATTTTACAGACTCCAAAGCAAGTTCCTAAAATCTGAAATGTTCCCAGATGTCTGCGTTTTGTATCTCCTTAAACTAATTAGGGCTGTAAAGTCCTAGTCGACTGGTCGACTTATTGGTCGATACGTTCTGGGTCGACCAAAATTCTGATTGGTCGATTTTTTGCCGTGTTAATTTCATACAGTGTATGGTTAATTTCATCAGGAGGAAAGTACCATGTGCTAATGGGGGTGTTTTCAGAGCACCCCTGTTTCACAGGTAACAGCCTGTCTTCAGAGAACACCCCCCTTGTTTTCACTATTTTGGATTAGCCCAACCCAGTAGAGACAGGTAGACTGAAGAACGTCCACGTTATTCAATGTCCAGTGGTTTGCGGAATATTTATTTTTATTTTGAGCGTTTCATTTACAGTGAGTCCTCCTCTACCATCCATGTCAAAGACATCGGCAGTGTGGCCGAATTTTACCAAAATAAAATAATAATAATAATAATAAATAAAATCGCCATCAGTAAACTGGACCCTGTCTGACTCTGTCACTCGCGGGGACGGAGGATGTCTTCCGGGGGAAAGTTCACCGAAGTCTCAGTCTGGAGGACTAACCGTCACGGTGATTTATTTTCATCACAAACACTTGGTGTGTTAAAGTTTTTTGCCGGTGACAGACGCTGTTTTTCGGGCAACAATGTGATGAGGAGTCGGCCAGACAGGCGGGAGGACAGACGCTTCTCCGCGTATATCTGCGGTTTTGTTTTCCTCATATAAGTTGCCAAAGACAGTTACAGTTACTAGTAGTCTTTTTTGCCTAATTCGCAATTGCGCCGTGCCCACTGTTTGTAGGCTATTGTTTTGAGCCTATGCTTTATTTTTCAGTAATGCACAGCTTTATTTTGATTGCACTTGTCTTGATCTGGGATGTTTGATAAAGATAATTTTCCCTGAATTGCCTTCTTGTGCTGATATCAGTATATTTTCGGTAATCATGGGCTATTATATTGCGCAGATGCACGTGATGCAAAACGCTGTCAGAGCCGTCAGAGTCGAGTTGCCCCCCCCACCCCGATTGGTCGATTTTTAGTCGAAATTTCAGGGTTTCAGTCGACCAAGAATTTCGTTGGTTGATTACAGCCCTAAAACTAATGTTCGCCCTTGGGTCCAGAAAATGCTACATCTTACAGTTTACAGGATTGTTATCCCTTCATTTTGTTTCCCCTATTAGGCTCAGTAATCATTATATCCGATCAGCTTGACTTTATATACACACGCATTCAAAACAATTAGGTCGAGAAGGCAAAAAGACAGAAAGACAATAAAAGCTATTTAAACACATTTCCTAGACTTTTAATTTAAAGCTGTATCGAAGAATCCTGTGAGTAGATTTCTCATATACAATAAATTCATTGGATTGAAAAGTTTTTTTGTCTGATGCAATAGAGTCAAGGGATTAGAAACAGGAAGGAAAAACATTTAAAGCTTGTAAGAGCTTCAGCATCAGACTGACAGCAAGAGAGAAGATCTCGCATCTGTCTCAGTTACAGAAGACAGTGCTGACTTGCAGTACCGGTCTCTTCAGTAAACACAGTGCTTTGGAAAGTAAAAGATTTGACATGGAGTTTTTCAACTCTGCTCTTGGAAAAAACATCTCTTTTGTGCGTCCTGCATATTTCATAATAAGTGGATTCATTGGCATACCTAATATCAAGTTTTATTATGTCTTTCTCTCTTTTGTTTATGTTGTGTCAGTGGTGGGAAACACAGCTGTAATGGCTGTAATATACCTGGATCACAATCTGAGAGCCCCAAAATATATTGTGGTTTTTAACTTAGCATTCGTGGACCTGTTTGGTAGCTCTGCCCTGGTGCCGAAACTTCTTGACATCTTTCTGTTTGACCATCGCTACATCACCTACAACAACTGCTTGACCTTCCTTTTTTTCTGCTACACCTGCCTTTCTATGCAGACTCTAAATCTGGTCGGACTCTGCTATGACAGACTGATAGCTATCATCTTCCCGCTGCATTATCAATTGAAGGTGACCCACAGGTTCATGTTTTCTTTGATTGCATCATTCTGGGTCTTTGTCATCTTTGTTGTACTGATTGCAGTTGGCTTTGTTACCAGACTTTCCTTCTGTAAGTCTGTACAGATTAACAGTTATTTCTGTGACCATGGTCAGATATACAAACTTTCCTGCAATGATATAAGTCCCAGCTTTGCTATTAGCAAGTTATTACCAGTTCTTCTTCTTTGGCTTCCACTGATGTTCATCTTGTTTAGTTACTTATATATTGCCTATGCATTGTCTAAAGTGGCCACAGTTCAGGAGAGAGTGAAGGCCTTTAAAACCTGCACAGCGCATCTTTCATTAGTGGCAATCTATTTCATCCCAATATTAATCACATTTACAATGTCTTCGAAAATTCATCCTAACGGAAGAATCATAAACCTGTCTCTGTCCTCTGTCTTTCCTCCCATGTTGAACCCAATCATTTATGTTCTGCAGACACAAGAAATCAAAGAATCTGTGAAAAAGCTGTTTAAAATCAGAAAGCAACACAAAATTATGGCAAAGAAAGCAAACCGAAAATGATCTTATGTGTATATTTGCCTCTTCTTCTGTTTTGGACATTAAACATGATCTAATCAATGAAGCAACATCGATTGTAAATACTTCTTTTACATGAAATTCAATTGAATTTATTCTATATGAATGACCTCATTTTTAACCTTAAAATCAAGCAGGACATTTTTAAAAGAGTACTGTAATCAAATAAACATTTCAAAGCCAGCACAATACAGTTATAACTGGGCAGAATGACACACATGGGCCCCACGTTATTGAGACTGCTGTGGTGTGATAGCTGCAAGGTTATACTGTAAATATGTTTATGTAATCTGCATGTGTTGTCTTGGTTGTATCTGTTAGAGATCTTAAAATGTATTTTGTTTCTTCATCTTTTGGCGTAAAATGCAAAACATAGAGAGAAGCTGATTTTTCAGAAAAATGTGTTGCAATTAACTGTCACAATGTTTTCCTGCTTTTTTGTGGTACCTCATAGTAATACCTAATTTAAAAACGAGGTCTCGTCTTGTTATTTTCTTGTGTGCTTCTCTTTTTTGAATTAATCTTCTGTATTTTTCAATACTACTTTGCATTAAAACCTCCCCCACCACTCAGGGACACACTGACTTTTGTTGAATTATTTTATTGTGAAGCAGGAAGCGTAGATTCTGAGAAGCCAGACTTCTCTTTTTATGATCTCTTTCTGTGAAATCTTGTGAAAAACCAACAAAAAGGTTTTGAAACAATTGTCCAGAGATGGCTATCACCATCAGGTTCAGGTTTATTTGTCATTGTTGGGATCAGAAAATACAGCTGAATGATTGACCGGACATATTTAGTATTGTCTCTTCTTGAAATCCCCCGTCTGCAGGACTAATAAAGGAATTCTGATTCTGATTCCGAAATAACGCTATAGAAAACACTGCATCCAATCAGAAAACCAATTTAATGGTCACTGAGTGAAATGAAATTCCAAATATCAAAAATGTGTTATAGGTACTCTGCTGTTATATATTACAGGGTGTCCGCGGAGTCTTAAAAAGTCTTAAAGTTGACGATCTCAACTTAAGGCCTTAAAAAGTCTTAAATATGTCCATATTTTGCATATAGGTCTCAAATTACATTTAGTTAGGTCTTAAATATGTATGTTCAATTACCGCTTCTGTCGTCACCTTTTTTGTCGGGGAGTGGAAATGTCTTGGTGAGATTCACAGGTAGTTCCGTGTGTTGTACTTCTTACTGAAGTATCCAGGAACGTAAGTGGCATTTTGCCAACAGCCTGGTCGGAATTTATCGCCGTATACTTAGAAAGTTTTCGACTGTGGAATCTGCTACAACTATGGCAAAGTGTAAATTAACAAGTGTTGGCTTGAACAGCCAGAATTCAGTTGGTTAAAATCCAGACCTAATAATGAATTTGAAGTGCAGTGTACGCTCTGCAAGAGGACCCTCAAACTGGGCACACTTGGTGTGAAAGCGCTGGTGTCACACACAAAATCGGAAAAACACCAGTTAGCTTCTAAAAGTCTCCAGCGAAGTCACGCTATCACACATTTTTGTACGCCTTTGTCACCAGTTCCCGGTCCAAGTCCATCCAGTTCTGCTCGACCCGAACTCAGCGCCGCCTCTGCCGTCTCGCAGTCAAGCGACATTCAAACCATCTTCGGCTCAACTCTGACGTTGAAAGCGGAGGTGCTTTGGATTTTAACACCATTGCTTAACATCAGTCGTACCAAAGCAACAACGACATTGCCAAACTTTTCCAAGCTATGTTCACAGATTCAAACGTAGCCAAAACATTCAGCTGTGAGACGGCCTACATCACGTGATTTGGTCTTGCCGAGTTCATCTGGAGGAGAGAGGCTCTCTCCACCAGTTTAATTTGAGGGGAGGTATGTGACAGCCCCTCCTGGCTAGAGGAAGTCCCTCATGGCTAAATTAAATTAAATTCCTACATATATAGATTTGTAGAAAACTAAACTAAAACTACTTAATCACTTGTTAAACTAATTACAACTAAACTGAAATAAAAAACAAACTGAAAAACTAAATTAAGATTACTATCTTAACCCTGACAATCACTCACTCACTCACTCACTCACTCACTCACTCACTCACTCACTCACTCACTCACTCACTCCATTCTTCATTGTTTGAGTTGCTCTGTGAATGGCAATATATTTGGCTACTTTTGAAAGTAATTCTGGGACTGCATTTTTCCTTACTTATTCGTACTTCGTATAGGTCTTAAATTTGGTTCAAAATGGTCTTAAAAAGTCTTGAATTTGACTTGTTCAAACCTGTAGAAACCTTGTATTATATCAGTGTATTACATGATTATAATCAGTAAGATTGCTTAAAGTGGGTTTGACTGATGAGCAGTTACTTAGACACAGGGGAAAAGACATCGACCTTATATTAGGGAAATACAGAGGTGGACTGTTTCTCTTAGTAGCTACTCCCGCCTCAGTTAAACCTCATTAGATCTCTGTCACCAGAAAGAGAGGGAACCTCCAACACTGTTCTGATGCTGATACACAGAAGAGGACACTTCTCAACATAAAATACTGCACTGTGGACAGTTTTACAAGTAAATGGAGTTTTTTAACTCTGCTCTTGGAAAAAACATCTCTTTTGTGCGTCCTGCATATTTCATAATAAGTGGATTCATTGGCATACCTAATATTGAATATTATTATGTCTTTCTCTGTTTTGTTTATGTTGTGTCAGTGCTGGGAAACACAGCTGTAATGGCTGTAATATACCTGGATCACAATCTGAGAGCTCCAAAATATATTGTGGTTTTTAACTTAGCATTCGTGGACCTGTTTGGTAGCTCTGCCCTGGTCCCGAAACTTCTTGACATCTTTCTGTTTGACCATCGCTACATCACCTACAACAACTGCTTGACTTTCCTTTTTTTCTGTTACACCTGCCTTTCTATGCAGACTCTTAATCTGGTTGGACTCTGCTATGACAGACTGATAGCCATCATCTTCCCACTGCATTATCAGTTGAAGGTGACCCACAGGTTCATGTTTTCTTTGATTGCATCATTCTGGGTCTTTGTCATCTTTGTTGTACTCATTGCAGTTGGCCTTCTGACAAGACTTTCTTTCTGTGATTCTGTGGTTATTAACAGTTATTTCTGTGACCATGGTCAGATATTCAGGATTGCCTGCAATGACATAAGTCCCAGCTTTGCTATTAGTATGACATTACCAGTTCTTCTTCTTTGGCTTCCACTGATGTTCATCTTGTTTAGTTACTTATATATTGCCTATGCATTGTCTAAAGTGGCCACAGTTCAGGAAAGAGTGAAGGCCTTTAAAACCTGCACAGCGCATCTTTCATTAGTGGCAATCTATTTCATCCCAATATTAATCACATTTACAATGTCTTCGAAAATTCATCCAAATGCCAGAATCATAAACCTGTCTCTGACCTCTGTCTTTCCTCCCATGTTGAACCCAATCATTTATGTTCTGCAGACACAAGAAATCAAAGAATCTGTGAAAAAGCTGTTTAAAATCAGAAAGCAACACAAAATTATGGCAAAGAAATCAAACCTAAAATGATCTTTTGTGTATATTTGCCTCTTCTTCTGTTTGGGACATTAAACATGATCAAATTAATGAAGCAACATCTATTGTAAATACTTCTTTTACATGGAATTCAATAGAACATTTTTCTATATGAATGACATCATTATTAACCTTAAAATTAAGCAGGACATTTTTGAAATCAAATAAATATTCCAAAGACAGCACAATACAGTTATAACTAGGCAGAATGACACACATGGGCCCCACGTTATTGAGACTGCTGTGGTGTGATGGCTGCAAGGTTATACTGTAAATATGTTTATGTAATCTTCATGTGTTGTCTTGATTGTATCTGTTTGAGATATTCAAATGTGTTTTGTTTTCTTTCTTCATCTTTTGGGGCAAAATGTAAAACATTGAGAGAAGCTGATTTTTCAGAAAAATGTGTTGCAATCAAATGTCGCAATGTTTTCCTGCTTTTTTGTCATCAAATGTATGATTATTACTCCATTACTTCCAACTAGCTAAGCCAGTGGTCGGCAAACTTATTCTCTCGAGGGGGGTGGTCTTACTCGTTGTCATGGTGTGTTAGATCATGGATTAAATTTAGACCATAATATCCCTTTAAGTATGTAATTGCAGCACGCATTGATTCGTGTTATCGTCGTTGTCCGGAATGCAGTTATGAAGAGAACAGATTTTTATTAAGCTATTTTCTGTTGCAGTTTAAACAGGTTGTTGTGTTATACGTATAAAGGTAGAACCTGATGTTATGATATATGAGATGTGCAAGAGGCAGTATATCAATAACAAGATTAACTGAAGCACTTAACCCCATGAGACCCAGCAGAGAGGCTCTGAGATAGAGAGCCTAGAGTCACTGTAAAAGTTCATCCTTAACCTAAATCACTAGAATTCGATTCAAGTTACAGCTCAGGTTAGCTCAGAAGTTTCAAATTCTGTATTAAAATCAAGGAGACCCAAAATGGAAAGGTTCACAGAATTGTCTGATAAAAGTATGATATTAATGTGATTGTACCTGAAAACCTGACTGGGCTGACCTTATGGATTTTTTCCTGAACCAGAGCTAGGGCCAGATGCTCACGTTAAATAGACATTCGATATTAACCTTATTTAACACAAACTCAAAAGAGCAGCTTGGTCATATTTTATGGAGAAATTATTTACTGGTTTGTCCTTTTAGCTGCTCAATCTCAACTCTGGAGAGACAGCTTTGATTGTTTCTAAGTAACTTCTAACTGCTGGTAAACAGCAGCATTTCAGTCAACACATCCATATGGAGTCTTCGTGCTACCTCCGACAGCGACAGAGGCCTTTAACAGTAGAGAGGTGATTTATTGAGTTTCCTTATGATACCATTCACCTTGTTGCAAAAGCTAAATTAAGTTGCCATTGCAAGGTTAGCTCAGTTAGTCCTGCAGCTAGCAATCGTATATGTTGAATCAGCTCTTGGTTGCCAGTTGCCAAATATGGCCAAATATATTGGAGGCTGTCTTGCTCCGTCCTGAACAATATCCTTCACTTGCCTCTTTTTACTGAAGGAAGTAGTGCTCCACCAGCCATTTCATGGGAACTTATAGAAAATACAGTTGAATGATTGGCTGGTGATATTTAGTATTCATCTGGTCAGGATTTTGACCCAGGATTACTCGAAAAGTACACAGTAAGACTACTTCTTATTATACATACAAGTAGTTTAGGAAGTACTTAGTTCAGCAGTACAGGAATCTTGGACTACTTATGGAAAATACGTTTTTTATTGCACATCAAAGTTGGGCGAAATATCCTTAATCTTGTGATCTGGTCAGGATTTTGAGAAAGGATTACTCTAAAAGTACACAGTAAAAGTACTTCATATTATGCATGCGAGTAGTCTAGGAAGTCCTTAGTTCAATACATATATTGGACTGTTTATGGAAAACAAGTTTTTTATTCCACATCAAAGTTGGGTGAAATATCCTTATTCTTTTTCTCTGTTAAGGATTTTGACAAAGTATTACTCGAAAAGTACACAGCAAAAGTACTTCATATTATGCATGCAAGTAGTCTATGAAGTACTTAGTTCAGTAGTACACGAATCTTGTACTACTTATGGAAAATATTTTTTTTATTCCACCTCAAAGTTGGGCGAAATATCCTTATTCTTGTGATCTGTTAAGGATTTTGACCCAGGATTATTTGAAAATTACACAGTAAGAGTACTTCATATTATACATGCAAGTAGTCTAGGAAGTACTTAGTTCAGCAGTGTATGAATCCAAAACTACTTATGGAAAATTTTTAAAAAAAATTCTCACGTCGTCCTTTACTTTGAAATCCGGAAGGTTACCATCGTGATACCTTCAGCTCACTCCCGGTAATAATTACTGTAAAAGTATTGTATGTTTCATGGGTCTGACTGAGAGACTGCAGTCTGCCCCACAGTCACTACCAGCAGCTCTTCAGAGCGGTTTCATCACGAATACTGTAAATGTTTGAAGATTCGCGCACTAGAACAGAATGTGCGGCTGGTTTGACCAAGCAAATGCGAACCACGGCTGGCTTGACCACAGTCTCTTAATGGTGGTGCAGCAGGTGGTGATGGAGGTTGGTGGTGTTACCTCTGGACGTTGTTACAACTGTTCTGCAGGTCCTACACAGTATCTGAGTCTGTAAATTGTCTTCTGGCTTGAGTCCAAAGTATCTCCAAGCCGCGGAGCTGCTATTTCTTTTTGCCACAAGCGTTTCGTCGGCATTTTCAACGGTCTGCTCTCCTGCCTCCGCCATCCTGTTTACTTACTTAATTCTCACGCAGGAATGTGAGCAGAGCTGGGCGTCATCTGATTGGCTAAACGGTGTGCATGCATTGCCCATGTGTTCAGGGCTGCATCTGATTGGCCAAATGTCACAAACTGACTGTGAAAGCATGGCGGATGTAAACAAAACTTATCGCACTTCAGACCAGCTTTTGCGTTGGGTTTATCGGGCACGGTCACATCGCGTTGACGATGAAAATGCGATTAATCGTGCAGGCCTAGTTGTAACCATCCAAAGTAGACTGACCACGAGTTATGAGATTGTGAAACGAATGTATATGATCCTGTAGAAGCCACAAGTCCGTATGATATCAGCCTTGTTTTAAGAAAAACATGTTTTATTCGCGATGTCATGGGAAAATACTACACTACCCACAATCCTATAGTGTAGCAGCGACGTCTCTGATTGGTGGAGCTCGCTGTCACCATGGAAATGTTTACCAAACCCGCGGATTTCATGTTCGCTAGCTACTGCTACCACTGAACTCTACGATCATTTACCACAGAGCTACCATGATTTTACTTTCTGATCTACTGCGTGTTTTTAGAGATGAGGAGAAGAGTGTTGAAATGGTTCAACCGAACATGAAATTTGCGGGTTCAGTAAACATTTCCATTGTAACAGCGAGCTCCACCAGTCAGAGACGTCGCTGTTACATTCGTAATGATTTATGGGATGAGCAGTTCCTTTACTCTTAAGATAATTATGTACACAGTGTTGTAACTTTGCTTTTTTTTTTCTGTTTTCCGAAAAAAAATGTTTTGCTCCGAATTAAATGTTTTATGGTCATGGTGCATCTCATAGTTTAATGGCTTAGTTCCAGGCATAAAACTCTTTATATAAGGATTTTATGAAATGTCGATGGAGTGAATGAATGGGAAATTCACTTCCGGAACCGGAGCTGTTAAAAAAGTGGGCGGTCAATGTTGAGCTCTATTAGGGAAATACAGAGGTGGACTGTTTCTCTTAGTAGCTACTCCCACCTCAGTTAAACCTCATTAGATCTCTGTCACTAGAAAGAGAGGCAACCTTCAACACTATTCTGATGCCGATACACAGAAGAGGACACTTCTCAACATAAAATACTGCACTGTGGACAGTTTTACAATTAAATGGAGTTTTTTAACTCTGCTCTTGGAAAAAACATCTCTTTTGTGCGTCCTGCATATTTCATAATAAGTGGATTCATTGGCATACCTAATATCAAATATTATTATGTCTTTCTCTTTTTTGCTTATGTTGTGTCAGTGCTGGGAAACACAGCTGTAATGGCTGTAATATACCTGGATCACAATCTGAGAGCCCCAAAATATATTGTGGTTTTTAACTTTGCATTCGTGGACCTGTTTGGTAGCTCTGCCCTGGTGCCGAAACTTCTTGACATCTTTCTGTTTGGCCATCGCTACATCCCCTACAACGACTGCTTGACTTTCCTTTTTTTCTGCTACACCTGCCTTTCTATGCAGACTCTTAATCTGGTTGGACTCTGCTATGACAGACTGATAGCTATCATCTTCCCACTGCATTATCAGTTGAAGGTGACCCACAGGTTCATGTTATCTTTAATTGCATCATTCTGGGTCTTTGTCATCTTTGTTGTACTGATTGCAGTCGGCCTTCTTACCAGACTTTCCTTCTGTGAGTCTGTACAGATTAACAGTTATTTCTGTGACCATGGTCAGATATTCAGGCTTGCCTGCAATGACATTAGTCCCAGCTTTGGTATTGGTAATACATTACCAGTTCTTCTTCTTTGGCTTCCACTGATGTTCATCTTGTTTAGTTACTTATATATTGCCTATGCATTGTCTAAAGTGGCCACAGTTCAGGAAAGAGTGAAGGCCTTTAAAACCTGCACAGCACATCTTTCATTAGTGGCAATCTATTTCATCCCAATATTAATCACATTTACAATGTCTTCGAAAATTCATCCAAATGCCAGAATCATAAACCTGTCTCTGACCTCTGTCTTTCCTCCCATGTTGAACCCAATCATTTATGTTCTGCAGACACAAGAAATCAAAGAATCTGTGAAAAAGTTGTTTAAAATCAAAAAGCAACACAAAATTATGGCAAAGAAATCAAACCTAAAATGATCTTTTGTGTATATTTGCCTTTTCTTCTGTTTGGGACATTAAACATGATCAAATCAATGATGCATCATCTATTGTAAATACTTGTTTTACATGGAATTCAAAAGAACATTTTTCTGTATGAATGACATCATTATTCACCTTGAAATTAAATAGGATTTCTGAAGTCAAATATTTCAAAGACAGCACAATACAGTTATAACTAGGCAGAATGACACACATGGGCCCCACGTTATTGAGACTGCTGTGGTGTGATGGCTGCAAGGTTATACTGTAAATATGTCTATGTAATCTGCATGTGTTGTTTTGATTGTATCTTTTTGAGATCTTAGATTTGATTTTGTTTTCTTTCTTCATCTTTTGGGGCAAAATGTAAAACATAGAGAGAAGCTGATTTGTCAGAAAAATGTGTTGCAAACAAATGTTGCAAAGTTTTCCTGCTTTTTTGTGGTACCTCATAGTAATACCTAATTTAAAAACGAGGTCTCATCTTGTTGTTTTGTTGTGTGCTTCTCTTTTTTGAATTAATCTTCTGTGTTTTTTAATACTACTTTGCATTAAAACCTCCCCCACCACTCAGGGACACACTGACTTTTGTTTAAGATTGTATTGTGAAGCAGGAAGCGTAGATTCTGAGAAGCCAGACTTCTCATTTTGTGGTCTCTTTCTGTGAAATCCTGTGAAAAACGACCAAAAAGGTTTTGACATAACAGTCCAGAGATGGTTATCACCATCAAGAATGGCGGTATAATTGAGGGTGTCTTGGTCAATCATGAGGCTTTAATCATTAAGTTTTAATTTGTAATTGCAGTATGCATTGATTCATGTTATCGTTATTTTCTTGAATGCAGTTATGAAGTGAACAGATTTTTATTAAGCTATTGTTTGTTGCAGTTTAAACAGGTTGTTGTGTTATACGTATAAAGGTAGAACCTGATGTTATGATATATAAGATGTGCAAGAGGCAGTATATTAATAACAAGATTAACTGAAGCACTTAACCCCATGAGACCCAGCAGAGAGGCTCTGAGATAGAGAACCTAGAGTCACTGTGAAAGTCCGTCCTTAACCTAAATCAATAGAAGTCGGTTCAAGTTACAGCTCAGATTAGCTCAGAAGTTTCAAATTTTGTATTACAATCAAGGAGAACCAAAATGGAAAGGTTCACAGCATTGTCTGATAAAAGTAGGTTATTAATGTGGTTGGACCTGAAAACCTGACTGGGCTGATCTTATGGATTTTTTCCAGAACCAGAGCTTGGTCCAGACGCTTAGGTTAAATAGACATTTGGCATTGACCTTATTTAACACAAACTCAGAAGAGCATCTTGATCATATTTTATGGAGAAAGTGTCTTCTGGTTTGTCCTTTCAGCTGCTCAATCTCAACTCTGGAGAGACAGCTTTAATTGTTTTCTAAGTAACTTCTAACTGCTGGTAAACAGCAGCATCTCAGTCAACACATCCAAGGAGGCCGTGTGCTATCACTGACCGAGACAGAGGCCTTTAACAGTAGAGAGGTGATTTATTGAGTTTCCTGATGATACCATTCACCTGTTGCAAAAGCTAAATGAAGTTGCCATTGCCAAGTATGCTCAGTTAGCCCTGCAGCGAACAATCGCATATGTTGACTCAGTTCTTGGGTGCCAAATATGGCCAATATATTGGAGGCTGTCTTCCTCCGTCCTGGTCACTATCCCTCACTTGCCTCTTTTTACTGAAGGAAGTAGTGCTCCACCAGCCATTTCATGGGAACTTATAGAAAATACAGCTGAATGATTGGCCGGACATATTTGGTATTGTTTCTTCTTGAAATTCCACATTTGCAGGACTAATAAAGGAATTCAGATTCTGAAACAACTGTATAGAAAACACTGCATCCAATCAGAAATAATTAAATGGTCACATATATATATCAAATCTGAAAAATATGTTATAGGTACTCTGTAGTTATATATTATATCAGTGTATTACATGATTGTAGTCATTAAGTTTGCTTAAAGTGGGTTTGTCTGATGAGCAGTCACTTCGACACAGGGGAAAAGACATCGACTTTATATTAGGGAAATACAGAGATGGACTATTTCTCTTAGTAGCTACTCCCTCCTCAGTTAAACCTCATTACACCTCTGTCACCAGAAAGAGAGGCAACCTCCAACACTGTTCTGAAGCCAATACACAGAAGAGGACACTTCTCAACATAAAATACTGCACTGTAGACAGTTTTACAAGTAAATGGAGTTTTTTAACTCTGCTCTTGGAAAAAACATCTCTTTTGTGCGTCCTGCATATTTCATGATAAGTGGATTCATTGGCATACCTAATATCAAATATTATTATGTCACAATAGGATCACAATCTGAGAGCTCCAAAATATATTGTGGTTTTTAACTTAGCATTCGTGGACCTGTTTGGTAGCTCTGCCCTGGTGCCGAAACTTCTTGACATCTTTCTGTTTGACCATCGCTACATCCCCTACAACGACTGCTTGACCTTCCTTTTTTTCTGCTACACCTGCCTTTCTATGCAGACTCTTAATCTGGTCGGACTCTGCTATGACAGACTGATAGCTATTAGGCCTGCACGATTAATCGTATTTTCATCGTCATCGCGATGTGAACGTGCGCGATAAACCCATCGCAAAAGCTGGTCTGAAGTGCGATAAGTTTTGTTTACATCCGCCATGCTTTCGCACTCAGCGTGCTGACATTTGGCCAATCAGATGCGGCCCTTGACACATGGGCAATGCATGCACACCGTTTAGCCAATCAGATGACGCCCAGCTCTGCTCACGTTCCTGCGTGAAAATTAGTAGCCAGAGTAAACAGGATGTCGGAGGCAGGAGAGCAGAGCGGTGAAAATGCCGACGAAACGCTTGTGGCAAAAAGAAATAGCAGCTCCGCGATTTGGAGATACTGTGGACTCAAGCCAGAAGACAATTTACAGACCCAGGTACTGTGCAGGACCTGCAGAACAGTTGTAGCAACGTCCAGAGGTAACACCACCAACCTCCGTGACCACCTGCTGCACCACCATAAAGAGCTGCACGAGCAATTTAAGGCCAGTCAGTCTAGAGCGCAAACGTCACGCCGCAGCCAAGTAACGCGACCATCACTGCAGCAACAGTAACATGTGTAAATTAATGTTATAAGTATGTATAAGTTATGTATTTTTTGATTTAATTGTCATCAGCTATGAAGTGTTTAAGAGTACCTCAAAGCAGGGAATCTATTAATGCAGATAAATCTGAAAGACACAGAAACTGTATGCAAACTTAAATATTTTCTTATTTATCGCAAGTCATATCGTCATCGCAATATTGAAGGGTGTCATCGCACATCGCACATTTTGCTCATATCGTGCAGGCCTAATAAAATTCCACATTTGTACCTCCAAGTGGCATATTTTCACGTATTTGAGCTAATGTAAAATTACTTTGCTCAATAATTCCTGGCTATGGGTGGTATATTTGACTCCTGCACATCTAAGACTACAAGTATACTTAATATCAAGCATTTTTACTGCACAAATGTGGAGAAATTCAACAATAAAATTCCACATTTGTACCTCCAAGCGGCATATTTTCTTATGTTTAAGCTACTATAAAAACACTTTGCTCAATAATTCCTGGCTATGGGTGGTATATTTGACTTCTGCACATCTAAGACTACAAGTATACTTAATATCAAGCATTTTTACTGCACCAATGTGGAGAAATTCAACAATTAAAGTTCTACATTTGATTCTCCAAGTGGCATATTTTCTTATGTTTAATCTACAGTAAAAATACTTTGCTCAATAATTCCTGGCTATGGGTGGTATATTTGACTTCTGCACATCTAAGACTACAAGTATACTGGATATTGAGCATTTTTACTGCACCAATGTGGAGAAATTCAACAATAAAATTCCACATTTGTACCTCCAAGTGGCATATTTTGACGGATTTGAGCTACTGTAAAATTACTTTGCTCAATAATTCCTGGCTATGGATGGTATATTTGACTTCTACACATCTAAGACTACAAGTATACTTAATATCAAGCATGTTTACTGCACCAATGTGGAGAAATTCAACAATAAAATTCCACATTTGTACCTCCAAGTGGCATATTTTCACGTATTTGAGCTAATGTAAAATTACTTTGCTCAATAATTCCTGGCTATGGGTGGTATATTTGACTCCTGCACATCTAAGACTACAAGTATACTTAATATCAAGCATTTTTACTGCACAAATGTGGAGAAATTCAACAATAAAATTCCACATTTGTACCTCCAAGCGGCATATTTTCTTATGTTTAAGCTACTATAAAAACACTTTGCTCAATAATTCCTGGCTATGGGTGGTATATTTGACTTCTGCACATCTAAGACTACAAGTATACTTAAGATCAAGCATGTTTACTGCACCAATGTGGAGAAATTCAACAATTAAAGTTCTACATTTGATTCTCCAAGTGGCATATTTTCTTATGTTTAATCTACAGTAAAAATACTTTGCTCAATAATTCCTGGCTATGGGTGGTATATTTGACTTCTGCACATCTAAGACTCCAACTGTACTGGATATTGAGCATTTTTACTGCACCAATGTGGAGAAATTCAACAATAAAATTCCACATTTGTACCTCCAAGTGGCATATTTTCTTATGTTTAAGCTACTGTAAAAACACTTTGCTCAATAATTCCTGGCTATGGGTGGTATATTTGACTTCTGCACATCTAAGACTACAATTATACTGGATATTGAGCATTTTTACTGCACCAATGTGGAGAAATTCAACAATAAAATTCCACATTTGTACCTCCAAGTGGCATATTTTCTTATGTTTAAGCTACTGTAAAAACACTTTGCTCAATAATTCCTGGCTATGGGTGGTATATTTGACTTCTGCACATCTAAGACTACAATTATACTGGATATTGAGCATTTTTACTGCACCAATGTGGAGAAATTCAACAATAAAATTCCACATTTGTACCTCCAAGTGGCATATTTTCTTATGTTTAAGCTACTGTAAAAACACTTTGCTCAATAATTCCTGGCTATGAATGGTATATTTGACTTCTGCACATCTAAGACTACAATTATACTGGATATTGAGCATTTTTACTGCACCAATGTGGAGAAATTCAACAATAAAATTCCACATTTGTACCTCCAAGTGGCATATTTTCTTATGTTTAAGCTACTGTAAAAAACACTTTGCTCAATAATTCCTGGCTATGGGTGGTATATTTGACTTCTGCACATCTAAGACTACGTGTATACTGGATATTGAGCATTTTTACTGCACCAATGTGGAGAAATTCAACAATAAAATTCCACATTTGTACCTCCAAGTGGCATATTTTGACGGATTTGAGCTACTGTAAAATTACTTTGCTCAATAATTCCTGGCTATGGATGGTATATTTGACTTCTACACATCTAAGACTACAAGTATACTTAATATCAAGCATGTTTACTGCACCAATGTGGAGAAATTCAACAATAAAATTTAGGCCTGCACGATTAATCGTATTTTCATCGTCATCGCGATGTGAACGTGCGCGATAAACCCATCGCAAAAGCTGGTCTGAAGTGCGATAAGTTTTGTTTACATCCGCCATGCTTTCGCACTCAGCGTGCTGACATTTGGCCAATCAGATGCGGCCCTTGACACATGGGCAATGCATGCACACCGTTTAGCCAATCAGATGACGCCCAGCTCTGCTCACGTTCCTGCGTGAAAATTAGTAGCCAGAGTAAACAGGATGTCGGAGGCAGGAGAGCAGAGCGGTGAAAATGCCGACGAAACGCTTGTGGCAAAAAGAAATAGCAGCTCCGCGATTTGGAGATACTGTGGACTCAAGCCAGAAGACAATTTACAGACCCAGGTACTGTGCAGGACCTGCAGAACAGTTGTAGCAACGTCCAGAGGTAACACCACCAACCTCCGTGACCACCTGCTGCACCACCATAAAGAGCTGCACGAGCAATTTAAGGCCAGTCAGTCTAGAGCGCAAACGTCACGCCGCAGCCAAGTAACGCGACCATCACTGCAGCAACAGTAACATGTGTAAATTAATGTTATAAGTATGTATAAGTTATGTATTTTTTGATTTAATTGTCATCAGCTATGAAGTGTTTAAGAGTACCTCAAAGCAGGGAATCTATTAATGCAGATAAATCTGAAAGACACAGAAACTGTATGCAAACTTAAATATTTTCTTATTTATCGCAAGTCATATCGTCATCGCAATATTGAAGGGTGTCATCGCACATCGCACATTTTGCTCATATCGTGCAGGCCTAATAGCTATCATCTTCCCACTGCATTATCAGTTGAAGGTGACCCACAAGTTCATGTTGTCTTTGATTGCATCTTTCTGGGTCTTTGACATCTTTGTTACACTCATTGCAGTCGGCTTTCTTACAAGACTTTCCTTCTGTGATTCTGTGGTTATTAACAGCTATTTCTGTGACCATGGTCAGATATTCAGGCTCGCCTGCAATGACAGAAGTCCCAGCTTTGTTATTAGTTATTCATCACCAGTTCTTTTTCTTTGGCTTCCACTGATGTTCATCTTGTTTAGTTACTTATATATTGCCTATGCATTGTCTAAAGTGGCCACAGTTCAGGAAAGAGTGAAGGCCTTTAAAACCTGCACAGCACATCTTTCATTAGTGGCAATCTATTTCATCCCAATATTAATCACATTTACAATGTCTTCGAAAATTCATCCGAACGGCAGAATCATAAACCTGTCTCTGACCTCTGTCTTTCCTCCCATGTTGAACCCAATCATTTATGTTCTGCAGACACAAGAAATCAAAGAATCTGTGAAAAAGATGTTTAAAATCAGAAAGCAACACAAAATTATGGCAAAGAAATCAAACCTAAAATGATCTTTTGTGTATATTTGCCTCTTCTTCTGTTTGGGACATTAAACATGATCTACTCAATGATGCAACATATATTGTAAATACTTGTTTTACATGAAATTCAATAGACTTGATTCTATATGAATGACATCATTATTAACCTTAAAATCAAGCAGGGTATTTTTAAAAGATTACTGAAATCAAATAAATATTCCAAAGACAGCACAATACAGTTATAACTGGGCAGAATGACACACATGGGCCCCACGTTATTGAGACTGCTGTGGTGTGATAGCTGCAAGGTTATACTGTAAGTATGTTCATGTAATCTGCATGTGTTGTCTTGATGGTATCTGTTTGAGATCTTAAAATGTATTTTTTTTTCTTCATCTTTTGGGGCAAAATGTAAAACATAGAGAGAAGCTGATTTTTGAGAAAAATGTGTTGCAATCAAATGTCGCAATGTTTTCCTGCTTTTTTGTGGTACCTCATAGTAATACCTAATTTAAAAACGAGGTTTCATCTTGTTGTTTTCTTGTGTGGTTCTCTTTTTTGAATTAATCTTCTGTGTCTTTTAATATTACTTTGCATTAAAACCTCCCCCACCACTCAGGGACACACTGACTTTTGTTGAAGAATTGTATTGTGAAGCAGGAAGCGTAGATTCTGAGAAGCCAGACTTCTCTTTTTGTGATCTCTTTCTCTGAAGGTTTATACATAATTGTCCAGAGATGGTTGTCACCATCAAGGATGGTGGTTTATTTGAGGGTGTCTTGGTCAATCATGAGGCTTTAATCATGAAGTTTTAGTACGTAATTGCAGCGTGCATTGATTGATGTTATTGTTGTTGTCCAGAATGCAGTTATGAAGAGAACAGATTTTTATTAAGCTATTTTTTGTTACAGTTTAAACAGGTTGTTGTGTTATACGTGTCAAGGTAGAACCTGATGTTATGATATGTAAGATGTGCAAGAGGCAGTATATCAATAACAAGATTAACTGAAGCACTTAACCCCAGGAGACCCAGCAGAGAGGCTCTGAGATCATATTTTATGGAGAAATTATTTTCTGGTTTGTCCTTTTTGCTGCTCAATCTCAACTCTGGAGAGACAGCTTTGATTGTTTCTAAGTAACTTCTAACTGCTGGTTAATAGCAGCATCTCAGTCAGCACATCCATATGGAGTCTTCGTGCTACCTCCGACAGCGACAGAGGCCTTTAACAGTAGAGAGGTGATTTATTGAGTTTCCTGATGATACCATTCACCTTGTTGCAAAAGCTGAATTAAGTTGCCATTGCAAGGTTAGCTCAGTTAGTCCTGCAGCGAGCAATCGTATATGTTGACTCAGCTCTTGGGTGCCAGTTGCCAAATATGGCCAAATATATTGGAGGCTGTCTTGCTCCGTCCTGGATAATATCCTTCACTTGCCTCTTTTTACTGAATCAAGTAGTGCTCCACCAGCCATTCCATGGAAACTTACAGAAAATACAGCTGAACGATTGGCTGGTGATATTTGGTATTGTCTCTTCTTGAAATCCCCTGTTTGCAGGACTAATAAAGGAATTCTGATTCTGATTCTGAAATAACTCTATAGAAAACACTGCATCCAATCAGAAAACCAATTTAATGATCATATATACATATCAAATATCAAAAATATGTTATCGGTACTCTGTAGTTATATATGAAATCAGTGTATTACATGATTGTAGTCAGATTGCTTAAAGTGGGTTTGTCTGATGAGCAGTCACATAGACACAGGGGAAAAGACATCGACTTCATATAGACCTCAACAGTGAGGTTCCGGAAGTGAAAATGCCATGAGTCCAAAGTATCTCCAAACCGCGGAGCTGCTATTTCTTTTTGCCACAAGCGTTTCGTTGGCATTTTCAACGGTCTGCTCTCCTGCCTCCGCCATCCTGTTTACTCTGGCTACTAATTCTCATGCAGGAACGTGAGCAGAGCTGGGCGTCATCTGATTGGCTAAACGGTGTGCATGCATTGCCCATGTGTTCAGGGCTGCATCTGATTGGCCAAATGTCACAAACTGACTGTGAAATCATGGCGGATGTAAACAAAACTTATCGCACTTCAGACCAGCTTTTGCGATGGGTTTATCGCGGACGTTCACATCGCGATGACGATGAAAATGCGATTAATCGTGCAGGCCTAGTCGTAACCATCCAAAGTAGACTGACCACGAGTTATGAGATTGTGAAACGAATGTATATGATCCTGTAGAAGCCACAAGTCCGTATGATATCAGCCTTGTTTTAAGAAAAACATGTTTTTTTCGCGATGTCATGGGAAAGTACTACACTACCCACAATCCTATAGTGTAGCAGCGACGTCTCTGATTGGTGGAGCTCGCTGTCACCATGGAAATGTTTACCAAACCCGCGGATTTCATGTTCACTAGTTACTGCTACCACTGAACTCTACGATCATTTACCACAGAGCTACCATGATTTTACTTTCTGATCTACTGCGTGTTTTTAGAGATGAGGAGAAGAGTGTTGAAATGGTTCAACCGAACATGAAATTTGCGGGTTCAGTAAACATTTCCATTGTAACAGCGAGCTCCACCAGTCAGAGACGTCGCTGTTACATTCGTAATGATTTATGGGATGAGCAGTTCCTTTACTCTTAAGATGAATATGTACACATTCTTGTAACTTTGCTTTCATTTTTCCGTTTTCTGAAAAAATGTTTTGCTCCGAATTAAATGTTTTATGGTCATGGTTCATCTCATAGTGTAATGGCTTGGTTCCAGGCTTAAAACTCTTTATATAAGGATTTTATGAAACGTCGATGGAGTGAATGAATGGGAAATTCACTTCCGGAACCGGAGCTGTTAAAAAAGTGGGCGGTCAATGTTGAGCTCTATTAGGGAAATACAGAGGTGGACTGTTTCTCTTAGTAGCTACTCCCGCCTCAGTTAAACCTCATTAGATCTCTGTCTCCAGAAAGAGAGGCAACCTCCAACACTATTCTGATGCCAATACACAGAAGAGGACACTTCTCAACATAAAATACTGCACTGTGGACAGTTTTACAAGTAGATGGAGTTCTTCAACTCTGCTCTTGGGAAAAACATCTCTTTTGTGCGTCCTGCATATTTCATGATAAGTGGTTTTTCCGGTATTCCAAATATACAACATTACTATGTCTTTCTCTTCTTTGTTTATATTGTGTCAGTGGTGGGAAACACTATTGTAATGGCTGTAATATTCTTGGATCACAATCTGAGAGCTCCAAAATATATTGCAGTTTTTAATCTAGCATTTGTGGACCTGTTTGGCAACACTGCTTTGGTGCCAAAGCTCCTCGACATCTTTCTGTTCAACCATCGCTACATCCCCTACAACGACTGTCTGACTTTCCTTTTTTTCTGCTACACCTGCCTTTCTATGCAGTCATTTAATCTGGTTGCACTCTCCTATGACAGACTGATAGCAATCACCTTCCCACTGCATTATCAAGTGATGGTGACCCACAGGTTTATGTTCCTTATGATTGCATCTTTCTGGCTGTTTATTATACTTGCTGTACTCATTGCAGTTGGCCTTCTGACAAGACTGTCCTTCTGTGATTCTGTGGTTATTAACAGCTATTTCTGTGACCATGGTCAGATATACCGGCTGGCCTGTAATGACCATTTCCCCAATTATGCCGTTAGCTGTTTGTACCCAGTTCTTATATTTTGGCTTCCACTCGTTTTCATCCTGTTAAGTTACCTTTATGTCTGCTGTTCTTTGGCTAAAGTGGCCACAGTTCAACAAGGACTGAAGGCCTTTAAAACATGTATAGGTCATCTTTTATTAGTTGCAATCTATTTCATCCCACTGTTAATCACATTTACATTAATGGAAAAAATTCATCCAAACGCCAGAATCATAAACCTGTCTCTGACCTCGGTCTTTCCACCGATGTTGAACCCAATAATTTATGTTCTGCAGACCCAAGAAATCAAAGAATCTGTGAAAAGGTTATTAAGAATTGGAAGAAAAAACAAAATAACTGTGAAGAAAGTGATCATAATGTGACAGTTTCTTTTGGTGTTTTTATTTACAGTTAGTTTGCAATAGTAAAACTTTTTCTTATTATTATTATTACTATTCTTCCTAACATCATGCAAATTGAATATGAACTAACTAAATGGAATTTATATTTTAATACATTCGCAAATCAGGTATATATTTATTTGTCAAATTTCTTGATATCAATCTTTTTTTTAGAGCCAACACCACATGATAATAACTATTGACTCGTCTTACAGTGTATGAGCCCACTAATGTAAGACTGTTCTCACTGTCTGACTACATGATTGAAGCTCCATCCAAGAAGAACTGATTTCAAAGAAAAGCAACTGATACATTTTATAGTCTTGATAGGAATGTTTAAAGACATACGATGCATCTATTAAGATTTTTCTAGTTGTAGAAAATCCACAAAGCTAGACCTTTGTGATCTACAATGTTGGCAGTTTTGTCAAAAGTAATTGTGGTAGAAAGTGAAAAATTACAGTGAATATACATTTTTACCAAATCTTTCTTTCTTTAATTATTTAGAATGAGATTTGTTGTTTGTGCTGTTTATTTTTATTTCTGAAAAGGGTTAAAATCAAAAGCAGCATATAATGAAATTGTTGAGATAACCCCTAAGTCTGCATTCTGTCCCTATGAATGTTACCCAGCTGGAGTATCACGTCTGTTGTGTATCTGGAAGGTTATTTAGTATTTATCTTTATGTCTTTGTTGAAAAATCAATACTATTTAAAGAAGCAGATTTTTTATTTTTTATTACCTTTTTTGGCCTTTATATTGCTTTATTGATAGGACAGCTTCAGACATGACAGGAAACAGGATGAGAGAGACGGGGTGACAGATTGGGGACGATATGTAGTGAAAGGCTACAGGATGAAATCAAACCTTGACCCAGCTGTTGTACATGGCTCACACTGTACCAAGTGAGCAATCAGGGCGCTATTCGCTATTTAATTATATTTATTTTTAATTTATAGTAGTAAATGTAGTTACCTGCAAAAGTCAATTTAGTTTTATTTATATAGCCAATAGCCACAAATCACAAGGGCCTTATCTGTACAGCGTACGGCACCCAGCAGACCAGGGTTTTTCAAACTAGTTACTCAGAGGTCCCCATCTGATTTTTATTCAGGGTCAAGAGTCCAGAATGATTGCTGACAACAAGATAGATTAACTTTTAATCAATTGGAGCTCTACAGTTAGCATCAATAATGTGCTAATATACATTTGAAAAACTATTGGTCAATCATTTTGTAAAAAAGTTGATTTTTGAGTCTCATTCCCAACTCATCAATTACGGCATTCTTACAAAAAGGGATGTTTAATTGATTTAAGATGACGCTCAAGACTTTCACTATCATCCAAATCGATGATGTTAAAACTGTCTGTTTAGTCACCCATTTGAACCATCTTATGTACAGTTCCTTGTGCTGGTGCCTCAGTTGAACTGTGATTTCTCTTCACAACAGTCAAACTCAAAATAAAAAAACAAATGAACTCAAAATAGAAAGTTTCACCCAAAGAAGTGCAATATGTTACATGTTTGTCATATCTTTTTTATTCTGTTTTGCTTATTTTGAATAACATAAAGAGACCCTGAAATGGGCCGTCATCATCAGTATCAGTATCATCGGTCTGAAACACCGCCATGTGGGGCCTCTGGCTCAGGTAGAGAAACTGTTATACGGGGGAACAGACAGTGTGCTGTAGCTCACAGAGACTCAGAAGATCACTTCTAACTTGCAATTAAAGCCCTGGCACCAGAAACAGGGAGGGAGAGAGGCTTGCCTCAGTCTACATAAGACAACGCAGGACTCCAACTGAGTGACAGGACGGGACAGGTCTCTAAATGAAGCACTGCTCTCCTAAAAGTAAAACATTGACATTCTGTCTTCAAATGGAGCTTTTCAACTCAGCTCTGGGAAGAAACATCACCTTTGTGCGTCCTGAATATTTCATAGTACGTGGTTTTATTGGCATACCTAATGTGAAGTATTACTACATCTTTCTACTTTTTGTCTTTATTGTTTCAGTGATGGGAAACATGACTGTGCTGACTGTAATTATCTTGGATCATAGTCTGAGAGTTCCAAAATATATAGCAGTTTTTAATCTTGCTTTTGTGGACCTGTTTAGCAGCACCGCCATGGTGCCGAAGGTTCTTGACATCTTTCTGTTTAACCATCGCTACATTCCCTACAACGACTGCTTGACTTTCTTTTTTTTCTGCTTCACCTGCTTTTCGATGCAGTCTTTCAATCTGGCTGCACTTGCCTATGACAGACTGATAGCCATCTTCTTCCCACTGCATTATCAAGTGAAGGTGACTAACAGGTCCATGCTGTCTTTGATTGCATCTTTCTGGGTCTTGGTCATCACACTTGTACTCATTGCAGCTGGCTTACTTACAAGACTCTCCTTCTGTAAATCTGTGGTTATTCAGAGCTATTTCTGTGACCACGGCCCAATGTACAAGCTTGGCTGCAACGATATCACTCCCAGTCATGTAATTGCTGGTCTCACATCAAATTTTGTTCTATGGATTCCACTAGCATTCATCTTGGCAAGTTACTGTGGCATTGGGTATGCTTTGTCAAAAATTTCCACAGCTAAGGAAAGAGCGAGGGCCTTCAAAACCTGCATAGGTCACCTTTCATTAGTGGCAATCTATTACCTGCCCATCATATTTGTATATCGCTTTGCGCCAACAATACATCCAAATGCCAGGATTATAAACTTTTCTTTGGCTACTGTCATCCCTCCCATGTTAAACCCGTTCATTTATGTTCTGCAGACACAAGAAATCAAAAAATCTTTGAAAAAGTTGTTGAAAATCAGAGGGCAATCCAAAATTGCCACAAAATATTAAAACTTATTTCGATTTCAGTTTTTGTAGTGCATGATAACAGCCATGTAGACAGAGATTCTAACACCATACAAACAGAGGTTTTTTTGTTTGTTTGTGATTGTGTGCGGAATAATTATATCTTGGTTATTTCTTTTAAAAAACAATTACTATCAGAATTGAACCAACCATGCTGTGAACACACAATAAGTGTTTTTTTCTTTTTCCTCTGATGTGTAAGCCCAGTCAGAAGACTCTTATCTCTGCTTGTGCAAAGAATTACTGCATTCAACAGAATGACTGCATAGACGGACAGTGAACTAAAATGTGAGGTTGACATATTATAAATACATAGTTATGTTTGCAGCAGATATATTAAGATAAATGCATCTCAGTAGCATACAAAATAATTGGTTTTCCATCCCAACAATTTCAAGTTATATCAGAAACCCAGCATTCCTAATTGATGTTTATCTTTTTTAAGAAAATCATATGTTGGAGCATCCTCTAACATCTGAAATATATCTTATATTTATTTTCACATCTCACAATAGCAGCTAATCTGTTTTGTTGTTTGTGGTTTGATTGGTCATTTGTATCACTCTGATGTTCTACCATTGAATTTATAAAGTGTTCTGTTCTCAAGATATTAGATATACTTTGTCTTCTGATGACTGAACTAACGTATGTTGTTTAGTGTTTATTAAATGTAAGTAAAAAAAGATTCAAACAATGAAGTAGATTTTTTTTTAAATTACTTTTTTGGCCTTTATATGGCTTTATTGATAGGACAGCTTCAGACATGACAGGAAACAGGATGAGAGAGACGGGGTGACAGATTGGGGACGATATGTAGTGAAAGGCTACAGGATGAAATCAAACCTTGACTCAGCTTTTGTACATGGCTCACACTGTACCAAGTGAGCTATCAGGGTGCTATTTGCTATTTTGATGTTTAATTGTATTTATTTTTAATTTATTATATTAAATTTAGATACCTGCAGAAGTCAATTTAGTTTTATTTGTATAGCCAATACCCACAGATCACAAGAGCCTTATCTGTACAGCATACGGCACCCAGTAGACCAGGTTTTTCAAACTAATTACTCAATTAATCTGATTTTTAATCAAGGTCAAGAGTCCAGAATGATTGCTGACAACAAGATAGACTAACTTTTAATCAATTTAGTAATGGAACATATTTCACATCTCAAATCTTTAAATGTTGATTCTTAACAAATGCTAAGAAAAAAAAACTGAAAATTATATGAACAAAAAGATTAAATCATGGTAGAAATAAATGGGATATAGTTATAATTCAGGCATTGAATTCTTAAAAAAAAGAGCTGTAAGCAAGTGAGGAATCAGGATGCCTCATACATTTCACACAATTAATATATAATGTTTTTTAATATTTTGTTAAGTTAAGTCAATTTAATTTATTCAGCCAAGATTAAAAAATCACAAGGGCTTTACAAACTGTAATGCATTTGCACCCTTAATGCCGATGATGGAAAACTTTGGGAACAACAAAAGTCATATGAAAATTCCTAAGGAGAAAAAATAAAACAGTAGTTTTATGTAAGCAGACATTGTAATAATGGTTGAAAAATCATGAAGCTCTACAGTTTGCATCAATTATGTGTTAACATATATTTGAAAAAGGTATTGGTCAAAGGTCCATTTTGTAAAAAAGTTGATTTTTGAGTCTCTTTCCCAACTCATCAATTACGGCATTCTTACATAATGGACGTTTAATTGATTTAAGATGACGCTCAAAACTTTCATTATCATCCTAATCTTGTTGATGTTTAAACTCTGTTAACCATTTGAATCACTTTATGTACAGTTCCTTGTGCTGGTGCCTCAGTTGAACTGTGATTTCTCTTCTCAGCAGTCAAACTCAAAATAAACAAAAAAAAATGAACTCAAAATAGAAAGTTTCACCCAAAGATGTTACACATTTGTCATACCTTTTTTATTCGGTTTTGCATATTTCAAATAACATAAAGAGAGCCTGAAGTGGACCATCACCATCAGTATCAGTATCATCAGTGTGAAACACCCCCGTGTGGGGCCTCTGGCTCAGGAAGAGAAACTGTCACACAGGGGAACAGACAGTGTGCTGTAGCTGACCGAGATGCAGAAGATCAATTCTAACTTGCAATTAAAGCCCTGGCACCAGAAACAGAGGGAGGGAGAATCTTGCCTCAGTCTACATAAAACAACGCAGGACTCCTACTGAGTGACAGGAGGGGACAGGTCTCTATCTGAAGCACTGCTCTCCTAACAGTAAACATTGACAGTTAGTCTTGAAATGGAGCTTTTCAACTCAGCTCTGGGAAGAAACATCACCTTTGTGCGTCCTGAATATTTCATAGTACGTGGTTTAATTGGCATACGTAATGTGAAGTATTACTACATCTTTCTACTTTTTGTTTATATTGTTTCAGTAATAGGAAACATGACTGTGATGAGTGTGATTATTTTGGATCATAATCTGAGAGCTCCAAAATATTTCGCCGTTTTTAATCTTGCTTTTGTGGACCTGTTTAGCAGCACCGCCATGGTGCCAAAGGTTCTTGACATCTTTCTGTTTAACCATCACTACATTCCGTACAATGACTGCTTGACTTTCTTTTTTTTCTGCTTCACCTGCTTTGCCATGCAGTCTTTCAATCTGGCTGCACTCGCCTATGACAGACTGATAGCCATCTTCTTCCCACTGCATTATCAAGTGAAGGTGACTAACAGGTCCATGCTGTCTTTGATTGCATCTTTCTGGGTCTTGGTCATCACACTTGTACTCATTGCAGCCGGCTTACTTACGAGACTCTCCTTCTGTAAATCTGTGGTTATTCAGAGCTATTTCTGTGACCACGGCCCAATGTACAACCTTGGCTGCAATGATATTACTCCGAGTCGTATAATTGGTGATATCGCAGCAAATTTTACTCTTTGGTTTCCACTTGTGTTTATCTTAGCAAGTTACTGCGGCATTGGGTATGCTTTGTCAAAAATTTCCACAGCTAAGGAAAGAGTGAGGGCCTTCAAAACCTGCACAGGTCACCTTTTATTAGTGGCAATCTATTACCTGCCCATCATATTTGTATATCGCTTTGGGCAGACAATACATCTAAATGCCAGGATCATAAACCTGTCTTTGGCTACTGTCATCCCTCCCATGTTAAACCCGTTCATTTATGTTCTGCAGACACAAGAAATCAAAAAATCTTTGAAAAAGTTGTTGAAAATCAGAGGGCAATCCAAAATTGCCACAAAAAAATAAAACTTATTTAGATTTCAGTGTTTGTACTGCATGATAACAGCCATGTTGACAGAGATTTCAGCGCCATACAAACAGAGGTAGTCTGTATTAAGTTCTTTTTTTGTTTGTTTGTGATTGTGTGCAGAATAATTATGTCTTGGTTATTTCTTTTAAAGAATAATTACTATCAGAATTTAACCAACCATGCTGTGAACACACAATTAACATGTATTTCATCCGATGTATGAGCCCAGTGAGAAGACTCTTATCTCTGCATACATAGTTATGTTTGCAGCAGATATATTAAGATAAATGCATCTCAGTAGCATACAAAATAATTGATTTTCCTTCCAAACAATTTCAAGTTATATCAGAAACCCAGCATTCCTAATTGATGTTTATCTTTTTTAAGAAAATCATATGTTGGAGCATCTTCTAACATCTGGAAATATATCTTATATTTATTTTCACATCTCACAATAGCAGCTAATCTGTTTTGTTGTTTGTGGTTTGATTGGTCATTTGTATCACTGTGATGTTCTACCATTGAATTTATAAAGTGTTCTGTTCTCAAGATATTAGATATACTTTGTCTTCTGATGACTGAACTAACGTATGTTGTTTAGTGTTCATTAAATGTAAGTAAAAAGAGATTCAAACAATAAGGTTTCATTTTATGTTTTTAATTTTGCAGTAAATACACTCCATTGTTTGACTGCTTAACATTTGTGATGTGTTTTCAGAATACAGCATTTTTTAATGTACCTTTTTAGTCAAGAATGGTTTCACATGTAGAAAACAGTAGCAGGGTGAGGAATGTGAGAATGTGAAGTTCAGTGATGCAGGCCGAGATCTCATGCTTGAACACACTAACACCAGAGATTCCATTTAATCTGCTATCTTCACCCAGCGTAGTGTTGATGTTTTTTTTTTTAATACTGAGTGCTTGAAATAAACCTTTAAAATCTAATCAAAAAAAACGTGCCAATCCGATTGATGTCCACAAGTGCACGTACCCTCGAGATGAGCAGAGGCATACTTGTTTTTATACGAAATAGAAAGAAGCAACCACATATGATGCTATTTATGAGCAAGTAATAATCCAGTTCCAGGTGTTTCTATGTCTTCTATTTGGTATTCAGGTCTCTCAGCAGTGGATCTCCACAACTCCCTATTTTTTTTTTACCCTCTATAAATCTCATAGTTTGTAAAGTTATTTTATGATTAATGTTGAAATTCAGTCAGTTTCTTCAAATGCCGAAGCTCCTCGACATCTTCTTTTTTAACCATCGCTAAATCTCTATGACTGTCTGACTTTCCTTTTTTTCTGCTACACCTGCCTTTCTATGCAGTCATTTAATCTGGTTGCGCTCTCCTATGACAGACTGATAGCAATCACCTTCCCACTGCATTATCGAATGATGGTGACCCACAGGTTTATGTTCCTTATGATTGCATCTTTCTGGCTGTTTATTATACTTGCTGTACTCATTGCAGTTGGCCTTCTGACAAGACTGTCCTTCTGTGATTCTGTGGTTATTAACAGCTATTTCTGTGACCATGGTCAGACATACCGGCTGGCCTGTAATGACCATTTCCCCAATTACGTTGTAAGCTGTTTGTACCCAGTTCTTATATTTTGGCTTCCACTCGTTTTCATCCTGTTAAGTTACCTTTATGTCTGCTGTTCTTTGGCTAAAGTGGCCACAGTTCAACAAGGACTGAAGGCCTTTAAAACGTGTATAGGTCATCTTTTATTAGTGGCAATCTATTTCATCCCACTGTTAATCACATTTACATTAATGGAAAAAATTCATCCAAACGCCAGAATCATAAACCTGTCTCTGACCTTGGTCTTTCCACCGATGTTGAACCCAATAATTTATGTTCTGCAGACCCAAGAAATCAAAGAATCTGTGAAAAGGTTATTAAGAATTGGAAGAAAAAACAAAATAACTGTGAAGAAAGTGATCATAATGTGACAGTTTCTTTTGGTGTTTTATTTACAGTTAGTTTGCAATAGTAAAACTTTTTCTTCTTATTATCTTTACTATTCTTCCTAACATCACGCAAATTGAATATGAACTAACTAAATAGAATTTTTTTTAAATACATTCGCAAATCAGGTATATATTTTTTTGTTGAATTTCTTGAAATCAATCTTTTTTTTAGAGCCAACACCACGTGATAATAACTATTGACTCGTCTTACAGTGTATGAGCCCACTAATGTAAGACTGTTCTCACTGTCTGACTACATGATTGAAGCTCCATCCAAGAAGAACTGATTTCAAAGAAAAGCAACTGATACATTTTATAGTCTTGATAGGAATGTTTAAAGACATACGATGCATCTATTAAGATTTTTCTAGTTGTAGAAAATCCACAAAGCTAGACCTTTGTGATCTACAATGTTGGCAGTTTTGTCAGAAGTAATTGTGGCAGAAAGTGAAAAATTACAGTGAATATAATTTTTTACCAAATCTTTCTTTCTTTAATTATTTAGAATGAGATTTGTGGTTTGTGCTGTTTATTTTTATTTCTGAAAAGGGTTAAAATCAAAAGTAGTGTATAATAAAATTGTTGAGATAACCCCTGCATCCTGTCTCTATGAATGGTTGCTGACAACAAGATAGATTAACTTTTAATCAATTGGAGCTCTACAGTTAACATCAATAATGTGTTAAAATACATTTGAAAAACTATTGGTCAAAGGTCAAAGGTCAAAGGCCATTTTGTAAAAAAGTTGATTTTTGAGTCTCATTCCCAACTCATCAATTACGGCATTCTTACATGATGGACGTTTAATTGATTTAAGATGACACTCAAGACTTTCACTATCATCCAAGTCGATGATGTTATAACTGTCTGTTTAGTCACCCATTTGAACCATCTTATGTACAGTTCCTTGTGCTGGTGCCTCAGTTGAACTGTGATTTCTCTTCACAACAGTCAAACTCAAAATAAAAAAAACAAATGAACTCAAAATAGAAAGTTTCACCCAAAGAAGTGCAATATGTTACATGTTTGTCACATCTTTTTTATTCTGTTTTGCTTATTTCAAATAACATAAAGAGAGCCTGAAATGGGCCGTCATCATCAGTATCAGTATCATCGGTCTGAAACACCGCCATGTGGGGCCTCTGGCTCAGGTAGAGAAACTGTTACACAGGGGAACAGACAGTGTTCTGTAGCTCACAGAGACACAGAAGGTCACTTCTAACTTGCAATTAAAGCCCTGGCACCAGAAACAGAGGGAGGGAGAGAGGCTTGCCTCAGTCTACATAAGACAACGCAGGACTCCAACTGAGTGACAGGAGGGGACAGGTCTCTATCTGAAGCACTGCTCTCCTAACAGTAAACATTGACATTGACATAGTCTTGAAATGGAGTTTTTCAACTCAGCTCTGGGAAGAAACATCACCTTTGTGCGTCCTGAATATTTCATGATAAGTGGTTTTATTGGCATACCTAATGTGAAGTATTACTACATCTTTCTACTTTTTGTCTTTATTGTTTCAGTGATGGGAAACATGACTGTGCTGACTGTAATTATCTTGGATCATAGTCTGAGAGTTCCAAAATATATAGCAGTTTTTAATCTAGCTTTTGTGGACCTGTTTAGCAGCACCGCCATGGTGCCGAAGGTTCTTGACATCTTTCTGTTTAACCATCGCTACATTCCCTACAACGACTGCTTGACTTTCTTTTTTTTCTGCTTCACCTGCTTTTCGATGCAGTCTTTCAATCTGGCTGCACTCGCCTATGACAGACTGATAGCCATCTTCTTCCCACTGCATTATCAAGTAAAGGTGAGCAACAGATCCATGCTGTCTTTGATTGCATCTTTCTGGGTCTTGGTCATCACACTTGTACTCATTGCAGCCGGCTTTCTTACGAGACTCTCCTTCTGTAAATCTGTGGTTATTCAGAGCTATTTCTGTGACCACGGCCCAATGTACAGGATTGGCTGCAATGATGTTACTCCGAGTCGTATAATTGCTGGTCTCTTATCAAATTTTATTTTATGGATTCCACTAGCATTCATCTTGGCAAGTTACTGTGGCATTGGGTATGCTTTGTCAAAAATTTCCACAGCTAAGGAAAGAGCGAGGGCCTTCAAAACCTGCACAGGTCACCTTTCATTAGTGGCAATCTATTACCTGCCCATCATATTTGTATATCGCTTTGCGCCAGTAATACATCCAAATGCCAGGATCATAAACTTTTCTTTGGCTACTGTCATCCCTCCCATGTTAAACCCGTTCATTTATGTTCTGCAGACACAAGAAATCAAAAAATCTTTGAAAAAGTTGTTGAAAATCAGAGGGCAATCCAAAATTGCCACAAAATATTAAAACTTATTTAGATTTCAGTTTTTGTACTGCATGATAACAGCCATGTAGACAGAGATTCTAACACCATACAAACAGAGGTAGCCTGTGTTAAGTTCTTTTTTGTTTGTTTGTGATTGTGTGCGGAATAATTATGTCTTGGTTATTTCTTTTAAAGAACAATTACTATCAGAATTGAACCAACCATGCTGTGAACATACAATAAGCATCTTTTTCCTCCGATGTATGAGCCCAGTGAGAAGACTCTTATCTCTGCTTGTGCAAAGAATTACTGCATTCAACAGAATGACTGCATAGAACTAAAATGTGAGGTTGACATATTATAAATATGTAGTTATGTTTGCAGCAAATATATTAAGATAAATGTATCTCAATATCATACAAAATAATTGCTTTCCTTCCCAACAATTTCAAGTTATATCAGAAACCCAGCATTCCTAATTGATGTTTATCTTTTTTAAGAAAATCATGTAAATAAGTATTGTTGCTTTTTTTTGTTGAGTTGAGTGTTACTTAGATTTTTTAATGGCTAATTTATGTTTATTTAAGCAATTCATTGTGTGACATGCAATGTGCTTCTGTTGTCTCACACAGGGTACTGCAGCCTACAACAAAATTATCACCTGCTCCTCAGTGCTTCAGTATATTATGTCATTATTTCATTGAAATTAAAAACCACATACAAATGTAGTTATGAACTTCTAAAACAATTAACTAAACTATTTATTGTGACATAAGTTTTTTTGTAATTTGTTACCATGTTGGAGCATCCTCTGACATCTGGAAATATATCTTATATTTATTTTCACATCTCAAAATAGCAGCTAATCTGTTTTGTCGTTTGTGGTTTGATTAGTCATTTGTATCACTGGGATGTTCGACCATTGAATTTATAAAGTGTATCAAGTATATCAAGATATATGATATACTTTGTCTTCTGATGACTGAACAAACGTATGTTGTTTAGTGTTTATTAAATTTAAGAATGTAACAATAAGGATTTTTTTGTGTATTTTGCAATAAATACACTCCATTGTTTGACTGCTTAACATTTGAGATGTGTTTTCAGAATACAACATTTTTTAATGTACCTTTTTAGTCAAGAATGGTCTCACATGTAGAAAACAATAGCAGGGTGAGGAATGTGAGAATGTGAAGTTCAGTGATGCAGGCCGGGATCTCATGCTGTGTGTAATTCATGGCACAGCCGGCACTGTGCACATAATCCCACTAGAGGGCGTACACTCATCATATAACCACAGTGTAGTTTTTGTCCTGTCTGATGTATTGTGAAGCTGTGTCTTTGAAACAGGATGAGTAAGTTCTCATGAAGCACATCACTTTTTACAAGATCTGACAGGGGGAACCTGCTGTAGTTCACTATTCTCGAGAACATAATGTAAATATATTTGGCGTACAAATGTTAAATATATCAGTTCACTTAGTGCAGCATTAATCAGAGTTCAGTGCATGTGCATTAAATTGCCCAACCTGACGAGAATGACCTCTGATCTCTTGAAATAATGACCTAATCAGGACCGTCAGCAGTTTAATCACACATCTGCTCTGTGATCATGTTGCTTATTTAAATGTAAATATATATTTGATTTTCCAACACAGGCTCTGTATAAAACGCTCACGGATTGTCAAAACAAAACGGTTCAGTTTTTGATGCGATCACTAGACAACTTTAGTTAATGAGCTGGATTTTAACACAAAAAGTAATGACCTGATTTGAACAAACAGATTGTTGATCAACTGACTCACCATAGCCAAAAAAATGGGGATGCATTAGTAAATTGTACACAATACAACTTTAATTCAATCACATCCACATGAGAGTGTCTGCAGCACAGTACTCTTTTCATATCCTTCTTGACACTCAGGACCTCATGTTGAATCTAACTGGTGACACATTTCTGCTGATAGACATTCAGATAGTATACAGTCAGGGCTCTTTATTAAGCATTTTGAATGTCAATGTTTGTTGAGTGCCAATTTTATTTTTCCTGAACAGTGCCAGGGCTCTGGTTTTGATCTCTTTAGTTTTCAAAGAATATACAATAGGATTTTTATGCCAGTCTGATGAGCACAGTCACATTTGAATATGCTGTAAAGCAGTGACTGTGGCTCACCTGATGTTTAGCAGCAGCTCTGTTAGATGCTGCATGTGAAAGCAGCAAACAGACGACTGCAGGTCTGACCTGCGGACACACTGAAATACTGTCCTCATTGATCTCCTGAGAGAAAGCTTCCAGCTGATGCTGACAAATCATTTCGCAATTCCCCGATAATGTCATCATCCATGATGAGCAGGGTTGCAGCTGACTCTTATCTCAAAACAAACATCAAAATTATTGTTTTGATGATTATTTAGTGCGATCAGTCCAGTCAAAGAGCTCTATTGTTCTATCTATCTCATCGCACAGCTTTAGTTACTCGTTACATGTCAGATTAAGATTTGTACAGACAAAACAAATGAGGAAATATGATGTTTCGTTGTTATCAAATCATACAACAGTTCATACAAGTTAAGCCGAAGTACAGCTTTTAATTTTTTTTAATGATGTTAATTCATTTTTTATCATTTTCAGGTTTGTAGGATCTGTTGGACAAAACAAGCATTGTGACGGTGTCACCTTGAATATTTTCTATTGTTACGTCACTTTGTCTTAGAAAGATCAGTATTTTCAAAATAAATTCAGTGGCTGTAAAAAGAAATATGTGTAGGTTAACAAAAGACATTTTCTTCAACACCCATGGAGTACAACTACAGTAAATGTTACATAAAAGTGGTAAAATCAGTCCAATTATTATTTTATGAAGTTTGAGACCTCGAGTGATCATTTGACTCATTACGGCCCAGCTAGCAGGGCTGCATCAGTGTATTACACATATCAAGTTTATGTTAAATTATCTACAATTAAAAACCTCATGTTAAATCCAGCTGACCCATATCATTATGACAGTACACATTTCAGGCTCTTTACTCACTGTACTGACATATTTTTCCTAAATTATTTCTGTGTTTTATTTTGCCTTTTTTGTTGCATGCCAACTCTGTTTGTCCTCACCAGTGCCAGGGCTCTGGTTCTGATCTCTTTAGTTTTCAAAGAGTACACAATAGGGTTGATGCAGGGTGGTAGGCAAGAGGCCAGCGACAGGCTCAGCACACGCTGGTCCGGGTCGATGAGACGCAGATAAAACCCGACAGTAAAAATGGTAATGAGAGGAATGTAAAACACAGCAACAAGGATGAGATGCTCAATGCAAGTGGTCAAAGCTTTCACCCGATTGTCTACGGATTTCATCCTGAACACAATCACCAAGATGCTGACGTAAGACAGGAGAATAAAAGCACAGGGCCCCACCAGGATCAGAACACTGAGAGAAGAAGATGCAGCCCACTGCATTGTGAAATCATTACAGGCCAGTCTGAACACAGGCGCGTAGTCACAGAAATAGCTGAACACTCTGACAGAGTTACAAAAAGACAGTCGAGTCATTATACCTGTCGAAAATGCTGTTACTCCGAGAGCCAAAAACCAAGTCAGGCAGACAATACAGGACATACTCAGCACTGTGTTGATGGAGTTGTGACGCAGAGGGAAACATATTGCGATCAACCTGTCATAGGCAAGTATACCGAGTGCATATGACTCCAATGATACAAACGTGTAGTATACATGCATTTGAACCAAACACAGGTTGAAAGGAACAAAGTTATCCTTAACCAGGAATATCTTTATCATGCCTGGAATAGTACATGTGTTCAGGATGACGTCAATCACTGCGAGGTTGGCCACAGCCAGAAACTTTGGAGAGTGTAAACAACGATTAAAGACAATTATACAGATCACCAAACTATTAAAGAGCACCGTCACCACATAAACAACCGCTAGAAAGATGAAGTAGACACTGATGAAGGGAAACGTCTCAAAACCGATGATGTAGAAGCCTGGAGGATGAATGATGAGAGAGTCGTTTAAAACAGTCCTGAGGAGAGACATCACTGACCTCCACAGCCTGTGTGCTGCAGGACAGCCTCAGCTCTCCAGTCTAAACAACAGGGAAATTGCATCATACACACAATCACATCACATTTATAATCTTATCGCCAGTTTGAAGAGCACATTCAAATTGAGCAGTATACAGAATATAATCCCAGTAAGACAGAAATCCAGTGACTGTGGCTCACCTGATGTTGTGATTGTTTAGCAGCAGCTCTGTTAGATGCTGCATCCAAAAGCAGCGGACAGACGACTGCAGGTCTGACCCGTGTTCACATTGAAATACTGTCCTCATTGATCTCTTGAGACAATTAAAAAGCTGTGTGCATTGCCCCATTAATGACATCATCCATCCATAATTAGCAGGGTTGTACTGGAACTTTTTTTGTGCTCAAAACAAACATCTACTTATTGGTTTGATAGTGACATCATGAGTTTCAGCATCTCACAACACTTTAATTAAGCAGCAGTTGCTCAGTGAAAAACTGATCATGATAACTTTATTAATACCTCAGTGACCTCTGGTGACAACTGTTTTGTTAGTCATTAAATTCAGAGGAAGAGATTTGTATAGAATCATTATCAAATTAATAGTCCCAGACTTTGATATACTGATACGTTGTAATGTATAATAACTTACAAAATGTTTTATGAAGTTTGTTTGTATGAAGTGAGCGAACAGCATTGTGTTCCCTAAAAGTACATTAGTCATTAAACAGGCTGTGGTTCTAATGGTGCCCAATTTGCTCTGCCATCACCATAGTGATGCTGCTTAATGAACCTTTGCTGTGACAAACAAACATTTTACTGTTCAAACTTGAGACTAATTAATCTCTTTTGCACCAATTAACAAGTTCAACAATGAAAACTTTACCAGTCACCAGAAAGCCCAGTTTGTCTCTCTACTCTACTACCTGTCCTTTGTCTAACTTTTGTTGTATCAGGTGACAATTAAACAAAACATGTATTATCTTTAGATAGATAATAATACAATAAAAAGTTTACTGAAATAGGATACATCCTGCTCTTTGGGGTCACGAGCTTCTGTTGTAGAAGTTAAAGCTTTAATTTCTTGTAGAAGCAAGAAGAAACAATATGGGGTGCTCTAGTCTGTGAAGTAGTAAACTGTAGGTGAATGAAAGGGGATCTTGAAGTAAAACTGATGAACTTAGAAAAACACCAAGCCAAGGATGTTCAGTGTGTGCTCCTCTTTCCAGTCGTGGTCTGAGGCACCCAGTGTGTGTCTGGAGTAAGCCCAAGTGTTTCCTTCAATTTCTTGTATTGTAGACCATCGACAGCTCACAGTGATTTCATGAAAGAAACATCAGAGATTTTAAATTCACTGATACTGGAATGGAGTCAGTGATTCTATAATTCAAAAACTAGTATCGACCCTAAATCCTAAAATCAACAGATTCATTAGAGAACTGTTAACTGCTTTTGTTTGAAGATAATTTGTTAATGAAATATTTAAGCAGCTAAAATATGAATAGTTTAAATATATATATTAAGAAATTTAAGCAGATCAACAAAGTAAAAAGATCTGTTTTTTTCCCATCAACACAGCACAAACAATCATTTTTGTTCCTTCATTAAATTTGTTTGTTTATTTTTTTAAGCTCAGTAGTGACCAAGATCAAGATGTGTACTGAGCAGGACAGTTTACAATAAAAAAAATTACCTTGCAGCGCTCTCTGGTGGACAAACTGTATAATACAGACACTTCTTAAATGAATGTCCAAGACAGGATGTTGTAGCTGCGTATACTCGTTTATTTCCCCTGAATAATTAGATTATGTTCAGTCTTTAGTATGAGTGTATGGTGTTATTATTCAACTGGGAGCAGACTGCGTGGAGGCCGCCCGCTGCTTCCTCAGCTGTTCTTTCCGGGCGTTTTGGAAGTTCATCATGCAGTCTTTGAAAGTCTGGACCTGGCTCTGGCACACTCTCCAGTCCTGGTGTTCAGCCATGCACTCCTGCACTGCGTAGTGTAGCTCAGCACAGCCAGTGCGGGATATCATCCGTTCGACAGGGTCGTCCTCGTCATCGTCTTTACGGCTGCGGTCGTGGGGTGAAGGGGACGCCATCCTGTTTCAATGCACGGTGCTGACTCAGCGGGTCTGCAGAGGATGACACAGGACGTTATTAATAAACAAGTGATAATACAGTTTAAGGGTCAAACACAGAACATCTTGGAGTTTCCTTCAGCACGCCTTTGCTCCGGCCTCTTAGTAGTTAAACTTGTCTCAAAATCTCCATCTGTAGTAATTTAACTAGTTCTAAATTGTATTTTTGAAAATTTTGAGAAAGCTTATTTAGACGCTCGATAAGTTACTGCTCCATTTCATCCGTAATTATACGATACTCTATAGTTTTCATCATATTTTCTCATCTTGATCATCATCATAGTGGTGTGTGTTGTAAAACTGTCCTGACTTGTAAGGCCCTTTGTAATACAGTAGAAAAAGCATTTACTTTTCAACGCTTACATCATTTGTGCACTTCACCATTTTTATGCATTGACAGGACTATTTTAGATAGGTCTACACAGTATGGTAAGAAAAATATAATATTGAGATTATTCTGCCAGATATAATGATTGCCATGTGATTCACAATTAGTGGGAATGATTTTTGTGTAACAATTCTCATTTTTACTGAAAAAACATGTTTTCTTCCATGTGGAGAACAAGATTTGTAAACGTGGACATCTCTGCAGGACTACAGTATTTTACTATACTTAGAGCCAGACTGATAATTGTTTCTCAAGGCCGATGCCAATACCAATATTTGGAAGTAAAGAATCCTGATATCGATATATTGGCCAATAGACTTTTTTCTTCTTTTTCTTGCAATGAATAATCCCTCAAATGTGGTTTTGCAAACACTTACAGATATGCAAGTTAATTTAAGTACAGTTCAACAATGAGTAAGTACACTTACTGTGAATTGAATTATCATAAATTACCCCAAGCATCTTTTTACGCATTATAATCTAAATAAACAGAGTTTTAATGTCAGCACATATTAGGCGGCAAATATACCGATAATATCAGCCAACCAATAGATAAATTGTAATTTTTCAGTTTTATTGCAGCTTTTGTGGTTTGGATTAATTTCAGTGTATTGCTTGTACTTTACATTTAGGCTATTCAACTTCACCCTTTCACTCCATTACATTTCAGAGGGAAAGAATTGTCCTTACTCCATTACATATGACTGCCATATAGTTATTCACAGCTCATTTATAGATCATGATTTTACATCATTAACCTATCGTTTGTTGTCATGTGACCCAGGGACTCCACACCAATGCCGAATTGTGTTACTACACAGGTCACAAAGGACACAGCTCTTTTTTAATGGATTTTTAGAGCTTCTCCTATTTTATATCGACATTTATTATGAAAATTCGGCATTTCTTTTCAATAGCTGTCATGACATGTGACCCAGTGACTCCAAACCAATATCAAATTGTGTCACTACACAGGTCGCATAGGACACAACTGTTCCGATTATATTTTACTGCTTCTTCTATTCCTCCTTTCTTCCTCCTGCTGCTGCCAACACCTGGGTGTCTTCACCTCGGTACAACACAAACCCCTCAACGTGACAAAATGCTACATAAGTTAGCTAACATTATCGAGAATTTTGCTAACAGCTAGCTTGCACAGATATTAGCATCGCCTTCTTCTCACCTGTTCGGTTCTCTCGGGGTGAATCTGTTCGTCGAGACACGGACACTTAACTTCCTACAACCTGCATAACTCCGGACTTTTCATAACCAGCCACACGGTCAGCTGTCAAGCGTTAACGCGGGGGACATATTTGAGCGGAGGACCAAAGTGTAACCGTAAAATAGTTCCGACGTGCATCGGTTCCGTTGCTTAGCTACAACGCAACTGACAATCAAGCGTCCTTCAGATAACAACAACATGAAATTCAAGGCACTTGTAATTTACTTTATTTAAGTCTATACCCCACTACATACCCGAGGCAAATATTGGACTTTTTATTTCACTACATTTTTCTGACATCTTTAGTTTTCAGATTCAAATTTTCATTTTTCTTTCCAGTGAAAAACACTTAACTTGAGATTTGCTGTATCTGAATGACATTTTTTTTTATGACAAACTGAAGGATTAAGTATTCCTTTACGGGTTGAGAAAATAAACCATTTAAAACCCTCTGAGATTTGCTGGAAAATGCATCAGTACAAACCTGAAAACAGGGCTGACCTCATTAAAACTTAAGTTACGAATATCATGATGCTATTGAATATGATTTATTGTTGTAAATTATAATACCTAACAGTATATTAAGTAGTTAAAATTAACAACATCATAAACATATGAAACAGTAATATACAATATACATACACATAGAGCTCATTAGTAAAACACTGGTGGTGACCATTTTTGCTGCATAATGATTACTTTTGATACTTTAAGTAACTTTTGATGATTACATACTTTTACTTAAGTAGGTGTTGAATGCAGGACTTGAAATTGTATTGCAGTATTAGTTTATCATTTCTAAGCAAATTATCTGAACAATTCTTCCACAACTGCAATTAAGTCATGTTATGAATAAATTGTGGCCTACAAATGAATAAAAGTTTGCAGTATGAACAACAAGTTTTTAAAAGTTGCATAAAATGCATTTTGAACACAATCAAACAAACTGCCCCGATATGGGGAATAATCTGGATTTAAATAAAAAAAAGATGGGAAACAGCAAAAGTATAAAGGAGAGGAAGATTAGCTTAGGTCCAGGTTGCAGTAAACACAACCTTCAACACAACAAATGTACAATCAAAGTGAAAGACTGGATCAAAAAGAGCCCAGGCCACGACACAAATGTTCAGAGCCTTCATTTTTGCGACATTTCATTTACCTCTCCGTGGTTTGCTCTTACGTAGTTCTGTGCCAATATTATTTCTCCTCACGAGTGCCAGGACTCTGACTTTAATCTCTTTGGTTTTCAAAGAATACACAATAGGGTTGATGCAGGGTGGGAGGCAAGAGGCCAGCGACAGGCTCAGCACACGCTGGTCCGGGTCGATGAGACGCAGATAAAACCCGACAGTAAAAATGGTAATGAGAGGAATGTAAAACACAGCAACAAGGATGAGATGCTCAACACAAGTGGCCAAAGCTTTCACCCGATTGTCTAAAGATTTCATCCTGAACACAGTCACCAAGATGCTGACGTAAGACAGGAGAATAAAAATAAAGGGACCAACCAGCAGCAAGAAAGTAAGCAAAGTAGCCACAGACCACTGCATTGTGAAATCATTACAGGCCAGTCTGAACACAGGCGCGTAGTCGCAGAAATAGCTGAACACCCTGACAGAGTTACAAAAAGACAGTCGAGTCATTATACCTGTCGAAAATGCAATGACTCCCAGAGAAAAAGACCAAGACAGGCCGACAATACAACTCATGCTCCGCAAAGTGTTGATGGAGTTGTGACGCAGAGGGAAACATATTGCGATCAACCTGTCATAGGCAAGTATAGCAAGTGCATACGACTCCAAAGTCCCAAACATATAGTAGACAAACATTTGAACCAAACACAGGTTGAATGGAACAAAGTTATCCTTAACCAGGAATATCTTTATCATGCCTGGAATAGTACATGTGTTCAGGATGACGTCAATCACTGCGAGGTTGGCCACAGCCAGAAACTTTGGAGAGTGTAAACAACGATTAAAGACAATTATACAGATCACCAAACTATTAAAGAGCACCGTCACCACATAAACAACCGCTAGAAAGATGAAGTAGACACTGATGAAGGGAAATGTCTCAAAACCGATGATGTAGAAGCCTGGAGGATGAATGATGAGAGAGTCATTTAAAACAGTCCTGAGGAGAGACATCACTGATCTCCACAGCCTGTGTGCTGCAGGACAGCCTCAGTCTGAAAAAGAGGAAAACAGTTCGTATTATTACTCATCAGTCCAATCACATACTTCAAATGAAGACATATACATTTGTTCATTTGGCATTAAGTGCATTAAAACCATCCTGAGTAGTGAATATAGTGCATTATTATCCTCAAGTCAAACATGGAGCAGAATACTTGTGACTCACCTGTTACAGTGATGATACACAGAGCGACTCCATACGATTGGACCCTGAGTGTCTGCGAGCCCGACCAGCATGCAGAAGAAATACCTCCTTCATTCATCTCCAGAGACACCAGTCAGTCCTCCAATTATGAATAATATGGATAAACAATACAGTAACGAGTCTTCCAAATGAGCTTTCAAACAAAACAAACATGTAATTATTGTTTTGTGATTCTACGTAACGCTGAAATCCAGTCAGCAAAGTTCATGACAGAAATGTACCATATTTTGAAACTGTTTGCGATTAAATATAAGCCGGTTTTATTCTTGTCTGTATGAATAAGAGTGATTCGAGCAAACCTTTATTTCCATCAGAGAACATTAATAACTATTCTGTTATTTAAAGACCAAGTCAATCATTTTGGGAGTGATAACAGATTCGTCTTAAGTGACACGAATTATGGAGGTATGTTGATGTCTTCTGACCTTCAAATCCTTCATTTGATATGAATGTGTTGTAATAATATTATTAGCCATTTATTTTTGCTTTTAGAGCCACTAAAAACACAAAAAAGATCAATCCCCAACTGGAAGGCCTGGATGAATGGAGAAGTTAAGGCTCTTTCCAGTGCCAAAGAAGCTGCCTTTCAGTCAGGTAACAAGGAAGCATACAACACCACCAGAACACGACCGAAAGCTGGCATCAAGACGGCAAAGAAGAGACATCAGCACTGACACTGGAGAGGGACCGGCATCACCAAAGATATGTGGCAGGCAATTCAAAATATCACAAAAGTCTGAGCTGCCAAGTTGGCAGATGAGCCGAACACATTTTATGCTCGTTTTCCTCAACATGGACTCGGCTGTAAAGTCTGCTCCGCCTCAAGTGGACAGGCCGCTGGAAGCAACCATAGTGGATGTGAGAGAGTGGCGAGACGAGAGTGAATATAAATTAGGATGCAGGTCCCGATAACATCCTGGCTGTTTAATGACAGCCATTACCGTTCCTGTACCTAAAAGGTCTGCTATGCTTGGTGCTCTCACCTCCATCCTGATGAAGTGCTTGGTGAAACATCAAAGATAACGTCCCCCTCAGCCTGGACCTTCACCAGGAGGCTTTCAGAACTACAGAGGATGTTTAGATAGTTGATTTAATGGTAATAACTCAGGACTATGTTGTAATCTCGAGTAAATGTAAATAAATCTTTATGTTACTTGAAATCAGTGAAAAACAAATCAGTTCCCATCATCCTCTCTGGGGCATGTTTAAAGTATCTGTGTCTTTCACCTTGGAGTCTTTCTAATGAGCCCAGTCTGAGAGGCTAATTGCCCTTCTCATAACAAACAAACCTTTTACTATTCAAATCATCGCCTAATTAATCTCACCTGCATCAATTAACAGGTGGAACGGTGTCACATTTGGAGGGAAATGGACGGGAGCCCTGGTGCACTGGCGGCATTTCCCCAAGAGTGCCTCAACTTAAGTTCCTTTGGACGGTACAGAGACATGTCATTGAGCTCCATGATTGTCGAGGCCAAAATCTTCAAACAACTTTTACACTTGACCGTGAGAAGTGACTCAACAACAAAATGTAACATTGACATTGACTGATATTCCCTGAGAGGACTTTTATCACCATCAGGACACTTTGACCTCAGACGAAGGGACCCTCTCCTTCCTCTTTGACTCCTGGGAACCCTGCTAATGAGCCCTAGACGTGATGTCATTACCGAAAGGATGCTGGTTAATGACCGCCTGCCTGTAACAAACAAACCTTTTACTGTTCACACTTAAGCCTAATTAATCTCATCTGCATCCATTAGGAGGTTTCGCACCCTGGCAATTAAAGCTGTAATGGGACCGAGTGTGCAGTGATATTAATGAGTCATTTGTGTCCAGTCGTCACCTCTTCTCTAAAGGGCCTGCGATCTCAGCGCCTACACCGCCTTCTGAAGTGTCCTCTACGTAATTAGCGCTCTAAGTGTGACAAACAATAGGTGCCATTAAACTTTAGATTGTGTTCACGGTTACTTAGCTGTGTTAGTACTGGACACAAACAGAAACAGAACGTCAGCTCTTATTTTCTTTAAAAAAGGCAAAAACCACCTCAAGAGAGCAAACAGACTTTTTTAAAACCCACTGCTCTGCTCACGGACTGCTTGTTCTGTGACGTAACGTGAATATAAACCTGTGAAGAATGTCTACGTATCGACTGTTGTGTCATTTTCCAAAAGAACATCTTGTCCTAAAAGTATATCAGGCAGTGTGTACAATAGAAACTTTACAATAACGGTGTCTCCCTGCTTTCAAAGCCGTCTGGAAGTCCAACAATGTGAACAATTCTTGAAAACTTTTTTTGTCCAGACCACTGCAAAAATAGTGTTAAAGGATTAAGGAGACGTGGAAAATAGGAAAAGTTAGCGATAAGGCTCAGCCAAGAGCCCAGCAGGGTCCGTGAGCTGTGCTGTGGGATGCAGTTTACAGACTGTGAAAAGATTTATTGTTGGAAAAACACAACAGAAAATTATAAGCTGCAAAGGCTGTTTACTGACTTTAAAAGCGGCTTATTTGAAACAGCACCACGCCACAATAAGACTTCAAGATTTTGCATATAAATTGTCCAAATTATGAGATAGTACCCACGAGGAATGGTCTTAATTCTTCTTCATCTCAAATGTTAAACCCACACTGAATGAAGGAACTGTGCCAAACTGCAGTTTTGCAAAAGGACTGGGTACGATTATAACCAGGTGGCTGTTTGATGGTGATGATTAAGTGCAATGTTTCTCAGCCATTTTTGCATTCCCACTCTCCGTTCTCCGTTCTTAATGAATGAGGGAAGATTTTAATTAGGCAAAGGGTTCAACAGTGGAGGGTTTGTTTGTTTACAGGCGAGGTCGTTAAGCATCGTTCCCCGGTGACACGGTCGCAATCGGGACTCATTAGAGAGACTTCAGGAGGCATGATCCTTTTGTCTTGGGTCGTCACGTCCTTCTTGATAATAAAATGAATGTAAGTTGTGAACTCCAAGGGGAATCTCATCAAAGTGTCGAGACGAGGCAATAAATAATGATATAATTAACGTCCACTGGGCTCTCTGCTATGTAGCTGTCTATGTTCAGTTCAATCCGTGTCTGAATAGTTCGCCGACCTTGGCTGACTTTTTAAACCACGACAAACGCTGACGTGATGATTCACACCAGGAGGGATCTGATGAAGCCGGGCTGGGCTTTGATTTATGTAGGTTGTTGGGTAAAAATAGATGAATGAACTACAGACTCCTGATAAGGCTAGAGGCTAGAAACCCTCCTTGAACTGATATTGGCAGTGAGAAGAGCTCCAACAGTGGATTAAGAGATTCAGGACCACGGACAGTGACAGGAGAGGCTCTCTTTGTTTGACTTTTTACTAACTGTGAAAGGTTTATGTGAGAATAATCATGTTTAACAAATTAATTGGCAGGATCTGTGATTCATGGCTGCGCCTAAACTGCCGGATCTACAGTTTCTTTCATCCTGACGTGATTTATGATTCTTTTCATTTGGAGGATAATGGATATAAAACGAGCACTTGTGTTCCGTTCTGTGAAATCGATGTGTGAAACTTTAAATATAATTAACTTTCTCTGGGTACGTGACAGCCGACACAGTTGGCGCCATGTTTTGTGAGCCCCACCACAGTCAGACACTAAAACCATCACTCACAACGCTGCATTTATGGTGTTTATAGACATTAAACATAGACATTCACTGCTGGCCCAATAGTCCCCTTTTGATCCCTCTCATAATAAAAACTTTTATTTCTCTAAAGGTAAAAATACTATATATATTTAGGATAGTAGCTGTTACTAATCACATAAATAAAGGTTGTGTTCAGGTACATAGTGTTAATTAAAGGCATTAGTAACTCCTGTGTTTACCCACTATTTCATCCCACAATGGCTGCTGTGAAAAGGTGTATTAAGGGGATTTGGGGACCATTATCTATATTAATAATACGATGTAATACAATAGGTATTTCCTTTTGGCACCACAAAGTTTCAGGGAAAAAGTTTGTGCTCTGATCATTTGAATCAGGTGGTAAACATCTGTGCAGGCAGGAGGCCACCGAGGAACCTAAAAAAGAAAGACGGGTCATCACCTCACTGAGTCTTGCTTAGCTGTACTGAGATCAGTGGGAAACACATGCAGACAAACCCAACACATGTACGTCATGTGACTTCTGATGAAGAAATGCCTCCAGACACTGAAAAACACACTTCAGAGAGATTGTGCTACAGAAAAGTTCATATCAAATACATGAAGGAATTTAACACAAATGATCCAATCAACACCTTTTAATATTCATTCAACCAAAAAACTGTGAACACTGAGCAGATTGTGGCCACAGGAGGGCAGTAGGTGACAGTTTAAAGACTTTACTAGTGAAACCCAAGAAGGGAGCAAAAAGTTAGTGTTCACTCAGACGCTCACTGAACATTATATAAAAAGGTTGAACATAATTCTTGAGCTGTGTGCATCACTTTAGCATTTCAGGCCGTACAGAGTTCAGGATTATGCATTGTTTTGTTCAATTAAACAAAGTTTGTTGGGTCTTTGGTGAAAACATGAAACCATCTGGACACAACTGCAGCATTTGGAGGCGTTTTACAGGACTGTTTGGGAGGAATTTGTCAAATTCAAACATAAATGGGATAAAAAATTAATAAAAAGTATGGTGCTGTGCTGGTGTGTCCTGAGGTTCAGGTTGTAATAGCAGCCTGTGCTGAGAGCAGAGGACTCTTTGAACGCTCAGGAGGTGACGGACAGGTTGTCAGAGCAGAAGCTATTTCCTCTGAGGGCCGATGTTGCCGGCGCTCAGACGATCGGCAGCTACTCTTCACTGAAGGACAGCATGAAATATTCAAAGTGCTGAGATGGCACTTTTTTTTTTTCCACAGCCATTTGAATGAGAAGCTGCCCGTCAAGGATTCGTGCTGCTCAGACAGACTGGCTGACAGCTAATTAGCAGAGCTGCGGTCTTTGGTGGTGTGATTGATGTGAATGGGATTTAATGAGCACTAAACATTTAGTAATTAAGATGAGTAATTGTTATAAGGCATTTAAATGCTTTCTTGTCGTTTTTCAAAGGCGTGCCTCAGTGATTTTAAAAAAACAAACATCGTTTTGAAAAATATTTGTGTGTTGCTGTAATTAAAATGAAGCCACAGGGGGTTGTGTTCTCAGAAAATTAGCTAAAGATTTAAAATGCAAGCAAGAAATGAGAGCTGTTTGTTTGATATAAAGTATATTAAAGAGTATAATTCTGTTTAGAACCAAAGGCAGATCTGCAAAAGCCAGGACGTTACCCACTGACTCCAGATCAGATCAGACTTTCTCTCCATCTGTATTCATAAAAAAAGATCAGGAGGGAACAGATTTATTTTTTCTTGGCGTTTCTACTAGGGCTGCAACAAAAGATTATCTCCATTGTTGTTTAATCTGTGGATTATTTCTGCACATTTTAATTGGTAATTATTGGTGAAAGTGTTTTTTAAAACCGAAAATGATGTTGCAACCCAAACATCTCCAGTTTACCGGCATGCAGGAGCAAAAAAAAAACAAAATTTGGGATTCTGGGGTCATGTCCCCACCACATTTCAAAATGAATTTTTGATGAAAATGTTCTGAAAAATAGCTTGAACACTTTTATCAGCTCCTGAGAGTTGAAACTTACTGCTGCTGGTGCAAAATTATGACACATTTCTAGCCCAGGACCGAATAGAGCCAAGTACATCATGCTGAGGCTCAGCAGCAGCCGACAACATGTGCAGGAGTTGTTTATTAGATAATAGAAGTCTTTAGCATATATAAAAAAACATATATATAATACATTAAATGTACTGATGAACTAGGTAGGATGGTCCAAGGTCTGCAAAACCAGTGAATCTTGAAGCGTCTCCTCCGTCTTTGCACTTGGAGATGGTGCAGTTTGGTTTGCTGCACTAAAAGCACTTGTAGCTAACTTTTCTGGGATTGAACAACCTGTGGAGAGTGTTTGAACACTATGATTCACTGTTATGCACCTTGGTTTCTCTTGAGATGATCTACTCTGACCTCGTACTGACCCCCATAACAGTGCCTAAAGTTGCTATATGCTTAAGACACTGAATTCTTTGTCTTTTTTTCACAAAGTGACGCCTTTGTTCACAAATAAGATGCTGGAATCAGACAATTTGGACTTTCCCCCTGAAGAAATGACTCAGACAGACTTATTTATAATCAAAATAACTGACAATTCATTAAGTGTTTTATGTTGCAGCTCTGGTATCTGCTGATTTACAAGACACCATGCAGGTTTCAAACTGAGACATATCTCACATCTTATTATTCAGTCACGATTTGATGGAGTGATTAGCCGTTCTCCTTGAGAGGACGGCCCAGCTGGTAGAGGCTGCGAGGCAGCTGCTGGTGTTCAGCATCGTTGATGGAAATCTTGTAAAAACTGCTGTGAGGTTTTTATGAAATATTAGCGCTGCAAGGTCGTCGGGAAGTTTGTGTCTGGTGCAGAGAGAAGCACCCACGGTAGAGTTATCAGATCAGAGAGATTAGAGCTGCACAATGTGTCACAAACAATATTATTTTGACGGGTGTTAAGATCGATTCGCAATCAGTGAGTGATCATATCTGCATCACATTTTGATTGAGAAAACTTTTAAAGTCCCGATGGAGAGACTTCTTCTTCTATCTTGTGCCTCAGCGTCACCTTCTCAATCACTCCTCCAACCGGGGATGTGAAGAATATTAATGATTCGTGTTAATCGATCCATCTGATCCAGAACGAGCACCTGTGCCCTCGCTGGAAAGAACCTGATTGAAATTAGCGTGTGAAATCCAACGAATTAATGTTCGTCCTCCAGTGAGAGACCGAGGTCAGGACTCTCTCTCGCTCTTTCTGTTTTCTCTCTCCCATAAGCTCATTACGCACACTGACTATTTCTTCTTAGAAATGGACGGGCGAGTCAGCGGGTTTAATTAGTGTATAGATTTTAGACATCTTGTGCGACTTGTTAACACAGAATCTGCTCTCCTGGTCAAAGGCTAATCGACCAGCCAGCTGTGTTTACTCCAGGAGGAATTAAAACTGAAGCTAGGACTGCAGTCGTCCTCTTTATTACCTGACGTGGACCTGATCAGAACCAGCCCGACCTCTGAGCTCAGAGGCCAGACAGAAGCTCTTGGTTCCCAGGGTTTGTAATCACCCTGCGGAGCCGTCAGGAAGTGGAATACTGAGTGAGTCGTGCAGGTGTGAGCCGGGATTGATGCTTTATTTCATAATTATCTCCCCGACTCAGACTAAGCCGATCGTCCTATGTGTGAGTTTTGGATGTCAACAAAATAAAATGATGACATGGCAGATTTAAAGCGTCCCCTGAGGATGCATTCATCACCGACAGGACACGCTGACCCCGGACCGGAGGACTCGGACTCCTGGGAGTCTTCCTAATGAGCTCCCTTTATGATGACATTACCACCAGTTAATGACCTTGCCGACAACAAACAAACCTTTCGCTCTTCGAATCTAAGCTTAATTAATCTCATAAGAACTTGTGAGGCGCCACACGCCGGCACCGGAAAGAAATAATGAGTCAAAGTTGGTCTGGAGAACTGACACTTAATTTAAAGCGAGCGCGGTGATTGTCGGAGCTGTGTACGTCTCAGCGGCGGTTTAACGAGCCTTCGCCGGCTTCCTCTCAGCTCTTCCTCTTCGGGGAATTCCCATCGTTGCCTTAAGTGACGTTTCAATTCCTCTGAAATCTGAAGTTTGCTCTCAAGTCGACGGCTTCTGTGCAAGCAACGCTTCAGAAACTGAGGAGAGGAGCGAACAGTGGTGGAGACAAGAGCAGCATGTTTACCCAGACTGCTTCCTGATCTCTCGTTATTTCCTCCGTACTGTGGAATAATGTATTCCTTAATTTTGGTTTTAATTAATCTCAATAATTAGGTTTATACCCCTTCTCTTTCACTCGACCACACAGTGCAGAGGAGACGTAAAAAGCAAAGTCAAACCATTAATTCCTCCATTGACCCCTTTTTTCATTAATGTTAACAGCTGCAGTTTCCTTCTGAAGGAAACACTGAATCTGAGCTGCAGTATATTCCCGACTTCTGGGACTTTTTTACTAAAAATGCATGTTTCAAAGTAAAAGACTGCCCTTCGAGATGCAGGAGATGGTTCTGCCTGCTGGTCTTTGTAGGACTGTGGTAGCAGTGGAGGGAAACAGAAAACCTGGCGTATATACGAGCATAAGTCATCGTTTTCTATCTATACTCTTAACCCATTCATGATTAACGGCTGAAATAAAGCTCCACGCAGCTCGTCCAGCATAATTTACATCTGCGAAAGCCCAAAGATCACAACTTAATTTAAAAAAAGAGATGATATACACCCTGAATGCATGGTCGAGGCTGTGCAGCCGCTTCAGATGGGATTTGAAGCAGCACTTTTAGCTCAGCAGCTACACTGATGTCTTTTAAAAGTCAATTTGGAGACTTGGATCACACCAGAGGAGCCGTATGGAGCCACTGCATCATATTTTCCTGGTGGTTTTTAATGTTTTAAAACATTTAAGTTTTTGGTGAACTATTCATCATGTATTAAATGAGGCTGATTTTCTTTCTTTAATTTTTTCTTTTAATCACAAAAGCAAGTTTAATGTTCATTCGACATGCTGAATATCAGATTTACACCGGCTCAAAAACACATACTGAAACTGAAATCAACATTTAAACGCTCCTTGATTTTGAGATGCAGCCATTTCTGTTCCATACTCAGTCATTATCCACATGTGGTTACTGGTTATATCATTTAGAAATAAAAACACTTTAAGGACAAATTTTAAATGGATTTGTGCTTAATTCAGCCAGCGAGGACGTCATGGGTCGAACATTAACACTCCGAACACCTTCGCTTCGCTTCAAACAGCAGCAAAGGTGCATCCAGCAGTCAATACCCAGTAATCAGATTACAAACTCACAGGCTCATTTCCATATATCACATCATGAACATCTTACATTCTGCTTCCCGGGACGCCACTCTCACCTGGGCAGGCAGCAAACATTCGCTCAGTACATTAGGTAACGTGCCGCCCACCTTCACTGCACCTTCCGTGCATGTGTAAAGGTAACCCTCCTCACTCAGCGGCTGATGGGCTGTGAGACTCATCGCGGTGAGAGTGTTGCTGCGGATGACATTTAAAAAGTGATCTGAGGTTCAGATGTGATGGAATCCTCAGACGGCAGCAGCTGTTCCACAGTAAAGATAATATTTCTCCCCCGGTTTGCTGTTTGAGTTCTGACCGCCCAGACGCTGATATATAGAGCAAGACGATGACTCATCGCTTTGCATGAGGCAAAGGACATTTGGTGCCCGGGCTAAAGAACTCTAATGAATCTTTTTCTCCGCTTCCCCTTTCTTTATCTTTCCTTTTTTGCGTCCGTCACTTTCGCTGGGCTCAGCTTTAAACCCTGTCCCCACGTCCTTACAGAGTCACTCAACTGGATAAAGTCATTTACCTGGATGAAGAGGAGCGAGAGAGGGGAACAGACAGAGAGAGAGAGGGAGGGAGGGAGGAGGGGATGTCTTTGACGAGCGCTGTATTTGTGGCAAAATGGAGACAGAACAAAGAAATGGAGCGATGACGGGTGAAGTGCGCCGAGAGTGCAGCGGTGAAGCCCGGATACTCTGAACAGGCAATCAGTTCTGCCTTGTTGACCTACAACAGAACATCCTGTTGTTTCTGCCCCTTTATTTATATTTCAGAGTCCCAGAAAACAGAGGACGCTGGTGGTCAATGAGAGACGTAATATGCAGCGTCGTAGCAGACCCATTGTTTGAGACTTGCTGTCTTTCCCTCAGGACTGATTGCAGTGGATTCAGATCACCTGTGTGCAGGGTGGTGGAGAGACTGACTCCTGACTGACAGGTGGAAGCAGCCTGGTACGTTTCCCTCTGAGCCAATCAGGGTGTGTCGACGCCCTTTTTGTGGAGGCTTAAAACAGGTGGGGAAATGGCACACAGGTGCTTCTCACCCTAAATCTGGATATGTCCCTGACTCACTGAACCTCATCCCCTCAGACCGCCAGCTAGAAACTCTGGTGTGTTTAGGCCCTGTAGTGTTTTCTTGGCTGCTCCACGTCATTCTAGCGAGGAAACTTTGTTTATTCTTGAAACCCGAAGCCCCTTTACACCTTCAGTTTGACATTTTTTTTCACTGGAGGCTTGTAGGAGCACATTTCAGTTTGATTATCCCAGATTGGTTTATTGTCCTCGTAGCGGACATTGTGCATTCCCCCCTAGATTCACATGTTGTTAGTTCATATTGTTTCTACAGCGTGAAGACTGAGAAGATGGCAGCATAGACAAGATAAAGTTAAATATCTGTTTCATACTGTACAGCAGCGTGCATCTCATTAAACTCACGGTGAACATCTGCTTATAACTGACATTAAAAACGGTGAACATGTAGATGAAGACAAGGTGTCTGTTGGGTGTTTGGTGTGTTTGTGTCTGATATTTCCAGATGTTAAATGCAGTGCGTCGCCATTTATCCAAACACAATCCTCACCTTTTTGTTTTTACTCTTCCTCTGCCTTCACCAGTTAAACGTCAGCCTACTCTCTCTATGTTTGATGGCAGCACACATTTTATTTGAATATTAAACGTTGCTCCGTTCACAGTCGCTAGTGGTTGCTAATCAAAAGTGGACTCAGACACACTAATCTAAAACTTTTTCCGTCCCATCATCGTAGACACCTTTTCTGACTTCTCCCTGTTACAGTCGCTCGCTTGACGGACGTCTTCGCTGTTTATCGTCCTGGAGGTGCGCGTGTTAGTGACTCATCTCAACATACATGTATCCTCGAATGCTCCTTCCCATACGATTACACGTCTCTCCTGTGGCTCCACATACAACATGACAGTGTGCGGTTACGCCGCCGTGTCACCTGATATAACAAGTGACAGCGACTCACATTTTGATGTCGCTGTTACATAAAGACGGCTCCTATACACTGCTGACACGGGGAAATACTCCTATGATGACGACTCTATCTATCTATCTATCTATCTATCTATCTATCTATCTATCTATCTATCTATCTATCTATCTATCTATCTATCTATCTATCTATCTATGACTGTAGCTGATTGATTTCTTGCCTCATTGCTTTAAATCTGCAGTATCAGGAGCGCCCATTAGCTCAGTTGGTAGAGCGGGTGTCCCATGTGCAGAGGCTTTCTCCCGGGTTTGAGTCCCGGCCTGGGGTTCCCTCTCTCTCTCATCCTGCTTCCTGTCATCTCTGAAGCTTTCCTATCAATAAACGCTGTATCGGTCACATTCATTGTGATTTCCAGGCGAGTGAAAGCACGAGCAGGTGAATAAACTCGGAGCCTGGATACTTTCGTCGGGCACTGAAACCTGTCTGTGACTCATTCGTCTTTGTTAAAACCCCTGATGGTGTCGGTTTCCACTTTCATCTGTTTTTTTGCATGCACACACGCCTTTTTTAAATAAATATTTCCTCCTCTCCTGCCTTTTCATGCTTGACCTTGCTTCCAAAATCCCCGTGACGATAACAGACCTTTGGTTGAGAGGGCTGACGAGCTCCTGACGTTGCAGGTCGATCATCGTTCTCTGCGGTTTATTAGTCGCGGTGTTGATGAGATTAACGCCGCCATGCCTTTCTGTTGCGCTCTCGCTCCATGCAGCCTCGCACTCCTCTGTGGTTTAAGAAAGAAACAGATGAGACAGACGAAACCTTTTCCCCGACGCCTCCCTGCCGGCTGCGCTCACACCTGCTTCTGGCAAATTCTGCAAAACTTTTCAAGCATAAACTCGGCGCGGGAACGTTTCCTCCGCGCCGCGCGAGGTCAGCGTTTCCTGACAGTGACGATGAAAGGCAGCGACGGGAAGAACACCGCTAACTCACCGTTTTTTTTTTCATTCGACCTTTTTTATTCATGTTTTGGTTGGTTTTTCTACGCCTACAACAATCACATGCATGGTTAGGTTCTGTCTCTTCCTCTCTCGGGCCCGTCGCTGACGAGCTTGACCCGCTGCTCGGATGATGCACGCGTGTTATTTTAAAGGATCAAAGGGTGCTAGTGGAGACAAGGTCCGCAACTTGTGCCATGTGGTTGGTCGATGATGAAACATGACAGTCCGGCCCGGCTGCAGGAACATGGCACTCCGGCGAAAGAGAACATCTCCCTCTCTTCTGCAGCAGGTTCCTTTGCATTATGCACTCGCTCCATAAAACAGGATCACCTTGTGGTCCCTGCAGGGTTTCCTGAATGCAGACTGGTATTCTGCTGCAGTCTCAGTAATCCCACTGATTCACCTCCTCATTCCAACTTTTCAAATGCAGCTTCTCTGTGTGTGTTTGTCACGTGGTTAATAAGGTAAATAATACTAAGTCAGTCTGACACGATGCATGAAAAGCCTTCCTGCACATGAGGAGACACTTATATACATTATGTACAGTAATGACGTCACAGTCAGGGGAAGTGTTTTTGGCTCATTTACCGGAACATGATGAAAGTGGTGTATAAAAGCACTGTTCCTCCACACAGCTGCGTCCTGATGCTCACACAGCCACGTTGGCCAGCCTCGGGTCCGAGTCCTGCTCGTAGCGGTAGTGATAGACCTCCATCTGGTCCCTGCACGCCTCTCTGATGTTGTTGAGCCACCGCTTGATGCCTCCCCGGTTCAGATACAGCACCATGAGGAACACCACCCCGATCAGAGCCAGGACGATGCCGAGGAACACGTAGGAGACCGCCTCCAGGTTCTCGTTCATACAATCCACGTCCTCCCCGCGGAGCGTCTCCACCGGGACCCCCCTCTTGGCCTCCGGCTGGGCGCACAGGAGCTGCCCCGCATCCGGGCACTGGGACGAGTTCTTCAGCCAGTAGTAAAACGCCTCGAGCTCGCAGCCGCACCTGAACGGGTTCAGAGACAGGTAGACGCGTACGCGCCTTTGCCTGTAGAAGCTGGTGACGTTTTCCCTCCCGATGCTCTCTATGGAGTTATTGATCAGCACCAGCGCGTGCAGGTTATAGAAATCGAAGTTTATCAGGGGGACAGACTGCAGATTGTTTCCCGCCAACTCCAGTCGGTGCAGGTTGCGCAAACTTTCCGCGCTGAGCGCGCCGGGCAGCTGCGCGGCGGCCGGCGGCCGCAGAGACGCGTTCAGGTAGAGAGAGCGCAGCTCCAGCAGCCCGTGGAAAGCCCGGGCTGAGATAAACTCCAGCTGGTTGTGGCTCAGATCCAGCAGATGCAGCCGGGGGAGCCCCAGGAAGGCGTAGGGCTCGATAGCCTGGATCCCGTTGTAGGACAGCGAGAGCGTTGTCATGTCCGACTCCGTGCCGTTGCTCATGAACGCACCGCGCTGTAAAGTTGAGATGTTGCTCCCCTTGAGTATCAAGGTGGACGTCCACTCCGGGATGTCCCCCGGCACCTCGCCGTCCTCCCCATCGCCGCAGGTCACCGTCCCGGAGTCTCTGGCACAGACGCAGGACGGCGGGCAGGAGCCGTCCGTCCTGCCGGCCGCGGACAGGAGACACACCACCGCTGCGTAACACACACACTGATTCCACACAGAGAAGAGACACTTTGACCCGTCCGCACTGTGACACATCCACATCTTCTCCCCCGTGTTTCAGTCCCACAGCTGCGCTCCTGAAGACGCTGTCGGCTCCTGCGCTCCTCTCAGGTGTGTGGAGTGGACTCAGTCCGAACCGTCAGGGTGGAGAGAGACGCGCTGTGCACGGTCATCCCGGCGACACACACGCGTCCTCATGTGGAGGGAAGACGAGTTTTTTGCTGCGGGAGTCTTTCAGCAGCAGAGTGTGGAGAGCTGCTGGTCTGCGCTCCTGTGGTGGTATTTCTGACGGCTGTCACTGAGAGAGAGAGAGAGAGAGAGAGAGAGAGAGAGAGAGAGAGAGAGAGAGAGAGACAGATGGAGAGAGAGAGAGAGAGAGAGAGTCCCAAGACATCCTAATTTACAGCTTTCATTTTAAAAAAGGGGCATTTAATACTGATATATATTTATATATGATTTTGATGGCTGACAACACTCTAATGAAACCCAGCTGACCCAAAATGAGCTCATTCATTCATCACGACCTCGTGGTTGTAGGATGATTTAAAGAGGGGCACTGTGTAGGATTTAGATATTTACAGCATTAAAGAGGAGATAATACAAACTCAGGAAGATTGATTTTTTCCCCATAAGTGAATAAACGAGCTGTTCTCAGAGGAGAATAAGGTCCTGGACGTGTTTCAGTTTCTCGAAGACGTCTCACCTCTCATCCAAGAGGCTTGGAAGCCTCTTGGATGAGAGGTGAGATGTCTTCGAGAAACTGAAACACGTCTTCGTTGCCTACGATACAGCACCTAGATTTGATGACCTGGATGACTGAGAACCTTCATCAACATGTCAATGAAGATCTTTCTCTTCTGATTTAAGTTTCCTCCCCAAAAACCAAATAGTGCAACTTTTAAAGGCAGGAACACACTGGCCCAAACGTCGGACATCTGAAACGTTTAGGGAGACTCGGACGAGTTTGGGAACAAATCTGTTCGGTGTGTTCAGCTGTGTTGGAAGCTTTTGGAACCGTGCAGACAGCGTCTGATCAGATTCAACTCGCAAAGTCTGAGAGAGTTGGTGGTCTGCCAACCATCGGATACTCTGATTGGCGGTGTGCTAGCGAATCAGCGTGGAGTGTGTTGGAGGGGCGGAAGTGATGATGGTCTGTCCATCATTTCCTGTTTTCATGTTTTGGATGACTGGCACGAGACTAGCGCCAACCGATGTTAAGGAGACTTATTGCATCTCGCGCAAGCGTAGAACGTACACGCTGCTGTGTAGCTGGCAGTAGTCGAGGCGGTACGTTTCAATGCAACTTTTCTGCTGAACGGTTCAGACGAGAGGCAACGGAGTGGTCGGATAAAGGCAGTCGGCCGTTGGTTTGAGTCTGGGCGGTGTGTGGGCCACTTGGACGCCCTTCCAGTGGACAAAATGTGTTGATGTGCCCCTCAAACACCTGCCACTGGCATAGATTATGGCCGTTCTGGATGGCTGATGAGTCAGTTCACCAATTCAGTCAAGGCTGAACGTTATCAACAACTATTGGACGGATTGCAGATCACATTTTGTAAAGACTGTCATGGTCCCCTGAGGATAACTGACTGTGGTGATCCTCCAGGCTCACATTAGTGTCTCGGTGTGAAACGTCCCAACAAACTCAGTCGTGAAACCGAAGAGAGTCTGTTTGTTTTGTCTGCCGGTGAAGAGAGTGCACCTTTAAAACTCCACACGGACTCGTCCGCTTCCTCTCCGCGCCGCTGCTGTTCCATCATTACAGCCTTAATTTACGCAGCATCTTGTGTTTGCTGCAAATCAGCGGCTGTAATTATGTGTGGGCAGCGGAGCCTGTTTAATGGGGCCTTGGTCGAGAAAACTCACTTTCGGGGAGCTGGTCACGCTCTCCACGTCTACAGTACGGAGCCGGCAAACAAATCAATGAGCTTGAATACATAAGCCGAGATTTGCATGAGGTGTGCGGCGCGGGACAGACATGGGACCGATCTGTCGTAGATCCGTCGTAGATCTGTCGTAGATCTGTCGAAACCGGAAACGAGGAGATGAAACGGCCGAGTTTTTACATTTAAGCCTGGACGTAATGAGGCTGGATGAGTTTTGGTGGCTCGAAGGGGGCAGTGCATCTTTTATCTCATGAGGAAACTGTGACAGTATCTTCAGCGTTATCTCCCAAACAGAGACGATTCTGTGCTGAACAGAGAGTTCAGGGAAGGACGCATAAATTATCTGAAGGCACAGATAACGTTCAGTTTAATGAAGTACACAAGTGGTCAGCAAGAACAAGAAAGAGAGTTAGAGGTTAAAAAACACAACTTGTGATGTGCTGTGTTCAAAAGACAGGCAAGAACAGAAGTAGCTCACAAAATGCGGATGATGAAAGGGAGGAGAGAACAAAAGAGGAACAGGCTCTGGTTGTTTTTTAACCGACAGCAGATACAGCACGAGCCGAGGAGGAAACAGACATGAAGAACGGACAGCTCGGTGCAGAAGAAAGGAGGAGGAAAGAAAAGTCCAGACGAAAAGAGGATCTGCAGCCCGGCAGCACAGAGGAGTGAAGCACCGCTGGAAGTAATCGACGAGGGAAAGAAGTGTCCCTCGTTGTCTTGTTTTAAGAGACGCTGATTCAAAAATATCCTTCGGGATGACAAACCAGCAAACCGAGTTCATATCAAACTATTCAGGTTTTACTGAATTAATGCAGAAGAGAGACAGGAAGCTGCTGTTCAACGTGTGTGTGTGTGTGTGTGCAGAGTGAGAGAGAGCACACACACCCAGACAAAGAGCATCAAACCGTGATGCTGTGTGTTGCTCCGTCCCGATAAAGCATTTTTTTTTTAATCTGCAATCTGACTTTAAGCGTCAGCTTTTCTTCAGTTATCTCCAGACTTTCACTGAACCGCACAGAAAAGGAACATCTTCGATGTATTTTAGGCTTCTTTAGTCAAAATATTCATTCATTTGTGCATTGACATGGTAATCCGCCGTCCGTCACACTCTGCAAACTTACAGTAGGTTAGCAGACTCAGCGTCTGGAGGTACAGACGGAGATCTGTGAAGAGATTCCGTCCTGTCGGATGACACGATGAAACAAGAATCTGTAAGGACTTTAAAGTAAAACGTTCACCCAACAATAAATATTCAGGTGTTACCTACTCACCCTCATGCCGATGGAAAGTCGAGTGAAGCCCACAAAACATTTCTGGAGCTGCACAGCAAACTGAAGAAGATGGGGACTTGTTTTAAAAAAGGAAAAATACAACTGAATAAAAAGAAAAACATGAAACGGCTCCAGTTTATCGAGTGTAATCTAGAGATCCGAACAGATGAACAGATGTTATTTACACCCTTTTTTTAAAGGGGCAAACTTCACTGTAGCTGCCAAGCTAAAAGTGTTAGCATGCACCTCGTCTGAAGAGGCTGTCGAGGGTTTAAATGTTGACTTTTTACACATTTTAGGATCTTGCAACTTCTGTTTGGAGCCATTATATGTTGTTTTATGTCGCCATTGTGAGTTGACGGTGCTACAACACTGTTTAGCTGTGAAGGTCCATCAGCGCGAGGGCGAGTCGATGATGACTGAATTAAAGTATTTTGGTGAACTTATCCTTTAAGCCGTACAGAGATCTCCTCTGTTGACAGACTGTTTATATCAAACTCACATATTCGAGTATGAGGCACATAGAGTTCGTTCTTTTCTTCATCAAAGTGAAGCTGGACACAAAGTACCAGTTTCTCCACGTCATCGTCTGTATGAATACTTTTCCTGTTCTGAATTCTTTAAATGATTTAGACCCTCAGTCCGTCCAGCCTATACGCTCGTCTCACAGCTGTTAATGCAGGTTCACCACGTCGCCCCTAAAATCACATCCCTATTACCTTTTTTCTTCCTCTTTCTAAAATCAATAGGCCCTAGCTTACAGCTATAGCAGCATCCACACTTTTGGCTTTTGCAATTTCCACAAGATTTTGGAACCTGGCCGCAGGGATTTGTACCCATTAGAGCCGCAGCAGCTCCAGTGATGGCAGGAAGTGAACCGATGTTTGATGGTACAGGTCTCAGTTCAGACAGGTTAATTCTTCCACACCAAACTGGTACTACTTTCTTGTGCTTTATTGGCTAAGACAGGCTGAGAATGACATGAAATCGGGAAGAGAAGCTATGAAAAACAGCCCAAAACCAAAAGTACACAAAACCTTCGACAGAGGTGCTATAGTGTCGATTATTGTTCCACTGCTGTAGAACCATAACTGACTCAATGTTCTCTTGTTATATTAGAACGGCAAAGGATCAAATATGAGACTTCCAGCAGGAAAGCAAATAAGACAAACCCTCCTCTGAGAGGACAACAGGAGCCACAGAGGACGTTCAGGCCTGGTGTGTGTTTGTGTTGAACGGGGCCGGTGGCACCGGGGAGTCTTGAGCTGATTGCACTTCGCTGTCATGCCCAAGAGCACTAAATCTGGAACGGACGCGCAGAAACGGCTTCGGCGGCGAGGAGGGGTGTAAATATAGACTCCGGGAGACGGAGAGGACGGAGAGACGAGAAGCCGAGAAGAGATAGAGGATGATGGCGGGCGGCCTCGCTGCTGGTGCTCCCGATAAGCACAGCGGGCCGTATTAACGTCAGGTTGTTCTGCCGATTTAAGGCATATGTGGCAGTATTTCTTCCTCCGAACACACAAGGACATCTGCTCCGTCCTCCTCGTCTCCTCTCAGGACCTCCGCCTGCTCCACAGGTGTCTGCTCTATCTGCCGGCGCACAGCGCTGATTTAGTGGCGGCTGCTATTCACAGGCCGTTGCTGGGATATTGTTATGGTGCCCTCCTCGTGGCCTCTAACTTGACACTGAACCTCGTAATTGATTTACCCACGGCTGCCCATCCCTATCTCCTGACTGCAGTGTGTGTGTGTGTGTGTGTGTGTGAACTTGTGGGCGACCAGGTGCCAACAACCTTGGCAGGCTAGCTTTCCTCCTATTCGCAGGTGTGTCTCATGCTAAATTAGCTACTTTTACATGTGCACATACGCTCGATTATATCCTCTGCAGGTCGCTCCTGCCGTTCGCTCACGTTTCGACTCCCTCCCTCCTCCTCGCCGCGTCATTCGACATTCATTAACCTTGTGATTTAACAGCCAACCCGCTCCGTCCTTCATCCTCCGTCCAGCTGGTACATGACTGACACGTGCTGGACTCACTCATAATTAAATATGATCGAGTGTCTCGCTCAAGGACGCGTTCATACCTGCTGAACGCCGTGCAGGCAGGAGTCAAGGCCTGAAAACATCACTAGATGTAGATGTAGATCTGCTATCATGACTAAACGAAATGTGTCAGTAAATCACATTTCTGATGAGCTATCGTGACCGTCAGTGTGGCCAGAAGGGACAGCAATAAGCTTTAATGTCATTTAAACGAGGGAGTTATATAAAAGACCCACTACAGTCACCATGAATGTAGGAAGTAGTGACAGAGACTAAAACGATTTTATTTTGTTACCAGGCTGTAATTTGGGGGTTTAAGGGGATCGACTCGCTCGCTCGAGTGGCCAGTCAGGGAAGTTTTCAGTGCTTCTGCGTCGGCTTTATGTTTCCGCCCTGGAGGCGGCCGCTGAGTGAATCAGAGACACTGTCTGCACTATGATTGTCTCTCTGGCACAGTATTACACAGAGAGAACACTTTTAACATCAGAGAATACTAATAAAATGTGTGTTGTGTCTGTATTGACGGAGCTGACATTTACTTTGTTGAGATCTCGTAGCGGGAGCTGTTGGAACCAGCGCTTGTGTTTACTGATGATGCTGGGATGGAGGCAATATCACAAATAACTGTGTTATGAATGCTTATGATGTGACAGTGTCAAAGAGATGTTATTAGACAGTAGTTTTTGAGGCGTAACACAATTTTGTCCTTCCAGTTCCCTTTTCATGCTGCGTTCAGAAACTCATTCTGAAATCGTGACCTTTAAACAGCAGATCGGTCTCTGCGTCAAACTTTCTCCTTCAGTTTGCAGTTTTATTTCTTCTTCCTTCTTCTTACCTTTGACGGATTAGCAGCGTTCATTAAAGTTCTGCATGAAAAGGACTTAAAGCCTCGAGAGCTAACTGTAATAAAAGGGCACATTTCCTTCCTGCTCTGCAGAGGCACAACTCTGCCGGCTATGAAAGAGACTCGAGGAGCTTTTGTACAGTGTTCGCAGGATCGTTACTGGCTCGAGGCGCACACACTTGTGCTGCTGCTGTCCGTTCGATGGATGCCAGGGGACCAGGGTGCAGAAGTTTCATCTAAAATCTTCTCCAATCTCTCTCTTTGCACTCCGTGTGTGCAGCCGGGGTGAGAAGTTGAAGGACTCAAACACACAAACTCAGAGGGTCTGATACTTTTCTATCTGACCAACAACACCAGACTCTTCAGAGAGGCAGGACGGAGAGCAGAGTTCATTTATCTCCTCTCCAAAACACCTCAGAGTCGAATGCTGTGAAGATAGTAACACATCACCCGCCTTGCTCTTTCTATCTCCTCCCTCCCGTCCCAAATGCTATTTGCCGGCTCCACCCGTCTCTCACTCGCCCGTCTGTCCTGCTCCTTAAACAGTACTCCACCACCGGATGAATAAGAGATGAGGGGATGAGTGAGGAGAGGCGAGGGAGGAGGCGAGGGAGAAGCGAAGGAGCGCAGCGGCGGAGTCCCGTCAGAGCCCTCGCGGTGATGAGGGTGTAAATGGATCTTGAGGAGCCGGTGTCACCTGTCCCGGCACCATCAATTAGTCATTTAGACTTGTAATGGAGTGAGCCGTGGCCAGACAGACACGACCGGCCCAACAAAGCCGAGTCACTCACTCAGAGGAGTTAGCTGTGGCTGCTGATCACGCTGTGTGGAAAACTGTGGAGCGAACAGACGAGTCACCGAGTCCGAGTCATAACATTATTAACATGCAGGCTGGAATATATTCTCCTTTCAAATAACAACAGCAGCAACAATAAGCTTTCCCTCCAGGGTTTCAGACTTTTCTGGTGACCGCTGCGTCCTGAAATGCTGATGATGATGATGATGATTTTGCAGCAGCTTTTCTAAAAAGTGTGATGTTTTTAGGTGATTTGCTAAAGCAAATGAAGTTTTCACTAAACCTGCACATTCAGTGTTGACTCACTCACCTCTGTTCTGTCAGTACCTGCAGTAGCTTCGGATGAAACGGGTCTGTGTACTTTACGGCCATTCGATTTCTGTTTTGAAACCGAAACTGAATGGAAATTACGATAACTGTGCTATTTTTCATTTCAGATTTTGCTGTAGGTCTTTTTTAATGACCCTGAAGGCACCGTGATCTGAAGTCCTCCTTTCGTTTCTCGACTTCAAAACGGAAATCGAAGCGGCCTCTGTCACCGTGACTTGTCTCGCCTGTTGTCAGCGCGTTTCAGCAATTCTGTTTGTCAGGCAACGACTTTCCCTCGGGTTCCACCGTGATGTCCAGGGAATTGTTTAGTTTTGTCTTTAGCAGTGAGTTTTGTAGGTAAATGTGAGACGATTGCAGAGCACGTGTCTGCCTCTTCGAATCCGGAAACGAGGAAGTGAGTTCGTTGAAGTCGTGAGCAAAGACAAACTGCTGTGACTACGGCGATTTGGTCAAATTTGCAAGGTCGCAAAGAATTCAGGGTGATTGGATTGCAATTTGCACGAATTTTGTGCAATTGCAACATCGGCAAATCCTGGAGGGACTGAATAATAAGAACAACAACAACAACAGAAGAAGCATGTAATTCATCTTCACCTGCACAAGCTACGGTTTTACTAATTCTAACCCAAGAGGTCACTTTGCGCTCAGTCATGTTGGATTATTGAACTGTTCTTACACTGAAATATGTGTTTGAATGTTTCTACTGAGATATCTGTAAGTTACAGAACAAAGATCACGTGAGAATGGATTGATTAGAGTCACTAAGCTTTACATAATTGGCATTACACAAGAACGCCTCCTCCGGTAGCCGGTTGGATTAGTTTACATCTCATAAAGAACAGTGAGATTTCAGCAGTCACGACAAACGATATGGATACTTGGCTCCCGATGTCCGTTTAGATTGAATTACAAAACGGTTGATATCTGATGTGCAGGTGACCGCTGTTTGTCCTTCTGGCTGTCGCTGACCGACGCCACCGAGGCCCTGCCTGGCAGTTAAGACACTCAGGCTGAAGTGTATCAGTGACACCTTGGAAAGTGAACCAGCCTCTCCGGGTTCAGGCAGACGCTGGCCTGCCGCCAGTCCTCTTAGAAGGGGTTAATCAGTCCTCGGGGATCCAGTTTCAGCGCCGCTATACGGATAAAATGTTGTGGAAAAAGGAGAATTGCTTCCATCTGTCTATTTGATAAAAGCACTTTAAAAACTTTCTTTCTGTGCTTGTTACAAAAAGTCTGTTTCTGCTTTAAGGTCACAGTGCTGTGTTTGTACTAAAGTAAAGGATCTGAATACTTCCTCCGTGGACGAGCTGGGGTCGGATGTAACTCATGTCGGGGACAGTTTCCAGAGTCCGTAGAGGTCATCAGAGTCATCAAGTGACAATGTGCTGAAACTGGCTACCTAACACTTAAATACCAATGCTGGGCTTTCCAAATACATCAAACGAATTAAAGGACAAATAAAGAGAGACATAAAATGTGTATTGAGTCGTCTTCAGCCTGACATCACTCCCTCAGCCTCTCTCAATAAACCACGGTGCTGTCAGGCCGTCCTGAAGGGCCAGAACAGGAGACGGTATTTATGTTTGGCTGTGCCAGACAATCAGAGTAGTAGTGCCCTCCATCCATCATCCATCACTTCGCCCCGCAGTCAGGGTGAACTTTCCAGGGCAAACCCCTCCCGCTCCGCTCTGCACCCGGGGCAGCAGGACACCGAGGAGACGGACGAGCAGCAGCCAGTCCGGTGCTCTCGTTGAGTCAATTATTGATGCATTTGCAGCTGCTGGTGGATGTTGGTCCTCCGAGGCTGCGTTAGAAAAAGTTACAGGCCACAAGACACGGCTGGAAAGGACATTTAATCCAGTACTGTGCTTACAGGAAGTACAATTTGTTTAGTAACATTTGTTTTGTCCCTCTCTGTGATTTCCCCTCTTTCCAGTGTTTTTCTGTCCTTTTCCCGCCTCGCTCCACCACCTGTACCTGATCATCTCGTTAGTGTTTCTGCATATAGTCTTTGTTCTCCCTCATGTGTCGGTCAGTTCGTTTCGTCTTCCCCCTCGATGCCACCCTGTGTCTCCCACCCACGTCTTCTCCAGTGTCTCCTCGTGTCTCCCCGCGGTCTGTTTCTGGTTTTCGTTCCTCGTTGTTTTTCAAACCTTAATTGTAACACTTTTTAAGTAATGGAGACACAATGGGTCATTCCAAAAAGCGTTGGGGACATGTCCTCACCGAGCTTTAGGCCTCACACAGTCCTATAAATAGTCATCAGAGCAAGGACAGATGCATTTGACTTTTGGGGGGGAAAAAAAGAACCTTATATTAACCTTATTCTAGTATTGATGGGGGAGTTTATCAGACTAATTGCTACCTAATGAGAAAGGCAGGAGGGAGACCCCCTCGTCAACGGGAGGACCAGAAGCATCATCCCTGCTGAAGTGTCCTTGAACAGGACACCAAATCTCGACCCGCTCTGCAGCTGATCCAGCACTTCTTGAGAACGGAGAAAGTGTAAAAGGAAATTTCCCTACAGAGGGCAATAAAGCATCGCATTACGCATTAGAGAGGGAGGGACGGGTGATGGAGGAGAAGCATGAGCGCTCACAGAGGGAAATGTCTTCATCATCCATCCACGTTTCAGCGCGGTGCTGAAAATACTCGCGCCATTACGGCCGAGAACAGAGGGGCACATTTGCAGAGAAAAGGAGGCATGGATAGATGGACAAGGAGGGAGAGATGATCTTTATTATGCTGGAGCTTATTAAGAAGAGGAGGTCATTATTTTTTTGGGAGAGAAGAGGGAGAGGGACCTATTCTTAGCTTTCACCCTCATGGCTCCACAAGATCGATCTGCAGCTTTATGTTAGAAAGCCCAGGCCCGACTACAGCTTCAAACAAACACAGAATATGTCCTGTTTATATTATCACTGCTTTGCCGGACGAATATACTTTTATCGCAGTTTAAAAAAAAGGGTAGCAGACCTTTTATTCCTCAGTTAACGTATTTAGTACCGCAGGAGGCAGAGGGGAGTGCTGACACCGCAGAATATAAACTAAGTAAATAAATAAATTTCCCCGAGGGCGACTTTCTCCTCAATATTTTATATTTGCTTTTGAGGTCTGAGGTATATCACCTTATTATTCCCTGGAGTGGAATGAATAATGTCAGCAATATTCCGCCTTCATATCTGGGAACATCATAACAAGCGACCAGACTGTAGTCGGGGGATGGAAGAGAAACGCTCCTCAGTCGAGGCCGTCAACAGCAACTCGTCACCTTTTGGAAAGTAATGTAGCGACAATGAAATTAAAATGATGCCAAATAAAAACGTCAGCTTATGATTTAAGTTGAATCAGCTGGTGTGAGAAAGTTCAAACTTAACTTCCCATACTCACAAAGAATCTAGCTAGCAGCTCTGTGATGCTAGTGTGACTTAAATGCTAACGTCAGCATAGTAACCATAGTAACAGCATGATATGTTCACAATGACACTAACGTGCTGATGTTCAATTATCCTGCAGGGGACATGAATGAGTGTGTGAAATTTACTTGGTCCATCCAATCCATCCCACAGTTAAACATTTCGCTTAAAGGTCCACTGTGTAGTGTTTTAAGTGATTTATTACCTCAAATCAGCGTCTTCATTCATAAATAAGTCCTCATTGGTGTAAAATGATCTCTGCCAACAATCTCACTTCTCCTCCTGAGGGAAGAATCACTTCTCTGTATTTCCATAGGACGGGCGAGCTCTACGGAGGCTTCCATGTCCTTCCGCTCTATAAAAAACGATGAACTGGTGAGAGGGACAAAAAGCTCTACGTGGTACAGATAAGGCTAAAGGCGTTTTCACTCAGAGCCAGCGTGACTGTGGAACGGAGGAGGAGCTTAGCCAGACGCGCTCGTCAGCTGCAGTTTGAAGTCTGTTTGAAATAACGTACCTCATCACCCGAAACTAAACTTGATGAAGTGCTGTTTGAAGACATGTTGTTGTCACAGCTTCTTGAATCTTGACACATCCCGCCTGCCGTAGTTCCAACAGGCTGCAACGCACGTTTGAAAACGCGAGGCGCTAGAGAGCAGTATTCATTTGGATGCAAATTAACATTTAACCACTAGATGGGAGAAATAATTCCACAGTGTGTCTTTAAAGTTGTAATATGTTGATTGCCGATCTTAAATTCATGCTCCAAATGAATAGGGGGCAGAATATCACCAGAAAGTTAGGCTAAAGTAACCGCTAACAACCGCTAACTGAAGCTTTTGTCTGCTAATTAGCTCAGTTAGTCGTGCTAAGACTGGGAATTCGGAAGGACGCAGGGGGTGTTAGTGTTAAGACTGTTAGAAGGAAGAAGAAGAAGCTTCATAAAACCCTGCGATGTACAATGTAGTGAAACTGCTTCTCTGCATTTAAGCTGTGGACGGCCAACATACAGCGCCCGGGGACCAAGTCCAGATCTTAGCCAGTGCCTTGGTCGAGGGTACTGACTAGAGAATTAATCTAATATACATATTTTGATATTAAGTTAATTCTCCGGTTAGCACAGAGCTTTGGACTGCCTGGATAAGAGGTTTTCAGGCCTCTCAATTAAAACAGTCCGACCAAGATCGAATACAGCCTCGGAAACTGAAAGAGGCAAGTTTGATGACAGTACAGAGGTGATTTACGGTGGCTACGATCAGGACTCTGATTCCACCGTAGGTTCAGATGAGAGAGGAGCGAGAGTGGATTTATTCTCTGGGGACCACGAATATCTTCATATCATTTCAAGACAATCCATCCAGCTGTTGATCCACTTAGATCCAAAGTGGCGAGACGACCCACTGACCCCTAACCACAGAACATTTCCGCTGCACCAGCACGGCTAAAACTGTCCAAGACTATTGTGCCAATCAAACCCTAACCTTGTGTTTCGAGCTGCTTAGTCATAGGCGTGTGACTGTGTTCCAGCAAGGTGAACCGTTGTAGGGGAGTGATTGCCAGCGGGGCTGCCGGCCCAGCTGACCCTCGCCTTGTCCGGTACCGTACACACCTTTCACGCCCAAGTGCCAAATTTAGCAAACCTCCCCTCTGCTCTCTGCAGCCGTAATTACACCGGCGCTCAAACACATAGATCCTGATTATCATTCAACCAACAAGCACTTTCTCTCCTTTTCTAGTAATGATTTGGATGTTGAAAGCATAAAACTAATGAGTCTTTCTATTTTCGTCCCAACAGAAGCCGAGAACCACCCGAGTCTTTCCTAAACGTCTTAAATACATTATTTGAGCTTAACATTCAGTCTCCAGTGACTATTATTTATCGTCAGCCATTTCCATAATAGTCAGTAATAACCTTGGCCCGTGTGAGAGAGTGATGGGGATTTTATTTTTACATGAGCACCAGCCACATTACCATCGTCTGCATCATGTATCAGATGTCCCGCGGTGTGAAGAGAGGGGCTGAAAGATCGAGGAGACCGACCGAAGGAACAAATCCACTTAAAGGCAGACGCGGACATCGGAGAGCTCGAGGGGGTCGGGAGCTCTCAGAGTGCGGAGCGAAGGGCTCATGTAACTGTCAGGGTGGGAAGAAAGGCAGCAAGAGGGGATTTTTTTTGTCTAATAAAGGTGAGACCCTCCTCAGAGGTCTGCGTGGGAGGATTTAAAGTGCAGGTTGATGGAGAAGCGGTGAAAGGGATTCTTGCTGTGGAGGCATTAAAACAAAAGGAAGTCATGATCATAAAGAGCAGCAGCAACTTAACTTGTTATATGAGAGTTCAGCTTCTGTGTCTTTGGGGTTTTTTGAGCTCGACCTTTGTGCTCTAGTCAACCAGTTTTACAAGTCAGAGTGTCCATCTGCCACTGGCATCGATTATCATGAGTGTCTCTTGCACTACTATGCCGTTTGCCATTTGCACACCTATGTCACACAAAATTCTGCTGCTATTTACTGACTGTCTTTGCATTACAACGTCTACCGTGCACTTTATTTTCTACTTTAAATGTTGAAACAGGTCTGTCCCTATTGTTGTACCTGTGCACTTTACTTAACTTGTTTCTTTGACTGTTTTTGTTTTAGCTCTAGAAATGTCTTGTCTCATTTTCACCGCGGGATAGTTAGGAACGAAATTTCGATTCCTTTGACAATAAAGCTTTGAAGTTGAAGTTGATTATGGCCATTCTGAATGGCTGGTGGGTCAGTTTACCAATTTGGTCCAGAGACATTGATGGTCCCCTGAGGATGAACCTGACTAACTTTGGTGATCGCCCCGGCTTTTCCTCCAGCAGAAGCATCGCGTGCTCATTTGTCTCATTTGTGATGGCGTTTCATTTGTACTTTGGTTGATCCGTTTAATGTTCAATGAGCTCTGCAGCTGCACAGAGTCTCTGGTGTGGCTGAAAACTCCAACTTTGTCTCATGTGAGTCTCCCAATCTTATAGCAGTGCAATCGAAAATGGCTGGATTGGTTAATGACAGGATTGTGATGTTAATCCATAGTTATTGTAGTTTGTTAGCAAGTAAAAAACATGCATGTTTCTCACTGTATTATATTTACTGTATCTCACTGGAAGTTTTTTTTCCTGTTTCTGTGTTGGTGATTTCACAATAAGAGCTCTCACACGCTTTAACCTAACCTCATGTGTCAGGTGAGGACTTCACTGTCAGTGCTTTGTCTTCCACTTCACCCTTCCAGCCACACCTTCCCGCTGGAGGTCAGAGGTCATCGTTATGGTTACAGCTGTGTGTATAATTCATGCAGCGGGCGGCTGTAAGGTTGATGACCAGCGGCTTACAGGAGCCGCAGCGGGTCAGGCTCTGGTTGGCTGTAACTCTGTCGGTCTGTGTTACGGATATTGACGCAGGCTGCGTTACAGAATACACACACGCGACTGCTTTTTGTTTGCCGTCTGGCCAGTTTTGATTGCATTATGTATAGCAAGACATCTGATAAGCCACTGGAAATGGCCTCAAATGGCACCGGACAGTCGACTAACGAACCTGTGATCTGATACCGGCGCGGCCGAGGGATGTCTGCAGTCTTATTCACGCTGCTCCTCTCTCCTTATTCACAATTCACAATATTTGATTTTCTTTTGTTTTTCCCTTTTGGAACAAGCTCACATTTTCTTCCTGAGCTCCCGGCTGACAGAAGTGTACGAAAGCAAGCAAACAAACAGAAACACCTCAGAGATAAATGAGCCGGTTGTGTGATTTCAGCTCTCTTAGAGTGCAAAGACAGACACACCTGGAGCCAGATTTATAACAAAGGCCTTTTATACATCAAAAAGTGTGTTTAGAGGGATATTACTTGATTTTAACATTCAAATACTATAGATTTATTATCTCTACACGCTCTACATGAGGTCATATTAAGCTAAGTGAACAATTTCTAGCTGAATGTTTCCAGATGTTAAACTGCATCAGTGCCTCTCCGACTGTAAGAAGACATCATGTGAACATCGTGTTAATATACAGAAGCTCATTAGAGGACAAACTGTACAAGAGAGGGATGTGAGCGGGGAGCGGGATTACTACATCGAGTTCAGTCGGATTTTAAACATATTGTTTGCAGAGTGGATGAAGACCGGACATCAGCAGGATTCAGTGAGCCACTTCTCTGATTTACACCAAACGAAAGTGTTTATCTATATGTGTACTACAGCTTGGAATTACTTTGACTTTATAGCACTGGTTCATATCATTTGAATTGCTTTGTTTGGCAAAAAAACACACCTGAACTTCAACTTGTTGGACATTTAACAAGTTTAACAAGACGTCTTTTAAATCCCAATCTACTTCAGATGTTTAGGAGAACGCGGCGACCTGAGGGTGGATAATGTAGATAGTAGATAGTGACTGAATTTTCATTTTTGGGTGAACTTATTCTTTACAAAGGCAGCGTGAACATTTTGGCTCGATTAGTTGATTCTGTCTGTGGTTTTGAACTGTTGGTCGGACAGAACCAGACGTCTCTGACGCCTCTCTGGGCTCCTGGAAGTTATATTTTCTGATGTTACACAGAAAACAACCCAAGTCAGCAGATTATGATCATAATTGTTAAGTGCTGCCATGATCTCAGTTGTCTCTGAATGCCTCGGGGGGGTTTTGACTCATAGTTGACCCCTGTTTAGTTCCAGCAGCTCACGAACGACTTCCTCTGAACCCGAGGCGACCTCGTCACGGCGGTCACCAGCGGGGATGCTGCCCACGTGGAGCCTGACACGACTCCTCCGCTCACTCCACCAGCTGCCTCTCGGAGCTTTCTGACTTGACCTTGACTTTCCGTAAGTACAGAACAGATCCACGTCTGTCGAAACTGGCTGCCCTCCAGACTCCGGTGATGTCTAACTGGCAGGTGCCTCAGGAGCTCCAGCTGTGATCGAGATTTCGTTGTCTTCGCTCGACGGGAGCTGTCCGTCATTCCCAAAACCGGTGAACCTCTACAGCAGAGCTCACAGCGATCAGACCCTTTATTCAGCAGATTATTTCTTAGCGATATTTATGTAGGTTACTAATTGATTATAAGTTCAAACCTGAACATAATAGACTCATAAATATGTCAATACTTAAATCCTACAATTATATAAGTCGAGGGTTTAAAGGTCTTAATTGGACATGGCGTGGGTACTGTAGGTTCAAGAGTCAGAGCTACATCCTGCTTTCCGGCCATCGAAGCATGAAATTGAATTTGTCAGTGGATAACTGCTGCCACCTAAAGGTCAGAGGGCTGCCTATATGTGTGTGTGTGTGTGTGTGTGCAGTACAGCCAAGGGTATCTGCAGATTGTATAGATTGCTTAACTTGCCGGAGTGTAATTCAAATCTTGAGCACAGTCGTGAAAAAAAAACCCCACAAATTTACTTCAGTCCTGTTCGGAGGAGAGCACGCAGCCTGGAAACACCTGACGGATAAGTCGCCTCACAGTTGCAAGACCGCCGCCGATGCATGAAATTGAAATTATTGATGGATACATTCTGACGCCGAGAGGTCAGAGAGCGCCAGTCAGCTGCCGCGTACACCTGACGCCATTTGGTAGCTGTGCAGAGCGGCATGTCGCCCCTATAGCTTATACAGTCCGCTGTATATCATTATAAAGCACCTACACACAACAGGAAAACACACAGAGGCTCACAGAAAGATGTAAAAGATTTTAATGAGTTCAAAACCTCATCGTATATCGTGAAAGATTTACACTCCCGACGACCCTCGGAGACAGTCCTCCATGGCTTGCAGCTCCTGTAACTCATGACAGCGAGGGCCACAGTGAAGGCGGAGGAGCCGTCTGACCTTGGGGATGACGGAGAGGGCGGGGCCTCGGGCGCCGCTGGGAGGAGGAGAGGACAATATAGTACATCCTACAGATACATTCTGTATTCAAACGTGCACTATTCTTACTAAAATATACCAATAATGAAGTGAAATTAAACACTTCAAGACATACTGACATGAAAATAATATTCTTTCCATAAACACACTAGATTATTACTATAAGTAGCTATTTAAAAGTAACCCGACTCTCACCAGATGCATTTCGTTCCGCCTAGCTCCACTCACATCCATCTGGGATCGCTCCCGTTGGGAGGGATTTCGGCACCAGATTTTATGGTCGAGCCAATCAGGACCGCCGGGCGGGAGTTTCATAGATGTGACGTAGCGGAGAAGCGACTGTTTTGATTCAGACAACAATGGCGGCTCGCATCGAGGAAGCAAGCGTCAACATTGATGCTGCTATTTCATCCGTGTTGTCCAATCTACCCAATATTTTTTCGTTAAGAGAACGTCGCTCTCATCGACGTCACAGGTTGGTTTCGATGTGAGTGGTTGAAGTAGCTCGTCAATAAAGATGACGGACAAGTTGTTTATCCAATCATATGCAAGGATTTTTGATAAGGCCCAGCCTTCTGAAACACATCTCCAATGGAGCGATCCCAGATGGATGAGTGGAGCGAGGCGGAACGAAATTCATCTGGCGAGAGTCAGGTTAATTTAAAAGTACATGTGTGTACAATTTACAACAAAGTACCACTTGAACTATTGTTGAACTAGTATATTTGATTTTAGTTCACTGAAGTTGGACTTCATTAAGCTCTTTCTTTTTCTATACCTACAATATATTTTTAAATACATTACTGTATACTATTTTTTTCACAAGGGGACTTTAGTCATTATTCAAATTGGTATTAGTTGTGCATTTAAAACATAATTCTCCAGCCGTCCGTGTGACTCACTCACCCGTTGAAGTGCAGCTGAGCTAATTTGAAGAGCTGATGACCCAGTTCGACGCTGTCGTCTCCGTACTGCGAGCCGATAGCGACGGCGCTTCGCTCCAGATGGGAGGCGGCGTTTTTCCAGTCACCTGCAGGAAGAGACGAAACATTACGAGGGACTGATGAATCTCAACTGTGTAAAACTACTGCTCGTGACTAAACAGAGCCATCCGTCAGAATGATTAATAAGACGCCCATTTTTTTTTTCAGGCCTCGTATCTATAATTAAACATGATACTAGGAAGCATTTTAGCTAATTATCACAACAACATGTGGCCTGTCAGCGCTGTGGCTGCTCAGGAGCTGCTCCTGAAGTGTCAGCACGGTTAGTTCTGACCTAAAAATAAGCCTCCCGCTGACAGATTGTTGCTACGGCTACATTTCCTCATGTCTGCTGAGAGACACACAACGTTACTGCTGCTGCTCGATACTGTTTGTACATGTGTGTGCTGCAGTTGATGCCTGTAACTGAGAATCCACTCGTAATAATGGTACTATAGAAGGCTGATCCGTCCTGCCTTCACCCTGTGATGTTTCCTCTGCTGTCAGTGATATCCATCTATTAACATGCTCAACCAAGCAGGGATATTAATGCTAAAAGTTCCCTGACTGGTTGAAGGCGGTGGCTGCGAGGTGCAGTTTGGGGTTCAGTATCTTGCCCAAGGACACTTTGACATGCAGGGAATTGAACCATGCCCTTCCGATAACAAGACGCTGGCTCTGCCCCTGAGCCACAGCCGCCCCTCAACATCATACAGTCACTGCTCAGATAAATCTATGGTGATGTAATGATTCAACAAAGCCAAATATTAGCACAGTAACTGTGGACATTTACCACTGAAGAACCAAGAAGAGAATCCATTGCCTCCAAAAAAGTACTACATACAGCCTCAGTTAGCTCAACTAACTGCACTGTATGTGATTTGTTTTTGTTTTATCTTAACTTTCTAGTATTTCTCTTCTGGATGTGTAATTAAAAATGGCTTTGACTTCACTTCAGTGGAGACAAATCCATGCAGATTGACGTCCCTGCTGCTGAACCAATTAGTCATTTCTGAAGCAAAGATAGCAAACATCTGCTGGTCGCAGCTCCTGAAATGCAAAGACTTGATACTTTTCTTTGTCATGTCTGACGGTGAATGAAGAGTCTTTGGGTTTTGGACTGTTGGTTGGACAAAAGAAGAAATCTGAAGACGTCACTTTGGGCTCAATTTTTGGCATTTTGTTTAATCGATTAATAAAAATTGGTTAGTTGCAGTCCTAAGCTGATGGTAAGAACACCACATGAAGCCCCTTTGCAGAGGCTCATGCATTCTCATTCTCACCCATGGTAGCATAAGCTCTGGCTGTAGCGTCTGCCAGCTCCCCCTGCAGTGGATGCGTCTCTGCGAGGATCAGTCCTGACTGACTCTGGGTCCGTCTCAACAGCCTCAGAGCCTCGTCTGAGGAAGGGCCGAGCAGAAGAAGAAGAACAGGGACATGTTACAAAATGAACGAATGATGCACACATTCATTACTGTATCTGCAGACTGTATCACACCCACCTGGCCTCTCTCGCTCCAGGAGCTCCACAGCCTTCTCCAGGTCCACCCTGATCTCCTGCAGCCTGGTGTTTACTTCCGATGAAGACGTGCGATGACCACAGGATGACTGCGAACATATAAATCCTACTCCTCCGTCCACACTGCTTTTCTGGAAATCATATAAAAGGTCTCAACAGCAGTAATCAGGTAAATCTAGACATAATTATTATCAGATCAATTTAAACAATCCACAAGATGAACACCTACTGTGAGAGATGCTTTGCACTTGCTACACAGCAGACTGGACTCATGTGGACGGCCTCTAGCACCCGTCCTCTCCTGTCTGCCCTCCTGCCCTGCTGCAGAGAGCAGGCCTCACACTGACACAGGAAGTAGTACTGTTCCTGCAGGAGACGCTGGCGCTCCTGGGTCGCCATCCTGCTGCTGTGGGGACCTGAGAGAGCGAGGAGTCACAAGATGGGAAGTAAGTGAGCAACACTGCAATTTTTAAGCGGCGACACACCGATTTCAGTGGAGAATGCAATAAAAAATTTGCTGTGCACTCCTGTATCTTATTTTTCAGCCTCAGTGGACTCTCACCATAGCAGTGCAGGATCTCCTGTCCAGGTGAGATGACTCTGGCTGCTCTGACAGTCACAGTGACTCTGCCTCCGTCCTCAGCTACACTCTCACCGAGCTCTGCAGACACATCTGAACCGGACGGATCGGCACCGGCCCGATGCTGAACGCCAGGCTGGTGTTTGGACAGCAGGAGTGATTCAGGAGACTGAGAGTGGGGAATAATGCCGTAGCAATGCGGATTTCCCTGCTGGACTGCACCGGTGAGTTTGCTGCTCCTGTGAGAAGCGAGAACCAAATAAAGCAAAAGGTCATTCGTACCTGAAGATGCAGTTATTGAAAAAGCATAAATTCTGCTATAGTGGATTGGACCACAGTGTAACCATGGATACAGTTGCTACTCTTAATGGGACACAAACTGAAAGATTAACTTCTAATAACCACCAGGTTTCTGACTGATGACAAGCTATGCATTTAAAAAAAAACATATTATTGAATCCTTAAAAGCAGAACTGGCATTTTTCTGTGGGAATAAAAAAAATATATTAGTAAAAACTGCTTGTCCAGTCAATCTTTTCATCCGTTATGGACTGTGGGGATGTTATTTATATGCATTCTCCTGCCTCCACCCTTAAACCTCTCAGTGTGGTCCTCACTCTGCCCTCAGGGTCGTCATGGAGATGAATTCAGAATGCATCGATGTTTACGATATGAGACAGCTGTTTATCTATGAAGCACTTCCTGAGTATCTCTAATGTCCTCTTAACTGTAAATTAAGATCAATGTGCACTTGGTCTTCAGACTATTTAGTCCTTGAGGATCGGCAGAATGGCCCCAAAAATACTATGAACCACACAAACGGAACCACCTGCAGAAACTAGACGAGCTGATTCCTTTTAATCAATTCAAATCTAGATGAATAGCTATTGAGCAGTGTGACTGTAGATGATTTAATCCCTTTTAATCACTTTAAGTCTTTTAAATAGTCAATGAGCTTCTCAAATGTTAACGTTTGAGGTATTTCAAGGTTTTCTAAACTAAATAACTTGAAATTTTGGACTCTTAATCAGATAGAACAAAGAATTTAAATATGCCAGCTTAGCTCTGGGGCCTTGAGACTGCCATTAAAAAATAAAAAAATAAATAAAATAATATTATTATTATTATTTAGTTATTTATTCTTTTATTTTTTATTTGGCAGTCTCAAGGCCCCAGAGCTAAGCTGGCATATTTAAATTCTTTTTTATATATATATATATAGTCATAAATATAATATACCAAACAAATGAAGGCAAAAATCTGCTAAATATTCAATAATTATTATTATTTTTTTTAAAAAAGTTACTTGCTGAACTAAATTACAGAAAAATTAATTCAGTCATTTTCTATGATCAGTAAAATATTTCCATCAGTGTGTGGCATCATCTTTTCCCTCCTGATTCACTGATATTCTGCACTGATGCAACACTCATGCATTAAACTGTATCAAAACTTGAGGCGAGGTGTGAGATCTGTACGAGCGTCACCTGTATCCTGCAGCATGACGATCGCCTGGGCGTTACACCTCAGCTGCAGGAAGTGCCTCAGAACTGCACTTCCCAGCAGCCACAGCTCCGAGCTCCGACCTGCTCCCTCCTCCTCCTCTGGTGATTGGCTGTTTGCCCCTGAGGGTCGACAGAGGTCCCGGGATAAAGGTGTAGGTCCGGCCTCGCTGAGCTTCAGGTAGAGCGTTGCTATGGTAACCGCACACAGGAAACGCAGAGCAGGGCTGTGGTGGCTCAGGTGGTGCAGCAGGTGGAACACACTCAGGTAAGAATCACCGTAGTGTGAAGAGTGACACGGATCAGAATCACCGGACTGTCCGTCAAGCTGAGTGGGCTTGTCTCTGATTGGATCCCTGGCCCTTTGGATGTTTTTTAACCCCGCCTTTAAGGTCACCCTCAGTGCGAGCTGCGACATCACACCCATCGCCATCAGGTCTGCTCCCAGCGGACACTCCCAGCGGTGATGCTCTTCCCAGGCGTCTCGCTGACAGGAGGCTGAGCAGTATCGGCTGTAGCTGCAGCCCTCACACGGCACAGCACTCAGCGTTTCAATCAGACACCTGTGACAGCGCCTGGCCTCCACTCCAAACACCTCCCTCTCTGCGTTCTGCCTTCACCCCCATCCCTGCCACCTCCTCCATCCCTGGAATAAGGACAAAGCTGTACGGCCTGTCGCTGAGGATCACCTCTCCGGCTGCTACTCCCTCTGCAGCCACCAGATGTCGACCTTTCTCCACACTGAAGCTCACAGCAGCTCGAGGACAGATCCCAAATGTGAGCGGTCCCTCACTCTGTGGACCTTTCTGAGTCTTTGAGGCAGGATTGTGATGATCCTCTTTTGCATTTTGATGGGCAGAGAGGTGCTTGAGGCACTGTGAGCGGCGGTCCTCCAGTTTGTGTACAAGATGGGAGGGATAGCCGTTTTTCAGAGCTTTGTCGATGTCATCGAGGGACGCCTGAAGAAAAGCAGAAACAGTGTGAGCTACTACAAAATCCAAGATTTGGAGCACAACATAGAGACGACTTTTAATAACTTTTTTGAGTCAGCATCTTAGTTTTAAAAGGGAAGTTCACCCCAAAATTTAAATTCAGTCATTAAATCCATTTAGTTGGAAAGTAAGTGAAGTTCTGTTCTTAACCATATGGCATATCACTAGTAGCATAATTTCTGCTCCACTCATTATTCAAAAGGCTGTTCAATAGCTGACTATCATGTGCATTTCCGATTTAAGTCTTTTAACCTCACACAAGTAGTAACAACGGCACATAAAAGACTCTGAGATGTGTCTGAATTGCGTTATTAAAGTTAAAGAAATAAAATATTGAACCAGGTCAAGTCAATTAGCCAATCACCAGGCTGACAAGCTTCAATTAAATTAAGTATAATAGTAGATTAAACCCATTTATCTTTAATAGTCTCTGTTATATTACCTGAGAGAGGTTCCTGTGGTGAAAATCAAATATTACCTATGTGGCTGAGTGAAGGATGCACTTTAAGAAGGTCAAATTAAGTTAGTAAATCCTGTGAGATCATTCTGAAATCAACTTTCACCTTGTGTGGACCTTCAGTATGAACAGCATGATATTGTTTCCTGCACACAATGACACAATCTAAGATGCAGAACTGGTTTAAACAGGTTTTTTTTTTATTTTTATGATACCTCAAGTACGACAAGACCTCATTATGTGATTGTTGGAAATGGAGCCAACTCACCTGGTAGCGCTGCAGATGGCAGAGCGCAGCAGAGCGGTTGGCATAGCACAGAGACAGCTGCTCCGAACTGAGGGGAGCGAAACACACACCCTGTCATGACAAGGAGACAAAGAAGCTGGATGTTGGTACATTTTAATCAGGACCGGGAGGCCGTGCAACACATTTTTACATTACTGTTTGCAGAATGTAAGCACTTTATATACAGTATGTACAGTATAATTTGATGAAGACATTGTTATCATTGGCCATATCCAGCTTGATGATTACTATATCTTTGTGTTGAATCAGAACCATTTCTACTGAAAAATAAACTAGAACAGTTACATGAACAGAAATGTAATAAGAATGAAAGAGGGGCAATGATTTTAGTGCAATGGAGGGTTTTAACATGATGTTTCTCTAATGTTTTTATGGCTCATATGGAGAAAGTGAATGTCATTTCCACTCCACCTGTGAGTAGTGCAGAGCGGCTGCAGTGTAGTCTCTGATCTTGAAGCTTGAGTTCCCTCTCTCCCTGCATTTGGCTGCTCGCTCTGTGTCCTTCTGTACTGACTTCCCTGCAGAGATTGACTGCACAAAGTCCAAATCATCTTGGCTGTGAAACAGAAATGAAGAACATGATGAGCAACTACATTTTAGTCACTCTGAATGTTCCCAAGCCGCAGGAAAACTGGGGTTTAATGTTTATAGTCCAGTACAGGTTCAGTGGAAACTTATGTTCACTTTAGGCACGTTAATATAATCGTTGTGGTCCAAGTGATCCAATCAAAATCAAATATTTGTCCTCTATGTAAACGGTGTAGTCAGATTTATCACACAGAGGCTGGAAACCCACATCAGTAAACTCCAGGAGTAAGTTAGCTACTCACGTTGTCAGAGTTAGGGTGTATTTAAAGACATCGTCTATTTCAAGCAGGGATGTGAAATGCTCTTTTATATCGGGGTCGAGCGCGGTCCATTTCTGTGCAACGTGATCTTGCCACTGGGCACACGGAAGGTCCATCACGAACTACAACATGTCCACATGGGCAGCGGAGGGTAATTTGGGGTTTGTTTTGAGTCCGTGTCACGCCGGCTACATCCACAGTTAAGCTAGCGTGGACCAAGAGGAAGTTTCTGATTGCAAAATTCAAAATAAAAGATGACCCGATAATGTCCGAGGGAAATCGAATATTTAGAAGTTATTATCTTTTAAAATCATGCCTAAATCGATAGTAATTAGACTTTTAATTTATTAATTTTGACACACATATACTTGCTGTATTTTTACAACATCCCAACCGAATATACTCCTTTATTTTGAAGTCATAAATGTACCATATCCTGTCTGGTTCGTGTGTGTCACATATAATATCGTTCGTCTCTCTTCTCTCGCGATACGTTCCACGCCTCCAACTTCACTGCAACGTCTGACAAAAGCTGAAGCCTGCTGGCTTTGAGACCTGTACCCAGGAAACATGAGTGTAAAACTCTCTCAGGGGGCTATTGAAGTAAGCTTAAATATTAATATAACTGAATTATCATTGTATTTGTCTTGACTCGATGTCTCGAGGCTGGCCATTAAGCTATGTTGCAGATGCTAGCATTGTGAGCTAACGAGATTTAATGTCAGATGTCAACATTGCCACTAACAAATCAAATACTTTGCTGTTGTTGTTGTTTTAACTGTCCAATTGTGATTTTATGTGGTTAAATAAACACAGGCTTACTTAATTTACTCACATAACGACGCAGAACAAGACATACTTACGTGGCACGGACTTAAGTCTTAACACTTGGACAGTTTTTCGAAAACGTGTACTGCTGTTGAGTTGATTGAAACAACAGGACAGTCCCGTCCTGCTAGTGGCGAAACAAAATAATTGCCACTTCATTAATCTCTAATTAATGTTAGGCTGTACCTTTTCATTAGCAGCGTGTTAATGTGATGGGACAGGATGGGGCCAGGCAGTAGATATTAACAAGTCCTTGTTTGTTAATGTCTAGGCCCTGTACAGAGGCTCAGAGGTGGGACATTATGTGCTGCAGCTGCTGGTAAGTGCTTCAAGGAGTCCACTTGGTCAACCCGTCCTGCTATAATGTACTTCAAGCTCCATCTTAAAAGTGTGCAATAAAACCCTTGTGACACTTTCTGTCTAACCTGAATTTTCCACGTTGTTGCCTATTCATTCAGTAACCAGTATCTTTAAATATCCATCTGCAGCGGAATGTGAAAACCATCAGTTTTGTTGTTTTGCTTATAATCCATCCTGCCCTCTGTTTGTCAGAACATCCGTCAGATCCGTGCTGCTACTGGTCCACCCAGGTACCGGCTCATGATGAGCGACGGTCAGCACTCTTGGACATGTGAGTATCTTAAAGTAGATTGTGGGTTCATCATGCTGAGGTACATGTGGTGTCTCGTCTACAAACAAACATGTTGAATCCAACAAGGCTCCTTTTTCATCTGTAACTATTTATATGTGTTTCTTTTGTTTTAATTGTCCTTTAAATGCTTTTTTTGTATCTGTTAATATTTATTTTGTTATATTTTCTTTTTGTTTTCTTGTCTTTACAACATTTTCTTAATGTTTTATTTTTAAGGTATTTCTATTGCCCTATTTCTATTTTACAAGATGTACATGACTCAGTGTGTGTGTGTGTGTGTTTGTGTATGTGTGTGTAGCCTTCCTGCTGGCCACACAGTTAAACCACCTGCCGGAAGACGACCTCCTGGTACCTCATTGTGTGTGTAAGGTGAAGAAGACTGTCACCAACACAATGTCAGATGGCAGGTTTGTGTTTTTTCATGTGTCCTTTTATCTCCCTCTCTTTTTCAATTATTTGCTGCATGAAATCCCCTTTGGCCTTATTTTTTTACCTCCTCCTCCTCCTTCTTCTGCTTCTTCTTCTTGCTGTGTGCCAGGACTGTGGTGATTGTGATGGACATGGAGATATTGCAATCGGCTGACGAAACTGGAGGGAAGATAGGAAATCCCATTCCGTATCCTAAAGACGGTATGGTTGTTTTAAATTGCACTCGCACAAAGTTAGAAACAGTCATAAACAGCTTCCACAGCTTCCTTATGGTGTTTGTTGAACTTACAGATAAGACGTCACAGGAGACTGAAGTCTCAAGTTCCTCTGTCCCACCTTCTCCTCCATCCGCTGCAGCACCTGGACCCTCCTACAACAGCAGTGAGTTTCATGTCCAAACTTTTGAATATAATATTTTTTTTTGTCTTCTCAGTCATTACAAACGGATGCTGTTACAATTATAACAGCTGTGATGATGATAAACCTGCCGTTTGTTTGTTTTTTTACCAATTTGCTGCAGGTATCAATTATTTTCATTTTCCATTTATCTGCTGATTATTTTTGCAATTAATTGATCGATGCCCATCACAATTTTTCAGTGCCCATAGTGATGTCCTCAAGTTGCTTCTTTAGTTGAGACATTTGTTTTATCCAACAAGCAGCTGATCGTTACATTTAAGAAGCTGCAACCAGCAAATCTTTATCACTGATACTTTCAGTTTTTGTCCATCAGGACGAATCCAGCAGAGTTTTCTTGCTTGTTGGTCTTGGTTGTTTATCAGCTGCTCACCTGGCAGAAGTAGCTCTTCTTGTTATTGACTTCACATTCACAGCAGCCGTAACTGAAGACAAATTGATCAGTGTTGAGCAGTCTCGTACTCTACCCAAGTTTTTCCAGCTCGAGCCGCAGAGCAGCAGGTCTCCACTTGTTTTCTAAACATTTTCTACAGCCAACAAAATGTAGGACTTTAACTTGTGTTTCTCGAGCACACACTTATTGATTACTGCTCAGACATCCTCCATAGAGTGTGTGTTATCTTTTGCTATAAACTTTTGCTTTCCATGTGCAAGTGTGGGTCATGAGGCTGATGCAGGTTTGATACAGTGCAGACAGGGGAAGAGTTTGGTGCAGTCGGATTAAATAAAAGCTTTGGTCTGTTTTTTAAAAACAATTTTCACACAGTGTATTGATGGTAGTGCAGAAAATATATTTGTTAGCTTTCCCAAGCTGCTGCACGCAAGGTGAGTTTAAATCATTTTGAAATCAACAAAACAATGCACCCTTGAGTGCATGGATATTACATGTCAGACAGATTGATGCTACTTATTTGCTGAGCAGATTACAACAATTAAACACCTCACTAATTTAAACGAGTTCTAATTCCTTCATTTAGCAAAGTTGGATGTCCTGAGCAGTCGGTTGTTGCCCAACAACAATCCAGAATACAGATCTATCAACTAGAACTAGTTTCTTGTTATTATTATTATTTATCATGCAGACGCAGCTATTGAAATCAACTGTTAACAGAGGACCAAACCATATTTTGCCAGGCAAGCAGGAATCATTTCAAGTACGAACTTGGGCTTTGTGAAATATGAGCTTCTCAGTGAGATGATGAGTTATGTCTTTACTTTAAGTTCAACATAATAACAACGTATTATATAAGTTGTTTAAACCAGCCATTATCAAATCTGATGCACTGTGGTTAGACCTGAGTGTTAATTTTATAATAACAGGACAGTTTAGAAATTAGTCGGATATTTATTGCAGAGGATTTTTGATACTCTGTCAGACCAGCGTTCAACCAACAGAGGGAGCCATGTACCCTTTGAGAGAAGGCTGCTCATGAAGATTCAAAAGATTTGCACTCCTCATTGTTTTTTCTCCTCAGCACTGTTGTTCTGCAGCCATCATTTGGGACCAGCAGAGTCTTCGTTGTTCGGTTCTCAGTCTTAGTCACCGTACTACACTTAAACCAGCACAACAGACTGAAAAATACATCCTGGATTTCCTTCCTTTTGATATTCATAGCACTTCAAAGGCCGTAGTCTGAACGTGGGTTAAGAGCTGGATGAAACAGGATCGTACGGCACAGTACAATTGTCCCATTTTCAAATCACATTGTGCGCTTTTTTAATATATTTAGTGCTCTGCTATAAGAGCAGGAAGCGTGTCTTGTTGCCCGCCGGCCACCGCGGCTGATGGAGTCCATAACTTTCACCTTTCACTATTTTACTACCAACCAAATATTTATAAGAGACCAGGGCCTCCGAATGATGGTTGGTTTTCTGCCAGAACGGCTGATGCCATGAATCATGCCTCAAGTAGCCTGTGTTTTATTGGATCTTCTTTTATTAGCTTAGCCTTTGTTTCACTCAGTTGTTTTATTCCACCAACTGCTCTCAGCGCTGACATTGATTTTTGTTATGTGGCAGAAACATACCAATAGTCCTCCTCAGTGGAGGATGTAACCATGTGGGTGGATAATGAGTGCCTGGTATATATTGTGTGTTTGTGCGTGTGTAGGTGTGTGTGTGTGTGTGTGTTGTGACTGAGGGAGCTTGTGTGGGCCGATGGCTCCTCCAGTTCATGGCTTCATGAATATTGTGTTGTGGACTGAATCCCCTCGTAGCGATTGCACAGACGGAGGGAGAGGGGGGAAAGTCAACTAATTTGACTCAGGAAAGACGAGGCGCTGCATTAACTAGTTCATCAGACTCTTTCCTCGTTGTCTTTTTTAAATCATGTTGCCTCAGAGATCCCGCCTGACGGAGAAAACCTGCTGCCCCGTTTAATTGTCCTGTTGATAAAATGGTCAAGCATCCGTCTTTAGAGCCAAAAACAGGCTTTGTGCAGAAAGTTAACTCGTATTTTCTCCCGCCGAACGAGGCCAAGTGTTTGATTACTTTCCATTATTTTTGCAAATTGCGTTTTCAGTAAGTCGATACATTTGCGTGCGTTCACAAGATTGCTAAATGCCACAAGTTAAGTGTTTCCGATGAGGTGTGGGCGATGTAATGTGGAGGGGAGGTTGCTGTTTTATTAGAGGGGCTGAGTTCAAGCATCTGTTAGTCCTTGAGAAACACACTGAATCCCCGGGTGCTTCCGTTTGGCTAACGTGACTCCTCGCCTCCCTCGCTGGCATCATTTCCTCCTGTCACGGCTCCTCCAGTTGGGATGAGAGAAAGAGGACGTCCTCACTTACTCCGAGGTCATTAAAACTAGGTGTGAAAAACATTTTAGTTGACTGAAACACCTGTTAAGCATCATATTTGCAGAGCGCCGTGTTAATTCACTGCAAATGCAAACCGATCATTTCCTTCTGTACTTTTGAAGGCAGATCAACTGTAAATATGTCAGGGTGTAGTTTTATACAGTCTGTCGGAGTAATGAACACACCTCCACCTTCTCTCCCTTGCCCTCATTTACGTCGCAGGTTCCCTCTGCCATCATCTCGTCAATCAACTCTCCTTTCTCTCATTACACGATAAGTGGCGGACAAGTACTGTGATCAGTGTATGCCAGACTACCGTGTAACTCGGGTAACGCCAACTACCGCGGCGAGCCTACTGACAATCCCCACCCATGTTATAATGAAAGAGAAACTAGATCTGATACTAATAAACACTCAACTCTCATATGCCGTTTTTCCACCGACAGTACCAGCTCGCCTCGCCTCGACTTAGCTCGCCTTTTCTGCGTTCCCATTACCGAAATCTGGCACCTGGTACCTGCTAAAGTGGCGCTTTTTTAGTATCACCTCCGTATAAGTTCCAACCGAGCTGAGCTGATACTTCTGTGTGACGTAAGCTGGCAGCCGGCCACTGATTGGACAGAGAGCGACGCCACTTGACGACTCATGACGAGCGCGGCGTCCGAGCCTGACGCCCGCTACCTTTAAAAACTAGCATCTGCGTTCAGTCAACACAGCGATTACATGGAAGGAACAACGTGCAGGAACACGGCGTGGACCGTGGCAGAGGTGGAGACGCTCCTGAGTGTTGTTGCTGAAGACGCATCCAGAACGAGCTCGATGGTGCGACAAGAAATGAAAAGGTGTACGTGTTTTGCGTAGCCCACAGCTAGCCCTGTTTATGTGTCGCGTGGATAAGTACGTCACTGATGACGACCCGCCCACGTTGATGACGACCCGCCCACGTTGATGACGACCCGCCCACGTCTGATGACGACCCGCCCACGTTGAAGAGATACTGATTCTAGATGGAAACACAACACGTCTGAAACCAAACCAAGTAGAGCCACGCTAAGCCGAGGCGAGGCGAGCTGGTACTGTCGGTGGAAAAACGGCAATAGACGTGCTTTAGTGGAGAGATACCAGAGTGACTTGGCTGCAACCTCGCCAGCCTCCAAGCGAAAAAGGGGTTTGGCGGCTTGCTCATGGGGCATCATGGCAGAGCCCGGGAGGTTAACTGGCACCTCTCCAACTACCAGTAGAGTCTCCATAACAAGGTCTGGTCTTGAACCGGCCAAGTCCCTGCAGACAGGCTGCTGCTGCCTGCAGCGGTGAACCCTGACCTCCGACATCCTTCTAGTGGGAGGATGTGGTTTTTCCTCCGGTGTCAGCAGAGTCGGAGGAAATAATTTCAGATGTTTCAGGAGTTTAAAACTGTCCGAGCACGCCTCAGCTGCAGGTGACACGGTACTCCCTCTGTTTTAAAAAAAAAGCATTCAAATCAGAATATTAATATTCTAGAAAACTCGTCTTTCAGCTGTAGGTGTAGAGTCAAAGGTTGTGACACAGTTGTCACTGGCGGTTCTTCTAAATATTCATCATCAGCTCTCCTTGAAATAGACTCCCTTCAAAGTGCTTCGCAGATGATATTTAAATTCCGAAAGGAGACACGCACTTGCCGAAGTGCAGTTAAAAAAAAATATTCATTATTCATCAGTAACCGTTCTCTGCAGGTTTCCTTTGTCCTCACAACTCTCTGCCTCTCTTTCATAAACACACGCACTCGTTTTCCAACTCACTTTCTTTATTTATTGCTCTTCTGCTGTCTGTATATTCCTCTCATTCTCTTTTCCTACTGTATCCTCACCATGAGCACTCTTCCCAAACAGGGGGCTGTTGAATATGTTACCAGCATACATATTAAGACTCGGTACTGATCTTAATCACAAAAAATGAGGCTCCCTGATAAAACTGTGGCCCTGTCTTTGCTCTGTTCATCACCCCACCTGTCATCCCTTCTCCAATTCCACCACCAGCTCCTTCCCTGTTACCACTCCATCCGAATTGCGTGCGCATGAATATTGATGTTAATTACCCCTCGCCTGAAAATAGCTGTTCAATCTGTGATTTCCCTCGAGGTACGCGCTCGTGAAACACACATTACACAGACACACACACACACATCCCCGCAAAAAGCATGGTATCACAGAGGTGAGTGTTTGTTGTGCTCCGTAACAGGAGCTTAAATCGGGGGAGTGGTCCACGTGGAATTGCATCTTTTTTACCCCAAACAATTATTTCCTCAAATGCCGCTCCTCAATATGGCAGATCATCTCTGCCAAAACGAGGCATTGCATAAATGATGTGTTGACAACAGCCAACAATCGAGCCTGAATCAGCGCTGATGGGGCTGATGCTGCTTTACCGTGGGAGGTGAGGCAACACCTTGTGATTCTGTGGGCCGGTCCGAACTGTTCAAGTGTTCTGGCATTAATAATTGTTTGAAAAATGAATAAAACAAAGGGCTGAGCGGGTGTTTTGGAAACAAAGGGAGCTTATTCTTAACTTTTTTCTTAGTTTCGTCGTTTCATTTGTATGTGAGGCGTCGTATGAGACCCGAGTTGAGTAAGTGCGACGCCTCATTAGGATTCAGTCCCACACAGGACAGAATGCTCCGCTATTAAAATATTCTCGGCTTGATTAATTACACATAAGGCTTCAGGCGTTTATCTAATATCTGAAAAATTCAACATTTAGTGGTTAAAGTACCCATATATGTTCTTCTTACACAATATGATAAGTATATTATAATTGATTATTAAAAGCATCTGTGTGAAACAACCTATAATCTCAGGCCGCCTCTTTTATTTCTTGCTATTCTATACCGTCCAGCCTATTTTCAGATCCCCTCCACACATGTATTAAGGCATCTTTAATGTGTGTCTGACATGGTTTTATAGGGAAGAAAAAGTATATTTACCACAAGAGATGTGGCGATAAAAGATTTTATCACAGATCGCGATAAAAAACACTCACAGCAGATTGACTGTGGTGAATTTTCATTATCGGGATCACTTTGATTAGAGATAATTGTGAATATCTGAATGTGAATGACTTCAAAAAGCTGTGTAGCTCACTGATGTACAGTCCTGTATTGATTTCTTGATCTTTTTTGAATTGCTGTAAATTGAATGTGTGTAAATCATCATCATCGGTGATCACTCGAAGCGAGTATGATTGTCCTCCTGTCGGTGGGTCTGGTCACTTGTGGGTCGTCAGATGGCGGTTGAGGCCGATCCTCGATCCACAGACTCTATTGCAGTGGTGGCATATGTAGATTGTTGCCCTGGAGGTTGTGGTTTGAGTTTGGGGAGCCGTTTTGGTGGTGGTTCTCTCCTTCCTCAGCTGCCTTTTTGTTTCTGCGGCACGGTGGAGGTCCTTTTATCGCTGTGCTGTACCCTCATGGACCGTCCTGATCCACACGTCTCTCTTGAGAGCAACTTCCTCACTGTTGTTGAGGTTGAAGCGGCACTTTTTGAGATGGGCTTTGATATATTGTCCTTGTATCGCTTCTTCTGCCCTCCTTGGGAGCGCTTTCCTTCCTTTAGTTGGCCGCACAGAATCTGTTTCGGAAGGCGGTTGTTGACATGGCCTGTCCATTGTAGCTGGTGCCGAGCGATAGTTGTGGTGATGGTGGCGATGTTGGCTTCCTTAAAGACACTGATGTTCGTCCATATATCTTCCCAGCCGATCCTAAGGATCTTGCGGAGACATCGCTGGTGGTATTGCTTCAGAGCTTTGAGATGTCTACTGTAGGTGGTCCTGTGTGTAAATATTACAGTCTCCAAACTTCAAATCCACAAGGAGATGAGGTTACCACCATTTATTTATCCTTTATTCATCCTCGAGACCTTATGATTCATGATATTTATTTAATAGTGACGCAATGGAAATATTTGTTTCCTGACAAAATGTAGTAGTCAGTTGATTCCAGTTTTCCAATGTAAGGTTTTGTTCTAAAGTTGTTAGAATATTTAGATGGTTATTGGGTTAATATTGCGACAGGATAATCATGACATGAGATTTCCATATCGTCCTGAGCCTGTTTACCGAATTAAAATCCTTAAAATTGCACCTACTCTTTCTCCCTGATTAAGAATTCCAGAAAATATAAGTATGCAAATATATTTTCAATTCCCTGAGTTTAATTTCTGGGCGCCAGCTTCACTGTTTGGACCTGGATTGGCATCATGATCGTTGGCTCGCCTCATGAAATCGGATTCATTGTGCACAGAGAGGAAACTTTCACTTCTTTGTGAAAACAGCCTTCCTTCTACACAGTGAAGCTCAAACGATCAGCTGTAGGATCCACATTTTGGACTGGAGGGCAATTAAACTAATCAAGTTTCCTTTAAAAATAAGCCTGAGGGTTTCTTTCTGTCCGGCTCAAACTAAATATAAATGGTCACGATGCACGAGTGTGGTTAAGACTCGTATTCACAGATTAATGCCTGGTGTCTTGGCCACAAGACTGATACTCTGATAACGGATCCTAATTATTCTTTTTCCTATGACTAAAAGGCACGAGTACAGTAATTATGAAATTAATAATTGATTGGCAGCCCGAGAAGAAAAACACAGTTTAATTCACTGGCAAAAGCTGATGTTAACTGGGAATTTAGCTGCTCTGCAGAGAGATCTGTGGGGAGAGTTTAACTTTCTCAGGCAGTTTATCATGTTGGCAGCTGCTCTCAGATCAGATAACACTGCTGCCACTCGTGTTGAATTAAGTCTCTGCTGCCTAATGGCGAACTGGTAGGTGTTCTAACAATTACTTTATACCATCGTCAAATGTTCGCCGATTGTTGATCACTTTGTTAAATCCTTTGAGGTAGAAAGTATCTCACAATGTGTAGAACTTCAAACCAGGAATTCATTTAAAGAGGAACTCCACCGATTTTGAATATCAAAGTCTGCTCGCAGGCTTTGAGGAGCTCTACTCCATATGTGGGGGAAAAAAAAGTAGCATGAAGTCTTTTGTGGCTCCAGAGGGAGCAGAGGGAAGTCTGATAAAAGTGACATCACTTGAGGCAGCGTCTGAAGACTACAAGTGTGGAGATGAGAAAGATCTGGAGGTGTGGAGTTGGAAAGAAGCGAGCGAACCAGACCTCCGTAGACGGCTCATATCTGCTCGAGGCGAGAGGCTCGAGGCTACATTAGCTCACATAACGCAGCCATAATCTCCGACCAAACGGTTGACAGTTGAGTTGCATCGTGGGTAATGTAGGCGTCAGGGAAGAACGTGTGGAATAAGAGTCGTTATCTATGGTTCTGCTGAATCTGAATTTTATTGATTTAAAAGAAACAAATGTCCATCATTAAGCCTTTATGAGATTGCGATGCTTTATCGATGGAGTGGAATTGTTCAATTTCATGGTATATTAGTGACAACGGCACGAATGATTAAGTACATTATTAAGTATTTGGCGGGGTTCAACATTAATGTGTTTTTTTTTCTAGGGTCAGAAATCTGTTTGCCTAAATGAATCAATCCAATCCAACTTTGACTGATAGAAAATGATAATATAGGAGGCACGAAGCAACAAACATTCATGCATATCGTAATTAGTCTTTATCTGCCTGCTTTACATTTCCTGGTGAGTGTCTGATGTTACTGTACAACTCTCAACAGAGATGAGAAGTCATTCCTTTGCTGCTTCCATCATCAGCTCCGGAAATGTGTCTGATTCTTTTTTTATCACTTGCCAGATTTGGCCAGTGAGCTGCCAGATTTATTTCTTGGTTTATTATATTTTTTTTACTTGCCCTTTGTAATCAGGAAATCCTTGGTATCACACTGGCGGCTCAATTATAGGGCTGAAGCTCACAATTATTACCTTTCTTTTAAAGAAATCATCTTTAAAGTACCAGAAAACAGTAAAAAAGGCTTCACAACTTCCAGCAGCCTGAGGCAGCACTGTTCTTGTTTTGCTCAACTAACAATCCAAACCCCCCCAGAAATATTCAGTTTACTTTTAATGAAACGGGGAAAAGCATAAAATCCTCACAAACTACAGGGGGTGTGGAACCAGTAAATAAATGTTGCCGGGTTTGTTTTTTTGGGATAAAATTATACATCAGTTACCAGAACACTGTCAATCTCTGTCGACTAATGAATACTAATTAGCTAATCTTTCAGCACTATTAAATTGGCATCTTGTTGATTCGGAGAATTCATATAAGTATCTCACTTTTCTTCCCAGGAGCCCTTTCTCCTCCCCGAGGTGATGGAAGAGGCTTTGTGGGAAAGTCACCCATGAAGGCTCCACCCTCGAAGTTTCAACCCTCACCGTCGAAGTTTCAACCCTCACCCTCGAAGTTTCAACCCTCACCGTCGAAGTTTCAACCCTCACCCTCGAAGTTTCAACCCTCACCCTCGAAGTTTCAACCCTCACCCTCGAAGTTTCAACCCTCACCCTCGAAGTTTCAACCTTCACCCTCGAAGTTTCAACCTTCACCCTCGAAGTTTCAACCCTCACCCTCGAAGTTTCAACCCTCACCCATGAAAGGTTCCCCGTCGAAGTTCTCACCCTCGAAGTTCTCACCGTCAAAGTTTTCCCCCTCGAAGGCCTCCAGCTCTTCTCCAGCTTCATCAACCAACGTGATTCCCATTGCTCAGCTGAACCCCTACCAGAGCAAGTAAGTCAAAGTGTGTGTCCGTGTGCCTGCTTCTCATCTGCATTTATAATACGCCTAAAAAAAAAAATCCCTTCAACACAGCTTCAGCTCTGTCGTGAATAAATGACACATGAAACCTAACTTACATGCATTTCTTCCCAGATTGCAAGTCAACTCTGTGCTGTGTGATTGCACTTAGATTTTTTTTCTCCCTCTGCTCATTCATCATCCAAACTATTTCCTCTCATGCTGTGACTCTACTTCTCCGCTCGCTGCCATTTCTGAGTAGCACTTTGGGGCATTTTTTGAACTGTGTGTGTGTGTGTGTGTGTGTGTGTGTTTGTGCATGCATGCATGTGTGAGCATTATTTCTTTCCGTATCGAGGCGTGTGTGGCTGTTGCTGTGTGTGTGTGTGCTTGATAGTCAGCCCATCTGCATGGAAATGAAGTGAAATGACCGATCTTGCCTCAGAAGCGAACACTTTAACGGCAGGTACTGCTGGCTCTTTATGGTCCGCTGCTGAGGTTTTGATTCTGTTATTTGGCCTGGTGGGGAATTGGCCAACCTCGCTTATTTTTTTTTTTTCATCCCCTTCCTTCCCTCTCACATTTTCTTTACCCCCTCCAGGGCTCCACTTTACTGCTGTCCCCCCCCTCCTCCTTTTTTGCTTCTTATCATTTCTTCTGGCTTAAGTCTCTGACCTTAAAGTTTGCCAAAAAAAAAAAAAAAGACAAGAGAGCTGTACAGCAAGATGTAGTTGTCCAGATTGGAGTAGAGGAACCCTGTCAACTCTCCGCTCTGTGTTTGGGCTCTGATAACGTAGCCCTGTTTGAAATTGCAAGCTGTAAAGATAACTGTGCCTCGAGGTGTTGTAATAAACTGATGACTGTTCTAACTTTGAAGTTGGAGGAGTACCTACAGTGAGTAAAAACAGATGACTTCAGCAGCTGTTCCTCTACGTGTATTTGCGTAAAATGAAACGCCTGTGTGTGACACAAAGCGTTACATCCAGCAGACTATTTAAGGATGCTGTGTACGTGCCTTTTAATGGTCGTGTGCATCGTCTTCTCATCCCATTCTCCCGGTGTTAAGTAATAGCATCTAGAGCAGAGCTTTAATTGGCTTTTGGCTGCCATAAAGCTCGGTGTAGCAGTCTTATCCATACTGAGCAGGGAATGGGGTTCACTCTGGGCCAGCAGCTGCTCTCATGATAGGGGATTTAATTGCAGGCAAAGTTATGGTATGAATATCCTCCACTGCACAATTATCAACGCAGTCAAAAAGCTCACTGCCGCGTAAACCGCCGAGCTCGGCTGGCTGCTGTTTTAAAAACAGAACAAGAGGCACATTTTAAATGCATCCAGGAGCTGGCGGATGTACAACACCTAGTTCAGTGTTTGAAAGGAAAAGTTGCTGGATGCTCTTTTTCTTTTTTTTTTTTTTCCTTTCATGGAACTTTAAAAAGAAACTGGAAAAGACACTCGTCCAATTTCCTCGGGAATTGTTCTGTTGTGCAGTTGTGTTTCCCGTCGGTGACTGATCTGATGCGAGCTGAGTCGGGATGCTCATTAACAGGAAAAGGAAGCTTTTTTTTAAGTGTCTTTGCAGCTACCTTTGCTGTTCACACCGACCTTTAGACTGCAGCTCCTGGTGAAGTTTGGTCAGTGGTAATGTTTTGGTAATGCTCAGGTATTTTTCAGTTTTCAAAGTATCGGTACGTCCTTATCAGAAAACATCCAGCGGACGTTAAACTTGTTTTAAAAAGTCTTGATCAATAACATCCTGAATAAGATAAAAAGATAGTGAGGCAGCTGACTGTCTCGTCTGACGTCTTTTTACTTTAGTCTTTCTGTCATATTCGGCGCCAACAGTCCAATGTTCAAGCACTGCTCGCGTGTTGGTATCTGTGGCTGTGGAGTCGCCTGTAGGTTTATTACCGGTAATGTTTTGGTAATGCTCAGGTATTTTTCAGTTTTCAAAGTATCGGTACGTTTTTTCCCCCAAATCACTGAAATCTACATTGTGTTTTCAGGCCCCCACACACCGCCCAAGGCTGACTTCCTTATCCGACCACTCTGTTGGATCTGTTCGGCTTTCGGAAATATGTTCAGTTTTTCCTGCATGTATAAATATTGATCACTGAAATCTGTACTGAAAGTCAATTGCCGGTCACTCCCAAATATCACTGTTCACATCATATCACTAGGTAAACATGTTGTAGTGGATTAAAATGAATATGTTATTGAACTTCAGTTATGAACAAAACTTCTTTTTACTTTTGGCTTCACCTTGGACACCAACAGTGATCTTGAGTGAGAGTCCTGTGCTTGTTGGACCCGACGTACGTCCCCAACATCCTCCCTATGTGGACTTCTCACCCTTTAAGTTCCCCACACACCGCCCAAGGCCGACTGTCCTTATCTGACCACTCCGTCGCCTCCTGTCTGACCCATTCGGCAGAAAAGTCACATTGAAACACACCGCCCCGGCTACACAGCTGTGTACGTTCTGCGCCTGCGTGAGATGCAATAAGTCTCCTAAACATCGGGTGGCGCTAGTCTCGTGCCAGTCACCCAAAACATAAAAACAGGAAATGACAGAGCGGAGTGCGGACCGTAGCTTATCAAAACAAAGCACACACAGTGTTAGCTCAGCATTACTTGCGTGATGTCGTATTACGGTGGTCTCTCTTCCACCAGGGCAGCCAGCTGCTCCTCAAAGTCCTCGGTCCACACAGCCATGGCTTCCAAACATACGTTGGTTTATCCCCAAAATAACGAACGGTGAAGTGTTGTTTGTAACTCTGTGTCGTCTCTGTTTATGTGGTTTGTTTACCATCGTCACTTCCGCCGCCCCTCCCACACGCCGCGCTGATTCGCTGGCACACCGCCAATCAGAATGGTCACTGAACAGCTAGCTAACAACCAATCAGAGTATCCGACGGCGTCCAACCTCAGACGGCCAACTTCGCGTGTTCAGTCGGATCAGACGCCGTCCTCGCTCCGAACTCGTCCGACTCTCTCCAAACGCTTCAGACGTCCGACGTCGGAGCTAAGTGTGTGCCGACCTTTAAAGGCTCATTATTAGTTGCAGACAATATATTGAATTTATCCTACACACTGGACCTTTATGTGAGTTAGTGTCGACCCTTTGTGTGTCCCCAGGTGGTCTATCAGAGCCCGGGTCACCAACAAGTCCAGTATCCGCAACTGGAGTAACTCTAAGGGCGAAGGCAAGCTCTTCTCTTTTGAGACTCTGGATGAGAGTGTGAGTAGAGGACTTCCGCTGTGTGCATGCATGTTAACACACTGTACGTCACACATGGCAGTTTTTTCTCCGTCTTGAAATGAAATATGGTTTAATGGAAATGTGCTGGTCACCAGGGGGAGATCAGGATCACCGCCTTCAACAAGGAAGTGGACAGGTTTTACTCTCTGGTGGAGCAAGGCAAGGTGAGCAGATCCCACTCACACATTTCCACTCTCACTTCGAGCGATAAGAGTTTCCTGGAGACTTCACTTAGAAACGATAAGGTTTTTACATATTGCACATCACCAAATTGCTCAGAACGCTGCAAGGGAATGTTTGCTCTTATGTTCCAAATGTGGTTCTGATTTCATTTCTTTGAGGTTGATTGAAAAACAACATTTTAAGGATGATAAGAGATTGTCTAAAGGTGATAGGAAATGAACTACTTGCAGATTCAGTCTCAGGTATCCGTTCTGTGTGCACCTCAAACACATGCATCATTGGTAAAATAGTGCCTAATAAACCCCTCTGCCAAATCCTCTCATGCCTGCAGGACTTCTGGCCAGAGAACGAGCCAGAGGCGAGTATTAAAAGGATTTTGTGGAAGGGATTTATTAAGTCGTATTTTACTGAAATATATCCTGTATGTGTGAGACATACTGAACGTTTGAGTGGATAAATGCTGCAGCGTAAGAAACCTGTCAAATCTGATGTGTTGATAATGTTTATTGATATTGTGTGTATTATCTCTTCTTTAAAAAGTAATTGATACTGAGTTATTTAGGTTAGATTAGTCGACCTTCATACAAGACTCATCTGCCACATGTCTGTTGATTCATGGGTCACTGTGATCACTCCTCCTCTGCATGGTGGGCCTTTTCTGGAAGAAATGGAGAGAAAAATCTTTATTCTGTGCAAAAATGCATTCAAAAGTTTGTCCAAAGGTAATGTGAGACTTCAGCAGTATGAGTTAAACCTCTTTTACTCCTGAAATGAAAAGGTTTTCATGTGTGTCAAGTTAGTCATCACGAACGTGCTGGAAAAACAGGGTAAAGTAGAAAAGGAGCTGATCATAAACCTTATCAGAAAACATCCAGCGGACGTTAAACTTGTTTTAAAAAGTCTTGATCAATAACATTCTGAATAAGATAAAAAGATAGTGAGGCAGCTGACTGTCTTGTCTGACGTCTTTTTACTTTAGTCTTTCTGTCATATTCGGCGCCAACAGTCCAATGTTCAAGCACTGCTCGCGTGTTGGTATCTGTGGCTGTGGAGTCGCCTGTAGGTTTATTACCGGCGTTCTGTCTCGGCAATGTAACTGCCAGGATGTACGAGCCACAGCTCAGCAGGAAGACATTGTCCAGGTAAATGAAAAGAGGGGAATCATCTTTCTGAAATAATCCACAATACATCTCACGCTGAACGAGGACGCTGGATTCTGGCACCTTTCCCCGACAGTGTAGTCACAGCGAGCAGCGAGCAGAGGAGGAGTGATCACAGTGACCGATACATCTTTCAGCGTACGTCGGCTTGTGAATATTGTATTGAGACGGACTTGAAAAATTCAGAACTTACCCGCGAGCTCTTCTTACATTAATCAGATGGATTAATACTTGAATTAAAGTCAGTCAAACACTATTACATATGAATCTATTTGGCCTTTTAAGAGCGTCGGAGGAAGCATCTGGTGATAGGATCATCGTTCAGCCAGAGCGCCCTGATTCAAGACCTTGTGCCTGCAAGCGTCTGCTTTACTTACCTTTAGTAAGAAATACCTTCACGCTCCTGTTGCATAACTGACACTGACGCTCACCTACGACACTTTATACAAGAATCAAAGCATACACAGATCACGAATATTAACCCATTTTATCAGTTGAGTCCCTCTGAATCATGTTATGTATTTATTTTTTCCATTTTGTACTGTTTTGAAGAAAATAGCATTTTTATGACTGGCAACAACTGTCGCCAGTAGTCACACAGCTTGTCACTAGGTCAAATGTCACCTAATAATAATATAGAAATAATAACAATGATATAGTAATAACAAAATGTTAATATAGACACAATAAATAATAACAAAAAGGTGGAGGGGATAAAACAAAAGAAAATACGTAAAGCTGTACATGGATACCGATGGATATTATCATTCCAGGAAGGTAGCTAGTGATCGTGGTTCAAACCTTGGTTCCCCCTGTATAAAATTCAAAACAACAAACAATTTGAACTGCCCATGAACAAAAAAATATTCATCCTAGGTAAAATTTTTGAGGGTAGGGTTACTCTAGAGACTTGAATGATTAAATAGTTATAATATGTTTGCGGGGAAAATCATAAGAGATTTATGAAAATGACCTCTTTCCAGGAGGATTTGCAACCGCCATGTCTTCAGCCGGAAGGAGCAGGAAGCAGATGATGTCATGCGACAGGAAGCACTTGGAAACGATTTTTTATAAATCAAAACCTTTGTCTAAGTTGTCTACTAGCATATAAGTGGAAAAAGTTGCACGAGTACCTTTGAGATTTTTTATTGTGAGTTGAAAATGACAGTGATACACTTTGGCAACAATTGTTGCCAGTGGGGCAAAACGGGTTAAGGGATCATTTGTATTTGAATGAATTTCTTGAGTCTATATTGCAACCAAGTGGTTGAACTAATTTACCTCCCCACAGTCTCAGGAACCAGTTAAAGGAACATCTGTTGGTGCTAAACTGGGCGGCGTCAGTCTAAACACCCCGAACGTCCCTTTGCATGTTCCCTTATAGCTGCGCAATTACAGACAGGTAGAACACACGTTTAAGCTCCTGCTCATCTCCGTCCGGCCCCACAGAGCTTAATAACTCAATTAACCCCCGCCGTCATTCTGCCCGTCACACCGGTTCAGGTATCAGCCACTCGCGGCGACTCCCAACGCAGCCCCACATCCAATTTGTGCCCTCTGCCCTCCGAAGATAAATAAAGGAATGAATCCGTCCTCCCTCCGTGATCTGAGTATTGACAGAACGGTGAGTGGGTGTGACCGGCTCTGAGCGACCGCGATGCTTATCACATTAGTTTCATGCTCCCGTCTCTGTGTGGGGTAAATCAGAGAGAGCCATCGAGAAGAACTTGGAGGCAGAGCGAGAGGAGGGGGGAGGGATATTGGAGAGTAAATGAAGAACTGCGCCGCGCATATTGAGTTTAAATTGTGCTGTTTAGCTGACTCGCTCTCAGCTGCTTCTTATTTTCTGGTGGATTAGAGAAGCGATGGAGCTGATATGACACCACATCTTAGTTGGACCTGAAGGTTTTCTTCCATTCTCACTGAGAGGTTTCAGTCGAGCAGAAGCCGTATTGTGATTCTGATAATTTCCCTTGCAGGATCAATAAAGCGGTCGTCCAATTCGATCAGTCATAGTCGCTCCAGATTGGCAGGAAATAACCGGTCTCATGAGGTCTAATTTTATAATGCCAGTGCTCCTTGCTCGCCCATTCTCTGCAGGTGTACTACATCACCAAGGGTACGCTGAAGGCGGCCAACAAACAGTACACCACGGTGAAGAACGACTACGAGATGACCCTCCACGCTCACTCATCCATCGTGCCGTGTGATGATGGTGACGGCATCCCCGCGGTGCACTGCGACTTCGTGCCCATCGCAGAGCTCGAGAACAGAGACAAGGACGCCATCATTGGTAAGAGAAGAAGTTAATTTGTGCATTTATAGCATTAAAGACACACTGTGGAATTATTTCTCCCATCTATTCTGCATCCAAACGAATACTGCTCTCTAGCGCCTCGCGTTTTCAAACGTGCGCTGCAACCTGTTGGAACTACGGCAGGCGGGATGTGTCAAGATTCAAGAAGCTGTGACAACATGTCTTCAAACAGCACTTCATCAAGTTTAGTTTCGGGTGATGAGGTACGTTATTTCAAACAGACTTCAAACTGCAGCTGACGAGCGCGTCTGGCTAAGCTCCTTCTCCGTTCCACAGTCACGCTGGCTCTGAGTGAAAACGCCTTTAGCCTTATCTGTACCACGTAGAGCTTTTTGTCCCTCTCACCAGTTCATCGTTTTTTATAGAGCGGAAGGACATGGAAGCCTCCGTAGAGCTCGCCCGTCCTATGGAAATACAGAGAAGTGATTCTTCCCTCAGGAGGAGAAGTGAGATTGTTGGCAGAGATCATTTTACACCAATGAGGACTTATTTATGAATGAAGACGCTGATTTGAAGTAATAAATTACTTCAAACACTACACAGTGGACCTTTAACATCAAGTGAGCAGGTAGAGCTTTAGTGCCAGGTGGGAAAAAAGGGGGAAATTTGAAAGCAGGTGACGTGGCTGTTGGGTAGTTCAGCCTGCACAAAGCAGAAAAAGTTGAGACGGAGAAACGCAGCCTGACGTCACGTTGCGTTGACCAATCTCGTAAGCTGTGCACCAGCAGGTCCAGCATGCTGGTAGCAGAACAACGTAGCAGCTTCGTCTTCCGGCAAACTGATCAGCGGTAGACGATCAATGTAGGAGATTTAACGTATAATGAAAATTACAATTTCACACTGCTGAGCTTCGAGTCCTGCCGTCAGAAATCAGAAGACGAAAAGATAAGTTTGCAGAAATTGGTTTAAAATATTAATATGACATCTGTCATCAGAGCAGATCTGCACTGTGGCAGATATAAAGATTTAATGTCTTTCTGAAGCAAAGCAGTCAATGACTAATATGTAAGATGGTCAAGTGACGGTCTGTGACCTGCAGAAAGACCCTGAGGCAGCTGTCGGAGTGAGAGAACTACTGACCTGTGAAAGTTTCTGTGCCGATATGTGACGCACACACTGCAGGGCTCCGATATCTACTTATTTAATGCAGCAGAGTTGTGATGTTTGGAGCCACGCTGACGGATCCCTGCAGTGTGCAAGCCGTCTTTTTGTTTCATGTTTTGCTCACTTTCAACCCGTCAGCTGCCCTTTCTGGTTAGGATCTGTGTGTAAGCTGCTATTTCTCTGAAATATGCAAATACAATCTAACAGAGATCTCATTAATTGGCAGCAATGATGAAATAATCAACGGAATGATATATTTGTTATGTGTTTTTTATTCCTGCTAATTTCAATAAGCTATTTAAACTCAGATCAAGGTTATTATTATGATTGGAGCAGAAATAAGTGTTTTTTCCCCCCCTGGAGGGAGCCAGACTATCTGTACATGATTGAACGATACTTGTGAATTGATTTTATACCTCGGAGAAAATTAATGGTTCTTCCACGAGTTCCACTGAATAACCAAAAAGTGGCCCGGTGTTGTCGAGCAGGGAGACCATCCGGGTTATCAGCTGCATAATTTCTCTGACAGGTTATAGATACAGATGAAAAGAACGTGACTGACAGGCCACGTGTTCCAGGTGTCGGGGAAAATACATTATGTCAGGGTCGAAGGGAAGGTTAATTCAGGCGTATTGTAAAGAGGAGAGATAAAAAGGTGATAATGCTCATTCCACTGTTTTTATGAAGGTTAGTTGCGGTGTCTGCCCTCTGCGCCTGACAGGAAGGTCTTATCTCCTCGACAGGTAAATTGGGACGGCACAAGTGTAGATTGGGGTTCAAATTAGTGATTCGACGATCTGCTCCTGGCAGTCTGCTCAGTGTTATTAGTGGGATGATGAACAGGTGTGACAGTGATGTTTCTGTGAATGTGGCCACGAGGATATCATTTTAAAAAAAACTAGTTTCGGTCTGTGTGCAGGTTGAAGTGTGATGACATCACATTTCATGTTCGGCTTTTCCGGAGTCCATTTTTCTGGAATTGTTCCGCCTAGCTCCACTCACATACATCTGGGATCGCTCCCGTTGGGAGAGATTTCAGCACCAGATTTTCAGGTCGAGCCAATCAGGACCGCCGGGCGGGAGTTTCATAGATGTGACGTAGCGGAGAAGCGACTGTTTTGATTCAGACAACAATGGCGGCTCGCATCGAGGAAGCAAGCGTCAACATTGATGCTGCTATTTCATCCGTGTTGTCCAATCTACCCAATATTTTTTCGTTAAAAGAACATCAGAGAACTAACTATCAGGTTAGGTTTTCCCTGCGTCGCTACGTCACAGGTTGGTTTCGATGTGAGTGGTTGAAGTAGCACGTCAATAAAGATGACAGACAAGTGGTTTATCCAATCATATGCAAGGATTTTTGATAAGGCCCAGCCTTCTGAAACACATCTCCAATGGAGCGATCCCAGATGGATGAGTGGAGCGAGGCGGAACGAAATCCATCTCGCGAGAGTCAGGTTAAAAAATGTATGAATAGGACTCTTAAAGCTGTCAGCACTGTTATCATTTTAACTAGCTTTGTGTCTGGTTAGCAGTTAGCATTCTCCTCCCGTCTCTCTACGTCGCCAAACTCGCACGACTCCTTTCCTGTTTGGTGGTATAAGCCATCATCAGGAGCTAGAATTGGTATCTTTTCCTGTTCCGCCATTCCTAGTGGTACCAGAACAGCAGGATCCTGATCTCTGCCTGTTCCCAGAGCAGACAAGACCACCTCTGTATGGAGTTCTCTGTCCTGATTGGATAAAGTGGGCAGGAGACATGAGTTACTGACCAAACACTCTGACCAAACCCAACAGCTCAGGTTTCTGCAGACGTCCACTGCTGCACAGGGTCAGCAAAGCACACAGCAACTGCTGGATGTAGCACGAGCATGGCTATTATTCCTTATAAGTGTCGGACACGCCATATTACAGAGCGAATTAATGCTCGTAAAGAAGCACAAACAACATGCCGTAACCTCCCGGGAGGAAGATTTGTGTGGGTTCATTCCCGGCGTGATTACACTGGTGTGAACTACAAGTAACGCACAGCAGCACTGAGCCGTTCACCTGGAGGAGTGTTTGTGTCGGTCGCAGAGGGCCGGCGTTACATGTCCTGTGTGTCATCTGTTGTCTCTCCATGCACTCCCCCCCCGAACTCCCTCTCTCCCCACGTCTTTGTTAAATAGGGGATTATAACACAGTAATGAGAACTGTCAGCCTGTTCCTGTGGTGATAATGGAGTTCAGAGGTGGATGACATCGTCTCAATCATAATGGAATTAAGGCGGGCGGAGAGAGCGCAGACGGAGAGCGAGGGAGGAGGGAGGGAGAGTTTAGAAAAAGGTTAGCAGAGGTAGCAGACGGGAGGAGGAGGGCTGGTCTGCAAAATCTATATTATAGATTTATTATAACTCTGTCCAGTCGATTGATTATAATACGGTCGAAAGAAAATAAATAGTTAACTTTTCTGATTATTGATGAATTTGTTTAGTCATTTTGCAACTGTAAGTGTTGAATATTTGCCAGTTCAAGCGTCTTCAATTCCATTAATCATGAAGATAATTGGCAGAATAATCGATAATGAAGATAATTATACGTTGCAGACAGTTTATTATACGCATGGGACGCCATGACATGATCAATAGACAACGATTAAGCCATTAAAAGCTGTCCTGTGAGTAGTACTATGGAATTTAAAATATTTACAAATGTTTTATTTGTAAGGACTCCAGAGGGCATGTTGAGTTCATCATCGGATTAAAATGACAAAACCTCTGCTGCCTACAGTTTCAGCTGCCTTTCTCTTGTTTCACATCAATAAAAAGACCATTTCATCAGAGCAAAGAGGGATTTTTTAAAGTGTCAGTGCCATTTGTCATTGTTGTTTTGTTCATTTTATAGACTAAAGGTTTAGATTTGTACACATACTCTGTGTGTCCAAACTGAAACTGTATGTTTGGTGCCAAAAGTAAAGCCTATTGTTTTGTTAAAATGCAGAATGGTACTTCTGGATCTTACTTTGCTTCGCCCGCTGTGGTCAGATTAAGAAAATAATTAATAACTAGGGATCTCACGTATTTATAGACCAATTTCACTAACAACAGTAATCAAACAGTATAAACAGCCCTATATATACTGTGTTTTTTAAATTCCTTATCCTCTAGAAACATCCGATGGCCACCTTTGGCCCACGGACCTGACTTTGGGCCGCCCTGGTCTGTCAGAAGCACTGAGACGCATTAATCCTGCCTCCGAACACGATTTCTTGGTTTAATCTTTATTTGTTTCCTTTTCTTCTCACTAACCTTGTGACAATCCCGTTTGTCGAACAATAAGCGCCTCGTGAATTAATTTGATTTGTTCTGATTCAGCGTTGAACATTAGTCACGCCGGGCCGGGCTCCTCACCTCCTCAGAGCTCGGCGGTGACTGTTCCCTCAGCGCCGGTAATCCTGAATGAAGTTTTTAGGCTCTGAGCATGGCAGGAAACATGAATGAGGAATGAGTGTGTTTGCTCTGATTTGGGAGTGCGGGTCTGGGTGTTCGCCAGGATGTTGTGACATTTATGCCAGTCTGCTCTGACTTGGCAATATCAGAGGGGTGTCGACACACTGTGTTACCACTTCCTGTTATTTAGAGTGTATCCAGGAGGCATTTTTACACTTTACACCATGTCGAGACATTTCAGAAGGCACTTTTCTTTTTCTTACCTCATTCGGAGCTTATTTATCTACGAGCTGTCTATAGATGGAGATGTGAAATGACTCTCTCTCTCTGCAGATGTGATCGGAGTGTGCAAGAGCACGGACGACGTTTCCCGCATCACCACGAAGAACAGCAGAGAAGTCTCCAAGAGGGCCCTCAGCCTAATAGACACAACTGGCAAAGAGGTGGCCGTCACACTGTGGGGCGAGGAGGTAATAACTATAATCTCTCTCTCTCTCTCTCTCTTGCTCTCTCGCTCTGTGTCAGCGATGGATTTGTGGTCCGACATAAAAACACATCGAGCAGGCTATAATTAATTGTGTGTTTATGAAGGTGCCCATCCGTGTGTGTGCCTGCGGTAACACATCTCCGCGCGTGCTCTTGCGTACGAAGCTGTTTGATTGGGTTTTCTGGGCTGTAAAATTCGGATCGGTCGAATCATCCCAGTGACCTTCAGGAGCGTTTTTTTGGACCGGAGTCCCTGATTTGAGACGGGAAGGCTAAATAACTCTCAAATGTGCATGAAATGGCACTATTCTTCTCTAAGCTCATTCAATCTGCGAGAGCTAATCCCTCCTTCTTTGCCAAAAATCCAAAAATGACTTTCAAATTAACTTGTAGGTTGTCCAATTATCAAAGCAAACTATACCACATATTACTTTCTGGTCTCTCCGATGAGCCGCAGACCGAACATATAAAAGGACAAAAACACAACTGCTTCTGTCGTCTCTCGTATTCACCCTCTTCCTCTCCTCATTACTGCCATTGACACAGTTCTTCTCTCCTCAGGCGGAGAAGTTTGACGGGTCTGGACAGCCTGTGGTCGCCGTCAAAGGGGCTCGCTTGTCTGATTTCGGGGGCAGATCTCTCTCGGCTTTGTTCAGCTCAACAGTCATGGTCAACCCAGACATACCGGAGGCCTTCAGACTCCGGGCCTGGTGAGTCACGCTGGTGTGCACGCACGCAAGCACAATTGTTTGTCCACACATTGCTGTCACGCTGGCGAGTACAGCGCACACAGACATTCGATCGCTTCATCTCAAGCACCACACGAGACACGGTACGTCTAAACAGACGAATCAGAGAGATCCGTATCTTCTTGTTGCTGTGATGCTTTTATTCGTGAAGTAACCTAAGCATGCACACACATATAGATGAAGGGGAAAAGTGCAAAACTCTGGTAATCACGTGTCGGGAGACACGGCGCCATGTGCTGCCTCGGTCCCAGCGGGACCGTAGACAGGATGTAGTCGGGATCGGATGGAGATAATAACAGAAAATCAGAACAGGGATATTTCTGGATCTCGGCTCTGAACTGCACGGAAAGACGGATTCTTGTTAGTCGTTCCTGTGTGGAGGAATTTTGAATTATGACTCATTCACTCATTAAGGCTGTTCCCAACTCTGGCCACCGCTGAAATATATATGCGTTTATTCTTTTCGTTTCTTTGTGAGTGTGTGTACGTATCAGTGCTTCAGTGTGATTGAGTGTGTGCTGCACCGAAAGCTATTCTTAGGTAGGAAATTGCTGCACGCTCACAGCTTCAAAGTGTGAATGCGGTGCATAAAGAGACGTGTTTGTAAGTACCTGTGGGCATTATTCTGTTCATATATAGCGTCTGTTATATAAATTTGACAAACTGCTCCATCAACAGTAGCTTCTTGGCCACGTTTGTGTGTGTGTTGCGTTAGTTACAGCAGTTCCCTGTGAGAGAGAGAGAGAAGAGGGGCAGACTCCGTTGCTCGAGCTTTAATCTTGGTCTTATTAGTCTCCGGTCAATACACCATCTCATCCTGACATTCAAAGGGCTAAAAACTAAAAAAAAAAAAGCGGCGCCCCTCCTTCCTACCATTCCTCCTCTATTCTCCTCTAATCCCCAGGTCTTTTCCCCTGATCTGTGCCGCTGTTTGGTCCTCTCCACAGTTTACACGCTGACAGTGGTGAGCGAATGGTAATGAATGCTGTTCGAGGAGCCGACACACTGTTTTCTAGTCCCTCTTTAACATGTAGGTCTGCGCTTTACACAGACAAAAGAGCGTCTGTCTGACTCCGGTACCTGTGGCGACGCGGCGCTTTGCGGGATTGTTTTGACCGGGCTTTGCTTGCATAATTGAAGGAAACTGATGAATTTGGATGATGCCTTGATTAGATTTCTCTGCTCGGGCGGAATACAGAGCAGGAGTCACACTGATGCGTTAAGATTTGAAAGGGAATATTAAAAAGGTAGATAAATTAATAGACGGAGAAAGCGAGACGGACGAGTTTAGTGTTTTTCCTCGGCAAAGAAACGGCACGTAGGAAGGAAAAGTATGCAGATATGGAAAGCTGATTGATCTACGGATGCATTTGTCCGTGACAGACAGCCATATGTCAGATAGAACAGATAGCAGAACACAGATGCAGTGCCTGTAAATCAGTTCAGGGATTAAGGGAGGTAATTCAGTCATGGCTGAAGATGGTTTCTTTAGATAATAGTGGTGCGGTGGGTAATCCAGAACAGTATCCTCTTCACAGAAACAAGTCTGTCAACAAACACACACACTCGCTCTCATTATGACAAAGAGGTAGATACACGATCAATATTATCTGTGAACATGTCAAGGAGTGTATCTTCTGTAGTTAAATCACCTCAGTATCCAGGGAACATTTCTCTCTCTATCCTCCACCTTCACTCTAAATAATGTATGTCATATTTACCATATATATGTGTTTGTGTTGGTTGTAGAAGCATGTTTGCGCATACATCAATTTGTGCTGTGTGTTTTTAATGCAGGTTTGATCGGGAAGGCTACGCGGCGGACAGCCAATCCCTGACAGAGACGAGGTCGATGGGGAGCGCAGCGAGGATGAACTGGAAAACACTGAGCGACGTTAAGGAGGAACAACTGGGACACGGAGAGAAGGTACAGGCACAGAGCATCCAACATCTGGGTGTTAAATTAACCTTCTTGTACACTGAGTAAATGGTGAGGAGAGGCAAATCTACCAGCCTCATATTTTACCAGCATTCGGCTGATGGATGAAGCCGATTTTGAGCCCTGCATGATGCGTACATGTAAATGTCACACAACCACGTAGCAAGGAATTCATCTAAAAAGAGATGTTGGTATTAAACATACAGAAAAGTAACCCTTTAAAGGCTGTCTTCACCCAAATGACAATAAATATCAGAAACAGACAGTATAAACCTGGAGCAGATAAAACCAAACTAAACTCCTGACGTGTGGGGAAGTCAAGGCTGTTACTATCTCGCCATCTGTCCCTGTCGAGTGCTTGAACAATGTTCAGCCGGCGCTGAGTTTGAAAGAGAGACTGAAGTAAAAGAAAAAAAAATTGCGACTGTTGTTTTCCGTTTGGTCTGAGACCAGTCAGCTGCCCGACCGGTGCTGAGCATGTGCAGCTCTCAGAGTTTAGAGAAGAAGCAGGACGTCTCACTCATTAGCAACTTTTGTTGTTAGCTCCAGAAGAATCAATGTGTCTGATGCAGAATATTATTGAGTAAGACTTTTTCAAACAAGTTTAACGTCTTCTGGATGTAGTCTGATGATGAGGTCTGTCATCTGCTGCTTTCTGCTGTTCCCTGTTTTTGTGATGATGATTGTGACACGCAAGGGAAAAAAAACAGAAAGGCAACTCGTCCACTGGCAGTGAAAAACGTTTGTCTGTGTGTTGTTGTTGTTTTCATTAATTGATCTTTTGAAGGAAAATCTGCCACAAAACAGAGTCAAGTGATGAAGTTATGTTCTTTATTATCTTGTACTGTATTCACATGGATAATGTGCATCACAAAGATAACTATTTTCAAGTATTGATTGATTATCTAAACATTAAAAAGTGCCCAAAGGGATATTCCGGTGTAAGTTTAATCCATGGTCTAACACACCTTGTCACCGAGTAAGACTCCCCCTCGAGAGGTCAAGTTAGCTGACCGCTAGCTTAGCTAGTTTTAGCAACCTCAGAAAAGACCGCACGATAACAATACACTGCAGCTTATGTCTCCAACTAGAAACCGCCATCAAAAAGCCACAATTAATGGTGAGAACAGCAGCAAACTTCAGCAACAGTACATGTACAGTCCCAGCACACAGTACGAAGCATCAAACATCTGCTAGCTTTGCTGGATTTGTATTAAAAACACAGCACAACTCACCCTCTCCTCCAGCAGCCTGCCTGTGTGGGGAAGCCCTGACGAGTCGATTACCGAGTGCAGTAGATTTCTGCAGCTCAAGGATGAAAATGACTGATTATTACTCCATTACTTCCGTTCTTTTCCCTGTCAGCTCTCAATAATAAGAACTGAGCATTCCATGGAGTAATAATCAGACATTATATCCCTTTAAGCCCAAAGTGTAATCTACAGTTGAAACTGTCCAAATCCAAAAAAGCATTTTGGCTCATAATTTTATGGAAGAGAAGAATGTTTGGAGTTTTTGCTTGAAAATAGATTTATTAGATCAGTTTTTCAGTCCAGCTCTTCAGCTAAACTGTAGCTAAATCTGTCCGTAAGTCAGATTGATGGAACTAGGTCAGATCTTTTTATTCATCTAGTTGGAGCTCATACTTTATTAAAACACTATAAATGGTCTTGATCATAGAAAAGAATAACTTGAAGACTAACTAAGTGGTGAAGATATGAACTTTGGTTTGATGTCTTCATTTCTCTAAATGTGTTCCAGTTAGCAGTTTTTCTGTTTCATTGACTTTGATTGACGTTTTTTATCTGGCTGTGTGACTGAAGTTTCTAGTGAGTGGCAGAACAGTGGATGTACAGCAGATCAGGTGGAAATGAAGCCACGAGGTCTGTTACTCCAAGAAGTAAATCTTGTTATTTGTGTCACAGTTTTTAGTCAGATCTCTGAGCCGCTTCTTTGTGAGAACTTTGGCTGGAAGCAGATTGAGATGTGAGTCAGAAAATCCTTCTTCTCGCTCGGGCAGCTGGCTACTGTTTGAAGACGAATGAAAAGAAAAACCTCCACAGATGATGCAACGTCGGCGTAGCTACAGTACGGCAGTTTGTACAAACACAGTAAACACTGGGTTTTGGTGTCAGTCGCCGAGAATCAAAGAGTTAGAACTTCACTCCCCTTGCACCAAAAGTTTTTGAGTCGCACGGGACGAATCCGTCACACTGACGGACGCTGACGTCTCCCATGGCTTCTTAACAAAAACAGATTAAAATCCAATCGTGTGATGTTTTTCAGGAACGTCTTAAAGTCCCCCTCCAGGCAGAAATATGTTTTCTTCTTCTTCCTGCAGTTGAATATTTGAGCTTCAGTGTGTAGAGAGATTTGAGACTAGAAAGCTGTTTTCACATTCGTCTGTCGAAGATGAATTTCCTCCGTGTTCGCTGAACGTCTGATTTTAAGAGGCGGGCCTACGAGCATGATTTGTGACATCACTAATCCCGTATGTGTCCAAACTCGAAGCTTGAAGCCTGCCATGCACAAACACTAACAAAAGACTTCACAGAGAAGTAGAAGACATCTCCTGAGAAGCAGCTGAACTTTTGAAGTGACCCATTATTTCCATAATCACAGTTTCAGGAGTCTTTAATGATGGAGAACGAGTTAATGTCATTCGAAGGAGCTTACAAAGATAATAGAGCAACATTTTGCGGGGAAAAACCCATTATTAGTCAAAGTACTGGGTGTTCTAAACATCTTAAAACATGCTGGAGGGGGTCTTTAAATGAGAAGAAACCACAATATTTTTCTAACCGAGCAGTGAACACCAGAAACAAACACAGAGGCCAGTCGGGGTTTTTTTCTTCCCACCTCGAGCTCGGAAAAATCTCCTCAAATCTCCACTAATTTACAGAGACTCTTTACCAAATCATGTCATTATAACAAATACCAGAGCTTCTTACTCATACAGATAATTGCACAAACACACACTTGACTCATCCTGCCTGCTGATGAATGACGTGATGACAGTAACGTGCTGTCTGAATGTATTTAATGTATGAAAGAAACTACTGGAAATAAGCTCGCTGATGTCATGGTGTTAATTTATTGTCATTACACAAGGTTGTCTGCTAAACTTTTAGTTGTAGTTCCCTATGCTACTCACAAAAAGACACTAAAAACTATACTAACTAATGAATGAATAATTAAAAGGGTAACTCCAACAATTTTGTCTGTTTGAAGGTCTTCAGGAGTATCACTGCATATTTAAAAAAAAAAAAAGTGGTATAAAGCCTTTTGTGGCTCCAGAGGGAGCTCTGTATAATCTAATAAATTGCCTCCAGTGATGTCACTCATTAGCTGTTGCCTCGTGGGGAATGTAGGCAACAGCTTTAAGGAAAAAAAGAGGAACGTGTGGATTAAAAAAGGTGATGTCTCTGGTTTCTGCTCCACTGATTTTAATCATTTGCTTTTAAAACGAGCCCAAAATGAGTCCAGCAGTGCTCAACACGGTGCCTACATTACCCACAATGCAACAGCCACTGAGTGGCATTACTGGAGGCAATTTATCCGATTACATGCAGCTTCCTCTGGAAAAGGCTTTATATTTTTCCACAGATGCAGCCGTGCTCCCCGAGACCTGTTCGCACAGTTTAATGTGTAGAATCGGTGGAGTCACAGAGCTAAAACTTCTCACGGTGGAGGACGAGTTCAAGAGGCTACGATGGTGGATCCTTCTGTATCTTTTGGCAGATGGCAGCAGAGTGAACAGACTGAAGGAATAAACGCTTGACTACCTGCTCGTACGATCCTGTCTATATGGCTTATGGTTTTCTAGCTACACATGCCATCAAAAGACATTTTTGAAAATGCACTAAAAACATAACCTGACTCTCTGGGATCGCTCCCGTTGGGAGGGATTTCTGCACCAGATTTTATGGTCGAGCCAATCAGGACCGCCGGGCGGGAGTTTCATAGATGTGACGTAGCGGAGAAGCGACTGTTTGATTCAGACAACAATGGCGGCTCGCATCGAGGAAGCAAGCGTCAACACTGATGCTGCTGTTTCATCCGTGTTGTCCAATCTACCCAATATTTTTTCATTGAAAGAACGTCGCTCTCATCGACGTCACAGGTTGGTTTCAATGTGAGTGGTTGAAGTAGCACGTCAGTAAAGATGACAGACAAGTGGTTTATCCAATCAAGGCCCAGCCTTCTGAAACACATCTCCAATGGAGCGATCCCAGATGGATGAGTGGAGCGAGGCGGAACGAAATTCATCTGGCGAGAGTCAGGTTACTAAAAACAACCCCTGCTACTGAATGTTAACAGGTTCTTGATACAGAACAGCTGGACGGTGATTTGTTTATTTAGCCGTACGGAGATTACACCGACGGCCTCATTTAAAACCATCGCAGAAGATTTCCTGTGAACAGACGAATGGATTTAGTGATTTTTTAACACTGACCGCTTCTCGCTCTCATTTGAATGTGAGCGTTTAGCCAAACACAAATCCACAGTCGGCCTCCTATTCATTGTAAACAGAGCGGTTCTAGGCTGTGACTTAATGGATTAGAGTCATGCCTCTCTTGTTTTAGCTGTGGGAGGGTGATAGTGGAGCTCACATACATCAGCAGTACTGATTCGAGCCGCCGTATGCTGTCGGAGGGGCACGCGAGAACTCTCAAACTGACCCGCGTGCCAATTTAAGAAGCGTTTTATCGCGCAGACTTATCGTGCTTTCGACTAAAAGTAGAGTGCATGTAAGCGGTATGTTCCACTCATAAACTTTCTGCCTAATTAATTAGGTTTATCTCCGGCTGGTCTTCCTCGTCCCTCACGTTTAATTAGAAGCCACTTACGAGTAAAGCTTCAAGATCAGTTTCGTTTCTAATAAAAAAAAAATTCTAATTATGCGTTGGAGGTGGAGAAAAGCCTACAGGGCATAACATCACCGGAAGGAGAGCGGCGAGGACGGCGGACGTGGGAGGGAACTTAAACTTCATGTCACTCACAAACTTGAAGCGTTGATGGATGGAAGGGAACAAGGCCACAGGAAAAAGAAAAGTAGAAAAGCAGCGCGGTGACTCAGAGAGAAAACTGACAGGGGGGATTGAGATGAGTTTAACTGGCAGATGTGGGAAAAAAGGAGTTGAAAGGTGAGAACGTGTAAATAATTCAAGCTCCTCTTCTTCTCTTTGTCTTCTCCTCCCGTCTCTCTCTGCCCCCCGACACTTCTGTAATTGAACGGCTTTAAGGAGGTTGTCTGTCACGTCGTCTGCAGCTTTGGTAATAATAATGGAATCCAAATCATTAGCTTAAAGTCGGGAGGAACCTAATTTGACATTCTACCTGTTTGCCTCCACGTATGTGCACGTGTGTGTGGGATGTAAGTGTACAAGCCATTTCTAATTAACGTAGCCCTGTGTGTGCGTGTGTGTTTGTGTGTGTGTTGGGATTTTGAGACGAGCATTAAAGTTGGCATGTGCAGCCGCGTCAATTATGTGAAGTAGATTTTCACTTGGTCGCCCTTCCACATACAAATTTTAATTGCGTTTAGGTGCCAGAAGGTGACGCGGGGATTTGGCGTGATAAGAATGGAGGCTATTTTCAGAGCGTGTGTGTGTGTGTTTGTGTGTGTGATTTTTTTTTATAGGTAAGCCCGAGCGCATGTTATTTGTGAGTTAGTGTGAGTTAGTCACGCATCTCCTCGAGGTTCTCCTCAGAGTTCTCGAGGTTAAGACTTTGCCCCAAGGCTTCTGTGTCCCGGAGAAGGAGAGAGATGATGATGAATTCTGGGAGATTCACTTAGAGCGCTCTCGTCGTGATGGAATTGTGACGGTCCCAATCCTGCTGACCTCTGTCTTCACATTCCAACATCACGAGCGCTCAACATGCCCCCCCCCCCAAAGGACAGCGTCTGGTTCTTCCCGCCACGTGCACCCTGCTCCCACCTTCCCCACCCATCGCCTTCTCACCTCTTCCAGCCTTCCAGCGCTCCAATCTGCCCGAGTCTGCAAAATGTGATGAGGCGTGCATGCGGGGCGGAAACATGGGATGGGAGTGTTGTGGGGGAGGCTGTCGTTGCTAGCGGGAAAATTCTCCTAATTAAAAAAAAAAAAACCTCCTTAGTAAGTGTTTCCGAGGGTTTCTTGCTGTGTGGCGTGGACGGCGGGTAGACGGACGGGTGGACAGATTATGAGGCTGTGAGTCAGTGTTCGCTGGCGGGGAGAAAGTGTCAGAGAGCTGTAAGTCTGACTGACAGTATCTGCAGAGGTCGCGGGGACACGGGAGGACGACATGAACCGATCTCGGAGCGGTCGCAAGACGCCACAAAGGCCTTTTTCCACTTCCAGAGCTCTTCCAGTACGACGGAGTATTAGGGCCATACTAAGAGGGAAAAAAATAAAAAATAAAACAAAAAATTGGGGGGAAATTACGAGAATGAAGTCATAATAATACAAGGGGAAAAAAGTCGTTTTAATGAGAAAAAAAGCTTCGATAGCGTTAAGATCTGACGTGACCAGCTCAACCAAACCGTCGCCTTAGCCTGAGCCCAGCAGCCGCAACTCTTCAAGTTATGCTCAACATCCCTCATTCTAACGCAGCGGGAAGAAGCTCTTTCTGTAAGAGTTCTCATTGAAATGACTACTTTATTCTCGTAATATTTTGACTTTATTCTCGTAATATTTTGACTTTATTCTCGTAATATTTTGACTTTATTCTCGTAATATTTTGACTTTATTCTCGTAATATTTTGACTTTAATCTCGTAATATTTTGACTTTATTCTCATAATATTATGACTTTATTCTCGTAATATTTTTACTTTATTCCCGTAATATTATGACTTTATTCTCGTAATATTTTGACTTTTTTCTCGTAATATTTTGACTTTATTCTCGTAATATTTTGACTTTATTCTCGTAATATTTTGACTTTATTCTCATAATATTATGACTTTAATCTCGTAATATTATGACTTTATTCTCGTAATATTTTGACTTTTTTCTTGGAATATTATGACTTTATTCTCGTAATATTATGAATTTATTCTCGTAATATTATGAATTTATTCTCGTAATATTTTGACTTTATTCCTGTAATATTTTGACTTTTTTCTCGTAATATTATGACTTTTTTCTCGTAATATTTTGACTTTAATCTCGTAATATTTTGACTTTTTTTCTCGTAATATTTTGACTTTATTCTCGTAATATTTTGACTTTTTTCTCGTAATATTTTGACTTTATTCTCGTAATATTATGACTTTTTTCTCGTAATATTTTGACTTTTTTCTCGTAATATTTTGACTTTATTATCGTAATATTTTGACTTTTTTCTCGTAATATTTTGACTTTTTTCTCGTAATATTATGACTTTATTCTCGTAATATTTTGACTTTTTTTCTCGTAATATTTTGACTTTATTCTCGTAATATTTTGACTTTTTTCTCTTAATATTATGACTTTTTTTCTCATAATATTTTGACTTTATTCTCGTAATATTTTGACTTTAATCTCGTAATATTATGAATTTTTTCTCGTAATATTTTGACTTTATTCTCGTAATATTTTGACTTTATTCTCGTAATATTTTGACTTTAATCTCGTAATATTATGAATTTTTTCTCGTAATATTATGACTTTAATCTCGTAATATTTTGACTTTATTCTCGTAATATTTTGACTTTAATCTCGTAATATTATGAATTTTTCTCGTAATATTATGACTTTATTCTCGTAATTTGCCCTCCAAAATATTTTTTTTTTCTCTTAGTCTGGCCCTAATACTCCGTCGTACTTCCAGAACACTTTACAGAAAGTGTGTGTTGTGTAACGAAGGCGCAGCGCTGCTCGGTCGGTGTGTGTGTGTGGATTTGGCCGGCGTCCTAGCGAGACTCTTTGATAGACTCATTTAGGCCAACATTAGTAATGAGTCTGGCCCGGCTCGAGCTTGTAGTTGTTGTTTAGGATGCATTTTAAAGCATTTCATTTTAAATTCTGGCTGCAATTCCAACATCTTGTTTAAGGCCTGCTCTCCCGGTGGAAGATATCCCCTCTGGTGCAGCTAAGAAAAAGCTTGTTTTTTCCTTCTTCTTCTTCTGTGGATTCACACTTTGTGTATCACATTTATCGCTTTGTGCTGCATCCACGTGTGCGTACGCGTACACGTGTGTGCGCCTCTTCCCCAGTGAGACACAGCTAATCGGCCGTGTGCATTCTTTATATTTATATATATGGAAATTGAACGCCGCGCTCCTCCACAGGATGAGAGAATAGCCTTTTTTTCCCCCCTCAGAAATTAGCATTTCTTTTCCTTTTTAGCTGTTGATTCTAGCAGTGTGAGTTCTGGCGCTCACGGTGCTAATATCTGTTTAAATTACTGCAACATTGCTGCATTTTAATTTGACGGTGTTTGACTGTGTACACTTTAATTTAAATTCATAACTGCAAGAAGTTTTGGCTCGTTGTGTCTGTATTGCAAATGTGTAAGTTTGGGTTTTTTTGCATATAACCTTGCATGTTAGCCGTGTGTGTGTGTGTGTGTGTGTGTGTGTGTGTGTGTGTGCGCGCGTACATTAGCACAATTTATGTATTAGAGAGAGAGAGAGAGACAGACCGAGATTCGTCTCATCTCGCATCTATTATGCATCGAATTCTCAAACTCCCTCTGCTGTCTTTTTAAACTGTTCCAAGATTGTTTGGAAGTCAAATAGAGATGTGTAAACAGCACGCGTCCACCAGCTGGACCGACTTGTTGGCAACAGTTTCACCGACGACGCCAAGTTTGATCTTAGTTTATTTTTTTACTTTATTTAGTGTGTCTCTTTGCGGCTTATTCGCGTTCTTTAAACTGTTGAAGGGTGAGCTGCCGGCTACTCCTCACTTTTATCCCGCTCACTTCTGATCGCTGAGCTTCAGTTTCATGACATTTTGTTGTGTGCTTCAGAGTTTCTAAATGCCAGTAATGATAACACAAGAAAATGCCAAATGAATCCTACCGCCGTGTGGATGAGAACAGAGCATCAACCCGAGATTATTCACCCAAAGGTCTGATGAGTAAATGTTTGGTTTTGCTGTTTAATGGGACTAATATCACAGCCGTGTCAGGAACCGTTTCCACACGTGTTCTGTATTGATTTTGGCGTTATCTCGTGTGCCGTACTCATCACCTGAAGCTATACGGTGGTCACGAGTGGATGAACACGGCCCGTACAGTCGTTACCATACATGTGGAGGACAACACACTCTGTCCACCTTAGTTATACGATTGTAATTCAAAACATCATGCGAGATGTAAACACTTAGTGTCAAAATCTTCTAAAAACAAGTCCCACTTATCTCAATGAAATGCTTCTTCAGTGTGATTGTGTCCTACATTAGGTTGAGCAGTGTAGCGAGATATATTTGACTAGAAATATACTTGCAATCCACTAGAAACATGTTGTGGTGGCCGGGAAACCTAGATTACCTTTTACGTAATCTAAAAAGACTTTGAAGCATCTTCAGATTCGTTCATTGTACTCGACCGCCGTCGTGCGGTTTTGACTCTCGTGCTGTGGACTCGTGATTACTCATTGTGTTCTTACGGCCCGAGCCACCTGGCGTCTTGTTCATCCACCAAGATGCAGCCTCCTACATAACAAACGCTTTGATGAAATGCCTCCTTCCGCTGCGTTCGTTGTGCAAATTTAAAATGCATTTTTTAAAGTCTGTGAAATCACACCTGACGATATCCTGCTAATGTACCGATGTGTTCTTCACCAGGACCTGCTGAAGCTTTACAAGATTTCAAGGTGCCAGGTTCAAGGGCCTCTGTTTTCATGTAAATTACTGTTTCCTTATCAGAATCTATAGGTGAAGAAGCACATAATTACGTAGTGGGCCTGAACTCATCACATTAGGAATGCAACTAAAAACAAATGTCTCGGTAACACAGTTTCTCTCACGTCCACGACTGCAAAAAAAGAAACAGATGTTCTGAAATTTTAATGAAACAAGGCAACTATAAGGCCATCAACAGGACCAGCTGCAGTAATGTTCATGCTTTTAACATCTGCAGCAGCACACTCAAAGAGCAGAGAGCAGGATGATCTGTTAACCCCGCTGCTCCGACTCCTCTTCTGTCTTCACTTCTTCTTTCTTCCTCCAGCAGTCGCTCTGTATTCTGTCAGTTTAAACACAGTTTGAGTGACTTGAATTATGCTTTTTTCTGAGAGCCGATGTTAATTAGCTGCTGAATCATTCTGCTGCATTGTCTCTGCTCTCGCAGCTCCGGCAGGAATCATTTCACTGCTGCAGCACCAGTTTCCAGCGTGATGCATTTAATGACGTGGTCCTGAAAAGACGTTTGTACAGGATTTGGTTAATGTGGCGTGACGGATGAACAGCCACAGAGGCTATACGAGTCTGTCCGTCATTAAACTGTAGTGTTTAAAGTTCATTTGTCTTTTCTTTCCTTCTTCGGAAGATTTTTCCAGTACGTAACTTGATTTCCAGGTTAGATACCGACTACATTTACATGCACAAAACAGAATATAGTAGACAATATTCATGCCAAGCTGTCGACGTGGCTAATTAAAATGAATATTCCTCCGATATCCCAGTTGTCATGCAGCTGTGCATCGTCTAATTAATGTACCCGATCATGTCGTTTATCACGTCAGAACATGGAAAAGTGGAGCTGCTGGAGCTGCTTGTGCCGTTTTGCATCAGAATAAGACACATTCAGCCGTGTGCACACAACCGTCCTCTTTCATTCATTCCGTCACCTGCTCGAAAAGGTCGCCGTTAATGATTTTTATGCACACATTGAAAAAAAAAACCTGTTGATATCAAAGTCTTTTGTGCATGAATCTCTACCACAGCCTGGCGAACTGTTGACAGTGATAATAAACAGAGCGTAAAAACCCAAACTGAGGGGCAAAGTGTCTGAAAGTGTTGTATGCATATTCAACGAATGCTCCTGAAACCTGAAAAATATCGGCGTATCCTGCATGTTGCAACGTGGCCCTTTGCTGCAGTCCAAGAAAATTGGACAAGATGTTCAAATTGCACCAGTTCGATGTGATTTGATGTTTTTCTGATCTCCCGTTTCCTCCTCCCTTCTCAGGCGGACTACTTCACCTGCATCGCGACCATGGTGTACACCCGGAAGGAGAATTGTCTGTACCCGGCCTGTCCGTCTGCAGACTGCAACAAGAAGGTGATCGACCAGCACAACGGACTGTACCGCTGCGAGAAGTGCAACAGAGAGTTCCCCAACTTCAAATACAGACTCCTGCTCTCTGTAAGTGCATCATTAAGGCTTGTTGGATGCATACGCAGCCGTCTCTTACGCACTCGTACATACATAATCTCGTAACCCCCCCCTCTCCTCCTCTTCATCCCTGTCTGTCTGACTCTCAGGCCAACTTGGCAGACTTCGGGGATAACCAGTGGGTGACATGCTTCCAGGAGACAGCCGAGGTCCTGCTGGGTCAAAGTGCAGAAACGCTGGGAGAGATGAGAGAAACAGTGAGACACACACACATGAACCGATATTTAATGTCCTGTACATTTTTTCTAGGAAGTCAAACTTTAACATTCATCTTCCTGTAAACCAGCCGCCCTGACTTAATATATATCTTGTTTTGTGTGTGTGTGTGTGTGTGTGTGTGTGTGTGTGTTCCCAAGGACGAGGCTGCGTTTGATGAAGTCTTCCAGAAAGCCAACTTCACAACCCACATCTTTAAAAACAGAGTCAAGCTGGAGACGTACAATGTAAGTCGCTCTGAACGGCAGCACAATGGAACGCAATTTAGTTTCCCGGGAATAAAAAACCGCGGAGGATAATGACACACAATAGCGCTCGTCATTGTCCCGCGAGCCGCGAGATATTATTTCTCTCAGCGATCTCTGCCTTCGCAGGAATACTCGACCCTGATTGGCTCGTGCACGTCTGTTACAAACGGCCGTCTTATCGCCGCTCTGAACAAATACACCAGCAGGCATTTTTTATTCCTCGCAAACTGTAATAATGGTGGCGGAAAAATGGCCTTTCAGAAATAACCAGTGTTGCAAACAAGTGGCATTGTTGTAAAAACAGTAAATGGTCTCATTTAGGGTCAATTTCACAATCTAACAGGAAAGTGGGAGCCGGGCACAGTGAATAGCTGAGCCAGCGCGTCTGTGTTAGTCCGTAAAAAGAAGTGTCTTTCATATCACAACGTGCCGCAGCTCAGTTTGAAATTGTAATTGGAAATTGCAGCATTTAAGGATTCTGTTTGCGTCGGCTCCACGCAGCACGTCGCCCGTCTGTCCTTTAATAAAGGATGTTGGTCGCGGCGTGAAGCGATGGCAGAGTTCACAGCAGATACGGTCTGTAACAAATGATGCCGGCGGTAATACGTGGCGTCTGCTTCCTGTCGCCTAAGTGGGCCGTCCTAATTAGGCATTTTTGTAAAACAAGCACACTGATGGCCTATTTTTTTGTCCCTGTCAAAACGAAACACTCGAATTAGTGCAAAATGAGTGTTGGCACCTGATTTTGCCACCTGTTTTTATCTGCCTTCTTTATACGCTCGTTCCAGATATGACTTATTATAATGTGACTCATCCGTGATAAGTGTGTCGCTGAGACGAAGAGAGAATCGTCGGTCTGAAAAGTGCCAATTTAGGCTCAATCCCATTTCCAATTTTTATCTCTTCCCCTCGTTTTTACGAGTGCCCCCTCGGCCCTCGGAGCAGAGTTAGGAGGGATGGTGATCTGAAATGGGACAAACCCATCAAGACCCTCGTACGTCATCAGGCAGGTTGATTCTCTCCAGATAGCATAAAAAAGTACAAGGAGCTTCACGGTAGAACAGAAAAACTGAACATACACTGTCTATGTTAAAGGGATATTCTGGTGTAAGTTTAATCCATGGTCTAACACACCGTGACACCGAGTAAGACTCCCCCTCGAGAGGTCAAGTTAGCTGACCGCTAGCTTAGCTAGTTTTAGCAACCTCAGAAAAGACCGCACGATAACAATACACTGCAGCTTATGTCTCCAACTAGAAACCGCCATCAAAAAGCCACAATTAATGGTGAGAACAGCACCAGACTTCAGCAACAGTACATGTACAGTCCCAGCACACAGTACGAAGCATCAAACATCTGCTAGCTTTGCTGGATTTGTATTAAAAACACAGCACAACTCATCCTCTCCTCCAGCAGCCTGCCTGTGTGGGGAAGCCCTGACGAGTCGATAACCGAGTGCAGTAGATTTCCGCAGCTGAAGGATGAAAATGTCTGATTATTACTCCATGGGATGCTTCAGTTCTTATTCTCGAGAGCTGACAGGGAAAATAACGGAAGCTACATGCAGTAATAATCATACATTTTCATCCTTGAGCTGCAGAAATCTACTGCACTCGGTAATCGACTCGTCAGGGCTTCCCCACACAGGCAGGCTGCTGGAGGAGAGGGTGAGTTGAGCTGTGTTTTTAATACAAATCCAGCAAAGCTAGCAGATGTTTGATGCTTCGTACTGTGTGCTGGGACTGTACATGTACTGTTGCTGAAGTTTGGTGCTGTTCTCACCATTAATTGTGGCTTTTTGATGGCGGTTTCTAGTTGGAGACATAAGCTGCAGTGTATTGTTATCATGCGGTCTTTTCTGAGGTTGCTAAAACTAGCTAAGCTAGCGGTCAGCTAACTTGACCTCTCGAGGGGGAGTCTTACTCGGTGTCACGGTGTGTTAGACCATGGATTAAACTTACACCGGAATATCCCTTTAACTCCTGGTATTAAAGGTTGATCTCTGAACGTGTCCGTCAGTTATTATCTGTCACTGAGCTGCCAGCGTAGGTACGTGACGTATGATAACACGATGTCAGTCACACAACACGAATCCAAAACAATTTCAATTAGCATCGCAGTGACGGGGGAGTTGTTATGTAGCCAGTGCACTTTGGATAACACAGAAACAAATACAGCTGTGGATTCATTTCTTTTAATTAGGCACTAATTAGCATTTAGCTATTGTCAGTCTAAGCCTAATTAGCTTAATTTTTCAGAGGCTAATTTGCTTCTTGGGGCACATAGCGAAGAGTCTGAGTGGAATGATTGAGATGTAGGATGAGCTCGTCCTGACCTCGAGAAAACCCTACGAGGAATGCCGAGTTCACGAGCCGCTCTTCAGAGGCCGGAAAATAATTTAAAGCCCTTTTCTCAACGAGGGATTACAGACGAGTGCAGAGGAAGCATTGTTGTTCCGTCTTTTCCACACAAACGCATAGTTTTCTGTAGCTGGAGTCTAATTTTAAACACGCTGGAGGCTGCAATTTTCACTGCAGCCCACAAAATGCAGAAGAGTGTCAGAACAGACGGCGTAATGACGATTCCGCTTTTTAACAGCTTTACCAGTGTGGAGCACAACATTTACATTACAGAGGGAGTCATGGGTTCATCCAAAACAAACAGTAACGAGGCACAATGAGCCTGTTATAGAGACGGAGACGGACCATGTTAAGTGCTGCACCCCGGAGAAAAGTGCAGCTGTAACTGTGCAGAGATCTAATTTGTTAATTCATTCAACAGTAAAAACTGGGAATCACTTACAGCTATGAATTAATTAGGAGGAAAAGTCACCTGTGATCCCACATCGACGTTGATGCTAAACTGATCGAACAGGTGTTGCTGATATAACTGAGAACTGACATCCAGTTACAAAATCATGACACCGACTCGTCTGTATCTTCTTAATTCATTCATTCAGTTTGTCACATTTTGTGTCGGAAGGTGCGAGATTTGATCCGAAGCCCCCAACAGGAGCAACACTGATCATTTCGGCATTTCACAAGAGCGAGATAATGATCTCTGAGCAGATTCGCTCTCCACACGAGGCTCCTCGGTGTGTTCGGGATGTATTTTCAGCGGGTGTTTCGTCAAAGTTGACTGTGTTTTTGTTTCAAAGCGTGTGATTCAAAAAAAGACGAGCGCAGAGCGGAGAGAGAGAGTCTGTGATTCACTTGTTCAGTGCCTTTCTCTCCCTCCGCCTCAGACTTGTTAGACAAAAAAGGTTCAGGCATCTATCTTTGTGTTTTCATAAAAATAGAACAATGTAATGAAATGTCAAAGCTTAACAAGATTAATGAAGATACAAAATGTGTGTTCTTTTTTTCCCCCACAACAGGAACGACTGAGCTCATATTTTAAAGTTGCTGTTTGAACTTCTCAGCACACATTTGTTTTATTTCAGCGCTGAGAAGAGACAATAAACTTCAGAGCTTCAGACCCAACGAGCACAAAGTTTTCTCTTCTATCAACTCGTAGATATTAAACCCCAACACAGCGGGAGATTCGAGTGTTGCAGCCACGAGGCTTTCTGAAGAGTAAAAAGATTCGTTAAAGGTTGAAGTAATTAACATTTTCATATAAATGTACCTTACTTAATTATTGATATCCTGATTCAAGACTTAATTGATCACCAGAAGGGAAATTCTTGTTCAAATAATCTAAGAAGCCGTTAATAAATAAATAAAGTACATTCAATAGTTTTATGCAAGACAATACTTAGATGATTCATTTATATGCCACAGAAACGGGAATCATAATGAAATACTCCGACTTTATACAAATTATATGAAATAAACAGCATTTCTTCCTATTACTATCCATCTATATGTCTGTCTGATAATAACATATATGATCAAATACATGAATAGATGCATACTTAAAGTTTAAAGGTGGATCAGTTGTCTCAGTCAAGTAGGAAAAAACTCTGTAAAATAAAACCTCAGAAAACAGTCTTAGTTAATCTAAAAGGTTTAACAATGTCTGACAAAACATAGCATACATGTCGTAGACGCAGCAGAACATTAGCGTCGTTAACATTAGTTTCATTTCATAAAGCAACATTTGACCAGGAAGAGACATTTCACAAATGTGTAAATATGTTATTCAAATGTGATCATTAATAAAATAATAATACGTTTAACTGACGAGTACTGCTGGTGCCAGTCAGTCAGTTTGTTTGTAGTTACGAGGCGAAAGTGGTTCTGCACGTCGAGTGAAGCTGGTGTGAAAAGCAGAACCGTCGTAAAGCGGAGCGAGACGTGATGTTTTGAGATGAGGCTGACTTTCAAAATGTTGCTCTGTGTGGCTGCACACAAAACAGGACAAATAGATAAAAAATGAAAATGCAGAGTTGGAGGGAGAAGTCCAAGTTCATGGCCTACTTTCCTCACCTCTGGTCACCTGTCTGAACCCGACGTGACGGAGACCTGATTGTATATATTGTTCCGAGTAACACATTGTCAGAGGCAGACGTCGCAATTCAGGCAGCTGGAGAGACGAGGCAGGGAGACGGACTGAGACAATGTTTGATGCCACTTATCGATGCTGTTGTCTGTGTGTGTCCAGAGCTCCAGAGGTGTTTTGTAATCTTTGTCCACACAGGAAGGCTTTTATTTTGAAAGAATGAGTTCACTAGATGTTGGACATCTCCACAGCAGTGACCACTAATTACCACTAATGCTGTCAAAAAGATGGAAATGTCACATTTTCCACTTCGATGGCTCATGATGCTGCGTATGGCTTTCACCCTGAAGCAGATCAAACCAGCTTTCCAAATATGCTGCATTGTATTTATAATAAACGTTCTCTTAGCTGTCATGTTTCATGAAGGCGGAGCCCCACAGCGAGCGTTTAATCAGACACTTGTGCTGCAGGTTTCTCGCTCCGTCTCAGGTGGAGTTAATGGAATTTAAATGGTGCTGAAGATCAGATTTGGACTGCAGGGATTGAATTTACCGAGCGCAGATAAAATGTTAAACATTTGCATTTGTTTAAGAGACGATCCGAGGTAATGAATGCAAGTGGAAATTTGGGAAAGTGCGTCTGACGCCCAACCAGTGACGATGAATCATCCAGACAATGTACAGAGTGAATCTATTCCAGGTCGTTTGTAGTAATGTATGTGGAGGTTTAAATAGATGTGTGTGTGGCTTTGAAAAGATTTCGCCTCAGTGAACACGTTGTTTTTCCTGACGTATGTTAACAGACAGTCACTTTACATCGTCAGCATCACAGTCGGGTCACTTCACCGTCACTGAGCGTGTTAAAGTCTCGAGAAGATTCCTAAATGGCTGATGGAGAACGTTCTAATTATTTCCTTGACTTGTGCAGAACGAGCACTTTACGACAGCGTGGGTGAACAAATTAACAACTAACAATACAGTTTAGTTGTGATGAAGTTCATTGTGTTTTTATTGAGACAGGAACGTTAATTTAACTTGACAGAAGCTTAGCTGGTCGTATTGTTAAGAGCTGATGGCTGTCATGTTGTAACGAGGGCTGTTTCTTCCTTCTGTGATGTCACGTTGAACAATGGTGCTAACTTTGAGAGTTTGATCAGATAAATGGAGATGGAAATCGCAATATTATGTAAATTGCAGTGTGGCCAAGTGCAATATTCAAACAGCGTTATAATGAAGCGCTGCAGAGGTTTCCTCGCCCACAGGGCTTGTTCTCCGGCACGTCATCGTCATGACTAGGTACTTTATTTAAGTGAAAATAAAAATTTGTGATGCACAAATGATCAATCATGAATTGAACAAAACAATCGCAATTGTTTCGTGACGGACCAACACCCCTAGTGTTCAACGCAAGGACACGTTTTTCTTGATGGATGGATAGGAAACTACATCGCTGCTACAGGAGACGAGCTAATTCTTTCTCTTTTAGTCTCCCCAGTGAAATATTTTATCAAACAGCATATGAACCACTAATATAATGCATGTTACACAGCTAGCTAAGTTCCTGTATCGTGTTGACGCACGTCCACACGTAGAGCTTTGTGGAAAAGATGTTAGTGGTTTTTGGACACCGACATGCTAACTCAACTCAACTAGCATCTTTCTATGCAGACATGCAGCCCAGAATGCTTCACGGGGCAAAATAAAACAGCATGGACCAAAAAAAAAAGAAGCAAAAACAAAAGTAGACGATTAAATACAATTTTGCAAATGTTAAGACAAATAAAAGTCAGTGAGATTTATAGAATAAATAAAGACATTGGATATAAAAGTTGAAAGATACGATACGAATCCTTCAGATTAGGTCGGCAGACTAATGCCGTTTTTCCACCGACAGTACCAGCTCGCCTCGCCTCAGCTCAGCGTGGCTCTACTTGGTTTGGTTTCAGACGCGTTGCGTTTCCATCTAGAATTAGTATCTCTTCAACGTGGGCGGGTCGTCTTCAACGTGGGCGGGTCGTCATCGACGTGGGCGGGTCGTCATCGACGTGGGCGGGTCGTCATCGACGTGGACGGGTCGTCATCGACGTGGGCGGGTCGTCATCAGTGGCGTACTTATCCACGCGACACATAAACAGGGCTAGCTGTGGGCGACGCAAATCACGTCCACCTTTTCATTTCCTGTCGCACCATCGAGCTCGTTCTGGATGCGTCTTCAGCGACAACACTCAGGAGCGTCTCCACCTCTGCCACGGTCCACGCCGTGTTCCTGCGCGTTGTTCCTTCCATGTAATCGCTACGTTGACTGAACGCAGATGCTAGTTTTTAAAGGTAGCGGGTGTCAGGCTCGGACGTCGCGCTCGTCATGAGTCGTCAAGTGGCGTCGCTCTCTGTCCAATCAGTGGCCGGCTGCCAGCTTACGTCACACAGAAGTATCAGCTCAGCTCGGTTGGAACTTATACGGAGGTGATACTAAAAAAGCACCACTTTAGCAGGTACCAGGTACCAGATTTCAGTAATGGGAACGCAAAAAAGGCGAGCTAAGTCGAGGCGAGGCGAGCTGGTACTGTCGGTGGAAAAACGGCATAACATGCTCACAATCAGAAGTCAAGTCAGTTTTATTTCTACAACCTGATATCATCCAACAAATGTGCCTCAAGGGGAACAACAGTCTTTTTTTCTGATCCTCAACCTTTTTAAAAGAGGAAAAATGACGCTGCTAACATGCTGATGTTCACCAGAACCCCAAAGTTTGTGTAGATCCATTGAACAGTTGTTGAGAAACATCAGACCAGCAGTCAGATAGCTTTACCGCAGAGCTACAACACTATCATGTCCGGAAGCTGAAGGTATATTTGTACATTTAATGTAATTCTCCTTCACATGTAGCCCATCTGTGTATTACAGATTCATTATGCAAATATCTCAGCTGGGGTCCTCGGCTTAATGTAATGTTACTGTTGGGTACAGTACAGCGACTCATTAATTCTCTCTGGGTTGTGGCGTCGGTCGGTGCGAGATGTGTGTTCGGGGTTTAAATGAGCGTCAACATCCGGGAGTTGTGCCGTTTGATTCCTCGGGGGAAGAACCCCAACCGCCTGAAATTGGGTTAGAGAATCGGGGTGAGTGTTCGGCCACTGAGTAATTGTTTTCCTGCTGATGTGATTGGAATATTAGCGAACGCACATTCAATTAATAAGCCTTGTTTCTCACAGTTCCCCCGGTCCTCCGCGAGACCGCTATTTTCTAAATAAGCTGTCACCTTTTGTGAAGTGGCGCCTTTTGTCTCGACGGCCCCCCGTATTGTTTAATTTGCCTGCTATCCTCAGGTAGATGCAAATTGAAAATACTAATAGAGATGTTGAATTAAATGAGATAATGGGCAAATGTTAAATCCTTGATGCCGGTGACGCCTGCTGAATTGCTAATTGATTAATGAATAGTCTCTGGATTAAACCTTCTTATATAGAGACCGTGATTATAATAGAAATGAGATTTTGGCTTCACGTCTTCATGAGAAACCACTGCATGATGAAGTATGTGGCAGAGGAAATGTGCTTTATCCAACACAAATGAGTCCCACGTAGAACACAACTGTATCGCTGTTTATCTTGTTTATTAAAGCAAACAAATACAGATTTAACATCTTTATTTTGTCGACCTTTAGAGGTAGAAACATCCCATATCTCTCCCACAAATCACAGTTAACTGGTTTTATGGCTGTGAATTAGTCCTCCTTGGAATTGTTTTTTAGCTTAAATGTAACGTTAGCTTTCTAGCTAATGCTTGACCGGCCTAAACGTAGCTAAAAAGTCACATCCGAGTTCGTAGTGACGGATGAATTTGGATGTTGTGGTAGTCGTGCTTGATTTTTGGGTGTCAGATCCTGTAAAGTACCGATATTCTCCTCTTATTCCCAACAACACAATCCTGATTTCTGCATGATAGCTGCCTTGTGTGTTGGCTTTGGTGGCCCGCTGCCTCGGTTGACAGGATTTGTGCACCAGAAATCAAAAAATTCAAGTCTTAAAGGTCCACTGTGTAGTGTTTTAAGTAATTTATTACCTCAAATCAGCGTCTTCATTCATAAATAAGTCCTCATTGGTGTAAAATGATCTCTGCCAACAATCTCACTTCTCCTCCTGAGGGAAGAATCACTTCTCTGTATTTCCATAGGACGGGCGAGCTCTACGGAGGCTTCCATGTCCTTCCGCTCTATAAAAAACGATGAACTGGTGAGAGGGACAAAAAGCTCTACGTGGTACAGATAAGGCTGAAGGCGTTTTCACTCAGAGCCAGCGTGACTGTGGAACGGAGGAGGAGCTTAGCCAGACGCGCTCGTCAGCTGCAGTTTGAAGTCTGTTTGAAATAACGTACCTCATCACCCGAAACTAAACTTGATGAAGTGCTGTTTGAAGACGTGTTGTTGTCACAGCTTCTTGAATCTTGACACATCCCGCCTGCCGTAGTTCCAACAGGTTGCAACGCACGTTTGAAAACGCGAGGCGCTAGAGAGCAGTATTCATTTGAATGCACAATAACATTTAACCACTAGATGGGAGAAATAATTCCACAGTGTGTCTTTAAGCCTCGAGCGCTGGTGGTAACTACTTAAACCTCCACATGTGTTCGTTTCAGTCAATACACTCTTTTTCTTCCGATCACGGAGGTTATAAATGTCTCTTTACTCAGATATTGCTGCTCTTGACTCATTATTTTTCTTCCTCCTCAGGATGAGAGTCGAGTGAAGGTAACCGTGATGGAGGTCCAGCCGGTGGACCACAGGGAGTACAGCCGGAGACTCCTCAGCAACATCCGAAAATTGGCCAGATGAACGCGGCCCCGGTCGTGATTGACCGCCTGGTGATTAAGAATATCTCCCGCCGGTCTCCGCCTGGCGTTCCGACTTTTCCCCAGCAGTGAGATAACAGCATATCTGAGTGAGGCGGCGGAGGGGCGGCCGGTGATTCATCCGATCAAATGGCAGCCAAACAAAAGACTGATATTTAGTTGCTCGCTTCCTTCACCACCAGGCCTGTTGTGAAACCGAGGGAATGCGATGGAAATGGCTTTAACCTTTTAATTTAATGACATTTTTTCAGAGAGGCCTGACAGTTTAATTACATATAACAGTTTTAGAGCCGCTCTGTTTTTTATTTCCTGTATCATATACGTGCTGAAAATCACAGAGCGGTCTGTTGTTTGCGCCCGTGACTCATCTCTCCGGGCTCAGATCCGTGTTGGTGATGCTCATTGTCAGTTCGAGGCGTAGATGGTTCTTTTTAATTTTCATTGTTTCGTTTTAAGAGTGCTGTTTTAACTGTTCTCTCTGTTTTCTTGTTCTTTGTTTGAGTTTTTTTTTTAAAGAATGTAAATGTTTGCTGTGCTTCCAAAAAAATGTCACTCAGTGTGATTAAAAGGACGTTAAGTTGAGAGCAGTGTTTGTCTTTATCACACGTATCTGCAGCTCTGTGCACGAGCTAATGTTGCTAACAGTAGCTAGTTAGCTTTAAAGTGTTTGTTGGGTCAAAAATGATTGTTTTGTTTATGTTTTAACTTAAGTTGGCGTTAGCAAAGTTAACGTTTGCAGGGCAGTACAGGATGGAGGGGGCACGCTGCAGAACTCAGCCGTTCTTCTGAATTCATTCTTATTTTCCACAAACTACCAGGTCTATTAATCGCTGATGAAACACAGATACCAACCTGGTTGTACCATTTGCTGACAAACTTTGGTTTAAGCTGGAACCAACTGTCAGAAGTTGTTGTTTATACCTGATTGTGGACTGTCAGCAGATGTTACACACCTAAAAACCACTGTTGGACACACGACTCATTCCAAAAGTAATTACATTGCTCTACTGATTAAGCAGCGACAAAGAAATAGGTTACTACTCATTACTTTGAGTTCATCATCTCATGTTAGACAATTGATTTTTAACCTAAATGTACATTTGCCAGCTTATCCTGATCCATCTCATGTAAAAGTAATTATATTATTGGGGATCACTGCAGAGAAGGACTGAGAAACATGTGATATGATGTTAAATACTTCTCGTCCCTGCTGGTGTTCCTTCCTCCAAAAGGTCTTGAGAATTACACACCTTTCACTGTTAAATTGAGCGTTTTACTGCTCTTACAGGCTCCGTGCAGTGTTTTACACCGAACTGCAAAAACAGCTTTCAAATTAAGAGCGTGTATCAACATTTGAAACCACTTCATGTTCACTGTGAGTTTACGTTCAGACACTGGGAAGTGAGGACGGTGCTTCATGCCTCTCTGCTGACGGTGCGGCTCAAGGGCACGACACTGATTTATGTTGGCAGCGAGCCGCCTGCTCCGCTCGCTCCCAGCACCATCAGCACCATCAGCTCCATCTCCTGCCCGCTGCGCGTGGAGGTTTGGGAGATTAAAACACACATACACACTGATCTTTTCATCCCGGTGTCACCTTTCCCCCCTAACTTTTTCCATTATCTCTTATCTTCCCTTTTCTACTTTTGTTCCGAGCGGTCTGAGGCCGAAGCCTCTGATCATCCCTCTGTGATGACAAGACGATCCCACTTAATGCATTAAACGTGCCGACGCCGGCCGCGTTATCAACACAAAGTGAACATTTTAAAAGGAGTTAAGTGAATGATTAAAGGTTGCTTTTGATTTGATGAAATGGAAATGTTCCCACGCAATCCACACCGCTAACGCTTCACACGACACCTACTTTTGAGCTTCGCTTCGCTCTGAAACCTCGCCAGGTCAAAAAATCAAACCGGAACATTTATGTTTTTAATTTGCTGGCAGGTGCAGCCGTGTCCTGGTTCAATGTAAAAAAAAAGGAGCCTGTGACATCAGAAAGTTATTTTCCAACTTAAAGCCTCGCTGGTGATCGAGACTTAAGATGGAGACGCGTCAGTCTGCGGCCCCCAAGGCATTATGGGACGGACGAGGACATAGTGAAGAGATTAAGAGAAATACATTTTTCTGTATTATCCTTGGAGAACTTTATCTGAATGTGTTAAGCAGTAGTGAACCGAACTGCCGGCGAGTTTGTCATATCTTCTCTGTGGGAACGTGGGACCTTCAGTCTGGTGAGTGTGCAGTTCGTCTCTATCTGCAGAACGAGCGCCAGGCTACAAGGACGGCGGATGGAAATGAGCCGCGGTTATCAGCAGAGGTCGCAGCTCTGATCACAGTCTATCTGACCGCAGTCTTATCTGGAGACACGCTGGAGTTCAGTCGAGCCCTTCTCTCTCTCTGTCTGTCTGAGAGACTTTGCAAGAGACAAGCGTTCCTAGAAAGCACGATCAACCCGTTTGGTGTCGGTATCCGTCCTCGACCGATCACTTTCTTTTTAACACGACAAAATTACTGCATTATTATTCAATTTTATAAATATTCAGTCACTGAAATAACAGTTATTAGTCCAGTTGGCGTCAGTAGAATCACGTCATGCACACGTCACGGACACATCGCTATTATTTAAGGCTGCTGTAAGCGTTGTCGTTGCCATTTTAGCTAACTTCCTGCACATTTTGCACTTTTTTTTGCAATCCCCTCCCTCCTCTCTCGGTCACCACACGTGCCCGACTCCTTTCCTTTTTATTCCGAGGCAGCTGTCTTTGCCGTTTTCCATCGTTTGGCCTGTTTGGTAGCAGAAGCCGTCACCTGGAGCGCTGGATCTGTTAGCTTTCCCTGTTCTGTCACGGCCCTGAGCAGAGAGGACCGCCTCTTTATGGAGTTCTGGGTCCTGATTGGATAAAGTGAGCAGGGATACCAGAACTTTTCCTTTCTCTTGGACTGCACGAGTAGGAGGAGGAGAGACATGGGCGCCTGACCAAACCCTCTATAACAGTGATTACTGCTGGAATATAGAGATATTTAACACTTACCTTAATAAGAAAACAAAGCTTACAGCAAGTTCATTTAGCCAACCAGCCTTATATACACATCCAGCTAACATAAAGCACCAGTAGCATTCATTTTGTTTTGTTGTCGCCTGATGAATGTCCAATCTTCATTCTCTTTTCGCTCTGTTTTGGTCTCCACCAAACCCAGTTAAACTGCTAAATGTGTTCATAAATCCAATCTGGCGCTCTACAGTGAAATGAGAGCGCGGCTGATGGAGGTAGTAGAGCGTGCTCTTTCTGTCTGAATTAAATAAATGAATTAAATTAAATTAAATTAAACGTTCTCCATCGGTTCTCCATTCTCCATTAGGAATAACGATGTGTTGAATAAGTTCTGTTGAGTTGAGAGACCCCATTCGATGTTTTCACATGTTTATACATTGGATCTATAAAAATAGCTGCTTTAAAAAAAGGACAAAACATAAACACAATGAAGTGCATCAACGAAGTGTTGAAATAAGGACAAATAGCTCCACTGTGTGAGAATCTAAAGGCTGAGGAGGAAAAGTAGGACAACAGAAGTCAGTAAAGTTCAGGGGGCTGTTGCACTCGGCTCATCGTCTCTTTATGTTCTGTTGATATATCTGAAAAGACTCCGGGGGGTCAGATTCAACTATCAACATGTTGCGCTCCGTTGTGCATAATTTAATCCACAACACTCCTCCATCGGCAGGAAGAAGAAATTGTTTCCCCCCTGAAACTCTGTGAGGACGGCATGCAGACTCACCTCCCCGCCGCTTTCACAGAGCGACTTGATCGACAGCTTGACTGCCTGTTCCCGCTCAAGGATTTCACACTGTTATCAAGGACACTTCGCTCTCACAAGCGTATTTATAGGCCGTGTTTTTCCGAGCGTATGAATGTATGCATGATCTCAGTCATCCCGGTTAAAAATGGCTCCAGAGGCGGCGGCGGCGGCAGCGGTGCAGGTATTCTCTGTGGTTACATGTTCAGAGAGGAGCTACAGGTGCAGACTAACTTTCCTCTCTCTCATAACTTTCTTCTCTTTGTCGGAGGCCATTATTATTTTCTCTCCTCTCGCCTCCTTTCCTCTCTTTACATAAATTACCCAGACTCCCCCTCCACGCCCAACTCATTCCATTATTCTCCTCATCTGTCTTTTCCCCGTCCACCTACAATATCTGTTGTTTTTCATCCGGCTTCCACCGGCGTCATCATCATTTCTCTCCGAGCTCCTCATCGATTTCTCCCTCCTCTCATCTTCTCCTGTCTTTGTTTCTCTTCTCCTACCCACCACCAGTTAAATAAACCTTCCCTATTGCCCTCTCCCTCCCTCCCTCCCTCCCTCCCTCCCTCGCTCTCTCTTCCTCCATCATAAACAGATTTGGCCCGCGGGCATTTTATGTATGTTTTTGTCTGCTCCACTCGCAGAGCCGGGGGCCTCGACGCCACCAAGGCCAGCGTGCACCGGTCACGCCATGTGCCGATAAACTTACGCATGATCACTCCTCAGAGATGGAGAGATTTTTAAATTGCCACCGTGAGCCAGTTTATAAATCTGCGCACAAACGTGATGGATCGTGACTTAAATGGTGAAATTATTGGACGCGGCTGTGACACAACGTTTCAGGCGGGCCCATCCGAGGAGGTATATAAGCATAACTGGCAGATTCAATTGACACTGGCATGTTTATTTGACATGCATACCTAATAAGTGCATGATTAGATTAAAGGAACACTCTCAGGGAGGCTGTGAGAGCGCCGGAGCGTCGCGTTGTGTGTCACAGTGGGACAGACTCCCCTGGAAACATGAAAGCTAACATAGACTGAATATTTACCACACGTCTTCTTTTTTTTTTTATGTTGATTTCAATTTATTATTCTTTAAAAGCAGTGATGTGTATGATTTTTATGCGCATTTTCCTGAGGATGAAGTGACATTTCGTTGGTGGAAAAATGAGACAGTCGCAACAAATTAATGTTTGACTACGCAGTATTTTATATCCCTTGTTCTGTGTCCCGTGTATTGAGATGATGTCCCACAATTTGGCTATAGTTTTTGAAAGTGTGAAGAGAAAATCGAGACTGTCAATCAAACTGCACAAATATGAAAAGTACAAATTAACATCATCGTCTTCGCTACAGCCGGCGGCATTTAGCCAGAATATCATGGAAACTAAGACTGGGAACAGCAACTGAAATAACTAGCATTTAAAGGTGCAATATGTAAGCTTTTAAATTGAAAACGTAATCAATAAGATATTAAGAAATAACAGTCTTGTTCGTATGTTGTCTGTGCAGAGATATCTACCTGTACGGGTTCAAAGCTGCCGTGCTAGCGGTGTAAACACCAATACTCCACTTCTCCCCGAGCTCCTAATCCGTTTTGCTAGCTGCACAGCTAACTGAGCTAACCAGCTAAAGGCAGCTACAGTTTGCAGCAGTTAGCAGTCACTCTGGTGATACGACGCCCCCCCCCTTTTTGTCGTATGAATTTCTACAGGTGAACAATTCTTACGTATTTTGTAGCCAAAGAAAACAACATTCTTAACGAGATGTGAGGACGAGTTTCAGCTACGTTTGTGGCGACAGAACCAGGTCGGCCCAAACAAGACCTTTTCTGACCCGTAGTGTCACAAGAGTAACTGCTGACTGTACCAGCTCGCCTCGCCTCGGCTTAGCGTGGCTCTACTTGGTTTGGTTTCAGATGCGTTGCGTTTCCATCTAGAATTAGTATCTCTTCAACGTGGGCGGGTCGTCATCAACGTGGGCGGGTCGTCATCAACGTGGGCGGGTCGTCATCAACGTGGGCGGGTCGTCATCAGTGACGTACTTATCCACGCGACACATAAACAGGGCTAGCTGTGGGCTACGCAAAACACGTCCACCTTTTCATTTCTTGTCGCACCATCAAGCTCGTTCTGGATGCGTCTTCAGCGACAACACTCAGGAGCGTCTCCACCTCTGCCACGGTCCACGCCGTGTTCCTGCGCGTTGTTCCTTCCATGTAATCGCCATGTTGACTGAACGCAGATGCTAGTTTTTAAAGGTAGCGGGCGTCAGGCTCGGACGTCGCGCTCGTCATGAGTCATCAAGTGGCGTCGCTCTCTGTCCAATCAGTGGCCTGCTGCCAGCTTACGTCACACAGAAGTATCAGCTCAGCTCGGTTGGAACTTATACGGAGGTGATACTAAAAAAGTACCACTTTAGCAGGTACCAGGTACCAGATTTCAGTAATGGGAACGCAAAAAAGGCGAGCTAAGTCGAGGCGAGGCGAGCTGGTACTGTCGGTGGAAAAACGGCATAACTGTAGCTGCCATTAGCTAATTAGCTCATTTGGTCCTGCAGCTAGCAGGAGCTCAGGGACGAGGGGAGTATCGTGTTTACGCCGCTGCTAGCACAGCAGCTTTGGACCTGTATTGGCCGGAGCTAGCTGGTTAGCATGCTAACTTCAGTAGATATTTCTGTAATAGGATATCAATATTGTACCATTAACACTGAACGTAAAGAAACTAAATAATGTTGTGACATATCAAACATAAAGTTTTAATACATCAGTGGTTTTCACTTCTGTACATTTCCAACATTAATTCTGGCTGCTCGGTTGCAGTTAGTACATTTTTGCGCTGTATTGGTGCTGGCAGGCTTTTTTTAAAAAAGAATATATTACGGAATTGAATCCGGACACTACTTCCTTCATGATTTCCCAGAATGCCTTTCATCGCCCCTCAGAGATGGATGAGAACATCTTGCACTTATGATGATGGTGAAGAGAGGAGGAGGAGGAGGAGAGTCATAAACTCAAGAGAAACAGATTGAGAGAAATGTGTGTGAATAAGAGGCGATCCTCAAAACTCCGTATTATATTTGGGTCTGCTGTGGCTGCTGTCGACGGACAAATTGGTGTCTCTGGGCTCAGTTCTGAGGAGTCGGTGGTGCGGAGGGCTGCGCTCACGCTGTGGCAGCTGACTTCTGGATATTTCATCGCTGGAGGCACAATGAAGTGCGGGTGGGAAGAAGGGTGTGATCATGAGAAATATATTATGGGGATGTGGACGGAGGCGCACGTCAGTCACCATCGATCAAATTAGCTTTTTATCCCCCGTTTTCTTTTCCAAAGGTTTGGGCTCTGCTTCACGGAGCTCAGTGTGCGACGCAGACAACAGTTGGATCCACAACAAAAGCTTCTCTCAGGAGGAAACTCGTGTCCTTGTGTAGGAGGTGCAGGATCGCCTTGAGTGAATATGTGGCATCTTTAATTAAATTAGCGTGGATAATACATTTAAAGGACAACCCTCATCCCATGTATGAAACAGTTTGATCGTATTTTGGCAAACAGAAGTCACACAGTGATGGACGGATGTCAGAGAGAGTGCAGTGTGTTAGATGACTGATAAATTTAGCCGCTCTCTATCAAGTCGTCAGCTTCTACGATCTGTAAGAAGGGTGTCAACTCTTTCGGACTGGAACCTTTTCTAGAGTTTATCTACTTACTCTTCGATCCCTTTTTCTTTTCTTTAAAGCAGAGTAAGTAAAATCTTTTATATGTATAGAAAATAGAAAGCTAAATGGCAAAGTGTGCATTTTCTGTTGATCTTTAATTGAGTCTTGAATATTAAAGATCCCCTCCAGGTATGTTTTTTCCATAAATAAAAAGCTAGAATAAGAGATTTGAACCATTCAATTAGTGGAGAGAGCGAACTGATTGGTAAGAAGGGTGTCAACTCATTCGGACTGGAACCTTTTCTAGAGTTTATCTACTTATCCCCCTTTTCTTTTTTCTTTTCTTGAAAGCAGAGTAAGTAAAAACATCTTTTATATGCATGGAAGATAGAAATGTTGATTTTTAATTGATTCTTAAATATTAAAGATCCCCTCCAGGTATGTTTTTTCCATAAATAAAAAAACTAGAATAATTGTATTATTAGTTGTGACATCACACAATCTATCGTGAACTGAGATTTGAACCATTCATTTAGTGGAGAAAGCAAACTGATTGGTGAGTTTCATCCCCAGGCTGTCAAATACTTCTGCTTTGGGTTTGGGTCAGCAAATAAAAATAATAATAATGATAACAACCTTTATTTAATTAGGTGAATCACAATGTTGTGGACAGATCAGCGATTCCCCAAAGTCCTGGGGCCGTATTCACAAAGCATTTTATCTTACCGCTAGGAGTGCTCCTAACTCGCCCTAAAACATTTTACTTAGGAGTTTTTTCTTAAAAGTTATTCACAAAGCCGCTGAGACCTACTCATACTAAGGATAAATCACTAAGAGTGAACTAAGAGTGACGCGCCGTTGCTATGGATTACGTCGATTCTCGTGCACGACTTTAGAAGCGGTCAGTACGGTGATTGGTTGTTCAGAGCGAGGTGGTCTCGGTGAAACTCATCCGCAACATCCCACAAACGGGCCCACTAAATCACCGAAAAACAAGGAAATAGCCTAGGCTAGAAATGAATTCCTATCAAGTAGTTATGGACAGTGCAGTTAGCAGAATACACGCATGAAGTTCAGTAAAGTTGGAAATATATTCACAGAGTCGAACTTCACGGATCAATAACTCATAAGGGAAACATTATTAAAACACAATGAGCTACAACCGTATGTTCATCCAAACGAGCGATCCTCCGGGCTGGACACAGTGTTATGTGTCCAGCCCGGAGGAGCGCTCGTTTGGATGAAAATGCGGTTGTAGCTCGTTGTCTACCTTACTACGGTAGATAAGAGTCGTCGTTTGTGTTTTAATAATATTTCGCTTGTGAGTTATTGATCTGTGAAGTTCAAATCTGTGAATATATTTCCAACTTTACCGAACTCACGCAGCTTGACAAGTTTGTGCAGACCACGTCAGTGATCACTGTACTTGCCCTCTCTGGGCTGAGGCGTATTTCGCCGTGCAGGACATGAAATCGACGTTTCATCTGCCCAATTCCTCTCTCCACAACATTTCCTGTATTTTTGTGTGCTCTAACATATATGGAGGAAAACAGTAAACAATAATAAATATGGATTCAACAAATAAAAGACGACAATACGATGTTTTTTACGCATTGGACTAAGCGTAATCTGCATAATCACTTACATGTTCTACTTTAACTGTGCTCCCGGTTGTGGATTCAGATAGGGTGTCAGGAGCCACGTCTTGCAGGGAGAGCCACTGTCACCCAGCAAGTGACACCCAGCTGGTACATGGAGCCTCTCAAAAAGCTGCCTCAGACCGCTCTCCATTAAAATATGCGATCATGGGTAGACCCAGGCCACTTTGCAACAACATCAAGAATGTTAAAAGTTGCATCAGAAACAATCTGCGTGTTGATGGAATGTACTTTCTTTCTATTGACGAACACGTCCTCATCTTTTGATGGCGCAATTATTTATTTGTTAATTAATTTATTTTTATTTGTATTGTTATTGCATCCCGCACTAATTCCACAACAAGTTTTATACCCTCACGATTTAGCCTATATCTCTTGATTAATCCACATTCTTCCATTGTCTCCAAAACATTTCGTCTCGCAGCCATTTTCCGATTCTTTGTGAATAGGTCTTACTGAGTTAGGAGTCCTCTCGAGGACTTTTAAGCTCTCCCAGACTTAGGTGCTACTTTTAGGCATAAAATACTTTGTGAATTGCTCTTAGTGAAAAAAATTAGGAGTCCTAAATTTAAGACTGACACGCCCATTATTTTTAGGAGTTTCTCCTAAATTCGCCAGTTAGGAGCTACTTTTAACCCTAAGATCCTTTGTGAATACGGGGCACTAGTAAACAGGGATTTCTCCAGATCCAGGTAATCTCAGGTAATCAGGAGCTATTGGGTTCACCTGTGATGTTCTTCCTCAGCTGGCTGCAGTCAGTCAGCTGGGAGACTTTATAAAAGAGCTGAAGATCACCTGCTCAGGTGGTTGTGTGTCTTCAGGGAGTCGACACCATCAGTCGGCTCGCTGCTGTTTTGCTGTTTGGGTGAAAATCTGAGTTGAGTGTGTTTGAGATTTCTTTCTTTTGGCCAGTTTCTATACATTTAGTTTCCCCCCTGATCAGTGACTCCCACCTCACCTTTGGTTTTTGGGTCCAGTGTTTTTTGTCCGTCTCTCATTTTGACAGAATCAGCGGGCGGCTGTGTGTTTTATTCCCACCACCACCTTTTAGACACCGAGGGACCAGTTTGCTTTGACCCTTTTGTGATTTGTGTAGAGCTTTGTCTGTCTCGTTTTCAAGGGAAACCTGAGGAAATGTAAATAAGATCCGTGTGCTCGGCCACATTAAGATTAGATGAAGATGAGCCTGTATCGATCCCTGAAGGACAAATTCAATTTGGCGCAGCAGCAAAGGGAACAAACAGTAGCAGCTCAAGGTACGAGTTGACTAAGAGGAATATAAAATACCAGTGTTGTTCCTCACCTGTCCACCAGGCTCCCTCAGTGTCTCCGAGTCCGTCCTCAGTCCTGCGACCTGCTGCCTCGTATCACCATCAGTGTCTCTGTATATATGTAGCTGACATTCTGCCTGCTGTTTCCCGTCTGATTGTTCCGGCTGCCTTGTCTCATTTCTGGCCTCCCACCCACAGCAACCTTCCTCCTGACCTGCTTTCTGCATCTACACTTGTTACTGTCTTGTATTTGTTGTAGATGTTGCTGAAAACATCAGTCTTTTCTGCTGGAAAAGGATCCGATATTTTATTCAAACCCCCTCAGAGTGAGGGGAACGTGACATTTGTGTAAGATTTATATAAAAATAAACCCATCCACGTGTGAACTGTCTTTCAGTCTGTGTGCAGCCGAAGTGTCTTCAGGATGAGCCAGTAGATAAGCTTCTATCTTCATCACCTCTAATCTGATCGCAGAGAGATGACAGCGATAACTCCTCCCTGTTTGTTTTGCTTATCGGCGGGATTAGACACACCTACAGGGAGAGTTCTGCTTCTCCACTGCCAGGTAGAGAGAGGACGAGAGCATCTGTGATGAAGTCTGCACAGACGACTGCGAGTTATCGAATCGTACGTTCATGAATAAACTTGATGTTTTCCACCTGAACTCTGCATGTTAAGGCCCCCACACACCGGCCGAGGCCGACTTCCTTATCCGACCACTCCGTCGGATCCGTTCGGTAGAAAAGTCACATTGAAACACACCGCCCCGGCTACACAGCAGCGTATACGTTCTGCGCGTGCGTGAAATGCAGTAAGTCTCCTAAACATCGGGTGGCGCTAGTCTCGTGCCAGTAACCCAACACATGAAAACAGGAAATGACAGAACGGAGTGCGGACCGTAGCTTATCAGAACAAAGCACACACAGTGTTAGCTCGGCATTACTTGCGTGATGTCGTATTACGGTGGTCTCTCTTCCACCAGGGCAGCCAGCTGCTCCTCAAAGTCCTCGGTCCACACAGCCATGGCTTCCAAACATACGTTGGTTTATCCCCAAAATAACGAACGGTGAAGTGTTGTTTGTAACTCTGTGCCGTCTCTGTTCATGTGGTTTGTTTACCATCGTCACTTCCGCCGCCCCTCCCACACGCCGCGCTGATTCGCTGGCACACCGCCAATCAGAATGGTCACCGAACAGCTGGCTAACAACCAATCAGAGTGTCCGACGGCGTCCAACCTCAGACGTCCGACTTTCTCGTCCTCGTGGCTCCGACACAGCTGAACACACCGAACAGAGCAGCTCCCGAACTCGTCCGACTCTCTCCTAACGCTTCAGACGTCCGACGTCTGAGCCGGTGTGTGCCGGCCTTTAAAGTTTGAGCTCCTTCAGGTCTCACTTGATGGAAGAATAAATATAAAGGCAGGCTGAGTTCTCGTTTGTCTTAAAAAAGATTTTGGCTTTTTTATTACATACTGAAAAAAGACTTTCTGGAAAACCGTCTGTGGAAATGATGACGCAGACGACCACAGTCGCTTCATGAATGAGTCCTGTCAGTGTCAGTGTATGTAGCGGCACTGGCAAAGTGAAGCCAGCATCTTGTTGTCGGAAGGTCGCTGGTTCGATTCCCCTGGTCTGCATGTCGACGTATCCTTAAGGCGAGATACTGAACCCCAAACTGCTCCTGATGTGCTCCACCGCCATCAGTGTATGAATGTATGTATGAATTACTGTCAAAGCGTCTGATAAATGCCCTGAAATGTAAAATATAACTCGGAGTGTGTGTTATGATTTGAGTTTGCACGTTGACGGAATGGTTGTCCATATTCAGAGGGACACAAATGGACGTTGATAAAACAATAATGGAGGCGAGAGGGACGGAAAAGCGACTGCTGATAATGAAATGGCATCGTGCCTGCTCCCTTATTTGCATGAAGTTGAAGTCTGGCTACTTTCCTCAGCCTCTGGAGACTCCTGGAAAAAAAAACGACTACTGTCAAGTTAAAAGCTGGTCCGGTTTGAAAATCCAGAAGCGAGCAAGTCCACGAGCCAGCAAGTGTCTGTGTGGTTGTCAGAGCCTGTTTTGGTTGAGCGTCCGATGCCGGGACACATCGGAGCAACGACTAAAGAGCTCAACATCTCCCCGAGGAGCTGGAGGAGACCTAATGAAGCTGAGAGGGACCGTTTGTCAGGTGGCCAAAAACAAGAATGGATGCGAATTAGCCATATCAACTGTGTGACATGATAACATGTGGTGTTTACAGCTTGTTACACAACCACCAAGTGGCCATAAAAACATGATTAGCTGAACATTTGAAGTCGGGAACAAACAAAGTGTTTACATATATTATAATATCTTCTATCTACTGATGATTACGATGACTAAAAGATGACTCAGAGCAGCCAGAAGCTCAAAATAATAGAAGCTGACTTGTTGTTGTTTCAGATGTTTTAGTGATTCTAAGATTTACAATCAGTCAAACAAGGTAAAATAAACTTCTAATGCCGTTTTTCCACCGACAGTACCAGCTCGCCTCGCCTCGACTTAGCTCGCCTTTTTTGCGTTCCCATTACTGAAATCTGGTACCTGGTACCTGCTAAAGTGGAGCTTTTTTAGTATCACCTCCGTATACGTTCCAACCGAGCTGAGCTGATGCTTCTGTGTGACGTAAGCTGGCAGCCGGCCACTGATTGGACAGAGAGCGACGCCACTTGATGACTCATGACGAGCGCGACGTCCGAGCCTGACACCCGCTACCTTTAAAAACTAGCATCTGCGTTCAGTCAACATAGCGATTACATGGAAGGAACAACGCGCAGGAACACGGCGTGGACCGTGGCAGAGGTGGAGACGCTCCTGAGTGTTGTCGCTGAAGACGCATCCAGAACGAGCTCGATGGTGCGACAGGAAATGAAAAGGTGGACGTGTTTAGCGTCAGCCCACAGCTAGCCCTGTTTATGTGTCGCGTGGATAAGTACGTCACTGATGACGACCCGCCCACGTTGATGACGACCCGCCCACGTTGATGACGACCCGCCCACGTTGAAGAGATACTAATTCTATGGAACGACCGTCTGAAACCAAACCAAGTAGAGCCACGCTGAGCCGAGGCGAGGCGAGCTGGTACTGTCGGTGGAAAAACGGCATAAAAGTCTGCAGTTGTGAAATTCCTTCAGAAGTGTTTCCTGATTTGATTAAATCAACTTGAAATCAGGTACATTAGATGTCAGATCTGCTCCACAAGAACACGTCCTCTTATGCAAAAGCTGTGAATGAACGAGCGTGCAGACGTCTCCGTGCACGCCGCCTGTTTCGCGGAGGGGGGGCTGAACATGAAAGAGGAGCCGTGGTGATTGTATTTTGCAGCATACGGATAATTCTCATTATGCCGGCGTGTGTTTTGTAATGATTTGCTCGGGAATTGCATTATCCCGCGACGGAAGCGGGGAGTCAGCAGATGCGGCGATGTTTCCGTCTGCTGCGCCGCTCGCACCTCTCCGTGTTCTCCAGCTGAGAGCTAAGTGGAGACAGGGCTAATTACCCAGTTTACACCACAAACATAATTACGCCCCTATGGGACGTTACACGATGAGCACGCGGTACGTACTGATGCTGAGGAAGACGGGTGGAGGGTGTGGATGCTCCTTCCTCTGTTCATCACAGGTGTGATTCAGAAGATCTTCTTTCAGCTTCCAGAGCAGGTTGATATTTAATTAAGCATCCGAAGGCCCTTTTTAAATGTTGCCATTCATGCAGGATTAAAATAAAAGAGGCGTTTGAAAAGGCCAGCGTGATAGAAACATGCCCGTCTCGCTGTCGAGCTCTCAGTCGCTGGTATCTGACATGAAACAATGGATAACAACAATGCGGGCTTGAAGCTCATAAATCTGTCTCTCAAAGGGAAACGTGGCTAATCACAGACGGCGCCGCGCGTCTGAGGCTCGGTTATTTAGCCAGATTATCGACACACAACATCCGGAGGAGGTGATGGCTGGAATTTTCTCTTGCAACCTTGAGTTAAATTAGATTTTGGAGAAAGAAGAAGGCTTATATTAAACAGGGGATTGGAGAGTAGAAGCTGTCAGGGCGGAGCGAACCTGTGAAAATGATCTTTTCCTTCCCGCTGCGATGACATCAACCGGGAACATATTCGATCCATCCCGCTCTCCAGCACGCTGCAATTATTTCAGCTCAGTTATAACTTTGTTTTTTTTAATCATCGCAGCCTCGAGTCTCCGTGAAGCGATCGTGGATTTCACACAAACACAGAAACAGACGGTGGAATTACAGCAGAAGAGCCTCCATTAAAAACCCCATCACCTTCACACATGAGGTGTAGAATCAGCTACACCTTTTTAAAGTCACATTAGAGAGGAGGAGGAGGAGGAGGAGGAGGAGGTGGTGGAGGAGGAGGAGGCACGAGAGGAGAGGAGCGTTTAATTATCCCTGTAGGGAAATTTGCCCGGCGCTCCACGCTGACAGTTACAGCGCTCATGTGACAGACGTAACCAACATGTGATTAAAAAACCAGTTCACAGCGAGGTGTTGTGCGACAATAGAGAGAGAAAGCGACCTGTCACCGTTCAGACGTCTTTCTTCTTCTACTACCTGCTTCTTTTCTTTGTGTCCTTAACAATCGGTGTTTGCTCTCCCATCCCGCCGGCTGTCACAGCATCGTTGAGACATGTAAAAAAGGCAGCTTTGTTGGAGGACACACTCGAGAATCCTTTTTATAGAGTAATTCAAACCAACCGGGAGCCGCGTACGGCCGACTGTAGGAGCACTTTACAGGTAAAGGACATTTTTCAGCACTAATGGCGCCGCTGTTGTGTTCGCCAGCAGCACGCCCACGTTGTTTGTATCTAACATGCACGAGGAAGCACACGCACGCCGCTGCATCGTGGCGGCGTGATCCACAGTCCTGCAGACGCATGCAGAGCAGGTAATGCATGTTGACAGCGAGTGTTCCTGTGAGGGATGAGCCAGTCATGAATGTTTTCAGATGTAAGTTCGAAAGGTGAGATCCATATTTCAAGGTGCAAATAAACACCACATCGGTCTGTTGCTTCTCAGTTTGATGCTGAAGGAACCCCTCTGGAGAGAGACATGTCAAATGCCGTTTTTCCACCGACAGTACCAGCTCGCCTCGGCTTAGCGTGGCTCTACTTGGTTTGGTTTCCATCTAGAATTAGTATCTCTTCAACGTGGGCGGGTCGTCATCAACGTGGGCGGGTCGTCATCGACGTGGGCGGTTCGTCATCAACGTGGGCGGCTCGTCTTCAACGTGGGCGGTCGTCACGACGTGGGCGGGTCGTCATCGACGTGGGCGGGTCGTCATCAACGTGGGCGGCTCGTCATCAGTGACGTACTTATCCACGCGACACATAAACAGGGCTAGCTGTGGGCTACGCAAAACACGTACACCTTTTCATTTCCTGTCGCACCATCGAGCTCGTTCTGGATGCGTCTTCAGCGACAACGCTCAGGAGCGTCTCCACCTCTGCCACGGTCCACGCCGTGTTCCTGCGCGTTGTTCCTTCCATGTAATCGCTGTGTTGACTGAACGCAGATGCTAGTTTTTAAAGGTAGCGGGCGTCAGGCTCGGACGTCGCGCTCGTCATGAGTCATCAAGTGGCGTCGCTCTCTGTCCAATCAGTGGCCGGCTGCCAGCTTACGTCACACAGAAGCATCAGCTCAGCTCGGTTGGAACTTATACGGAGGTGATACTAAAAAAGCTCCACTTTAGCAGGTACCAGGTACCAGATTTCAGTAATGGGAACGCAAAAAAGGCGAGCTAAGTCGAGGCGAGGCGAGCTGGTACTGTCGGTAAAACGGCAAAAGATGGGGGGCACATAGGAAGGCTGAGGGGATCGTACTCAGGACTTTCAGCCCTGTAGGCCGAGTTTAACGTAAGTGACGTGACTGAATGTATTTATTTTAACACAACACATTATCTTTTCCTAAACCCGACCATGTAGTTCCTGTGCTTACACCTGACCAAACCAAGACTGTTTCACAATGTTAATAGCAGCTCAAAAGTCATAAAGGGACATTCACATGCAAAACTGAAGCTGGGATGAGTAGAGGGACATAGACTACTGACCAGTTGTCGTATTTGAAGAGTTGGAAGTGAGAATGTGGTGTTTATTCCCCTTTCATTTCACTTTTATATGGGTGAGCGGCAATTTTTGAAATTACTGACCTCATAGAAGGACTTTAAAGCGACTTTACCAACATGAGCTCCATATCAGCAAACGAGACCATCAGTGAGAAGACTTCCTGTTTCTGTTTGTTCATCACAGTTATTCTGAAAGTCCGTCAGCAGGTTGGACTGGCAGAGAGCTGAGGATGAACCGAGGCGCCTCACAGACTGAAGAAAAGGAGCTAAAACTAAAGTTCTTTGCTTCACCGTTGATCTAAAATAGTCCCAAATAGATGTATTACCTCAACACTTTTGTCCACAGGGGCGCCGCCAGAATCAACGTTCCCCGCGAGCGCTTTAAAGACAGACAGGGTTGTTTCCACTTTGATCGATTGAGGTTATCACACTCCGCCACACCCCGAGCCTCCATCACCTGCTTCTCCATCCAGCTCCGTTTCAAGATGACATCAGCCGCACGACACCGTGATTAAGTGCTTATACAAAGAAATACCCCTCTAAAGTAGATTACACCTACATAATCCTTATTTAATGCACATTCAGCGATCAGCATGCTGGGTGATTTTCACAGTACAAATAAGACAACAGGAACGTGAATCGGTCCGGACATGATTAAGTCCTGTGACCGGCTAATGGACAGGCGTCTTTTATCACCTCCTCCTCTTCCAAGCCTTTTGGCAGGAGACGTGTGTGTGTGTGTGTGTGTGTGTGTGTGTGTGTGCAGACAAAGGCTGGTATCTTCATTTCTGTATCTTCTGGACGCGTTATGGATGCTGCTGCCCCTGGAGGAAGACGTTGACCGACGGTGGGCGAGCGGGGCGGGATCAAGAGTCCACTTCCTGTCTGAAGTCGTATATTTACTGTGACTTTTCCAGCTCAACCGCCACTTCACCTCCGTCAGACTGTGACCACTTCGCTGCTCTTTTCCTCTTTGCATGGATCCCAATGTGCTATTCTGCTGATGTAACACGCCACTGTCATTTTATTGAACCCTTAACTTCAGTGTCTCGTACTTGGCATTTTTCGAACATTTTCTATTCGGGTTTCTTGTAATATAAGCGCTCTGTTTAGCCCACGAGCCCAAACAAATCTACTGCATGTGTAGGTCCTATTAATGACACAAACACACCACATGTTCACTGTTCCTGGCCTGTTTCTAGAAATCCCCAGCCCTCTGTGTAGTGTTTTAAGTAATTTATCACCTCAAATCAACATTTTCGTTCATCAATAAGTCCTCATTGGTGTAAAATGATCTCTGCCAACAATCTCACTTCTCCTCCTGAGGGAAGAATCACTTCTCTGTATTTCCATAGGACGGGCGAGCTCTACGGAGGCTTCCATGTCCTTCCGCTCTATAAAAAACGATGAACTGGTGAGAGGGACAAAAAGCTCTACGTGGTACAGATAAGGCTAAAGGCGTTTTCACTCAGAGCCAGCGTGACTGTGGAACGGAGAAGGAGCTTAGCCAGACGCGCTCGTCAGCTGCAGTTTGAAGTCTGTTTGAAATAACGTACCTCATCACCCGAAACTAAACTTGATGAAGTGCTGTTTGAAGACATGTTGTTGTCACAGCTTCTTGAATCTTGACACATCCCGCCTGCCGTAGTTCCAACAGGCTGCAACGCACGTTGAAAACGCGAGGCGCTAGAGAGCAGTATTCGTTTGGATGCACAATAAAATTTAACCTCTAGATGGGAGAAATAATTCCACAGTGTGTCTTTAATATCAGGATCTAGCAGTAATTCTGAATGTTTCTTTCAATATGTCTTCATCAAATGTTGTGTTTTTCAGGCTCTGCCGGGGGGAGAAGTGTCAAAGTCCGTGTCAGGCCGGCTCACATCTCAAGTGCAGACCGGAGCCACAGCCCAAAACTAAAATGCATCTAACTGTTGCGCTCGTTGGTTAAAACCTTGACCTGGGTGTCTCGACTGAGATGTTTATTCATAATTCCTCTGATAGTTCAATTCTTTGAAATCTTCATCCATATTTATTAAGACTCAAACAAGTCACAAAAGGCAGAAACATTTCTTGTTCCATAAAACTGAAAGTGATAAAATAAGAAAAAGTGAGAAACAGCGAGTGTTCCTGCACTCTTAGAAATAAGGATTCCACAAGGGTTCTTCTACAAGGGCTGAGGTTCTACCTGGAACCATTTGCTTCTGAAAAACCCTTTCCTGAAGAAACGGTTTTTCAAGGGTTCTTGGTAACACTAACGGTTCCAGTAAGAACCATTTTGATCCAGAGAACCCTTTAAAAACCCTTTCCTGAATAAAGGGTTTTAAAAGGGTTCTTGGTAACACTAACGGTTCCAGTAAGAACCATTTTGATCAAGAGAACCCTTTAAAAACCCTTTCCTGAATAAAGGGTTTTAAAAGGGTTCTTGGTAACACTAACGGTTCCAGTAAGAACCATTTTGATCCAGAGAACCCTTTAAAAACCCTTTCCTGAATAAAGGGTTTTAAAAGGGTTCTTGGTAACACTAACGGTTCCAGTAAGAACCATTTTGATCCAGAGAACCCTTTTTTGGAGAAAGAGTTCTTCAGGGATTGTTGAAAGCATGGGTGTAAGATCCTGTGTGGGTTCTTTGTAGAAGCTCACATGGGGGGTTCTGGGTGGAACCTTACACACACAGTTCTAGGTATAAACCTTTATGTTGGGTTCTAGGTAGAACCATCCAAAAGGGTTCCAGGTGGAACCTTTATAATAGGTTCTACCTGGAGCCAAAAACGGTTCTCCTATTGAGGACAAGCCGAAGAACCTTATATGGTTCTACTTAGAACTTTTATTTCTAAGAGTGTGTCAGGAATGAGCACCAGTCATGAATGTTTTCAAATGTAAGTTCGAAAGGGTTAAAAAAGGCAGAAACATTTCTTGTTCCATAAAACTGAAAGTGATAAAATAAGAAAAAGAGATTTGGATTTTAATTTAATGGCCGTTTACCCTTTAGCAGCAGCAGCAGCAGCAGCAGCAGTCGGTGGAGCCTTTTTGAAATGTGGCCGTCTTTGTAATAACATAACCACGATCCTCTCTGCTCATTTTGTCTTCAGTCTAATTAGAATCACTCTCTCCTCGGTTCCTCTCCTCCGCATTTATCCCGAGCCCTCCGCTAATGAGTCGGGCTTAATCAGGCATTCCATTTCACTTAGAGACCAATGAAATGTTGAGATCATTCACGAGTGAGTTTTCATTAAAAAGGAAAAGATTTCTCGCTCTGTCTTTAAAAAGAAAAAGAAGAAAATGTAAAAAAAAAAGAAGTACAGCCGTTCTCTTTGGGAGTCACAGCAGATTACTCGAACACAAAGAACTCTGTTCTTGCAGCGTGTTTCTGGAGCGCGGACGTAATTGGAGGGAAGGTTATCGCTCTGCGGAAGGGAAGAAGAAAGAGGAATAATAACATATTTCATTATGGATCGCCTTGTAGTCGCTGTGTTCAGGGGAATAGTGACTTATTGTGTTGTTTCAGGATTGTTCACAAAGGATATTGTTCCTTCCTTCAGGCTCTCGGACCTCCGTTCTGAGGGAACATGTGCTGTGCTGCTGCAGGTTCATACAGTGGAAGGTGATATTTGATCAGTGCGGCTGATAAAATATGGGCTAATTTAATGCACTGACTCAGAAGACTGACATGCTGCGAGTGGGCTGCTTCCATCGGTGACACACCTCCTTCTGCCGCAGAGAGGTGAGGAAGAAGTACAGTACATCAACGAAACCTGTTCAACACAAGTCTGTATACGAGATGTGTGTCAGCTACAAAGAACCACTGCTCTAGTTTCAGAATATGTCACATTTTTAGCATTAAATGTTAAAATGACCTTCTTATAAATGTTTCCGATCGCGCTCGAACCCAGAAAAATCCATAACTTCAGGTGACGGTGGGTTTAATTTGGTCGCCTGTCGTTAATATCTTCCAGGAAAACATCAGCTCAGAGAGCGAGGAGGGAGGCCGGCAGGCAAACGTAACGTGAAATAAACCTAAACACATTTCCTCGTCCGTGAACATTTCTGTCTGACAACATCATGGATTTTTTTTCACCTCACAGGTTCGGAATCTAAATCAAAAACGATCTTGATCGCAGTCGACGGCTGAATTTGAAACCTCGGCGGAGCTGGAAGTTTTAAAGCGTTTGGACAGTTTTGGATGGTGCACTTAGCATCAAGTGATTATGAAGAGTCCACCGAGTTCAGCGGATGAGTTATTCGCCGTCTGGGTTACATTTGATCCGAGGGTCGAGTACGCCGTTAGAATAAGTGTTGCGATGAAAAAAGTGGAGTCGGGCAACACGGTTTTCATTCAGTCCGAAGCGAAGCGGTGAACGCAGTCGGTACATTTACACCATGTATATTTACTGCTCAACATCGCTGCCATTTGTTTGAAATTTGTATTATCCTGTCATGCATATATGCAATTTTCTTTCTCTTATCACAAGCTCAAAATGTGCTTTAGGCACAAAAATCCCTTATTTAGGTTTTAGGTTAACATCATGATTTGGCTTAAAATACTGAAGTCCATGAAGGAAACTCTGATTAGCATAATGCATACAGGAACAGTATAAAAGAAATACAGGAATAAATCAGTTTGTGGGAATAACACCGGTATAAATACAGGAATAAATATGTAAATGAATAAGCACATACATTTGAAAATGAAGAAATACATTGTAATATCAAATGGTAATGTAAATAAATAGAGAGAAATTAAAGCAGAGATATTAATTAATGTCAAGGTGTATGTATCAATGGCTACATTTATTTACAATATTACTTTTGGGGCATTTAATGGAATATGAATTTTATTTATTGAGCTGTTTTTTTTATTAATTCATGTCTAGTTTTGGCGGTTTCATTCTCCATGTCCAGTGGCATCACTCCTACAAATGCTGGAACACAACTTGGCAGCTGTTTGTCGTTGAACGTCACCATCAGTCATCAGTCAGGCAATAAACAAGTAAAGTGAACATGATATTAAGCACATACATTTGAAAATGAAGAAATACATTGTAATATTAAATGGTAATGTAAATAAATAGTTGAATTAATAAATATGGTAAATAAATAGAGAGAAATTAAAGCAGAAATATTCATTTGTCAAGGTGTATGTATTAATGGCTACATTTATTTCCAATATTATTTTTGGGGCATTTAATGAAATATGGATTTATTTATTGAGCTGTTTATTTATTTATTCATGTCTAGTTTTGGCAGTATCACTCCTACAAATGCTGAAACACAACTTGGCAGCTGTTTGTCGTTGAACGCCACCATCACTCATCAGTCAGGCAATAAACAAGTAATGTGAACGTGATATTACAGATGTTAAAACACGTACATGTGGACGTATCTGTGGTTTGCAGAAACATCACCAGCTTCCTCACCCTGGAGACTGGACTGAAGTATTTAACCTTGTTCTTCAGAGACGGGGTCGTGACGTCCCTCCCACCGTCCAGACGGCCGTCCTTGTCAAGCCGAGTGGACAATCGTCACGCAGTTCATCAAGTTCGCCTGAGCTCCGGGCGACAAAAGGACGACGAGCCTCAGTGCTTAGTCCTGCACTTCTTCCTTCAGCTGACGTCCAGCCTGCATCATCTTCTTCAGTATCTCCCGAGCACATAACTCACAGATCATATTCTACTGCGCTGACTTCAGTTTTAAGTAAATCTAGTCATCGTCTTGCATCACCTTGCTGCTCCTCTTCTGCGATGTTTGAAGACTTAGTCAGAGGTGCAAGATCTGAATGAATATTCCTGAATGTAATCAGTGTCAAATAAAAAGTTTTAAGCTTCTTTTTGATTGAAAACAAGTGAGTTTCAGCTCTGACTGCCGGGGACAGAAAGCAGACTCGACAATCTGGACTGTTCTGTTTTGTAAATGATGTTTTTAAAATGGCAAAAATACAGCTACTATTTAACATTCTTCATTATACTGATTACTAGAGCTAAACTGAGGTCCAGTAGCAGCATCCCCATATCTTCTGGAGCCGTGTGGGTCTTTCCTTCACATCGTATGGATCTCCTCTGCTGTACAGTACGACGCTGTTTCATTCATCCTCTCTCTCTGTGAGGCAGCGAGGTCAGATATCCGGCTCGCTAACATGCATTGTTTCCAATATGGACTGTTCTTAACTTAGCAGCGGGTCAGAAATGTATTTTGAAAACCGGTTCTTTTGATTTGTAAAACGCACACGGGGAGCCAGCCACAGATCCGAGCGCTGGAGCGAAGCTGACAGACTTTTCACAGAAGCCCGGCCAACGGAAGATAAAAAGCCTGGACAGGTTTTTTCTAAATCCTGCCTAAACATATGTTCTTTAATTCCTGACAGGTTACAGAAGCTCCACATTTGTCTCTATGTGGAGTCCAACAGACCCAGATTCATTGTTTTACAGCTGGGAAATATCTTGTATTTTGGCTTTATGGGCAACAGAACGATACTGAAGACATGCTGTATATGTGTGTGTGTGTGTGTGTGTGTTCACAGTCATAAGACACAGGGTTTTTCAGACCACCAGGCAGAACTGGGACAAATATACAATGTAGGTTAGCATTTATGAGGGAACAGGACTATCTGTCTGGGACGATTCACCAGGGACAATGTGTGGATTTATATGTTTTGTGTGTGTGTGTGTATGTGTGTGTGTGTGTGTGTGTATGACCCAAGAAGTAATACCTGAGAGCCATATTTATATGTATGTATGTGTGTGTGTGTGTGTGTGTGCCTGCAACCCCAGAAGTCCTGAGAGAGCACACGAGGAGAAAGTTGCCCCGGCGTGCGGAGTGAGTTAGCTGTCGTCAGTAAATAGCTGCCTGTGTGGCACCGGGCCGCTGGGCAGGCAGAAATAACGAGGACCGAAGACGGAGCCGGACGGAGCTTCGCTTCACACAGCACGACTCTGCTCGGCTCTCTAATGGGCGCCGTTTTGTTTATGTGGAGGAAAAACTTGGGTCGGTTCTCTGTCAGTTGTCTTTTAGGCCAAAAAAAACCAGAGGGATCTTTATCAGTGTTGAAGAAAATGCTGATCTGGGACCAACACAAAGGTTCAGCAGTCGACATGTGGCACCAGTCTGCAGCCTCGGATACACTGATGTTGTGGTTGGTTATTAAATTAAATAAACAACAATACTATGAAGCAGGTCACCTCTGTGTCTCTCTCTGTCTGTCTGTTCCTTGAATATCTCAAGAACAGTACATCCCATCTTCTTCACACTTGGCAGGTGTGTTGCTGAGAACACAAGAATATGCAGTGCAGGTAACACACCTTCAATATTGATAATTTCTGAGATTGCCGTGGTGCGACAACTAGCCGTCGCGACGGAAGCGGAAGGTTAAACACGTCTGGATGAGCGGGGAGACGCAGTCGAGGCAGGTTTTCACTCAGACGGGAGATTTTAAGAATGTGTCGCGCCACCGAAACGACGGTGCTAAAACATGTCCTTCTTCCTTTTTCTGCAACTCTTATTAAAAGAGGGCTTACAAGAACGGTTTGTTTTTCTGTTTTTCCTGTCTGCCGGGACAGCGCTCGCATCTTAAAGGGCCAGCACAACAATTAATGTGTGAACAGCAAGAGTGAAACCCTGTAAAAACAAATGTGAGCGAACTGAAACTAAAACACTTATTTAAAGCAAATGACTTCTGCAAAATCAGGAAGAAATCTAGAACAACAACTTCAGTTCGCTTTATATGCTAGCTGATGTTAGCTTCAAGGGCAAGAATGTTTACATTGTTTGACAGCTGTTCCTGGGAAGACTCTCTCATTGGTTGTTGTGGTCCGATGTCATCATCAGGATCACAATCTGTTAAAGGGATATTCCGGTGTAAGTTTAGTCCATGGTCTAACACACTGTGACACCGAGTAAGACTCCCCCTCGAGAGGTCAAGTTAGCTGACCGCTAGCTTAGCCAGTTTTAGCAACCTCAGAAAAGACCGCACGATAACAATACACTGCAGCTTATGTCTCCAACTAGAAACCGCCATCAAAAAGCCACAATTAATGGTGAGAACAGCAGCAAACTTCAGCAACAGTACATGTACAGTCCCAGCACACAGTACGAAGCATCAAACATCTGCTAGCTTTGCTGGATTTGTATTAAAAACACAGCACAACTCACCCTCTCCTCCAGCAGCCTGCCTGTGTGGGGAAGCCCTGACGAGTCGATTACCGAGTGCAGTAGATTTCTGCAGCTCAAGGATGAAAATGTCTGATTATTACTCCATTACTTCCGTTCTTTTCCCTGTCAGCTCTCGATAATAAGAACTGAGCATCCCATGGAGTAATAATCACACATTTTCATCCTTGAGCTGCAGAAATCTACTGCACTCGGTAATCGACTCGTCAGGGCTTCCCCACACAGGCAGGCTGCTGGAGGAGAGGTGAGTTGTGCTGTGTTTTTAATACAAATCCAGCAAAGCTAGCAGATGTTTGATGCTTCGTACTGTGTGCTGGGACTGTACATGTACTGTTGCTGAAGTTTGGTGCTGTTCTCACCATTAATTGTGGCTTTTTGATGGCGGTTTCTAGTTGGAGACATAAGCTGCAGTGTGTTGTTATCGTGCGGTCTTTCTCAGGTTGCTAAAACTAGCTAAGCTAGCGGTCAGCTAACTTGACCTCTCGAGGGGAGTCTTACTCAGTGTCACGGTGTGTTAGACCATGGATTAAACTTACACCGGAATATCCCTTTAACACCTCACATCACTAGATAATCTGTGCTGAGGAGCATATTTTGAACAGGCTGGTGTAATAAAATCATAAAGACGGGCTGTAGATACTGAAATCAGCTGAAAACAGTTTTTGACAATAATTGCAATTCAACAGAGAAATGGTGCATAAGTGACAAATGTGTTTTTTTTGACAGACCTTGGTGAGTGAACATCTTCACGTGCGTGTAGGCGGTTTGTGTTTGCGTCTGCAGCATGTGTGTTTGCAGAACAAATGCTTTAGTGGAGTGTACAAGCATGGCCAGCTGTATTTGTCTGCTGTAACCCCCCCCCCCCCCCATCTGGTATCACCAGAGCACACTGTCTGAGTCACCCAAGTGTGTGTTTTGCATGTGTGTGTGTGTGTGTGTGTGACTTAAGCTGGAACTCGTTGTGAATTGTGGGAAACTGTCTGAAAAGCGAAAAGGCTTCTCTGAGCTCGCTTTTAAACATTTTGAACAGCGGCGGCGCAGCAGCAGTCACAGAGCGTGAAGTGATGGTGGAAGAAGCTGGATGTGGTTACTGGATGCTGTAATGTGTTGCCTGCAGAGAGGCCAAATATTACATCAGGCTGAAGTGCTTAAACAACAAAGACCGTTACGGAACAGAGAACAACTCTTTTTGTGCAGAAAAAGCAAATCTTTCATTCAGTCCTGGACTGAGCGCCGAGAAAAGGTTAAACGTCCTTTTTTTGTACAGCGTGTTCAGACCATTACATAATTAAAAAACAAAACAACAATCATAAAAATACAAGAAAAGAAGTGGATCCTGCAGCACATACAGTCAGTACACACACACGCCGCCTGGCAGCGTACTCGACATCTGTTCCAACGTGCCGAGGTAATAAATAAAGGCAGATTTCAAGAAATACGAGACAAGTTAGAGCACACGAGAGACCACAAATCACAGGAGACGGCTTTACCCTGCTGGAGACGTCTTAAACAGACAGCAGAGAGACAGTCGTTTCATGGAACTGGGCTGTCTGCGTATAAGAAGGATGCAAATACTTTTAGAGACTGGTGCCGACCGGATAAAGCTGAGAAAAATGGCCGTGGTGTTTAACGCTCGAAGCGGAGAGAGCTACGACCAGAACGCAGCGGGCCCCAGCAGAACAATTAACACTCCTGTGTTAGGTGACACAGGCGGCTGTGAACTGGGTGTTTCTTGTGTTACAGCTAAACAAGCACACGAGAATAAGTTTGTGCGAACATTTGAGACAAGAAATAAGGAACACAGTGACGGCATCTTGAGTCTGTCTGAGTTTTGTGAACTACTCCTCTCATGATCTGACTGTCCCCGGAGGAGGAAGCACAACCAGCAGACAAATACGACAAATAACCTGCAAACCCACATCTTCATCCCCTCGTAGCAGAGATGGTGCAGAGACAGAGAGGTTGAGGTTTGTGCAAGTTTATATATACGATCCTGCACCACGAGTCTGGCTGCTATCTGAATCCAGGACTCTGTCCATGGTGCTGAAGTAGGAGATGGGTTTGCAATTGCGCCACAAATCACCACAATCTGTAACAAGCCTGTGAATATTCTCATTCATCCAGGTCATAGTTATCTCAAGGAAATTGAATCGAAAGCAACTGGATTTGGTTTTTGTCTTGAAGACGTTTCACCTCTCATCCAAGAGGCTTCATCAGTTCCTGCTCGCTTGACTAGGCTGAGACTAGTCCAACTAGCCGGTGTGGAGGTCCAGCTATTTAACCTCTCAGGAGGCGGTCACAAGGCCACTGATGTCTATGGGTCGTATGTGCTCCATTATTGCCAACGACAGTCGTTAGTACGGTCGTTGGGGATGGTGGAAAGTTGGTTTCGACTTCGTTAGTGCTCTATTGTGTTGTAACGACAGTCGCTGGAGTCACATGAGGCCCTTTGTGCACAGTTTCATGTTCCCGCACCGTTTTTAGGGTCGCTACCCCAAATTGTTCTGCAACAAGCCTGTGAATATTCTCATTCATCCAGGTCATAGTTATCTCAAGGAAATTGAATCGAACGCAACTGGATTTGGTTTTTGTCTTTGAAGACGTTTCACCTCTCATCCAAGAGGCTTCATCAGTTCCTGCTCGCTTGGACCACAATCTGTAGTTCAAATGATCGCCAGAGAACATCTTGTGGTGGCGTATGAGCGGGGAGCTCTGTGTGCAGGCAGCATGGAGGAAAGTTCAACCCTGTTCACTTGTATGTGCCACCAACACGGTTTCAATAACAGAATTAATAGTTATGACCAAAAACAAATTAGTGATCCATCTCTAATCTAGTCACACCTGGTAGGACGAGAATCCAAAGACTGAATGTGAAACCTTTTGTTCTTTTATTAACATTTAATAGTAAATACTGATGCATGAACCAGCATGTTTCTTCCATTGTTTTTTTTTTAGCCTGTTAAAAGGTTTTTTTTTCCATCAACATGGCAAGTTTTTCCTCACTCTGATCGAGGGTCTAAGGACAGAGGATGTCGTTCACTGTACAGATTGTAAAGCCCATCGAGGCAATGTGATTGTGATTTTGGGCTATATAAATAAAATTGATTTTGATTTTAAGTATATGAAAAGATTGCTCACCATGTAAACTTCAAGATGTTCACCAAAGTTTTTGCTTTTAGAAAATACGACACACTAGAGGCTCATTAACTGTCTGAAAAGCAGCCTTGGGTCAAGAAGATATTTGTTTTTGCCAAAAACTTTCACTGTAAGATAATCACAAGTTTAACCACATCTTTTAAGCGCTCGCTGCCACTTTTGGAGCGATAAAAGACACGATCACGACTGGATCAGAACTTCAAAATGCTGCGAGATCAGAGCCGAACACAAGTCTGCTCAAACTCTTTAATGTCGAAGCATCACGTGTTTAAAAAGGGGAACTTGAAGTCCTTGTATCGGAGCCGTCATTAGAAGAGGTTTAAGCAACTTTGTCACAGACGAACAGAGAAAACGTCTGCGAGGGGATGAGGTGATTCACTTGACAAGGACGGAGGAAACGATGGATCTCAGAAAGCTGCAGAAGAAAAGACGAGAGGATTCCTCGCGGCGGGATGAAGGGGGAGCGACGGGGTGACACGGATGGGTGTTGCACCCTCCTCCGGTTCTATTGGTCTCGCAGCGATAAAAGTGTCGGCGGCGAAGACAGTTATCTGAGAGGCGCAGGAGGAGGGAGAGAAACAGTGGGAGAGGGAGGAGAGATGAGAGGGAGAGCGAAGGGAGAGCGGGAGAGAGACGGAGAAAAGCGTGAGGATGAGGTAAGAGTGTGAGGGTGGGAGGAAAGAGAGGAAACAGCAGGAGGTATAAACACTTCGAATGTGAATCATAGGCATCTGGCAGGGAAGGAGAGGGAGAGGGATTGAGACGCGAGACATAAGGAGAGGTGACAGAGTTGTGAGAGTGGGTGAGGGAGACAAAAGTAGGCAGAATGATGGAGAAAACGAGAAGGTGTGAAGGGTTCGACGGAGGGAAGAAAAGCAGCAGTGGAGAAAGAAAGAAAGAGAGATAATTCATGTAAATAAGCACGTTCATCCCTCCCGTCCTTCTTCGTGGCCTTCTCGTTTATTCAGCCGGAGCTCGCGAGGGTGACGAGCAGGAGGGAGGTGGAGAGTGAAATGTGACAAATCTTGTCAACTCGCTGTCCTCCCACATAATCTGCTGACGGCTTTTCAGTCCGGTGAAAGAAAAAAAAAAGATACAATAAAATAAGAAAGATTTCAATTCCATCGTTCCTCGTCTGATATTAATGGGCTCTCGGGTGGCGAGGCGGGGAGACGCTTTAGAGAGGAGCGGCGAGTGAGTGACAGCGAGCGTTGCATCGCTTTCTTCTGGGAGTTTTTCGGCAGGCTGTAAGGAATTCATAGCGCCACCGAGTTTATGGTGAGCCGCCGAGTTCTGGGTGGATTCCCTCCGTTTTCTGTAGTGTTTCTGCAAAACAATAAAGAGCGTCGAGGCGTATTGTGACAGCCGTGCATGAGCCGGCATTCAAGCTCTGAGTGTTCTGGGACGCAAACGGGCTCCCTGCAGGTTCTGCGTCTGATGACGTTCATCTTCATTACAACAGCTCGAACGTCAAAGATCTTGCGTAGCTATCATCCCAGAGTTAAAAGTTCCTCCGGAGCCGCACCTCAACAATTCTCCTCTCAACCGTCAAATCCAGACACACAAAACACACAATGTGCATCAGGAGCTGACTCACATCTTCTCCACGTGAAGCTCACATGTCAGGATTTGTTTTTTGTGTTTTCGATGTGTATTCTTTGCACTTTTCTGTCAATTCCAACAGAAATTCGAGCGCTTCGTTTTAAACATTTAGATTAGGCAAAGAAAAAAAGTGTGTTCAAAACTCTCCTGAGTTGAAAATCAACATTATCGAGTTGAATTATTATAATTTTTAAACAACATCTTAAAACGTATCTTTTTAAAAAAGCCTTTCTCTAATTTTTATTTTTACTTTTATTTATTTTTTTTGCCAATTTTCCTCTGTAGCACTTTGAGATTGTTAAAATATAAAGTGCATTACAAATAAAATGTATTATTATTATTATTATTATTATTAATTCACATTCCCCATCCGTCCCAGTGACTGTGAAAAGTAAAAGGTAAGACTCTGTCATAAGTAATATAACATATACTTTAAACAAAATATATTGTTGTATATTTATGTTTTCCAGTAACGGATTATCGAATCAGATATTTATAGTGTTTCTGAAGCCCCGTTTACACGAAGGGAAAACACAGATATTTCCAGGCGGTTTGGCCTCTCATTTACATGAAAACCCCGTTTTTATCACAGAAAACGATTATTTCTAAAAACTCCGGGCAAAGTGGAGAATTTGGAAAAACTCCGGTTATGTGTTGTCGTGTCAGCTGGGAGAAACGGGGTTTTAGCTTCTCACGCTCATTAGGCTATGCGCCAGAAAATGCTTAACGTCATGTGAGCGTTGTTTTGAAAGGAACAGGAAGTCGCTCGTGTTATTCGTTGTTGTTGATTCTGAGGATTCTGATTGGCTTGCGTGGCTTTATCCTTCTCCCTACACTGCCGCCCAGAGGTTTGGCAGAGTTATAATGGCGCTCGACGGCGTATTTATGCGGGTTGATGTAAATGGCAACTTTTTTGAAAACGATGTTGTGTGCACGATGTTATTTTTGAAAACAGAGGGGGGAAATATTCGTTTGTCTAAATACCCTGCTATGTATAAACGTGGCCTTACTATCAGAATGGATGTCGTCTTTTATCTGACTGTCAATAAAATAAATTAACCCATTCAGGCCTGAGACGCCTGGAAAAAATGCCTGTAAAACCTCTGGGCGATTTCAGAAAAATCCCTAAAACCTGAAGATTTTCTGGAAATTCAACAGCTACTAAATGATTGATTTCTCAGCCTCTGTAGCAGATAGAAACAAAATTCAAAAAGTATTTGAGAGCTTACACCTGTGGCTTTCCTCAGACATTGAGTTTATTTAGATAAAGTGAACACACAAATTGTCAGTGTCAAAGTAAAGTGTCAGTGCAGGAACAGCGCTATTTTCAAATAAAAAACAGTGAGAAAATAAATAAAAATCAACTAGAAATAAAGAACAAGACCAGAATGTAATGACTAACAGTCTGCCTTAGATGTACCGGCGATAGTGCTTCCCGAAGCACTCAATGTGAGTTGGAGTTTGTTGAACCTGGTCACGGTAATTATTAGTCTCGGTAACAAGATGCGCCCAAAGTTCCTCCGTAAAAATCTGATCACATGCCTGCAGCGGTGTGGCGTCTGCAGGCAAATCGACTTTCACCCCTGCTGTGCGATTGAAAACACTACGCTGATTACTGTGGTAGTTGTCAGTCTTCCACTCACTTTCAAACCCTTCAAACTCGTCGTCGTTATCATCGTCGTTGTCCTCAAACATGTGCCTCAACCATAACTCCCGGTCGATCGGGTCAAAGCCCTCCTCAGTAATTATGTCAGCGAGGCTGTCTTCTTCGAAGCCGAGAAACTCCTCGAAATCGCTGCCTTCCGAAGAAAGACGTACCCGCTTTCCCGGCTTTAATGGTAGAATTACGCAACAGCGCCCCCGGTTTTAATGGTAGAAATGCGGCAATGCTTTCCCGGCCTAAATGGGTTAATTAACAAAATGTATACCTGCAGCCTTTAATCTGCACAGAAACTTGTGACTAAAGCTAAAAAGGTGTCGTGGAACAAAAAGTGCAGGATCTGCCTCCGGAGAAGCTTCCACGGCTTGTTTGCAGTTTGTTGTCAGTCACAGCCGTCTGTCTGTCTTTCCCCTGCTTGGATAAAGAAATGGAAGAAGAAGAAGAAGAAGAGGAGCATCACTAATGACTGCAGGAGGCAGGAGATGCTGCTGAGATATATATACGTATCGTAGCCGTTGATGATGTCTTCGATTAGCACTGCTTACACTCACGGGTCCCTCAACTACTCTCTGGAAGCTGCCCACCGAACAAAACTCTTATCAGCGATGATGATAAACGCTGTGGCAAACATCCCCGCAAAGGATTTGTCAATAAAAACCATGGCAACATGTTGTCGGCGCTGCTGCCTGGAGGACTTACACGGATGCTACATTAGCCCCGGTCTCCGAGGACGCGCCGAGGAGTCCTGTGACTCCAAAATTGACAATAATCAAATAAAAACACTGCATTGTTTGTCGTAACCAGCCCCCTGTCACACACACACACACACACACACACACACACACACACACACAGCTGGAAGGTGTTGGGAGACACCGGGCTCATAAAAACCGGATTAAAGCGTGATGGATCAGGGAATCTGCAGCAGACGTCAGATAAACAGGGAGATGTTATGAAGACAACGCGGAGATAAAGACGAGGGAGACAAGAAGCGCTTTGTTTCTGCTGCTTCCTCTCTCCTTCTGGATGTTCTCACTGCCATAAACACACACACACACACACACACACACACACACACACACACACACACACACACACACACACACACACACACGTACAGAAAGCTCAAGGCACAAGCCACCTACACTTCAGTCATTGTTCTCTCTCTCTCTCTCTCTCTCTCTCTCTCTCTCTCTCTCTCTCTCTCTCTCTCTCTCTCTCTCTATCCGTCCCTCTATGTGGTTTTAATTTTCCAAATGCTCGGGCTTTAATTAATAAGGGAAAGAGAGAAGCCCCTAATTGAAAGCATTCCTGAGAATATCGACGACGACTCCTGAGGACTGCTCCATTTTCTCCTCTGAACAACAAAACGCCCGAGCAAAGTCTCACATCCCTCACATGTTTCTCATCAGTACTGGACTATCTTGAAATACGATGGTTCAATTAAATCTCACAGTATTTCTGCCATCATACATTTTCTTTGTTGAATGAGTTCTTGCTGTGTTGTCTGAGCAGGCACACAGGTGTCAGGTATCACTCACAGTACGAGCTGCGATGATCCAGGTATGATCATGAGGAAAAGAAGAAAAGTGGTTCATGGTACTCACTACAACTGAATCTGTTTTAAAGGAACATATTGCTCTGAAAATACTGCACATTCAACGAGAAAACAGAACTTCTACTGAAATTAACAATAAAGAGTTTGAAATTACAGAAATAATACTTAAATAGGAAAACAGTACTAATAATGTAAAACTGTAATTTGCTGTAATAATACTGTAAAACATAGTAATGACATTGTACATGAAAACACTGTAAAATACAGTTAAATACAGTAATAAAAATGCAAATTAAAGCATAGCAATGTTACTCTAAATGGAAACACAGTAATCATACTGTAAATTAAATTACAGTAACACTGCTGTAAAACTGTCATTTGCAAAAATGTCATAACACAGTAAAGCAAAGTGATGATACTGTTCGTGGAAATGTAGTAAACTACTGTAAATCAAAATCAGTCGTGAGACTAAATGGAAATATTGTAATCATACTGTAAATAAAAGTCACAATACACTGAATAGAAAAACAGTTCTGATACTGAAAAAGATGCAATTTATGACACAGATAAAAGAAAGTATTATTATAATAATGTAAATGAAAACAGGATTAATACTGTAAATTAAAACATGGTAATGATACTGTAAATAAGAAAGCAGTAGTTAAACTGCACATGAAAATACAGCTTTGTCAATGAAAATACAGTAATAATACTGTAAATAATAAGATAATTAACATACTGTAAATAAAACACAGTAATCAAACTGTAAATGAATATACTTCAGTGACACTGTACAGTTTTACAGTTTCCAGCAGCTTTTTCACGGTGTAGGTGTCGACGTTTGCACCGACGTCTGGCTGAATGGAGATTAAATATAAAACCGTGTTAATCTGAACTCCACACTTCACTACAGTGTGTGATATGATGAAATCTGCGCTTCAGAGGCCGCAGACACGGCAGAAACACTGATGATGTAACACATGCATGAAAACGTGTGTTTGGCTCGGCCGTGTAAAGTTACCTTACAGCCGCTTTCTGACGATCAGAACGGAGCGGCGCCGGGTTGGAACCTGCGCTCCGGGCTAAGAGGATTACAGCTCGACATCATCCGGCGTCCGCAGACAGACGAAAGTCATTCTTGACTTTAAGAAGGACAGCGTCAGTATTGTGAGGCCTGATTGGCCCTATTGTACATCGGCCTACTGCACTCTGAGATACTGACAACCCTCCGCTGTTAACAGCTGCAGCAGAGCGGCTACACGGGCAGCGAACGTAAACTGATATTGTTATTCTCATGCAGTTTGGCAGAGGACTGAACTTTGCACTCAGGACCAAGAGGTCAAAAACCGAACATCGCCCTGCACATTCATAACCGTCTGTAACTTTCGGAGGAGTCGACTCGGGGCAATGTGCTCTCGTCGGCCATATGGTGCATTTGTGTTCTGCAACCAGATGATGACTACCCACACTTCTCAATGTGCTGGAGACCTGAGAGGTGCTTTAAATAGAATGAAGTCTGCTGAAATGATGCTATCACGTATTTATGTAGTTCAGGACTCTCCCACTGTTCATTCTTCTTAACAAACAGAGTGGCTGATTAAAACTGTCCCTGAGTTTATTACTCAAAACTAAAAAAACTAAATGTATAACTTGTGTAATTAAAATTGTGTAATTGTGCATTTAAAATCTAAAGTCGGACGTCTGAAGCGTTAGGAGAGAGTCGCCGTCGGATACTCTGATTGGTTGTTAGCTAGCTGTTCAGCGACCATTCTGATTGGCGGTGTGACCCAGCGAATCAGCGCGGCGTGTGGGAGGGGCGGCGGAAGTGACGATGGTAAACAAACCACATAAACAGAGACGGCACAGAGTTACAAACAACACTTCACCGTTCGTTATTTTGGGGATAAACCAGCGTATGTTTGGAAGCCATGGCTGTGTGGACCGAGGACTTTGAGGAGCAGCTGGCTGCCCTGGTGGAAGAGAGACCACCGTAATACGACATCACGCAAGTAATGCTGAGCTAACACTGTGTGTGCTTTGTTCTGATAAGCTACGGTCCGCACTCCGTTCTGTCATTTCCTGTTTGTATGTTTTGGGTTACTGGCACGAGACTAGCGCCACCTGATGTTTAGGAGACTGTGGTAGCCGGGGCGGTGTGTTTCAATGTGACTTTTCTACCGAATGGATCCGACGGAGTGGTCGGAGAAGGAAGTCGTCGGAGCTGGTGTGTGGGGGCCTTTAGGCTAATATTAGCTAGCTACATCTGGCTATCTGACAGCGACGGTTAGCATTTCAGCTAATCGTTAAAATTGAGGCTTTTCCAGTTTGACAGTCGCACCTTTTCAAATGATTAAAATCAATTTCGACAACTTTGTGCGCTGCTACATGTGAAATACTGTAGGCTTGTTCCTTCATTCTGCTCTTCTGTCGCTGCCACGTGCGAACTCCATCACAAACACCTTATAAAGACGCTCACCTGCCAACGGTCCGATCTGTCGCTCCGGGATGGTTTTGTGGAGGAAAACATCTCTTAAGTGGGTTCACTCAATGCTGCAGCTGCGACTCCCCACGATGAATGTTGTCATATCAGCTGCAGAATTAGCCCGAAGCTCTCACTGACTGGCAGAGGATCACTGATTCACTTTGCAAAAGGCATCTTACGCGCGTGATAACATGCATGTAATGAGTGCATGTCTGGGATCTGTTCAGTCCGGGTTTGTGTGCTCGGTGGATAAGGCTGCTGGGCATTTTATTGTTGTACTGGATCCATGTTGTGTGTTGATTATATTCCAACTGGCATATTCTTCCAGGTAAATCCTTATTGAGGTATACGTGGGAGATAGGTGGAAGGAAACTGGAATGCAGAGATGCCTAAAATTAGTTTGGTTTGCAGAAAGTTTGATGGACTGATGATTGATAGTCACATCAAGGAACAGCAGGTATTTTTAATCAAAATGGATCAGAATTTAAACAAAAATGTCAAAACTTGCTTCCCCAGTAAGATGTTATAAGGGAGAGCTGTGTCAATTCATATTTTTTGACAAATACGACAGCTTCCGTCCTGAAGATCAACACACAGAATATTTCAGAGAACAGGATTTGCAGCCAGTCTGGGCAGAGACACAATTCACAAACTTCATAGCTGAGCACAATTTGCCATTATCTGTAGCTGACGATGCTGGACCATCATTTATTAAGATGTAGCTGCCAAACATTACGGCCGTGCCAGAACTACAGTGGCAGCCGCTGTAAGAGCACTTGAACATGAACAGAGCAGCCGTTCCCTATGCAGCATTTCAGCTAATGGTAGCACAGACATGGATGTTGTCAGGCTTTATGCTGTGGTTGTCAGCGTGTATGATCCCAGTGTTGGCAATGAAAGTAGTAGTGCTGCTCAGATCGACATAAGAAGGCGTCATGGAACAGCTGTGTTGCAGCTGACAGTGCAGAGGCCTTGCAGCATTCATAAAGGCAGTGTATCTCCTTATCTACTTAGTCGGTTGTACGTGCCACCTCATGCACGTCGCTGCTGAAAAGACATCAAGACGCGGATCATCTTACCACAACGTACGGCTACATGTGACGAGAGCAGCGAGAGGAAATCTGTGCTGCATGAGTCTTGCAAGACTCTGAAGTTGTCCTCTTAAAAGCCACTTTAAAGATCAAGCCCTCAGCAGCCCCCCGAGTCCTTTCTTTTCTTACTCACATCTGCTCAGAGCTGGCCGACCTGAAGCCCAAGAAGTCCACCTCTGGCTTTATAAAGACCAGACTCTCCGAGCCCAGAATCTAACCAAGCAGCAAGTCAGCAGATGGAAACAAACTCTCACCATCCAAATCAGCTGTAGAAACTGGGCTAACATCCTCCAACCCGAAAGTGTTTGTTCTGATGGCATTTTTTACACCAGTGGGTGAAAGAAGAAGAAAGAAAAGTTCATGATTGGTCCACAATTAAAGCTTCATGCTCTTATTTTGAAATGGGACAGTTTCTCTGCTCGAAACTGCAAAGCCCGACCTCCCTCCTCAGACAGATGAACCTTGCATCCATGCTCTACTTCTGACATAAGAGCTGCAACTTTAGCCTTCTGCAAAGCTGTTGTCAAAATGATGGACGAGGTTAGAGAGGATGTAAGCCTGCTCTTTACAGAAACACACAGTTATCTGTTGGCTAGGAGACACATGTATTCAGTAAAAGCCAATGTAATCTTCTGCAAGAAGGATTCTTCATTGATGTGAGGAACTACTTCACAGTCTTTGGAGATGAACTGCTTCAACGTGCCGACACGAATAGATGCCAAGCCACCGCATTCTCTTCCCTGAGGTATTTCATGGACAGCTTTCCTTGGCTCGTGCCCAAGGAGGCGACTGGATGATGCTGAAGAGAAGTTCCTGGATGATGGCGTCGTTGCCAAGAGAGCAGATGAGGCTTTGAGTGAACTGGGTCCAACAGGACGAGGGAAGCTGATTGCAAACCTTGCTGGGTGGCCTCTTTCGCAGTCTGACTGTGAAAGAGTCGGCAGGTTGGTGACCACAAACGGCGCCCAGTATTGTGCCAGCCCCGGTACTGACATGCCAAGTTCTCCTGTCACCAGAAAGGCCATGATGGCTGCCGAAGACAGTGTGTGTGTGTGTGTGTCACATGGAGAGTCTGCTTCGAAAAGACATGTCTGTCACTTAAAAGTCCAAGCTGCAAAATTGCAAGTGCCAGCAACACCTGAACTCTACGTTTTAGCCTAAACTAAGTAAAGCTGACAAACTGAAGCCCGTGTGTCAGCTGGATGTTGGCGGTGGAGATGGAGGGTGTCAAAATCCTGCAAGAGAAAACCTTTTTCCGGGAACTGACGGTAACCTGCTGCCGATCATTGTCAGATCGGAGCCATGGACTTTCGTTTTTAGTGACTAATCACCAGTGTTGGGAATATTACTTTGGAAATGTAATTGGTTACAATTACTAGTTACCCTGTTGAAAATGTAATAGTAGTGTAACTATTTCAATTACTTTTTTTAAAGTAATGTAACTAATTACATTTGATTACATTTTAATTACTTTTCTTAATTTTGAATGAATGCTCTCAACGTTTTAAGACCTGATAGTGTTGATGTTAACCTTTCAGCAGTACTTCAGACTACATAAAGACAATATACTGTAATAAAAGACTCCACAAGACTGAACTTCAGTAACTTTTCTTTACTGTTAGAATGTCACGAAGGTTGGTAGCGGACGTGGAGGAAGGACCCAGATGCACAGACGGGAAGCGAGATCAAAGTTGCGGATTCAAAAAAGGGTATTTAATGATCCAAAAAACAGGAACAAGACGTGAACATGACGTGAAGACATAGGCTATACAATGAAGACGAATAACAATTAATGACCAGACACAGACAGAACAAAAACCAAGACTTAAATAGGCTACATGACACAAATGAGGGAACAAGAAACAGGTGAGACACGAGAGGGCAGGTGCTCGTAATCAGAACAGAACCGGGGAAGACGAGACATGAGACAAGACTACAAAATAAAACAGGAAGTGACCAGAACTAAAAACATGAAACTTGACGAGACAAAAACGCAGAACGTGACATAGAACAGCTGTGTACAGTACACTTACTGTACTCATAACACTGTTCTTGCATCAGAAATGATATGAAACTAAAGCTGACTTTGTCATCATCACTTCATCTGCTCGGCATGAAAAGACAAACGGAAGGTTGGCACTTCTTCCCCATTTTATTGTATGTGAGTGCTTGCAGTTACATACGTACCTTTAGATGTGTCTAAAGGTTCGACATGGCCAGTTTCACCTTCACTGCCGGAAAACACTCTTTACATTTTACCACAATGTTTGGGCCCTTATCTGCTGTCTGTTCGAAGTGGTTTTTAAATTTCCAACTCAGGAACGTATTCTTCGCCTCCGACATTGTTGCTGACTGCTGCTCAGCTAGCAAGCAGAACGGCACATGACCAGAGAGAGCCAATCACCAGCGTCGGTATGATTCCGTTAGTGTCACACCGCGATGAGGTCTTGGTTTATTTTATGTTTTGGTCTCGTCACTGCTTTTATTTTGAAAAGTAACTCTCCTCTCGTTTCAGGTCACTTTCCCTTCCCTGTGTGTCACCTGTCTGAGTGTCTCCCCTAATTACCGATTGTGTTCACCTGGTGCTCCCTTCCCCCAGGTGTTAAATAGTCTGCGTCTCCCTTGTCTTGTGCCAGTGTGTCGTTTATCGTCTCGCCAGCATTACCACAGTTCTCGCCATCGCCACAGTCATCTGCCTTGCTTCGTCTACAAGTGTGTTCTCCTCGTAAGAGTGATTTTCTTTTGTAAATTTTCACAGCTTAGCTGCTCCCTTAGTTTGTTAGCTGATAGATAGCCTTTTGTTTTTCCTCCTTCCGAGTGATTTTGAGTTATTTAGTATTTTTTCCCTTAGATAGTTCCTCCAGTTTACGGAGTGATTTTTAGTTTAGTCTTTTTCCCTGTTAGGTTGTTTCCTCCCTTTTGGAGCGCCTTTTGTTTGTTAGTATTTTGTTTTGTCCCTTTTTCCCCTTTCCTTGTCTAGACTGTTAATTTTCATAGCCCTTTTGTTTCCTCTGTTCGGGGATTACCTCTTGCTGTCTAAGTACAGAAATAAAGTGCCTTCTGACAAACTCTATCTCTGCGTCTGAGTCCTGCTTCGAGCCCGGCCTGACAGTTAGATACCGACGGTATCTAACTTGCGGCTTTAGAAGGAGGAAGTTGAAAACGATTTGATAAACACGAGCTTTTGCGGCGATTTTTCAAATGTAACTAGAATTGTAATCATGGAAATTTCCAAAAGCAACTGTAATTTAATTACACAGTTTCCCTCAGTAATGTAACGGATTACAATTACGTAATTTTTTTTTTTTTTTTTTTTTTTGTGATCAAATTTTTATTATTTTCCTCTCCTTTCAAACCACATCCAACTGTACAGCATATCAAAAACCACTGTGGGCAGCATGTGAGAAAAACAACAAACAAGAATCTGAACTACCTTCCCACCCCCCTTCCCCCATACCTCCCTCACCCCTCTGGCTTACTCCCTCCCCCTCCCTTTGCTGGAATCAGTCATATATAAAAAATATTAATAATAATTAAATATAATAAAATAATAATAATATTATAATAATATATATTTTATAATAATAAAATAAATAATAATAAATAAATAATAATAGTAATAATAATAATAATAGTAATACATTTTAAAAATATAACGAATATAAATAAATAGTAAAAATAACAGTAATTACACAAGCAATTTAGTTAATTACTACAGATAAGAAATATGTGAGAGAAAAAAAAAGAAAGAAAGAAAAAATAAAGAAAAAAGAGTTGTACCTCTCCTCTTTACATAATGGAATATTCAAGACCCAAACATAAACAAAAAGGGTAAAAAGAAAAAACAAGGAGGATCCAATTAATTCCCACTGCCAGAATTAACTTTCTAAATGGGTGTACATACATACTAAATACATGTAAATATCTGTTCATATATTCCGTAAAGAACAATAAAAAAATACAATTTTACATGAACATTTATATCTTCCAACCCATTTGGAGAACCAAACCTTGTTGGCCAATCAGTTTCACCTATTACGTAAATTTTGTAATTAAATTACGTAACGCCGTTACATGTAATTCGTTACTCCCAAACACTGCTAATCACTGTATGTGCAGTGGGTGTGTTTTAGCCTCCTGGTTGCTTTGTTTAGATGTATCAGTGCATTAAATGGTTCACTCCCTGCACTGGTTGCCGTTGGTCTTTTGGGGAATCACCACATGGCGTCCACATAATGTCTGCTGTCGGCCTCTGTGTGTGTAATGTGGTTTCTGGAGGAGGTTTATCATCACTGTGCGATCTCTGCTGAGCCGAGTTGAGCTTGGTGTGAGCTTGTGGAGGGATGATGAGATCAGAGCTTGGACATCAAATATGTCAGTAAATCTACTCCGTGTGAGTCGTCTGACTGTGTCGTGTGTTGCTGTGTGTGTGTGTTCGTGTCTCTCAGGATGTGTGCAGCACCGGTTTAAAAAAAGGATAGCTTGGCTGAAATCACTGTTTGTCCTCCTGTTCGTGTTATTTCCGACAGCTTGACACAGTTAAACAGCTGATAAGTTCTTCTGAGTGTCACAACCCTCACGAAATGACTTCACAACATAACTTAATTAACATAATTTGCTCCATTTGGTCAGATAATATTTGAAAAGTCTAGAAGAGCTGCAACGAATAAATCCTTTTATCCCTATACAAGTTAGCCAGAGGCTAAACTTGAAGTTACCCTGCTTGGTCGCCAGAAGACCCCAGTCTCAGTGAGTTCCTGTAGTATTAGAATTATCATTGTCCTGCCTGTTGCTCTCGACGCTCTCTATAGCTTCCTCCTCCTCCTCCTCCTCCTCCTCCTCCTCCTCCTCTCTTTCATTCAGGCTCCCTTTTGATGGACCACTATGTTCTTATATCTGTATTTCTGTAAATGTTGATGCCTCTTCACTCTGATCTCTACAACTAATTATCCTGTGAGGCCTGCCCTCTTCCAGGTCACCAGGGTGGACAGGAGGTCACGTGGCTCGGGCTCCACTTGGCGACGCCTCGTCCTGCTCAGTCGTCTCCTGGATCCACACACTTTACATATATTATAATTTGTATCAGACATTCTGTCAATGTAACTTGTTGCAATGTGTTGTTCTTTTCTGTACACGTGACATCTATTGCATGTTTGTCTTTTTTTGGGGGTCCATCCCTATGTTCCCCGTGGATCGAGCTTGATTAAAACTATCCCTGAGTTCATTACTCCCAACAAAAGCCACATTTTCTAAATGTTTAACTTGTGTAATTAAGCTAATATCATCACTTTGCATTTAAAAACCAAGGCTAACATTGGGGGTCATCCCTATGTTCCCCGGGTCCTATGTTCCCCGCTTGGGGAACATAGGACCCTTTTTTAGAAAAAAGGTCTTATGTTCCCCGTTTTTCCCAAAAAGGGACCTATGTTCCCCTGTAGCAATACATACCAGGGAGCATAGGACCCTTTTTCTGAAAAAGGGTCCTAGGTTAGGGGTTAGGGTTAGCCCGTACGCCTACATAGGCCTATTTGCCATGGAATTTTTCAGTAATGGTGGAAAAGTAACAGACAGGTCTCATACAAAGAGGGGAACAAAGACACGTTCCCTTTTTTCCATCAACATGGCAAGTTTTTCCTCACTCGACCCGAGGGTCTAAGGACGGAGGATGTCGTTCACTGTACAGACTGTAAAGCCCATTGAGGCAATGTGATTGCGATTTTGGGCTATATAAGTAAAATAAAATTGATTTGATTTAGTGTGCACGCTCCGTGGGCTGTAAACATCGGTTTGATGGTAAGAAACGTTTAGCAGAGTCATGTATTGTTTCTTTTCTACTTTGTAACAGCTTTCAATGTGTTGCTTAAAGACACACTGTGGAATTATTCCTCCCATCTAGTGGTTAAATGTTATTCTGCATTCAAATGAATGCTGCTCTCTAGCGCCTTACGTTTTCAAACGTGCGTTGCGACCTGTTGGAACTACGGCAGGCGGGATGTGTCAAGATTCAAGAAGCTGTGACAACAACGTGTCTTCAAACAGCACTTCATCAAGTTTAGTTTCGGGTGATGAGGTACGTTATTTCAAACAGACTTCAAACTGCAGCTGACGAGCGCGTCTGGCTAAGCTCCTTCTCCGTTCCACAGTCACGCTGGCTCTGAGTGAAAACGCCTTTAGCCTTATCTGTACCACGTAGAGCTTTTTGTCCCTCTCACCAGTTCATCGTTTTTTATAGAGCGGAAGGACATGGAAGCCTCCGTAGAGCTCGCCCGTCCTATGGAAATACAGAGAAGTGATTCTTCCCTCAGGAGGAGAAGTGAGATTGTTGGCAGAGATCATTTTACACCAATGAGGACTTATTTATGAATGGAGATGCTGATTTGAGGTAATAAATTACTTAAAACACTACACAGTGGACCTTTAAACTTGATAAAACTTCTTTTTCGTGTCCATGTTGCTCCCACAGACGAGCACACCAAAGTCTGAAGAACGTCTTCCCAACTTAGGAAGTGGGATGTGAATCCAGCATCATTTTATAACTGGGATCTCGAGCTTTTCTGGCTTCATGTGCATCTGAGCAGCTTTTATCGGAGTATCCGTGATGGAGCCACTAGCCTCTTCTCATACCCTCAAATAATAACCTACTGATGAGATGTTGAAAGCACTCTCGCGTCCTCTGAGCAACGGTTTCTCAGGAATGTGAGCTCAGAAATTTGGGGCACAGTGACGAGATCAAAAAATCAAGACAAGCTTTTTACCAATGCAGGGGGCGAGGACGCACAAAAACTAAAAAGAGAACGACTGACTGTCAGAAAGCTGCAAATAATTAATATAATAGAAGAACTCGTGATGTAGGAATAAGCTTGGGACAGCATCTAGATGACAGGTAGAGGACTTTAAGTGGAATGCCGTCTCCTCTAGGAAAACCACCAGCACGGCAGAGCTCTCAGAAATAATAGATAGGACCCCATTACTGGGGGATCGCTTGGTGATGGTTTTTTTTCTTCGTTTTTTAGGGTGAAAGGACGAAAATACAGACACACAGATACAGAAAGAGTCTATTTTCATACTTCTTCGGGAAGGGAGGAGCTTAGAGTGGATGACATCACATTGAAGAGCATTTCTAAAGCTGTGGTTGTTCTTACCACGATGACGCTCTGCTTTTCACACCTCGATCTTGAAGTGCGTCACCCACATAGATCCCCGGACACAGGTCGACCTCTTCACACTGAAGTTTGATGACTGGGGTTGGTGCGTATGACGTCGGACAGCCGAGCTCTTTCTGCAGAGGTCTAATCAGCCAAGCCAACTGAAAACACCTCCGTGGTGAGTGGCACTAAAGTCATTGTTCAGGCAACCAGCTAATCCCACACAGGCCCTCGTGGGAAGCCTGTGGGGTGGAATAGGCGAAGCTGTAAAAACACAACTGGATGTTCACTCACATGCACGACGAGCCGAAAGGTGTTCATTTACATGCATCTGTATTCTAGCTCGCATTGTCGCTTCATTCAGATTTCTGTTAGTCGGTTCACCACTTTAGTCATTACTGAAACATCAGCTATTGGGTTTATGTCTATGACATTCATGGTCCTCAGACGCTAAATCCTGACTTTGGCTATCATCAGATTTCTCCTGTCGTGCGACGATGAGTTTGACAATAGGGAATTTTTAGTGAAACGTCTTGACAAATTTCTTTCTTAAATTCATGTTCCCCTTCGGATGAATTGTACCAACTAGAGGGTGACAAATTCTCGGGATTCCTGCAGGATTCCCGCGGTACGGGAGTAATTTTACTGCTGGTCGCGGGATTCAAGACGGGCAGGACGCGGACCTACTCTGACCTACCTCTGAAAAATAAGCCCCGCCAACGATTGTTGATTGGCTGCTGCTTTGTTGATTGGCTGCTGCTAGTCGCAGAGTTGCCAATCAGAGCAAGACAAAGCACGCTCCCTTCCTGCATATTAAGCAGCCACACACGCACGTCACACGTCAGTCGAGGAAATTATAATAGGTTTTAGGGCTAGGGGGCAGGACGGGACGGGAGTCAGTCCTGGGATTTGTGACGGGACAAGACAAGAAAGTTGTAAAAGTTTCATCACGTGAGCGGGAGTGGGACAAGACAAGAGTGAAAATCCACTCCTGTGTCACCCTCTAGTACCAACTTTGAAGATCTATTAACTTTTCCTCTTGAATTGTGACCAAATACTTGCAAAACATTCCCATCAGCCTCGGCTGGACCTTGTGTTTAGAGCTAATTCCCAAATGTTAGCATGCTAAGATGCTACACCGAGATATTAAACACAGTAAAAATCACCTGTGAATCTTTAATTGTGATCATATTAGGATGCTGATGTGGCATTTAGCTGAACACACTGTGCCTCACTCCCCACATTATTTATTATTCAAGCCCACAAATACTGTCGTAGCTCCGCCCCCTGTTGGAGCGCGGTTCGTTAGCGCTTCCCAGCTCCCAGATGGGAACCAGCATGGTCCCAATAATGCGTGTGCACGATGTGTTTGGATTCATTTAGACATCTGTTTTCGATTGTTTGTCTGAGGGAACAGTGCATTAAAAATGTAGCTAGAAACACAAATATTGTAGCAGAGACAACGCGGTGCAGAGACTTCACTTATTTATAACGTTAATCCGGGATGATGAAACATTTAATAAAGCTGCAGCAAGACTCCAAAACTGATGAAAACACACTGACACAGTTCTGATTCACCATTCAAGACGTCAGCTGCATATCCGAATGTCGTTTCTCAGATTTCCTTGTGTGAGACTGATTCTTCGTTCTCCCTTTGGTTCATCTGCACGTGAACTTTTGTTGCCCTTTTAAAACTGTGATTTTTGGACTTGTGACAACAGTGCAGACGCTGAATAAAGGAACAGCTCAGTGTGATCTGTTGAGACTGAGATGGGAAAAAAAAGGAGCCATGTGATGAAAGTTTGGACCTAAAACAGAGGGGCGGAACATTTTTCCAACAGATCGAGTCGGATCTTGATCTATGACTCGCCGTTTCATGGCTGCACGTCCTCGTTTGGCTCCATTACGGCTCCACACTTTGACCTTCATCCTAATTAGAATCAGATATCTGCCTGTAATGAGTGCAATGTAGCCTGATGGGAGTTACGGCGGCGAAAACGCGGCCGGTGTTCAATGGCGCTTACAGGAGGGCGGTGTGATGCATGTGAGCCGGTGCGTGATCGATGCCACGCGCTCGGATAGCGACGGGAACAAAAATCAAAACACGTGGGGCGAAATATCCCGCTCGATGAGGACAGATAGCGTACGCGTCGACTTCATACATCTGCATCTCACTGAAGACGTCCCCCTCGTTTCATAGTTTTCAGGTCGTTTCACAAAATCCACTACTGTTCTTCCGAGCGGCGCTTTATTTCTTTTATTTTTCACTCTCCCTCGCTCTTTTCAGCTTTTTCCTTTGCTGAGTCTCGACTCTGCGGGGATTCGTACGCAGAAATCAATTTTGCTTGGCCTCTTTGCCTTTGGAAGGGAACATAGGCATATATAAATATTCACATGCGGCTATTTCAGATCCTCAGCTTAGGGACCGAACGAGTGGATGAGCTGTTCTTCTGTTTGATCGCGGAGGCTGTATACATGCGTCTCTATGGAGGACTTCTCTCCTGCCCTGTGCATCCCTCGTTCCACAGCTCTCGTCCTCACCACCTTGTTTTCTCCCCTAATTCCTTCCCTCCTTCACTCCTCGTTAATCGTTTGATTTATTTCGCCTCCTATTACTTTCTCTTCTCTTTCTCTCTGTCTTCTTCCTCTAATCCCTCTTTCCCTCTGTCATTGATTCTCCCTTTCTCACTTAATGTCTCCTCATAGTCTTGACTTTCCCTTCTACTTTATTTCCTAATCTATTTCTCTTTCTTCGTTTGCTTCTTACAATCTTTCTGCCGTCTCTCTCCCTCATTCCTTCCTCCTTTATAAGATGCTGTGTGTTTAATGTTGCTTTCGATTTTATTACTTTAAAGGAGACCTATTATGTTTGTTTAGTTTCCTTCAGGGTTTTAGGTTAAAGATCTTGTGCATGTAATTTTGCGTTCCCATTACTGAAATCTGGTACCTGGTACCTGCTAAAGTGGTATTTTTTTAGTATCACCTCCGTGTAAGTTCCAGCCGAGCTGAGCTGATGCTTCTGTGTGACGTAAGCTGGCAGCTGGCCACTGATTGGACAGAGAGCGACGCCACTTGACGACTCATGACGAGCGCGACGTCCGAGCCTGACACCCGCTACCTTTAAAAACTAGCATCTGCGTTCAGTCAACATAGCGATTACATGGAAGGAACAACGCGCAGGAACACGGCGTGAACCGTGGCAGAGGTGGAGACGCTCCTGAGTGTTGTCGCTGAAGACGCATCCAGAACGAGCTTGATGGTGCGACAGGAAATGAAAAGGTGGACGTGTTTTGCGTAGCCCACAGCTAGCCCTGTTTATGTGTCGCGTGGATAAGTACGTCACTGATGACGACCCGCCCACGTCTGATGACGACCCGCCCACGTTGATGAGATACTAATTCTAGATGGAAACGCAACTCGTCTGAAACCAAACCAAGTAGAGCCACGCTAAGCCGAGGCGAGGCGAGCTGGTACTGTCGGTGGAAAAACGGCATAAAAGATCTTGAAAGTTAAAAAAAAGGTCAAAGTCTGCACCAAGAGAAGCTCCTCTCTCCCACGGAAAACGCTGCTCCTGAAACGCCTCGTCAGTAGTCCTGCCTTTAATTCGGTGACTTTGTGACGTCACCATGTCACACATTTGCAAAATGTATGCCTAGCGCCAAGTTGGCACGTAAGAACTGATTGAGCACAGCCGCTCTGTTGTCGTTAGATGTGCTGGCTCAGGCGTGTGTGAGCTGACCAATCAGAGGGGACTTGGATATTCAGGAGGCGGGGCCTTAAAGAGTGTTTCAGACAGAGCTGCAGCACTGGACAGTTTGAGACAACTGATGTGTTTTTTGAACACTAAAGCATGTAAACATATTGTAGCGTTGCGGGGTAGCTGGCTAGTTAGCGGAAGAACGGAAGGAGACGAGATCAAAGTTGCGAGCTCAACTGAGCCCAGATTTATTGCCTCGCCGAAGCACAGCTAACACGAGGTTGAGGTGTCCTCCGGAAAACAATAAAACAGCGTGTCTAACCCTCAGAACTCGGAACTGACTCACTCGGTGCTCACACGCTTTTTCTCCCTCCCTCTCCAAAAACTCCTCCCCGACGCAACACTGTCGTAAAAACACACATCTACACCTCCCTCCATTCAACACACTGTATTACACACAACATCAATAAACCACCCAGCGTTACAATATTCTTGGAGTAACCCAAAAGAAAACTATGACACATGAAAACAGATGTCTCCTTCAATTCCTCCCTCACCCTCACAGGTCATTCTATATTGTTCTCATTCCCTCAATAGTAATGTTCCTTTGCTCATGTGATTTCTGTTTTAGAAACTCATTCATGGTTCCTGTTTTATGTGAAGCTCAAATGCTGCCCTCCATCACATTTAGTGTCCGTACATGGATGAACGCATGTAAACTGCAGCCTGGGCTTCACAGCTCCGAGCCGCCGATGCTGCAGCCACCCATATTATGCCCACTTCCTCTCCCCTGGCTGCCGGTCTGTTCGGTGCTGATAACTACTTCTTGGATTTCCCTGGTAGATATCTTCGCCCCTCTGCCTTTAAATCCTTGAGCTTTGCTCGTTCTTTCTCTCCCTCGCTCTCCCGGTTGTCAGCTTTGTTTTACAAACAGAGCAGTGATACTGTCTCTCAGAGGCACACCTCTTCCCCCCGGCCCCCGCCGGATCTGCCGTGACAGTGGGCGCACATGCGTGCACCGGTGGACACGCACATATAGCACACAAACACACACGGACGTAAAGTGCAAACCCACACGCATGAATGTGAACACAAACGATCAAAGTGGACGCACTCTGTTTGACCTCACCTTGACCCGACGCAAGACGCCTCCCTCACAGCTAATACAGCTCGACAGGTGTGTGTATTTGTGTGCGCGCTTGGCGTGTGTGTGTGTGTGTGTGTGTTCACAGTCATTCTGATGCATATTTTATTAGAGGCTGCTGAGTGTGTGAGTGAAACTAGGACATGAAGGAGGCCAAAATACACCCTGGTTAAAATGTGGGTGTGTTTCTCTCGCGGCGGTAGATGAATTTGTGCACTTATTCCATTACCTTTTTCTACCTCTTTACCTTTTTCCCATTCCTTTCATTGCCTTATCATTCAGCCTCAGGGCTCATTCTGGAGGTCTGTCTATTAACCACACTCACAGACAGACAGACAGATGTGAATATGCACTACAGAACAGAAAGGAGGCAAACAGAGACCACCTCGGCCGTTTGAGGACACTTCCTGTTTAATGTTATTTATAAACAGCTTCTGAGTCTGGCATTGTTTGATAACCACATACAAAACATTTGTGTTGCACAAATGAAGAGAGGGGAGGGAAAGAATAGAGAGATAGAGGGGAGAGGGAAGGGGAGGGAGGGAGGAGGAGGAGGATAGAAAAGAATAGAGGGGGGAGCAGGAGGGGGCAGTGCAGTGTTTATCTTGAATGAGTCAGCAAAACAAAAAGACGCAACTGAAAAAAAAAAAAGTTTATAATGATGGTAATCATACGAAATAAAAAAAAACAGTTCCAGCTCCGAGCTCCCTGTGTATTTCTCAGGGAACGACCAAGACATAACGGAGAGTTTCATTTTTCTTTCTTTCTTTTTTTGTTGTTGTTTTTTGTTGTTGGTTTATCTTACAAAACAAAGTCATCCTCACAGGAATAAACAGACACAATTTACATCACCTCTGGGTTCACAGCAGCACGAACAAGTTCACCAGTAGGGGTCTCTAATCCTACATGTCGGGAGAACGACACCAGCGACGGGCTTTCCTGTTCGTCCCCAACATTTAGATAGATAGACACGAAAAAAAAAGGCGGGGCTCGGCGGGAAACGCGCACAGGCGGACTCCCATCCGAACCACGCGTCGTCAGGTCGTCGGCAAACCAAACAAATAATTTTTTTGTGCTTTTTGTCAGCGTTTGTAGCTTCTTAGCTAGGTCCTTTGCATACAAACGAAGAGGCTTTTTTAGCTTCACTGGCTAGTTAAGGTACCCGGACGGCCCGTGTGCATCTGTACAGGTTTCACTTATTGTAATTGAGCACTTGAGACTTATTGGGTGAATGACTGAGAAGCTACGCAGCATCCGTGGTGCTCCGCTCTGGGATCGGACGGGGGGTTATCTGTTTTGCAGTGGGGCCAAGGAAGGCTGTGAAGGTGATCGGGCTTTATTAGGGGGGTGTGTGTGTGTGTGTGCTTGAACCGCTCCAGTTCATCCAGGGCGCTGTATCCCACAGTCCTCTTTGTCCTTGTTATTTCCTGCAGAAGGAAAAGCCTCGGAAAGGGCTCCTCTCAGTCGTAGCAGCATTAAAAAAATCCAACTCTCCAATCAGGGCTTACAGAGTGTCAAGTCCAGCTGTTTTGGAGCACACTAGAGAGGACAGAGGAGGAGATTCAGTAGCAGTCTGTCCGTCCCTTTGCCCTGCGATGATCATCACAGATTCTCAACTGCTTCTGTTTTCCAGTATCAGCAGTTCATTACACCATCGCAGGAGATACATACATACTCCTTCCAGTATTCGAAACCCTCCTGTGACGACTTGGATTGAATCATCCCTTTGCTTTGAAGGGTATATTTTCTTTCTGTTATCCTCCACAGCATTTCAGAAAGAGAAAAAAAGTGCATAACAGTTTTTCTGGGAGTCAGAAAAGTTGGGTCCCAGCTGTTCCTTGGCCTGCGTGAGTTGACCGTTCAGGCTTTTTTGAGGCCTCTGTTTTGCAGCCAGTTAGGTCCAAGTGCGAATGAAGCCTCCGTTATTCGTCCTCTGAGGCCGCTGGCTCGCATTAGGCACTCTTGCTGTCTAGTGTCGTTCTACCCGCATGGCTTTATTTGTTTTTTTTTCTTCTTCTTTTTGGTGGAGACACACTCTTACAAACAGCAACACAGAAACTCATTCACTCACCTGCTCATTTACACCGACTGTGACTGGTTGGCCCTTATGATCGGTTAGCTCTGAATGGCTTTTAAGTCGATGGGTTGCAAGGACAACAGACACCTTTCAACAGGACTATTTGAAGACTGGTGGTGTTTTTTTTTAGAGTTTCGACTGAAAAGACACACATGTGCATTGAAGTGGGTTCACCTTTCCTGTGAGGACATGTAAGTAAAACCACTTTATTGGTGGATGTGTGGTGATTATAGTTATTACTGCTCAAACAGTGACTCATTTTACTGCCACTTGTCTCTGCAGTGCTTCGTGTCTTGATCTTAAGGTGCTGTTGAGTGACTGCCTTTGTCTCAGCGTGACTGACAGATGGAAGAGAGAGCGCTATCATGTCAAAGGGGCTAAACATAGAGACTGAGCCTTGAACTGCTTGATCCGTATCACACACTCTTCTCGCAATGATTGACTGGCTTGTTATTCTATGTGGCTGTACAGTTTTTATAAGTACATAAATTCAGTCGAGCAATCGATGCCACAGAGACAAAATGTAAAGTTTTCCTGTTGATCCCCTGGTGACATCATCAAAAAGCTATGGGCTGAATTGTTTTCCCTGACTTCCATGTTTAGATTATGACTCGTTAAAAGATTCCTGCCTTTAATACCGCAGGGACGCTTCAACAGTAGATATTTGATAGTTGTTTATACACAGTCATGTACACACACACAGTTATGCACACATGCCTCAGTTAAAGAGCCAGGTCGGGGTGGTTCAGGAGAATGAATCATAAGGTTGCATCACCAGCACAAAAGTCTCATTTCCTGCACATTTTCCGTCTCAGCGTACGAGCACAGAGATCAGTGACATCAGCAGGGCTGACGGTAAACAGAAAAGATAATCTGCAAGGTGCGACCCTGCTTTGTTATTGGCTCTCTGGACCCCGCTCGGTGGGCCGACAGAAGTTCTGGGGATGCACTTGTTCTTCCTCCTTCCAGATCCAGACAGGTCATATTTACCTCCTGGAGAATAGTCCTTCTCCCCGTCCTCCCGCAGTACCTGCACCTCATTGAGCCCCCCTTTGGCCTTGCGGCCCCGGCGGGTACAGTTTCTGCGGCCTCCCTTAGGTGGCCGTGGCAGGGGCGAGGGCGACGGCAAGCTGTACTGGTCCCCGTGAGGCAAGTACGGCCGCTGATGGTGGTTGTGATGGTTCCTGTGACGATTCAGGTGATTCAAAGACTCTCCGTGCTCCACCTCCCGACCTTGGCCGCCACGTGCGTGAGCCTCGCAGCTGGGCAACTCCTCTTTCTTCACCGTTTTCAGGTCCTTCCCTTCCAGCTCCGGGGGCGAAACACATACCAGCGAGGAGGTGGAGCCTCTGAACCTCCGCAGCCAATCCCAAAGCGACAGGGCCTTGCAGTCACACTCCCAGGGGTTGTCGTTGAGTCGCAGGTACTCCAGGGCCGGCAGAAGCGTCAAGCTGCCACCAGATAGCTCAGTCAGGGAGTTATTGAACAGGTAAAGGGTGGTGAGGCGTCGCAGGTCGTGGAAAGCCTGCCGATCAACCCACTGGATTCGATTCTGGTGGAGGAGCAGACGGTCCAAGACCCCCAGACCACGGAAAGTGTTCTGTCGAAGGCTCCACAATCGATTGCCATGTAGGAAGAGATGACTGAGGTTCAGCAAGTCGATGAACAGATCGTCCTCCAGGAACTCTAACTGGTTGTCCTGCAAGGAGAGAAGGTACAGTACGTTAAAACCTTTTCATTAATTCACTGTATGATGATAAAACGTTCATATGACCATTTGGGAACGCTGACGATCCACCTGTTCAGTCATTGAGGTCTGAGGATGTGTTGCATACCTGACTACCCATTAACAACACAATTCATTCTGAAATAGCACATGTTGGACACAAGTTCTTAAAATCCACTGGATGTAATCAGGCCGGCAATGTAACGTAATTTACAGAGGCAGGCTTGTCTCATCAGCCTCTTCATGCCACACAAAGCTCTAACTGCTAAAGTGCTTGGACCACACTGTTGGATTCATACGAACATTACAGAGACATGTGTGTCCCAGTGGGCATGATGTTACGTAACGCAGCTGACTTAACGAGAACATGTCTGAGGTTGGGTGAAGAGACAGCAAGACAATTAACAATAACGTCCTTGTCAGAGTCAGAAGGACAATGGCCGCCATGTGAATGTGGTTAACAGCACGCCCTTATTACTAGACTTGTAGTTCTCGAGACCAGTCTCGGTCTCAAGACCACTTTTCCGTGGTCTTGGTCTTGTCACGGCCTCGACAGTCTTTGGTCTTGGTCTTGATACTCTCTGGTCTTGGTAGTGTCTTGGTCTCGGTTTAGGCGGTCTTGACTACAAGTCTACTCAAGACATAAATGCATTCATGATGTAGTATGCCTTTTGTTCTACAGTTTGAATGTATATGTTTATGTATCTGTTCTTTGTGTTGTCTGTGTTATATTGTTCTTGTCCCACTGAACTACAGCTACAACTACAACTTGATAAAGTGTGTTATAATTGAGATGCCATTGCACACATCAAGGTGACCAGTTCTTCCTCTTGTTAATGTACAATTTGAAGTACAATTTTGTACTATTTGGACAATAAACTATTTGTATTTTGCATTTAATTTAATGCATTTTTTGGTGCACCTGCGTGCGGGTTCTACAACTCATGCAAAATGGCAAAAAAATAGTCTTTTTTTGGTCTCGGTCTCGGTCTCGAGCTGAACAAGTCTTGGTCTTGACTTGGTCTTGGTCTTGATACTCTCTGGTCTTGGTAGTGTCTTGGTCTCGGTTTAGGCGGTCTTGACTACAAGTCTACTTATTACACAGACTATATTTACAAATCCCATTGCATTCAGGAACTAGTTGGACTCCCAAGGAATTCAAGGTATGTGTTCATTTTCATACTGGATGGTTGGATATTCAGTGATCTGTGCAGCTTCCAGAGGGCAGTGTGGCCAGAAGAAGCTATTGAGCAGAGTCGGAGAGGTCGAAATGATTTCCTTTGCCCTTGAAGTGGAGCGTTTCAGGTCGAGAACTCCGTTAAAGGAGCGGGCCAACACAACCAGATGTGGTTTTCTGTACGCTCGACAAGCTGATGAATGGATGTTACAGATGACGTACAGATTGTAACCTTTACCCCACTCGCTCTGTATGAATATACATCGATTTTCCAATCAATAATACGGACAGGAGCTTTTCTTCTCATGTAATTAATGAAATGATTTACTCCATCCAGGATTTCAAACCCACAGAAGCTATAGCGTGGATTACTTCGGCGTGAGGGCTGCTTTGTCGTATTTTCCCTGCACTCAGGATAACAGCTAACATTTGATCAGCGTCCAGTTCATATGCAGTAAGTGCTGAGCCGGGCTGACCGACAGATTACGCCCTAATGCGATTGTGGCTGCAGATGCAATATACAGCGGAGATAAAAGGAGGCTATCATCCGTGTACCTGTAGGTAGAGATACTGAAGATTATGGAGGCCCGAGAAGATCCCCGGAGGCAGGCTGATCAGGCCACAGTGGTAGAGGTGCAGGGCGTGTAGCCGACCCAGACCCATGAAGGTGTCTGAGGCGATGGCGTTCAGGTGCCGGTTGTCCCCGAGGTCGAGCTCCTCCAGGCGATCGAAGCCGTGGAAGGTGGACGGCTGTATGTAGGAGATGTTGTTGGAGTAGAGCCACAACATGGTGGTGGTGGGCGAGAAGTGGCCGCGGAGCAGCCGCTGGATCTTGTTGTTCTGCAGGAAGACGCGCTCGCTCTGCGCCGGGATGCCCTCGGGCACGGCGTGGAAGTTGTGGGCCTGGCAGGAGACGGTGCTGGGTGAGGTGTAGCAGATGCAGTGTCGAGGGCAGGGCAGGGAGAGATCCAGGCCACACAGCACCAAGAGTAACTCCACCCCGCCATAACCTGAGGGACGAGAGCAGAGCAGAGGAGACGAGAGGTGGGTGAGAATCAGAACAATGATACAAAGAGATGGAGGGAACGAGAGCGTGAGAGACAGACGAGCAGAATTAATTGAATTCATACAGCGGAGCTCCTGTTATCAGACGCATCTTAAATGAAAAACTCATCGCTCTCAGTTTACAAGGACAACAATAGGCACGGTTCAGTGCAGACGAATTACAACGCCGACACAAATCTAGTGCAAACACACACACGCCACTGCGCACAAACATCCGTTCATTGTTTTTCGCGGAGCCCGTTCTCCTCGCACGTTCGTTTTCACCCCGTTTACCCTCGACCTTAACCTTCAGCGTTATCTTCATCTTAAACTCTTTCTAAATCTAAACTCAGGGGACCTTTTTTGTTTTTCTCCACATTTTGCAAAAACCTTGAAATATCCTTAACCCGTTTTGCCCCACTGGCAACAATCACTGTCATTTTCGACTCACAATAAAAAATCTCAAAGGTACTCATGCAACTTTTTCCACTTATATGCTAGTAGACAACTTAGACAAAGGTTTTGATTTATAAAAAATCGTTTCCAAGTGCTTCCTGTTGCATGACATCATCTGCTTCCTGCTCCTTCCGGCTGAAGACATGGCGGTTGCAAATCCTCCTGGAAAGAGGTCGTTTTCATACATTTCTTATGATTTTCCCCGCAAACATATTATAATTATTTAATCATTCAAGTCTCTAGAGTAACCCTACCCTCAAAACATTTTACCTAGGATGAATATTTTTTTGTTCATGGGCAGTTCAAATTGTTTGTTGTTTTGAATTTTATACAGGGGGAACCAAGGTTTGAACCACGATCATTAGCTACCTTCCTGGAATGATAATATCCATCGGTATCCATGTACAGTTTTACGTATTTTCTTTTGTTTTACCCGCTCCACCTTTTTGTTATTATTTATTATGACTATATTAATATTTTGTTATTACTATATCATTGTTATTATTTCTATATTATTATTAGGTGACATTTGACCTGAGTGACAAGCTGTGTGACTACTGGCGACAATTGTTGCCAGTCATAAAAATGCTATTTTCTTCAAATAAAGTACAAAATGGAAAAAATAAATACATAACATGATTCAGAGGGACTCAACTGATAAAATGATATGCCTTACAACTCCGAAAAAAATCTGGGCACAAATGGGTTAATACCAAAGGGGCCCCCATCACCACCACACACAGACACACACAAACTCTGCTCAGGTGTGTGTGGTCTTTTCTTACTGTGCTGTAGTATGATTGCCACAGAGGTATGCACTTATGTATTTATGTGTTCCCTCGCACAGATCCGGATGATACGGCACACACAGACACACACAGCATGCGATCGCACACCGCACGGTGTTATTTCCTTTGGTTATCCTCTAAAGGCGACAGAAAATCGATGCTTCTCCTGCTTACAAGCGAACACGCGCCGCACCTGTAATACATTCCCACAATAAGCCAAACACAGGGAGAGGGATGGAGGGATGGATGGAGGGAAGGTGGAGGATGGAGCGGGAATCATCTGCAAGCACGCCTGTGAAGTGGATACTACTTTTGATTTCAGATTCCCCCTCGTCTCAATCCCTTTTTTTTTTCCCCGCCTTGGATCATTCCGGTGTTTGATGTATTGTGGGCCCGGAGAGGAAAAAGAGACGAGGGCGGAGACGTGCTGATCCGGGGAGTCACTTCCAAAACATGGGAGCTACGATATGAACATCACGCGCTGACATGTGTCCAACCTCCTGTGTGTGTGTGTGTGTGTGTGTGTGTGTGTGTGTCAGCGACTTGGACAGATGTGACGGACAGATGTCAGGTTGACCAGGACACTGCCGCTCTGTAAAGAACAACATGTTCTGAAATGTCAGCAGAGGACAGATCCGTATTATCCGGCGTGGAACACATATGTTTGTGTAGGTCTGTACGCTTACGTAACCGCGTGCACACACACCGGTGCCACAGTGCGTTTGTGTGTCCTCCGTTTGTCTTCCTATATAGGTTACATTTAATCGGAAACATACTGTGTGAGCGGTGTGTCTGCTGTATTTGACAAGGCTGACCTTTTCATCCACAAAGAAATAAAAAACCTGACACACAACAGCTGTCGTCACAGCAGCCCATCTTCTGTCCCGGTCGTCAACAACAAATCAATGCTGTGCAATCCTCTTTGGAGAGAAACTTTCTCTTTTCTCTTTTTTTCTCTCACTTATTGTCGTCAATATTTCCAACCTTCTATCCTGAGCTTACGTTGAAGGAGTGATTGTTCGTTATATTAGCAGAAGTGGTGGTGCGGCTCTGTGGATGGTGATTGTGATCAAAATGCTGACTTTCAATTATTGAAATCAAAAACATGATTTTCAGAGCAATTTTTTTTTCTCTCCACTCTCGTCCACTTGTGAGCCTCCTGCGCCTGAACAGAGAGGAACACACAAACACAAGAACCCAAACACAAACACTTGCACCGGAGTCACACTGACAAAGCGTCGGGCTTCTTACGAATCAGTAGTAATGAATAAAATCAACCTCACTACCTCAAAATTGGAAGTCAACTTGATTAACTACCCAACAACTCAACAACTTTGTAGATTGCCATCACATTTTAGTTTCGCCAATCATGGTTCCCTGACTTTCCCTGTCACACCACCACGAGGTTAAAACATGCGGAGTGCAAAAATCCAACGCTAATATTCACATTTAGCTTGAAGTCCTATCGCTGTGCACTCTTAGAAATAAGGGTTCCAAAAGGGTTCTTCTACAAGGGCTGAGGTTCTACCTGGAACCATTTGCTTCTGAAAAACCCTTTCCCGAAGAAACGGTTTTAAAAGGGTTCTTGGTAACACTAATGGTTCCAGTAAGAACCATTTTGATCCAGAGAACCCTTTAAAAACCCTTTCCTGAATAAAGGGTTTTAAAAGGGTTCTTGGTACCACTAACGGTTCCAGTGAGAACCGTTTTGATTCAGAGAACCCTTTAAAAACCCTTTCCTGAATAAAGGGTTTTAAAAGGGTTCTTGGTAACACTAACGGTTCCAGTGAGAACCGTTTTGATCCAGAGAACTCTTTAAAAACCCTTTGCTTAATAAAGGTTTTAAAAGGGTTCTTGGTAACACTAACGGTTCCAGTAAGAACCATTTTGATCCAGAGAACCCTTTAAAAACCCTTTCCTGAATAAAGGGTTTTAAAAGGGTTCTTGGTGACACTAACGGTTCCAGTAAGAACCATTTTGATCCAGAGAACCCTTTAAAAACCCTTTCCTGAATAAAGGGTTTTAAAAGGGTTTTTGGTAACACTAACGGTTCCAGTAAGAACCATTTTTATCCAGAGAACCCTTTAAAAACCCTTTCCAGAATAAAGGGTTTTAAAAGGGTTCTTGGTAACACTAACGGTTCCAGTAAGAACCATTTTGATCTAGAGAACCCTTTTTTGGAGAAAGAGTTCTTCAGGGATTGTTGAAAGCATGGGTATAAGATCCTGTATGGGTTCTTTGTAGAACCTCTCATGGGGGGTTCTGGGTGGAACCTTACACACACAGTTCTAGGTATAACCCTTTATGTTGGGTTCTAGGTAGAACCCTCCACCTTTATAAAAGGTTCTACCTGGAGCCAAAAAGGGTTCTCCTATGAGGACAAGCCGAAGAACCTTATATGGTTCTACTTAGAACTTTTATTTCTAAGAGTGTACAGTCTCACAGCGTCATTAGCTCGGCTGTGGACTCTTACATCTCGTTATCTTAGTTGTTTAGATTGCAACAACTTTATCGCAATAAAACAAAAGTTATTATTTTATTGAGCTTCATTTTGTCTTTTTAATGTTGATAAGTAACCAGTGTACAAACTTACATCATAAACTGCCGGTTAACGATCACTTGGAGTCACACTGACGACTATAATAAGTATTCGTAGCTGTAATACGAAGTTAAAATATATGATTTTCAACTCTTACATCAAATAACGCACCGTTTTATGCACATTCTCGTTCAGATCTTTTGATTTAAACAGTTTTGGCCATGTGACATGTGTTTGTATTGATGTAGCGTTGGAAGAGGGTTGAATAATAAATATTAAACAGTGATCAATCCACATGTATTATTGATGCTTCATGCTGAGGACTCCTTTGCAGCATTTTCACATGTGCAGCCCTCTTCCTCTGACTGTTATCTGCTTCACACTGCTTATTTTCTCTCTCTCTCTCTCAGTCAGCCGACGGGTTTGATTGGTCAGACGCTATTGTTATAAGCTGGAACATACAGTGTGCATTCAGTTCCTCGGGGGTATCAAAGTGATTTTATCTCTCTGTTCTTTCCTCCTCTTCTCTCCTCCTCTGCTTTATCTGCTCATCTGCGTTGCCCTTTGCTTCATGCTTCTCTGCCTCGTATCTCCGCAGCGTTTACACGTCTCTTCCTCCACAGCTTTATCTTCATGTGCTGCCCTGCCCCGCCTGCTGCCTCTCTGTTAATTAGGTAGAAAGCTGCTATTTTCTCTTTTATGTGTGTGTGTAGAAAGGTGAACTCTACATGCAAGCCTACGTGCGCGTAGGTTTGACTCTTTGTGTGTCTTCATGAGAATCACTTGACAACACTTGACTGAATTTCTCTTGAGTTTACACCCTTTTTTCTCAAGTCTTAGTCGATGCGTTGATCTTTAAAGGGATATTCCGGTGTAAATTCATGGGCTAAGACACCTTGACACCGAGTAAGACTCCCCCTCGAGAGGTCAAGTTAGCTGACCGCTAGCTTAGCTAGTTTTAGCAACCTCAGAAAAGACTGCACGATAACAATACACTGCAGCTTATGTCTCCAACTAGAAACCGCCATCAAAAAGCCACAATTAATGGTGAGAACAGCACCAAACTTCAGCAACAGTACATGTACAGTCCCAGCACACAGTACGAAGCATCAAACATCTGCTAGCTTTGCTGGATTTGTATTAAAAACACAGCTCAACTCACCCTCTCCTCCAGCAGCCTGCCTGTGTGGGGAAGCCCTGACGAGTCGATTACCGAGTGCAGTAGATTTCTGCAGCTCAAGGATGAAAATGTCTGATTATTACTCCATGGAATGCTCAGTTCTTATTCCCTGTCAGCTGACAGAGAATAAGAACTGAGCGTTACATGGAGTAATAATCAGACATTTTCATCTTTGAGCTGTGGAAATCTACTGCACTCGGTAATCGACTCGTCAGGGCTTCCCCACACAGGCAGGCTGCTGGAGGAGAGGGTGAGTTGTGCTGTGTTTTTAATACAAATCCAGCAAAGCTAGCAGATGTTTGATGCTTCGTACTGTGTGCTGGGACTGTACATGTACTGTTGCTGAAGTTTGGTGCTGTTCTCACCATTAATTGTGGCTTTTTGATGGCGGTTTCTAGTTGGAGACATAAGCTGCAGTGTATTGTTATCGTGCGGTCTTTTCTGAGGTTGCTAAAACTAGCTAAGCTAGCGGTCAGCTAACTTGACCTCTCGAGGGGGAGTCTTACTCGGTGTCAAGGTGTGTTAGACCATGGATTAAACTTACACCGGAATATCCCTTTAAGATTTTATATCATCAAAATGACACGGCAGTGGCGCTGAGCTCCTCGTCGTAGGCCTTTATTTCCTGGTAAAGAACCGTCACCATGCGACCAAACAGTTCCATAAATCAGTTTGAAGTGTCTGTTCAAACCTCGACCGTGTGATTTCTCAGCTGTTCGTCTGAGTTTACAGTGTTAAATTCACCGCTGCGTTGTTTCCCACTGGTCCCATTAAATGTTTTTTTTCTCCTACATTCAAATTGTCTACAGTACAAGTCTGCCTGACACGTACTTATGATAGCGCTTCCAGCGTTAGTTTGCATTTCCAATCGCTCTCTGCTTCCTCGTCGCCGTCTGTTTACCCCTGCAGTCTCTTTTCTTTTTTTCTTTTTGTATTTTCATCATCGCCGCTTTAAATCTTTATTTCCCTCCTTCCTCCTCTTCGCCTCTTTCATTTTTTCCCAATTACATCCTCTGTCTTTCTGCTGTTCACTGCGCAGTATTAGCGTACGTACACGTGAGCCCGTACGAGGAGAATCCGGGCAGATGTGTGCGTGAATCTCGTCTTGCAGATTAGCCGGTGGGTGTTTTAAAGTTCACAGATTGAGCGATGGAAGTGATGATGTGAGAAAGAAAACTGCTGACTGCCATATGGCTCTGACACTAGGGGCAGAAAAATCTCCCACGAGCATCCGGTTGTTTTATTTATTTATGATTTGCCGTGTAAAACGTGGAATTAATATCTATTCACTTGATAGTAAGGAGGCAAAAGAGGTTTCGATCGTGTGAGCGTTTAGATAATTCATAAGCTCTTCTCAGCACCGGTGCAGGAAAAATCTCCAATCCTGCATCAGAAACAACATCGTAACACTGCAGCTTGTTAGAAACGTGTTTTCAAACACCTCAACTCCGAGTCAGAAGCACTTCTTTGGATTTACTACAGTAGATTTCTCTTCTGTCTCCTGCTCCGCGGCACTCGCACAGCCTGCGATGCATAAATTCACAAGTAATTGCGAAACAGCAATTAGCGAAGGCATCAAGCTGGCACTAAGCCAGACCTGAAACCTGCAACAACTTCCAGTAAGGAGCATCGAGATCCATAAAAATCTGTTTTACCGGTGATTCTTCGTGATGCATTTCCTCGTGTACGGCAGATAAACAGGAGAACGAATGAGGGCGAGTTTCCATTTAGGTAATTCATACCTGGTGTGAGTCACCGGTGAAGGGGCGTAATGTTTTAAAGCTCATTTGATCCCAAACACCTTCTTAAGATTGAGATATTTTCGAGCGGTTCAGTCAGCCAGGTGCTCGGCTCGACAGAGACGGAGAGCGGAACGTGGGCTGCAGCGTAATTGTCTCGTGTTTGCTCGTGTTAAATCTTTCCAAATCTGATTATGAGACTGTGGGAAAAGCAACAAAAAAAAAAGCTCTACTGTTCATCTAACATGCATAAAAATATACCTGCGCAATTGCAGTAAACCTCACAGATGCTACATTCATTTATACGTATGTACAGAATGTGGACACCCACGTGGCTTGTAATTGTCGATAATCCCTTTCCAAAACCAAGAGCTGTCGTTTCTGCTGCTACGTAGCTACAGACAGACGCCGACAGTGAACCACCGTGTCCACCGTGTCCTTTGTTGCGTCTCCGTCACCCTCATTTCCTGCCGTCTCTTCACTGTCTGTGGCTTAAAATGGCCTCGACAAGAAGTGCTAATAATCTTCAAATAAGCCTCCAGTCGTTGGAAAAAGCTTTACACGTGATTTTTTTTTACCTGACCTGATCATATCGTCTTCTTTTTAAGAAGTCAGCATAAATATTCTTTCTTTGTTTTAAAGTTTCACTTTTCGGTCAAAGTTAAAATGCTTTGGTTCAGTATACGAGCCTAACCCACATTGTTACCATTTGCATGTTGCTTTAACCACAACTGCACACATGAAAGAAGTTTTAGCAGTCCAACTGTTTGAGACTTGCTGTCTTTCTTTGTTTTGGGCTGATTTTCCAAAATCCCTCCGGACTGATTGCAGTGGATTCAGATCACCTGTGTGCAGGATGGTGGAGAGACCGACTCCTGATTGAGGAGTGGAAGCAGCTTGGGGCGTTTCCCTCCCAGCCAATCAGGGTGTGACGACGCCCTTTTTGTGAAGGCTTAAAAGAGGTGGGGAAACAGCACACAGGTGGTTTGCCCCAGAAACTCTGGTCTGTTTAGGCCCTGTAGTGTTTTCTTCTCATTCTAGTGAGGAAATTGTGTTTATCCTTGATCCCCTTGAAACCTGAAGCCCCTATACACCTTAAGTTTGACATTTTATTTCACTGGGGCTTGTAGGAGCACATTTCAGCTTGATTATACCTGGGAGAAGCATTTGTTTATTGGTTTATTGTCCAAGTAGCAGACATTGGGCATTCCCCCTAGATTTGCATGTTTTTTTGTTCATATTTTTATGTAGGTTGGGCCGACCTGTAAGCATTTCACTGCCAGTACGGCCACAGGTAGCTGAGGATGCAGGTCAAACACAGCACTAAGCCTGTGAGTCAGTGCTAACTGTAGAAAGCTAGGCTAACCATCTCCCTCTTTTTGAGCTGATGCTAAGCAGCCTAGCTTCCTAGCTTCAACCCTCCCAGTGAAGATGTTCCTTCTCAGAACAAAGCAAACTAAGGGTTGAGATGTTTAAACCTTTCATGACCGCCAAGGACAGTTTAGTGGGAGAAAGAATCATAATGATGAGCTCTGCAGAGAATAAAACATGAAACACAGACTCAGTCATTCACTCAATGGACTCGAGATCATCGAGGGTCAACCCTCATTTTCAACTCGAGGAGATGCTACTGGCAAAGAAAGGCAATCCCATCATTGGCTAGCATAAAAAACATTTAAAAGTATTGTTTCACATTTGATGATTTAATAAAGATTTACATAATAAAAGACAAATTAACATACTGTTATATAAAAGCCCTAAAACTTTGCAATCACTGCATTTGATTTGATTTAACATGCAAATATGTTGAAATGCTAGATGAGGTTTCCGACTTCTTTCACAGCGTTGAGATTGCCGCTCAGTTCTCTCTCACATCGCACACTTTCTGTTGTTTTAACCTGAGGCTGTTCACTTTGTCTTGTAAACAGGCTGGTAGCCTGTAGAGCTCCGTGCCATTTCGACTGGAGAACAATAAGTCGGGTTGTAGTCAATGTCGCAAACAGACTGTGCAAATGGATGCAACACGACCCTCCAGGGCAGGGGCTCTGCGGTGTCCACATACTTCAGGCCACATGGTGCAATTCTGCTCTCAGAGAGCAAACTGTAGCCGACAGTCAGAGACGTCTGGCTGCTCATACTCCAGCTCGATTGGATCATAATCACATGGATGATGTTGTTTTGTCCTCGGGGTTAGTGTACACCCGCATGGCTTCCACTTCATACCATCAATTGTCCATTTTCAGCAAGAGATGCCTTTTTAATCAAACCTCTGTCTCAGTCTCTGTCTTGCTCTTTCAGCCTCCGAGTCTTTTCACCGCCGGTTGTTTGTCTAAATTCGCTAATCTTCGCTTCCCAGTCAGATATTTGCTGAGAGCTTCATCAAGCTCAGCCAGGGTTCAATTACAAGAGCCATCTCGCTCTTCCGCCTCGCTCCAAACCAGCCACGATGTGCAAATGCACAAAAAGAAAAAAAGACAAACACACACACGGGCACGTACACATGCTGCCTGTCAGGCCGTCATCGCAGCCGCCTCCCAACTGCAAGCTGGCATCCGGAGGAGACACCTGCCACTCATCGAGGAAACATGAGGGGAAAAGTGGGGGAATGTAAGGGGGTAAGGGAAGAGGAGGAGAGCAGGGGGAAGGGGAGGAACGGGCACTATCACACTCAAAGGGAAAGAGGAGCTCTTAAAACATGAAAGCGGAGGCAAGGGGAGAGCGGCGCAGCGTGGCGGTGTGGGAGGGAAAAGAGAGCAGAGCGAGCGAGACTGACGCTAAAAAAGGATGATGTGGATGACGGGGATCCAGTGCAGAGCGCAGACCGTTACATAGGTAGGTGTGTAAACGTGTCTGTCTGCTCGGCTGTGACTTCTGATGAATCGCCAGCTAATTCTGTGACCTTCTGCGAGGTGAGTCAGATAAGCACTCGGAAATTGATTCCACATAAGCGCGTACTCGCATGGAGTAAAGAAAACACTTCGTCACGCCGAAGCACATGCGTTCTGCCGTGCATCCAGGTGCACACACACAAACACAAGTGTGTGTGCACGCAGGCCGGAGGCGCATACACCCACATACAGACACAGATAATCAACCTTAATTAAGAAGCAGTGGCAGGATTGAACCGGAGGAAGAAAATAAAATACAGAAAGCCAGAGGAACAGAGAGAGAGAGAGGGAAAAGACTGGATCTGACAAAAAAAAATGGAAGAGGAGAGCGAGAAAGGGCGCAGGAGGGACGCCGGCGCGCTCAGACACTCGATATAGACGCCGCTCGTCTCTTGTTGGTGGTTGATTTAGCTTAGCATAATCCCAAAGATCATTTAGCGTTGCTCATTCAAATGGTGATAAATCTCTGGCAGAGTTAATGAGAGATTTAAACGGCGTCATTGCCTCAAAGACACAGCTGAAATATCTCGGCACTGTATAATCCTCCCCTCTCATGTAATATAGTACATAACCATTACATCCATCTTCATATTGGAGACAAATCAGGTCAATATCGCCGGCTCTGCACCGCCGATCCTCCGTGGCCCAGGAATTACCACTTTAAAGTTTCTCCGGTTTGAAGTCCCACTTTTGTGACCCCAAACACAAAGAAATCTAACAAAAGCTCACAAGCAAATCGCTGGCTGACGGGGGCAGAGTGGGAGGAAAGATTGATTTCTTGAAACAGACATGATAGCAGCTCCGACCCCGTCCTGATCCTTGATCCTGTCTGACTGCTGCATCGCAGAACGAAAATATCGCAGACCCAGAAAGAGGTTTTTGTGCACCCAGATCCATCAGAGTGCTTTTATTTCTGTCTCTGTTCTACACCTCGGAAATGTTTTCACTTCACGTATTCATGACAACAAAGGATTTATCTCATTAACTAGAAATTGATGACTCAGTTGGACCACTGACTGCTCATGTTTGAAGCAAAACCTGTCATGCTTCCAACAGCTGACTGAAGTGTCCTTGAACACACCATCAAGGTTTTTCTAATTGTCCCTGCTTGCAGCGACAGAGTGCTGACTGTGATGGACCGCCAGTCTCAAGAAAGTTGATGCCCATACTAGACTTGTAGTCAAGACCGCCTAAACAGAGACCAAGACACTACCAAGACCAGAGAGTATCAAGACCAAGACCAAGTCAAGACCAAGACTAGTTCAGCTCGAGACCGAGACCAAAAAAAGACTATTTTTTTGCCATTTTGCATGAGTTGTAGAACCTAAGCACCATACTGGGATCAGCTGCTTAGTATAAATATGAGATTGTATTATTTCAACTACAGGCACAATAATACAGAGACAGCACATGTCTTGTGTGTGAACTCACTATAAATGTTTTCATCAATTGGCTTAAAATCAAATATGTGTAGCAATTGCATGACCGATTTTCTACAGTATTTGAGGATTGACTCCTGAGTGCTATTAAGGACCGACATGACTATAATCCCAAATCTAACAAAATAACAAGCCTCCAACTCCACCCTGCACCTCAGAAAAAGTCTAAAAAGGAGTGAGAGAGGACGAGCGCCAACGCCGTCTGTGTCACAAAATAAATCTGATCTTGAAGGGGACGCAAAATGATATGGAAAAAAAAAAAACTGTTCCTGCCTGGATATTATAGGTTACAAATCCCTTCGACACCGCTCGGCCAGTCCGAGACATCGCGAGACTGAGAGGCCCGAGACCGAGACAAGACCGAGACCAAAGACTGTCGAGGCCGTGACAAGACCAAGACCACGGAAAAGTGGTCTTGAGACCGAGACCGATCTCGAGAACTACAAGTCTAGCCCATACCAAGAACAGTGATCAGTGATACCAAGATCTGTGGATGGAGTGTGAAAAACATATAGAATGGTACACGATGGATGGATAACAAGACCTGGTATTAGACGGGCCCCGGGGCTAAATGATTAAATATCCTAGTATTGAAAATCTTCGATGTTAATGGTTCTTTTACCTCTACTGTTTAGCTGCACTAGCTTGGCTAAAAGCTAACTATTACAGAAAGCTACTGGTGAAATAAAATAGCTGTTGTGCGTAGTTTAAAATATGGCAAACTCTTAAAAAGTGCTGCTGGCTGAGACGAACCAGCTCCTCCTGCTTCGACCAAAGGTACCTGAATCATATCGGCAGAGGGTGGAGGACTGATACTGATGCCCCGTTTACACGAAGGGAAAACGCAGATATTTCCAGGCGGTTTGGCCTCTCATTTACACGAAAACCCCGTTTTTATCACAGAAAACGATTATTTCTAAAAACTCCGGGCAAAGTGGAGAATTTGGAAAACTCCGGTTATGTGTTGTCGTGTCAGCTGGGAGAAACAGGGTTTTAGGTTCTCATGCTCATTAGGCTGTGCGCCAGAAAATGCTTAACGTCATGTGAGCGTTGTTTTGAAAGGAACAGGAAGTCGCTCGTGTTATTCGTTGTTGTTGATTCTGAGGATTCTGGTTGGCTTGCATGGCTTTATCCTTCTCCCTACACTGCCGCCCAGAGGTTTGGCAGAGTTATAATGGCGCTCGACGGCGTATTTATGCGGGTTGATGTACATGACAACTTTTTTGAAAACGAAGGGGGGGAAATATTCGTTTCTCTAAATACCCTGCTACGTATAAACGTGGCCTGATTCCTGTCTGTCTTCTTCATCCTTTCTAAATTTCCCTCTGTGTTTGTGATGCCAGGAATATTAGTTATATAACTGACATTTAAGGCTTGTTTCCCCCGAGAGATATCTCTTGAGTTCATAGTCGTAAACATTACTGCCGCTGCTCTCTAGTTATATTCAAAACATTCAACCCCTAAATTTATTCTTTCAAAGAGCAGCAGAATCAATAAAAACCTTAACGATACTCATCCCTATTGTTGAAACACTAACGCATGCAAATCCAGCGGTTACAGTCTCTGAGAGTTTGTGTTATAACAGGAACCTGCAGACTGTTTAACCTCCGGAGCTCCGGCACAGCGGTGCTGTCTGCCTCCGTCCAGCGGGGAAGCAAAGTGCTTAAAGTTGAAAGAAAAATCGATGTTCATTATCATGAAGCACCTTAAGTGGTACCTCGCCCGAGCAGGCCTGCCTGAAAAGCTATTTTTTCGAGGTATCTTATAATTAGCGGCGGTCCTGTGTGGTCTTCCCCTCCACTGCCTGATACTCTCACTGGTCTGATTCTCTGCCCCCGTCGGCCCCTGGCCCAGCGTCTTACATCTGTTCATAGTGGCCCATTAAGAAAAGATACGCACACTCGACTCTGATCAGAGCATACGTCAGTGTGTGTGTGTGTGTGTGTGTGTGTGTGTGTGTGTGTGTGTGTGTGTTTGGAGACAGCGAGTGAGAGAGAGAGAAAATGCAAAAATAACCTCTACCCTCTTTGCATGCAGTAATTGGGTCATTTGAAAGGCTAAGCTTATCTCAACACTAATCAAGCTCTAATTATACTCAGAAAAACTTTGCCCAGCCCTCCCTGCCACACACACACACACACACACACACACACACACACACACACACACACACACACACACTCTGTCCATGCATAATCAGATGATGCAGGTCACAGCTTTCCCTATTTAACTCCTGCCTATTAGCGGAGGGAAGATGTGAGCGGGAGTACAGTGCCGCTGATGCTGATGCTGCCCTCGGTGTCGTCCCGCCTCGCCGAAACCACGACGATAACACGGACCGACAGGGTGACATGTGTCAATGGGACACGGGGGGCCATGTTCCAACTTCGATGAGGAGGCGGGGCACCTCCTCCTCCTCCTCCTCCTCCGGCATTAACGACTCATTCATCCAGGCATGCAGGGACACGGGAGGCCGAGACCCACGCACTCTTTAATCAACACGGCAACGTAACATACGCTGTACATGGAAGGAATGATTTTGATCATTAAATCTGTGAAAAAATCCAGATTAAAACTGTGAATCGAAGAACTATATTAAGCTGTTTATGTGTGAATTCCTTTTTAAGGCACTCAGGTGCACAATCAGCTGCTCATTTGTGTCTTCTCGCCATTTTTCTCTCCACGTTCTATTACCAGATGTAGGTTTGGTTCATCACAACACTGTCCCGCCCAAATATCATGATAGACGATATATTATCCCTGCTTGGCTAACTGTGTGTCCGCAGTTTTGGGAGCTTGCCCTGTGAACGACTGCCTACAGCCAAGACGACACGCGGCGTCATTCACATCCCTCGGCCGTCCATTTCCTCCCACTCTGAACCAAAGTGCTGCTGGCCTTCGGTGTCTGTATGTTAAAGTGCTGTTTGCATGCTGCTAAATCCGGCCAATTAATCTGCGGTAACCTCCCAAATATGGAAATACGCTGCCTCCGCTGCCATGACAGCTCTGCATGCATGTTCCTTTCAAAATAAAAGCCCTAAGCTGATGCTGTAACAGCTGTTTGATATTTTTATATTGTGAAAAATAACAGATCACAAGTATTGCAATCGTATCTGAGCATAGAACTTGGGTGAAAGTGTTTTTTTTCACACACACACACACACACACACACACACACACCATCTCAGATGACATAGATGCCTTCTGCTAGATCAGGGTCAGTCAGCTGTGAAACGCCTGTGATTGGTGTGTACTGTATTTGCTCTGTTCGGACTACACATCTGTGTGTCAGCGTGTGTGTGTGTGTGTGTGTGTGTGTGTGTGTGTGTGTGTGTGCACATCCACACACAGTGGTTTTGGCCGCCCTCCTGTGTCTTGCCATCACTGGATCTGGAGCACTCTTTGGCAGATATCCTCGGCGGAGAGCGGCGAGAAATGAGCTTGTCCGACGGGCCAATGGGAGGAGGAAGAGCGAGTGCAGCACGGGGGAGAGCTGGTTCTTCTCTTAATAGCTGTTTGTCCAATTCCCTCCAGCATGAGGAAAATCTCTCTTCCCCTTCTTGTGACTAAATCATTCCCTGCACTCCACACTGCAGGTATGAATCACCCTTTGTCACCCTCCTCTGCTCCGCTCCCTGTTGTTCGTTTAGTTTCCCATCTGTCTCTATTACAAAGACTGTTAAAAGTACATCAGGACATATTACTGCATAAATCTTTCATAGCGACGGCTGCCCGGCGCTCTCGCACCTTGGTTTCCACAGTGTTTGTTTTCTGAGGCTCTCAGAGCGGGAAATTTCCGTCATGCTCGGGGATTACACTTGTAAATCAGACACGCAAAAGGATTCAAGAGAAAGAGAGAAGAAAAGAGGACGGAGGCAGGAAGAGGGAGCGAGATGAAGGGTTGCAAATCCAAAATATCCGGACTGACAAGTGAAGTGAGCGATTCCGGCGCGGCGACACGTCCGAGGGATCATCTGTCACCGGGGCTGTTTTATCGGATAACACGCCGCTCTCGCACACTCTTGCCTTTTGACTGAGCCAATCGCAGACAGGCCTTGGCCGGTTTTCAGACTGATTGGCCCAAACAAGAGAGAGGAGAGAGATCGGCATCGGGTCCTCTGATTAAACGGGCTCCCTATGGAGACTGATTTCAAACACTATAGAAGTGTCAGCGCTTGATGCGATCAGTTTCGTTCCAAAATGAGTTATCCGGCAGCTGACAAATGTGAGACCCCACAGCAACAGAATGATTAATGACTTGGGAGCACGGCTACATGTACAGTACGCCGCGCTGGAAATGAAATTGCCGGATCAACTCCCCTCCGTCTAAACCCGGAGTGTCAAACCGAACTGTCTCTAATGGCTTTCAACTGACAGCAATTCAGCCGTTTGCACAACACCATTAGCATGATATTAGCGTGGCAAAGTGCTTACACGTCCCCGTTGGCCCGCCGCCGTTTCTTGTTGACATTTTTCACACGGGAAAATACACTCAGGTGGAAATGACAGAGAAACAGCGGAGGGGAGACATCAGTCAGGAAATATGAGAAGGGCAGCGGAAGGGAGGGGAAGGATGTATGACGGGAGAACAGCAGGAGGTGTCACGGCTTCTCTACATCAGCTAAAGAGAGATGGATGAAGCGAGGAGAGCGTGTCGGCGAGGCGCTCTCGATCAGTCATCGGATCTGGCTAATCTGAAGGTTGCTGGTTAAACTCCAGCATCAGTCATGCCGTTTTTGGCTCCTGTGAAGGTTAGAATCATTTGGAAACGTCGCGTCCTGCCCTTCTTCGGCTTTCTACTGTGTTTACGTTGATCCCTCTGTCTTTCCTGTTTATCACTTGATTTTCTTTCATATTCACCGAGCGGCTGGCACTGAAAGTCTGCCTCGGGTATAGAAATACTCAGACTATAGGGCTGAAAAGTGCCCCTGAAGTTGCGGCTGTACAGTTTGAATACACCGAAGTCACAATGGACTCCGGCGATGACTCAGCGGCGGCGTGATGATGTCTTTTAAACCTAACAAATCGCTCGCAGAAACCTTTTCAAACCTCTCCCGCAGCACAATCATCCTCTCCGCTATATGCTCACTGCGTTCAGAACAATCCTGGCCGTCATTAAATCACTGAGATACGCTGCTTCAGTCTGGATGTGTGAGGAGGCAGCACAGAAGTAGGGCGAAGTAGGAGGCTGTTTACGAAGGTTGAAAGATTCTGGAAACGGCGGTAACTGAAAATCAATACAGTTTTACGCGCTGCTTATTTGTGAGGGACGATGTTTTGTTTGGCCCACTTAGCCAATCGTCATTTGGGTACGTAAAGGTGAAAGTAAGCCTCAAATTATGCCTGAAGTCTGATTGATGCGATTGTATGTGACTAATACAGATTCCTTCTCCCTTTTCAGGTGGAGGATCGTCTGTGTTTCGCTGCCGATCTGAATCGTGAGTTCAGAGGCAGAGCAACACAAAGCAGATTTTAAAAATAGCAGAAGACAAACTGGCATTGACACGTTTTGGAAATCTGTTACTTCTAAAAATAAACGAACCTGAGATTCGCTCTGAAAATAACTTCTCTGTGCTGCAGTGTGAGACGGATTGAAGCCAGAAACAACAGTAGGGCTTCATATATGTACACACAGGCACAAATATAGGTTTACATAAACAGCATCAGAGAGGTTTTAAAGGATGTTGCTGTTGTTGTGAGAGCTCCAGTTGATTAAAGAATTGATTATTTTCTCAATGTAATTAACAGATTTGTCTCTTAAATGTCCGTGAAGGTATTAAAGTGGTGAAATGTGATCAAGACTTAAAGAGCAAATGAGAACGTATTGATTCAAGAGACATGAACATTTTGAAGAAGAGGATGTTTTATACTCTCTGGAACATATAGTGATCATTTTCTGGCTCATAATTTCATTTTGGTTACCACTAGAGTAGGTTTAGACGCTGTAATGCTCAATTTCAGCTCCTGTCTCTTTAAGTCCCGCCCTCCTGAATACCCGGTCTGCTCTGATTGGTCAGCTCACACATGCCTGACCCAGCAACAAGAGAGCAGCTCGACTAAATCAATTTGTTACCTGCCAAACTAGCCACTAGGCATAAATAATGCAAATGTGTGACACTGAGACATAGTGTGATGTCACAATGTCAAAGACATAAAGGCGGGGCTACTGACGAGGCGTTCAGGAGCAGTGCTTTCTGTGGGAGAGAGGAGCGTCTGTTGGTGCGGATGTAACCCAGGTAACTCCTGGCTAGCTCGCCAAGTTTTATGTAACACTTACAATGGACTACTTAGAATAAATGTTAAATAATACATTTTAACAATAAAGTTAGCCACCTATAATTTTATTATTATGGGTTACTACTAGATTAGGTTTAGATGCTGTAATGCTTAATTTCAGCTCCCAGTCTGCTCTGATTGGTCAGCTCACCAACAACAGAGCAGCTCGGCTAAATCAATTTGTTACGTCCCAAACTAGCCACTAGGCATAAATAATGCACATGTGTGACACTGAGAAATAGTGTGATGTCACAGTGTCAAAGACATAAAGGCGGGGCTACTGACGAGGCGTTCAGGAGCAGTGCTTTCTGTGGGAGAGAGGAGCGTCTGTTGATAACTCCTGGCTAGCTCGCCAACTTTTATGTAACACTTACAATGGACTACTTAGAATAAATGTTAAATAATGAATTTTAACAATAAAGTTAGCCACCTATAATGTAGAATAAAGTAAATGCAACAAGTAGAAATGAGTTGGACTAGTGCAGGTTCGACTAAGGAGCTGGGTGGACTTTAACTTTTTTAACTTCTAACTTGAAGGAAAGGGAAGAAGGGCCAGAAGTTGTCCTGTTTTGAGTGTGTCATGTATTTGATTTGTTGTTCTCGTTTTGAGTTGAACAGGAAAGAGCTGAGTGGAAAGCATTGACGTCTGAATTGTTGCAAATCAGTCTGATGTGTCATGGAATCAGTTCATATCATTCAGGCTATGCTTGAGAGTTCTTGACGGTGAATATTCCCACAGCCTGTCTCCATAATTGAATCATCATTTCGTTCTTTTTTACTCTCCTTTGTTCATTGACTTCCTGCTCTAAATTATTCCTGTGCTTCTCCCCTTCAGTCTTTTCTTTATCCGGGCCTCGTCTCCACATTCGTACGCTCCCTTGTTTGCTGTTTCTCTCTACTCTCAATTGATTGTAGTAGCTCTCAGCTCATTGTCACTACTTGTTTCAGCGGAAAGTAGTTTGAAACGGAGACGGTTCACGGAGAGGTCTGCGTATTATCTGGGGTAACTGGGACACCGTTTCTGGAAAGACGTGTCACCGCTGAGGTTTTCAGATGTCATTTTTTTGCCGCTTTGAACATCACGAAGCCGAATTCGATTCACCTCCATTCTATCTGGAGTGGCAGCGGAGCTTTACGGGTGAAAAATATCAAGGCTTTGCCAAATTAAACAAAAATTGTGTGCATGGCTGGAATAGGAGGAGGAGAAGTGCGAAAATACTCGGCCTGATTTTTGTGAAAAGACTTGTTTAAAGGGACAGTCAACCCAAAACTTACCTGCCCTGCTGTTTATTCATCTAGATTGTTTCGTGGACATCGGCCGAAGAGATGTCTGCCTTCTCTCAGATTTAATGCGACTGCATGGCATGTAGCTGAGGAGGACGCCATTAATGTTTGCATCCCTCGCTGTCACAAGCACGAGCCTCTCGACCACGACTAGATGCACTTGTTGGATATAGTTTGGCGGAAAGAAAACAGTTCCTACATGTGGATCTGCTCGAGTATCCGGGTCATGATTTCTATAAAGAGACCTGAGTTTTTTTTAAATGTATTATTTTTGCTTTACAAGCTGAGTGAGTTCACATGTTTAAATGGCTCTACAGAGAAGAGGGAGACGTCGGCAGGTCAGAGTTGGGTCACGACTGGGTTCGGTTCCTCGAGGTTCAACGTGTCCTCGTTGTTGTGAGGGGCTGCCTACGAGGCTAAACTCGGGGCGCGGAAGCTTCCCTTGATGCTAACCTCTTTCTGCCTCTCTTTTATTCCAGGAGTATTTCCATCTCCTTTTTACAGACCACACACACATACACACACACGCACACACAAGGACAAGGACTCTCCAACAAAAGACGTCTTTGTGATACAGGATTTTGAATTAAACTAAAATATTTCATTCCAGGCGGTGTGACTCCACTCTCTCCTTCACCTGAGGCGAGGAACGACAGCGAGACCGAGAAGCGTGTGTGTGTGTGTGTGTGTGTGTGTCCCTGATCTTTCTTCGGCACGGAGGGCAACATCACAACTCTATAAATGTTTTTGATTTTCCTTCTCAAGGCCGCGCGCGTCGTACACAAACACACCTCTTACACAAAAAAAAAATCATGCCTTCAGTGGCACACATGAGAACACCCACATGTGCAATCGCACAAGCTGGGGAATAACACGTGGAGACACACACACACAACACTATACCCACATTTATATACCGAGCAGCGAGCACGAGGAACACATGCCATCCCACGCACACACATGAGCCGCACATCACGCCGAAAACTCACACATAAGCGCGCACACACCAGCTGGGAATGAATTATGAATGCATATCCCCGACTCCATCCTCCTTCGCTCCTCGCTATGTCCATCCACTCAATCCACCTTCACCTTGGCGACATAATCCTCTCAATTTCTCACCCGCTTTGTGCCACCTTCCTCTGACCCCCTTCTCCTCCTCCTCCTCCTCATCTTCCTCCTCCCACGCTGCTGCTACTCCTCCACCTCCCAAAATGTGTCTGGATTAGGTATGACCCATGCGTTCTAGCTCTGAATGCTTCATTAGTGAAGGGCTGCAATTAACTATTTTTCTAAAACTGGGTGCTGTGACGTGTGTGTGTGTGTGTGTGTGTGTGACAGAGGGAATTAGTGGCAATTGATTGACCAAAATCCTCCTCCATCCTCACACTCTATGCGAGTATGAGGAGGTACTTCTTGTGATACGTTATTGATACAGCGGCGCCAAATATCGATATTTTTATCACCGTAAAACATACAGGCGCTCTAAACATATTCCCCTGACAGTTTCCAGAATCAGTAGTCTATGACTGTCTGTGGTGTAAACTCCTGCAGAGTGAAGTAAAAGTAGTAGAAGGAGCACGATACGTCCAAATCAGAGGGAGGTTGGGTGGATCATACACAGGCCTTTCACCTGGTAGACCTCGGTGCACAACCTGTCAACTGAAGTCAACTAATGCCGTTTTTCCCCCGACAGCACCAGCTCGCCTCGCCTCGACTTAGCTCGCCTTTTTTGCGTTCCCATTACTGAAATCTGGTACCTGGTACCTGCTAAAGTGGTACTTTTTTAGTATCACCTCCGTGTAAGTTCCAACCGAGTTGAGCTGATACTTCTGTGTGACGTAAGCTGGCAGCCGGCCACTGATTGGACAGAGAGCGACGCCACTTGATGACTCATGACGAGCGCGATGTCCGAGCCTGACACCCGCTACCTTTAAAAACTAGCATCTGCGTTCAGTCAACATAGCGATTACATGGAAGGAGCAACGCGCAGGAACACGGCGTGGACCGTGGCAGAGGTGGAGACGCTCCTGAGTGTTGTCGCTGAAGACGCATCCAGAACGAGCTCGATGGTGCGACAAGAAATGAAAAGGTGGACGTGTTTTGCGTCGCCCACAGCTAGCCCTGTTTATGTGTCGCGTGGATAAGTACGTCACTGATGACGACCCGCCCACGTTGATGACGACCCGCCCACGTTGATGACGACCCGCCCACGTCTGATGACGACCCGCCCACGTTGATGACGACCCGCCCACGTTACTGATACTGAGAGATACTAATTCTAGATGGAAACGCAACGCGTCTGAAACCAAACCAAGTAGAGCCACGCTAAGCCGAGGCGAGGCGAGCTGGTACTGTCGGTGGAAAAATGGCATAGATTAAAGGGATAGTTTGGGTCTTTTGATGTGGGGTTGTATGAGGCAACTGTCCCTGTAGATGACCGTCAGCTCTCCCCCTGTGTGGAGAAACGCAGCAAGACGTATTTTAACCACCTGAAAGAAGGCTCGCCTAAAAATATGGGAACAGGCTGGTGCCTAAACTTAACCACGGAGCATTGCTCTTAAACCAAACCAAGCTGCAGTCATTTTACAGTGTAAACAAACAGTCCAAACATCATAATATGTGACATTTTCTTCAATAAGCTGAAGCTTACTTGCAAAACGGATGCTAAAGGGGCGGAGTAGTGAGTCTGAAGTTTAAGGCCGCTGAGCAAGCTGCGTATTTTGACGAGTTGGGAGTTGGGATTGAGTATCGTGTCGTTCTTCTCTTCTTTCCGAGGTTTGCAAACACCAAAGCTTCACAGGTCCGACCTCCAGTCCGTCCCCTCCTGCCGTCTGTGACCACCTGCTGAACTCGCCATGCAGTTGTTCCCATAATTACTAGCTGTTAACAACCAGGCAGCCAGTATTTGCTGCTCTCCCGCACTAAGACATCAATCACAGCTCTGTTTCGTAATTAGACATGAGTGACAGCGGCTGCACCGTGTAATCAGCCATAATGACATTTAGAATGAGCGATCGCAGAGAAAGTTAGAGGAGACAGAAAGTTGGCTTTTCAACTTCACTGACACACCGAGTGCCATCGTCGGATTTCATCTGTTTCCACGTCTGAACTACAAACTAAAGGCCCGAGTTTTTATATCTTAACCCTCTGGAGCAGCTTAGTGTTACATGAGTTAATGTGCAACTGTTTCAACAATCGATAATCATTTTGTCAGCAAACATTCTGTGGATTTAAACTTCTCACATGTGAGGATTTGTTGCTTTTCTTTGTCATACATGACGATGAACAAGCGATTCAAATAAGTGGCCTAAAGGCTCTGGGAAATTCATGATTGCCATTTTTTTTTTTTTATGACATTTTGAGGCAAAAAAAACGCTAATTGAGAAAATAATTGGTAGATTAATGATAAAAATAAGACTGATTATCAGCTGCAGTCCAAGTGTGGACAAGAAACACGTATTTTCAAACGAATGTGGACATATTTATCTGGTATTTTCTCCAGGAAAATAAAAGACACGCTCATATTTCTCACAGTAGGATATTATGGGTATCGATTCCAAAACCCTGCTATCGTATTGGCGTCGGTATCAGAAGAGTCTAAACTATACCCTGTCCTTGTGTGCGGGATGCCTGAGAAACGATACGGGAAGCAGAGCTAACGTAGACGTGTGTGTGTGTGTGTGTGTGTGTGTGTGTGTGTGTGTGTGTGTGCTGGAAAAAGAGAGCTGGGTGACATTTTCCCTTCCATCTCGGCGCAGAGGGCTGGTGGGCACTGCCAGCAACATTAGTCTGCGTGTGTGTTTATGTGTGCGCTTATGCATCTTAGAAATACCACTTTCTTCTGCCAGCTTATGGCAGCCCTGGAGACACACACACACACACACACACACACACACACACACACACACACACACACACACACACACACACACACACACGTGGATGGAGGCTTGTTACAACGGCTCTCTGCTGCAGGGTTTTTTGCATGATGGTAAAGTGTCTCGCTGCACTGAGGTCGGTTGTACGCCAGCACCTTCCTTCCACCACACACACACACACACACACACACACACACACACACACACACACACACACACACACACACACACTTGCTCTCTCTTTCTCTTTATCTCTCTGTTTGTCTGTCTCTCCTTCAATTAGAGCCCATATGCTAGAATGCCCCCAGCTCTCCATGTGCCCCTTTGAAGTGAAGTAGATTAAAAAAACAAACGTTTGGAAAAAACCATAAATGAGCATTTGCGGGGCGGAGAACAGGGGGAACACACGCAACGATACACACACACACACACACACACAAATTCCCAGAAATACATTTATTTACATGCATTGACTTACGGACACGTGTGTGTGCACAGAAACACAGACGCATGACTGAATTCATCGGTGTGCATCTGAATACACAAACACAGTCGTATTAAAAATTGATTGAATATTCCGTATGACCTCTGTCACAGACGTACAGTGTGACGCATGTTCCTGGAGAGAGGTAGGAATAGAAAGAAAAAAACCCACGTGAGATGCTCTACAAACGTCCTGTCGAAATCTTTCTTACTTATGATGCATTGAAGAAAAAAGCATTCCCGCTGAATGTCGAGCAGGTTTGTGGAAATTGGATTTTGAAGCCATTCTGTCCACTTCTTTAACTCCACAGACTTCTCTGCACAGCGTATTCACTGCACAGGGATTTGTTACCTGTATTATCTGTCTCTCTCCGGTCGGCCTTTAACAAAACATCCACGCCGATTACACTCTGACTTTGCGAAACGCGCATAAACACGCGAGGTACACGCCGACTATCTGCACGCACAACCGCCCTGCTGCTGTGTTCAGCTGGTGTTTACATCCCCTCCCATAAGGCCTTGGGCTCGCCCCGTACAACATCTAACAACGGAGTAATTAACAGCGATGCGTCTCTGCTGGGAGGGCGAGACAAACCACACACACACACATGAAGAAGTACACAAGCAAACCAGCACAGATGTGCACAGGCAGGTAGGCCGCCATCAGAAAAAAATAAGGAACTTTTCAGAGTTTTATACACAGTTTCTATTAGAATAAATACAGTATGAGCTGATCAATTATTCACGAAGCCCTGCCCCCGACAGTTCCTGTTGCCGCGCCTGTCAGGTTCTCGCTCTGCACGCCGGAGAAGAATCACCACCCGAAACTCACAGTAACTTTTTAAACACCGTCTCTTCGATTTCACACAGAAGTAAACAAGGCGAGCGTCTCACTGGTAGTTTTTTTTAGCTTGATGTGATGTGCTGTAGGTAGCCTGGCTGCTTCGAGAACGTGTTATCTCACCTGTGATGGATTTGGTTATTCTAAAGACGCCCTGTTAGAATTCACCTAATTAAGCTCACACTGCACCTGTGATCATTAAGTTCACTGTGATCACCAGACAGCCGACACCAGCCTCGATTCATCTGTGAGCCTCGATGAAGACTGTGAGGCCACGTTTATACACAGCAGGGTATTTAGAGAAACGAATATTTCCCCCCCTCTGTTTTCAAAAATAACATCGTGCACACAACATCGTTTTCAAAAAAGTTGTCATTTACATCAACCCGCATAAATACGCCGTCGAGCGCCATTATAACTCTGCCAAACCTCTGGGCGGCAGTGTAGGGAGAAGGATAAAGCCATGCAAGCCAATCAGAATCCTCAGAATCAACAACAACGAATAACACGAGCGACTTCCTGTTCCTTTCAAAACAAAGCGCTCACATGACGTTAAGCATTTTCTGGTGCATAGCCTAATGAGCGTGAGAACCTAAAACCCCGTTTCTCCCAGCTGACACGACAACACATAACCGGAGTTTTCCAAATTCTCCACTTTGCCCGGAGTTTTTAGAAATAATCGTTTTCTGTGATAAAAACGGGGTTTTCGTGTAAATGAGAGGCCAAACCGCCTGGAAATATCTGCGTTTTCCCCTCGTGTAAACGGGGCTTAAATGATCACACCTCTCTCTTTTTTTGGGTTTTACCTGGTTTGATTTTTCTGTCAGGTGATCTTGTAAAAGAGGTCTTAAGTATGCACATAATGGCTACACACATGCTATAATTCAAAGAAGGTTAAAATATGTTGCAGGCAAAAAGGTCAGCCAGCAGATGATCCATGTTAGAGACACGCATTGCTCCTGTACTGCAGGTGGAGCTGAAATGTAATTCATGCTAACATAACCTCTGGATGGACTGAAAACGTGCTATAGAAACACATATTTCCATCAGTAACACAGTGATCAGATGTTACACTATTTAAATAAGTTCAGCTGGAGTTGCTGCTGTTTAACATAATGAAGAGCAGCCTGAAACATCCACTAATGCAACCTGTGACCCCACGAAGCTAATGCCATGCAGGTGTGAACCTACCTTGCTGCATCCATTTGCCATTTCAAAGCCTCTAGTTTGGCGTTACAGTCGTCGCCATCTTGTTTTTTGTTTCGGAACCAGAAGTGACGATGTTCAGACTAAAAGCGCGAGGCTGCGGAGGATTTCCTGATCAGACTGTTCCTGACATTTACATGATCGAGCTTGTTGACTTCTCTGACTGCCTCGTGACTTTTATGTCGCGATGTCGCCCGAATCTCAGCAGCTACTTTGGTGAGAACATCACCAGAACCAATAGAAATGATGGTCCTTCAGACTCCTGCTGAATCTTCACAAATAATGTCAAGGAGCAGACTTTAAAAACGGTAGAATAAACCTCCTGCTCCCCCGCATCTCCAAATTCAACACCAACTTTTTCTGTGATAAGACAAAGTGTGACAGCGGCTCAGCAGGAGACGGGGAGTGTTTCCTCTCGTTGCTCCTTTGGTCTCTTGAGGTTAAACTGTTTGTTTGTTGGGTCTTAGTGGCTTCTCTTACCGCCGTTACGTAACCTCAAAAGCGACATGAAAGTAAAAGGGAGCGTGGGCGAGGTATGTCTGCATGCATGCGTCACATGTCTGAGTACATGCAGACATGTTCCCGTGTCAGTGATCGCCAGAGAAAGACTTCTGTTTCAGTCCTGGCGTGTCAGCGAGCGCAGTCGTCTGTCGGCTCAGCTGTAAATCAGACCCTAATTAGACCGCTCGAACCAAGACGACTTGACAGAAAAGAAATCCAGAAGGGGAGGATTTGGGGGAACTCTGGTGCGTGGATTCAAGTTGACACCACACGGATTGAATCGCACCCGCCTGTCGACAGGAGGGACTTCTCCTCGCTGCCTACATTTGCAAAAATCACACGGGAATCGTGGCAAGAAATCAGATAACGAGTGCTTACATGAGCTTCAGAGGTCTAATTACTGCAAAAAAACAAAGTTTACACGTTGTCGTCTGGTCGGAAATCAGATTTTCTTCCAACCAAAGCAAAACTTAAAGTGGCTGTTTAGAGGAAGTTTCAGAAATGTGGTTTATGCCCGAGATGATTTTCATTTTTCAGTGTTTGCTGAGACATTTAAAACATGATATAAGGCAATTCTCAGCTAAATAAGTTGCTTTGCTTTAGTTGTACTGAAAAATACTTCGGGAAGGTCTCATTTATCACGTCACGTTACAGTCCTCTCACATATGTGATGGATAAACATCACATATCTGCCCTGACAGGACGAGCATGCTGGATATTCACTGTGTTATAAAGAAGAGGCTGTTAATGTTGCCTTATTGTCTGCTTCATTAACATATGAGGTCTAAAAAACAAATGTAAAGCAGCGTAGGAGAGACTCAGACACACTTTACATCTTTGGCCACTGCAGTGTTATTTTACACTTAAGCATAATGTCTTCCATTAAACCCACTTTGCATATGTCCACCGTCTGTTCTCCGCCGTAAAACCCGCTCGATGTGAATCCTCGCCATAAATTGGGAGGTTTAATCAGAACGTATAGCTCCCTGTGTGACATTACAGTCGGCCGGTATCCAATGCTCTTTCTGGAAGATAAAAAATCTCTGTCGCCTTCAAAGTTTTTTAAATAAATGTAAGGAATTATATTATATATTATATTATAATAGTGTTTCTGCCAGTCGTAAAAAATCATTATTCAAAAAATGAAAACAGGGCAGCAACCTGAGCAGCTTGAGCCTGCATAAATTAACGGCGGTTAATTTATGAATATCTCATCAGAGGTGCATATTTTTATGTATATGTGTGTACATATGGATATGATGAGGATAAACAGCAGGTTGCTGAGACATAGAGGGAATAGAGGAAGCAACAGGAGGCAGATGGTGATTCATGGTAACCTAAACATGAGATGAGTGAACTAAAGATTACAAGAATAAATCTGTTTCTCTAAACTCTCCTCTGACCATCTGAGGCTGGTTTAGGGCAGAAACAGCAGCCAGTTGTGTACAGAGCAGATGCATAAGTGTGTAAAAAAAATGTATGAAAGTAATTAAAATATTTATTTCTTGGAGCCAAAAACTTCAAACAGTTCACTTAAATAAGGCCAGGGGTGGAGGATCATTATAAAATACAATGTTTTTCTCAGATTAACCCGAGAAAAACTTCTACTATCATTCAAAACTGCAAAACACTTTGTCCGACGAGGCCCTGAAGCAGCCTGTGAGGTGGGACTTTCATGCCAACACATAGTTGGAAAGGTAAAATGATTGGCTACGATTGCGTGTGATTGATAGCCAAGGCAGCAGAGATACATGAAAGGCCGGCTGTCCGACACTCCAGGGGTCCTGTTCTGTTCTGTACCGGGGCGAAAACCCAACAGAATAAGGTGGAGACACTTTAATGTTGTAGCAGCAACATGACAAAAACAAACTTTACCCAACAACACTGGGCAGGAACACAAGTTCAACTCGACCTGGTCTGTGCAGGTTGGATTAACACTTAATTTCAGGTGGTAACGCGTTACTGGAGATAGTTACCTTAAATCCTATTATAAAATGCACAATACTCATCAGTTACTGCCCTGAAGCATTCTGTGAGGTGGGACTTTCATGCCAACACATAGTTGGAAAGGGAAAATGATCGGCTACGATTGCAGGTGATTGGTTGATAGCCAATAACAACCTGTTTTACCAGAGATACATGACAGGGCCGGTTGTCCGACACTCCAGAGGTCCTGTCCTGTTCTGTCCCGGGGCGAAAACTCAACAGAATAAGGTGGAGACACTAACAAAAACAAACTTTACCCAACAACACTGGGCAGGAACACAAGTTCAACTCGACCTGGTCTGTCAGGTTGGATTAACACTTCATTTCAGGTGGTAATCTGTTACTGGACACCTTAAATCCTATTATAAAATGCACAATACTTGTCAGTTACTGCTTAAAGTAATACATAATTGTAATGCATTACTTTTGTATCAACACTGTTTACATATTACTTTTAAAAAAACACAAGACAATCATTGAAAACTTGATACAGAGGCATTTAAAAGAGGATTTCTTTCCTTTAAACTTCACATCTCAGCATTCAGACTGAACAAATCTGCTGCAGGAGCTCGTTCTGTCCTGCAGCTCGTCTTCAGTTTGTTGTTCTGTTCTGATGTGTGCTGTCTCTCTAGTAATAGAATAATAGCCTAATGTGTTTGTGATGTGTGTGTGTGTGTGTTGTGGGAAGTGCACGGCGCTACACTTTACTGTACGCGGCGGAGCTGCTGCCCCTTACGAGATCCTAAAATACTGCACAGTGGGTTTTCTGCCTGGAGACAGACGCAGACACACAGAGAGATTGAGTAAGAGAGTGAAGATGAAAGAGGGAGAGCAGCACAGCGCCGGGCGGGTCGGGCCTGAATGAATAATGGCCGATCTATAATGGATGACAAGTTGACCAAGTTCCTTCTCCCTCTGTCTTTCTCTTTCTCCTTCCGTCTCTCTCTCTCCCTCCTTCCTCCTCTCTCCCTCTGCGCCTCGCTGACACCGTGTCACTGCTTTGAGGCGCATGTTCGGGAGGAAGACGGCGGCTGCCATCCTCCCCTGAGCCTCTTAGCCGCCTTTTTGGAAGCGAGCCGCTTTACTTTATGGGCTTCTCAAATCTCCCGGAGACGTTCTCCCTCCTTCCTCCTCCTCTCGCTGCTTCTCAAAAAAAAAAAAAGTCCGATTAGAGGACAAGGGATGTAAAACAGGGAGAGAGAAGAAAAACTACGCGAGCACTCTCAGACTTTCAGAAGGATGTAAAACAGCAGAGCGAGTAAATGGGGAAAGACACTCTGGGGTGGAACATTTGGCACCTGTTTATGCTCTCTTGCACTTTGCGGAGAAGTGTCATTAGGTGGATAAATTGATGCGCACAGCGAGAGCTCAAAAATCATTTATTACAGCCTCCACTGTCTGCAACTCCACGAGCCGACATTACACCAAGAATCTGCGGAGCTCCAACCACATTTTCCCTCGATTTGTTCATTCCTTTATTCGTTTATTGTCGGTCGTAAACATTTGCACCTGTTAGGAGGAAAAAGGCGCCGCGTGGTGCGCCGTGCTTGGCAGCGGGCGGCGACGGCGCAGCTCCTTTTGTTGTTTTGTCTATAACAGCTGTGTTGGTTCGTCCATAAGCTCCTAAGCCGCCTTCCCCACCGCGCCACTCCCAGCGCTGCGCCGACCTCCTGCGGCGTTCCTCTGGTACGTTTATTGTACACATCAAAACAGAGCGCCGAGCACATTACGCCACGGGAGAGAGCTGGGAATAATAGCCCGGGCGAACATCTACAGCCGATCTCCGCTTTGTGTTTCGGTATTTGAGCCTCCTGGAATCCACCTTGTTGTGGAGGCAGAGACAGGAAAGAGGCAGGCGAAGGTGGGGAAAGACTTCTTTTCTTCCCCCGGATCAGATTTGCGCTCGTCGTTTTTGATATTAACGATGGAGCTGAACAAACATATTCTGGAAGGAGGCCCAGTTCGGTGACGGAGAGAGAGGAAAAAGATTAGATAAGAGGAGGCAACAGCTGAGGTGATTTCTGTTTCCACATCAACATCCACTCTTCCCTGTTGGCGTAACAGTTGTTCAGGAGTCAGCTGGGACCCGAATAATCCGGCACTCATGGGCCCGCTCAGTTTTTCCATCACTCCATCTCCTTTCAAAACAGTTTCGCTTCCAATGATCCTCCGAAGTGCCGTCGTTTTACAGTGAAAAGCAAAGATTAGAGTCTGTTATGGCCCGTTTTGTTATCGCTATTTTGGTTTAGTTTGATCTTTCCTCATCCATCTTTCAGCTCTGTCTCTCTCTCTCTCTCTCTCTCAGCACAGCAAACGCCTGCGAGGAGGACATCAGCTGAAATATTTAACGCCGCTCTCCCCGAGTCCACACTCAGCATACGAGCGGCGCCGTGTTCGCGGCATTAACCGCGCTCAGAACAATGTCGATGTTGTCTCTCGCTCTCAAAAACCCGGCGCTCGCCGCCCGTCAGTAATTGGCAGTCCTCAAGGTCCGCGGGGTCAGAACTTGATTTAAAATGAATTCGACTTTGTTTACCAATTACCGCGCTGCGCCCGGATACGCCGAGACCAGGACGCCGCGGCGAACATATAATAACACCCATTTGACACACGAGGCATGCTGAAGCTGGAGATATTCCAGAGAAAGTGCACGCAGCTCTCAAACACAGACGTCTGAGCCGAGCTGGGGAAGGACAGAATAATTGGTTATTGGTTTGTTTTGTGTACAGTGACAACTTAAAGTGTGTTTCTTTCATGCCAAACAACATGGAAATGATATTTTAACAATTTAATACTGTGCGTGATGGATGCTTCTGGTGACTGACAGGGTATTTTCCACAATCTGTTTAGAAATGGGAGTGCGGGAGGTTTTTATTTTCATTGTATATTCCTCCTTTTACTGTTGCCATACCCCAAAGATGTCTCTCTGTGTAAAATCCTCGCACACCATTAAGTTAATACCAAATCCCTGGCCTACAGATATTTTGTTTTATACTGTAGTACGCCCACTGACATCCGCGCGCAGCCTTATAGGAAGATTCCCTCAAATAAAGTCAGCCAGACCTCCCTAATTAGCTCAGTTTTTTCTCCTGATGTCTGAAGGTTTCCTCAAGCGACGCGATCACATGCGGGATCCGAATCTTAAAAAGACGACCTCTGCTGACCCGACACAATCGGAGGCATGAGTCAGCGGACGACGCTGCCCCACGGAGACGTTAGCGTCGTCCTAACATCGACAAATCACGCAGATGCATGCACGTGCACGAACAGGAACACAAATATTAATACCAGATAATTCTCTTTGTGAGTCTTCGCCCGTGTCGGCGCCAGAAGACGAGTGCAGCAGCAGCGGCGTCAGTATATTCCCATTTAAAGTGAAGGATTCAAACATTGTACTGACTTCACAGGAGTCTTTATGTGGGTGTGTGGGTGCGTGCACGTGTGCGGACGCGCTCGCTGTTTGACGGACAGCCGAGGTAATTATAGTTCCACAGTGGCAGTAACCCCCGCGCAACCTCTCCGACTGAGTCCTCGCACTCCGCCGCTGATGAACCCCAGCGAGGAGGCCGAAACGCACCGGAAACATCCCCGCTAAATGACCGGGGGCGGAGAAACGGACGGGGCGAGGAGGTAAATAAAAAAAGGAAGAGGGGTGCACAAGTCGGCCGAGACTGGAACCGACCGACCGGGAGAGGAGAAGTGATCAAAAGAGAAAGGAGGAGATGACCAGGAAGAAAATGATTCAGGCCAGTGGAAAGTGGAAGGAGGAGGAGGGGGGGGAGTGAGGGGAGGGTGACAGCCACCATGCACACTCCGCTGTGCTAACAGGCACAGGACCAAAATAAATCTGCAAGACTGAGCAGGGTGAAAAGAGGCAAGCATTTTTAATAGAGAGCGAGGAGGGAAAAGAGGAGGAGGGGGAGAGGTGGTGAGGAGAGCGGGAGGGCTGGGGGGAAGGAGAAAATAGTAAGTGACTGTGTGAGCAGGGGGGAAAGTCAGTGTGGTAGAAAACAAGGCTCGGAGAAGATGTAAAGGAGAGGAAGTGCTCGGCGGCGCCGGGTCGCACCGGCTATTTTTAAACTCATTTCTACTAAGTCTGCATGTTAAGTCCTTCCTGAGTTCTGAGCGGCTTCTAGCTAGTTTTTTAAACGAGCGATTTACCACATCAGGTTTCGCCGTTAAAAAGTGAGAGCGGCTCTAAAATCGATATTTCCGGCCATTCTTAATACACAACCGACCGTAATAAGGAAGACTTACCGCCCGACTCTGTTGTTCCTCTCAGCTCTAATGAGCGTTCAATGCATCAGTGTTGTTTTCACTTGTTTACAGCGAGCAGCACCAAACACCGGACCGACAAGGTTACAGACTCACCGGTTAACAGAGTGGAGCTCTGATAGGTATTTATAGTAATCTAACAGTTATTAACAAGAAATATCAACATTTTGAGGATGTTTTGCTCGACAACAGACAGCGAACTACACTAACACTAACATACTGCAGCTCAAAGCAGCCACAGTAACTCAGTCAACAGCAGCAGGGGGATGAAAAGGGAGAGAAATTCTCCAGACTTCATTACAAAATTGCAAAATTTTGAGAGTTTCTGAGTTCGGTGAAACTTTATAAATTTGTGAAATGCTGTCCAGGACAAATTCTCAAATATTCGGGACTTCTTGTGAATTTGGCAAATGTTACACATGAAGTTTTTTCAGTTGATGGTTTTTATAATGCCTCGTTATATCGTTACACCATGAGCCGACCAAAAACCAGATGTTTCCCTCAGATGTTGATGGAGACCAGAACAAGGACTAAAAGGACTTTGATTAGATTTGCCAAGCAGCTTACTCCAATTAAAGGCCCCCACACACCGCCCAAGGCCGGCTTCCTTATCCGACCACTCTGTCGCCTCCTGTCCGACCCGTTCAGCAGAAAAGTCACATTGAAACACTCCGCCCCGGCTACACAGTACCGTAAACGTTCTGCACCTGTGTGAAATGCAATAAGTCTCCTAAACATCGGGTGGCGCTAGTCTCGTGTCAGTCACCCAAAACATAAAAACAGGAAATGACAGAACGGAGTGCGGACTGTAGCTTATCAGAACGAAGCACACACAGTGTTAGCTCGGCATTACTTGCGTGATGTCGTATTACGGTGGTCTCTCTTCCACCAGGGCAGCCAGCTGCTCCTCAAAGTCCTCGGTCCACACAGCCATGGCTTCCAAACATACGCTGGTTTATCCCCAAAATAACGAACGGTGAAGTGTTGTTTGTAACTCTGTGCCGTCTCTGTTTATGTGGTTTGTTTACCATCGTCACTTCCGCCGCCCCTCCCACACGCCGCGCTGATTCGCTGGCACACCGCCAATCAGAATGGTCACTGAACAGCTAGCTAACAACCAATCAGAGTATCCGACGGCGTCCAACCTCAGACGGCCGACTTCGCATGTTCAGTCGGATCAGACGCCGTCCTCGCACTTCTGCATGGCTCCGACAACGCTGAACACACCGAACAGAGCAGCTCCCGAACTCGTCCGACTCTCTCCTAACGCTTCAGACGTCCGACGTCTGAGCCGGTGTGTGCCGGCCTTAATACTTATGAACTCGTAGGTAATGATGAGTTACTAGAGAAGACTTGTTCTAATACTTACCTTCATACCACTTAGTCATTATGTCCACATTACTGATGATTATTGATCACAAATCTCATTGAAGCACCAATAATCATCCCTACAATACTGCTCCAGTACTGATATTGAGGTATTCGGTCAAAAATATTGTGATATTTGATTTTGTCACCCAGTCCTCGTATGTTTTTTGTCAGATTTCAAAACATCAAGCTATATATATATATAAACATACTACCTTTTCCGTTACTCCCCTTTAGTTGTTCCTCATTAATGATTCATTCATTATCAGATCGTTCCTCTCTTGTTCCTCAGTAACCACTCTCATTTTTGTACATTCATCTTTTTCTGACGTAGCCTCGCTCTCGTTCCCTCCGCCTCGTCTGTCACTCAAATCCAAACCGCCGCTATCTTCCCCTGCGTCATCTGTGCATCCCACTGTCCCCCATCACTCCCTTCACGTCCTCCCCCACCTCTGCCTGATTTCTTTTGTCCCTCTCCTGCCATCTTTTCATCTAACAATCCTGAAATAATCTGTAATCTATGGGTTTAGTCTGAGCTGAGTGGCGGAAGCGTTTAACGTAAAGGATCGCGGCGCGGAGGATTATGTAAGTAAATGTGACGCACGGCTCTGAGAGCGCTCTGGTAGTTAGCTATCTGATATACAGCAGAGGGGAAACATGCGCCGCCGAGCCTCGTAGGACTTCAGTGATAGATGACTGGTGGAAAGAATTCAATAGAGCAACTTATCTGTGGGTAGAAATAATTCATCACTGCTCATTTCATGTATTTCTCTTCCCGAGCTGCTGAGATACTGCGTATGAACTCTTTGTTCCTAAAGTGAGTGAGTTACGATTCTGCTGAAATGAGGCACCTCGTCACTGGATTTGACACATTAAGGTCAACATTTGATTATGTTTTTGGGATGTGAGCTTATGGTTCTACACAGTTCTGTTCGCTTTGGTGCTGCCCTGCACACTTTTGTGCTGCGTCTGTAACTTTTTGCTAAGCAGGGCAGCCTTAGATATATAAATATATACACACCGGTGCCAAATGTTTTCCAATCTAAAAAGCACTCAGAGGAATCCATACCTCTGCTATTTCTACTATGAGTTCTTTAATAGTAGGGTTGGGTGATGTCTACAGAATTGGGTGGAGCGGTAGTTTACCCTACGTTACCGTGAGGCGACACTGCTCATTAGCACACCACTGACATCATGGCTGTTTCCCTCTCGTACTCCGACCCGTGGATCTCAAAACCAGCAAAGAAAACACCTCCCACACACACGTTCGCCGCGGGGTTAAAACAAAATTAGCCAGCTACCTACACTGCTCACAGAAAAATAATGGTTCTTAAATGGTTCTTCAAAAGCCTGGTTCTTTAAAGAACCCTTTTTATATAGGGGATGGTTCTTCACATACTTTATGTGGTTCTTTAAAGTACTAAAGGTTCTTTGTTTTTATTGGAGTTATTTGAAATTAGGGCTGCAACTAACTATTTTCATTAATCGATTAATCTGCAGATTATTTTCTCAATTAAGACCCAGAAATGCAGCAAATTCTTACATTTTCCTTTTTTTGCTTTAAATCAATGATTATTAAGTCCTATTATCAAAATAGTTGTCAATACATTTTCTGTTGATCAGCTAATCGTTATAGCTCCAAACACCTCTGATTGTGTGAGGCTGGTTGGCTGACTGACTGTGGAAACAAATAAATACAATAAATATCAAGCATGAATTTATGACTATCTGATGTGTTCTTTGACCTCGATCTACTTATTTATTGTCCAGTTATTTTGATGATAATTAAAGAAATTCTGTCCTTTTCCTCAAAGAACCATTTTTTGATGGTTCTGTGAGGAACCTTTGGGGGTTCTTTAAAGAACCGTTTGCAGGAATGGTTCTTCAAAGAACCTCTTGCTAAAAGGTTCTTTGTGGAACTAAAAATGGTTCTTCTATGGCATCACTCAAGAACCATTTTTGGTTCCAGTTAGCACCTTTATTTTTCTGTGTGTGAGGAAGCTATGAAAACGCAAATAACAACAGCGGCCCGTGGAAAAGAAACACCGTGGCAACAAGGTCGTAGACGGGATTTTAGAAATACTGACGTCACGCCCAACAAAACCAAACGAAAAGACTGAAATATAAATCTGTGTATTTCACCGCACTATGACGGGAACAATAATCACGTAGGAACTAATGTCAGTGACGGCATATAGATGAATATTTAACTCAAATTCAACAGAATATACTCACAAATATGGACTCATTTTAGCTAATTAAACTTAATTAATCTTACTCCTTATACAGTATTTATTTGACCATTTACAAATCTTTCTAAACATCAGTTGTCAACTTTCAGATACACAGCTGCTTGTAAACAGTGAAGCTATTTGCTAAAGTTTAATTAACTATAAATTTGCCACCTTTAAATGGCCATAATAAAGTGATGCCAATGCTATAGACAGTATAGTACAATATTAAATGAAAGACATGATCTCAGTGTCTTCAGTTGTAGCTACAGAACTTATTTGGTTCACCAGGCAGGTTTAATATGAAAACAATAAACTGGACATGGAGACGAAACGTCAGCGAGATGACACCGAGTTCTCTGTTGGGGGTCTTTTAAATCACTATGTTACGATACCAGTCAGGTATTGTTTGTAATTTTCTAGCTTGAGTCATGACTCAGCGCCAAATAACATATTTGATTCCCTTTGCCCTCATCTGAGTGGGTTAGTTTGCTCAAAACATTTTGTCTGGTCGGGGTCGATCACATCTCTGCCGCTCTAAATAATCATCACAGTGTCTGATGTTATACACAATCCTGTGGGGAGGATGAACATGTAAGACTCGTGATCAATAGCTTTGTTTTCTCTCCCGTCTGTGTGGGACACACTTTGGTGACTTTGCTAACAACAACATTTCAATCAATGATCAAACTTTGCATAAAATCAAAACTGGAAACAGGGAGAAACATCTAGCTTGGCACAAAAATCTACCTCTGAATGTATTTTTGGTGTAGTGACTTCACTTTACAGGAGTGAACTGTCGAAGGGACTCGAACACGACTGAACCTTTCTTTCCTCTTAAACCTCAAAACAACCAGGACTGGAAACACATTATTACCTGGAGGTAATAATATCGCAGGCTTTTCTTCCTCACCGGAGTTTTACAGGGAGAAATCCCAACCAGAAATGATCTGTGTGAAGGTGTAACTGTACAAAGCCGGGACAGTAAGATCTCCCATACTGTGCCGACTGCAGACGCTGTTCAATAATGAAAGATATTGCTGGAAGAGATTGACTGCGCTCCGACAGGGATTTTTTCGGGGCGGGGGGAGGAAATAAAGATTCATTCCAAAAAGACATTTCATGCCTCCATGTGCTTTTGGACTACTTTATTTTTTTGTAGAACCACGACCTTATTGTGAAATGATCTGAGGCGCTAAATAACGTCTCGACTTGCCGAGGCAAAACACTGAATGTAAAATATTCCTGTTGTGGGAAATGAAATGAAATGAGCATGATGACATGACAGACCTGATGCACACAGTCTCCATCTCTGCACATAATTACTTCAGGGAGCACACTGCAGATATGGCTCCATTTCAATTATTTAGTTTCAGAATCATAACAGCGGAGTGTTTGGGTGAAAAGACGAGAATATTGTTTCACCTGTGTGTCTGCGTGCACATTTGTATTCCTAAACGCGCAGATGTGCGTGCACCTTTGTGAGTGTCTGAATCGGAGACACCACAAAGCCTCGTCTCCTCCGTACGACACGGACTCTGCACGACGATGCTCACCGAGCCAATCGGAAACGTGCAGCGAGAGAGCTCGGCCAATCAAGGAAGAGGTGGAGGGAAAAACAGAAGGAGAGGAGGCAAGAGACAGAGAGAGGAAGAGGGATGTGAGGATTAAAGCTTAAACACATCCTGTTTTAACCTTCGCGTTTCTTTTTGAAGCATTAGAATAATTGAAATACAGAAAAACTCTACCTACAATTCATCAACATAACTGAGGATGATAATTATTATAATCTTTAGTTGCCCGTTAGTCCTTTCATGCTGCTGACTCCGTCTCGAAATTGGCTGTTTCCATGCTGATTGCTTTGTTTGTATCGAACTGTCTGCACTCATTTTCCCGCCTGTCCATTTCGCAGCCGTTTCAGATGTGCGAATGTGCAATCCGAAGTGTAAATAAGTCATTAACGGCAGGGAGAATTGCAAAGTTTTTTTTTTCCCTCGCTCGCATTCGCCGTGGAGATAAATAAAACGTATTGATCGGCTGATTGGAAGTCAGCTTTTCACCCTCGCGCGGCAGATTACACACGCCGCTCAAATGTCACATGTGAGGCGATGCTTGTCTCCGTCGGTGACAGTCCACAACAGAAGCGCCGTACATAGTGACTTTAAATAACACCACATGCAGGTCTCTCTCTCTGTCACACACACACACACACACACACACACACACACATACACGCACTGAGGCAGAACTGCTGACAACAGCCATTGGATTATCTCTGAGCTTCTCCATCCTTCTTTACGACTCACACAACCATCACCGTCTCCCTCTGTCCATTTCGCCATCCTCTCTCCTGTCTCCTCTTGCATTCAGCCTCCCCACATTCATGTTCCGACTGAATTTCTTTTACATACGTGTGCGTGTACGATATGTGTGATACAGGACGGACCCTCTTGTTTACGCTCTTATCACACCTTCTGATTTGACACGTACGGGTTTATATTTACATACGTTTGAGCATTAAAGACAAATAAACCAAAGATGATGCAAAGGAAAAGCCGGATGATCTGATTTCTCTCCAAGTGTGATGATGAGAGTTTTGTCGACCGTGCAGCAGCGGCGGGACTGAAATATGTGTGTCATTGCCGTGACTGTCAGGTGCATCACTCACCGTGTTGACTAGAGGCCGGCGCTGCACGGGGAGAAGCCAAACCACTGCGACCAGTGGTTAATGAGGTGTGTTCGGCACACTGGCAACTCTAACCATTATCTAGCATGCAGCGGGACAAAGCCACGGGAGGCTATTGATTATCCATTTGACATGCCGCTGAAGCCGGGAGGGCAGGAAGACGAAGGGCGGGGGGGCGAGGACGAAAAATAATCCAAAAAGTCAGGCTGATAAATGGACGGAGACAGACGGACGAGGATTATACACACCGGGAACCAGGAGCTTTGATAAATTAACAGCGTTTGTGTGTTCAGGAAAATTCGACCGAAGGCGGACATGAAAAATGGACACCCTTACAAGATTACTGTAATTTCCATCTCTTGTAATGATTAGTTTGAAGCAGGGTTTACTTTTATTGTGACAAGATTTGCATAGTTCCCTGATGGTTCTAACATCAAGGTGATATTAAAAGGGATTCAGCTGAGCGAAGAGCAGGTAGACACTCACTGTCATGTCAGCACTGTTCATGCTGTATATTCTGTAGTAGGGATGTGCAGATATATTCAGAAAGTGTTATTATATATACACCACTGTCTCCTCCATAATCTGATGTGGCTGTGTTGGTGTTGTTTCTACAACATTATGATTAAATGTTGCTCCGGGACCATCAGTGCAACTGATAAATTACAACTCAGGAAATAAGATACCGGAAAAATACGAACACAGGAGAAGAAACATGTAGTTACGTTCTGAAAGGGGCTGTTTTAACCCAAACCATCTTTTTTTTCTAAATCTTTTTTTCCCTTTATATCAAAAAACTGAAACTGATACAATAAAACCCTGAGAAACCTCTACACTCTTAGAAATAAAAGTTCTAAGTAGAACCATATAAGGTTCTTCGGCTTGTCCTCATAGGAGAACCCTTTGTGGCTCCAGGTAGAACCTTTTATAAAGGTGGAGGGTTCTACCTAGAACCCAACATAAAGGTTTATACCTAGAACTGTGTGTGCAAGGTTCCACCCAGAACCCCCCATGAGAGGTTCTACAAAGAACCCATACAGGATCTTATACCCATGCTTTCAACAATCCCTGAAGAACTCTTTCTCCAAAAAAGGGTTCTCTGGATCAAAAATGGTTCTTACTGGAACCGTTAGTGTTACCAAGAACCCTTTTAAAACCCTTTATTCAGGAAAGGGTTTTTAAAGGGTTCTCTGGATCAAAATGGTTCTTACTGGAACCGTTAGTGTTACCAAGAACCCTTTTAAAACCCTTTATTCAGGAAAGGGTTTTTAAAGGGTTCTCTGGATCAAAATGGCTCTTACTGGAACCGTTAGTGTTACCAAGAACCCTTTGAAAACCCTTTATTCAGGAAAGGGTTTTTAAAGGGTTCTCTGGATCAAAATGGTTCTTACTGGAACCGTTAGTGTTACCAAGAACCCTTGAAAAAAGTTTCTTCGGGAAAGGGTTTTTCAGAAGCAAATGGTTCCAGGTAGAACCTCAGCCCTTGTAGAAGAACCCTTTTGGAACCCTTATTTCTAAGAGTGTACCTTAACCCGTTCAACCACCACGACCACGACCATTTCCACAGATTCATCTTAGTCTGAACGCTCTGGCCGCTAATATTTCAAAGTGTCCTTCGTATCACTCGCAACACGACACACGACGACGATGTCGAGCCAAGAGTCACAGAATTGCACCCAAGCGGCTACAACACAGAGAATAACAGTCCGTGGACAATCTTGTTGAAATAAATTGTCTTCTCGGGACTGATGTTGATGTTGCATCTCCTCTAATCCTGCTTTTGTGTTGCAGCTACCGTAGCAACCCATGCTATAGGTTCATGATGTCTGATCACTGTCTTAAAGATCTGATTAGAGAAACTAATCTGATTTGCCTGTGTCTGATTTATGTGTTTTGTTTTCTTAGCTACTAGCTCGCCACTAAGCCTCTATTCAGGAATCACATGAATGGGTTTTGATGGTCCTAAAATACCTCCTGTAGTCTGTGTAGTGTGGCTGTTTGTTAAACCATGTGCACAATGATGTGGCGACCTGTGGGTGTGTCTGCTAATTACTTCTGCTGCTGTGTAATCAGTGACGTGAGAACTTTTCTCTATTTCATCGCTCGTAAAGCTGCTCTGGGAGCAAAATGTACAACATTGGATTTGTGTCTGTAACTTCCCTGGTGATCGATGACGTAACAAAAAACCACTAGATTAACGTTTGATGCTATCGTCAAAAATGTTACTTAAGTTTTTCTTGTTGCGTTGTCGCTGAAGGAGCTCGCCCACAGATGATTATTAACACAGCTCATGATCAAAGCTGACCTCAGTACGGATAAAGAAAAAAAAGAGCATCACTCCAAAGTCCACATAACAACTAGAATGATCACACAGATGTGTCATTTCAAGGCTAACGGTGCTCAGTGTGATTTCTTTTCTTGAGTAGGACATCACTGTTAGCTCGTGTGTGTGTGTGTGTGTGTGTGTGTGTGTGTGTCGCACAGCTGGAAACCAAGAAAACTCTAGACTTCAGTCTGTGATGTTATGCTGATTTACATCCCGGTGCCGCTCAGTTCACAGTTAATCAGAGACTAAATTTGAGGATTCCTGATTGTTTGCTTGAATATCATATTCAGATAATTTAAAAAATGCGTCGTAATAACTGGTTCTGAACCAAACCGGAGCTGTCAGCTCTGAAAATAGAGATGAGTCCCATCTTAAAATGTGCATACAAATAAGACATTTCTGACACAGCTGTCATACGGGACGGCTCCGACATGAGGGCTGAACTGAGAACACAAAGGAGAGACGGGAGGAGGAGCTGGTGGGTTTGGTGGACATGGTGTCCAGCAGCACCATGGAGCGACGTTTAGGTGTTTCGACGTGTTTGCGAACATCTAAACAACATGTGGACCAGGACCAACATCAGAGGGCTGTGATGCAAATGTGTAGTGCATGCAAGCTATATGACGCCCTGCAGTTTCAGGCTATTTTCCAGCTCCACAACGTACAGCATGAGACGGATCAGTTACGTCAACAGTCGAGCTTCTATGTAATCATCGGTGCAGCAGTGACAGGACCACATTGGTTTAATGATAAAGAGTACTGCCATGACAATAAGTTGTGTCCTCTGATGAAGCCGAACTTAGCTGACTTTACCCACCAAACTTTTAGCCTGAACTTGCCCTTTATCTAAGCAGCTGGACGTTCTCTTCTGCCAGATTCTACAGGAGGCAAACCAGGCAAATGTCGGGCCCCCGATGACCACTTGCACATTTTGCAATGACAGATGATAAAGGCCCTTAAAGGAACACTGTGTAGCGTTTTAAGTAATTTATTACCTCAAATCAGCGTCTTCATTCATGAATAAGTCCTCATTGGTGTAAAATGATCTCTGCCAACAATCTCACTTCTCCTCCTGAGGGAAGAATCACTTCTCTGTATTTCCATAGGACGGGCGAGCTCTACGGAGGCTTCCATGTCCTTCCGCTCTATAAAAAACGATGAACTGGTGAGAGGGACAAAAAGCTCTACGTGGTACAGATAAGGCTAAAGGCGTTTTCACTCAGAGCCAGCGTGACTGTGGAACGGAGAAGGAGCTTAGCCAGACGCGCTCGTCAGCTGCAGTTTGAAGTCTGTTTGAAATAACGTACCTCATCACCCGAAACTAAACTTGATGAAGTGCTGTTTGAAGACATGTTGTCGTCACAGCTTCTTGAATCTTGACACATCCCGCCTGCCGTAGTTCCAACAGGCTGCAACGCACATTTGAAAACGCGAGGCGCTAGAGAGCAGTATTCATTTGGATGCAAAATAACATTTAACCACTAGATGGGAGAAATAAGTGCACAGTGTCCCTTTAAACCTCCTGTGAAGGCGTTATACTGCACTGCTGCTGCTCAAAATCAATGCTTTACGGGTTGATGGTCATTGACCTTATAATAAGTGTTATTTGCATTCTGCCAGCAGGGAAGTTGGTGAGTTAATATTTTAAGTTTCCTACATTTTTTTGTTGGTTTCAGATTGTTCAAAACAAAATGTTGATGAACGCTGGCTGGAGGAGGTGTAACCTGTCGTCTAAAATGCTAGTTTTTCACATTGTGAGGTGTCCTAGATGTGGCGTCGGTCTTCATTCAGTATAATACACCGATGAATTGTCTGACTCTGTGCCCACTTTTCATTCCTGAACGCCCTTTTCTGTCAGGTCTGACTATTTTAGGGATGATGTCATGAAGTCTAAAATTGGCACTAGTTGTTTTTTTTATGTGGGAGTGTTTGATCACATCCAGCTCTTGTTCGGAGCAGTGTTTGTTTCAAATAACACACTTTCAGTCGAGCTTCACTAATAAAAACTCTGTAAGAACAGATTCAAGATAAGACGGAGAGCCATTGTTGTTTTATTCCAAATATTCTGAACTCTATAACTCACAGCTTTGTGGGAAATTAGAGGTTATTGTTCATAACCAATCTGTCGTACCGCGGGATGATCAGCTGTAAATTGTTTGTTGTTGGTGGGTGTTTTATTTGTCTATTCTGGGATGTAGTTTCAGTGGCTGACTGTGTGGTTCACACTGGCAGCAGGCGGCGAGAGGAGGTCAGTTCCTGTCTTGATAAGTGATGCATTAATCGTTCGCAGTTCACAGGCTGGTCGCTGCTAAAAGGTGATCTGTGTGACACAACATCACACAGCAACATTTCTTTAAAATCTTCTATTTCGTGGTTTCTTCATCCTTTAACTTTTGTTGCTTTCAGGTGAGCTCAGGTCTTTTCTACGGGACGAAGCGCTCACACAGTTTCGGTACAGAGATCACAATCTGCATATCAGAGTTTAATTTCTGCATTTCATTACGTTTCACCAGACGGTGCTGTTTTCGGAGGTGTTAGATGTTGTGTTCCTCTGAAGGGAGGGCGAGGCATTAGAGGAAAGGTCAGTGGGTTGCCATTACTAAAACTGTTGTGTTTTCTGCCCAACGCAGCACAATGCGACACACCATCCATCCCCTCTCAGAATAACTGCTCCCTCAGGGATGAAGTCCAGCCCCCCCAGCCGAGAGTCGTCTTCACACGGGCCTTCCATTATCAAAGTCAGCGGCTAAAGACCCACATCAATACGTACGATTGACCGGTGATGTCAAAGAGTAGATGTGTTACCTCAGGGTCACATGATCATCTTCATGTTAAATGGTCAGTCTTGTAGCCATTCAGGTGTAGAGGTCAGTACTTTTATCTATGTGTGTGTGTGTCTCAATGAACTGGCTTCATGTTTCATTTCCCAGAAGGCTTTTCTCTGGCTTAGCCGAGGTGAGAGGTTATCGCGGATAGAGAAAAAATAGGATTTAATTCTATGGGATGTTTTTCTACCTTCGGCGAGGTAGAAACTGAAATTAGAGCAGGATTAAAAACGCAGAACGTGGCGATAGCAGTCCTCAGGAGTGCAGATCGTAACACCCAGACGCTGAATGAAGCCGTCGTAAAAGCAGAGAAACGATCCGAGAAGTAAACAATCTGTTTCTGCTGCTGCTGCTGCGCTTCACACATTCACAAAATAATTCTCACTGTTAACCTGCGCTGTGACCTGCAGTCGCTGCAGGCCTGGCAGGAACAAACACACTGTTGTTTGTAAGGTGATTTTTATTTTGCTGAGAGAGGAAAAGTGGATAAAATAATAAAAAAAAAAGCTTTGATAAAGCCATAAGCCTTTAAATACACCAGGGTATAATAGTTGACGCATGTGGGTATTAGTGGAGTCAGATTAACTGCTATGATAAAATATTAGAAAATGCTTAATAAAGAAGCCGGCCTGCCTGCCAACATGGAAAGATCCCCTCATGACAAAGCAGAACAGAGCAGCTGAGGCACATCCTGTCCTGTTAACTGAGCCGCTCGCTCTGTGAGCACAGATTTACTAACCGAGAGAAAACACGACGGATTTGTTCCTTGAAAGAAGGAAAATTATATATCATAGGGATCAGATTGGTCAGTAAATTATACGATGGACTATTATGATGACATACATCTTGTGACTATAGAAAAACATCCATCGTTTCACATTATGCCGTCTGGTTTAATTCGCTGTGTCACATGTCGTGTTGTTCTTTAGTTGGATGAGGTTTTGCATGCAGGCAGGTACTGTGAACAAACAGACCAGAAAACTGTTAAAAAAAACAAAAACGGGCACGTTCATTTTTATTTGTTGACTACAAAATTCAGAATCTAATACGTTATGGAGAGAGAGACGACCAGTCGGGCGCAACAGTGTCCCTACAGGCTCACACAAAATAACAAATAGGCCTTTCCATGTGGTCATTTCATATAAAGTTCCCCTAAAGGAGCGGGTTTTGTACTTTCTACAAATCCAAAAGAAAGAATGCCAATGTTGAACCGTCTGAAGTCCCCGTGGTACCGTAAGAGAAAACACAAATCAACGAGGGAACAGGCTTCGACACAAAACCGGCGCAGTCCGCTGAGTGAACGCCCGTCTGTTCGCTCTTGTTTTGCCTCGGTTTCTCTCGCTCTCCCTCTTCACCGTCTTCACCTCCTCCATCGGCGGGGATCCATTTCTGTTGGGAAAACAACGCCTCTTCCAGTTTTGGTCACACAAAGGCAGACGCGCTTCCTGTAATGTCGAGCTTCTTTTTTCCGGGAAGAATCGAGCATCGTTGCAGACTGAATATTATAACGAAAGAGAGGTTTGTAGGGAACCAATCTATACACAGATGGTGTCATTTTTCTACAGCCATTACAATCAGTTTTTAATTTAGAATGATGTCTATTGATATGTGTCGTTGACTGGATATGAAATGACCTATACGGGTACATGAGATTTTTTGATCTAACAAAAAGCTAGAATAATTTTTCAATATGTGTCATTATTTACCCCCTTCAGAAGCCGTTTTTTATTCTGGGCAGTAAGCCGCCAATTTGCCGTCCTTTTGGTGGTCTGTTCTGTTCCGCCAGTTTTGCCCTCGGAGGGTAACGTTACACTTATTTGCGCCTCCATTGCTGTAAATCCTAGGCAGCAATGTGGTGGCAAATGCTGAGATGGGCGGAGGTGTGGATGACGTGCACTGCTGGTCACCCACAGCCAGGGAGTTTTAAAACCAGGAAACAGCTGATCACAGCAGTCAGTTCGTCACTTCATCCACGAAGATGAGCAGCTGGAAAGCCGCTGAGATCCGGGAGATGCTAGCGTCTCCTCGCTCTCTGTAGCTGTCTTGGTTGTCCGCTTGTTGTTGTAGCGGCGAGCTAATAGCGGTCGCTACTTTCAAATTAAAAGCCCCCCGCTAAGAACCCAGTTCTAAACTCCGATGGGGTGCAATGTAAAGCTCTTATTTTGAAGAAAAACTGCGATAAATTTCCCATAAGGAATGAATGGGACGGGGTCAAAAAAGTCGCAAATCATCGTTTTTCAAACATCTCCTGCTCTGGCATACTTTGACCTAGAGACACCATTCAAACTTTAAAATGTAGGCACAAGTCTTATCTATTTGAGTTGTATTTGAACTTTCTTTCTACGATGTTTAGTTTTTGAACGGTGACCCTTAATTGATCGTGAGTGATTTCGAAAAAATTCAGAAAAATTCAGGATTTTCAATGAGTGTGTATTGCGGAATGTTCGTGCAGCACCAACTGGCAGAGTGGGGGAGCCTGAAGAAAACTCTCCAAAAATATTTATTTAGATGACGATCCTAGCCACAGATTTCACACTACAATAGTGATATTTTCCAAGAACGTAGCCACACTTGTCTTCTGTCTGGCAACGTGTCCACTTTATCGGGAGGATGTACGGTTTTTGAATTATCTGCGTCTAACCGACACAAACTCCAGCAACTGCCCCATAAGCCCCAATGTTAAACGGGAAGAGGATTTTGGGAGAAAAGCAGAAACTGCCCTGCTTCTCTTCACGCCCAACTTCCTGCTTCACGTCACGTCACATGTTGACGCCTACCAGAGGAGGAAAAGTGGAGGCTTTTTGGAAAAGGAGGAATATTACACCTCCCTTTTAGATAGAAAGGTGGCACATTGCAGCCTTTACCTTGCTGCAGATGTGCCACCTTTTCTATCTAAAAGAGTCTAGAGACTCTGAAAGGACTGATTCTGAGCTCATGAGATCAAAACCTGTGGTAAACGTTACAGCTAGCAGAGGTCAGGACTAACGATTTCTTTAAGAACAGGAAATGTTTCTCCGCACACTCGCGTGATCACTTAATGAAGCGTGGCATTGGTTTGTGCACGGTCATGCAGCAAGGAGGTGAGCAGAGACAGGAGGAGGTGAAGAAGGAAAATGAGAGGGAGGATCTGAAGTCTGAGGGGAAAGGAGAGAAAGAACGGGGGGAAAAATGCAGAGAAATGACGAGATGGAAAGCAGGGCACACATTAAAAATTATGTCAAGTAGGTCAGCCTCAGAGTGTCAAACCCGGAGAGCAGGAGTCACATGGACACAAACCGAGAGTATGACTGTTTCTGTGCACACACGTTGGTGGCGTATTGCCTCGGGAGAACACACTAGGTTAAGCATTAGAGCCAGCACACATGACTGAGCTGAGAAATGAGCGTACAGTACCAGCACATTCAAAAGTTTTAACCTACATCCAGTGACATGGAAGGAGAATATGGTAACTGTACATCGTTGAGGGGATTTGATAAACATGTGTTCTATAATGGCGCTGTTTGACTCTCAGCCCGGCCCAAAGGTCCAAAGGTTCAGACTGGATGTTCTGTACAGTATGTGACAGATGTTGGTACAACAAAAAACATAGACCTTATAGAAGTTTGAGTAATAAGAAAAAGATAACGAATAGCAGCGTCAGTGTGCAGTGCATTGTTTTTAAATTAAAGTATTCTGTCCACCATTTGTACTTTACATTCAGCAATGGTTACCAATTTTAAATAGTGATGAGATATGCAGGAAATGCTGTAGCTTTCTGTAAGTATCTGTGGCCACGTTAGCAGCACTGAGGCTGCAGTATTTTTCTAAATGTCAGCATCACATGCCCATAAACAAAGTGCCAGTGTTTACCAGGTATGTTTACCATGTTCACCATCAAAATTACCGTATTTTTCGGACTATAAGGTGCACTTAAAATCCAAAAATTGACAGTGTGCCTTATGTATGATTACTTGTTGTGCTTACTGACTGATTTTATGTGGTACAATGCGCTCAAAAATCTGCTCAATGGATGTTCGGAGCATTACGGTACGCTGTGTCACTCCCTGATCGGCCCGTATCAGGACCCCTGAGCAGCCTACAAGACTGCCTGACTGTAATGTCTAAACTAGAAGTGCATTCATGTAAGGCAGCCTGGGCCCAGACTACGCGCTAGCAACAATAAACCAATCAGAGAACAGTATTTAGTGCGCTTACCCCCGCCACTTTTTATACGTAATACTTACTGTACTTGCCGAAATCGCACAGCTGTTTAACTCAGACACTGAAGATGAAGAATTCGATGGATTTGTGGAAGAGGAATGAATCAATTAGTGAGTGTATTTTTCTGTACAACTGAGTTGAATAAAGTTTGATTTACCGGACTGTGTTATTTTGCTTAATGCGCCTTATCGCCCGAAAAATACAGTAACAACTTAGCATGCTAACATTAGCTAATTAGCGGTTGCAGGTGTTTGGTTAAATTTTGACCTAAGCAAGAGGAAGGTTGCTAGCATTACTGATGGTAGAATTCATCCAGGACCATGAATAGTTGTGCAAAATGGCAATAAACCAAACACTTGTTGAGATATTTCAGCCTGGACCAAAGTGGTGGATGCATGAAAGAAATATCTAAAGCATGTGAGTGTATATTAACCTGATGTGATATGATTTCTTCTACACTGACGCATGACTTTCTCATCTTCTTTTTCTAGTTATTTACTACAACGAATTAAATTAAAAACATGGAAAATGGGTCGTATGGAAGTAGACTTCTGGGATATAAGAGCACAAGCACAACAACGTAAACGCGGAGCGCCGAAGAAGCTAACAGTGACGGACAGGAACCGGCAGTGATTCAGTGACTCATCCATACTGAGCATCAAACTCCACTGCTGAACTGTAACTGGTCCTGACTGTACAGGAACAAACGCAGATACACATGCAACATGACTCTTGTGGGTCAAACGTGATGCGAGATGCCTACGGATCCAAGCAGCTGACCTTGTGCATAAACACAGCACACACTTAAGATTTTGCAAACACACACACATACGTGACAGCATGCTGTCATTTCAACGCTGCGCACTTACTTGCAGTACTCACTATAGTACTGAAATGCTGCAAGCAGACGCCACAAGCATGAATATTACGACCGAACAAGTCATAATTATGGAAACATGGGAATAAGAGTGGGACTGTGAATATGGAAATAACTATAGGAGACAATGCAAATATGTCACGGACAAAGAGTGAAGTTACTGCTGCACTCAGGGCTCAAGACAGACTTCAGGGGGAATTAATTCAAGTACAAGTGCAAAGTGAAAACAGGCTTGAACCAGAATAAGCATGTTTTTATGCAGCACTTGATTCCCAGAAGTACATTTGCATAGTGTTTTAAGCTGAACGACAGCATCTGTACAGCTGGAAGTTAAGGCATACAGGCAGTCGGAGGAATCAAAGCGGTGACTCCTGCATTATGCAGCAGTACATGTTCTGAACAATGATAATTCTATAATATCCCGTTCTTAACAATTCCCTGCTCCGTCTCTCTGACAGAACTCACTTCAAAAAGCACACACTCCGGCTTTACTTGCTCGTGTCACTTCACTGTCAAATCACCGGCTCACTCTTTATGAAATATTAAGGCTTTATAACGGAGTGTGGCGGATGATCACTGCATGAATTATTTTAGAAAAATTATTTTGTCTGGTTTGCGACATGGCCTTTGAGTGTGAATGGATCATTTTAATAAATGAGTAATGGTAATTTTTTATGAATTCATCCCACTTTTAGCTGTTTGACACTGTTTGTGGCACTAAACAAGTAAGCAGCATCAACATATCACCAGTGTGAGTTTTATAACCGATATATGATCTGGACATGGAACAAAAGTACAGCAGCAGCTCAGCAGTCAAACATTTAAAAGGACAACATTTGACATTTATGCCGTTTTTCCACCGACAGTACCAGCTCGCCTCGCCTCGCCTTTTTTGCGTTCCCATTACTGAAATCTGGTACCTGGTACCTGCTAAAGTGGTGCTTCTTTAGTATCACCTCCGTATAAGTTCCAACTGAGCTGAGCTGATACTTCTGTGTGATGTAAGCTGGCAGCCGGCCACTGATTGGACAGAGAGCGACGCCACTTGACGACTCATGACGAGCGCGACGTCCGAGCCTGACACCCGCTACCTTTAAAAACTAGCATCTGCGTTCAGTCAACATAGCGATTACATGGAAGGAACAACGCGCAGGAACACGGCGTGGACCGTGGCAGAGGTGGAGACGCTCCTGAGTGTTGTCGCTGAAGACGCATCCAGAACGAGCTTGATGGTGCGACAGGAAATGAAAAGGTGTACGTGTTTTGCGTAGCCCACAGCTAGCCCTGTTTATGTGTCGCGTGGATAAGTACGTCACTGATGACGAGCCGCCCACGTTGATGACGACCCACCCACGTTGATGACGACCCGCCCACGTTGAAGAGATACTAATTCTAGATGGAAACTCAACGCTTCTGAAACCAAACCAAGTAGAGCCACGCTAAGCCGAGGCGAGGCGAGCTGGTACTGTCGGTGGAAAAACGGCATTAGAGAAAAATAAAGTTAGAAAATTGGCAAATTTCCAATTCGGTATAAAGCCACATGGACGGATTTTAACTTGAGTAATTTTGAAGCACACAATGTGTGTGTAAGAATCTGAAATTAGGCCCCTGGATCTTTTGAGGGTTTTTCCCCCGTCTACACTGAAGAACATATTGAATGTAGTACCACTATTCCCAAACTGGGGTAAGTGTACCTCCAGGAGTTTTCAGAGGGGCACCAGAGGAGATTCTAAATTTGGCATCAAATTATTAACGATGAACCTCATTAACTAGGAGAGCCTTCTGCTTATCACTGCCTCCCATTAATGTGAGCACTTCTTACGAGGATCCCTGGAATATATTTCGTTAATACAAAATGAGTTGAAAGATTCTGAGTCAAATTGTGTGTTTTCTCTCCTCGATGTCTTAAATGTCTTCTGTCCCGCGCCTACCGTGTCAATCATAGTTTGTAGCCGTCTTTCAGTGCGCCGCCCTGCCCAGATTTTTGAGGACAAATTAATTTATAGCTGTCACTCTGTCATAAGATAACCGTATTCTACCATGAGAAGGAAATCAGAAGTTGTGAACAATCTTATTTTAAATCTCGTTGCAACATCGCACATTAGCTCTTTGATCTGCACTGTTTCTGTGAGCGCCCGAGGCAACAGAAAGATGCAGAGCGTCAGGCAAACAGTAGATCCGTCAGGCACAGCCAAGAGATTTGATATTCCTGAATTTTATCTGCTCCAAGTCCAAACAGCGTGGACTTTATTCTCTGAACATCAGGCCAGCTTGTCCGTTCCATCTCCTCTCACATGGACATACGGTACGTTGTCTGGTTCCAGGCGGCGCTCATGAGAAGCTATCATAAATGAGAGTGTGTCTGTACAAAAAAGCACCAGCTGATGCTTCAACCTCAAACAAGTACCTCCATCAGAAAAAAACAAAGCTGAGGAGAACATTTAGACATTTGTGTTTTCTGGCGGTGGTCCTCATCCATCCATCCCCCAAACCGTAGTGGCTGTCACACCTGAGAGCATCCTTCTTGTCAATTACAATTCAAAATATTTCTTATTGACAGGATTTAGCCATTCTTGGATCAAAACATAACGACCACGTGCTTGAGTAACAGCTCTGGCTGTCAGCACACTAATAAATAAACCACTAACCAGAAAGAGCAAATAAACCAAACAACAAACTCTTTACATATCAAGAAACTATAAAGTTGACTTAAATGTTTTCAGCTAAGCAGCTGAATTTAGATGAACTCTTTTCCAACAGTCCATTATTTCCAGATCACAAAATGTAATCAACTGCTCTCTCCTCTTAAGGTTTCTCAGTCCGCCAAGTTTAATGGAAATCCAATTAAAAGTTTTTGGAGAGAATCAATTGTTAAGACAAAATAAAAGTCTGACTGCTACTACAGCTACAGCTAGTGCTTCTCCTTCTACGCGTCCTGCTCATCATCATAATAATAATAATATGAAATATAGTATATTACATAGTTTATAGTGCTTTATATGACAAATGTTAGCTTAACTGAATAAATTGACAGGTTCGATGAAGTCACAGCTCAGAAACATATTTGAAGCGGATCAAGGTAAAACAGATTCACAGATAATGAGATATAATCAGGAAGTTCAAAAAATTGACAGCTGTGAGGAGATTTGATCATGAAAGCAACTTTAAAAAGAGATTTAGAGGAAACTTCTTAAGCTTTTCCTTTGGTTTCTTCAGACATGTCTTCCAAGGCTCCTGGGCTCTGACTACAAAAGCCTGGTCATCTTTTCTCTTTGACTTCAGAAAGTCCAGGACGATCCTCCCTGTGGAGTCGAGGCTGCCAACTGGCTCACGAGGGATTACAAGGTCTGATATGTAGCAGGAGGTTAAACCGCACAGCTAAATGCTATCAGAGCAATCAGACAAACTCTTTAAACACACTGGAGACCAGTGTGTGAAGGCTAATACAGCTTTCATTATTGTAGAGATCACCAGTGGGGGAACACATTGCTGCAGGAATTATAACTCCCTTCACACTGAGTGTGCGGATACAATAGATGAGTGGGGTAACATAAAAAGTGCAGGTGCTCCCATACAGGGCACGAGGGCTCGCTGAATTAATGAATGAATACAAATGAAGTGAAACCAGGTTTGGAGATTTTCAACATGATACGCATGTGGTGAAGGTAGGGAAATGATACTCATGCCCCTCAGTTTAAAATGGGAAATATAGTTTTTTTGATTTTTTCCTGTAATTTTTTAACCTGACTCTCGCCAGATGAATTTCATTCCGCCTCGCTCCACTCATCCATCTGGGATTGCTCCATTGGAGATGTGTTTCAGAAGGCTGGGCCTTATCAAAAATCCTTGCTTATGATTGGATAAACGACTTGTGTGTCGGAGCCATTTGGTAGATCAAGCTCTCGCCAAATCCGGTCAGGAGAAGGGCAAAAACATCATTTCCACCAACAAAAGCCTTCAGAGCCGTTCTCTGATGTTCTTTTAACGAAAGAATATTGGGTAGATTGGACAACACGGATGAAATAGCAGCATCAGTGTTGACGCTTGCTTCCTCGATGCGAGCCGCCATTGTTGTCTGAATCAAAACAGTTGCTTCTCCGCTACGTCACATCTATGAAACTCCCGCCCGGCGGTCCTGATTGGCTCGACCATAAAATCTGGTGCCGAAATCCCTCCCAACGGGAGCGATCCCAGATGTATGTGAGTGGAGCTAGCTATTTGTTACCAAAGACCCAAATATGCAAGTGTATTATTTTAGTCAGATTTGAAGTCCTGTGGGTTACAGACGAGCAGAAAGTCAGTCACCGTCTTTATAATGACATGTCGTTACATATGGTTTGAATGCCCAGGATGACTAATAGTTGTTAACACCAATTTGAAAACATTTTGCACGACAGCTGATGGCAAACTTGAACACAAATATATTGTAAGTCAAAGCAAGATGAAGAGGGAGAGAGACTCCCCAGACTGACAACGACAAATTCTTATTTTTTGGGGAAATTTGGTTTGCTATGTCATACAGTTTGCTCTTTTCTTTCTTTGTGTAAAAACAATTCATGTCCATTTGATGTAAGATCTGATCACAATGAGATAAACAGCCTCACAGCTGATTCTGATGCAGCCCGGTGAGGATCCAGATGTTTTACAGAGGAGACGAGCATATATGACACAGATCTGCCTGTTTGTCAGTGTTAACAGGGACTCCAGTCTGCAGTCGTAGTTCATACAAATGATTGAGAAACTGCAGAATTGTAAAGCAACATTCATCTGCATGACCAAAGAAAGTTTTGATATCCGGAGGACACTCATGTTCTCACACTCCACATGAGCTCTCTCTCTCTCTTTCTCTCTGCTGTCAGTCTGCATCACATTTTTTTTAAAATGAATTGATGGATTTTAAAATGGATCATTGTAGGAGGTGCTGTACTCCCCTCAGCCCCTGCGTCCATGGTGGATTAAAACATTTACGCTTTATCGGTCGTTATGGAACGAGCCAGGTGTCCACTTCAGTGAGTTAGCCTCAAATCAATAAAAATAAAAACCACCCGTTCGCATACTGACACAACAAAGACGTTGATCCTTGACGCCAGACCAGCTGTCAATATGCACAGCTGCGGCTATTTATAGCGCCTGTATGATTAATTCATCACATGAACGTGGTGGTAGTGTCTCAATCATCGTTATTAAACGTCAGAAAGATGACCGATGAATAATTCACTGTGCTCACGTTTAAACGGACAGGGAAATGATGACCTGCTCACATTGTTTTCACACATCTGGCCTCAGACCTCCATTAATCCCTCCCCTCAGCCGTCTCAGTTGCATTGTATGAATATTTCCAGCACGGGGACTGAACACTCGCATAATTAACAAGAGTTATTTGTTCCTGTTGAGAAACAAACAAACAAAAACCGCTCTGTCATACAGTCGGTCCACATGGCTGAAGGGATTAGGCCTCAGCAGGAAGCTTAAAGAAAGCCAGGGTGGAGTCTCAAAGCGCTCGAATCTATCGCTCAGTACCAAATTGATTTGTGTTCGATTTTCCATCCAGTTGTACATTTCAAAAGCGTTCAGGCTATTTTATTTGCCTAAGGTACGGAATCTGTTGCTTTTGTGAGCTGCTTCGTATCGCGCGCCGGTATTAAATAAAACGGAGTCTGCGGCTGGAATATCAAAGGTTCAGTTTTCTTTTGATTTTCTTTGTGAGAAATCTGTCTCTGCGTGACGAAAATCGATCAAACACACCCTCTATTAATCTTACTCGCACTTGTGTGAGAAAAAAGCTTTTTTTCTTCTTAAATTTCTCCCCACTCGCCGACTCCACGGGCTCCCAGGAGCGGTGCTCAGTGGGCAGCCTGTGCTAACACTCGCATACACACTGACCGTATACGTGGATGCTCACTCATAAACACAGAGACGCACGCACACAGAGCGGGTAATCTGTCTGATTGAAAGAGCTTTCAGACGGGTAATTAAATTTCCCAATGATCCGCTGCGGTGGCAACACACGAATCCGGCTTTCAGAGGTGAGCGGACGACCGAGACCCACAGCAATAACACACAACTGCTGCCGGTGAGAGCGAGCGAGAGGTTATATTTCATGTTGACAAGGACAAGATAAACACTGGGGCCTTTAACGACCATTAGCTCAACCCTAACCTTCATCTTCAGCACTTCTGCCAACCCGACATAATCCAAAAACAAGCACACAGGTACACACACACACACACACACACACACACACACACACACACACACATTCGTTTATCAGTGCAACCTGCCACCAGTAATGACATTAATGCCATAAATAAAACATTTTATAATACCATTTTAAAAAGATAAAACACACAAATGATGATGACACACTTATAACGCACGTGGGTTAATCCAGGTGCAGCTTCGGGGAACCTGAGGCTCAGCAATATTCAGATTTCTCAAGAAAAATAACCATATTTTTAAAGGAATAGTTTAACATTTTGAGAAATACAGTAGGGTTATTTGCTGTATTTCTTGGAGATGGATGAGAATATTAAAATCTAATTTATAAAGTACGGAGCTGGATGTGGTTACCGTATTTCACCAATTAATCGCCGGGCCGCAAATAGCCGCCTGGTTCTTTTAAACGCCTGGGGTCAGCACCCTTTTTGCGTATTAAACGCCCACCCGAATAACCGCCAGGGCGATTATTTGCATTATTTTTGCAGAAGTAAACAGTTGGCACTTCCGTTTTCTGTCAAAATAAGAGAAGTAGCTAACGTTAGAAAAGGGTGTACCGTAATCTTAGATGACCGACTGACTCTTATTTTGACAAAAAACGGAAGTGTCAGAGAACGACTCGCAGCGCGAGTTTAACGCCCCACCTTCACACACCGGAGGACAGGTCAACACGGAGGAGAACGGACAGCAAATGGACATAAATGATAACGTAAGAAGGAAGAAAAATAAAAAGTATGACGCTACGTTTAAGCTTGGAGTTGTGAAATACAACTGTCATCACAATAATGGCCTGGTGCAGGTCTGTGTAGAAATAAATGAAGGCCTGCAGCGAATAGCCGCCTGGTTCTTATAAGCGCCTGGGGTCAAAGTTGATTTTGCGTATTAAACGCCCGGGCTATTAATTGGTGAAATACGGTAGCTCACATAAAAGTGTGCTACCTGGGCTTAAAATGTTGTGTCTTGTTTGTTTAATCCATACATCATTGGGAATGTAAACCAAAAGACAACTGTTTGTAGTGTACAGAATTACATAGTGTTTTCACGACAGGTATTTTGCCAAGTTTTCTACCATGGTTGCCCTTGAACTGAACATTTTTGTTATGTTTTCTGCTGCAAGGTCACACTGTTCACCACTGTGTCGCGTGAATGTGTCCTCTTCACAGCACGCTTCACGCAATCAAAAAGACAAAAAATAATGAGAAAAGATAGAAGCTGCTGATTGTGCGCCAGAATGCCTTCCTGGTAATACAGAACAAAAAAAGTAAACCCTCATCCAATTTCCCCCCTCTGATAAGCTATTTTTGAAAAATTTGATTGCAAAAATCACGAGCCCACAGTTAGTTAATCATCGGTCGCCGCAACAGTTAACATACTTGGTTTCATCTTGGCTGTTCCCACCTGCCAGGTGAAAATAAATGAGCAGCGTTATTAGAAGGACATGTCAAAGCCAACAGAGGCAGAGAAACGCAATAATGGCCGCCCATTCGGCTAAATGTAGTGCAAGAACAGAGTACAAAAAGCACCACTGTGATTTGATCACCAATCGGCATGGCAACCAGCCCTGGCCAAGCAGCGTAAATTAATTGAGGTCTCCCATGTGAGACGAAGGCCAAACTAATGGAGCTGCTCAGACTCGGCGTGTTAGGTCTCAAAAGGCAATAAGAGCATGTCGGACACACATCTGGATCTGCTGTCAAACATGAATCAGATCCAGCACTGGAGCTTCTGTAGCTCTTGGTGATGTGTGGATTTAGGTGTAAGAGTTTATTCATTCCTGCAGGGAGAGTCTCTTCACTTTTTAGCGTATCCTCGGCACGGGAAGGTCAGAGTGAAGAGCCGAGAACAGAACAGGATCCCTGCAGCTGGTACACATGCAGTGGATTGCTCAAGGACACAATCTTTCAGATGGGTTTTTTTTGTCAGCTTTCCTGAAGTTCACAGAGGGTTACTAAATCACGCACACACACACACACACACACACACGCTTGTAGTCCTATACTTGTGAGGTACCTGACGCCCTCCTATCTGGACCCAGACCTAAAACTGATGCATTATTGAGAATTATTACATTTTGCCGGAGTATTTCTATCTTAAATGCCATATTTTTTCTAGCCTTGACAGCACTGGTTTATTGCTCAGCCAATCAAATCTGAGCATTTGGACAAGCAGGGCGACTGTAACTCGAGTGTGAGTGACAGTGAAACAGTTAAAGAAATGGTATTTCACATGCCGTGCTCCACAAAGACAAGGTTGTACGATGAAAACAGCTTTGATCAAGAATGGACTAATTGTTCATTCTTCCCGCTGGCAGTTAAAAACCAGTATGTCACATACTGTATGTTACGAGACCGGGGCGATTATTAAAAGAGTTGGTGTGAAGCACCATTATGAGACGAAGCACAGGCCTTTTGAGCAAACATACCCACTCGAATCCCAAGAGCACAGAAAATAAACGCTCGAGCTCGCTACTCTCACTGAACAAGAAAAAGTGGGATATAAGTGGGTAAGTAAAAAAAATAAAAGGTGTTAAAGCTGTTCAGTTGTTCAGGGGATACCAGGGCTGTCTGAAAACCCACTTTTTAAAAATTACTTTATGGTGATTTTATTTGCTTTATGACATTCTGTTTTAGTGTCTTTGTGTTCTCTTTCTAGTTTTTATTGCTTCTAGCTTGTTTTATTTGCTTTGTGTTTTGTAAAGCAATTTGTAACGGTGTTTTGAAAGGTGCTATATAAATTAAGTTTATTATTATTTGTCATCATGACTTGCAAGAGAGGCAATTGTTCTTTTGGAAACAAAGATTACTGCTCCTAATGAGGTTACCGTAGCTGCCGCAGCATCAGTTACATCAGAAATAGACAGTATTAGTCATTGAAAGAAGAGCAAAGAATGACATTGAGGGCTTTTCTCGGTGGAAAGGATGTTTTTTTTAGCAATCCTCTCGACTGACTTCAGTAAGAGTTTGATTTAGCTGCTAGTTCCACTGATGATAGTACTGTTGATGTGATTGGTTTAATAAGCCTGTGATGGACAGATGGACCTGCTTCCAAACAGTTTCTAGCAGCGCTGTTTTTAGATGGTTCTGTGTGATGAACAGACCCGTAGCGTTACTGTAACTATCACAACTAAGGCCTCGTCAACACGAAAACGCTGTTTTGTGTAAATGCACGTTTGAGAAGTTTGAAAATGCAGCCCCTGCCTTTTCGTGTGGACGGTGAATCCGCATACTTTTCGTTTCGATGACGTCATCGCCCCACCCCTCGACCTCTCGCCCTCGACCTCTGAACCCGGCAACGTCTCATTACAACAACAACAACAATGGCGGGCTACATGCTTGTGTTCATGCTGCAGACGATATTGAGCCTATCAGGGTTACTAGGGCAAAATATTCTGCTCCTCTGCCACGACGCTGAGCAAAAAAGGATTATGGACAACCGACAAGCCATTTTCATCTTCTTCTTGTTGTGTTCGGTTTCTCCTTTGGTTTGTTTGTGTACCGCGCTAAAGGTTTATAGTTTTGGTACATGTGGACGGGGCCTAAGTGCCTAATCCTCACCCTAAACCTAGTTCTAAACCAACCCTCAAAACCAAGTCTTAACCTTCAAACAGCCCTTTGAAGTTGTGAGGCCAAAATGTCCCCACATTCCAAACACGTCCTCACTTTGTAGGTTGGCTCCAATCCTTGCTGTTCTTGTTTTTGTCCCGTGTGGGGTCCATCTGTGTTTTGGTCACTTGTGAGGACCGAAAAAAAAATTGGTAAGATTAAGAGCCATAGTTAAAGACACACACACACACACACCACACACTGAGCAAGCAATGCTCCCATCACGTCCTTTTCTTTCTATTTTTTTTTCTTTGAACATGCAGTTACTCAAATCTGCTGATGACAACAGCTCACGTCTTCAGCTTCCTCGCCCATCTGGACAATATGTGCAGAGTGTACAGCTCAAATTGTGTTTGCATTAGAGTCTACGTGTGTGTGTGTCTGTGTGTGTGTGTGAGAGAGAGAGAGGTAGAGAGGAATGAAAGAAAGAACAAGAGGAAGGAGGCTTGGAGGTGTGTATAGAGGGATGCGTCTTGTTCTTTCTTGCTCCGTCTCTTTTTTTCTCTTCCCACTGTAATTAGACAGGTCTGTGTGAGCAGCATAGCAAGCAGAATGATAGAGGAGCCACAGGGAGGTGGGGGAAAAGGGAGGGAGGAATAAGTCAGGGAAGACAGGAAGAAGCAGAATACTAGAACAGTGCTGGGCGATTAGATTAGATTAGATCAGATCAAAAAAAAAAAAGAAAGGTGTCCAAATTAACAGTGTCGAGTGGCTCAGATGAGACAAACCAGAAGATGATACGATACGACACTGCAGCTGTGATGAAAAATTAGGTAGCGTGATAATGGAACAATCAGAAGAGGCTGAGGTTCCATCCATGGTGTTTATCTGTTACCTGATTTCAGCTGTTATGTGAAATTGGGACACATGAGAGAGACGGTAGCTGGAGGGGGGTGAGATGTGTGAGATGGTGATAGAAAGAGAGAGTTTTAGAGGGGTGGGACCGGGAGCAATTCACAAGCTTGTTAAAATACCACTAATTACCAGCTGGCCTTGGAATATAATGAGTCTACCTGAGCGCTAAGAGCTGAGGGGAAATAGTGAGACGGATATAATGGGTGTGCAGGGGGAGAGCAGAGAGAGGAAAGGAATGATGGGAGAGAACGATAAATGGGAACAAACAGGGGTCAATGAGGAGCAGTGTTCATGTAAATAGAGGCACCGTCACCATAAACTAAAGTGGCAGAGGCGGTGATTGTGAATATGTGATAAAGAGATGCTCATTGTGTGGCCGAGAGGAAAACAAACCTGAGACTGTGATTACAGCAGAATAACTGATCAAGTTGTGCAGTGCCTCTCCTGGGACTGCAGCTCATGATACATTTAATTATTGATTAATCTCTTGATTATTCAATTTGTATTTATGAATTAATCTTTGATTTTATCAAATGTCAGCAAACAGCTCTGTTGGGCTGAATGCTAATGTCATCATGCGTGTATGTATCATGTTCTGATTTGAGGTTCCTCTGCCTGGAACGAGCTACTTTACAATATCGAATAGATCAAAAAATAGAATTTGCTCCAAAAAGTCAATCAAACAAATATTAAATAGACCTTCCCTGATATTATAAAGGCTGTCCCGAGTAGGATTTTTGGGGCTTTGAATCTTCAGTGAGAATTACCCGGGAATATTAGGAGCTTTAATGGTGGCAAGACAGTTTTCAGGAGATTAATGCCAGTTTTCTTTGATATCTTTGGCACTTTTGAAGTTATTCCAGAGGATTTACTTTTATTTAAAATTTAAGAAGCAAAACCAGTAAATAAATAACTTTAATTATCAATTGATGATTGACTTCCTGTTAACTATTTGAACAATTAGCTTACCTAGTGGGGACAGTTTACCTTGTGTGCTCATTTACTTTAACATTTGTTTTCATTGTGTTGGATATTGTTGGCCTGCTATGGATGGGCCACTACTATCAGTCTTTGTGTGTCTCTTTTCTCATTGTTATCATTATATTGTATTGATTTGATTTGTTTTGTATGTATTGAAATCAATTATGTCTTTGTGTACTTCTGTTTGCTCGCCTTGAAATGCCTCTTGTATTTTGAATAATCGTTTTTTTATCGCATTGGCTTAAATGTCTGACACTTGGTGATAAATCTATAGCACACAAAAACGCACATAAATCATCCGAGTTGTCTATTTGCGAATGGAGATTTAAACTGCACAGTAAACACAAGCAACAAGATGACTGTCGTGTCATGTCTCGGCTTTATTGGGGAATAGAGTTTGTGCTCTGTGAGGCGTGCACATTAACCACTGAAGATACAGATCCATGGGATGGAAATAGACTTAAAAAGGTCAGAGCTTACAGCAGCATTGACAGTACTAAATGTTGTGTCCTTGTGGAGCAGGACAGCAAAAGAGAGGAGACTGCAGCACCTATTTGGTTCAGATTTCTAGTTTAGAAAGCCCCCGTGTGTTAACTGTGGTGCTGGATGATTTATGGACATTATTTTTTCTTCTTTTTTTTTGACAGTCTTCGGTTGAGTGATACAAAAAACTGGGGCTGGATGTTGACATGAGACAAATGTCACAGACCAGACATGAAACCAGGACATCACTGGTACATAACTGCTGAGCCAACTGAGCCACCAGGGTGCCCCGAGGACTTCATGAGCGACAGTTTTTACAACGAGGAACATTTGAGAGGAAAACCAGATAACACACACACGCACACATCTACTCTGTAATGTACTTCACTTATCCTTAAATGCACATGCAGGACAGTCTCTTCACATTTCATTAAAACACTTGCAGATTTGGTCTCTAGCTTGAGGACACGCTTCCTTTTTTATATGATGTGCTAAGTGACGGAGCCACGGTAGTTGAAAGATACGCTGTGCCAAAAGCAATAACTGTTTAATAAAACAGTGAATTTGTAGTCCCGTGTCACATTAGCGGAGCTGTAGAGTCATTCAGAGCCATATCTCGTTACTCTCATTTTGCTGCATTATTCAATCTAGTTTTAGCATTTCTGTACGCTTGTGTGTTTGTGGTCTCATTTCACATCGCACACATACTTAAACATCCCTGCAGACACACAGGATAGTTTGTTTAATGGTGACGGTTCACCCCCTGCAAACAAAAAGACTGAATAGCTTTCCCTCTCATCTGTAGCGCTGTTTATCCATCTAACTTGTTTTGGTGTGCGTTTCTCAAATTTTGGAGTTGTTGGCCTTCGAGATATCTGCGTTCTCTTGAATTTAATGGAACTAGAAATCCAACAACAATGTTTCCTTACAGAAATCACTACCCAAGTTACTCAAGACAGTCCACAGACCTTGTTGTGATATTGTGGTACACATTTCACTAATTTGATTAGGAAAAATATTTATTTTTAAAGCTGAAGATGGTCTTTTATTTTTGAGTTTAGTGTTTTGGTCGTTCTTTTGTGAGCCATGTCTTGTGTCTGTTAAAAAGAAAAAAAGGAAGAAAGAATAATTTGACAAAACTCAGCATCAGTGTCTCTTTCCAGAAATCATGAACCAGTTAAACAGTGTCATGTAGAAACTTTAGGCGCCATTATTTTTATTTTTTTGTGCCATGTAGTTTAATGATACTGGAGAGAAGGTAGACATTTCTCTCCAAAATTCAGCAACTCACAACAAAACAATCAGGATGAATAAACAGCATTACAGAGAAAAAATATGCTCCTTAAAATCAAAATTCATGCCAGATGTGTTTTTTTTAATACTTAAAATGACTTCCCTCATTTTTAAATCCAGAACATATGAATACCCATATATTCTCCATTTCGTGTGTTTAACCACTGGTCACAAGATGTGTCCTGCTTCACTCTAAAGGCCACTCTCAGTGTACACATCACACTTGTGTATGCGCCAAATTGGACAATGATTGACTGCGAAAGAGCACAGAGAGAGGTTGAGAGGTGAATCTGCAAACATCCTTCTAGTGTCATACTCACATACATCATTCTGCACAGCGAAGGCCAAACAGCTAGGTAACTACTAAAAATGAGCAAAATGCATCTTTATGTGGAGGCTGTCTTTAGAAATAGTTCAACCATTAAATTGCACTGGTGCTATTTACAAATACATGTTGGACAAGTATGTAAGTATAATAAAGAAAGGACAGGCTTTGAAAACCCTCCATCAAAGGTCAAAGTCAAGGGGAACAACACTGACCTTCGTGTGTACGAGCCAGAAATGTTTGAAAAAGAGAAAAGTTGCCTTTCATGGAAAAAAAAATTAAATCATGACGCGTGTAAATGAGTGGCTTATCAATAAGGGCTTGTTACAAAACACACATGATTCATAACCGGCATTCTGCTGCCATGCTGATGAGTAATTATCGTTGTGCTTGCATAAGTAGAATATAAATAATAAATTCCGGATTATTTTGGAGTGTGAAGTAAGCATTGTGGGAAAAGACAACGTTAAGTAAGGATATACACCTGCGCCCAAGTATTGTTGACTGTGAACAGAGGTGTCAAGTGAGCATGCTCAAACAAATTCATTATCCCACCAGATTTGCTGTAAAGACTGATTCAGACTGAAGTGATCACTGATGAATCACCCGCTCTGAGAGGAGATGAAAATGCATGAGCATAAATGCCTGTAAATGTATCAGATTAGAAATGCATTTATAATTATTTTACAAGACATGACAGATCATCAGGATCTACAGGCTACATCCTCTCACTGTTCAATCATCAGACTCAGTAGGAGACGCTGTGTAATAAATGTAACAGTGCTTTGCACTTTTTAATCATTTCTGTCACAAATGGTTTGTATCCAGTGAAAATGTTGCCACTGGGAGGCAGATCAACGCTTGAATGGAGTCTAAAAGATGTTTTCCAACTGCTCTGGCATGCTGCACCATGAACACAGGATCAAGAGCGCTCACGAGTCCGACAGCAGCAGACATCAGAGCAGCTCTCTCAATCAACTTCTCTCTGATGGTGGCAGAGGGAGACGAGCACTCTGTCGATCTGTATCTACAGCCTACTATGTTTATTATGGGTTCATTGCTCTTTTGTTGAGGGAGGTCTTCTTGAGTTAATGGAACCACCCATGTTCCAGTTCCTTTACCTTTAAAAGTTACCACTGGGGCATCCATCTGAATTTTTCAGCAATGTTTCAGCTGCACTGCAACAAAGTAAAAACTGTGGCACCATCTCAAAGGGGTATCCACTTGGGGGAGCCCTGCTGTCATGCCACTCATGTGCACGAGCAGCAGTGGCCTTTTCCAGAGTACTGTAGGATGCTGATGAGGCGCCTGGATGAGGACACGCTGACATCTTTTGCTTTGCAAGTTTTGCTTTCCTCTCGATGTGAATGTATTTCTGCTCTTACTGTTTTCAAACCATCCACTGACACAAAACTTTGAAGCAAATTTAAAAGGAAATAGTGCAAAAACATTTACTAGTGTATCAGGGAAGAGTAGCAGAGAGGCTCTAAGGGCTCTAAGTGTCTCTGGTCGTTTGAACGATCTTAAAGTGTTGCTCTCATCCATCTGAGCTGACTTCTTCTGAGTCCTGTACAACCACCACTGTGCGGCGGCATTCACAGACTTAATACTGTATTAATATAACACGAACATCAACTGGTAGAGTGACCTAATAAAAAATGTAGTCCTTAAGATCCAGAGTGGGAAAGGCAGATGCTGCCACTAAAAATGGAGTTAGCATATCAAGAGGTATTCACTGAATGCAATATCAGATTTTAAAAAACGGGAGGTTGATTTCATAACGATCAAAAGATTATATCTTTAATATTTGTCTGTATGGGTGTGATCATGCATGACATTGTTTGCATTTAAGGTTTTCTCTATTATTCGAATGAGTCGTGTTCGAACTCCAGACGCATGTAAATGCAGATAAATGGCAGCAACATGGCGGTACATTTGGGCATTGTGTCTTCCAGCTTCCAATCTTGGCCTCTTTTCACTGTTGATGAAAACTGCAATGCACCGTGGACCACAGCTGCCAGGACTGATAAACTCTGACATGTCTTGGTCTTCAGGACTTTAAGAGTATCTTTAAAAAAAAACTCCAGGTGCAGATTGGAGCACCTGAAAATTCAGAAATGTTCAAATATTCAAATTTAATTTCCGTTTTATCAGAAATTTACAAACTCTGAATAGGTAAAGCACAGCAACCTCTCCTTCTTTAACATTGCAGCACTATATAACCATCTTTCAGACAGTGTCACTTTGTTTAAACCTTCTTCAAAAGATACGACACTGCTCTTTGACAACCTTGTATTGCTGAGTGCCAATTCTCTGAAGAGAGATGACAGACAGGAACATGAAAGGGAGGCTGTTGTTGGTGCACGGCATGAATATAACTTTGTGAGTTCACTGTCTGGAAACATTTGCTCACGAACGTTAGACGAGTCTTTGCATGAGTTGAATAAGAAGTTTGATATAACATGTTGATGACCCAGAGGACATGAGCTTCATGCACTGCTTGTTCTGAGAATATATAACCCTTGAACTTGAGCTACCGTACAGCAGCTGCACCGTGATGTCGAGTGGATACTTCTTCCGTTTGTGCTGCAAACGTATTTTGATATTGTCCCTTCTTTTGTCTACACCGGCTGCTTTCAACGCTGAGCTCCTCTATTCTACGGTTGCCTACTCTACATTGTTAGGCTCGGTACTTCACTAGCTTTCAATTTTTTACAGCAGATGAACCTCTCTTTGTTTGATGTAAAGGTCATTTGGAAATTGTCTGAGACCCTGAGATGGGTTTGGCCTTGTGCGGCACCCTTGAATGCTGAAAGATCTATCATCATTATCAACATCAAAGAATTGTTTGCAATATGCTCTTTTTGTATCCGGAAACCTCGTCCCTCCACATTATAAACTGAAAATTGTCGGTCCATTTCCTGAAAGCAGAATACTGTCGGTGCACACTGAGAAAAGCCACTTAGAAATAACACAGCTTTAGTGCTGTTGCTCACTATTTGTTGTCTTTATTTTTGCGGGCGAGTAAACTACCACATTATTAGTGTTGGGGGGTGACACATTCCACAGCAGTGCATTACTGTAATCATATTACATTCGTATTTAACTCAGTTACTGTTCCCAAATCCAGTAATCACATTACAGTTACTGATGAAACAATTATGTTGTCACTTGCATTACATAAATTCTTCAATTATCGGCGTAATGTGCTGCTAGAAGAAATCACACAATGTGCTCAATCGCCTGACCTCGACTGATATCCGTGAAATTCAACACAGCGTCTAGTTTGTCCGTGGAGAGGCTCTTCGTCCTGTGTTGTCTCTCAGAACAGACGTTTTGAGAAACTCCTCCTCTGAGCTATAACCACTGCTTCAGTGATAAACACTTCAACCAAGCTGTAGTCTATGATAAACCTGACCACTGAGTTTATATCTGCTATGTACCACTTATGACAATCAGATATATTTTGTCTGTGTAATCGACCACTTGATGTTTGTATCTCTGACTGTATTGCACAATATATAGGACATAAAGAGGCGCCTAAGAGGCAGCTAATGACAGCTGGTGGTTTTGGACACCCTACTGAGTGTCTTCTCTCTATGATATGGCCTTTGTTGTGTATCTATATAGATTAATGTACTGTTATTTGTTTGAGTGACTTTTCGATCATCCCACTCTTCAGGTACTGAATCTATTGGGGACTATATGCAATATCATTTGAATGTATGTACATATATTGTTGTACTTTTGACTAATCAGACACGGTTCACTGCTCATGCAACTGCTCTCATAAGATATCTTTGTGCATCGTCACTTTAGTCTGATGAAGAGCAGGTTTTCTAGAAATGTCACAGCTTTGGAGCATTAAATATTTTGGATGGCATCTCATTTTTTGAGTCATTTCCTGCACTTTTTGGCTCTTTACAGCTCATATGACATTTATCAATGTTTGTATCCTTTCAAGCCTTTCAGCGTCATCTACTGTTGTAATGAAGGTCTGCTTCTTACTGATAAATCATTATATAAATATAGATATTTTTAGGAAAATATTATTAACAGTGTGGTGTTGGGAAGGCCAACCTCTCATATTGTTTTGTATATATTTTTTCAGGCTGTTATTGACTAGCTGCGTATGACAATTTTCCGTCCTGTTTTGGCGGGTTTTCATTATTTTTCTGTTGGCTTTGTGGTATTATATTTTTAAAAAACATAAAAGATTTTGTATATGTCCTTAGGATAGGACTGATAAACATTTAATGTCATATTCTTAACTGAAAATACATCTCAGGTGATGCTCAAATGTTCAAATGTAATGTAACAAGTAGTATAATGAATTACTTTCTAAGGAGTGAATAAGTAATGCATGACTTTGTAAAAACGTTACACTGCACATTAAATCGCATCAACAACAGCCTTTTATTGGACAGCTGACTCATCAACGCGGCACAATGATCATCTTTTCTATTTAATATCATCAAGTTGAGTGTATAGAAGTGAAATAAAATTGCCTGTGAAATCAGTTAAAGCTTTTAGGAACAAGTGCAGAAAACCGTTAACGCCTCCTACACTTCAGCCAAACACAGCTGCAGTTCTATTGTTTTCGCCTGAAACTTTCTTCCTTAGCAAAGGATGATGCTCTTTTTTTTGCCTAAATGATGTGTTACCGCGACAAAGCTCCATTTTGTACTTGATTTCAATGTGATTTGCATCACAAAAAAACTTGTCGTTAGTTCCAAAATGAGTTCTGTTTTCCTCGGAGCGTTGCAGATGTTGGCTGTGGCTGCAGTCAAGGTACATTTTTCCAGCAAAATGTCCCATCACAGCTTTTAGAAAATGGGTGAATGTGTACTTAGGATGCAGATTGCTCGAGGCTACGTGTGACAGAAAAAGTTTGGGTTGGAGGATCGTGCCCTGTCACAACAAGGCTGAATTTCCAATTAATTTAAAGTTTCCTCCGAGTGGTGCTTGGTAGAAGAGCTGGGACTCAGGTGTTTGAGGTCACAGCTCTATTGGGCATCGTCTCACGTTCACCGCAACCAGTCTGGCGTGGTCAGCGGCTGAGATCGCACAGATTTGAGAACAGGAGAGGTTTGTCACAGAGGTGAAAGCTGACAGGAGTGGAGACGATGAAGGAGGAAAGTGTTTGGCTGCGGGAACTGTGTCCGTTTTGGTGTGGAGGAAATCTTGACATGAGTAACGTTTGTCAGTAGTAATAGAGAGGATTTCCAGAGAGCGATTCGCTGATGCACAGAAGAGGACAGAACTGCCACAGCTGACGGGGTCAGGGGATATTTCTCGAGTCACACGGGGGCTGCAGCTGTGCACTGACTGCACAACACATCAGGGACGGAAGCTGTTTTCATCAAGTACACAGACGAGGTGAATCCAGGCACGAGCCATTATCTCTCACGGAGTTCCCTTATTAAATATCAATCACGAAGTTAAACAGAACATGCAAACACGCTCATCAGCGGAAGCAGATGAGTTCCAGTGAAAAGCCGAAGATGATTAAAATTTGACGGCAGCTCAAACTGAGGAAGTCGTCCCTGATGTTTTGTAATTTCGGCGTTGTTATTTTTTGCTGGAATCACTTAAAATTGAAATTTCCGACACTGAAATTAACTGATTGAACACGACCGTCATCTCTCTTTTTAATTGCTTTGTAATCACTTTGGGTTGTGTTGTCGCAGACCCTCTCAGCCTATCGTAATCGGTTTTAATCCATGAATATTCACCTGCGTTTGAGCCTCACAACACACCTGTGTGCAAACATACTCTGTGTTCGCACATTTCCTTGCGTCTCCGCAGGCGACTCACAAATGAACGTGCCGCGGTGCTGCGATGCGCCGCCACGGCTGTCTCATCATCTCCAGTTTTGACAGATTTTCATTGCGGCTACCTCTCATAGTTTGTCGGCGCTTGACTCGCCGGCGTGCTTGAGTGTGTCTGATTGCGGCCCCGCATTCGCGTGTTATGACAAAAAATAGGGAGAGAGGTACAAAAGCAAATTATTTTTTGATGGGAAGGCATTTATTTCAAACAAGTTTGAAATTTGCATTCGGCGATAGAAATGAAATCTGCTGTAAAACTGCTGTAATCATTGGCACGTTTTCATCTGGGACACGACTGGGGAGAAAGAGCTCGTGCGTGTGCGCGTGCACGTGTTTTGCAGATATGAATATATGTGTGACTGTGCTTGTCTGTGTATCTCCCTGTTAGTGCAGTGGGCCTGTTTTGCATAAATGCCTTTCTCCTGCGGCCCTGTGAAAGGAGATGTGGATGGGGACAATAAAGGAGGATTAGATTGTGTCTGAGGGTGTGTGTGTGTGTGTGTGTGTTTTGGTTGTTTGTCTGAGGCATATGGGAAAATGACTTAATGTGAGCCTCGCGGCGATGGAGGCTAAGAGATGATGAGAAAGCGTCTCACACAAAGGCATTAAATAGCCAATATTACTGTATTAGAGAAGTTGTGTTTTTGATTTGGACAGGGGACGCTAACACGCAAAATAAAATGCGCGTCCATTCTGTTCTGCAACAAAAAAAAAAAACACATTTGATTTAAACACTCGGCGACTTGTGTTTATAAACAGAGAGATTATTGTGAGATTATGTTCCTGGGGTGTTGATCCTCGCAAATGGGATCAGACTCTGATGAATCTGACAGCCGAACAATATTCGCTGAGGGTTTGAATGCTTTTTCCTGCTTCCTGCTTGTGTCTTTATAGGATTACAGCCGTGATGTCACATCACGGAGACAACTTTGTCACTTAAAATGCCCAAAGACCCGGCAGGAAATCACTTCTGCATGTAAATATTAGCATTCGGCTTAACCTTGCCAGCTGTGCGGGGTTTAAACCGTCAGGTCAGATCAGGTAAGTAGTCAGTCACGGAAGAGTATGCTGAAATGGTTTTCTAATGCTCTCCTCTCTAAATTCTGCATCTCGGAAAGTCACGGAAAACTGTGAAAAGTTTCCCAAAATGCCGTATGACCCAGGTCTGTGTGTACGCCTGAGCATTTCATCTAGTCACTTCAGCCCGCTCCCATTTCTGCCGTCAGCCTCGGCTTCTTTCACCTTCCTTCTGCCTTTCCTCCCTGTTTTTTTTTTTTTCCCCCAACATGTCTGTCACACCTCAGACATTTCTTCATCTTCCATCTACGAAGACTCCAACGTCAAGCAAAAGGGGGCTGAAATAGAAGGGTATGAAATATGAAACAGAGTTATGTAAGGACGATTCAGCCGGCTATAGAAAAGTTGAGCCGAGTAAAACAGCTGTGTGCAACAAAACACACACAAATACACACTGTGTATGTGTGTATCCTTGAGGAGGATCCCTTTTTGCAAAGCTGATTTTTTTTGACAATTTTGAAACTTGCGTTGTTTTTCACAAGGCAAACACAATGGAGACCCACTTGTATAAATATTATCCCAACCCCTTTCACACCGGACAAAAAGGGCACGACTGGCGTTCACTCCCGGGTCAGATGACTCTTCAGTAGTCATGGGTATTGATCGGCTCCAGCTCTGATGGAAACCCAACACCTGACGATACATTGCCCAAGATATTGATGGTATAACGATACAGGGATTCTGCGATAATCGATACATTGCAAGAAAATCCTCAATTGATACATCATGATATCTGTCTATTTGAAGAATACGAAATACCCCTTAAAGACACACTGTGGAATTATTTCTCCCATCTGGTAGTTAAATGTTATTCTGCATCCAAACGAATACTGCTCTCTAGCGCCTCGCGTTTTCAAACGTGCGTTGCAGCCTGTTGGAACTACGGCAGGCGGGATGTGTCAAGATTCAAGAAGCTGTGACAGCAACATGTCTTCAAACAGCACTTCATCAAGTTTAGTTTCGGGTGATGAGGTACGTTATTTCAAACAGACTTCAAACTGCAGCTGACGAGCGCGTCTGGCTAAGCTCCTTCTCCGTTCCACAGTCACGCTGGCTCTGAGTGAAAACGCCTTTAGCCTTATCTGTACCACGTAGAGCTTTTTGTTTGATGCTGAGAGGAAACAATGTACAGAAGTCTTAGCTTAGTGCCTCTTTATCGAACAGTTTGCACCTAGTCTATGTTTGTGTGTGTCATTACTCCAATGTGCCACATGTTTTAAATAAAAAATATCGATATTTGGCGCCAGTGTATCGATAACTGTGTCTCAAGAGGACGTATCACGATATATAACCTTATCGATATTTTGACCTTGACATTTTCGACACATAAGCATAAATCTTTTCATCCGTCTCTGTTCAAGCTGCGTTCAAACACTGTTCAGTTGGTTTGTAAGAAAGATGTAGAAAAAAGCAGCCACGGTAACACTGTCACTGGCCTCTGGCTGCTTTCTGCTGCTCCCGTCTCTGTGTAGTCAAACATGACACAACGGGAAAGAAAACACTGGCAGCGGGAAAGGAGTCAATTTGCTTTGTTTATTTAGTAGGTTTAGCCGAGTTTAAAGATGCTACATGTAAGGATTTAGCTGAAAACATTCAGAAATGAACTAATAGAGTCGACATGATATAAAGAAATAACAGTTTTGACATTAAGACGTCGATGTATTGTGATGCAGAGATATCTGCTGAAGTTACCATGGTAACCAGCTAGCCCCATCCTGTGCTGGTCCCGAGCTCCTGTGCTAGCAGCACGGCTAACTGAGCTGGCTAGCTAATTGCAGCTACAGTTGGCAGCAGTTAGCGGTCACTCTGCTCACATGTTGCCTCCTATTTGTTTTGGAGAATTAATTCTACAGGTGGTTAATTCTTGCATGTTGCTCCTTTAAAGAAAACCTGCATAAACTCGCACATGTTGGCGTAGAAACTGTACCTGTGGTCAAAACCTCCACAGGGTTAAAGTCATGCAGTAAGTCCACTTATGAATATTAGATTTTGAACTGAATAAAGGAGACATTCTCTCTCATTTTCCCTCCATACCAGCACGGAGCAGTATTGAGAAATGTCGAACATCTCTATCATCAATTCTGCCACAAGCTCCGCTGAGTTTCGCAGATAAACTCGCAAATCCGCTTTCTCATAAACAGAACGCTGCACTCTCATCTGTGTCAGAACGCTCTCGCTATCTTTACGCAGAACGAAGCAGAATTCTGTTTTTCCTCTTCATCCCGCTCCTCGGTCCTTATTACACAACATAAGCCCGGCAGACACTGTGTCTGATTCTGTGTACTCTGCACAGTGTTATGAAACCTCCTACCTGTAATCACCAGCGTGTCCTCTTTGACCTCCACAGGCCTGTGTGTGTGTGTGTGTGTGTGTGGAGAGACACTGTTTGTTTTCGTTCTTCAGGTTACCTGTTGGTTTCTCTGCATTTAAACTGTGTGTTATGTGTTTTTTGTGCCTCTGTGTCTCTTGATTTAATTTGACCCTCTTAACTACGCCTCTGTCGCCGGACCACGGCTCTCAAATTGAACTTTCACCTCCTGTTTCCCAAAATCTAAACACAGCCATAAGGTTGTACCTGACCTCTGCTGTAGTTTAAACTACCGAGCTGCTAAGGCGCATATAAATTAGTCAGACAAAGCCTCCCTGTGCTCTCTGAATAGGAACTGCTCTCCAGGGTGAGCACCGTTAGCTTTGCTGCTAAGTCACCCTTTGACATGTGTTTTGAATGCAGGACTTGCTTATCATTCCTCATTCTTTACGGGCATTTTCATATCGCAGTGTCACGAGTTCCCCACAGTTTATTTCTGTCGTACTTTTCACACGAGCAGCGAATCAGCAGTGTGTAAAATAAGCGAAGGCTGCCGAGTGGCTGAGGCGAGGAGGACGAGAGAAAATAAAATGTTAACAAAATAAAATCCACGAGGGGGAAGGGAGTACCGCTGCTGAGCTACTTTGTATGCGGGCGGCCGACTTGCCTGCAAACAAATATTGTAATGCCGCGAGTAAACTGCACTACTCTGAAAACTCTTTAGATACGACTGCACGGTGGAAATGCAGTACGTGTGAGGCACCTCTGCAGCCACTCAGACCCCGACGAGAAACCAAAGCTCCCCGCCGAAGTCTGCCGGCTTTCACGTGGTTATTTTCTTGGTTTTCCTCCATGTTAACTCGGTAGACTCTCCACATTCATAGCTTCAATAATGGGAGAATTTCCTGGTCCCACTGCAGCGTAGCTGTCAGGGGTGCTGTGTGAGAACATCAAAGCCACCGCAGCCCCATTTTCTTTTTACACCTCATCAATTCTGCTCCAAATTCCTCTTTTCTCTCTCTTCTCTCGCTGTGCTTTTTAATTCGCCGTCTACTTAGCCTCTGTGACGAAGATTACTACACTTGAGTTTGATCTCACTGCGCTCACAGTGCAAGCATTGTGTCGTGCACAATGGTCAAACAGCTAAAATACGGCAAATAAAATACAGTGAGCGTATTATATTTTTATCACTGAAAGGTTTTCTTTCTAAAAACCCAGCTCATACTCATTTGGTACGAATTGTGATCTCGATTTCAAAATAAAAGTACCAACGTGCACACAATGAGGACTTCTTGCGACCCTTCACCATTGAAGATTCCACTCACGCGATCGCTCATTGAGTGGGTGTGTGATGGACCCGTCTGACCATATAGAGCTTTCACTGTCTGATATAAATCTACTCAGTATGTGTGATGGCACGAGATAAATGCGGCAGGATCATAACCTGTCTCACACGTCAGAGTCAGAACCGCTGGTGAAATGAACTGCCGTGGAAGCAATCATTTTCTGTCTGAGTCGCCGGACTGACGACCTGTTCAGCGTTTATCTTTCCCTTCTGCCCAGAGAATGCTGGGATGTGTGTGTGTGTGTGTGTGTGTGTGTGTGTGGGTTTGAAAGTCACAACACGACAACCCGACAGCATATTTCTCCTGAAGCTTACGCTGTAAACAACTTGGCACAAATGAAACTCTCACATTAACATTCATTTAACAGATTTATGCTTTTATTTTGCACCTAACGTTTTGCATCCTTCAGCGAGCAAACGGCAATAAAAACCAATATGGATTAGAATTTCTCTCTAAGTGTCCATATACATAATGTGCCTGTGTTATACGTTGACTCACTGTATGTTCCTGATGAATTATCAGCACATGTATGTAATTTTTCAATCCTTTGCCAAACGATGGAGGCGGTGGAGTTCAGTTTATCTGCTCCACAACATTATATTTCCATAACTACTGGTCATATCGACATCAAACTGGGTGAGCATTTTTGTTTTGACCCAGAAGATCAATCTTGATGTTAGTGATGCCACCATCTAGAAAAGATATAATAATATGTAACATTTATACAATTAAACATCTAAGAACAACTAAACTTTTGTAATTTCGAGCTGGATAACACATTGTTTTGTCCCGTCACTTTAACGTCTGGGGAAACACCAGATGTGAGGAAGGAAGTCAGCTTACTTGACTGAATGTAATATTTCCTTTAGTGTGTTGTATAAGTTCTGGTGAATGATCTTGAAAGGTAAAAAAGTCCACACCAACAGGAGCTGCTCTCTCCCACAGAAAACACTGCTCCTCAAACGCCTCATCAGTAGCCCTGCCTCTCATTTCCGTGACTTTGTGACATCACACCACGTCACTTTGTCACACATCTGCATAATTTATGCCTAGCGGCTATTTCGGCATGTAAGAATTGAGCACAGCTGCTCCGTTAGCCGTGCTGGGTGTGTCTGAGCTGACCAATCAGAGGAGACTGGGTATTCTTAAAGAGACAGGAGCTAAAACAGAGAAAAGTGATGTGTTTTTTGAGCATTAAAGCAGAGAAGCCTATTCAAGTAGTAACCCAAAGTAAAATTATGAACCTGAAAATGAGCTTAATTTGACTCCTTTAAAACATTACCACATGAACATCCGGCCCAGGTAAAGTCACAAAATCATCAAACTCTCTTTAGGTTTTGTTGTTTTGATCGAGTGAACCCCAGCAGCAGAAATGACGTGTTCATTTAAGAACATTACATTTGCTGATTTGTTGATCTGCAAAGTGACCCATAAACTTCTCTTTTATCACCCTCATGTCACTACTGTAAGCACTAAAGACATCAAAACCAAATCCCTAGAGTTGCATGAAATTTGCTGAGGACATTCGCGATCCCTAGAAGATGTAGAAGATGAATTTTACGTTTTAATCTTGCTCTAGTGCCACATTCAGGCCAAGATATCAATAAGGCACTTCATAAATCTCTTCGTCTGATTGGTAGATTAGGAGGAGCCCAGTCATGACATCACAGGGTTAAACCTTTTCTTAATCTTAATCTTAACGACCCCTTGGCGTCTCTTTAAACACACAGTTAAAACCATTTTGGCCTCCAAAACTCGTGAAATCATCAGCGCGTTAGCCGCTCCAACATTTTTGTATCCTGGAGTGTTATGACTGTTTTTTTTTTTAGACTCTAAGCCGCACTATTTTAATTGCCAAATTCAAATAGCCATTATATGTAATAACTGAAATTATTTATGGTCTTGTAAAATGTATCTATTATGGGAAATGAAATAATTTCCTCTGGATCCCCATTGCTTTTCCCGCTCACTTAAAAGGTTTTGTTCAGCCGAGGCTACATGAATGGCCCCTGCACATATGAGTGAGCCCATTAACTTTGTATTTCTTGCATTTCTTTGATGTCCTTCTCTCGCAAAGTCTTTGCAGAGACTAGCCTTCAATCCCCGCTCTACTTCAAGCTTCCTCTTCGCTCCCTCTTGATCCTCCTTCTCACGGTAGCGCTGCCCGGTCCAACCCAAACAAGCTCCTAATGAGGCCAAACCTCCGCTCTCACACACATGCATGCACGCTCACACCCGAGCGGTTCTCAGGGTGGTGTTGCGGACCCTCGTGGCTTTGGTGCAACAAAAAAAAAACCTCTCCATCTGCCAACGTTTTGCACATCTCGACCTCTCCCTCCTCTTCAGTTCCACCCCTTTAAATGTGGACAGCAGCTCAGAGGTGACACAGATAAGACGGACACCGTGACACAGCGTAAAGGCCTACCCTTGTTTTTAATTCCTGTCTCTACAGTACTTTCCAGCGGCCCTGCTCTCCTCGGGCCGGGGAGCAGCAGATGTTACGGAGTTAAGCCGTAATCGTTCTGCTTTAGCTATAGGCGACAGCTGTGCTTATATATTCTAAAACAGCAGCAGCTACTCCACTGTGCCGTCTCCGTCGCTGCTGGAAAGAGTGATGGTTATTGGACCGAGCTTATATCACTGCAAAAATCCACTCTCCGCTCCAACACACTCCCGAAACCCAACGCTGTTCATTTGCATCGATCTCTTGCTGTTGGCTCGATGAGCCGCTTTCTTTTTCATCTATTCAAATCATTCTTTTCCCATCCAGTCTTTGTTCAACACCATCAATCTGACTTTATGCATGGTCTCCCCGCGTCGCCGTCTCCCCGCATTTCGCTCTTTTGCGCTCCGGCGTCTCATCCCCATCCGGTTCTGTCTCCCTTCTCTTAATTGGTCCGTCCATAATGCATAATGCCACTCCGTAGACGGGCTTAGTGTCTCTGCAGCTTCCTAGATGAAGGAGAATTGATTGGTTTATCCCAGATACCATGGTGACACAGTCAATGAACATACTCAGTAGAAGGAAGTTCATTCAATACGGCCAATACTCTGTCGTCGGTGTGTGTGTGTGTGTGTGTGTGTGAGACGGAGAAAGATAGAGTATCTGCAGTAAAGACTAAAAATAATGCAGTACTTTTTTGGGGTCCGGCCTGTTCTATAATAGAAGCGAGCACAGTGAGCTGCTCTTTTCTGAGGATGCTTCAGCGCATTTAATATTTACCATGATGACGCTCTCACACCGAGTACTTAGCAATTAGCACACTTGGTGGACTTAGCTCCTGTTTATGCATCACTAGCTCTGCAGGAAACCAAAGATAAAAACCTTTCCAGTGGGTTTACTGTAATGAGAACATGTGGTTATAAAAATAAAATATCCACATCCATCAGTTTGTACGGTGGAACAGTGGCATGTGATCTGTTGTTGCTCCACTCAGTCTGAACTGTTCGGCTCTCTGGAGAACAAACGACCTTCCTCTCTGCTCAGGACAGCAGTGTCGTCTCTAAACTTTGTCAGAACACACAAACTCCTCAGAAAGCACGTCCACATAACTCAATAACATCTGGTCAAACCAGCCCTAGTGTATAAGATGAGGTTTTGAATGTTAAACTGAACTTTAAAGGGGCACAATGCAGTTTTTTGAGCTGAAACTCAGACTCAAAATTCTTACATTTACAATATTAATGAGGCAATAATAAAGAAAAAAATGTTTCCATAACTGCAGAGGCTCATAGTGCAGCTTTAAAGTTGTTTTTCACTGAGGAGACTGTCCTTATCAGAAAAATGACCCCATATGTCTGAATGAAAGCAGCTTAAACAAATAAACAAAAGCTTAAACTTAGCAGATCAAACGAGGACAGGACTTTTATTCAGGAGACCGCTGAAGCCAGAAGTCAGTGGTGAGTTCTTTAAGCTTACTGACATGTTTAACTGAAGTTACAGAAGTACTGTGGTGATCTGAACCCGAGCCACTGTATTCTTTCTAAACCTAAACCAAACTGAGATCATATGATGGAGGTCCGGTATGTGTGTTGCTTCAGTCATTTGCGTACAAGGATGTTTTGTCGTGTATTCATGAATATTTTAGACCTACATTTAGGGACTTTTTTGTAAACATATCAACAAAGCATTCTATTCTAACACACCGACTGTAAAGAGACAAGTTGATGGGGACCGTTCTAAAGGCCGGCACACACCGGCTCAGACGTCGGACGTCTGAAGCGTTAGGAGAGAGTCGGACGAGTTCGGGAGCTGCTCTGTTCGGTGTGTTCAGCTGTGTCGGAACCGCGAAGTCGGCTGTCTGAGGTTGGACGCCGTCGGATACTCTGATTGGTTGTTAGCTAGCTGTTCAGTGACCATTCTGATTGGCGGTGTGCCAGCGAATCAGCGCGGCGTGTGGGAGGGGCGGCGGAAGTGACGATGATAAACAAACCACATAAACAGAGACGGCACAGAGTTACAAACAACACTTCACCGTTCGTTATTTTGGGGATAAACCAACGTATGTTTGGAAGCCATGGCTGTGTGGACCGAGACGACTTTGAGGAGCAGCTGGCTGCCCTGGTGGAAGAGAGACCACCGTAATACGACATCACGCAAGTAATGCCGAGCTAACGCTGTGTGTGCTTTGTTCTGATAAGCTACGTCCGCACTCCGTTCTGTCATTTCCTGTTTTTATGTTTTGGGTTACTGGCACGAGACTAGCGCCACCCGATGTTTAGGAGACTTATTGCATTTCACGCAGGCGCAGAACGTATACGCTGCTGTGTAGCCGGGGCGGTGTGTTTCAATGTGACTTTTCTACCGAACGGATCCGACTGAGTGGTCGGAAGGAAGTCGGATAAGGAAGTCGGCCTTGGGCGGTGTGTGGGGGCCTGAATACGTACAGACTCAATCACAAAGACACTGACTGTGATCGCTGTGGTCGTGAACACACGGTGACTGTGTGTCCTCACAGTGCGCTTCTGTTTGCCTCCCCTTCAGCTGTCAGAACTTATGAGTCAGTAATACAAGTTTGGAGACGTCTTCACATCGTTTAAACATCACCATCACCAACAACAACAACTTTCACAGATACATGACTCATCACGGATGATGTAATGTCACGCTGCAGTTTTTTCCCCGTACAGCTAAATACCAAAAACTTTGTTTTATGTTCAATCATGAGGTGAGAGCCTCCCACCAGAGCTGCCGTTTGGCCGATGTTCAGCGAGTATACGGGACATAAATGAGTTGTAGAAGAGGCGATGATGCCAAATTCTACATTAATTATATCATAGCATCACCAGCAGACTGTTCTCTTAACATAATGCAGCCACAGCTTGCATATGTGTGGTCCGCCATCAGCGCTAAGTGGAGATTGGACGGCAGCCCACAGGGCCACAAGTGTGAAATGTCTGCTGACTATTATATTGTACCTTGTAACAGTTGCCTATCAGAGCTGCAGCTTCAGCAAAGAAGATTTTTTCAATATCGATTATTCTGTTAATCATTTGCCCGTGACATCACAGACTGACAGATGAGCAGTCGGAAATCTAAAGAGATGTAAAACAGACAAAAAGATGAAGATCATCATTTTATTTTGTGGATTTAAAACGACAAAATACGTCTTTTATTTTTTGCATTTTTCCCTGAGAAATTAACCAAAATGCTGAAAAACACATTTAATGTTAAAGTAAGTTAAATTCCTGGATCCGTCCCTTCTTTTCATTCAGACATGCACCAAAAGTTAATTGGGTCTGTTCCGCTCCAAGACCCATCCTACACTTAGAAATAAGGGTTCCAAAAGGGTTCTTCTACAAGGGCTGAGGTTCTACCTGGAACCATTTGCTTCTGAAAAACCCTTTCCCGAAGAAATGGTTTTTCAAGAGTTCTTGGTAACACTAACGGTTCCAGTAAGAACCATTTTGATCCAGAGAACTCTTTTTTGGAGAAAGAGTTCTTCAGGGATTGTTGAAAGCATGGGTATAAGATCCTGTATGGGTTCTTCTGTAGAACCTCTCATGGGGGGTTCTGGGTGGAACCTTACACACACAGTTCTAGGTATAACCCTTTATGTTGGGTTCTAGGTAGAACCCTCCAAAAGGGTTCCAGGTGGAACCTTTAGAAAAGGTTCTACCTATAACCATTTGCCTCTGAAAAACCCTTTCCCGAAGAAACAGTTTTTCTTGGTAACACTAATGGTTCCAGTAAGAACCATTTTGATCCAGAGAACCCTTTAAAAACCCTTTCCTGAATAAAGGGTTTTAAAAAGGGTTCTTGGTGACACTAACGGTTCCAGTAAGAACCATTTTTGATCCAGAGAACCCTTTTTTGGACAATGAGTTCTTCAGGGATTGTTGAAAGCATGGGTATAAGATCCTGTATGGGTTCTTTGCAGAACCTCTCCAGGGGGGGTTCTGGGTGGAACCTTACACACTCAGTTCTGGGTATAACCCTTTATGTTGGGTTCTAGGTAGAACCCTCCACCTGTATAAAAGGTTCTACCTGGAGCCAAAAAGGGTTCTCCTATGAGGACAAGCCGAAGAACCTTATATGGTTCTACTTAGAACTTTTATTTCTAAGAGTGTACATCCAGTCCAAACAACAAACAGACACAGGTGAAAACATATTTAACCAGCGAGGAAACTTCGGACTAAAAAACAGAAATCTGTCACTTCTGGCAGAACGGTGCGTTCGTTGAGGACTCAGTCATAGTAAGAAGCTGATTGAGAGACTCTGTTATCGTGGAATTTAATTTAATGATAAGTGTTTGCACATAATCGTAATTCTAGGATGAAATGAGTGCATTAGGTGCTGCTGTGTGTGTCTGTGTGTGTGTGTGTGTGTGTGTGTGTGGATATCAGTGGCTCATTTAGAAATAAACTGATGCTCGCAGTCAGATAAGAAGCTTATTGTGTAGTGAGACCATCTCATAATTAAAACTGAATGCGAATAATCTCTAGGGAGCGTGTTTCATTAACGCAATGTAACCGCTGTGTTTACTCCAGCGTTTATGTGAGGCACGTATCCGCGGCGACGTCATCCCGTCATAATATCTCCATCAGGCTTTCAGAAACCAAACAGCTGTAATCTGATAATCTAGTCATAAAACATCACGAGTGCGTAATATTGCTGACATGTTTGCAGGGGGGAGGCTGACACAGCTGATATCCGAGGAAAGAGAGAAACAGCATGCGACACAAGTTTGTCCCCCTCCCCAAAAAGGAAAAAGAAAAATGAATTGATTTGCTCTCGTCCCCCTGTGGAGGAGCGTTCAATTAAATATGCAGGACTGAGTGGAAGCAACAGCGGCGCATGAATCAGCTCGTACGGAGCCGAATTGATAAACAATAAGCTGTCGGGATGATAAAATATGCCTTTAAAGTAAAGAAAGGTAAGCTCACACACACACACTCCACACACACCACACACACACCTCGGGAAGTGATGAGACAGCTCTACTTTTTGAATTGAGGCAGCCCATCTTTGGTCCGGCCATAAAATTCCCCTCAGAATCACAGTTCTGAACCATAAAATTCCCCGTGATAAAGGGAATATATGACAGCGCCCCCCCTCCCCTCCTCTCGCTGGGAGATTGCTGTGGACGGCCCGGCCCCTTTGATGTGAGCAGAGCCGGGGCTTAACTCTTAGCTCCGGCCCCGGCTGACTGACTCCACGATTCCAGGAGGTATTACCATGCTAACTCTTTAAGGTAAGCCCGCGCTCCATCGCCTCTGGACCTCAGGGGGATCGTGGGGTTAACGCGGAGGGATTGTAGGAGGAAGGAGAAACTGGGGGGGCTGTAAACAACGCCCAGCTAAAGAGGGAGGGGGAAATAATGACATTTAATCCAATTTTTTTCTACCTTCGCTGAAGTGTCCTTGTCGTTATTAAAGCGCCAAACAAGCGTCCAGATAAACTCGCAGCGGTGGGAGGGGATTGAAGAAGTGGATTACACGTTATTACAATCTTTTCTGGCGACATCTCACGACGATTAAGGAGGAATTAAGTCCCCGCGTCTCCGTCTCTCCACCACAACACAATACTTTATGTACCACAACGTCCTGCTTCTCTTTTTAGAAAAAAAAAAACATTCATCATCTATTTAACAGGTGACACATAATTGGTCATTGCTCGGGCTGATCTGGACAAAACTGCGGCGTCTTTCGCGAGCGAGCCTCGACTCCCACACCGGCGGCCTACATGCGCAATGTGACTACATGGAAAAGCTCTTCCACGAAACGCGTCTGGGGAAAAGCTTGTGAAATGACATTTGGTAGAAGATGTAGCTGTCTTGATCTGCTGCCGAGTGGAGCGTGTAAGGTCCCTCAGACCAGCAGAGGAGACAGATGGGAAGAGACGGAGCAGGTAGGAGGAGGCAGAGGGAGACGCAGGCCAGAACGCATCCTGAGAGGTGGGCAGGAAGCTTGGCACTCCGTATTAGTGTCACATTTAATATTTAATAGTAGGATAGTAGTAATGGTAGGATACGGAAACTATTTTCAATTTGATTACACATCTCATCGTTCATTTGTGTCGTTCTTATATGAACCTGCTGTCTTCTAACACAGAAAAACCTTCAGTTCATTGTGACGCCAATTATTAAGCGCAGGAATCCATACTTTGCTTCTCGCGGCGCTCGTAGCCTCACGTAACCTTCCATGTAAATAAATCTGACTGGACTCTGCAGCACGGCAGCACTTCCTGCAGTCTTAGAAATAAGGGTTCCAAAAGGGTTCTTCTACAAGGGCTGAGGTTCTACCTGGAACCATTTGCTTCTGAAAAACCCTTTCCTGAAGAAACGGTTTTTCAAGGGTTCTTGGTAACACTAACGGTTCCAGTAAGAACCATTTTGATCCAGAGAACCCTTTTTTGGAGAAAGACTTCTTCAGGGATTGTTGAAAGCATGGGTATAAGATCCTGTATGGGTTCTTTGTAGAACCTCACATGAGGGGTTCTGGGTGGAACCTTACACACACAGTTCTAGGTATAACCCTTTATGTTGGGTTCTAGGTAGAACCCTCCACCTTTATAAAAGGTTCTACCTGGAGCCAAAAAGGGTTCTCCTATGAGGACAAGCCGAAGAACCTTATATGGTTCTACTTAGAACTTTTATTTCTAAGAGTGTGGGAGTCGTTCATATCAATTAGTTTCTGCAAGTTCTGCGTCAGTGGAAGTGAATGAATGTGTCGACAAAGAGTCACTTTATCTGACGGGATATATTTATCCTGGCCCCCAAAAAATAAAAAATAGTTTAATATTCACGTATGAGTGATCCTCCCTTCAGCGTCGATCCATCTACAGTCGGCGCGGAGATAAAGAATAACCTGTCGTTACAATACAGACAAATGTACCCGGTTGTCCTAAATCTTGAGCAGCGCTGCACAAATCTGCCCCGGGGACGCCTGATATGATGTTAGTCACACGTATCCGGAGAGGAGGGAGGAGGGAGGGATGTGACTGATGGATCGTTTGGTAGCAAAGGAAGAAAGACGGAGATGCAGCATAATGTTTGGTTTTGTTTCAAAAGGGCAAACGGATTCACCCTCAGTTTAATGTGGACTGTGGCATTTGGTGGAGTTCATTAAGAGACGTTGGCTGCAGTCGGACCTCTTGTTCCTAAGTTCCTAAACCCGGCTGCATTTCACCGCGCTCGCCGTTACAAGACTGATTGCAGCCGTATCGATTCCGGCCGGCTGAGAGATCGACCCAAAACGTGTTTGACATCATCTTCTTCTCCGTCCTGCTCCGTCTCTTTCGCACTCCGCCCTCCGTCCCTTTCATCACTCTAAAGCGCGGCCCGTTCGCCTTCACCTCGGCTTCCTGCCTCCATTTACAAATCGCTCCCTCACCTTACCTCTCCTCCCGTTATCACCCTCGCCGCCATCACTCTTTTCGCCGACGCTCACCCTCCACCCCGCCCTCATCCGTCAAAGACTGCTCCTCGGTTCTCCGCTTTTTCTCGCCTCTCGCGCCTCTGTGTTTGCCTCGTACATCTCTCTTTGCATCCGTTTTGCTCCTCAGATCCATCACCTCTCCCTTCCTCCTCCTCCTCTGTCACTTGTCTCCTCCATTGTTCTTCTTCACTTTCGTCGCTCTTCCTGACTCCAACTTCCTCACCCTCACAACTTCCTCTTCCTTTTTTTTTTCAAGTCATCCTCTCTCTTCCTCCCCCCCTTTTCCTCCCAGGGTGATTAAGTGATGGTTGGGCTGGCACAGCTGGTGTAGTCGGGCAGGCAGCCCATCTTCATGACAGCTGTGCTGCAGCGGAGCCAGATCCTTTTTGGGGCAGTAGCACTGCTGTAATCATAACAACAACATGGGTCATTCAGGCTTTTTGCAAATTCTCTGCATTATTAGGCCGGCATCTGTTGTGCTGCGATCATCTATTGGGTCATTATATCACTAATAAACGTGTAAAAAGAAGTCTGTCGTGAGCGTGGACGCGTCTGCACTTCCCATTCTTCGCTATTTCACACGTCCTCCGTGGTCTCGCGGCGTCTCTGCACGCACACCTTTCATTAACTCGCACCTGCAGAACCACACGAGCGTCTCGCGTCATGCGGGTGAGCTGACGTTAACGTATGAGCCGCCGCCGCTGCCATCTGTTAGATTACACATCTGGCCGGCGTTCGCTGGTGCGCCCTGGTTCACGTGGAGTTCACACACACACACACACACACAGAGCGAGCAGAGTTTGGGCTGACTTACGAGCGAGCGGAAACACCCGAGGTAAGCACCTTTCTCAAAGCCGTAATTGAATTGCGCCAAGGTGACGACGCCACGAGTCCGTTATGAGCTTGGTGAGCTGCGCTAAACTCACTATTAGTCACAAGCTGTTGTCTGCTTGGCGGGAGAGTCTCTCCCCTTCCCCTCCGCGCACTTGTGCATCGTCAGTTTTGGGTCACGCTGACAGCTTAAGGAGATTAATGCCGTATTGGTTAAAGGGGGTGAGGGAGTTCGGAGGGAGCGCTGTGGATGTCTTCACCCTTCCCTCCCCTCTCGCCGCTGCAACACGCTGCTCAGCTGTGAGACAAGAACACATCGGTAATCATCCTCTAACTCCTCACATTAGCTGTCCTGGCCTCCTCCGACACACATTGCCCATAAACACCACATACACCCATAAACCAGCTCCGTCAACAATGTCTATACCGTCCTGACACCTTTATTTAAAGCTCACTGTGGTTTAAAGCTCCGGGTGAACGTTCTTACGGTATCAACCTGTCGTAATCTCTCCATGACTCAAAGCCAAATGCGCTGCGCGATTGTGTACATGCCACAAATGTGACGTCTCATTCCCACCCCCCCGATCCACCGTCTGAATGATTACTGACATAAAATCAAAGCCGGCTACATAAAAGGAAAAGGAAAAACCCACTATGGATTATTACAGCCACTACCTCGAGCCCATCGTGTACAAATCATTTCCAATTTGCAGAACACGGAGCAGACGGCGTCGCGGGGGGTTTAGTGTTTTCAGTTTATCCCCTTGATATGTTACAGATACACACAACATACTGTAACGTCGGGATAATGCACAGTAAATTGAAACAGTGCTGAATTCACATTATAGCCGAGTGAAGAAGAAGCTGCGATGTTTTAATAAAAAGGTAAAATGTGTCCAGACGTTTTAATGAAGTGTGAAGTGCTGCAGGGATGTCCTGGCCTATAAAACTCTTCATCTCCAGATGTAAATTTGTTTGGTACAGACGAGTACCAGATCAGTTTTATTCAGTGAAAAGGAAAATTGTGATGCAAAAACGATCATTCACACTAATCATGGATCATATTTTACCACAAACTCGGCCACATTGTTTTTACCATAGCGTGCAGATTTAGCTGATGCATCAACACATCCGACTCCAGTCAGCAAATAAGAAGAAACACACCAATATCAGTGGTTGATGTTCGTACTGAGAAGGTTATAGTAAACAGTGTTTCATTATTTTCTATGATCAAGTTTATGCTCTTTCAAAGACGGCAACAACTGATTTCTTTATTTCCCCGGCACAAAGGTAAGAATAATCAGAATGGCACTCAGGAGTAACCTGACTCTCGCCAGATGCATTTCGTTCCGCCTAGCTCCACTCACATCCATCTGGGATTTCGGCACCAGATTTTATGGTCGAGCCAATCAGGACCGCCGGGCGGGAGTTTCATAGATGTGACGTAGCGGAGAAGCGACTGTTTTGATTCAGACAACAATGGCAGCTCACATCGAGGAAGCAAGCGTCAACATTGATGCTGCTGTTTCATCCGTGTTGTTCAATCTACCCAATATTTTTTCGTTAAAAGAACGTCGCTCTCATCGACGTCACAGGTTGGTTTCGATGTGAGTGGTTGAAGGAGCACGTCAATAAAGACGACAGACAAGTGGTTTATCCAATCATATGCAAGGATTCTTGATAAGGCCCAGCCTTCTGAAACACATCTCCAATGGAGCGATCCCAGATGGATGAGTGGAGCGAGGCGGAACGAAATTCATCTGGCGAGAGTCAGGTTACTCAGGAGAGCACATAAGAGAAATTAACGAAAATGTTTCTCAAGTTAAAGAAAGTGAGACAGAATTCCTGGATCCATCCCGAAAGTTAATGGGGTCAAAAAGGGATTGGATGAACAAGATTTGATCACCAATCACAGTGAATACACACTCCAGATGAGCTGATCCTGGTGTATTTTCATTATTGGGATGATTGTGAGTATCCATAACGAGCAGTTCTTTCTTGATTTCCTGATTTATTTTGAGCCTTCATCTTTCCGGTAATTCTAAAACTCGAACCTGTCACCGGCTCTGAAGGCTCAGCTTTCCCATCGTATCGCCCACAAAACACAATTTAGTTGGATGTGTGGAAAATACTGTGGATTCCAAACTTAAGAACGACAGCTGGATGAGGCGTCCTGCTCGGGAACCCCGTCTCCGTGGCCACAATCAGCTCAATTTTCCGTTAAAAAGGATATTTGTTTCTTTTAAAGATGTATTCCAGCATGTGGTGTGACATTTTAAGAGTTTTAATCATATTTTGATGACTATAATCACAAGTGTTCTGGCCAAGACGATCCTGACATGGTATTTCATATCGTCCCACGCCTTGTCGAGACCGTCCGCCATCCAAGTCAAGGAAACGTGTTCAGTAGTTTTTGTGTAATCCTACTGACAAACCAACCAACCAGCCAACAAACAAACAAAAGGACACGGGTGAAAACATGTCCTCCTGTCAGGGGTAACAACAACAGCAGAACATCGACCTAGAATATCACAATCGGTACAGTTTTATAACGCTATAAAAATAGCGCTTCCAGGCGTGAATTCAATCTGAAAAAAGGAAAAAGCAAACAGCCAAAAAACTAAACATGTAAAAGCCCATCTGAAGTGTTCTGACTCACTCATTCTGGAAGAGAGAGCCGAAAATACAAACGCGTCGTCATGAAACCGACTGCAGGTTTGTGCAGCGATGTGGAATAATGAAGCTGATGTGCTCGAACGTTACGGCGAGAACGCGTTTATGACTTCTTTTTTTTTTTCCGGCTCTGTGAAAAACTGCTCGCCTCTGATTACTTTTTCACTTGTGCTCCAGAAAAAAAAACCCTCCACCCCAGATCCAATAAAAGGGTGCCATGGGAGTCATCCGTACAGTATCCCCAGCTGAGCATCCTGATTGTTATGTAAGACAAAGTTTGTCACACACACACACACACACACACACACACACACACAAGTGCCTCGGCGCTATAATGAGACTCGGAGCGAAGACACAAACAAGCTGTGGCAGCAGACAAACAACACTTTCTCACACGTCCCTCATCTCCTCCCTCTCGCTCACATCCCTCCATCTTGACTTCCTCTCGTCACTGTGAAGTGCACATCAAACACCAACTCCCACAAAATACAGGCTTCGTCTAATTTCAGCCGTTTTTCATGCGTCATTGTCTTTGTGCGCTGTGTGTGCTCAGCGCCAGCGCACCTTTGCGGGGCGTTTTTTGCCGTGTGAAGTCATTTTTGGCTTTTCCCTGTTTGTTCTAGGATAAATTTAGGAACTTAGTCAGGACTTGGACTCAGCTTCAGTTAAATTGGATCGGGACGGACTCCATTAAACCCACTGGTGGGTCCTGGCAACTGTGAATGTGTGTGTGTGTGTGTGTGTGTGTGTGTGTTGGGAGTCTGTTCCTGTACAACCCAGATCCTTAAATAAAGCACAGATGGATGTATACGAGAGACGGATGGATGCAGGAAATATGGATCAGTCTGTTCGTCATCTATTGATAATAATGTTGCTGATAAAACATCAGAAACTGTTAAAAAAAATAGGAAAAAAACAGCAATTTATTTATTCAACATTTATATAAATACAATGTTTCGTCATTTTTGCTAAACAAAAAGTTAATTGGCGATTATTCAGTTATTGGACTCGTTGTTGACGCATTTTCTGTCACTCAAGATGAAGCGTCTGATTGTGTCGGTGTGTGTGTGTGTGTGTGTGTGTGTGTGTGTGTTGGGAGTCTGTTCCTGTACAACCCAGATCCTTAAATAAAGCACAGATGGATGTATACGAGAGACGGATGGATGCAGGAAATATGGATCAGTCTGTTCATCATCTATTGATAAGAATGTTGCTGATAAAACATCAGAAACTGTTAAAAAAAAAAAGGAAAAAAACAGCAATTTATTTATACAACATTTATATAAATACAATGTTTCGTCATTTTTGCTAAACAAAAAGTTAATTGGCGATTATTCAGTTATTGGACTCGTTGTTGACTCATTTTCTGTCACTCAAGACGAAGCGTCTGATTGTGTCGGCGCTCGACAGAGGCGGCAGAACAGAAGCGACTCAAAGAAAAGATGAAAGAGATCTCCACTCAGACGTCAGTTTATTATTCATCATTATTATCACGCTGCTGTCCACCACTGTAACGCTCCTAAATCATTTAGATTTACTGCAGGACGTTTGAGTCTTGTCGCTGGACTGTCCTGTACCTTCTCTTCACTCTACCTGCCTCAGGAGCTGGATACATGATAAATAAATGATTGTTTTCTTGAAATAATTCAATAATAGACACAACCCTTAGTCCCCAAAAAAAGTTGGGACACTGAATAAATCATGAATATAAACAGAATGTGACAACTAGCTGCTTCTTTTCTGACATGTACTCAATTGAAAACAGTAAAAAAAGACGATACGTTTAATGTTTTAGCTCGTCGACTCAAACAAAACACTGCACACTCAGAAAACACAGGTGAACGGGTTAATTGGTGACACGTGATGGTATCATGATTGAGGCATCCTTGAAAAAGGCTCACAAGCCGCCCAGAGCATCACTGGTACCCAAAGGATGGTCCAAAGACCCACCACAGCCACAGTCTGTCACAAAACATACAGACTACAGAGCAGCTTCTGTCCTCCGGCTGCGACACTCTTACCTTTAATACTACGTGGGAACAGGAAACACAGTGGTGGCCAAAAGGTCAGAGAAGCGAGCAGAGCGTCGCCAGTTCAATTCCCCAGACCGGCAGGATAACTCTGGGTGGGGAAAGTGAAAGGCAGCGCTCGCCCCTCTCTCATTACCACCACAGAGGTGCCCTTGAGCAAGACCCTTAACCCCCAACCGCTCCAGCTTTCAGGTGTGAGTGTGTAACTGTGATCGAGGATTGTTCTCATGAATTTAAAAAACAAAATTGATGATTGAAAGTTTAACACAGCATCCCAGCTTTTTTGGAATCGTGGTTGCACAACTAACGCAGTCAAAACACAACAGTCGTGTAATAAACCCGATCTTTTTAAAGGTTAGCATGTTCGGTGTTGTTAAAAATGCTTTGGAGATGTGTGGATTCATGTTTATGGTCATTATTGAAATCGTAATTTGTGCAGATGTTTCTATGATTTTGTTGATCCCATTTCCTCGAGTTGGGAAGTCGTTCATCCGACTCCAGTGCGTTCATGTGTGTCACCTAGCAATGTGGGAGCGACACGGACGCCAAAAAAGAAGTTGTTTTGCATTTTAATCGCTCGGATGAGGGTTTAAACGGCACGCTGACAGCTTCTCCCACCGCGTGAGTCACAAGAGAAGAGCAAAGAAAACCACACGACTGCAATAACTGACAACCCAGTGTTTACTCTCATTCACCGAGCTTCAGCGTCACATGACGTCAGCTCGGCAACTCGTGTGCCAAATTTCGTTTTCCGAGTTGTTGTTTCATCTTGAGAGGCTTTCATGGGAATTTTCTCAGTCGGAAAAACGTTTAGGACAAACGCTAAACGCTGAATCCTTCATGAAGGACGGATTAATTGCACTACTGTTGTAACTGAGTGAAGAGACAACAGCTTTCTGCCTCGGTTGTAACCTCAAAGTTAAAAGTGTCAAGAAAGCTTCTATCTTTTTGGACAATATCTCTTATTGAACAATGAAAACGCTCGATAAAGACAAACAACGGGGACTCATGAGTCCATTTCCACCTGGTCGGTCTGTTTGTGAGGGCGGCTCAGGTGCTCTTGTGTACCGTGTGCGCTTGTTTTCAGCGTGCATCATCTCGACAGAGCTCTAACTGGAAGTGTAAGCACCAGTCAGAGGCAGATGGGCTCGTTAATGCAGTGATGTAGTTATGTAAGACCTGCTACTGCTGCCGCTCCTGTCTGTCTGTACCGCAGTACAGAGAGAGAGAGAAAATGTAGAAGAGAGCTTGTGAGTAAGTCGCTGCGTGTCGCATGTGTCTGCTCGAGCCGTTATGTATGTGCACACACACACACACACACACATGCACGGTCAGGTGTGCGTATATAGCGATGCTGTGCGCGACAGATGGGGAGTGAGGTGGTAAATCAGGATGAATTGACTTGTTGTCCTGGGTTTGATGAACTCTTCTCCCTCTTTAACCCATCTCCTTCAATTCCCCGCACGCTGGGTAACAGCTGATACAGCCTCCGAACGCTTTACCGCACAGAGGTAGCAGGAGAGGAGAGAGAGAGCCTCGGAAGCCGAGGGAATAAACGAAGAAGAAAAGGTTGTAGGGTTTTATTTTCTTTTTTATTTTTGCACATGCATATTAATACAACGAAACATTCTGGGATACTCGAGCGCTCCACTTGTGATTTGCTGCACGGGGCAGACAAAACAACGTAAATAATAAATGAAAAATTACCATTAACTGTGAATTAACTGTAAAACAAACACTGCGTCGATGTGAATGAATCATATGAGGTCGACTGCCAGCGTGCAGTGTTTGTAAAACCACGAGAGAGGTCCGCGGATCAGAATTCTGATGAGCGTTTTAAATGAAAAATCCAGACAAAAGGACTCCACGGAGGCAGAACAACACAGCCAGATGATTTTATATATCAGTGAAACATTTCAGAAATCAGAACAGCATTGGGCAAAACACAGAGAGCAATCAGAAATAACTCACTGTTTACCAACGACTTCCACAAAGACATATGTTCCCTGATCTGACCTCCCTCTGGACAGGACCAAATCATTGTCACTGCTTTCCAAACATTGCATTTTTTATTTTATTGATCTGCCACCACAATAGTAAAAGTTGATGTTAGAGTCTCGTTCAAATGCTGACGCTTGAGGACCAGCCTGACCTGCAGTCCCAGAACAAAACCACTCGCTTACGGTTTGAGAACGATTGTTGTCATGGTTGAAAGAACCTCAGAACATTAACTCCAAACTAGAAATGATCAGCAGCAGAGTCGTGTACTTCTATCTATTCAATCTATTGACTCTCAACTCCTCCCTCCTTTCCTGACAACAGTTTCAATTAGCTTGACTACTAAAAGTCACCAGGATAAAATGTTGGCAGTTAACATTTCTGCAGAACCACTGATCGGTAAGAACCCTACTGACATTTTTACAAAATGTGTCATATCACGTTCACATTAAAAGTTTTTCACCTGACTTCTATATCAGGAAGTACACTCTTAGAAATAAAAGTTCTAAGTAGAACCATATAAGGTTCTTCGGCTTGTCCTCATAGGAGAACCCTTTTTGGCTCCAGGTAGAACCTTTTATAAAGGTGGAGGGTTCTACCTAGAACCCAACATAAAGGGTTATACCTAGAACTGTGTGTGTAAGGTTCCACCCAGAACCCCCCATGAGAGGTTCTACAAAGAACCCATACAGGATCTTATACCCATGCTTTCAACAATCCCTGAAGAACTCTTTCTCCAAAAAAGGGTTCTCTGGATCAAAATGGTTCTTACTGGAACCGTTAGTGTTACCAAGAACCCTTTTAAAACCCTTTATTCAGGAAAGGGTTTTTCAGAAGCAAATGGTTCCAGGTAGAACCTCAGCCCTTGTAGAAGAACCCTTTTGGAACCCTTATTTCTAAGAGTGTAGAGGGGGAAAGGTGGTGGAGTTTGAGGTGAGAAGGCTGCGAAGCCAGTGACCAGTGTTCAAGACTGAGTGTCAGCATTTGTAAGCACGAGTGACAATTTCCAGCCAAGTTTGTGGCTACAAAAACATGATTTCTGACAGGAAGTCGTGACATCTCAGGTCATGTTTGTGTTGTATTTAAAGCCACAACATGATCTTTTCCAAACCCTAACCAAGTGGTTTTTGTGCCTAAACCTAAACTAGAGCTTAAGAACAGCAGTGTCACAACACAGAACTAAATACTGAACCTAAACAAACCAGACTCCAGACTAACTTTCCACACTGGTTGCACTGGTGAGCCTACATTTTTCATTTAGGTGCACCTTATAACACACATTAATTAAATTTGTGTATTATGTAAATGGTTGTTAACAGGAATAAAAGCTCAGGTACATGTTTTTCTTCATTTAAATCACAGCACATGCAACAAGATATTTAAGAAACAAACAAAAAGCTGTGTTTTTAATCTGACCAGCTGAATGTGATGGTACTTAGTTGAGTTTTTGGTGAATGCCCTGGAGCCCTGAAGTTTCAACATATCTGTGGTTTGCAGAAACATAACTTGCCGATATCTCTATCGTGTTGCCTTGTGATGCACATAAACATAAGGTTTATTTCTGACGATGTCCATACAAGCGGTAGAAATACGGTGTGTTCACGTTACAGCTGGATTGGAACCAATGCAGCAAACGTCTGAGCGAATCACAAACGTTGAGCTCTCTGCATTGGCACCTCCTCCTGCATCAACACAGCGGTCCCATCCATATGCATAACGGCCAAAGATTAACGCACAGACACAAGCACAAGCAACGCTGTTGTTTTCGTGCGAGGACGTTCCCAAGACGTTTGCTGATCTCAGGGGAACGACAGTGTCAGGTTGAAGCTAACCAGCTGGGACATGATGGACAGTGTGGGGGGAGTTCGTTATTGGCACGTAAGCTATTTGACACGCCCGTCTGATGACTCAGCCACTTCAAAGTAAAGAAAATCTTTCACGTTGCGTTTGTGTAGCCTTTGTACACACCAGGGTGGAGCTCAGATCCCATCCAACGAACCTGCATGCGATAGCAGGGCTGCTGCAGCACGAGCCAGGTTACAGACGCATGCTAAACACCTTATCCTGTTTACTTACTTTTCCTGTCTCTATGAATTCTGTTTCCATGGTAATATACAGAAAAAAAAAGCCAATTTATTTATGATAGCAGGGACGTCTGTAATCAGAAGATGGATATCAAGAGCTTATCGAGAATAAAACATGGAATAGCAGCTGTTGGCTACAGTACAGTACACGCATGCAAACGTGTTGCGGAGAACGTGATCGGCGCACATCAGGAAAAGTGGCACGTGGAATAAAATAGAATAAAAGTGATAAGATTAAATGAGGGAGAAGGGGAAAGAGAACGGGGAGTGAAAAAGGATGGACTGAGCCGTGTGATGTGCCGTGAGGAAAAGCAGCGAGCCCATACTGCTGAGAGCTGTGGACCCCAAATGCCTTATCGGAAACCAAAACAGCTATCAATTATTCAACAGGTACAGAGCGAACCAGCTACAGAGGCGAAGACATGGGAGGAGAGGAGATTTGAGGGGAGAGGAGGGATAGAGGAGATATATCCTGGGATGGGAGTTAGACACAAAGGGTTTGATTTTTCTTCTTTTTTTGGCCGTTTGTGCAGAAATTCGCTATGCGACGCGCGTTCGTCGATAATACAGCTATCGCTTTCATTTATAAAATACGCTTCATTGTTGTTTTTTCTTCTGAGAAATCAATCTGATGGTGCATTAAGAGTCTGTCCAACATGAACAAAAGTAGCCCTGCAGCCACTGAAGATCACTACTTTACATGCTGACAAAGGGGAAAGTCCTCCGTCTTTCGAGCGATTGGTGCAGAGTAGAGTCAGAGCCTTCGTCTAGTGAATACTACTTACACCGATGTCATTGCTAAGCTGACTTCAGAGCCTTGAAAGTGCTGCCGGTGCATCAATTATTATACTTTGTAACTTACACTAGAAGCACCCGAAACAACACCCGTTGTTACTGACGCAGTGACCTCCTCAGGTCAGGTTAAACAAAGACAATACAACCTGTTTGTCCCGTTAAGAACAGTGATGGAGGCTCCTGTCGCTTTAAGACAAATAGTGTTTTTGTGCTTTGAGGTGAGTACAGTTAACCTGACTCTCGCCAGATGCATTTCGTTCCGCCTAGCTCCACTCACATACATCTGGGATCGCTCCCGTTGGGAGGGATTTCATCACCAGATTTTCAGGTAGAGCCAATCAGGACCGCCGGGCGGGAGTTTCATAGATGTGACGTAGCGGAGAAGCGACTGTTTTGATTCAGACAACAATGGCGGCTCGCATCGAGGAAGCAAGCGTCAACATTGATGCTGCTGTTTCATCCGTGTTGTCCAATCTACCCAATATTTTTTCGTTAAAAGAACGTCGACTGCTCATGAAGGCGTTCACAGGTTGGTTTCGATGTGAGTGGTTGAAGTAGCACGTCAATAAAGATGACAGACAAGTGGTTTATCCAATCATATGCAAGGATTTTTGATAAGGCCCAGCCCTCTGAAACACATCTCCAATGGAGCGATCCCAGATGGATGAGTGGAGCGAGGCGGAACGAAATTCATCTGGCGAGAGTCAGGTTAGAGTACAGTACAGCTGAGACTCAATTAAGGATCTGACTACATGGATCCTGACAGAAGAAGAGTTTGCTGATTAGGAGAACTTCACTTTGAATCTTCCTGGAAGTAGAGTCGACGAAACTGTGGACTTTAAATACTTTGTCTTGTTTTTAGTGTCAGTGGGTGCATTTTTTGGACACGGCTAGGCTAATGAGTCCACCTGCCTCCAGCTTTAATGCTAAGCTAAGCTCCCGTACTTGATATCCATCCTCTCATCTAATTTCAAAGACGTCTACTCCTCACATTTTTAAGTTTATGGCTAATATAACGAGACACGCCGGCATCATAGCGTGAATAATCGAGGCTCATTCACTTCGGTTAGCAAACGCGGAAGCTGCTGCAAGCGACTGGTTTGTCCGGCTGTCTCTCTCTCCCTCCGGAGACGAGAAAATACCAAAGTTCCTGGGCCAGAGAGTGAAAATCAGCCTGACACACACACACACACACACGGTCAGCTACCGTCAGCTCAGTTTTCACTCGCCACTGGCTTCCTCTCTCATCCTCCAGGTGAAGCCTGCCTCCAAATAATCGCTCGTTTTCTCCCTGCGTCCGTCTCTCTGCATGTCTGCATGAGCATCTGCTTGGTCTACAGTGGAACTCCTCCTCCGGTCCTCCAGCTCTGACATTTACACTAACGATTCCTGAGGCTCACACACACACACACACTCCTTGTGATCGCCCTGTTCTCGCTACGTGATCACACACATTTCCCCTCTCATCCTCACACTCCTGGATGCGGACACACCCATGCACAACGAGCCCCAAGTTGTTGCCATGTGAACCTGCAATCAGAGGCCTCCGCGGGGCTCCTGTTAGGGAGTAATGTCTCATTTGATTGGGCACTCTTATTCACACGGGGCCTTCCCGCTGCGCGTGCAGCCGGCTCTCAAGGTGAACCGCGAGCAAATTAGCGTGCCGTAGTTACCACAAAATTCGGCGATAACTTCACTTCGGTTGCATCTCAAACGAAGAGTACGAGTCTAATTAGAGGTAACCGAGGCATAAACCGTTCCTGCTCTCTTCATTTTGATGCGCTTGTCATGGTTTTGGTGATTTCCTTTTTTTTTTATTTTGTAGTTGTATCCCTTGTGTCTCGTTGTCGCTCTCTACTTCCTGCTCACCTGTGCTCCCGGTGCTCTGCTTCCCTCCTGCGCTCTGATTGTCCCCCCACATCTGGCTCACATCAGCCTCATTAGCGCTGCCCTGTTCCCGTCGTCGCTCCACCTGCACGCCATCCCCCTGTTAGTTCAGTTTGTGTTCAAGCCCGTGTTGTTCCCTCCCTCTTTGTTGGTTCATCTGTTGTCGTCCACGCGTCTCCCGTGGCTGTTCCCCAGTGTGTACTTTTGCATTTTGGATTTTTGGACCGGACAATAAGCTCATTAAAATCATCAACTTGATCTTTAACCCTCGTGGGAAACATTTAAAGTGCAGCGGTGTGTTCGCACATAAAGATAAGTGTGATAGAGCTTTCTCTGGCAGGACGGTTGAAACGAAACACCACGGGGCGTTGTGAAACGCCATTTCACGGTCTGTACGGCGTAATTTGCAGCACTTGGCGTTCGTTTATTTAGCATCAAAACAATTCCTGCTCATTCACCGTTTCTTTTCTTTTTTGTTGCACTGTGTTTGTGAGAGTTCGGAGGCTCGGAGCTGTAAAACATCGGCCGCTGTAATTGTTTTAGCACATTTCAACACGGTGTATCGATCGCAAACGGGACGAGAGGTTCTGCGAAAATTGTTGTGCAACTTAATGATGGAGCAGGATTCGCTGCCGGGGCTGAGGCAGAAGAAGAAAGAAGGAGTGTGTGAGTGACCTTGAGATCAGGCGGCTGCAGAGGTCGTTGATATGCACGGCCACCGTGCGGACGCTCGCCGCGTGTGGCCGCGTGCGTGATGAAGCGTCTCATCCTGCTCGCCGCTGTGACTTGAATTAGAGATGTAATTGATTAACATACAAACTCCATTCCAGTCATCGTATCCTGCGATGGTTCACTTATCTGACGTGATATATCCAACAGGATCCACGCCCGGCTCTTATATCGTGTCCCTAATCTGTAGAATCTGTCCTCCGCCTCGGGACGCCGGCGCTGCAGGAGCACATTTGGATCAATCTCAGCACTCAATTATCCCGACATTTGGTGCTTCACGACCCGAATAAACATTCTGTCACTAATCCATATGTTATTATCATCCACCGAGGCTATCATAGATGCACACACACACACTGTGACACAAAACAGCAACAGCAGCTTCTAATTGTCTGTCTGTAGATTTGACAGCGGCCTGCAGGCAGAATGTATGTGTGCCAACGCAGCTGTCAGCTCGGAGAGAGACGCCGCCGATGTGACATTAGTCTTTGTCGCGACGCCATCAGATGCGCCCGTGTGATGATGTGCTTATCACGGCGTCGATCAGATGAAATTCATCCCGTTTGAAGACGACGCTTTATTTCGGCCTAATTAGCATCGGAGCGGCTTCAGCGTCAGGTCAGCGTTCGGGTTGAATCGGGACAAGCTTCTGTTTCGTTTAGGCTCAAGTTGAGCGGGAACGCCATAATACCGCTGGAAAGTTTCATAATCAGGCCAGACTTTATTCACATTGGAGCCCGGAGAAAGCCATCGGCCCTGCAGCGAGGTTGAGGCTGCAGTCTGAATGAACAGTGACTTGCAATTTTACCATCTTGTATTGATATTGATCAGCGGATTTCAGAACTGAGCCGAAGCTAGTTAGATATTATTATTATGGCTGAAGGTAATATTACAGATCATTTCACCAGTTCAGATAGCACTTTTTTTTTTTTGGGTGGATTACGGAATATTCTTTGATTTTTCTCCTGAAAGCGAGAGGACGAAAATCAAATGAACAATTAACGATGAGAACAGAAGACGAGACGGTGTCGCGGGTTTATAACCTCTCGACTCAAGAAGTAAGAGTTGTGGCTGTTTTGAACTGTCTGGTCAAAATCACACAGCCTGAACCAAACTCCATTTAAAAATCTTCTATTTTTCATATCAATTGAACTTGTGTGTCTTAATATGACACCATCAGTTGTACAGTCGCTGTGGCTGCCGTGAATTGTGTAGCTCAGAGTTTGAAGGAGGGAGGGACGTGGGGCGAGGACACTGCGCCAGGTGAAAGGGACAGGTGTGTCAAAATTTGCACTCCTTTCGGGCGACTCAGTCAAACTTCTAGCTCCAGTAAACGTCTACAAATCAAAGATATGTATGTTATAACTTGCCAGAACTTGCCTTCAGTATGAAAGTAGTCCAGTTTGCTTTGTAAATAAAATTGTCTTGACTTGAATTATTCCTCAAATCAGTTCAGCCAGCGGCAGGAACTGCCCATTTAGAATTTTTTTTGGATTTGCAGTCTCTTATCTGAGGTGCTGAATGAAAAGCTATTTCTGAAACGCCCCCCTGACACACATAATTCAAGAGGATCGCTGTTAACAAATCAGGATTAAATCTCCGAGGAGTCTCCTCAGAAAGACAGAAAATGGTGCCATCAGTTTTTTTCTCATGCGATTATGTTACCCTCGTTTGAAAGTGGTGCGATGGCACAGTGCCATTTTCCAATTATTCAACAAGGAGACTGTCTATCGAAATCTAAAAACCCAATCCACAACTGTCAGGACACTGAAGCTCCATCCACATGTTCCCTCTTGAATTCATCCACACATCACTTTACTCTGAATGAAATCACGCTTTAACCTTAATTACCTTCACCGGTGTTTTCACCCGTGTCTCTTTCTTGGTTCGTCAGCAGGATTACACAAAAACTACTGAACGGATTTCCACGAAACTTGGATGGAGGAAGAGTTTCAGCTCAGATCGAGGAAATACCTGCTCACTTTCTTTAACACTGCGAGATCTTCTGATATTTCCACAAATTTCTCAGCCAGGGAATAATGCGGATCTTCATCAAGCATATTCAGGTGGTTGGTGTCCACGAGTGAGTCCAATGGATCCAATGAAAATAAAGATCTAGGCTTGGTTGAATTAAAGGGTACTGCTGGGTCTGCACGGAGGTAGGCGCTCTACTGAGTGCCAGTCTACTCAGTTTTCTCAAGACTGCTTTGCTTCATTAGCATTTGTGGTAATCAACATCACTAAATTCCTTTCTAGTAGTCAAATGTAGTACAATAACAGAAAAATGTTAATTAATAATCCATAAATTCTAATAAATTTGTAAAACTCAAACAAACAGTCGATGAATCAAGTTATTCTTCCAAGCCAAAATGCCAAATATTTGCTTTTTAAAGCTTCTAAAATGTGAGGATCAGATCGTTTTCTTGATTTATACACGATAGTGAACTGAATCATATCTGGTTTTTGGACTGTTGCTGGGACATAAACATTCATTTTAAAGGATAAGTTCACCCAAACTCATCTCAGAGATTCCCAACAACTGAAGTCCAAGTCTCCGGGAGTCCAAGATCCCAGATTGATTAAAAGAGATCATTTACACGATCGACACACGCTTTTAGCTGAGTAGCTACAGTGAAGATTTCATCTTTAAAAGGAGGAAACATAACAGTTTTCAAATCAGTTTGGGATCCTGGAGCATCAAGAGACTCGGATTACATTGGAGGAGCTCTCAAGAGCCATTTGATGTTTTCTTTCCGGTTGTATTTTCCCCGTTTCGATCAGCTGTTCACCCAGCGAGTGAGCAGATAATGACAGAATTGTCATTTTTGGGTGAACTTATCCTTTAAGAGTTCAGCGTTCAGAGTTTCAGGACACTGTGATGAGCATTTTTCCAGCAGGTTGATTCATCAGGAAAATAACTGCCACATGACTCTGTAATAAAATAATCATTACTCGCAGGCCTCGATTAAGAAAGCGTATCTGCAGCTCTGAGCGTGTGCACTTCTTCCAGGCTGTGACGGAGCAGAATAAAGCCTCTCTTTTGTGCCCTCCTTTTATAAAAGAGCTGCTCTTTTCATCGCTAAATTTTAAGGTTCGGCGTGTTTTTTTTTCTGTCCGCACAGCGTCGACTCGACTGTGAAAAGGGGCTGCAGATAAATAGAGAGACAACCGAAAGAGTCGGAGACAGAGGCAAAGTCAAGTAAGGGAAACAAATCCAGCTTCAAACAAGCTGGGAAACAAAGCGTCGGCAGCTTCCCAAACCAGCCAGCTAGTCGCCAATCAGCCTGCCAGGCCTCGCTCTTTCCTCTCAGACTGAGGCTGGCAGCGGGAACTGGCCGAGCAGAGCGATAGAGAAAGAACGAGGGAGGGACAAAGAGAGGAAGAGAGAGAGAGAGAGAGGGAGTTTTCATTACACAAAAACACTTATCCTCCTTCTCCTCCCTCTCTCGCTCTTGTTTCATCCCGGCGCAGAGAGGCGCTGTGGGTAAAGGTGACAGACGCAGATAACTGTATCTCGGGCAGACGGCACAATTACTCCGGATTGTAATATTGTTAGTGACAGACACATATTTGTAGGAGGAGATACGAAGCGTCAGCCGTCGCCGCCGTGTGTCCTGTACATGTGTGTGTGTGTAGGTGTGTACGTGTGTGTGTGTGGAGGTGGGTGCTATCCATCTGAAATTACAGGAAGATTAAAATTAAAGCTTGTCTCCCTCCAGCCAGTGAGCTCACACACACACACACACTAATCAGCCCTCTGTCAAACCCATTAGGTCCCACCCTTAACGAGGAGATCGCCCAGCTTGTGCCCTGGCTCGGGCCATCCGAGTGAGCTAATAGATAATGATGTGCGTGGATGTTTGAGTGTTGTCCTCCCCCTCCTCCTCCCCCTTCTCCCTCCTCCTCCTCGGCGTTGAAATGACAAACGACAGACTTCCAGCGTCTCTATTAAAGAATGTTTCTCCATTATGTTCCCAGGCTTCACTCGGCCGTGCGCTCCGCTCATCACACGACAGCACCGCCAGAATCTGCCTTCCTGTGTTTGTGTGTTTTTTTTTAAAGAGGACGGGGGGGTTGGATTGGAAGATGAGTCACCACTACACTAAATACTCTTAGCCGTGGTGCGTTCGAGTGCCTGCACCTTCAAACTGTGCATCTTCTGTTTTTTTAATTATGACTAATGAGTGGTGTGTTTTTTTTTTAAAGGTGGAGCTTCAGGCTTGTTAGCTGAAAGTGATGTTTGAACACGCACGTGCAGGGAGGCTGACAGTGGAGCTGCCACCACACACACACACACACAGAGAGAGAGAGAGAGAGGCAAGGTCATTGTGGTTAAACTTAATCCATTTCCTCACCACCGAACAGCAGTCTGTCAGTGTGATAGTAAACAGTGAGGTACGCGCGCGCACACACGCACGCACACGCGCACACACCGTGCCCGAAACGAGTGCAACTTTTTTTAAAAAACACACATTTATCAACTTTTCCCATAATAACCACACTCATCCTCACGCGCTCTCTCGTTCTTCCTTCTTCACGCTCGCGCACATCATCATCATTATTATTATCATTATCATTAGCGCGCGCAACACCAGCACCAGCACCATCCGTCCTCGTGCAGGTAAGTCCCACAAACTGCAGTGCGGCAGCGGTTCGCTATTTAAAGAATAATTTCTACATGAAGTGGATGAATTTTTAATTCCCCCCATCCGCCGCCGTCACAGCGCGTAAAGGACGGCGGGTAAGTTGGCGACAGGCTCCTCGAGGCGCCTCCATTCAGCGCGCAAAACCGTACACAAATAACACAAAACACACTCTCATAAGAATGTGAACCAACTCTCATACACACACACACACACACACACACCGACAAACAGCCCATCAGCACCATCAGCAGCAGCCAAAACAAGTGCGGTCTCCTCCTCTTACCTCGCCTGAACATGTTGGCAGCGGCTGTTCGGAGCGTCTAGTGGTGTCTGTGCGGGAGTAGCATCCTTGTGCGGGTCCGATCCTCTGCTGCCGCTCACCAAATTCTTATTTTGATTCCCTTTTTGACCGCAGGCGGGCTGTAGTCTCGTCTCCTCGCTGGCTGTTGTGCTCAAGTGAAGATGCTTGGAGGTGGAGGAGGAGGAGGAGGAGGAGGAGGAGGAGGAGGTGGTGATGGAGGGGGAAAAAAAAGAGGTCGGATGATGTTTGACAGATTTAAGGATTTGGAAAATAGAAGATCCGCCGCTGGTGTAGAAGCCAAGTTTTGTCTCCACCGCTGTTGGTATGAAAGAGGTCAGAAAAAACGCACCTCGTCCCGTCCCAGCGCGCTCACGTGCGCGTCAGTTGGTATCTCAACTCATCTGCCATCTGCTGCCTGAGGAGCAGCGACATGCGAGCTGATGCCCTGAGTTGGAGAGGAGCGGTGTGCTGCCTGTCTGTCTGTCTGTCAAGCCCTCCTCAGAATAAAAAAAGAAATAAGAAGCCAACCAGCAGGAGGAAGTTCCCTCATGTGTTCATCCTCCTGTCGGGCTGCGGGTCAGGTGGAGTCTCAATGCGCTGCTGCTGCGTGAGTCAGTGCCGTCTACCGTCTCTGTTACCGGAGAGCTCCGAGGCAGCCGCTCCAATCCCCCTCCCACCGCGAGATGTGACTGATGAGAGCCTCTCTCTCTCTCTCTCTCTCTCTCTCTCTCTCTCTCTCTCTCTCTCTCTCTCTCTCTCTCTCTCTCTCTCATGACCTGCAAGAAGCCCACATGTAGATGGAGCAGTTATATTAAATTCCCTCTCTCTCTCTCTTTCTCTCTCTCCTGTTGTGCCCGAGTCTCCACCGACACCTTTATCTCCCCTCAATTCAATTTCGCCTCCAACAACTCAGCTTCGCTTTTTTTTATGGGCGTGAATGTTGCGCAAACAGTGTCACCGGAGCGCTCAGTTACAATTCAATTACTCCCCTTTTCTCTGCTTCTTCTGGTCATTTGGCTGAGAATTGAGTTATTTGAGTTATTTGACTGTTAACTAACAATGAAATGCCTACAAACATTTATTAAAAGTCCCAAAAAGTTACTTTAGGCCTTTAAAAATGACTCATTGATGCCTTTCTGAGTGTTTTTCTAAGACTGTGCTGACTGTTTGTGATATTTTTCTGCTAAACATGCTCCATCATTTCTTTTTATCTGCCTGATCACGTGACAACGCACCTGCACACTCCCTCGTGTGGTTATCTGGACCAGTCATGTTACAGCTCACCGATCACGTGACTCTCTGCTCACCTGTAAGTGTCAGAGCCCACAGGTGGCCATGATGTTCTGCCCTGTGGAACATGTAGGCCTGTTTTTACCGTCAGATTAATTAACGGCTTTTTCACAGTAACTCATTACCCTCCTCACTGCCTCCGACTTTTTCTGCAGTTCTGTATAAACAATAAGTTGTCGCTCGATCAAGAGTGAAATAACTATTAAATAAAGTATAATTTATTTATTTATTAATTCAAGGAAAGTGTTTCAAACTTTTTTATTCGGACAAAACAAAAACTTTGCACATTACCAGATGGTGCGACAGACACAAGTCATTATGGAGCGTCGAGGAAAATATGATTCAAAAATCAAAACAAGGCTTTTTTAAAGAGAACGGTTTGGTAAGTGTCGTATTCTGTGTGCTCAGTAACTGACAAATAAACAATTTTGAGATATTTGTACACTCAACCTTCCATTTAATGCTCTTTTTGTGTCTTTTTTATGATTCGCTTGCAGATTAAAGGACAACGCCACCAACTTTACTCATTAAAGTGTGTTTACAGGTCTCGTGGAGTACGACTGCATACGTGAAAAAAGTAGTCTAAAGCCTTTTGTGGCTCCAGAGGAAGCTGCGTGAAATCTGATAAATTGCCTCCAGTGATGTCATTCAGTGGCTGAGTTGCATTGTGGGTAATGTAGGCGCCATGTTTGATGAAGTATTGTACTCCTTTAACACTGTTGGAATGATAAAAACTGATGAAGCAGAAACAGATATCACCTTTTTAACTACACGCTTTCTTCTTCCTTTTCAAAAACCTGGCGCCGACATTACCCACAATGCAACTGTAGTGACATCACTACCGAGGAAGCTGCATGCTGAGTACTTTCCAAGCCGGACTGAAACAACCAATGCGAGAGGAGCAATCCTGGAGCAGCCGAGCAACAGTAAACTATTGCCGTTTTTCCACCGACAGTACCAGCTCGCCTCGCCTCGGCTTAGCGTGGCTCTACTTGGTTTGGTTTCAGACGCGTTGCGTTTCCATCTAGAATTAGTATCTCTTCAACGTGGGCGGGTCGTCTTCAACGTGGGCGGGTCGTCATCAACGTGGGCGGGTCGTCATCAACGTGGGCGGGTCGTCATCAGTGACGTACTTATCCACGCGACACATAAACAGGGCTAGCTGTGGGCTACGCAAAACACGTCCACCTTTTCATTTCTTGTCGCACCATCAAGCTCGTTCTGGATGCGTCTTCAGCGACAACACTCAGGAGCGTCTCCACCTCTGCCACGGTCCACGCCGTGTTCCTGCACGTTGTTCCTTCCATGTAATCGCCATGTTGACTGAACGCAGATGCTAGTTTTTAAAGGTAGCGGGTGTCAGGCTCGGACGTCGCGCTCGTCATGAGTCATCAAGTGGCGTCGCTCTCTGTCCAATCAGTGGCCGGCTGCCAGCTTACATCACACAGAAGTATCAGCTCAGCTCGGTTGGAACTTATACGGAGGTGATACTAAAAAAGCTCCACTTTAGCAGGTACCAGGTACCAGATTTCAGTAATGGGAACGCAAAAAAGGCGAGCTAAGTCGAGGCGAGGCGAGCTGGTACTGTCGGTGGAAAAACGGCATATGTAGCCCTTGATGCTAACGTCAGCTAGCAGACTGCTGTTGACAGAAACTCACCTGCAGTTATGCTGAAGGGTGGAACACCTGTGTTGATCGTGTCTCCTCACTCATACAGACTCGTTTAACCTGCTGCTTTTCAAATTTCAAATTCAAAATTGGTGAGGATTTAAAAAGTAGCGTCTGAGAGCGCCAAAGCCACGCCTGCGCTGCAGCACAGAGCGCTGTTTCATCCAAAATGTATTAATATTGAATGTGTCGCGTGTCCAAATTGCACCATATTGGACAAAGCACTTAACCTGCCAAATGTGAAGTCGATTGGATTAACAGTCCTGGAGACGTGCAGAGGACACACAGACAGCAGGACCGACGGAGATACAGTTCGCTGTATCAGCAGATGTCCAGGAACAAGACTCAACTAACTGCCAGCTTGATGTTCTGCCACCAAACAGCCGGAAATAGATGACAGAAAAATACTTTTTTTTTGTATGCTGATATAAATTTAGATTAACTTGTTTCGCTCTTCATGTTTTCCTGGTCTAACTTGTTTAGATAGAGGCACTAACAGGCAGTCGTGTCTTGTCTTGATGCTGAGGCCCATTTACTCGCTGCCCTGCACCCAAAGAAGCTTACATTCGATTTCAGTTCATTTAAACACTCAATAAAAGATCTTTTGTAAGTGTGTTCAAAAAAGTATGAGACATTTGGAGATTGCTTTTCGGCCTGGAAGAGACGGGGGGACAGTTTGATTGTAACTGGTGACCACTGGAGAGATTTTCTCTTGAGATTTGATGCTGACAGACTGTATGATTCAAAGAGAAGCACAAGGTGAATGATTGTAGGTGTCTTTTACTCCTGAAGGGTATAAAAAAGGTGCACAAAACACTCGTGTGTTTCACTTTTATCCCCATTTTGTGTTCTGCAGTCACAGTTTACTGTCTAATTGGTCGAGCTGCGTTGTTTTATGTTCCGTTTGTAGCTAATGTGCAGTTAAAATATTAATGCTAGCATTTTGGATTCCGGAGGAACAGAAGGAGAGAAAACTGAGTTGAGAAACGGGGGGAAAACAGAGAGAATAGACAGAATAGATGCTGAAAAGATTCTCTGTCACGATTTAAACGCAGTATAAACCGCTCATCATCGACGGAGACAAACACAAAGTGAGAGCGAAGCAGGCAGACATCAACACTAGACGACACAAAGATAAACCTGGCAGCGGAGAAAAGGCATGATGTGTCAGTTCTGCCCCCAAAATGAGATGACAGACGAACATTTTCTGCTCCACTGTGGCAAATATGATACAGACAGGGGCCAAATTCTTTGTAAAAATAATATTCAGATTTAAATTCTCAAAGAGAACGGTACGTCTTCTGAACAAATCCAAATGCAATGCCTCCTGGGAGAGAAAACCTCCCCGGAGACAGCTAAATATATCAGCGCGAGGAAGAAGAAGAAGAAACCATTTGAGAAACAAAATGGTGATTATTCTCATCAGCCTTTGCCCGTTTCCGTTTGTTTCCCGTCTGATTGCGATGATTTAGTTGTGCTGTTTTGTCACAATCAGGAACATTCGCCAACACAAATCTTTTTAAATTAGAGTGAGCAGTAAACGCTTTGGCAAAAGTTAATTAAACTTTAAACTGGTTATGAACATTGGAGGGGAGGATGAGAGACGACTGACCAGCAGCCAAAGATGTAAGAGAAGAATGTTAGTCACTGGACCTGTACGACTAAAACTCAAATCAAAGTTCGGTGGTGTTCAACACTGAACAGACAACGTGGAGTGTTAGTGACAACACCGTCCGGACGCCATGAGCGACCATCAAAACATGTTTGATATTGACAATTCAAAATCTGGATGATTACATTAGATTGGTACGTTCCAAGCCGGACTAACACAACCGATCAGAGAGGCATCCTGGAGCATCTGGTCACCATCAGCCCCAAAAGAGAAACTTGATACCAACCTTTACACTGATGTGGATCAGCACCAGGGTGTGGGGGAGGCAGCACTGACCGCCTGAGGGAAGAAGCTGTTGCAGAGTGTGGTGGATGTGGTCCAGATAATCCAGGAGCCCCGCCCCACCTCCAGACTGCATGTGGGTGAAAAGTCCACAGGAGGGTTGGGAGGAGGTGGTTCTGTTGGGCTCAGATGATCCTCTCAGCTGTCCTCAGAGCATCTCTGACCAGACGTCCAACTGTAGGCACCTGTTGGAGAGGATGCTCTTTATGGTCCCTCTGTAGAAGGTGCTGAGGATGGGTGGAGGTAGGCTGGACACTTTTAGTCTCCCAAGAAAGTGGAGGTGCTGCTGGGCTTTTTTGACAGAACATTGATTAGCGCAGTTTGAAGAAAACACTTCAAGCAGCTCTATGAAGGATAGTGTTAGTGGGTTGTCCATCACTTTTGTCCGTTCATGTAGATCTGATGAGATTTTTAAAAGGGGCTCGTGGTGGGATTAAACTGTGAACCAAACCTTCTGAGCTGTCAAAGACGACTGTCTCTGGGAAGCAATGTCTGCGTTTCCAGCAACAGGTGTTTCAGCTGTGAGCATTCAGATACGGTTGAGTTATTTTGGTTTAGCGAACGCTCATCATGACAAATTTGGATGTAACGTTATTCCCATGGAGTCTAACATCATCTAGTGTACTTGTTGTTCCAAACTGTGTAGCTTTTCTGATGTTAACGTCCTGAGACGACTTGTTCAACATGACTAATGTTACCTGTTTGCTGATGATTACAACCTAAATTCAGCTCTTCGACCAACGTGCCAACTTAAAGTTAACATTACTTGTATGATATTAATAAAGCAAACACTGTCAGAACTGCAGTGAAATTAAACAATTTGCTTTTGGATTTTGCAATATGAGTCTAATTTATGAGACAACAATGGACATGATCATTAGTAATGATGTTATCAGTGTGCTCACTGTTACGTCGGACCGGCACTTATTCATTTTACTCTTCAAATTCAGATTTAGACTTTAATAATCCCACCAGGGGCAAGTTGTTTTAATAGCTTGTACGCACGAGAAGAAAAACAAACCCACAGTAAGATGTCGACAAATAAATAAGTGAACCATGACTCTTCTCCTCGCATCAGCACTTCTCACAACCCGCCGGTTCTCTCGCCTGCCCTCTCCGTACGAGCGTCTCTGGGCGATTCAGAACGGCCTCTGAATAAGCTGCATTACCAGAGTTCACTACGTGACGCTCGCTGCTCTCCGTTCTCGCCTGCCTGCTTTTTCTCTGTCTGCGTTTTTGAAGTGCTTTGTTTATGTGACACGCTAAAAGTCGAGACGCCAACATAGCCGGACTGGCGGTCCTGAAATCAATTTATAAATGTCAGTATAAAAGCCGGGTGTTTTAATTGACAGCAGTTGCAATTAGCTGTGAAAAACAAATACGGATCCTCTGCAACAAAATATAACATGAGCTGTGTTTTCCATTTGATCCGTCAGCTCTTGTGGATATTCGTGCTTTTGCTCTGTTCGATGAACCGTATTGTCTAATGGATTCAGTGCACTTTAACACAATTGTGCGCTCTCTTGAATGTTTTTTTTTTTTAAGTGCCCTGAACTTTTAGGTCTCCCATTATTTTTATGGCAGTGAAATTACTTTAATTCTAGGGTGAGTTTTTCCCTTTATCCTCACGCTAAAATCAGATGTTAATCCACATTTTAAGCCGACATTTTAAAAGAATTTCTTCCCAGAGGGTCACGCCCCATGTGTCTCTTCTCCTACCTTGGAGGAACTGTGAGCACTGATGGAGATGGAAATCAGAAAAGCCAGAGCAGCAAGTAACATCTTACAGAAAATATGGAAGGCCAGGGGCATAACAACACTGACTAAACTTCGAATCGTTAACACCAGTGACATAACTGTCTTGCTAGACGGATCTGAAACTTGGCCACCTTAAAGACACACTGTGGAATTATTTCTCCCATCTGGTGGTTAAATGTTATTCTGCATCCAAACGAATACTGCTCTCTAGCGCCTCGCGTTTTCAAACGTGCGTTGCAGCCTGTTGGAACTACGGCAGGCGGGATGTGTCAAGATTCAAGAAGCTGTGACAACAACATGTCTTCAAACAGCACTTCATCAAGTTTAGTTTCGGGTGATGAGGTACGTTATTTCAAACAAACTTCAAACTGCAGCTGACGAGCGCGTCTGGCTAAGCTCCTTCTCCGTTCCACAGTCACGCTGGCTCTGAGTGAAAACGCCTTTAGCCTTATCTGTACCACGTAGAGCTTTTTGTCCCTCTCACCAGTTCATCGTTTTTTATAGAGCGGAAGGACATGGAAGCCTCCGTAGAGCTCGCCCGTCCTATGGAAATACAGAGAAGTGATTCTTCCCTCAGGAGGAGAAGTGAGATTGTTGGCAGAGATCATTTTACACCAATGAGGACTTATTTATGAATGAAGACGCTGATTTGAGGTAATAAATTACTTAAAACACTACACAGTGGACCTTTAAGGAAAGTCCAACAAATCTCTGAGAGGAATCTAGAACATCATCACCAAACAGGCGCTGACATGGACTCCATCAGGCAGACACAGTCGGGGAAGACCGAGGAGGCGTATGTGGAGGTGAGAGGTGGAGGCAGATGGGAGGGCAGAAGGTCACACCTGGCGTGGACTCAAGAGGGTTGCCCAGAATTGTGTGAGATGGAAGCGAGCGATTGACGGCCTGTGCTCCACCTCGGGGTGAAACTGAGAGAAAAAAGAGGTTTTCTCTGGTTTTTCCTTCCCGTATTAAGAGTCTGAGAACAGAGAGTATCGTACAAGTCCCCTGAGGCATCCTGATTTTGAGCTATATTAATAAAATTGACCACTGAATCGACTGCAGGCTTTTATGACACCACTCCAGTCGTAGTAGACAACAGATTCCTCCACAAAATTTGACTCTCTCTCCTAAAATTTCCTTTCAGTTCGTCTGAATCACATCTGTTTGTCCTCTTTCCATCCCCCCCCCAAAGAGTTGAGCTTCATTAGCAACAGCAGTTGGATGTCTGTGTGTCCCATATTCAATCATTAAAATAGACTTCCTTCCTTCGGAGGGATCTGGCCACAGCGAACAGGAAGATTCTCTATAACGTGATATAGGAGTGAAACAGTGGGGAGGATTAAAAATACATCCTTATTAAGTCAGTATAAACTGGCACAGGAGAACCCGCCGCTCCTAAATTCAAATCATGAGCGTTAATTCCACTCCGACATGTAAAAATAAACACTCGAGCGGTGTTCGTATCGTCCACGCCATCAGAGCTAATTTAACTTTTTTGAATAGCTGCCCTTGAGCCAAATCCGCTCTAAATGGACTCAATCAGCATAAAATAATTGTCACAGAAACAATAAAAACACGAGCAAATTCGCCTTTTTGGTTTTTTTTGGAGCACCGGACTGAAAGTGGTTGGTTTACTTTCTAATTTGCTGCAGAATGAATTGATTGCGTTAAAATGAAACAACCATAACATCCCAGGTCGAGAGGCTCTCAGTGTTTAATAACACTGAAACATCCCATCAGCGAGTATTTATTAGTGTACAAGACGGCGGGAATATATATATATAATATTTGTGTGGTGTTGCAGTCAATTCCCCGGCGCTCCGTTCAATTCTCGAACCTCATTAAAGGTTCTGTTTATTTTTATTGCTCTCCTGATTTGTTGTTTCTTTGGACATTTCAGATTTAAAACTAAACGGCGGCTCTGTGCGTGCGAGAGGATGATAAGCGCTCATGGGGTTATAATACGCGAGGCACAGATCCATACGATGCACAGTGAGACGAATGTGTGCATCGGTTGTATAAGTGGCCTCATAAAACACGTTCTGTTTTCTCCGATGAATATAATGCGTCTCGGGATCTCAAGGCCGTTCAGACGCGTAGAATCCGACTCTCGTGTGTCCGGGTTTTAATGTCGAACGAGTCCAGCAGCTCATCAGGAGCAGACGTGGAGGGGAAAGTGATTTGTATGGGCGCTGGATACTCGGCTTAATACATCAATTTTGTACTTGAAAGTAATGTGCTTTTGGGCCCTATTAGAATAAATGTGCATACTTTAATGAAATTAACATCGTGACAGATTTGAAGATTTACTTGAGTCATGCGATATCTAATGTCTGATATTCAGTCTTATTCAGACGGTCCTGTGATGATACTCGGCGGTAAATGAGTGTAATGTGTCATGTGAAAGTGCGATAATTGTGCAGCGACGCTCATAATCGTCTGTCAGGTCACTTGTTCTGTCGCAGCAGGAGGACGGTCCGGTTATTTGGTCACGTGCTGCGGAAACAAACTTTCAAACAAGAGCAGCCGGAGTAATTGTTTACAACCGTACTGGCTTGTGTGGGATGATTAGAAGACTGTGGAGGAAGTTAAAATGGTAATTATGAAACTGTCATGAGAAAACGAACACTTAGCTTCGTTTGAAACAAAACAAAAACAAAACTGGTGGTTTCAGTGCTGGTTTCTGTTGTGGGCTCTGGATGAGACAGGTGAGTGCTGGCAGGCTGGCGGTGCCTCGTTCTACACTCTTACAAAAAAAAAGTTCTAAGTAGAACCATATAAGGTTCTTCGGCTTGTCCTCATAGGAGAACCCTTTTTGGCTCCAGGTAGAACCTTTTATAAAGGTGGAGGGTTCTACCAAGAACCCAACATAAAGGGTTATACCTAGAACTGTGTGTGTAAGGTTCCACCCAGAACCCCCCATGAGAGGTTCTCCAAAGAACCCATACAGGATCTTATACCCATGCTTTCAACAATCCCTGAAGAACTCTTTCTCCAAAAAAGGGTTCTCTGGATCAAAATGGTTCTCACTGGAACCATTAGTGTTACCAAGAACCCTTGTAAAACCCTTTATTCGGGAAAGGGTTTTTAAAGGGTTCTCTGGATCAAAATGGTTCTTACTGGAACCGTTAGTGTTACCAAGAACCCTTTTAAAACCCTTTATTCAGGAAACGGGTTTTTAAAGGGTTCTCTGGATCAAAATGGTTCTTACTGGAACCGTTAGTGTTACCAAGAACCCTTTTAAAACCCTTTATTCAGGAAAGGGTTTTTAAAGGGTTCTCTGGATCAAAGATGGTTCTTACTGGAACCGTTAGTGTTACCAAGAACCCTTTTAAAACCCTTTATTCAGGAAAGGGTTTTTAAAGGGTTCTCTGGATCAAAAATGGTTCTTACTGGAACCGTTAGTGTTACCAAGAACCCTTTTAAAACCCTTTATTCAGGAAAGGGTTTTTAAAGGGTTCTCTGGATCAAAACGGTTCTTACTGGAACCGTTAGTGTTACCAAGAACCCTTTTAAAACCCTTTATTCAGGAAAGGGTTTTTAAAGGGTTCTCTGGATCAAAACGGTTCTTACCGGAACCGTTAGTGTTACCAAGAACCCTTTTAAAACCCTTTACTCAGGAAAGGGTTTTTAAAGGGTTCTCTGGATCAAAACGGTTCTTACTGGAACCGTTAGTGTTACCAAGAACCCTTTTAAAACCCTTTATTCAGGAAAGGGTTTTTAAAGGGTTCTCTGGATCAAAATGGTTCTTACCGGAACCGTTAGTGTTACCAAGAACCCTTTTAAAACCCTTTATTCAGGAAAGGGTTTTTAAAGGGTTCTCTGGATCAAAATGGTTCTTACTGGAACCGTTAGTGTTACCAAGAACCCTTTTGAAACACTTTATTCAGGAAAGGGTTTTTAAAGGGTTCTCTGGATCAGAATAGTTCTTACTGGAACCGTTAGTGTTACCAAGAACCCTTTTAAAACCCTTTATTCAGGAAAGGGTTTTTAAAGGGTTCTCTGGATCAAAATGGTTCTTACTGGAACCGTTAGTGTTACCAAGAACCCTTTTAAAACCCTTTATTCAGGAAAGGGTTTTTAAAGGGTTCTCTGGATCAAAATGGTTCTTACTGGAACCGTTAGTGTTACCAAGAACCCTTTTAAAACCCTTTATTCAGGAAAGGGTTTTTAAAGGGTTCTCTGGATCAACATGGTTCTTACTGGAACCGTTAGTGTTACCAAGAACCCTTTTAAAACCCTTTATTCAGGAAAGGGTTTTTGAAGGGTTCTCTGGATCAAAATGGTTCTTACTGGAACCGTTAGTGTTACCAAGAACCTTTTTAAAACTCTTTATTCAGGAAAGGGTTTTTAAAGGGTTCTCTGGATAAAATGGTTCTTATTGGAACCGTTAGTGTCACCAAGAACCCTTTTAAAACCCTTTATTCAGGAAAGGGTTTTTAAAGGGTTCTCTGGATCAAAATGGTTCTTACTGGAACCGTTAGTGTTACCAAGAACCCTTTAAAAACCCTTTATTCAGGAAAGGGTTTTTAAAGGGTTCTCTGGGTCAAAATGGTTCTTACTGGAACCATTAGTGTTACCAAGAACCCTTTTAAAACTCTTTATTCAGGAAAGGGTTTTTAAAGGGTTCTCTGGATAAAATGGTTCTTATTGGAACCGTTAGTGTCACCAAGAACCCTTTTAAAACCCTTTATTCTGGAAAGGGTTTTTAAAGGGTTCTCTGGATCAAAATGGTTCTTACTGGAACCGTTAGTGTTACCAAGAACCCTTTTAAAACCCTTTATTCAGGAAAGGGTTTTTAAAGGGTTCTCTGGATCAAAATGGTTCTTACTGGAACCGTTAGTGTTACCAAGAACCCTTTTAAAACCCTTTATTCAGGAAAGGGGTTTTAAAGGGTTCTCTGGATCAAAATGGTTCTTACTGGAGCCGTTAGTGTTACCAAGAACCCTTTTAAAACCCTTTATTCAGGAAAGGGTTTTTCAGAAGCAAATGGTTCCAGGTAGAACCTCAGCCCTTGTAGAAGAACCCTTATTTCTAAGAGTGTAAAACAAATTGTTTGAGGAAATCTGTGCAGAAGTTCTTCTGCCTGGAACAAATTTGTCCAACAACAATCCAAAAAAAGAATTTGATTACAGGAAGTCAGTCAAAACCAGACCTGCAAACATCACCACCCAACATCTGAGCAGATCCACAAGATCTCCCTGTTGAGTTCAAACGCCAAAGACTTTCTTACAAGGCTCATTATCACGTATCATCTGATGATCTTCACTTCATTCACTCGTCTCTCCTGACTGAAATATATGTGTCACAATCGTTGATAACACATCTATCGGCATCGGCCCTTAAAAATCAGGTACCGGTCGGGTTCTACTTTCTCAGTATTGTTGACGCTGTTTTGTTTTGTATTTTTGTGCTTGAAATGATAAAAAGGACCTCAGGAAATCTGAGCTAAGGTTCGATTAAACAGAAAAGATAAAAGTAAAACGTTGCCCGTGGAATATCAGAAAGTTTGTCAGGGTGAGAGGATGATTAAATATAAAACTAAACATGAACACGGTGGAGGTGTAAGTATTTTACGCTTCGAGGGGAGCTCTTTAGGAGGTTTACAGGCTTTGGGGAGAACTGCTGCATGCATGCAAACAGCCGTATAAAGAAATAGAAACAGCGATATTAAGCATCCTGACGTTAAATACTCAGACTGTCACGGTTCGTGCACAGCGCAGAACATTTACGGCGCCCTTCTCTTTCTCGCCTCAGTGATATCTATGAAGTGAGGTGTCTGTTTGTTGTTAATTCACTTGAATATTTGACCTTCGCTGCGCATAATGAACGTACGCAGAGTTTGACACCAGAAGCTGTTTTCACATTCATTAGCCGAGGGGAGAGAATTGTATCTGTGCTCACCTCAGATATGAGTTCAGAACATACGGGCGAGATGCTGTGACTATTTCGGAAGTCGTTAACGGTCTTTAAACAAGAGTTACCCAGTGCACACACACAAATTTAAACTAATTATTCATATATTCTGGATGTTCCAGTGACGGAGGGAGAGTAGATGTGCTTTTTTAGAGATATTTAACCATATCAGACTCTAATTGTTATTCAAGGCACGGTGTTCGTAAAATGTCTTAAATCATTTCCTGGAGGGGATCTTTCCACATCCACTTCTTGGTACCTGACAGCCGATAGCCATTCAGAAAAAAAAAAAGGGCTTCTCGTGTCTAAAACAAACAGATCGTCTCATCCATTTATTCATGGCATCCACACCTCCTGTCGACAGTTATTTCCTATCAAAATAAGATCTGCGGTTACGCAACGTAATAAAGCGAATAATTATCTCCGAGTCAGCGATGTTCGGCTCGGCGTGAAGTCTTCCGGCCCGAATGTGGTTCTTTTTTCCCCCGGTTCTGATGTCAACGCGGGTCAGCCGCCATCTGTCCGTCGAGTCACTCATCTGCCGAGCGTTGTTCAGTATTATCTACTTACTGGTGGCTCTGGCGGGTGGCCAGCCATTGTGCGGGGATTGTATTTCACGATTAAAACTGGTTGGCGGGTAAAACAATCAAAGTCTTTAGGATCCATCAGCCTCTGCAACACATCCTGATCGTACATTTATATATTCTCTTTGAGAGTTATATGGCCTTTTGCTCGTGAGCTTGTATTGATAAAGAGGTGAAAAAGGGTCATCAGGGATCCTGTTTCAGATTTCAATCAATGTCAAGTCTCTCAGTTTGTCCGACGCACATTAGCTTCCTTTATCTTCCATCCGAATCCACTAATAGATTCGTTTGTTATGCTCCTGTTCATCTTTCGCTGCTCAGTCTTTTTTTTTGTTTCCCCCGACGTGTTAGATTCATTTAATTGCAATCGTTTTTTTTTTTTCCCTTCACCCTCCCGTGTGTCTCTCCAGCATCCCCTCGCATCGCTGCTATAAAAATACTTGCTGCTCTTCTAGTTATCAGCTCTTGTGAGGCTAATTTCTTTCCTCGACCGGGCGAGCTGTGCCTCTATTTCCAGCAAATGCTGCGTCGGCCTCAGCTAAGCAAAAAAACGGAGACATTAATAACTCGTCTCCGTCTCGCTCTCCGGCTCACCTTGCCATGATAGGTCATACGCAGAGATGATGGACAGGTGATGGGCGCCGCGACGCCGTGACCTCTACAACCTTTTAGTGACCTTTCGCGTCCTTCTGACCAGCCGATTAGTGTCCACCCCGTCCCTCTCTGATTAGCCTGAAAATTGGAGCTATTTGGACGACCTTTTCATCCAAAAGGTCCACCTCACGCTGCCTCTTCATACGCCCCGACTGCTTTCCCACCAGCTTCATTTGCAGCAGTGCTAAACCACACACACACACACACACACACACACACGGAATCCAACACTCAACCTCAAGCAGCTCATCTCCCGTCTCCCCTTTTTGCTTCTGAAGGGTAACATGATGAGGCTTATCGACCACCACGTTGTTAACCACAGCAAATTTGTAGTTGTGTTCTCCTACATTTCACCGCGCCCTCAAGGTGGACTCCAGCCCGAGTACGTTCTTCAGTTACTCTTCAGTTCCTGTGAGCAGCTCCCACTTCTTACAAACTCCTCCGCTTGCTTCCAGTATGCCTTCACTTCCTTGGGTTTTATTTAAATTGTATGTTGTTGCAACGCTGTGCTCAGGGTCTTGTTAGGTTTAGGTACATTTAGGGTTAGGAAATCATGTTTTAGCTCACAATTGTGGTGGTTTTGGTTTTTCAGTTTAGACGTTTCCTGTTTTATTTTGGAGGATTTATCCCTTGTTGTGACATTCCACTTCCTGTCTTTGTCTTTTCCCACCCCTTTGTCTGTGCACACTTGTGTTTCATGCCTTCATTCGTCCTTTCTGTATTTATTTATCGCCCGCTCTTTGTCAATTTGTCCATAGTTTGTCCTCTATCGTGTTCTTTTAGTTTTATTATTATTCTATTGTCCTTGTTGCCTTTTTGTTACCAAGGCTGGCTTTTGTCTGATTGTTGGTTCTTACCTTTTTGCAAATATGATAAAAATACCTCATCGTTGTCGCTGCAAGATTAGCTGGAAATGCCACAACGTCTCGTCATCTGTCATGGCTTGGATTCTTGGTTTGGTTACTTCCTGTTTTATTTTGTAGTTTCCTCATGTGTCAAGTTTCACTTTCTACTTCCTCCCTTTGTCTGTTTTCCCGCCCTTTTTGCTCCTCACCTGTGTGCCATCGGTTAATCTCTCGCTGTGTATTCGTCGGCTCATCTGTCCACCAGTCCCGTGTGGTTCTTGTGTCAACCTGTGTCTCTCTGGTTTGTTTAGTTTGTCACTCACTGATGTTTTGTTGCCTGAGTTTCCACTGCCTTTGCTTTTTGGACTTTTGTCCGACTGCCTTTGTTGCTTACCTTTTGGATTATTGGATTTATTTATTTTTTTTTCTCTCTTCATCAAAACTCTGCCTGTCTCCGTATCTGCATTTGCGTCCTCACCACAGGGACGGTCTCAGCCGTAACACCACGGTATCTGTTGTTGACATGTCGATGGTGTTATTAGAGCAACCCATTGTGACTAAATGGGTTAAGTTTAACCAGGGTTTAACTCCTGTTTGAAACATATGGACACATACCTTTTTATTTTCCATTTCTCTTTAGTTTTCGGTTTGTTTTAAGAACGTTAAACATGTGTATGGAAGGACAACTTCTCCCATGTGCACATTGTTCTGGCTTTTGTCCCAGAGTCTTAAATGATGAGTCAGTTTCAGTGATGTTACTGGAGCAGAACTAATATGGCGGTTATACATTGCGTCACCAGCATCCCCTCCACCTCACGACTCATATCTGTAATGCAAATATGATCTCAGTTTGGTACATATGTGAGCATATCTGCGGTTTTCAAACATGTAAAATGAAGCATCGTGTCGTTCTGAGCGACTGAGCTGCCGACCCGCAGAGCTCAGAAAGCAGCTTCGCCCTCTGCGGTCAATCGACAGCTCATTTGGACCCACTTTCAGACGGGAACAATGCCACAGCAGCCGATGGAAATGTTCAATATATAATATAAAGCGGTGACTATAGGCTGGATTGTAAACCGCCAGCGGCGCCTGCCCACACACTGCATCTACTCCTCTGAGACTGAACCCAAATGAAAGAGTTATTTTATCTCCCCAATCCATACCTTTCACTTGTCCCGTCGTTTATCTTTCTCTCCCTGTTGTATTTTATCGCTGTCTATCTTGTTTTACAGGGTTATGGGAAATGAGATACAGAGAGAGAGAGAGCGAGACGGGGAGACGGGGGAAGACAAAGATGTGTGTTTACTGCGGAGCTTTGCAGCAATATTCATGTGTTGGCCCCCGTGGGAGAGCCCGCTGGCCTTCACCTTGAAGTGTGTGCATTCAGACAAACATGCTCCGGCTCATATACACAAAAACATGCACAAGAGATTGAAGTGGGTGTGCGAGAGACATGAGGGTACGCACACTGTAAACCTCATTCTTAAAGGGTGTCTCTTTATGTTTCCAGTTTTCTGTTACATGCATACGATCTGTGAGGGCTGGACACAAAAACAACCTGGTTTCGGGTTAGAAAAAGATCATGTTCTGGCTTAAAATACAGTTAAAATGATGGTTTAGTTGGAAAAACATCATGTTTTCCTACCACAACGTTGTCAGAACATCCCAAAAGTCATTAGAATTACCCAGTTTTTGTTGGTTTAAACTGTCACTTGTCTCAAACTTCTCTCTCTCGCTTGGAGGAATAAATAGTCTCAAGGATCCCATCAAGAAATTCAGCTTTCTGTTACGTGCATACGATCTGGTTCAGGTTAGAAAAAGATCATGTTCTGGTTTAAAATACAGTTAAAATGATGGTGTATTTAGACAAAACATCATGTTTTGCTGCCACAACGTTGTCAGAAAGTCCCAAAAGTCACTAGAATTACCCAGTTTGTGTTGGTTTAAACTCTCTCGCTTGGAGGAATAAATAGTCTCAGGATCCGTCAAGAAATTCAGCTCCTAAACATGTACTCTGAATGTAATGATATACGTACAGTGTAGAAATTATAAAGAAAATGATGATGATAAAGTATTCATTGTTTGCAGAAATAGCACAATGCCAACATTGAATTCTGGTGACTTTGACCTTGAGTGATGAAACTAGAGAGAATTATCTCCTGAATCCTCAGCTCCACTGAGCTTTATGGAGCTTTATAGAGAGTTTCGGCTAACTTTTTATGCCATCTGGCCCAAAACTTTACTGTTTCTGGTTCACTCTCACTGCTTTCATGGCGCCATTAAAGAGCAGAAAGACACAGTGGAGCATTCAACAGCTTAAAAAAGACCAAAACCAGACATAAGCCAAGATGGATTCTCACATTATTTCCTGAATCCAGCTGTCTTGCAAGGTAAAGCACATTCCCTGTTCTTCTTATCGATAGCAAAAAACAACTCGACTCTGTTCGTTCGCTCAGCTACAAGTGAAAAAAAATGAGTCACAAATGTAAAGTTTCAGATTTAAAACAAGGCCAAGTAATACAGCTGGGTCCTTGTCACTCAAACAAGACTAAACTCTGAAATTGTTGAGAACTATTTTCAGCTGTGAACCGGAACACACTCCTCTCAAAACACAACAACAACAGTGCCCCTCGTTCATTATACTGAAGAAACATATCATCCAGTGCAACAGTGTGAATTACTGATGTGTTTTTGAACAGCTACTGTATGAAGGTTTGTGACACAGAACAATAAGCTTATAAGAATATTTGTCTATGATGCACATTTATGCAAACCACCAATACGTTTCAACTTGAGGTTAAAGGTTTAATTTTAGGTTTAGGCACAAAACCACTTCGTTAGGTTCAGGAAAAGATTGTGTTTTGGCTTCAATCTTTTGGTCCACGCAAACACAGTTGATGCCTGAGGTAATACCCGGTTTTGTTGCGACAAACAGCTGGAAATGTACCGACTTCCTGTCAAAATACCCCTGTTTTGTTTTTTTTTTGACACAGAACAATAAGCTTGTAAGAATATTTGTCTATGATGCACATTTCTGCAAACCACCGATATATTTATTTATTTTATTTATTTATTTATTTATTTGATTAGGACAATGCACATTAATCAACATCAGCAAGAGCATCAATGTAAATATGCCGGAGTTAGCACAGTTGCTAAATTTCGTCCGTATATTTTAACTTGACGTTTCTATAGGTTCAATTTTATGTTTAGGCACAAAAGCACTTGGTTAGGTTCAGGAGAAGATCGTGTTTTGGCTTCAATCTTTTGGTCCACGCAAACACAGTTGATGTCTGAGGTAACACACAGTTTTGTTACGACAAACATAGCTGGAAAGGTGCTGACTTCCCGTCAAAATACCCCTGTTTTGTTGTTTAGGCACAAAACCACTTGGTTAGGTTCAGGAGAAGATCGTGTTTTGGCTTCAATCTTTTGGTCCAGACAAACACAGTTGGAGATGTCTGAGGTAACACCCGGTTTTGTTGTAACAGACAGTTGAAAATATACCAACTTGCTGTCAAAATACCCCTGTTTAGTCGCCACAAGCACAACTGGGAACTGTCCAAAGGCCACCTTTAAAATATCCGGTGTGGAAAGTGGCTTGAGTGTGGTCACTGGCTTTGCATCCTTCTTAAAGCGTGGTGAAGTGCCCTCTCTTCACTATGAATACATCATGACTCTCTGCACTGGTGCCCCTCCCGTAAATATGGTGGCCTTTGTATTTTATTCACCCCTGCTCCTCATACGTCCTGCGTCCGACCCTGGAAATGTCACTGCGGTACGACGCCTTCGACATGTACAAATGTGAACGTGACAGTGATTGCAGAAACTGGGCTGTGACTTCATGGGATTTGTTGATAATTAGCAAATTAGACGACCTCCAGTCTCATAATTTGAATATTTTAATTGAAAGTATTTAATATCAAGCCGTCTTTTATGAAAGTGATTACATCTAATGTGGCTCAGTGTTTGAAAGCAGTCGTTTGTTCTGTACTGAGGCTCACGCAGACCGATTTGAATTTTCTGTTTGTAGCATCGCCACTCGTCCTGTTTTATGGGCGCTCGTTGCTTCATTTGTTCGAGCCTCGCTGTGGTTCTTGGTTAAAAAACACTGCAGGCCAACGGTGTCGCCATTAAAGAGGGAGCTGAGAAAAGACTGCTGGACGGCGCAATTATCTTACTGATATGTAAACTGCAAGAAAACATTTGTAAGCTCAGTACATCACCCACCACCGAGCGCGGCACTCTCTCTGCCGAGCCGCCGTTCGGCCCCTCGCTGCTTCATGCATTTATTCCGCTCGTAAATAGCGAAATATCACAGACCAGAGCAAACAAATATAATTCACACAACTCCCATTTTCCCTCCAGTAATTAGCCTCCCCCACCATCGCCTCCTCTTCGTGTACTTAATGTTTCTAGACTACAGTTGCTGTCTCACAAATTGTTTTAAATGGCGCGTCTCATTCTTAACACTTTTAAATGACGTTTTCAGAACTTCCCACGTAATAAGATAATGGTCTTCACGTAAACATTAGCAATAATAAGCCTCATGAATAATTCACACGCAGGGAAGACATATAAATCATGTTTAATTGAATACCGCGGGAAATTAACAGCCAACAATACCGAACAAAACACACAGTAACCTCCCTGGTAACCCTTGTTTCCATCGTTAGTTTATGCATTAATGTTTTCAAAAATTTGGGTTTTAGCTGAAAAACCTGATGATTCTAATAAACAGTGAGATGCATAAATGTTTTTTCTTATCAGAAAACATAAAAAACAAACAACAATGTATTCCCAAAAAGGCAGAAAATGTTTTTGGTTGCACATAAAACATGTTGTTTGGTACAAAAACTAGCACATTTACATTTTTACCTTGTGAAGTTTAAGCTGCCATCAGCTGTTAAAACCTCCCCTGACTCGTCCACGGCTTTTTACTTAGGCTTTGCTTTGTTCCAGCTTCAATCCTTATTCTTTATTTAGGGGGACAGTTGTTGGCTTTAATAATTAAAAAATATAAAAAAAGATCTGATAATCACACACAAAGTAACATGGAGCATCTCATGAGATCTGAGTTGTAAACAGAAATATAATTTTCTTTTCAGCCGTTTGTTTGAAAATCTGCTTATTTGCTTTTCTGGTCGAGAGTTAAATGAGAAGACTGATACGACTCTCAAGCCTGTGAATATTCTCATTCATCCAGGTCATAGTTATCTCAAGGAAATTGAATCGAATGCAACTGGATTTGGTTTTTGTCTTGAAGACGTTTCACCTCTCATCCGAGAGGCTTCATCAGTTCCTGCTCGCTTGACTAGGCTGGGACTGGATGAGAGGTGAAACATCTTCAAGACAAAAACCAAATCCAGTTGCATTCGATTCAATTTCCTTGAGATATGATACGACTCTCATGTCTGCACTGTGTCGTAGAAAGTACCCAAGTAGAAGTAAAGATATTGTATTAAAATATTACTTTGGTGAGTAGTACTCGAGTAAAGGTCTGATATTAAATGTAGTTAAGTATTAGTTGTAATTTATGGCAATAAATGTATGAAGTTATCAAAAGTACAAGTCAAAGTAAATTATACATATATCAACATGTACTAGATAAGGGCCGACTGCTTATTGGACTTTATTGGTTAGAACAATCAGCATTTTACTGATTATCTGAATGTTGTTTTGACAGAAAAAAATTTAAGGTGTGCTGCTCTGGCTCTGACGCTGATGCAGCATAAAATCTGCAAAGTAACTGGTTTCTAAAGTAATCTAATAAATGTAGGGGAGTATGAGCAGTTACCTCAAAGTATAAAGAAGCAGAAAATGGAAATTGTCAAGTACAAGTACCTCAGAAATGTACTGAAGTACTGTTGAAACCCTGGTGCAACAGGTAAATGAGACAATGAGATAATCAGTACATTTTCATCCTTGAGCTGCAGAAATCTACTGTTCTCTGTAATCGACTCGTCAGGGCTTCCCCACACAGGCAGGCTGCTGGAGGAGAGGGTGAGTTGTGCTGTGTTTTTAATACAAATCCGGCAAAGCTAGCAGATGTTTGATGCTTCGTACTGTGTGCTGGGACTGTACATGTACTGTTGCTGAAGTTTGGTGCTGTTCTCACCATTAATTGTGGCTTTTTGATGGCGGTTTCTAGTTGGAGACATAAGCTGCAGTGTGTTGTTATCGTGCAGTCTTTTCTGAGGTTGCTAAAACTAGCTAAGCTAGCGGTCAGCTAACTTGACCTCTCGAGGGGGAGTCTTACTCGGTGTCAACGTGTGTTAGACCATGGATTAAACTTACACCGGAATATCCCTTTAAACTCCTGGCCTCAAGGCAGGAACCAATCAGCTCCCTGGACAGCCTGCAATCACTCAAACACACCTGCAACCAATCACACACTCACACTCAGGTAACAGAGGGTTATTCAAGGAGAGACAGAGCGCATACAGAAATGTTTATACGACCTCAGGGGTCGTAACAAGTGCAGCACAATCCTTTTCTCCTCAGGGATCAATAAAAGTATTTCTGATTCTTATTGAGTAAATGTAATTAGTTACAATCCATCACTGTGTCTGCAGAGAAGATATGAAGCTCCAGTCAGGAGTCAATTAGTTCACCTGAGCATTAAGACTTGAAACAGGGGAACAGCTGACTCTGTTTAAAGACTTTAAGACTTCCCAGCAGCACCTGCAGCTCAGTCGCCAACGGCTTAAATCTCTTTGTTCGTTTGTATTGAAAATAAAGTTTTGGTATTAAGGAGGATCGTGTGCTGGAGCTGGAGGATTTCTTTGGACAGAGCTGCTCCCAGGCTTTATGCTGAGCTAAAATACAAAACTCCTGGTTTGCAGCTTCATATTTAACAGGCTTGACATTGTGTTGTAGCGGTGTTGGTAACGCAAATATTGCAATATCCGATATGAAATCAGAAAACAGGTTCTCCGGATCTTCCAGCAAAATGCAGCTGAATCTGGTGCTTCTCAGCTCGAGGACAGCTGAAGCGAAGAGTCAGAGTGGACGAAGAAGACATGACGCAAACAATTATAGTCGACCTCGATCAGGTGTGCAGTTGTCTTTAGATAATTGGTTGAAGAGGTTTCAAATCTATCAGACAATGAACCCAAGGGTAGGTGTCGCCTTAAGCCCCGTTTACACGAAGGGAAAACGCAGATATTTCCAGGCGGTTTGGCCTCTCATTTACACGAAAACCCCGTTTTTATCACAGAAAACGATTATTTCTAAAAACTCCGGGCAAAGTGGAGAATTTGGAAAACTCCGGTTATGTGTTGTCGTGTCAGCTGGGAGAAACGGGGTTTTAGGTTCTCACGCTCATTAGGCTCTGCGCCAGAAAATGCTTAACGTCATGTGAGCTTTGTTTTGAAAGGAACAGGAAGTCGCTCGTGTTATTCGTTGTTGTTGGTTCTGAGGATTCTGATTGGCTTGCATGGCTTTATCCTTCTCCCTACACTGCCGCCCAGAGGTTTGGCAGAGTTAGAATGGCGCTCGACGGCGTATTTATGCAGGTTGATGTAAATGACAACTTTTTTGAAAACGATGTTGTGTGCACGATGTTATTTTTGAAAACGGAGGGGGGGAAATATTCGTTTCTCTAAATACCCTGCTATGTATAAACGTGGACATATCTGTAATATCAGCAATAAAACACACAGACCCTCCTCAGGTAAACTTACAAAGATTACAAAAAGTACAAACACCCTGTGATAAATATAAGAAAATACAGGAATTCAGAAAAGACCAACATATCAAAAAACAACAGAAGCCTGACGTCTATTAGAGGAACAAGGTTGAAAGTTCATGATGTCACAAAACATACAACAAAGTCTTTATATGTTCTCCATTAATTGTAATTTATTCTACTACAACTCCACATTTCTTGTTTTCTTCTTTCTGTGGTCGTGTTTCAGGTTAAAGACACATTTGTACAAATTGGTAAATAGGCAAAATTGTAATATCAAATGCCGTTTGCAGTAAGAGAGAGTGGCAGTGATGGCAAATACAGTGGTGAGAGAAGTGTGGAGGCGACACATCAGGAGTAATTAAGAAAGGAGAGGAGTGCTGAGTGAGCTGGAAACACGCTGTCTTTAGCCTTCTCTCTTATTGACCCGGTGGCTCCGGCACCAGATCTGTATCACATCTAATGTAATCAACGCTGTGTTTTCTGTCCAGAGTGCACAGTGAATACAGATAAACACAGAGAGGAGTCCAGAGATGTCGGAGAGGAGCCGTTAAAACTCCTCCCGGCTCATATTCCCTCTCCTCATTCTTTATTTTTTTGGTTTAAAGTGAGCTGCAGTGTCTCTTATGAGAGAATAAAATCAGGCAGTTCTAGATGAGAGCAGGGAAAAAGCCTGCAGGGAGCGTTGCTTGTCACAAACCCAAACTATAAATAATATCTGGCTCTGGAGCTGCTAAACGCTCCGAGTTTACCAGGTAGCCGCTAATTAAGTCCGCCTGCCATTCAGTGCCAAGCTAGTAGTGCAGGCTGCAGTGGGTTTAAGAGCTTTAAGGCTGAAAACACACACATAAACAACAACTCTTCCTCCGACTGGGAATTAAAGACACACTGTGGAATTATTTCTCCCATCTAGTGGTGAAATGTTATTCTGCATCCAAATGAATACTGCTCTCTAGCGCCTCGCGTTTTCGAACGTGCGTTGCAGCCTGTTGGAACTACGGCAGGCGGGATGTGTCAAGATTCAAGAAGCTCTGACAACAACATGTCTTCAAACAGCACTTCATCAAGTTTAGTTTCGGGTGATGAGGTACGTTGTTTCAAACAAACTTCAAACTGCAGCTGACGAGCGCGTCTGGCTAAGCTCCTTCTCCGTTCCACAGTCACGCTGGCTCTGAGTGAAAACGCCTTTAGCCTTATCTGTACCACGTAGAGCTTTTTGTCCCTCTCACCAGTTCATCGTTTTTTACAGAGCGGAAGGACATGGAAGCCTCCGTAGAGCTCGCCCGTCCTATGGAAATACAGAGAAGTGATTCTTCCCTCAGGAGGAGAAGTGAGATTGTTGGCAGAGATCATTTTACACCAATGAGGACTTATTTATGAATGAAGACGCTGATTTGAGGTAATAAATTACTTAAAACACGACACAGTGGACCTTTAAATTAATGAAAGTGAACCAAAAAAACAAAACAATGGGCTGCAAGACACTAACACGCTTTATAGAGCTGAGGGAAGCAATTCCATTCACTTTACACATTTCCGTGGTTAGTAAAAATATTGATTAAGGTAGGTTGAAGTACAAGACACATCTCAAGTCCTGATCATTCCGACTTAATTCTGACCTAAGAGAGCGATGTAAAACGTGAAATTAGCATACGATGTGGATAAGGACGACGTTCTTCTATCCGAAGGTATTTTAAAAACACACATATCACTGCTCATCGTGCTAATTGATGATAAACACTGGCCGGCTCCCACACTGTTCATCTATTCAGGCAGCTCATCAATATCAACACTCACTCTGCAGCCAAACTCTGAGACTAGGTCAGCTAATTCATCCATGTGACTGGAAGCCAAGGCAGGCGAAAAAAAAACAAATGTTTAACCTCCCGACAGATACAAGAGAAGCTTGATTTTTGAAGCAGAGCGCTCACATTACCTCTTTTATACACCGGTGTGTCTCCTCTTTCTGTTTTGCTCGCTGCCTGTGTCGCCCCGTCTCAATGTGTTTCACACTGTTGGGAAAAAAAGGTGAAAATTATTCATGAAAAACCCAGTCAGCAAAAATCTTTACTGTATGCAGCCGTATAATGCTGCGCGGCCTGAACTTTACTGCAACAGCAGCTCGCAGAACAAGATACAGAAACCAAAACTGAACAATACGGTAAATAAATGTTTAAAAATCCTGTTTTTGAGAGCCAAGACGAAAGCATACCTCCGCAAATGACTCACATAAATCAAGGCCTCTTATTCACTTCCAAAGATAATCAGACGGATCGTTGGAAGCTACAAGCTACAATCTTGTGATTTGATTACAAATTCTTGAATCTTGAAGTTGTTAATGATTTTAAATGCTACGAGGCCAGCAGTTATGTGTTGAGTTCAAGCGGCTTGAAGGATAAATTATTCTTTACGTCCAAATTTTCAGTTTTAATCACCATTCCTACCAGCGAGACTAACATGTCATCAACTTCAGAGCTGAGATTTTGAGAGGCCGGCGACACGAACCTCATAATTGCTGTCATACTACATATTCAAGGACCCTTTTTGCTCTAACTTTATTCAAAAAAGCCTCAGAAAACCTCTTACAACACTTAAACAGCCAGACATGTCATTATGCACCATGTCTTCGCCCCGCTGCCATTAACAGTGAAGGAAAAAGGAGAATAAGCTCCATGCGTCGCTCCGTCTCCCTCTCTCTCTTTTGTTTTATAACCATCTAACCCGATCTGATAGCAACTAATGAGTGTGATTACTTTAGAAGCAGCTAATAGCTGTGGCTAATCCCCCCCTCTGCCCTCTTTCATTTCATCTCACTCCGCTCCTCCTGCATCACTCCACGCATCTCTCAGCCCACTGACTCTGCATGCCATTATTATTAGATGTGCGGCCCCTGAGTTTCCCCCCTCCTCATCACCATCACCTATTATCCGTCACTAACGACAGGAGACAGCGTTGTAAACGTCCTACCTGAAGTGGAATCGGCTGCTGTGTTCGATGTGTGAGCCCAGTTGCCAGGATAACACGTAGGCGGGTAACATTTCTGTAAAACCACTTACGAGCTCACATTTGTGCCACGGACATTTCCACGAAACCTGTCAGATCATGTCCACATTACATATTTATGACCTGACTTTCATGTTAGGATGTGGACAGGATGGCGGTCGAGTTAATGCTCCTTTATGGACGTCGTAACCTACATTAGTGGCCTATGCCGTGGTGAGCAGTCATACATGTGTGCTTGCATGTCTGCGTGACTCTCAGCTGTGTCTCTGGGTTCAGTAGATTGGACAGGCCGAGCTTGATTGACTCGGTTTGGAAAGGCAGAGTTTGCTCGTGGAGGGGCAGCCCGCTAACCTGACTCTCGCCAGATGAATTTCGTTCCGCCTAGCTCCACTCATCCATCTGGGATCGCTCCATTGGAGATGTGTTTCAGAAGGCTATATAATATGATTGGATAAACCACTTGTCTGTTGGAGCCATTTGGTAGATCAAGCTCTCGCCAAATCCGGTCGGGAGAAGGGCAAAAACATCGTTTCCACCAACAAAAGCCTTCAGAGCCGTTCTCTGATGTTCTTTTAACGAAAAAATATTGGGTAGATTGGACAACACGGATGAAACAGCAGCATCAATGTTGACGCTTGCTTCCTCGATGCGAGCCGCCATTGTTGTCTGAATCAAAACAGTCGCTTCTCCGCTACGTCACATCTATGAAACTCCCGCCCGGCGGTCCTGATTGGCTCTACCTGAAAATCTGGTGCTGAAATCCCTCCCAACGGGAGCGATCCCAGATGGATGTGAGTGGAGCTAGGCGGAACGAAATGCATCTGGCGAGAGTCAGGTTAGCAGCCCGCCCCCACGGACATCAGGTCCGTCAGCTCTCCAAAGCCCTGAGACACTCCTGCAGCGAAGAGCCGCTCTGCAACAGCCAAAGAGTGCGGTGTGTTTACTGGGGAAACTACAGGTCACAATCTCCCGTATTACCACCGCCGCTAACCACTAGAGGAGACGCCGGAAAATTTGATGCTACCAAGCAGACCAATCACATTTGTTGCAGTCTGCGTTGCTGCAACGTGTAAGTGTTATATATCTGGGGAGGTGCACGTCAGGCTAGGGTGTAGACTACGGCGTTAGGCATGCATCAGACATCGAGAAGGCTGCCATATTATGCCGTTTTTCCACCGACAGTACCAGCTCGCCTCGCCTCGGCTTAGCGTGGCTCTACTTGGTTTGGTTTCAGACACGTTGCGTTTCCATCTAGAATTAGTATCTCTTCAACGTGGGCGGGTCGTCTATCAGACGTGGGCGGGTCGTCATCAGACGTGGGCGGGTCGTCATCAGTGACGTACTTATCCACGCGACACATAAACAGGGCTAGCTGTGGGCTACGCAAAACATGTCCACCTTTTCATTTCTTGTCGCACCATCAAGCTCGTTCTGGATGCGTCTTCAGCGACAACACTCAGGAGCGTCTCCACCTCTGCCACGGTCCACGCCGTGTTCCTGCGCGTTGTTCCTTCCATGTAATCGCTATGTTGACTGAACGCAGATGCTAGTTTTTAAAGGTAGCGGGCGTCAGGCTCGGACGTCGCGCTCGTCATGAGTCGTCAAGTGGCGTCGCTCTCTGTCCAATCAGTGGCCGGCTGCCAGCTTACGTCACACAGAAGTATCAGCTCAGCTCGGTTGGAACTTATACGGAGGTGATACTAAAAAAGCACCACTTTAGCAGGTACCAGGTACCAGATTTCAGTAATGGGAACGCAAAAAAGGCGAGCTAAGTCGAGGCGAGGCGAGCTGGTACTGTCGGTGGAAAAACGGCATTAGTGACCAACTGTAAAACTACATATGCATATTTTTAAGGAGACCTCAGGACAATTACCAGCTGCATTTGTGGCGACCAAAGCAGGTATTTTGATCCAAAACATTATCTTTTCCTAACTAAGTGGTTTCTGTGGCAAGTAGAAGAGCTGTCACACCATAAAATAGAAAACTGAACCTAAAGAAAAGTTTCAACATATCAGTACATTGCCAACATTTGTACCGGCGACTAGGGTTTTAATGTGCTGTTCTCTGACTGTCAGGCTGGCAGACCTGTAAAAATAACAACGTCCTGCCATCACAGCGCCTAAACGAACGTCCCACTTCTTTGGGAACTTTTTCACCTTTCCTGTCAAACTTGAGGAGACGTCCATCTTTCTCTACACGGCCGACGTTCACTCCCTCTCCCTCGACTGCATACAAGCAAAATGGGTCTGGGAAATACCTGCTGCGAGTTTTTAGATGAGGTGTTCAAAATAAAGGTTAAAAGGTGTTGCTGACTCGAGGTCCCCAGAGCGGCGCCGCGGAAATGAGTCGCCATAGAGTCATGTACGCTAAAAATGTAAATGCTCTGCCAAAGTCAAAGATCGATTGATCCCATGGTTCTTGGTATTCTCATTAATTGAGATCAGGAGGAGAGTTCCCATTCGCGCACACCAACACCAATATTTCTTTTTGAAATATAATCTATATCGTTTTGTGTTAATTAAAAATCCTGGAAATGGCAGAAGCTCTCACGGTGGAGCACATTTGAAGCTCATAAGTAATGTGTGTGAGAGGGATGTATCACTAATCCTATAGCGAAGCAGCGGGCGTACGGCACATGAGCCCGTTCATATGTACGCGTGTGTTTGTCGGAGGGGTGTTAGGTGAAATATGTCGGCGCGTGGATGACTGTGATAAGGGTTTGGGAGAGGGGTCGCAGAGCAATACTTCAAAGAGGAAACGCAAAGAGAGTCACGTCGAGAAAACCTTGTCTCAAGGTTATCAGTCACTCCCCTTCTCTCTCTGTGTGCATGTTGCCCCGTGATAAGGTTAATTAAAGCCACGTAACGAGCGACGGAGACATGTGCATGCAACCGTACGGATACATGTAGAGCGCAAGCCGAGCCTCACGTATCGGGCTGAAGTCTGCAGAGTCGCAGCTCTCACTCACAAATGCAAAAGAAAGTCTCGAATAGAGAAACTCCATTATTTTTTTAGTCTACGTCTGACCTATACAGCGACTGGTTTCCAAATGCAAAAGGACACCGAGTCGAGTCATCACTGTGAAAATCCATTAAGTACACTCCAACCTTTACAGTATGGGAGGAAGGCAAAGACATCGCATGCATTTAAAATATCCTGGTGGGATTCTTACTACTTCATCTGTGTGAGAAAGCAACTGTAGATCAGGAGCAGCATGTGTTCCTGTTAAGTGTCCACTTGTTGTTTGGATGAAGCGTCCTGTCAGCTTTTGGCTTCTATCAATTGTGCCTGACTTGTTTGTCTTAGACACACACACACACACACACACTTAACACCTCCCCTCTTGCTCCCATTTCTCAGATTTGCAGCAGGAATATTATAATATTTCTGTTCCTCATAAATCACTGTGACAGCGAGGGGCCGCGTTACACCTGAGTACAGGAACTCCCCGCTTTCTTTTTCCTCTTCCCTAAATTTTTATCGCGCTTCTTATTTGCGCTCTCTTCCCCCCGGCGCCTCCCCCGGGGCCGACACATGGCTCCTCATCAGTGCGGGAGAGCGTCAACAGCAGCCTTGTCCCCCGGGTGTGTTTTTTAACTCTCCCTAATTGGCATGTGCATCACGACGGCAACAGTCGGCCTGTGTGCTCTTTCACGGCAACAAAAGACCTTTAGTAAACGTAACTAGCGGAGCCTGTGTGTGTGACACCTATCTGGAACCGGCGGCGCATCCTCGAGGATGAAAAATAGAAAAAGAAAACAATAAGTGACACGCTGAGCGGAGACAGGGGAACTGAAAACACTTTCATTTGGGAGCTGCCTTGAAGCAGGACCGGAGACCACACCTATTAGGCAGTTGTTGTCATCCCTGCCTAACGACCGGGTCCCAGCTGGGCTCTTTGAAAACACGTAGATGCTCACAAGGCTCCTGCAGGACACAGCTGTAACCCCAACCCTAATCCTGTGGGCCGTGATGCCTCTCTTTAAAGATACAGGCATCAGCTATTCACTCATGGAAGATGTGTAAGGTGACATGTGTTTAACACTAAAGGTCTGGAGTGTAAGATTGTGTGGCATCAAGTGGAGAAGTTGTATTGAAACCAATAAAATCCCCCTCGCCTTCCCCCAGCGTGGTCACTAAAAACATAAAAAACACAAAGATCTCTCTAGAGCCGGTGTTTGGTTTGTCCGTACTGGGCTACTGTAGAAACCATAGATCCGTGTAAATCTTTAAAACCATGTTTCAGCCAATAAACAAACAACAATATTCCAGATGAAACCAGCTGCTATCACTGCCCCCTAACCATTGACTTTCATGGATTTCACTACAACACAAATATACATTTGCAAAGATTTAAAACTTGTTTGACACAGCAGTGGATATTTTTGCCACTAGGGGGCAGAAGGACTCCAAAATAAGATGACAGGCACAGTTTTCACATATTTTCACATTAGAAAGTGGAGACGAAGATTGTGGTAGTAAACTACAACCATCAGTTGTTCATTTTTTAATATGTTTTAAACTAAAATTCTGTCCATATCTTATAAATTGCTGCTTTAAAGGTTAAAGTAAGACCCTATTTTGTCTAAATCAAGCAATTGGGGTGTTTTTAAGAATAGCCAAAGAGATTTGGATGCATGTTATGACAGACTGACTGTGCAGCTGTGTGTGTACATCACTGACTAAATGTGGAGGAAATTTAGTAGCAATAAAGTTTTGAGAAAATCGTACAAACCCTACTGGAGTCAAGTTTTGCAGACTTACGGGACAATCTCAAGATCAGCAAATTTCTAAGATGTAGGAACAAAAACCTTAGAAATGGACGAGGGATAGAATTCAGGAAGAGGCAAACCAAATTTGAGTGAAACGCATCTTTAATAGAGATATTTTACTGCATTTGATTGCTTACAAAATCATAATCCTCAGCAGTTTTGGAATGAGAGTAACAGATAAAGTGAAGGGAGGTAAAACTATGTTGAACGTATCTCTGTTTTAGTTTCTAGTATTACGAGTGATACGGTCTTGTATTATGAGAAAAGGATTTTGGGTTTGTTTTCTGTTTTCTCTTCTGTTTTTGAGGAAATAACTAGTAAAAAAGGTAATTAAGTCTGAAAAGAAAGCTGATGTTAATGTTTTTGGGCGCAATTCTTTCAGTAAAGGAGGTTTCAGATTTCATTTGAAGTGCTGAAGTAGCGCAGGTGGTTTGATGTGTTATAGGAGCTGGTTCGGTCTTGTTTCGATGGTGATGTTATTCGTGGTCGTTCCAAACTTCATTCTCTGTTGGTTTGTCGGCACAAACTGGTGCTTTCACATGTTTGTTAAATCAACAAGTCCTCTGAATCAGTTCCTGCTTTAATCCTCGTGTTTCTTTTTCCTTTGTTTTGTGTAATTGGCAATAAACCCGATTCTGATTTTGATTCCTGAAAACACTTTCGGGAAAAACAATCTGTGTAATGATCTGACAACACACAGGTTCAGGTGTGGTGAGGTTTATCTGCACCTGGGCCAGAATGACCAGTGTGTTAAGGCGATGTAATCTTTGCCATCACGGTGATAACACAGCACATTAACTGTGGGTTGGAGTCAGTAAACACAGCTGCCGTCCGTGGCAATGTCCCGTATTTTTGTTGACCTATGCGTCGACCTCCACCTCCTCCACCCGACCGTGCGCCGATGGACCGCGAGAGTCATAATTACTGCAGCTGCCAGACGGCTTTGACGCTCGCACGTACACAAATGTTGTTTTGTTGAACGGCTACCACCTTATTTTACTCACTGTTAATAGAACAATATTGATCGGTGAAGCGACCTTTTAAACACAATAAAATCAGCTAAATCATGTGAACTTTTCTGACAACATCCATGTTTTCTTCTAGCATGGTTTAAATTTTCTGACATGTGTTTCCTACTTTGACCAAAGTAAAGGTGGTGAAATGTTCACTTTGATTCAGGGTTTCGTATCTTAAGCATCATTCAGGTCTCTGCAAGTACAGCAGCAGAATGAACAGACAGTATTGGCTGTCGGGGAAGGTCCAATCAGCAGGAGTTGTCTGGTGAATGAACACATGTTGGTCAAAGATATATGTTGAAGAGAAGACGATTGCACACTCAGTTCCAACAATCTGATAGTATAACTGATGCTGCGATCAAGGTCGATACAGCAGATACAGACACATTGAGAGAGGATGAGCACACTTTACTGATGATACCTTTGCTGAACTACAATTCTGAACGCAAGTAGACGTAGTAGAGCAAATTGTACTTAAAGCAGAAATAGACAACTCTTCAACTCCTGCTTCCCTGTAGTATTACCTGTAGGGACCGCCGAAGCAAAGGCAGCGTTAGCAACATGGCTGCTGCTGGCAGCCTGGCTGCACACCAAAGCGAAACGCAACCGTTAGAATCCCGATTTGACCCAGAAACCCTGATCTCAGTGCTGTGAAAAGGAAGAATAAAACACTTCCTTGTATTAATTAAGTAGGCAGGTGTTGTTAATTACCGATCTAGTCGAAAGAATGCTGTTTTTGAACCATGTCAAGTCCCGGTGGGGGAACAAACTTCGACTCTCCTCTTTTCTCCGCCTCCGTCAGTAGGCGTCTTTTTCCTTCGCCATGTAGAGTTCGACAGTTTATATAGTTGTTCCACGGTTACGAGGGAAAACAAAGCCTCTTCCTGTTTTGTTTGTGAAACTGTAGACCGGCTTCTGTCCTTCGTTTTTCCGGGAAAACTCCGGCCTGGTGTCAGATCGGATGGCACGATGTAAACGAGGCTCGTAAGGAAGCAGTCTGTGTGCTGGATGGTGTCGTTTTTCTGCAGCCATCACACTGTTTAGCTGTCAAGTCATTCTACAAATATATGATTTGCTTTGGAAAAAAAGTAAATATATATATATTTAATGATGAGTATGGTCCTTCATTGTTACATCTATGAATCCATCTTTGCGGACTTTAATAAAAAAGAAAATGTCGAGCCTGCTGGTGGTGAAACTCTCTGAGAGGAGCTCTGACACGGTCCCATGAAATTGTGAGAAAGTACAGCCCGTAACTTTCTTCCTCTCCTCTCCATCCCTGCCAGCCTCCATTATGTTACCCATTCGCTCAAGGCAAGTGAAATATCAGAAGCCCTTTCAGGAGACGTTAGACAGGGATGTCTTTCTCCATTGTCTCTCTGAGAGCACTAATCCAGTACCTCTCTGTTCATCTCTTCAATCTTCATCTTCAGAGTGTCTCCTCTCCTCCCTCCCTCCGGACACACTTCCTGCTGCAGCCTCCACCTTTGCGAGCTGGTAAGACTTCCCTTCACAACCCAAATGTCCCTAATATACAATCCTGAACAAGTTTGGGGTCGTTTGTCTCTCTGAATGTTCGGACCAGAAACAACAGATTTACTTTTCTTCTTTTCTGGAGGGGAGAAGATCAGCAACACTCTGCTCGAGTCGCTGCTTTACTGCCGACAGAGGAGTCGGACCGGGTTAATGTTTTATAACGTATGCAGCGGTTTGACTTTAATTACTTGATCTCGAAATATCTGAAACATAAAATTAAATAATTGAGCAGCATGTGAAGCGGATGATGGCGCGTTTGAAAAGAGTGGGATTTCCCATGTTCAGTGTTTGATTCCCGCGCGTCTGATCATGAAATTTAATTTCTGGTGGCGACACGGTTTATCCCCCCTTCCAGACTTTTATCAATTCAATCTCTTTGATCTATTTCTTAATGAAAGCCCGCAGCCAAAAGCATCAGGACCACTGAAGTTCTGCGAGCTCTGCAGCAGGCAATGGACTGTGGATTTGAACAGTGATGCATCAGTGCATCATTTTTGAAACATACACCAGAGAATAGTGTCGGGTAGCGCTTCACAACGGAGAAGAGAGTCTTTCCCACATGTGGGAAAAGATGTTTTTCTCTTTTCTGATCCTCTTTAGGATTCATTCACTTTTGTTTTAGTCAAAATACAATTCAATACAACACTCACACACATGCTCATATCATCACGGAGGCTGTTTATTCTGTCTTTAAATGTTTGGCTCTACATGTTGGCCAAGAAGTCTTTTGCAAACAGGTAAAAATTAAGTAAAATCTTATTCTTATAAAATTGTATTCTATTGTTCGGCACTGGTGGTATAAGTATGTATATCATACAGTACAAGTATCAGTACAGCGAGGTAAAAACACCACTGTACAAAAAAGTCTTGCATTCAAAAGCTTTAATTCACTTTATCTGGAAAACTTATCAGTAAAATTAACCAAAAATATCACAAAAAAGCACTTATTGTGCAGAAAAGTGGCCCCTGAGTGTTTGATTATATTATGTCATATAGTAGATTGCTAAAGGTGCCATTTTAGCTGAAACATTTTTAAAAATTACTAAAATTATCAGCAGAAATAAGAGTCTTGACATTATGATGTCTCTGTTTTTTATTATAGAGATATCTACAGAAGTTAGCATGGTAACGACCTCGCTCAGGCCTGTACAGGCTCCCAGAGCTCCCAGTCCGTAACGCTAGCTGCATGGCTTACTAAGCTAACGGAGCTAGCTAGCTAATGGCAGCTACAGTAAACAGCAGCTATGTATGTATGTACCTTTAAGACTGATTATTTTACAAGCAGCTGGACGTCACTTTACCTGTTTTCTGTACTGTTGGATGTCTCAATCTATGACAATGCATCATATTTTAGGAGCTAAGCTAGTTTATAACGGGCTAAGCTAATAATTTAAAGCACAGCAGTTAAATGCAGTGAAGCAAAAAGTGCAATATTAAGGTGTAGAAGTATCAGGTTGCATAAAGGTGACTCAACAATTGACACACAGGCACTCGTCACGATGCATTCACTGACGGTCAGTTAAAAAAGGTTTCCAGAGTCCAGATATCTGTGTCCATGATGGAAATGTCCATAGCTCAAGTCAATGTAATCAATAAAGGGACCTCAGATCTTCATAAGCTTACATGTGAAGTGTGAGGTATTGGCTGAGTGAACTGATATGTTCCTACCAGGTGAGTCATGTACTGCGGTTCACACGGAGTCCCTCTCATGTGAGTCAATCAGAATCGTACTCGGAGCTTTAAATAAACACTAGTAGCTTTCAGGTTTCAGGGCTGCTGAGGACGAACAGTCACTGAGTCAGCTGGTAAACTCATCTTTGTATCAGCAAGGTGTGAGCCTGCTGATTCAGAGCGCCACACGCAGCATCCAAAGGACGAGATGAGAGGCTCGGTAACAGAAAGTACCTCGACTTCATATTAACAGACGAGCTCCAAGTCTGTCCATCATCCACACACATTATCTCACATACCACTGATATGATTTTAATGAAACTTAAGGGAGTGATGTAACCCCCCTCCATGCTCTATGCTTGATGTTTTTTTAGTTTTTTTTTTTTAATTGCACTGATTATAATAACTGGGATACGACCATACCTGTTTGCTTTGCCAAAACAATCTGGCATAGATAAGCCCGATGGGAGCGCAGAGAGCCTTGTGTGGCTCCAACGTGATATCACGAATAAAAACATGTGAAATGAATCACAAGGATCAAAACGTGATAATAAAACGTGGAGGGATTCTGCCTTCAAATCGCAAACGCAGAGGAAACTTCTGAAACGCTCGCAGCTGTCTGAGGCGACTATCTTAACCATCTACCAAATAATGATAATGGAGTCATACTGCTGACACTTTCAGCCCCCGACTTCTGCCGCCTCACCTGTCACCTTTGTCTCCGTCAGCTGCCAACAATACAACCACAAAAACAGACTTTTATCGCACCGTTTTCCGCACTATGCTTGTCTTGATAAGAATCACAGGGGTGTCTCCCTTGAATGCGACGCAGCGCTTGAAGATAAACACCTTGAATAGGAATAAAGATGCTCCTTTTTCTCCCCACGTCTGTCTGCTTTCCTTCCAGGGCGCTCACATTGTGTATGGCCTACATTGCCGGCTCCAGTGAGGATGCGGAGCAGACAGGACATTCGTCATACTCTTCTCTGTCCTCCTTTATGTGCACGCAGACTTCGCAGATCACATGGCAGAATGACAGGGAGTCTAATAACGTCGCAGCAGAGGGCAGCGGCACAGATCCTCGACTGGAGGACACCACCTGCAGGCCACGCTGACCTCTGTGAACCCGGCCGCTCCCCCTATTTTAGTTCTTGGCTCCGGCTGCGAAGCTTAACCCGCGTGTCCTCGTGCTCCTGCTGCACCATCACACTTCAGCAGCTGGCTTTACAGTGAGAATACATCCAGGATTGTCTCATCGCAGATATTGTAATTGCCACTCTGCAGGGTGGATCGGCTGCTTTTAATTTGAATGGTTCACTCTTGAATCACAGCGTTTCCCCGAGTTTCGTAATTACAATATTATGCATGACTCCACTCTTGATCATTATTCTGTGCAATTATTTGCTGTGTGTTTGTTCTCTCGTACACGTAGGTAGCTTCGGCTTGCTGGGAGCAATGTGCTGCCAGGCAGTTGGGAGGTTTGCTACAGCAGCACATCCTGCACTCGTGGTGCACCACTGCCCCCCTGTGGACAGCAGAGGAACAAGACGGGAGACCTCGTTTCACCTCACAGCCATAACTGGTAACTTCTTTAAGTCTTCTCCAAAGGCAGATTTGCCACAGCGTCTGCATCTGCCTGCAGACATTCTACAGCTACTAAAGCACATCACACAGAAACGTGACAGCCATCTGAATCTTTGACACAATCCCAGTCGTACGGGTTTGTTTTGTGTTTTAGTCTCTCAGATATTACTAAAGATTAGAAGAAGATTAGAATTTCATTAAAGAAATTAAAAAATGATGGGACGTGCTACACTGGGTCAGGAACAATAGTGAAGTGATATCAGGGGAAAAAATGAGGTTCTCTTCAGTGAAAGAAAAAACAGTGACTGTCCAGCGTGGTATCGGACGGCAGTCTGACAAGAACTCATAGACTCTCTGATAATAATCAGGAGTTTTTTCGTCATTAAATCACAGGTATGACAACAGATTTCAACTCAGAGGAGTCTTCCTCAGAGCATTAGGTGCGATGAGATCAGGTGATCTGTATCAAACTCTGGACAGTCGCTGTTTTCTGAAAGGATATTACTTCATAAATCTGTTTAAGCCTGGTCAAACACTTTCACTTCACATTTTCATAATTTCTGCCTAGTGGCTAGTTTGGCACGTAAGAATCGATGTTGTTGTTAGCAATGCTGGCTCAGGCGTGTGTGAGCTGACCAATCAGAGGAGAGTGGGTTTTCGGGAGGGCGGGGCTTAAAGGGACAGGAGGTAAAACAGAGGGGGAATACAGAGCTGCAGCAGAGGACAGTATGAGAAAACTGAGGTGTTTTAATGTTTCCTTTAATAATTAGGGATCTTACATATTTATATAGAAAAATACGGCGAACCTGTTCTAGAATAATCAAAGAAACCACGTTGATTTACATTTTGAGTGAAGGACAGTTCTAAAATTGCTATAATATTTTTGTTTTTTACCAAAGAAATTAGAAAAATATCCCTCACTGATTTCAAAATAAGATAAATCAAACAGAAAAAGTCATTTGAACTTATTTAAACTGCTCTTATAGATGTGTCAGCTCATGAGTGAACTTCTGGTTTTAGTCATAGTGTACGCTGATTCACATTATGGCCTCATGTTATATTCATAGACTAATTATGCGCATTGTATTATGTTACCATTACCATTATACCTAATGTTGTATATTATATTATGCTACAGATAATTAGCGTAATGATAGCGGTTCATGATGAAGCCCTCATGTTAATAGGCTGCTGAACATTACGATTGTTGTGCACCAACATTAGTGCTCAGGATGCCGAGTGCTGAATAACAGGAAATGTCTTAGCGTGGAGAGTAATGTGCTGCAGCGGCAGCAGCCAACTCTGGAAGGAATTAGAAATAAAAAATTAAACAGAGGATCAGTTTGTCTACACCAGCGCTCCCTCTGACACATGGCTCCTCACCAGCACTCCAGAACATCAACAGCAGCCTCGTCCCTCGGGTGGATTGTGTTTTTATTTTTTTCATTTTTCGCTCCTCCTAATTAGCATGCATGTGCGTCATGGACGGGCAACACGTGCTCCTTCTCAGCAACAACAAAAGACCTTTACTCAGAACCAGCTGACGGAGCCTGTAGATGCTGGAGATGAGTGCATTCCAAAAACTAGAACAACATCCTCGGAGGAAACAATGGCTTGTTGACACAGAGGACACGGACGCAGGAGAGAAGACTCTCCTTGCCTTAAGGCCGAACCTGCGTCCTCCCCAGTTCAATTACAGAGTCCCAGCTGGGTAAACCCTGACCAGCTTTCACAACACACAAATGCTCATAAGACGTCTCAGTAATCGTCTCAGTGGGTTGGACCCCGGAGCCACGCGATTTTAGTCTCAAAGATATGTTAACAGAAACTGACACGCCGACGCTACATTGATTTTAGGTCTAGTGAAAGTCTCAGTTGGAAATGGACCCAGTCTGTATTCAGAACCGGAGCCTTCAAACAAGCCACCAGGATTTTTCGAATGGTTGTGATGTCACAGCGTTACAGTAACCGCCCTCTTCATGGCCCCCTACAGACCTGTTGTAAGAAAACGCTCTGCTCTGATTGGTCGGCTCTCACACGTGTGAGAGCCGACCAATCAGAGCAGATTGGGCTCCTTTGGAGGGGGGCCTTGAATGCCGTTTTTCCACCGACAGTACCAGCTCGCCTCGCCTCGGCTTAGCGTGGCTCTACTTGGTTTGGTTTCAGATGTGTTGCGTTTCCATCTAGAATTAGTATCTCTTCAACGTGGGCGGGTCGTCATCAACGTGGGCGGGTCGTCATCAACGTGGGCGGGTCGTCATCAACGTGGGCGGGTCGTCATCAGTGACGTACTTATCCACGCGACACATAAACAGGGCTAGCTGTGGGCTACGCAAAACACGTCCACCTTTTCATTTCTTGTTGCACCATCGAGCTCGTTCTGGATGCGTCTTCAGCGACAACACTCAGGAGCGTCTCCACCTCTGCCACGGTCCACGCCGTGTTCCTGCGCGTTGTTCCTTCCATGTAATCGCTATGTTGACTGAACGCAGATGCTAGTTTTTAAAGGTAGCGGGCGTCAGGCTCGGACGTCGCGCTCGTCATGAGTCATCAAGTGGCGTCGCTCTCTGTCCAATCAGTGGCCGGCTGCCAGCTTACGTCACACAGAAGCATCAGCTCAGCTCGGTTGGAACTTACACGGAGGTGATACTAAAAAAGCACCACTTTAGCAGGTACCAGGTACCAGATTTCAGTAATGGGAACGCAAAAAAGGCGAGCTAAGTCGAGGCGAGGCGAGCTGGTACTGTCGGTGGAAAAATGGCAAAAGACACAGGCACCAAAATGAAGCGTTCTAACAGAGGGTGAATAGAGGTGCTGCAGCAATGGACAGTATCTGAAAAATGTGTTTTGGGTTCATTCAAACATTTTCTAGTAAACCCCCTAAAATAAAAGTATAGACCTTATAATTAGCATAATATGGGACCTGGGGAAATGTGTGCACACTGGATGCCTGGAAGGTGTGCTGTAATACTTAATGCAAACTTAATTAAGGCCTTTCATTTCTTGTCCATCATCCATTTTTCCCCTCTTTGAGCGCTGGGCTTTTATAGCTGCCTCCGCTTTGGGCCGTCCCCAAGCCCTTAGGAGGACTGGCTAAATGCCAACTCCTGGATATCACTCGCTGAAGTGATAATGTGGTGTTTGGGATATTGGCTTCATATGTTTGTCAAAAGAGAATCCGGATCAAAGATAACGTCTGTGTTTTTTCTCTGACACCGTCCTTCGGGAGAACTGTGCTGGCGCTGAAGTTGAAAGCGAGTCTGATAAGCGAGTTCCTGTGGCCCAGAATTTGCATTTCACTTTTATGTGTGTTGAAAATGAAGTTCTTTGTCGGGGTATTTTTGTCTGCGTCGCTGCAGAGAGATGAAAGATTTAATTGCTCAAAGATTTCATGATTTTTTACAGTAGCTGCGTTGTATCACCTGGCTTGTCTGCGATGTCACAGCCTCCCACCGGCCAGCAAAGAGTCCATTATTCTGTCCCAAAAATGCAAGAACACACTGTATCTATCAGTCCTGCATCAGTCAGACAGTAAGAGGATGACTTTTGTTGTTGTTGCTTGAATGATTTTCCATTGCTCACGGACAAATATTAAAGATAGAGTAAACTAAGTTTTGGTTCCAGTAATCAACTTCCTCGGAAAAGTATGTTGCAAAAGCCAAAGGACGTCTTCAACCAAGCTATCACAAAGTCTGACAGATTTTCTCTACCATGCAATACCCACGCTATTAATTTATCAGCATCTTATCATGTCAGGGATTTTTAGAAGATCTCAGAAGTTCCATTTTGGAGCGTTAATTGACAATTGTAGTGCTTGTAGTGGCATATATAAAAAACACAAAGTGTGTAGCAGGTCATGTAGCCGGTGTGAATGGCTGCAGTGTCATCAGTATTTGCAGTCGTGATGTTAATGAGAGCTGATGCTGAAGGAAAGCAGAGCAGGCAGGCAGTGGTGCACAGGAAACAGGTTTGATGTTAACAGCTGTCAGAATTCAGCCAGCTGCTGCTGTTTTATCTGATGAAAAATGACTGATGATGTCTGAATGACTGTCTGATGAATTCTTCTCTGCTCTGGTAAACACCCCTAAAGTCCAACACAGAGAGACTTTACAGCTTATTTACTGAGGCCATCGCAACTGAGAACATCTGCTTATGTACAGTACTTAAGTACAATTTTGAGGTATTTGTTCTTTATTCTTCAACTCCACTTCATTTTGAAGGCAAATATTGCAGTTTGGTTCAACTATTTATTTGAAAATGTTAGTTACTAGTGACTCAGAGCAAAAGTAGCACATTTTCAAATTAATTTAGTTTATCAGCAATCATATAAAAACAAAAAAACACTGATCTAATAATCCGCCAGGTCGATAATGAGTCAACCCCTAGTATACATTATATACAATACATACATGTATTTGCTTCTACTTGTACTTTTGGTACATTTCAGATACATCAGATACTTTAAGACTTTTACTCAAGTACTATTGCTTTGTGGGACTGGGTACAGATTTGGTTTGCTTTTAGCCAGCACACCTTTGTTGTAAAAGTTTGTTGTTGTAGAGCTTTACAGCAACAAAATATCTTTACTTTTACTCAAGTGTGACTTTATAAAACACTGCATTTTATATATTGAATGTTTTCTCTTCTTTTTACTATGCAGAAGACAGACAAGAAAAAAATTAAATTTCAGCTAATTCATACTGAATTTGTTTATTTTTATTGACCAACAAGGATTTTAATTTGAAAAGAATAAACGGAAGTACCGTGCCTTCCTTCCGGTTGGTCTCGCGAGCAGCCGTTGTCCGAATGTGTTGGACTTTCGCTGCCTCTCATAGCGAACCAACTCTTCCGTGTCGTTTAAATCTCCTGAGATATTATACCAGTATATTTTATCTGACAAGTTCAAGTGTTGAACTTTATGAAAACGACTTTTTATTTCCTTTTCTTTCCTCCGAGCTGTAGTTGAAACTAACTTCTCCAGCTAGCGTTAGCTAAGTTTAGCTAGGCTAACCTGTGAATGGCGCCCCTCCGGGTCCTGTGCATCCATGGGTACCGTCAGACCGGCAGCTCGTTCCGGGAGAAGACGGGAGCTCTGCGGAAGCTGCTGAAGAAACAAGTGGAGCTGGTTTACGTGAGTGCACCGCTCAGTGTGCCGCAAGCCGGCAGTGAAGGTGGGTCCTGAGCCTCACACCTGTCCCCAGAACACTCACAGCTAGCTGGGAGAGACGGCTAGCTAGTTGACTTTATGATACTGAAAGTAAAGTAGTGACATGAAGCTTCCTCTCACTTTATAGGTGTTTGGATGTAGTGAATAAAGTAAACAGTTTCACAAATGAGCAAACTCTGGCATAAACAGTACTCAGTTAGCTCTCTGATGTTTATTAATTAACTTTTTTCAAAAAATGACATTTTTATCTGTGTCTTATAATTGACCTTTTATAAAAATTAGGACAAACTAATATATTCATCACCTTGATCACCTATAATTAGGGGTCGACCAATACTGATTATTAGAAATCAAGGAGACTGAAATCTGTTGTGTTGTGTAGAAATTTCAGTCTTGCAGGTTACTTGAGTATTTCCATTTTCTGCTACTTTATAAATGTATTTGATACACTTAGTTACTAGTTGCTTTGCAGATTCAGATTAGCTGTTAGATATAAGCTATTAATTGTGACATGTGACCTCTCAGATATTGTTGTAGGTGGGACATTGTATGAGAGGATTCTGCATCGGAGCCAAAATAGCACATTTTTAAATCAATCTGCCAGTGTTGATAATCAGTCTGTCCCTACCGATAGTACATTATGTACATGGTCAATCTGAAAATAGCTTCCTTCTTGTATGCAAAGTATGTTTAATACGACATTTCGAAAATCCCAGACTTCAGTATGTGACAGGCAGCACTCACAACACAGAGAAATAATGTTGTAAATCAAACAATAAATGTTTGTATTTGTGTCCAGATGTAAAGATTTGATTTCAGAGGTGCCTCCCTTTTGGATTTAAATTTAATAGAGTTCCTCTTCTTTCCTAAGCTCCGGACAAGGAGAATGGTCCCGGTCCTGGAGCTGGAGGCGATGAGGACCAGAGGGGTTGGTGGTTTTCTGATGTCCAGGCTCGGAGTTTCAGCGCACAGCAGCAGTGTGAGGAAAGCTTGGGACTGGACGAGAGCCTGACAACTGTAAGAGAAGCTGTGAAGGTCCAAGGTCCATTTGATGGCATCCTGGGCTTTAGTCAGGGAGCTGCTTTTGTGGCCATGCTCTGCGCTCTTCAGGAGCAAAAACTGGAGCCAGAGTTCAACTTCCGCTTTGCCATACTTGTCGCTGGTTTCCGGAGCGCCTGTAAGGAACACCAGAAGTTCTACAGTACTCCCCTCCTGATCCCGTCCCTGCACGTGTTTGGACTGGAGGACCGAGTCATCCCTGACAACATGAGCAGGGAGCTTCTTCCCTCCTTCCAAGACCCGCAGGTTCTGACCCATCCAGGTGGCCATTTTGTTCCAGCTGCTTCTGCTCACAGACAAACTTACCAGGAATTTCTCAAGAAGTTCGAGTGAAAATTGACACCAAAAATCGCCAAAGACTGTATGCACTTCAATACTCCCAAAGGACATTGATTATTTATTATGAAGAAAAATCTTGTGATAACGAGGCTGTTCGGGTTAAATGCCAAGTTCAGTCTAAGCGCTGTTTTTTGTTTCTCCTCTGGTCTGATCCATCCAAAACGGTTGAATGTCTGCTAACCATCTCAGGGAAGACGTCTTCTGACAGATAATAAATTAAGTGATAATTGTTTATCAAATGTTCTCTGGTCTCTGTTTCTGTTGGGAGTTGTGTAAAGTTTTTCTTGTTGTTTTTAAAAATTATTTTGGGCATTTTTGGCCTTTATTGGACAGTGACAGGTGAGGAGTCAGACAGGAAACAGGGGAGAGAAGAGGGGTACGACATGCAACAAAGGTGCTCCTCTGTGCAATATCTTTCAAGTTACCTTTATTGAGACTCCATTGCCTGAGTCTTTGCTAATTCATGACACCCCTTGAAAGTTTGGAATCGCCACAATAGCTGATTTATATTTTGTATGTTTGTTTTTTACAAATAGATATTATTTAGTATGAATTGTTTGCATAAAACGGAAGGTTTTTGTGTTTTAAAAAACAAAATGCTGTACAATGGCTCGACCAGGCTGACAACCTAATGAGCAGAACTAGACAAAGATACTTCTGAGCAACAGTTAAATAATGATATAAGAAATCACCGGTCATCGGTAAAATAAATGGGAAGTTAAGCATCAAAATCTGGGCAGATTTAATCATGAATATGTTTCTGTTTCAGTGTCGTGTATTTTTAAAACTTAAAAATAGAAACGGAAGGTTACAGTCGAGGGTTAGCGCTAATTGAACTACATCAATGAATATCAGCTTAACATACTGTGAACTTACAAATCACAGTTTAAACTGCTGAGTAGACTGCAGAGGGCCCAGAGAAAAAAGATTAATACATGTATTCAGAGCTAAATCATACCATTGTGGTTCAGTTAACATCCAGGGTCACTTTGCTTTTCCGAATTGGAAAACCATTTCAAAATATTTTGTAGTTTGGGAGACAGTGAGTCAACAGTAACTCCCCCTGTCATGCAACAGTCGACCAAATGAAAGTTTATTTAATACTTTTTCAGGCCAAAACGTTCAAATTTGAATGATGGATTTGTTATTCTGGTCTTATCGATGTCTGCTGTTCAGGAAAAACATGAATACAACATGTCATTCCAAACTTTTAATGCTAATATAAGTGGAATATATTTGAATTCATCATAGCATAGCTGTTAACACATCCATTATGAAAAGATGACATTTAAACCAGCTTTTTAACTCTTCCATCTTCTCCAACGTGAACATGATAAGTAACAAACTAACTGATTGCGCCATGAAGTTCTCAGGAAGTCTGCGCTGAAGGGAAACTAAGTCGAGATGAGTTAAAGGCTTCAGTATGCTTCCAACAAAACAAACGTCTCGGCGCCAAAGTATCTCCACCTTCAGCTTCGCCTCCTCATGGCTGCACCCGTCTGCCTGCTCGCTCGACGAGCGCCGTGTGTTCGAAGAATGAAAACAGCCCACGTGGCTAGCTGCTGGCTGAAGTTAGCCTGATTGCCTCAGAAAGGTACAACATTTTCAAACAGTGTAACTCGATCTGACCCGCGCTGCGTTTGAAGTGCACTGAGGCCTTTACACAGAGCGTCACATGGAAGCAATCAGGGGCTCCATGAATATTAGGAACACATTACAAATAACTAATTTTCCAAGAATCAGCGAGTATATTTTCTAATTTTTTCCCCTGCAGTAATTTTTATTTTTCTAAATTATTTTTTTGGCCTCTGTATGGCTGTTATTGATAGGACAGCTTCAGAGATGAGAGGAGGAGGGGGGGGTGACACGCAGCGAAGGGCCCCGGGCCGGGACTTGAACCCGGGGCCGCTGTACGTGCCGTCATTGCAAAAGTGAAAGCTAAAAAGTGTTTTCCCGTTCATAAAAACATCTCCGCGCCGGGATGGCACTGACACTGTCGGGTTCTGGGAACACTCTGCCATGATTGTGGAAAGTTATGAGAGGAATTTTACATCGGAGCCACAGTGGAAACCTTGATTTAATAAGCTTGAGTAATAATTTGCGTAACATGTTGCAAACTGGACTTGAGTACTGTGACAGCTGTGTAACAGAACCTCAACAGATAGTTACTGAAAAGTTGTCTTGGCGCCAAAATCTTCACACACAGTTATGTCGTTAATGGCTCGTTCCACTCGCAGTGGATCTGCACTGTGATGTATGGGAGGACAGCTGCTCCGCCGTCAGACGCTGATGGATCTCGGTGCATGTGAAGGTGTTCCCTCGCACACGGGCAGGTTAACGCGCTCGCTCCGACGCGCAGAGTTCAAGGACATGTTGTTCTTTTGTAGCTGAAAGCATGTGCACGTCAGACTGCGCTCGCTCGATTGTTTCCAGATGTGTGCTCTCTCGTCTCTACCTCTTTCTCTCTTCTCTCTCTCTTCTCTCCCCTCCCTTTTTTTCGCTTTCATCTCCCACCGGCCTCCACCTCGCTCCCAACTCTCCTCGACATCCTCCCTCCCTTTCACATCCTGTGTGTCATCAGCTCTGGGCACAACGTATCCACTCTCTCTCACATGTCCGCTGCATTTATGACGAGGACGGAAATAGTTTTGTTGGTCTGGATCGCTCGGAGACAGCTCACGCTTGATCTAAAGACTGCAGACGACCGTGGGCTGCCTGTGGGTGGTTATTTGTCTTGCTGAGATGGAATCCCTCCTCATAGTAAGGGTTAGGGTTAACTGTGTCACTGGCACAGGGTTAACCTCTAACCCTTACCCCGTACTGACCCTAACCCTCATCAATCAGTCTGAATGTTTACATCCTGCCACCTGTTTCCACATCTGACACTCACACGGACACGAACACATCGTGGCTTCGTGGTTCACCATCGCAGCCATCGCGTTCGCTCTCTCCTGTGCTCCCCTGTGGCCCTTGTGTCCCTCCAAGACCTCACAGCAGACACACACACACACACACACACACACACACTCACACACATGGTTTTGATAACAAGCAAAGACGAACGGAGAGAGTGAGCGAGCGAGCGAGCGAGCAGGGGGAAACAGTAAAAGAAAAACACAGAGGGTCACTCCTGCCAGTAAGTTTTACAACAGAGCCGTGACTCTCTTCTCAGGAATCCATTCCCCCTGTTGCACAACAACCGGGAAATAATGGAATGAGAGACAGAGACAGATGAGGGTGGAGTTTACCCTCCCTCCTCCCTCCTTCCTCCCCTCTCTCCATCGCCCCTCTCTCCCTCTCTCCCCGGCTGCTGCGGTTTTAAAAAGGGAGAGTTTCAGGGCGCATGCAAGTTCTCCGCCGCGATCGAGGGATCACTTTTTCCCTCTGGTTGGAGTGTGGGGGAATGGAGCAGGGGGCAGAGGGGTGTGTCGCGGCACAGATGGGCTCTATTTTGATTATGGAGCGTTTGTTGTTATGGGCGACGGAAGGAGGGGAGGGGCCGCGCGGTGCGTGCGTCTATAAAAGACTTGCACTTAAACTCCAAAGAGCCCGGTCATCCCAGGGCCCGGGCCGGTCCAGACTCTGATGACCGACTGCTGCCTGCAGCCTGCAGCTCTGACAGCTGTCACTGGAATAACCTGTGATTACAAGGACGTGAGATTTCATCACCTGACCTGCGACTTGTGGATTTACCTGCTTTTTTTCTGCAGCTTTTTCACTTCTATTATGTACTTTTTTTACAATCTGCACTGTAAGAGAAGATGCTGAGGAAAGAGGGACTGTTGTGTTTTGGGTTTTTGAGGATTTTCACACCTCTGTCAAAATGAATTCACTTTAATATCAACTCATTTAAGTCTAGGCATGCGTGTCTGTGTGTGTGTGTGTGTGTGTGTGTGCTTGGGTGGGTGTGATGTAACTTGGATGCGCTCCAGAGGTATGGCCCGTGTCCAGCATCACATGGAGACTCAGCCGTGCCTCTCTGCTTCCTGTTTTTGTTTGTGCGAGTGTATCTGGAGTTGAATTAGTTATTTAAAGAACAGTGTAACGTTCGATAAAGTCGTGGAGCTACACATGCTGCAGTGTGAGTGCGATATCTCGGCCCAAACAGCAGGCAGTGTGTGTTTATGTGTGTGTGCATGCGTGGGTGTGTGTCTGCATATTTTTCCCCCCATATGGGTGTGATTTGGTCATTTGTTATTCCATGCTTGCATACTCACACACTTCTGGTTTCGCTCCACTTTGTGGTTTTCTTGTTTGTGTGGACAAAGTGTACTCTGGCTCGGGCCAACACTTTGGTCCGTTTTGTTTTTTTGTTCGCCCTCGTCCAGTCGTCAGGCGTATTATCCTCTCTGTCCGTCCTGTTCGGTCCTGTCACAGATTTGACCTCCTGCAGCATCCTGTCTCTGATTGGCCGCCCGACCTGCTGAACGTGGGTGTGTCTCTGCTTTCGCCAGATGTGAATATGTTCACAGAGGTGAAGCGAGGACACGGATGAGGCCGTCTGAAGTCGGCGCAGAGGACATTTGATGCATGAGGTCATCTGCAGTCGTTTGTCTGCGCGTGTACTTTACTGTTTTAGAGGCCGTGGCTGGGCGCTGGCGAGGAGCGCTGCGGTTTGGCTCTTCTCAAGGTGCCTAACTGACACTACTGGGGTAAATATTAGTCATCAGGACGACGGAGGAGGACTGAGGCAGAGTCTGAGAGAGAGAGAGGGAGAGAGAGAGAGAGAGAGAGAGAGAGAGAGAGAGAGAGGGAGGCTTGGCTTGGCTCACAGATCCCAAAAATGTGAACACTTGCGCAACCTTGTTTGGTTTCAGACAATTATTAGGAGGTTTGGATGGTGAAAAAGGGACGTTGCATTAATTCCGTGAAGAGACTTGGCTCTGCTTGTGTGGCTGGAGAATATTTGTAGTTGAACACAGAGCGGGACAGAGAAAGTGAGGATGTGTTTAACGATCAAAGAGCTCCTGAAGTGATTAAAGTCACTTTTGATGTATTTTCTTGATGGATCTGTGTACATATAACGGAAGCTCTGAGGGGCGAGTGAGTGTTTGTTCTGTTAATCCATTTTCTGATCTGATATTAATTGTTTTCTCCCGTGTGTTTATGACTTACAATCAAAATATTGAACATTTTCTACAAAAAATAGAAAAATGAGCCTTACGAAGAAAATGTTTTTTTGTTTCTATGAAGTTTTGTTTGTCACACAGCACAAAAATAAGGAATTTAGAAAGATTAAAATGTAGAAAGAGTTCCACCAGATCACAAGTCATAAACACAGGAGAGAAAATCATTTAGATCAGACTTGTGGGACAGAAATCTCACTTGTCCCTCAGGGCTTCCGTTGTCTATCAGTGTATATGTACAGTATGCACTTTGTTTCCAGTCTTGCTCGTCTTCTCCACGAGCCATCCAGAGTGGGAGAAAGGAGGAGAAACTCTAAAGAAGAGCCCATTTGTCAGGTCATAATACACTTTCACTAACAAAGACATATTGCGGATGTTTGTGATGTAGGAGGGATGGATTAAGGGTCCGGAGGGAGGGTGGGATGTAGGGATTATAGGGTAGAGGGATGAAGGGAAGGGAGAAAGAGAAAACTGGGGTTGTGGACGGATGGATGATGCACCGGGGGAGCTGAGAATCAGAGCGGGGGAGCCATCGCTTCATCCGCCTGGATCTTTACTCAGATAGTGCCCCCAGTGGTTTCTGTTTTCAGATGAGAGGCAGAGAAGAAACGGGGGTTTGGGGTGGAGGGATGTGTAAATGGAGTCAATCATCAATCTTTGTATAAACAGGAGCGCTGTGGTTGTATTCTGAGGTTGAAATGATCAGTGACAAGCTAAATGAATCTACGTAAAGGCTGTTGATTTGCTTTAACACTCGACCCGACCTCCAGTATTGAAAAATAACATTTGATCCCAAGAAAACCTAATGGATGTTCACATACGCAGGACTTTTCATCCCTGACTGAGGAGCTAATGTGCGATGCTGGAGGGTCTGAGACTGATATACTGATATTTATTGTCTATTAAAGGTTTATAGGTTTCGACAGAGAGAGAGAAGTTTCCCTCTCAGCCCTGAACAGTAAGAGTTTATGTGCTGCTGTTTCTCCGTCAGCACACGAGCTCTTACGGTGCAGGGAGGCGGAGGACAAACAGCTGTTTCTCTCCACGCTTTGCTCGTTCTCATCCTGTCTTTTCTTTGCTCCCGTCAGTCAGCACACAGCAAATACTGTAACGTATCGCTGTTTTGGACAGAGAAGACGATGTGTGTGGTTGAAATGTGATGTTCAAGGTCACAGTGTAAAGAGAATGAAATAGATGATGGACCCAAGTGATCACAAATTCTTATGTTACGTATGAAAAAACAGGGATTATAACTATTTTAATTACATGTATGTTTCCCATCAAATTCTGTTACATGAGTTCAATATAAAGCGTCACATTTAATGTAGAGTTCCTCTTTCACATTGAGTCAGTGTGTTTAAAATAGATAACCTAGTCTGATTAAATTAAACTGAATTAAATGAATACAGACTTATAAATAAACCTTATAAATAAACATGAACATGAGTAAACTCTTTTCCTTTTATATTGAACTTGTAGTCGAATCAGATGGAACAAATTAAAATATTTAAAGTCATGTTCTATGCTTTTTGTGTGTGTGTGTGTGTGTGTGTGTGTGTGTGTGTGTGTGTGTGTGTGTGCTAACTTTTAGTTTTACTTTGGAAAAACTCCATCATCAAGGATATCTGAGACACACCGGACGCCTGCCATGCATCATTTAAATTCAATTAATACAGACTTAAGTGTCTGTTTAACTCAAACATAATGTGTTTTTCCAAGTAGTTTTTTTTATGCACATGAACTCAACATTATAGAAAAAAAAATCTGCATTAAAATTGAAACTTTATATTAAACTTTTGTCATTGAATTAGGTGGAAAATTAAAGTCTTGTTTTAGTGTGTTCTCACTTTTTGTTTTACTTTGAAAAACTGCACCATAAAGGATCTCTGAGACTTTGGACATCATTTAAATCAAACTGATTCAGACTTATACATAAAGCTTCTGTGTTCATTAAGTTATTACACATAAAGTTGGGGGAACTTCCAACATAAACATAATATTATTAAGTATGATGAATAAAAGTAATGCATTTCATATTATAATGTTAGGTTATTATCCTGTAACATAATGAAACATCTAGTTATTTAATTTATACTCACTGACTCCTCTTCACATTGAACTTATGTAAAAGAATTAGATTTACATGTGATTAAACAACTTACGGTGTGTTCTAACTTTTTGTTTTACTTTGAAAAACTCCACCATCCAATATGTCCAAGGCTGCAGGCAGCTGTGACGCATAATTTGATTGTGAAATCCACCTTTTTTTATCATTCTGGAATCTGGAGTCACTTAAAAAAGTGTTTGTCTTGTTTGAACCAACTTTTTCTGCTCAGACGTTAAACAACAGCATCTGTCACATCCATCACAGCAGGAGAGAGAGAGAGACAGCTACCTGAGCCAGAATCTAAAGAAATAAATAAATAAAACACTGGCAAATGTTTTCATGTTTATTGAATGAAATCAGATACATGTTCAGCTCATAAACACTGGGGGAAGTTTAGACACATCCTGACCTGCAGAGGGCAGAGCAGCTCTGGATATTAGAGAGCAGCGTTCGAGGAACAGTGACCAAGAACTGGCCCATTGTCTTTGTGTATGTGTTCGTTGTGTGTGTGTGTGTTGTGTGTGTGCATGTGAGCGTGGGTTAGCCGAGCCGTGCGGACCCGGTGTGTGCTGTGTTGTCTGCCTGCAGGTTACAGCGCGGCCTACTGGGAGTTCCTGGCTGTGCTGCTTTGAAGTGATGCTGCTGAGCCGAGGGAGGAACAGGTGCTGATGAGGCTGACTCATCCTCAGCCTGCATCTGACACTGGACTCAGACCATAAAGAAGCACATTATGGCCAATAAAGTACAAGTGAGAAGCAATATGTGTCTGAGTGTGTCGTTGTGTACTTGTTAATTCATATAAAAGTATGAACTTTATTTTTTAAAGAACCAGCTGAGAGGACACTGTTTACTTATTATACTGATACAGGAAATGTCTTTGTCAGGTTGGTCGAATGAGTCAACACAACAAGCATGAGGAGGAAGTGGAGTGTATGTTTATTGAAGATGGGATGTTTACATGACTGTGAGTCAAAGTGTTTGTATTGTGATGATGTGTGGAAATTCCCCCCCATTTTATCATAATAAAAACCTTAAAGGTGCAAGATCTCTACTGACTGAATGTTCTGCCTAAATGAACAAACTCTGTTTTCATGACTGAATAAACTAATAAACAAAACAGTTTTACACTGTGTTACTGTGTCTTATATGTGGCGGACCCTGCCACCTTTCTCGCTTCAAACAGTGTTTCCTCTGAGAACAGCTTGTTTATTCTCTTATAAAAGATATAATACTTCTGAGTTTGTATTAAAACCTCGTTAATGTTGTAAATATTAAGATTCTAGTTTGAATATCTGCTCCAAAACTACACACTGACCCTTCAAACTAAGACTGAAAGTAATACAAACTTAAAACTAAAACGAGCAAACCTGCGTTGGAGACTAATTGTGTTGTATCAGATCGATTAAGTTACGTGTATAATTGTGATTACACAATATAAAATCAAATAAAAGCAGCAATATTGGTGTCAGACAGAACCTTGCAGCCATGAAGAAGTCAGACTGACCCGCTTTCTAACCAAACTTAACTTTTCCCTTCATTCCTTTCTCTTTCCCTCCCGATGACACCTGCCCCTAACGACCATGGCTGTAGACTGTTACCATGGTGCTACTGCTAGAGTAACAATCTAAAGCCACGGTTGCCATGGAGACAGCAGGGTGGAGGAGGCGGGGCCGGAGTTGGCATGGCAACTGGAAAAAAACTGCGAGGCCTCATTGGCTGGAGCGCGGATGCTACGCACTTAGACGGCGGCAGGACTCCCCCAATGCAAAGCCCACACAGGTTTCCTTCCTGAGCGGCGGAGAGGAGAGAAATCTCCGACACGCATCAGCTCTCGTGTCAACCATTTTAAAACAGAAAGCCAGCGAGCAGGATTTCCGCGGTCTCCAGCGAGCCGTTTGGTGCATTACCAGGCTTCAGTAGCCATGACTGTAGACTGTTACTGTACTGTGACACTGTATAAGCAGTAAGCAGTCTAAAGCCAAGGTGCTGATGCTCTGGCCGAAGGCGGGAGGAGAGGAGAGAGACGCTCCTCTCTGGAGACCTGCAGCAACACAAAGAGGAGAAGAGACAGGTGTGATCAAACCTGACACAATTCCCGAGAGGTGCTGATCAATAATACAGTGTTTGACAACCAGGGACGTCCCAGTGACCTGGACAGAAGATTATACTGCTACTGCTTTAACCATCACGGTGATGTTTCCTCTCAGTTGGGGCTTTAGGTGGAGTTTTAGCACCGACTCTGCATTTTTGCTCCTGTGCAGTAAGTTTACAACAACAACATGTTGCTGACTAAAGTTAAAGACGGTCCAACGTAAGCTCTTACTGCCTGGGTTCGAATGTGAAACAAGCATACATCGGTGGACGGGTTTTGACAAGTCAAATCTTCAGTCCAGTCTCAAATACAGTTGCCCACAATCTGGCAGGACAGGAAGAGAAGGAGCAGGTCTGAGAGACAGCGACCACTGGGATTAGATTAGAAACTTCAGCTCATTTAATGATCTAAGCACTGTACTGATCAGTCAATCAGTCCAGCAAAGGAGAAGACGGTGAGGTTATTTGTAATAAAATTGTAAAAAATCAACAAGTAACCTCGAACTTTATGAATATTTATGTAGAAACTCTTGCAGGACTGGTATCAGGCGTCTTCCACCCACCTGTCTCCTCGTTAGTGTTAATATGTATGCATGAAGGGATGAGAGAGTGAGACAGGGACACCGGATGTAGTAAATTGTGTGTCTATTTTGACGTCAGTAAACAGTCTGTCACCTCTCCCTGAGGACAATACGAACTTTGTTGGGGAATTCATTGGATACTCTTGTGATTACGATGATGATGGCTGCCTTCTCTCCAAACATTTTAGAACACTGACCGCTGGCTTGTGTGTTAACTAAAACTTCAAACAGCTTGAAAACTTTATAAACCAGCTTCCTTTCTCTTTCCTGCCCTCAGCATCCTGACACTTCTGTGTGTTTTGGGCCCTTGAACACGGAGATGTACCTGATTATGAGATATCTCAGCTCAGTGGCTCGCTGAGGTTCAGTCTGTAAAAACTTCCATCAGCTTCACTCACAACGTTTAATTCAATTCTAAATCAGATAACATTGTTTTTGTGATGCTCTCTGACCAGATTCAGGAGGAGTGTCTGCAACAGGTCTCCTCCTCCTCAGCTTCAGCACCACAGCTGCTGGACGCGCGGAGCTGTCCGCGGTGCTGAGCGGCGGAGCGGCAGCTGATGGCTCGTGTTCCCGCTCACATATTTCAGTTTGCTGTGATTTTTCAAACACTCGAGCGCATTTTAACCCAGCAGGACGTGTTAAATCTGAAGTGTAAACACCAGATTACACGTCGTGCCCTACATTCTGCAGCTGAAGCGGCGCCGCGGGGCTCTGCGCGCTCTGCTCTCATTACCGACTGCATGTCGGTCAGGTGACGCGGAGGCTGCCGTCACGCGTCTCCGAGCTCGGCGAGTCACGTGCCCGAGGGGGGGTACGGGCGTGTGACGTCACTTGGCGAGCGAACCAATGGGCTCTCGTCTCATTCTGCCGCCTGGCTTATCAGAGCGCGTGGGCAGCGGCTCGGTCTGGCTCGGTTTCCATGGCACCGGGGAGAAACCGCTCCGTGTCGACCGAGTGGACGGACGGAGATCATAAAAGAGTCGACCGTGACTTAATACGTGATCTTCTCCGCTTGTACGTCACGGTAAGAATACGTCACGAGAAGGAGACGTAAGCATTTGGCTGTTAGAGACGTTCACTGTCCTGAGGCATTAACAGCAATCAGAGTCATGATGTACTATTGTTTCATTTATATATATATATTTATAAATATTTATAAAGTACATACCAGTTATACTAAAATATAGATTATTATATAACAATATATTAATTACTAAGGCATAATTGACATTGTCTGATCAAAGTCAGCCACAGTGGCAACAACAACGAGTTGTGAATGAACAAGGGGCTTCATTGACTCGCTCCACCCACTCCTCCCTCGTGTTGTCCGTGCACGAGCCCCTCACACTGCGCATTCACACCCCCGCACGCCGGAGGATCACACTGCGGTGTGCGCGCGTCGGTGCGCGTGTGCGTGCGTGCCTGCGTGCGCGCAATGCCTTAAAAGGGTTATAGTAGGTGACTGCGTATCATCTGCAAAGTGCGCAAGAATGACGCAGGGCTGACTTCACCGGCTGACGACGTCACAGAAGTTGGAAAAAAAAAAAAGAAAAAGTTAAAGGAAAACGCCGACCGGAAGTGCACGAGGGGGGGTGGAGATAGAGAGGGAGAGGGGAGAGAGAGTGAGGGAGGGGGTGTGAGGTGGGGGCGGAGGCGAGGAGCGGACCGCCACACCGGAAGAAAGTGATGGCAGTAATGACATCACTATCACCGGAAACCTCCGGTGCCACGCGCTCCCGAGAACGAAGAGGGGTTGGCGAGGAGCACTCACCCACCTCCACACTCCCCCCGCCACCCTCACCTCCCCATCACACGCACACACTCCCACAGAAACCCGCGTACACACACGTCGCGGCACAGGAGACGTGTCTCTGTCTGCGCACGTGTCAGTTTGCACCAGCGGCTCCCAAACAGCGTCCACCTGTTCAGCGCCGAGCCGAGCGCCACCTGTGTGACAGGTGACCGGGATCACGCCACACACATATGCGTGGACACACATCTGCACCGCGCGGAATCGGAACAGAGACACATTCTGACAGCAGAGACGCAAATTTAAAGCGTTTTCTGTTTTTTTCAAATTTCCGACACATCCGAGATTTGTGTTTGTTTTCAGGTGGCTGCTGCCCACATGGGAGAGAAAAATGAGTCACACTGCAGCAACTTCCAACCGAGTCCAGATGAGCCCCGTGTCAGTCAAAGCACTCTGTCACCCTGTATGAGGGGGGGTCGCCCTGTGGACCCGCATTACAAGTGATTTTTCTCTCCCAAGATTTGGATGAAGTGACACAAAACCCAATCAGTCGAAACAGAAATATAACTTACCTCAGTCAAAGTTCCCTGGCAACCACGGCTGCGGCTCCTCGCTGTAGAAATATGTCTGTCCTATCTCTAAACTCGCCGTCTTCGCCCAAACGCGAGACGGCGAGCGCGAAAAATCTGTGCCACGCTGCCTTCGTGGCGCGCAGACGCCGCCGCCGCCGCCGCCGTCGTCCCTCTTCTCCCAAAGTCGCTTCCCATACAGACCGGGCTCTCCCATCAACCGTAGGCTTTTTATAGAGATCCCGTAGTAACTAGTAGAGAGGAGGGAGGGAGGGAGGAGGGGGAGGGAGGGGAGGAAGAGGGTGGGGGGAGGCGGCAGCAGCGGTGGTGGTGGTGGTGGTGGTGAGGGAGAAGCTCATTCAAAGATTCACCTACACATGTACGTGCGTATCCCACGTCATTGAGCGGAGTGCAGCTATTTATAAAGGGGAGGAAAAGTATAGCCTGAATCACTGTGCGGGTCTTGAAACGGGAGGATGAAAATAGCGTGTTTGTTGTGTGTGTGTGTGAGTGTGTGTGTGTGTGTGTGTGTGTGAGCTCCGTTACAGCGGAGATGTCAAATATTAAAAGCACCGAGCGAGACAATTCCTGTAAAATAAAGACATTGGGAGTCTCGGCGGTGCTCATTAGCGAGCCGCAGCGCGTCTCCGGCTCCCGGTCCTCCTATACCAGCCTGTTTATTACATAATTATCTGCTGTTAAGTTTCGCAGGGGGGTGTTTTTGTGTTTTTTCAGCTTCTCATTGTCTGATTTTTTTTTTTTCTCGCAGAACATGCTGTAATTCCTCCTGTCAGAGGATTTGATCTGTTGCTGCGGTGACAGCATCATCCGAGGCGTCAACGCTTTATTATTTTTTTTATGGCATGCTGAAAAAAAAAAAATCGATCAGATAATCAGGAAACAATCTTCGATTCTCTCTCGGTGCACTTCATCTGCGAGAGACTACTGAAGGAGGCTCGACTCAACAAGCATCTCGTGTTTAAAAAAAAAATGTTTAGTTTAGTTTTTTTTACCAAGTGATGAGCAAATCGTGATGTTGAGATTAGGCGATGAATCACTGCAGCTGCCGGCTTAGATTGACTGAAAATATTTGCTGCAGTGCACTGAGTTTTTTTATTTATTTATTTTTAATATTGATGTATGAAAAAAAAGTGATCCAAATATCCAGCTCAGGTTTCACGTATCACCCGAAGCGTTGAAGACGAGATGTGACAGGAGTCGTGCGTAAAAAATCCACCCAGACGCTGTTTGAACTCACAACACACATTCAGGGAGATTTGGGGGAGACCCTCGTGCGTAAAGAAGTGTGTCAGACATGCGTAGGCAGGCGCGTGCGGTGAGAGACTCTCGTAAATTAGACGCACCTCGGACACACGAGGAGGAGGAGAAGATGCCCGGCGGAGTTGAGTGGAAGTTGAGATGAGACTTGGACGGCTCCTGCAGGGGAGGGCAGGAGGCCAGGTGTGGAGAGGTGATCCGTCACCCGCGCAGCGCCGCCTCCACCTACACCTACACCTCCACCTCCCACCTCCACCCCCACACCCCTCCCTTGTTCAGGCATCACTGAATGAACTGGAGATGATTCTCCTCTTAATCACTGCGGATTTCAAAAGAAAAGTTTCTCAGATTATCATTCAGTTTGCAGCCAGATGCCACAGGTGGAGGTGGGTGTGAGAAGAAGACCTCCTCTCACTCTCATGGTGTGATTTAAAACTTTTTCAAATGAATATCCCCCTTTATCACACTGACATTATAACACAGTTTGAGGGTGTCCGAGCACCGTTCAGCAGCAGGGGAAGCTACACCCAAACTTCGTAGTCTCACGTTCTGAATGTGAATGAGCTGGAGAGGCAGCCTGTAGTGATGACGAGCTCCTCCGTCATCACCTTCACTGCTTCTTCTCTCTGTTTCTCAAGGTCGCTCTGATTGGGCCTCAACCTTCACCTGGAGGCTGCCAGAACTCCACAATCAAAGAGTCCAGAGGCTGATTTTTAACCTTGAGAACGCGTATGTGCGCTTTAAATATTCAAAACGAGAGATTTATTTGGGAGTTTTCGAACACATCCCTCAGCATTTTCTTCGGTGGATGTGAGAAGGCCGGATCAATGGACGGCTGCGGAGGCCAGAGATCATCCTTGAACAGACAAACACCATCACTTGTTCTAGTTCCTGAAGACGTACATGGTATGTGATCACAAGCTGAACTTTAGGAACATTTTAGTGTGTTGATTTCCCTGCAGAATGGGGACATTTTCTGATTCACACAGCTGAAACGTCACAATCAAATGAAAATCCAAATCTATGAGCTCACAGGGTGAGACATCAGTTAAATGTAAATGGTCCTAGGTGCACATAATGACGTGTGGAGGAAGCTGTCAGTGTGATTCAAGAACAAAGCTCCTCAGAGCTCTGCCTGGATGAGAATGTATTTTTATATTAAACAACAAGACGTGGGGGCTTAAAGGATGAGTAAAAATTCAGTCATTATCTCCTCGCCCCCCTGCTGATGGAGAGTCGGGTGACGTTTCGTGGTCCACAGAACGTTTCTGGATCTTCACAGCAGAACAGCGCCGCAGCATTCTGCTAAACAGCCGAAGCAGGTGGAGTCTTGTTTTAAACCGTGAAAACAGAAACACAACAACAACCAAAAAATAATGACTAAATAAAGCGGCTCCGTACTCTCCAGGTGCCCGGAAATCACAAATCGATTTGAAAAGATGTTATTTTACACCCACGACATGCGGCTGAGCTCCTGCAGCCACTTCAGACCGGACGCTTTTAGCTTAGCAGTGAAGGTTTTGGCTTTAAAAGGATGTAAATGAAGTCTTTTCAAATCAGTTTAGGATCTCGGGGCTTCTGGAGATTTAGGGCCCCCACACACCGGGTCCGACGTCAGACGTCTGAAGCGTTCGGAGAGAGTCGGACGAGTTCGGGAGCTTTTCTGTTCGGTGTGTTCAGCGTTGTCGGAGCCGCGCGGAAGCGCGAGGACGGCGTCTGATCCGACTGAACATGCGAAGTCGGCCGTCTGAGTTAGGAAGCCGTCGGATACTCTGATTGGTTGTTAGCTAGCTGTTCAGTGACCATTCTGATTGGCGGTGTGCCAGCGAATCAGCGCGGCGTGTGGGAGGGGCGGCGGAAGTGCCGATGGTAAACAAACCACATAAACAGAGACGGCACAGAGTCACAAACAACACTTCACCGTTCGTTATTTTGGGGATAAACCAACGTATGTTTGGAAGCCATGGCTGTGTGGACCGAGGACTTTGAGGAGCAGCTGGCTGCCCTGGTGGAAGAGAGACCACCGTAATACGACATCACGCAAGTAATGCCGAGCTAACACTGTGTTCCTGTTTTCATGTTTTGGGTGACTGGCATGAGACTAGCGCCACCCGATGTTTAGGAGACTTATTGCATCTCGCACAGGCGCAGAACGTATACGCTGCTGTGTAGCCGGGGCGGTGTGTTTCAATGCAACTTTTCTACCGAACGGATCTGACGGAGTGGTCGGAGAAGGAAGTCGGATAAGGAAGACGTCGGATCCGGTGTGTGGGGGCCTTTAGATTACGCCGGACAAGAGGCATGGAGTCAAAGTTTTAAAACGAGTCCCCATCTAGTTCAGTTGTTAGATCAGCTGTGTAGATCCAAAACATTTCTCTGTGCATTATGAAATGTCACCAGACTTTTCATCGGCATGAGGGTGGGAAGATAATGACTGAAGCATCATTTTTGGGTGACCTTATCCTTTAATGGGCACATCGTCTAACTAGAGTGCCCTGTTCAGTTCCCATCAGACATCAGTGTCAGTGACGTCGGCTCAGAATAATCCTGACTACAGTAAGCACAGGCCCGGTTTGTTGAGGTGTGTCTTTACTCACACTGATGTCTGAGGGATGACGCGATACGAAGGCATTTATTGACCGTTGCTCACTTTCAAATCTACGTTTACGTCCCCACCAGGGGCTCGCTCATCACCCAACAGAAAAGGAAACATCCTTGCAGCGCGATAAGAAATCAGCACAACAATACACCCACAGAAGAGGCGAGTGCAACATCAGACGTTCTTCCTTTTTTTCGTGTTTTTCTCCCTTTTTTTAGACTGAATTCACCTCAGAAGCGACTGCAGGACGAGGAGGAGGAGGAGTGTGAAGCTCTCCGAAATGTAGAATCTCCACTCGCTGCGACCGAATGTGCTGACGTGTGGAAGAGGGTGAGCGTTGTGTGAGCGCGTGTGCACAAGCGTACACAACCCGATTTCGTCATACTACATCCCACATGAATATTTAAGTGTGTGTGTGTGTGTGTGTGTGGTGATGAATGATTGGAATAGTGTGAATGAACTAGTTCCTCATTTACTCCTTCCTAAATTTAAAGCCTTCTACCATTACTGGAGCCAAACGTACACACACATTCAAACACACACACACACACTCGGTCTCACGTTCCTCATTTTATCTTTACATCGATTTGTTTTGATTCCAGATGATGGATCCAGCTTGTGAACCTCTCTGCTTTGACTCGGAGCGATCGGCCCCCCCAGGCTGTCGGCCGCCTCTCAAACACTCAACTTCAGCCTTCGAAGCTCGATTGTTGAATCAGGATGCAGATTATTTCCTGTTCACAATCTCTCATCTGTCTGTCAAGCCCAGTTGTTGGCTATCTTTTTTATCTCCTCATCTGTATTCCAAACAGAGAATGCAGTCAGATAAGAGAGAAAGAAAGAAAGAAAGAAAAAAAACTCTTCCCTCCCATACACTCTTCTCTCTCCTCACAACCGCCTACCTTGCCTTCCCACCTCCCCTTCTCCCATTCTGACTCATACTGAAATCCCAGCGAGCCTCCTCTCCCTCCCTCCCTCCCTCCCTCCCTCCCCCACCCCTCCGCTCTCATTTGTGTTTTCTCTCCCTTTGATTGCCGAGCTGGCTCGAAACGCAATGAGCTAGGGCGAGAGAGAGAGAATGAGCAAATGAAAAAGGATAGAGAGAGAGAGAGAGAGAGGAGCGGAGGGATGGAGACATGGAGGAAGAGGAGGAGGAGGAAGATTCTGTGCTGCCAAAACGTGCCCGTAATGAGGATTCTGTCAAAGGAGAGCTGAGGAGGAGGAGGAGGTGTGTGTGTGTGTGTGTGTGTGTGTGTGCGGTGATGGTGGGGGTGTGTGTCAGAGTGAGACGGAGGTTTAAGAAAGAGTGGGTGTGTGTTGGTGAAACCCCTCTCGCCCCCACGTCGTTCCCTCCGCTGTCTCTGCGCTCCTCTTGCCTACAAGATTTGTGAGATCGCAAAAGCCACATTCACACACACAGCAGCAACTCCACATCCGCCCACGCACACACACACACACACACACACATGCCTCAGAAGAAACAGATATTGTGAACCCGTCTCTCCTCAGAAACTTTGAATATGTGTGTCTTTCTGAGGTTGCGTGACGGAGGCGGAGGAGGAAGCATGTAATGGAGCGTGTTCCTCCTCGGTGACATGCGCTCATCAGCCACCGGAGCCAATTAGACGGCTCCAGGAGAAAAAAAATTGCCTTACCTGAGATGGCATGATGAGGTTATTACTATGATTTCATTACATTCAACAGGAGCATCTGTGGCAAAAGGATGCCGAGACGGGCTGTCCTTTCGCAAAGTCATATGCCATCTCCTCGCGTCTGCTGTAACTCCAACAGTGACTCACACCAAACTTCACAACATTATGCCAAAGTCATATGCTGAATGTAATTAACGCGCGATGCCAGCTGTATGTGTGTGTGTGTAAGCGTGGGCAGTCATTTGTGCATGCGCATGTGTTGGAGGGGGCGTCAGTGTGAGGGTGAGCGAGTGACTGAGTGACTGAGTGAGTGCATCTGTTTGCGTGAGTTCAGCGTGGGGATCATTTGAATTTTCAGCGCAGATCATCAGCGATATTTGAGGCAGCATATGTGTTTGTGTTTATGAGTCAAAGCCCACCATGACCCGATATCACATATGCTGTATATCAACATATGTATCATCACGAAGTTTAAGTGAGTGTCTCAGAATCAGCTGTGAACCCACCGACCTCCTGCGAGCGGGCCTGTTTGTTACAAACTCGTCCTGCATTTCAATATCAACCAAATGACGTCACCCACCTGTTTGTGGAATACCACTGGGCATCACAGTCATCACCATCTTTTTTCTCTCCCCTCTTTTTTTTTGGAACCAGAAGTGACCATATTTGGACAAGAGGGTGGAGCCAGGGAGGATATCCTGATTGGATCTGACCGAGAGACCCTGTTAGACGCTGTAGTAGCGACCTGTGAATCACGAGGTAGCCACGCCCTGAAGCTTCATCGCCTAAATGGGACCATAATTTACTAAATGAACATCGTGCTGTTTTTAAAAGGCTTCAAACAAGCGACTGAGACCTTCGACCCATCAGGAAACATAAATGAAGCGAGAGTAAGGGTCGCTCTTTCTCATAAACTTACATTTAATTGGACTTCCTGTTGAGACCGGTGGAGTCGCCCCCTGCTGGCTGCTAGACAGAATGCAGGTTTAAGAATTCAGTTTTCAAAATCTGGAAGCTTCGGCCATATTTTATGCAGTCGGTGGTGTCAACTCTGCTTTCTAGGGAGAAAAAACAGTCAGTTAAAACTTTCTGCCTGCTCCAGTCGCTAACACCGATCTGCTCTGAGAGAAACCACTGTAACTATCTCTCTCCTTCTGTTGCTCGACCACTCACACACTACACACTGTTTCTTAAAGGAGCCATGCTGATGTTTTAACTTCTATTGGAGGACGACCAGATTCTACTATAGTTATACGTCATTATTCCACATTGAAAACAGCTTGGATTGGAAGTTATTCGTCAAAACATTGGCGAACAGTGTGGCTCATCAACTCTGCCAGGAAAGGACTGAAATATAATAAGAACATCAAAATACACTGGAGGGAAACTTTAAAGGTGTAATTGATAACATTCAGTCACTAAATGTGGCATTCCATCTCCCCGCTTCCTTTGCATTCATGTTTCAACACCACCGTTGTTCGAAGTCATCTGTTTGTTGCACTAGCTATCAAACGTTATCGTTGCTAAAGCTAGCTAGCTAACATTAACATTTCTAACACTAGCTCAAGTTAACATCGCTAACGCTAGCTGGCTAACGTTAGGGCAGTACAATATGCTGGCTGCACACTGTAGAACTCAGCCATTTCTACTTTTTTTCCCACAAACTGGTAACAAACAAGACTGTTGATCGCTGACGAAACACAGAAACCACCTGACGCCAACGGCATTATGCAATTGGCTGACAATAATTTAGACCTCAAACTTTTTTTTAGTTATTAAGTCATATTCTTAATAATGGTTGTGGGGAAAATAGATACTTTAATTCTTTCTACAAGCTCTGTGTGACCCATATGTGCCGGTCCAACTGGTTCCAGATAGAGGTACCATTATACTGGAGTCCACTCAAACGCACAGAACTTTATAGTGAAGATCTCAATTGATTTTAACAACCCCGAAGCTACTGAAGGAGAAATAAGGGGGGAATCTGTTTAACATCGTCAAAAGTAATGAAATTTAGTTTGGGTCCAGCGTCTTTGATGAAGCTTTCATTGAACGAGGTCGTGAAACGCAGTCAATAGCTTCCACTGTTACATTCAGCCCTGGATTCAAATATTCTCTATATTCTGCTTGGCTTTCCGCATTGACACATCACTCGACGATGTACCGCATCTCATATTGTCTTTTCACGCTTTCCTCCGCTGTCGCTCCCTCCATCTCCGCTTTTTTGTGAATTATACATTGAAATTGAAATGGACATACTCTAAACATCCAGTGCCAGCTAACATGCGTCACACACAAGCATTTGGCCTCAGACTCGCTTTCTCTGTGCCTTTTTGTCTGTCTCTCCTACACACACACACACACACACACACACACACACACACACACACACACACACACACACACACACACACACACGCCTTCTTTCATTCCTGTCTCTCTCACTACTTGAGATGTGGATCCCATTCCAGTCATCTCTCTTTCATCTCCCTGCCATTTTCATTCTCTTTTATTTTGTTACCCCGTTTCTCAACTCCCCCCCCCACTACATTTTCATTCTGCTCCATCCTCATCCACCATGTCCCCGCTCTTGTCTCCACCTTTCTCTGCTGACTGTATTCCCCCATCTGTCCTCCTCCTCCTCCTCCACTCCAGTCATCTCTAAAAGTCATCTCCTCCCACCTCCCGGTGTCCCAGTGGGGGGAGACGGGGAGAGTGAGACAGAAAGAGAGAGGGAGAGAGAGAGAATGAGATGGGGGCAGCAGAGATCGAGATATGATTGGACTGGAGGAACCCCCTGGTGTCAGAAATTCACCTGCAAAAACTCCCTGCTTCCCCCGCTTTTTCTCATCTGTATTCACAGTCTCTCCTCTCCTCCTGCATCATGCCTCCTCACCTCTCTCCCTCGCTTCCTCTTTTTCTCCGCTTCTCCCTCCCTCCCTCCCTCACTATATCTCCCTGCCTCCCCCTCTCTGTCCTTCTGTGTCTCTTATCATCCTGCATTGCTCCACCTGCACTGTGGTGCAGCACTGACAATCAGAACTCTGCACACACACACACACACACACACGCACACACACACACACACTTACAGGCTCTCTCTCTCTAACACACACACACACACACACAGGGAGACACACGCCCACCACTTCCGGCAGCCCCCCCTCCCTCCCTCCCTCTCTCACACCTCTCCACTGCAGACACGAAACATTCTACAACCCCTGGTGTGCAAGTGCTTCATCAAGAGACACTGCGAGCACTACATCAAAACAGGCTCCTGCGTTCACACACAGTGTGGCGTGTTGTTTATGGCACGGAGGAATAACTGTAATGACACAATGAGAGTGAAAGAAATAGTTGATGACGTGATGGAGATTTAAAAAAAAAGGTGAAATAATAATAGTAACGTTATCTTAATTGAACCTTTCTTTCAAGAGCTTTGTATAAAATTCATGAATTCAGAAAATGCATTAAAAAAACTAAACAAATGATGTGTAGAACTGTCATTATTTCAGTTCCCTCTCTGCTGCCTGCCTGCTTTATGATTCACCGTAGTGCCTCAGTTAGACGGAAGTAACTTCTATTACTGTAAGAAGTAATCCACACACCGCACAAGTATGTGTAGACCGTCCTGATTACTATTCCACAGAAGTGAGCCAAGCACCTTGGATGAATAATTTAGTAACATGATGAAGAAGCGTGTGTGGAGGAAGAGGAGGTTTGTCTCTGGATGAAGAATCATGTGTGGGAGATTTAGAGGAAGGACAAGAGACTCTGGCCCTTTAATTTGGTGTTGCTAGGGAAATGAAGCTGTTTACTCTAGCATCAGCCACACTGAAGATGTCTGCATGAAGATTCCACTCACCCCCCCTCGTACGCACATGCACACACTCACACAGCACAAACAGTGTGTGTGTGTGTGTGTGTGTGTGTGTTTCTGTCATTTGTTTCCCTCCACGCGTCCTCGTGCAATTTGTCAGTTCACATCAGAGTCATCAGTGGAGACAGGAGAGGTAAAAAAAAAAAAGAAGTGATGAGGCGCAGAATTTGCACTCCATTGGAAATTCTCTCAAACAAAAGTGAGAGGAGAGAGAAAGTTCGTTGCTGGGCCAATCGAAATGGTTGGAGAACAGGAGAGTGGAGAATAAATAATCAATCCTGACATCTAGTGGATACTGTGTGGAACTGAGGGTGTGGATGTATGGAGCATATCTGTTTGTTTCTTAGTTTACATAATGTGGAGACCTTTAAGCCCCCTTCCCCCAGGTCTCATATGTAGGTCAAGGCCTACGTAAGAATTACATAACTACACATTTTAGAATGGCACAAATTGTACCAGAAAACGTTCATAGAAATTTTGAAATACATGCAAAGTCATTTTCTAACTAATCTTGAGTTTAGTTGAAAGGGTAATAATTACAATCAAAGCATGTAGCTGTGTGCAAGATGGAAAACCTTGTGCAATGATTTTCAGGACATATCCAGAACAGATTTCAAAACGTTAAAAAGTATATTACGTACAGTATACATAGAGGATAATAAGAGCTTTACAAGGCCTAACATAATACCAGGAATTTATACATATAAGTATAAGTAAAATAAGTGAAAAGGTATATTCTGTATGGTTTAAGACAGTAATAAGTTATGTTGTTGTTCTTCATTTGGCTTAGAAAGTGTAAAATAATACTATAATAGCAAAATCTTAATTGCAAAAAGTTTTAAATATAATTAAATATTTCAAAATTATTAAGTTTCTTTGTTTTTATTCAAATAGAGGAAACATTCTAAACTGCTTAAACTGAACTGGGACCCGTACTACATTACCCGACTGCCTTCGCCGAAACGTCACCCGTTGAATATGTTTGATCCAGCTGGGCCACCATACTTGTTGTGTTTGTTTTAGTGAAAGCAAAGATGGCGAACGAACTCGACAGAGTGCGAATCTCAGCTGCGGAACTCCGAGCTGAAGCGTCGAACGCAATCGTTATTACAGACTGTCAGAAAGGTAAGAGGAAGTGAACTGAATACTTCGACGGAACACATTTGTGAAAAAGTGATAAATTCGAGCGAAGCGGTGTCCCAAGTTAGCCGGAAAGTCGCCTACGGAGTTGCTAAGTTTTTAAGCAGCTAATGTTGTTAGCTAGTAAGCTAACTACCTGCCCATTCTTTGGCGGCGCGCGGTCTGTTTTAAACGCCCCCTTCAACCAAAACGACACCAGAGAATTTATGTGTCGCGAATTTAACACTTTTTAAATATTCTTCGGACCGTTCGTGCTATTTCTATTTGTACGTGCAGGTACTTTAGTGGACGAAATGTGTTCATAATATCAGAATATAATGTTGAGTGAGTTTGTGACGGATGACATGAGCTCGACTCTTGACAACGTTAACCGTTAGTTAACGTCAGAGAATTCACTTAGCTGACGTCAACTAACGCCAGCATTTGCATTTCGTCTCCACGGACGAGAGCAAACGGTTTATTTGAATAACTATATTTAAAAGTACTCGGAACAGAGATGTCCTTTTCCCGTTGTTATTTGTACGTTACATGCCAATTTCCCATGTGTACTCGTTCACAGTTTCACACAGGGACTGTTGTCTTGCATTTGGCTTTAGTGTGAACAATGTAGTGTTTCGTGAGTAGTTTCTGCATCTGTAGCATCTGTTTCCCTCATTGACTGTGATTCTGAACATCTGGTTATTAGCTTAAATCTTTTCCTCTACAGTGCCTTGCTTCCAAAAAAAGCAAAATTTCAGTTGTTGTATCTTGAAGGATGCTCTGCATGTTTCTCTTTTTCAACAAATTCTACTGTAGAATATCCCTTTGTTGTGCACCAAAAACTGTTAAAACACACTACTGCGACTCTCCATCGCGTGGTGATGATTGATGGTTTGAGTTGATCCAACATGCACTGTTTTGCTGCTATTAGTATTTCCTACAGCACCAAATGCATGTTTACAACAGCTGATAATAGTGCCTCAACAAATGTTCTTTTCACTTCTGTCTATGTAATGATGGCGATAAACTACAGTGACCAATTGATTAAGTAAACTGTTGAGTCCTTTTTAGAAATTCAACTATTCTTTTGAGAGCCACTCCTAATGATTTACACCCTTGGTTTGGTGCTGAATGCCACAGGCAGAGTAGGGAGGTTGGAAAGTACTGAGAGACAGTCTAAGGCATTGTTGAAATTGTTATTATCATGTGATTTGTTGACACAAATAGAAACAGGATATGACAGCCTCATAAACCTCATACTCCATCTACTGTGTTGATGACTGATTTGTTTATCATCATCTTATTTTCTTCTGTGTGCTTTTCTTTCTGCAGAGGAGCAGCACCACGTAGAAAAGCAACAAGGGAGACGGGAAGGAAAGCGCCCTGATCTCCAGCGCTACCACCGGCGCCACCTTGACAGTGAGGACGGAGAAACTGGGCAAAGTGATTCCCTGGCTACTGATTCATATGAGCATGATCAACCATCACAGCGTGAGAAAAAGAATGTGCCTGAAAAAGTTTTAGAGAGAAATGAATGCACAGACGGTGGGACAGCTACTGAAATAACGGAAGAAGACAGGATGAGAGGCGATGGTAGTAACACTCAGAGCTGTAGAAAGGGCAACCAGTCACATGCTAAAACGGAAGTAAATGAAGCAAAAGGCCTTATCCAAAATGACAGAGAAAATCCAGAACCTGCTGGAGCTGCAAAGCCGACAAAGAAAGCCCGCAAACCAGACCGGGAATTTTATCAACCTGGGAGCCGGAGGAGTATTCAGGGAAAGGATGGTGGAGTTGGAAGAGAGCCGGATAAGCCTTCCCCCAGGAAGCATGACCAGAAAACTGAACCAGAATCCCAATTGAGTACAGGGGAAATAGACGGGAACAAAAAGGCATCTCAACATAATCAGGGCGGAAAAGATAAAGAAGTAAAATGTACACAGGAAAATGTAAAATTGTCTAAATCTAGTGAGAAAACCAGAAAGCAAAGAAGCCAAGATATGGAAAAACCTCCATTACCTACTGATGCTTCATTGGAGAAAATTACTTGCAAAGTAGAAAAGCTTTGTTTGAAAGAGAAAGGTAAGGTGGCCCAAGCTGTTGAAGAGCCGAGTTGCATGAGAGGGGAGTTGACTGAGGAAAGGAAAGGGCATGGGGGAGGAAAAAAAGAGGAGGAGGAAAAGGTAGAGAAGAAGAGGGAAAGGGGAAACCGCAGGAGAAGAGGAGGAGAGAAAGGAAAAGAGAGGAATCAGGATTCCAGAAGAGGAGAAGATGAAGTAGCTGGTGGGGGAAAGAGCGACTGGGGAAAGGCTGAGAAGGAAAGAGACAAGAGAGCATCAGAAGCAGATCGGGATAACAAACCAGGAAAGACAGGAGAGACACACCAAAGCAAAGGAAGAGAAAATCGCAGAGAAAGCAGCAGAGGAGACAACAACAACAACCGACCCAGAGATGCTGAGAAAGATGCGAAGACACAAAGAAATGTAGACAGGGCTGTAGACAGAGATGATAGAAAACAATCCAATGCAAACATCCCAACACCAACCTCGAAACGCTATTCCAAATCAGATATTCGGCGCTCACGGAATCGAACTTACAGCAGCAGCTCAGCCAGCAGTGTGACAAGCATGGATGGTCCTGGACTGGGAATAGAGGTAGAGAGTACCAAGTGGCCACGCTTGCAGCCTAAACACAATAACAAAGAGGGGGTGGCTAATAGTGGGGAAGGACGAAGAAGTCATTTACAAAGCTGGACAGCCAATGGGGAATCATCTACAGAATCACGGGAAGGGAGTGAGATGAGTGACATTGCAGAAGATAGAAGGAGGAGACGAAGAGGTGGGGAGGAGGAGCAGAGTGCAGAGAGACGGAGGGAAGAAAGGAACAGACCAAAGGGAAACAAAGGTGTAGGTAGAGGAATCCTGAGGGTTTCTCTAGAAAAACAGTTGGATAACTCTTCCCATAGTGGGGCTGCACAACATCGCAAGCAAGGCTTGGTTCCTCGTGGCAGAGGTGGCGGGATACTGGTGCTTCCAGCCCGCACAGACATCTCCAATCCACCTGAGGTTGGGCAAAGGCTTCTATTTGGTGGGATAAGGGGAGGAGCAGCTTCTAGGAGCAGAGGAGGCAGAGGAGGGGGAGTGCGACGACTCTGGGATCCTAATAACCCTGACCAGAAACCAGCTCTTACCGGCACACAGTCCTCACAGCATTCATCTCTCCAACAGCCTGTATATCTTCAGACAGGGACTGGATATGGACAACTTCACTTTCTGGACACAGACGATGAGGTAGCAGGCAGTCCTCCGGTCCCGCACGGTGAGCACTTTCGATCCAAGCAGGCTGCTGCCATGTCCTACTACAAATTCCAAAACTCTGACAACCCATACAGTTACCCCATGCCCACCAGCAATCCACATAATCCCGGCACAGCCACCAGCCAGCGCTATCCCAACTCTTATCATATGGGGCCCTACCAAATGGCTCCCACTAACGGTATGTACCCAGGCCCTGGTGTGGGTCAGTTCTGTGGGAGTTTCCGGGGAGCAGGTTATTCTCAGTCAGGTGCAGGAGGTGTTGTGACATATGAAGAGGTGGAGCAACAAGCCAGAGGGGAGTTGGGGAGGCTGCTGAGGGCTGCAGATGCACAGGAGCTCCAGCTAAGTAACCTGCTTTCCAGAGACAGAGTGAGCGCTGATGGACTGGATCGTATGGCTCAGTTCAGGTGAGGATTCGGGGGGAAAAGATGTGTGTTGGTGGCTTTTTTTGGTGTGTGTTTTATATTTTACTCTTTGGTCTCTAGCTGTGAGTTGCCACTTGGGACTAATTAATAATAAACTCAGCAGAACTGAGCCAGCTGGCATACTGAAAATGCACTATCCTGTTATGCCCTCGTGTTTTCTAGAGCTGACCTTTTGGGGCTGTATGAGCAGGTCATCCTGAATGACATCGAGTTGTCAGACTCTCAGAACGTGGATCAAGCTTTGTGGAAGAACGTCTTTTACCAGGTCATAGAGCGCTTCAGGCAGCTCCTCAAAGATCCCACGTGTGATAACACCCCGCATATCAGGAACATGCTGCTCACGCTGCTTGATGAGGTAAGGAATGTGTGGTAAATTTGTACCTTGCAGGGTGTCATAAAATAAAGAGGTTTTTGTCAGGGAGGAATATTAGAGGTTTAACTCAGTATATGGGTAAGCACTGTGAGCAGTAAACCCCAAATTAGTATGATTGTATGTGATTACATTATACACACAGTGTGTTTCTTTACAGCCGGTGAATCTTGGAAATACTTGTGTCCAAAACTCTTTTACAGTGTTAATTTATTGTAGTGGTAACAGACCACAGTAAATTAACTACTGTCACATTTTCATAAGATCTTAAACATGAGGAAACCCTGTTAGGTTTGTATACATAGATACATACATATAAAAATCCAATGTAACTTCATTTGTCCATGGTGATCATTGTTTTTTTGTGTGTGTTTTTTGACAGGGAGCACTTTTCTTTGATGCGCTGCTTCAGAAGCTGCAGACAGTGTACCAGTTTAAATTAGAGGAGTACATGGATGGCATGGCTATCCGGGCCCGGCCATTACGCAAAACGGTACAGCAATAATCCTGCGTCTGTGTGCGCTTGTATGAGCACTTAACGTGTTCAAATATTTATAGTATAATGAAAAAATAATATTGATGGGATATATATGCATCATGGAATGAAAAAAACCTAAAGCATCAAAGATGTTTTTTCAGAGTAATGTCATATAAACATGTTATACACAGTGGCTTTGTTGTTCACTACTCATCGTTGTTTAAACAATTATGTCCCAACTAAAGTTTATATTAGTGAATTGCTAAATGGTTTTCTTTGTTCTGTCTTTTTTCAGGTAAAGTATGCACTTATCAGTGCTCAGCGCTGCATGATTTGTCAAGGAGATATAGCACGTTACCGGGAACAAGCCAGTGACTCCGCCAACTATGGCAAGGCTCGCAGGTAGGCTGTGATTTGAGCGTTCTCTGGGTATTGTGAGAAAAAATGACAGACACATTGAAGAGAACAGGATTTGCATTGGCATTAAAACAGATAATCAAAATGTGGTAACTCTTAAGTCCAAGAATGTGTAGTCAGGACGAGCCATTTTGCTGTTTAATTTCTTCCACACAATTTACAGTCTTAAATATTTAGAAAATTCCTGTTGCAGTCTTTCTCCTGAGATTCTACCTCCTAAAGAAAATAAACAAGAGAAACTATAATAGAGAATATTTTTTCCCAGTTGCATTTGACAGAGTAGATAAAAACCTAATAATTTAAAGGTAGAAGCAGAAAACAAAGGCCGAATCTCCCACAAAGTTTCGATGATTGTATCTCATGACGACGTTTTTCCATTTTTTTCAGCTGGTACCTCAAGGCCCAACAGATTGCCCCCAAAAACGGACGACCATATAACCAGCTGGCCCTGCTGGCCGTCTATACAGTAAGTAATATGTAGCTCAAGTAGGGATGGAAAGTTGAGTTTGATATTTAGCTAAAAGTTGTATTAGGTACAACAATTTTGAGCAATGGTCTGTTCGCATCTACCTAGTTTTCATCCTTGTGTAGGACACCTCCCTCCTCTTACTCTCTTCCCACCTCTCTCACTCACAGAAGCGGAAGTTGGATGCTGTGTATTATTACATGCGCAGCTTGGCAGCTTCCAACCCCATCCTGACCGCAAAGGAAAGCCTGATGAGTCTGTTTGAGGAAGCAAAGCGTAAGGTGAGACGCACACTTCGGTCATCAACTTTTGCCAGACTCTTTATTTTATATTTTCTTGGACTAAAAGTATCTCAAGGTCACCTTAATTCTCAGTTCATAGCCTTGGCGCGGATACACTCATAGAAAATAGCTCGAGTCAAAACCTTGGAAATGAACCATAGTGGACATTAATTGTTGGTTGGTACAAAAGTGGTTTGACAGAGGTATAATCTCATAACGTTATCTAGAACGGAGCAGTCCGGCTGCATGAGATTTCCATTGAGATCGCATTTATACCTGACACACTGATTTTATCACGGACCATGTCCTTGAGTTCATACAAATATTACACCCAGTAAAAAGACAAATATATATACATAAAGGTTACCTTATCAGCATAACTGGTCCACATGGCTATAATTTGGTGTACACCAGGACTTCAGGCAGCCGAAGGTCCTTCTTGTTTACAGACTTTGTTTTTCTAGGCTGAGCAGCTTGAGCGAAGGAGGAAGCAGGAGCATGAAGGAGGCTCCAAGGGTCCAGCAGTAAGAGGAAGAGGAAGAGGGGAAGATGGAGCACGGGTGGAGATCTGGATCCGCCCCAGTGGACATGCAGCAACCCCATCCTCGCAGAGAGGAGGTAGTGAATCCAGCAGAGACTCTGAACAGGATGGAGAGCTGGGCAGCCTCAGCGCTAGTGATGTAAGGTCCTTTTCTTTCTTTGGCTCTCTCACAAACACACACTGATGCGTCATGCCTTTACATGTACGCACTCAAAGACTCGGGTCCGTGTGTATATTTTTGAAGGTTTTTTTTTTAAAGGTTTTTTTAAACACTTAAAGTCTGTAGTGCCTGCTGACGTCTACCACACTGTTTTATAGAATTTAATTTCCCTTCTCTCTTTGTAATCTAATTCATTATGTCCTCTGCTTTCATTACCTTAATTTCATTATTTCTTCTGTCGTCATTTCATTTTTACTTATTCACTATTTCCTGGGCCTTCAATTCTCTATGCTATCCTTTGGTTTTCATAGCTGTTTTATGTCCAAGGATGTTTTTAACCCTGTACTTTAGCCCTTCTTTCATCTTTTGTTATTTGTTTTGGCTCGTAATGACTCACCATGGTTTTATTAAGTGAAACGAACTGTGTTCTCAACTATATATATGGAGTAATTGGACATCAGTCCATCTGTTTGCTGCAGTTTTTCTAAAGTGGCATTTCAGAGAACAGGATAGACAAATATTTTTCCCTGGTCAACTTCTGTCAGTGCCTGCTTTGAGATGATGAGGGAGTGGTAGCAGAAAGCTGGGAGACATTCTTTCTCCAGTCAGGTCCTTTGTCTTTCTGGAAATGCCTTCCCAGGTGTTTGTTCTCAGGTGACATCTAACTATATCAGCCAGTTCGGTTACATGCTAGCAGCATATGACTTGTTTCTGTGGTTGAGCTTGGGTTTAAGATGTGGCTCAGATTGTACACAGCGAATAATTTATTGATGTCTGCAGTGGGTTTCTCTACTGGAAGATCACAATTTTCATGTCTTATTTTTGTACTTCCCTGGATTAATTACAGTTTGACTGATTTTTTGACAGTCTGCAAGCAGTCCCAGCGATTATGCTAATAGTTTCTTAAAATATCCCACTAACGCGTGGTGCTTTCTTGACTTTACAACAAATCTATTTTGTCTCTCTCCAATGTGCTCTGCCTCTGTTCACCATTTGTCAGAGTATCCTGTTGATAGAGGCATCTTTATGTGTATCCTCTTTGCTCTTTCCAGCTTCCGTGGCCTTTCACTCCATTTCCTCCCACCCCTATTGTTCAAATTCCCGGTTGCATTTAAATGGTGACATCAGCTCCAAAGCTCTCCTTGTGCTTTGTCAGTGGATGAAGATGTGTTTTCTTGTCATATGCTGTGCTCCAGGGTTTGTAGCTAAATAAAACTGTTACTAATACTTTTCTTCTCGTGGCCTTCTCTTTTTTTTCTCCAGCTACATAAAAGATTCATTCTGAGTTTCCTGCATGCACATGGAAAGCTCTTCACTAAAGTGGGGTGAGTGATGTCTCAAGTATTCCTGCCCTTAAATTCATGGAATGAAACAGACTATGAGTTTTTGTTTTGTTTGTTGTTCTTTTTTTGTATGTGCCCTTGTGTCTGTTTTTTCTTTTATGAATGTGCATGTTTTCCTGTACAGGATGGAATCCTTTCCTGGAGTGGCGAGTCGTGTTCTGCAGGAGTTCAAGACACTGCTACAGCATAGTCCTTCTCTACTGGGAAGCACGCACATGCTGCAGATCATCACCATCAACATGTTCACCATACACAATGCCCACGGCAGAGGTAAATAAAAATCGTGTCTGAGCTTAATACAACTGACAGGGGAACAACTTTTTATGCAGGTGATAAATATGGATTTCATTTGTTGTGTAAAATGTAACTCTTTTGTAACTTTTTGCCATGTTTGACCCACTTTATGTCTTCTCACGTAAAAAATTCGAATTCCTGTCTGTCCTTGTCAGGTGAAGAAGGAGAAGTGAGGTCCGTCTTGCAGGAGCAAAGCACTGCTCTGGGTCTCAGCATGTTTGCACTACTGGTGCAGCGCTGCACAGAGCTGCTCAAAGACACTGCTGCAGGTACACACACAGTAACATCCACAAGTAGTCGTTCAGTTCAAGATTGGATCAGCAACTTTGATCAAATTTGTGGCACTACACTCGTATCTAATTGACGTACTTTAAAATTAAGGTCAACATTAGTATTTAGGTGTTTGCATCAACATCGAATGAACTGGTAAAAGACAAAAATGTCCATGCTGCCCCACAAAACACCAGTGCAAGTTATTCACAGAGCTACTTAATAAACAGTGTATTTGAACATGCAGTCAGCTTTGGCTTTGTCGTATCATCTTTTTTTTAACAGTATAATATTGTTGAAAATAATTTTTATGACTGTAAAAAGATGTCTTCTTGACATCAAATGGACTTAACATCTTCAAATAGGCATAATCCATCTTTATTTGTACAGCTGTGATAACATTTTTTGCATTAAAACGTAATCCTTTCTGCCGAATAATTTCATTCAGTTTCATTGTTTAAGTGCTGTGTTTAAAAACAAAACAAAAAGCAATGTTCCTCTCTGTGTCTCTTTCAGAAGCAGTTCCCATGGCAGATGGAGAGGAGGAGCTGGAAGGTATGGTGAGGGTCTCTGCCTTCCCCTCGGACCTAAGAGAACTATTGCCAAGCATCAAGGTCTGGTCTGATTGGATGTTGGGGCAGCCAGACCAGTGGAACCCACCACCATGCACTATAGAGTGAGTCCTTTAAACTTGTAATAACTGATGCTTTTGGCCACTCGGAGGCAGTGGAAACAAGTAATGAAAACATAATATACTTTTTTTATGCATACAGTAGTTATGGAGCAATATTATCATTCATTTGGAGTTGTGCAAGTCCAATATTGACTCTCTATAGCTCTGTTTTTGGACTCAAACCAAATCCTGAGGGGGAATATCTGGCTCTTAGTCTACGTAATGCTCCAGTACGTTCACCAGTCACTCATCACTAACTGAGTCTGGCTGCTGTCTTTTGGTACTGAACAGATAGTTCAGTGTTTTTTCTTTTCTTAGCCTGTACACTAAAAACAGCTGCCTGTTGCGCCTGAAAAAGACGCTATGAGAGCAGTGAGAGTGAACCACAACAGAACATCTGAGGGTCAGACGGCTAAACAATGAGCTGAAAGTGTCTTTAAACCTCTGTGAAGCCGAGTGAAGCTGCAGATGCAGAGAATAGTTTTCTGTAGGTTCATCACTACTAGCTATGTATTACACCTTGTCATCATAAAAATATTGATTATAACAGCTTTAAATTACTACCTCAAAGTAATCTGTTTGTTCAGCTCATAGCAGTTCTTTAAGATACTCAGTCCTCACCATCACTTGGGTTTTTCCTCTCTGTCAAGTGGCTGCCCTGATGTGTGGCAGTGTCTGGCTGACCTGTGTAACGTGCTGGCCCGAGTGGACCACGAGGAAGTGCCGCTGTACAAAGTCGAAACCGATGAAAGCGAGGGAGACGAGGAGTTGACTGTGCTGCAGTTAAAGGAGGACAGGCTGCTTGCTGGCTTCGTACCACTGCTGGCTGCACCACAGGAGCCCTGTTACACAGATAGACACACTGACATGGTGAGTGGACAGCATTTCATTCAGTTCAGCATTACTCGAGCAGAATTATCATTCTTCTTTCACCTTTAGAGTGTTTGGTTTTACATCGTGCTCTTCCTGTTCACGTGCACTTACTTTCATCCTCTCTCCTCAGGCAATAGCAGCAGATTGTAAGAGAGTCACGGTGCTGAAGTACTTCTTGGAGGCCTTGTGTGGACAGGAAGAGCCTCTGTTGGCCTTCAAGGGAGGCAAATACATCTCTGTGGCATCTACTTCACCTAACCACTCGATGGATACAGGGAGCAGGCAGGACTCTCTCACAGAAAAAGAGGTGAGTGTCCTTCGCCTACGTTCCCTTTAGATAACCTCCCCTCTTCACAAAGCACCCTCTGTTATTTGCATCTCTGATTGCCATTCTTCTCGTACAAAATTTGCCCAACACAATGCTGAAGTTCAAGACCAACACAGATTTCTGTGTCTGTTTTGCAGGCTGACGACGTCATAGTCGAGGCAGAATCCTCTCTCTCCGCATCCGAAGGAGAGGACGATGCAGAGGAGGCAGGAGACAGCGAGAATGACATCAGACAGCTGAAGGCACGGCGCCACGCCCTCGCCAACAAACTGGCACTGCAACAGAAGCGCAGAGATAAAATACAGGTAAAACTGACATGTATGCATGTATCTGGTGGTAAATATTCACATCAGGAAACAAATTTGTCTTTATGACTGATAATTTATAGTTGCAGCCTTAAACAACAGGTGCAAATGGATTTTAACTGAATCTCAATGTTGATGTTAATGCCAGGTTTTTATTATTTGATGGTATTAAGCAAAAGTTACACCTTCTATTCATTAGGAAATCCCCCATAATCTAGTGTCAGAATGATCAGATCTGAATTGTGTGGATGGCAAAAGCGTTTCAGCTGCAGAGAGAATTTAAAATGATTTCTATCTCAGTCATGCTTGTTTCTGAATAGAGAGCATTAAGTCTACATTGAGAAGGGCAGGTGTATGCTGTTAAACCATTTTGCTGCAGAGCTGTATCTGACATCAAACACAACGTGTGTGTGTTACAGGCGGTGCTGCAGACAAGCGGGCAGCTGGAGCTGGAAGTGAGGCCTCTGTTTTTGGTTCCGGATACGAATGGATTCATCGATCACTTGGGAGGGCTGACGAAACTCCTTCAGTGTGGAACGTACATCATAGTTGTGCCACTCATCGGTAAGAAAATGGAGAAAATAGGAAAGAAATGTAAAGAATGAGTGTGCTCTCTAGTAAGAAAACATGATGGAGGATTAAATTGTGGTGTTGGGACTTGTTTAAAACGATAAGAATGTCCCATGTGTCTGCAGTTTAGCGTAGAAACAGGAAATCCTTGTTTATGTGTGCTTATGGTGTGATGCGTGTTCCCTCTCTCTCGCAGTGATTACAGAGTTGGACGGCTTGGCTAAAGGCCAGGACAATTTTGGTGGAGGGTCAGGAGGGCGCAGCACTGGTAGTCGTGGCAACTACAATGTTAGTGCAACCCATGTGCGGGCCGTGCAGGAGAAGGCCCGGTTGGCAGTGGCTTTCCTAGAGAGAGGATTTGAGGCCAGGGAGCCGTGCCTCCGAGCCCTGACGAGCAGAGGGAATCAGCTTGAATCTATTGCCTTCCGCAGTGAAGACACCTCTGGACAGCAGGTGAGACGTTGTTTTCGTAATTAAGCAGTGACACAAATAATATCAAATGTTTCTACTGTTTTTTTTGTTAACTTTGTGTTCTATTCTTTCTCAGGGTAACAATGATGATGTGATCCTGTCCTGCTGTCTCCACTACTGCAAAGACAAGGCTAAAGACTTCATGCCTGATCAGAGAAGTATGTAACCTTGACTGTCCTCATTTGTCCTCACAAACATGAAAACACTTTTCTTACTTCTGTTTTTTTCCTCTTCACAAACACACAGATGGGACAGTGAGGCTCAAGAGGGAGGTGGTACTCCTCACGGATGACCGTAACCTGCGCGTCAAAGCTTTGACCCGAAACGTCCCAGTCAGAGACATCCCTGCTTTCCTGAGCTGGGCCAAAGTGGGCTGAACTAGGCTAAGCTGGAATCAAAGGAGCCCAACTGCTGAAGCCTGCTTGCCACTCAGCCAAGGAGAGAAGACACACTTAAGCAGAGGAAGAGGAGATAGCAGGGGAGAGGAAATGATAAAGAAAGCAAAGAACCACTTCTTATGAAATACAAGCAAATGTAGTGAGAGCAGGGTGGTCTCATTAAGCTTTCCCCCCCCTCGTGATGAAGTGTGTGTGTGTATGTATGTGTTAAGATCAGCGAGCTTCCTCAGAAAGAGCCACGGGAGACATGATAAGTCTCAGGACGGCTGGACTGGAAGGGGAGTAGGGAGGTAGGAATGGAGTGATTTGATTTGGAAGTTGCGCGGTCCAGCCTCGAGCCTCTGCTCCTAGTTAGTGAGTGTACTCTGCAAGCAGTGTTAAAATGTGAGGCTAATGATAGAGGAGGCAGAGAGAGGGAGAGAGTTAATGGTCATTTAATTGATTAAAGACAGCAGTAATGAAGGCCATAACTGGCACTTCCACAGTTGTCTGTGGGCCCGGTCACGTTTGACTGCTTTGGCCTGTATTGCAGAGCTGAGAGGAAGGTAGGCAGAGAGAAGCACAGCTGGAGGGTCTTTGTCAGGACAATAACAGGTGGCTAATTGTAGTGAAGGTTAACCAAGACCCATCATGCAACCTCAACACCTTCACGCAGGTATGGTAGTTCCTGCCAAACCAGGAAGTGCCTCCTGCCTGTTTGGTAACTGGGGTTGTTCCTCCAGCTTGATGCTAACATCGAGGTTATTTTAAGAAAATGTTTTTAAAACAACAGGAAACATTGATTGTTTATGTTTTTGTTGTTTTTACTTGTTTTTGAGCTCATGTGTGTAAAAAGTTTTGTTTCCTTCTCAGTTTTCTTCATTTTGTTGACTCTGATAAAAAAAAAAGCACCTGCAAAGTTTCCCGACAAACAGTGTGAACGCAAATGATTCACTTCTGCAGTTTGACAAATTTAACACATCAACACCACTACATGATATACATTCACTAATGAAATTTCACCTGTTTATCACTTAAAACGATATGGAACAGAGCTTTTCAAACACAGTCTGACTTTGCAGATGCTTAAATGTCGAGTATTGTTGGTGACTGTTTCACTTTACCATCTGTTCATCTTTACACTTGTGCTTTTGAGTTCATACGGCCACAACAGTTTACCTTTTCATGCAGTGTTTTTAATCACAGTAACTATTCTTCTCTTCAGAGTGACACTTTATTTCCACTTTTATCCACTTCCACTATCCACTCAGTTGAAACAAATTGCATTAGGCGCACCACCGTAAATCACAGCCTGTAAAGTTTCCGTCGCGTTGAAGCAGCAGCTCTCTGACACGTTCGACAAACATTTAACCCAAAGGGAGTGTTGGTGTTTTTGCTTGCTCTACATTGCTTCAGGAGGTTCTGAGTGATACTTGTGTTTGTTTCTGTGTGCATCTGAGACTTGTGTCTGGATGCTTAAAATAGATGTAATGTACACCTGTGTCCTCTGTTATGTTGCATCGTACATAATTCATCATTTCCTCACAGCAGCTTGATCATATGGATTTAGAATAATACCGTACGTAGAAGTGGCTACCTTGCTTTCTATTTGTCCTGTAACGTTTCAGCCCGGCTTATACAGCTTCTGTCAGCAGTTGATGTTTGTGTATTCGTGTGAACCGTCCGACAGGTTTGATTCTTCTGTTCCGGTGCCGCTGTAGTGTTCAGTACCATCGACTGTGTCAAGTGGCGCTGCTGCAGTGTTTTAGTGTTGGAGCAGTTGTAAAACCCATAATCAGTTCAGCAAAGATTTCCTTTTCATCTCCCATTATTAAAAATGTTTTAAAGTCTTTGTTTTGTTTTGTTTTTTTCCTCATTAATGTGCAAGTGAAGAATGTGATCAGGCCTTTGTCACAGCAGACACTTTGAGTTGGTGAAACAATAAAGGCGCACAGGTGCTTTCAAAAGGTTCACTACACAGTTTAGAGACGGACAAATCTTGCTTAGTTTATGATTTGCTTAGTTTATATGTGGCGGTCGGACCCTGCCAACTTCCCTAGCTTCAAACAGTGTTCAGGGACCTTATTTTCCTCTGAGAACAGCTTGTTTACTCAGTTATGGAAAAAAAAAGAAATCTGTGTTTGTATTATTACCTCATTAATATTGTAAATATTCAAAATCAAAGTTTGAATTTCGACTCCAAAACTTCAAAGTGCTCTTTTAATAACACTAACAAAGTTGTCCCAGTGAAACAGCACAATACCAAGAATTCAGCCTTGATTCATTTGTATTATTCATACCTGTACTTATCCTTCTGTGACATGTCAATATTGCTGTGAAAAAGGCCCAAAGCGTCGCATGAAGACATTCTCAGTATTCACTTTATCTTAATCCTTAAAGTCGAGACGTGGAGAGCCTGATCATCAGAACGTGCTGGCAGTTGGCAGAACAATTGGACAGAACAAATGAAATAGAAGCCATTAACCCTCAAATTACATAAAGTTATTGCAAGAAACTGCACTACCAGATGCATATAACACATAACCATATAATCTGCAGAAAGTTATATCTGAATCATTGATGCACCAAAACCATTACATGTGTGCCCTCATGTGGTAGCTGGAGATGACACAGGTGGTGATGAGACCAACGAGTGTTCAGTGTTTACTTCAGTACAGGGACGGTCCTGATGAAATGATGAAATAGGCAAACACGAGCAAATGTACAGTATAAGTCAGCCGTCCTGTAATGAGCGAGACGACATCTGTGGAAGCTCAATGACCACCATCATTATCCAGACATCCGTCAAAAGACTGAGTTGCTCCGGTTCAGTCCTGGAATTCTATTCTTAGAGCTGATATATGGTGATATTTCAAACCCCCAGTGTTAATAATGAAGAGCGAGGCTCAGAGTCAGTCAGTGGAAACGGCATAAAGTCAGTCGGAGGGGTTCGTGCTGTTCACTGTTACATGATATAACTCACTCCACCAAAACAAGAAGCTCCTGATGCTCCAGCATCACCATCATCACACACGTGTTTACTGTAAGTCTGATGAATATCTGTGGTTGTGTTCAATGGGGTTCATGTATTTACATTATATGTATATATATATATATATCAGTGTGTGTGTGTGTGTGTGTGTGTCAGGAACAGAAAGTTCTGCAGCCCATCCATCCATATCATTTGCTCCAGTATACTTCTGCGCCTGGATACAGACCACACAGGCAGGACCTGATTCCCATCATCATGACAACAGGACTACCGAGCAACCAATCACAGCCCTCTGAGCCCCGTCCTGCGAGCTGATTGGCTCCTCGGCCTGCAGCCTGTTGTGGAATGCCCATCTTTAACCTCTCTGCTGCCATGCACACACAGTGCATACGTCCTGTGCGTCTCCTCCTGCAGGTTACACCTACATGTGTAACCTGCAGGAGATACGGCGTCGTGTTTACTCTGACGTAATAACGAGCTGTTGTCCGTTGCTGGAAGCAGAACAGTTTAATGGAGAATTCTTGTGTGGATACAGGATAAACTGAGGCTTCAGCTACACACATGGTCACGTGTGTGCGTCAGGGATGAAAACATGACATGATTTTAGAAAAAGTGACATCTGGAGCACATTAATAGACTTGTGTCAGCTGCTGTTGGGGGATCTGAGTGCAGAGGTGTTACATCAGGTATGACACCTGCACTTGTCCACTTCACTGTCAAACCAAACCTCGTGCTATACAATCATGTAACCACAGGATTCACAGTGCAGACTGACAGCTCCATCAGAGCATATCATCATAGTGCTGCAATCATATTACTTATCACTGCTCACTGGAATAAATGATGTAAAGACACTCTTGATGACTGATGCACATTCTGGCAACTGCATCCAAGTGTTGGTCAGATCTCTCCTGACATCTTGAGAAGATCTGTTACTCCAACATACACAAAACTGTTTTTTAGTCTCTGAGTTAACGAGGCTATTTATAGCAGAGGCCAGATTAAGACTCAAACTGTTAATCAGGTTAGGAGCTCTGAGGAGACTGAAAGTGCATGTGGCTAAACACACACACACACACACACACACAGGTGAGAGGGGCATGTGTGATACCTGGTTACTGTTAGGGGTTAAGGGGTCATGTTGTGTTGACAGTCACTGCCTGCATCTCCATCCAGATGCTTGCAGCTGTTCGGTGGCACAGCAGCAGCACCAAACTCTGAGACCAGGGAGGGGGGCTGCGTTCAGCCCGCAGGATACAGTTGCTGCGCGAGCCTCTCCAGCACCGTCACACGTGTACTCTCGCCTCGGTTAAAGCTGACTCCGTCGCTCCCACTCCCCGCTAGTCGATTCATTCGCTCCTCGATGCCTTCGCGATGGAAGGGAGGTGATTCTCCTCGCCGCCATTTTTAGGGAACTGCCTATCGAGGAGAAACTTTGCTAGCTACTGCCCAACAGCTAGCAGCTAGCTAGTTGGCGAGTAGCCTGCCTGCCAGTTCGCTGTGACAGTTAACGCTTGACAGTCGTTAGCAGGGCTAGCTTGCCTCACGTTGATGTGAATTATCCCTGCGGTCGGTCAGTATACATGACAAAAACAACGCTTATTGCTAAACGAGCTGCGCTTGAAGTCAGTGTAGCCGTCTGTATTGGGTAGGGCAGCTGTAACGGTTAGAATACCGAATTAGCATTGCTAACGTATAAGCTAGCGAATTCACACTTTGATTTCTCTGGACTGCATTGCCTCGTCTGTGATTTAGCGTCAGCCACCAACTCTGCTGCCGTGTACAGGGCGACTGGATTAATCAGCCGCTTATACCCCACTTCTCATCCGGTCTGGACTCATCTTGACCAGGTGAGTCGGTCGCTCACTTGAGCTTTTTTCTGCTAACTAACGGTTGGTAACGCTGGATTTGTTCTCCGGGCGCTACATGCTGCAGTGGAGCTTGATTTCAGCAGAGGTTAGCTCGCCAGGCTAGCCAGCTAGATTGCTTGCTATTCGCCAGCTAAAGCAAAAGTTGCTGTCACAACTTGCATGGTCTGTCGCATCGACAGATTTTAGTCTGCCTCACTGGGCAACTTTAGTGATTCCTCGTTAGCACAGCGGTGTTTGTTGTGAATGCCACTGCAACACATAAGCATATTATGTCGATGTACGTTGAGCAAGGCTGGGGAGCTAAATTGTCAGTGGGTTGGTTTGTTGTAAATAATGGTAACAGATTGCTTTACCCAACAAGCGTTAGCTAGCTGCGTTAGCTTGCTAATCCGCTTTATGCAACTATCGTTGCAAGCAGTGCCACTCCCTCGTTTTTGTTTTTGTCCACTGTGGCTGTACGTTAAGTGAAACTCGGCGTCGGATGTGTCTGTTTTGGAAGTTTGATCACCTGGAAGGGGACATCATGAGTCACACACCGTCTGAATTGTTAGCAGTGTCACGGTGGGTGACATTGGTCAAGCCTCTTTCGCTGTCTCGTCGCACGTATACGTCCTGACATTGTGTTTACAGGCAGCATTAGTCAGGAGAGTGTGTCGGATCACTGTGATGATCATTGTGTAAGCGGGCTCGCATCCATCTGCCGCTGATGGCTGTTTTTGTGCACTGACGTGAGTCGCATTCCTCAGTTTTCTGTGTTGATATTGCGTAACACTGGCTATCACTCAGCAGGCTACTCTTCTGCTTGGCTTATCTGTGACTCCGCCGCTTAACTTATGCGTGACACAGTGAATCAGCCACACCGGGACTGAACACAGCACTTTGATTGTGGTTAAATCGTAACGCCAGTGTTGTGCCATTCATCTGACCAAGACTGCTGCGCTCTGTTGGAGTGATCTGTCAGGTTTGACGTCCACGGTTCGATGGCTGATCCACCACAACACCTACACATGTGCTTTATGCTCTGTGTGCACTGCAGTGTGAGCACTCCACCTATCTGTGTTGACGTCTTCACACCGCCATGAACTGTCCATGTTGTAAATGCAGCCTGTGGTCGAGATCCCAGAGGCAGGTACGGCTTGTCCTCTTCCTCTGGTACCACAGATCGCTGCCAGGCTGCCTGTCCTTGCTCTCCTGTGTTCTCTGTAACCTGTGCCGATCTGCACACCTGTCATTTGTCTGTTTGTCAGAACAACGGTGCGTTCACAGGCTGGAACAGCTCCCCTGTCTTTACTTTCAAGGGCTGCGAGCCGATGGTGAGAGGTACGCAGCTGGTTATTGACCGTGCGTATCTCGGTGCAGGAGAAGCCCTTGCAAAGTTGTGTATTCTTGTGTGTCAGTGTTATATCAGGGGGTGCTGAATGTGGACACACTGCATAATGGATTTAAGCGTCTCCCAGGAAAAATGGATTAGACACTGGAGCACAGCCTGCCCTGCTTGCTAAAGTCTAGATCCAAGTCAGTCAGCTACTGCAGAACAAGTGCTGGTTTCACAAGATGATCCACTGCAGTGTTGCCACCGTGTTTTTATTTGTTAGTGGTTGGAGTTATGTAATGGACTCATGAATGGACCTATTTGCTTACTGACTGTAACGCTGCAGAAATGAATCTCACTTTTTGGCAAAACTAATGGCTAATCTAACAACCGGTAGACTGTGTGGACTAATCCGACCATCAGTGGTTTGGCAATTTAAAAAAAAGTGAGGTGATGGAGTTGTGATCAAGAGGTAGCCTAGCACAGGATGTAAACATGATGCACGTGAAAACGTCTGTTACGTCTAAATGTCCAGTTGGTTCAGCCAAAGGAAACATGCAACCTTCCAGAATTGGCTTTTAAATATCCAATTATTGACCTTTTCTGCATTGAGGACGATTTCAACCCTCTGAATCAGACCTGTATTGATTCATAAGGTGTCTAGAGGTTCCCAGCCCTATAAAAGGACTTCCCAGAGCATCTGGTCAAGGTCTTTGAGGCTGGCTGCTGAACAGTTGGAAACCACTCACATATTTGATGAGTCAGACTGAGAGCAAGAAGAAAAAGGTTAAGGGTCGGACCATCCAAAAATGTTACAGTTTATAGAAAAGGTCTCGTTAAAAATATAAAAGAAATAGGATGCACATTACAGCTTCAATCTCGTGATCAGTTTCAGTCGTAGGTTTTAAACATTTCTAGAGAATAATTTGAACTCCAGCATCCATTAGTTCTTCCGATTTGACAAACCACATCCACTAAGATGGCCGGGGTTGAGTATTCGGATGCCTGTATGTCTCGTCCGAGGTGCCACAGGGACATGGTCTTCTTTTTAAACCTTAAGCGGGTCTTCTCCGATAGAGACGTGGTGTCTTGGTAATGTTCGTGACATTTATCCCAACAGGAAGAGTGTAAATGGAGCTCTGTGAGTGAAATGGGATGGGTCAAATCCTCTTAGTGTTTGGTCACTCCATTCCCCTCTTCTGTCACTTCCTCCACTCACTGAAAGCCACAATCTGTAATCAGTCTGGGAAGCAGGAGCGTGGACACCCCACCCTCTGTCTCGGGGGATAGAAGCGTTGCGTGTACGAGAGTGCACATGTAGGTCGTGATATGAACATTGTCACCGAGCGCACAGCCGTGACGCTGCAGTGTTGTTGTTATTGGATCGGGCACTTGACTGATGATGTCCCTTTCTTTTTTCTTTTTCAAATCTGTACACTTCACTGGAGCTGTCTGGGGTCATTCTTCCTTGTTTGAGGTAGCACAAGAGTGCATGCTGAACATTTAAGATATATTGTTATAAAGCTGCATTGTTGCAATTTTACACAGAGAGACGAATAAGTAGGTCTAATTTAAAGTGTACCGGTTACATCCGGCTGATACACGATCATATTATAAGTAGCCACTTTGAATTATTTAGCAATGAAGCTTTTAGCATCTTACTGAAGGACATTGTGAAAGTATTTGAGAGTGTATATATATAAAAAATATATATAAAGCACATTGAAGCTGATCAAAATGACCACTGTGTTCGAACAGTTCTGTAAAGTCAGTTTAAAGGCCCTGCACACCCACACAGGTGATTTCACTTATTCTGCTTGAATGAGATTCCTTTTCAGGCTGACATTTAAAGTCGGAGCTTTTGCTGAGGTCAGCTCCCGGTACGTAAAAAAAAAAAAAAAAGAGTCAACGGTGTGAGAAAGTTGTCCAAATTTTAGCAGGTGCAACAAAACCCAGAGGGGTCAGGGAGATGTCAGTCACGTACAGTATGCTCAGAGGAGGTGTAACGGGCCTAACGCTGCAGAAGCAGGGGTATAACAGTGTTTTTGTATTGATCCTGAACTGTGCAGTACGAGACATGCGGTGTGACGGCTGGGTGGATGTTTTCGTCAGGGTTTTAAGAAGGTTTGCCTGACGTGTGTGTGTTTCGTGTGTACATATCTATCTTATCGCTGCATGTTGACGAACCAGCAGACAGCAGGATCGCTCCGCGGCTGCTCCGTCTGTAGCTGCTGACCCCCGCGCAGCCAAGAGAATTTCACCATAAGGATCAATAAAGTGTTTGATTATTTATTACCCGTCTCCATTTCTCTCTCTCTCTCTCTCTCTCTCTCTCTCTCTGTCTCTGTAACGCCCTCGTTACTCAGCTTTGCGTATCGCGCGCCTCTTCATTAGGCCTCTCTGTGATTTTACAGTGCAGAGGAAATCAATTCACATAATACAGCGAGAGAGAGAGAATCCATTTTCTTGAGGAGCGAAAGCAAAACAACTTTCGGTGCATTTCTTGAACACGCTGTTCTTTGTGATAATGTGTGTGTGTGTGTGTGTTGCAGTCCACTCTATGTCTTCTAGATTCAGTCTTGTGACTTTGTGTTTAGTGTTTGACTGTGTGGTTTTATTTCTGTCTTCCTACACATTGTGTTATCAGCTCTATTAGAAATGTACACACAGTCCAACTTTAAGTGCAGCACATTGTAATGCTGCTATTCCATCATATACACCGATCTTGGTGTGAGTTATTGTAATGGGAAATCAGGCTTCTTGCGTGTTTTTAACTAAAAAAAAAAAATTCCAAAGGGATTCTAGCAGATTTAAAACTGTAAAATGAATCATACCATTGCTATAAGGAGTTATCTCAACCAGTGCTCATTGTAATTACACCTACAGGGTGAGGAAGACTGAAACTAGCTTGGGATTTTACTTTGTCAACACTACTTTTTTTAATCAAGTCTGTCTCTCACACAGAAACACACAGAGGCTTCTGTCTATTAAATACGCTGAATGTCAGATTTCTCTATAGTCACCATTTATTTTTATAGCTTGAATTCATAATGTCTTTTAAATGTGTTGCATCCTTCTTACGTCCCCGCTGCACGCTCGCCTGTTGCAACACTTATTAAGAATTGCCGTCATGCGTTGCCCAACACCGGAGCAGCGGTTTGTTGCTTTGATCATCAGCTCGACGAATTCACGTGTTATTTTTGCAGACTGTACATTTTTTTTTCCTGTTTCTAAACGCTCTCTCGTTCTCTTTGCATCTCCTTTGACTGCCTATATGTCCGCCAGTGAACACTGAAGAGAACACTGTCCGGCTAAAAGAGTAATCGTTCGAATCCTACATTAAGACCAGTCAGATAAAGATGGCATGTCTTCTCAGAAAGAGGTAGTGCTGGCCTGAAGTGACTCGTGCACATGACCAGCTCGAGATAAGAGACACATCCTGAGTATTCAGTGCAGTTGCATTAACCTGAAAACAACATGACACTTTTATTTCAACTTGTGGGTACGAATCCCACAGAAAAAGACCGGATCTGGTTGGTGTTACTAAAGTTTGTGACCAGCAGCAGTTTTTAAGCTTCTCTTCACTGAGATATTTGTTGTCCTTGAGGGCTGTGTGTCGTTGTATAAGTTTCACTCTCTCTTTTTTTTTTTTTTTCCCCTCAGTCAGCTGGATGGCTTTTTCAGCCGGCCGGACGGAGCCTTGTGACATTCAGCCAGCAGTGTGGTTTCGGTGGAGCGGCCTGTGCTGATAACTGTAGCTGGCTAGGTTAGCGCTGCTGCCGACTCAAAGATAAACCCAGAGAGGAAACTAGCATTTTTCCCACCGAGTGTTTCTGTAATTGCATGTGTGCGGTGTTTGAGTATGAAGGAGGTTGTTGCCAATTTGAGAATTGGCTGAAGACGAGACAAGGACATGAGGTTGAAGAGGGTGGAGTCATACTTTCAGGCTGCATGTTGACGGCTGTCTTTTGATCATACTCTTACTAGAGGAGAGTGCTTTGTATATTTCCTGGTGTACCCCCTGTTTGTGGTCACCGGTTGGAACATAGAGCTGGGTGACAATTCAAAGTCATCAGTTATAGATTTTCATCTTAAAAGTGTTGTGATGACACGTAATGAAATGGCAATTTAAATACTTTTTGGGATTTTGTATAGATTGGCCACATGGTGAGGTGCTCCTGATCAAGTGTGGCAGCTCAGTAACCAACAGATCAGCAACAGAACTGGCAACTAAGGATTATTTTCAGAGTCGATCAGTGTATCAATTTGTTTATTGATTAATTGTTTGGTTTATAAAATGTCAGAAAATGTAGAAAAAAGTCTATCAGCATTTCCCAAAGCCCTCAAATGTCTTGTTACACTGTCAGAGAAGTAAATAAACCAGAAAATGTTCAATCTGGAAAAATACTCAAACTGGTAAAAACCCATTGTCAGAATATTTGCAGATGAATTTATTGGTTAAGTAAATTGATCAGTTGTTGCAGCTCTGTTGAGCATGTCAGGATGTTTGTCATCAAGCCATCAGAAAATTGCGACATAAATTGAGACATAAATACTTAAGTAAGTATAAGTTATCTCAAGGAAATTGAACCGAATGCAACTGGATTTGGTTTTTGTCTTTGAAGACGTTTCACCTCTCATCCGAGAGGCTTCATCAGTTCCTGCTCGCTTGACTAGGCTGGGACTAGTCCAACTAGCCGGTGTGGAGGTCCAGCTATTTAAGCTCTTAGGAGGCGGTCACAAGGCCACTGATGTCTATGGGTCGTATGTGCTCCATTATTGCCAACGACAGTCGTTAGTACGGTCGTTGGGGATGGTGGAAAGTTGGTTTCGACTTCTATAGTGCTCTATTGTGTTGTAAGTATAAGTTATATATAAGTTGTATTATCTTCCTCTGCTCAAAAGGGTCTATTTACTGGGGGAACAAAGGATGCTGCAGGTCTGCAAGCTCGATTATATAATGTAATTTACTCAATAGACGGTTTGATGGTAAAAGTCACAACCTTGAAATGATTTGCTAATTATTGTAACTTAACAATGCAGCAAAACGAGAACAATCATAACACACATCAATATTCTAACATGCGTGGTCTTTGAATTAACTGGTGCAAAATTGATGCGTCCAGTTTGGAGTGCACAGTAGAAATTGACCCCGGGTCATCTAATCGATCATCTGATGCCGCTCACCCCTCATTACTGTGGGCCACCTCATAGCAGTGGACGTGAAATCAATCGCTGAGCTGGGATATTTGCATTGCCCAGTCATTCCAGTAGCTGAAGCGATCTGAAACTGATGAGTCTGCAAGTAGTTGATTATATCAGGGTCAGCACTTGAAGGTGTGAGCAGTGGTCAGAACCACTGTGTTTACAGGACTTCAGGAGCCCCTGACCTTTCTCAAGATACTTTGTGTGTGTGCTCTTCAGCTGGTGATGTTAAATGCCACCAATCAGTGGTCTGGAGCCTCGTCCGTGTCTTTTACCAAAGGTTAAACATGGGGATAAGGGGTGGATATGTGTAATTGATTAGGTGGGGTGTTCACAGGGTGTGGTTGTATATTAACAAGGAACACGGTACATTGTGACTGGACTGGGATCATACATTTTGCATGCAAAATACGAAGAGAGTTCATGTGTAATTTAAAAAGTGACAACATTATGAGCCAAATACTAGGGGTGGTTAATCAGCCCAATTTCCGATTCGATTCGAATTCGATTCCGATTATTGAAGTCTCGATTCGATTATTAACGATTATTGATATTCCATTTAACATCAGTCAGCTGCTGAATTATTTTACTTCTCTTTTGACTCACACCTCACAGCACCTTCAATATTGTATAGAGTAACTGTAATATCCAAATTATTATTTTTTACTTTGTTTTAAATGTAGTCTTTCACTGTTAAAAAAAAATGTCCACACTTGTGAATAAATGTCCAAATTTATTTATGTTATTCTCCATATAACAAAGATGCAGATGCTTTGGAACTTTCTGTGGTCACAGGACAGCTGTGTAATACCTTGCACATCCGGGTTAAATCAGGTATGACAGCCAGTAAGAGGAGGACTCCGGTTTGTATTACAATTTAAAAAAAAAAAAATAAATTAAAATAATCTATTTTTGGAAATTTAATAATCGACTCATAATCGTCAATATTATAATCGCGATTAAACAATCATCGATTTTTTTCACCAACCCTACCGAATACCCCTCTTTGTTTTAAATGTTTGGATGTGGCCAAATGTCGTGCATGAACTCGTGAAGGAAGGACGCGGAGGAAGCTTGTCGTTAATTATGTAGCCGATCAAAGCCAACGTGAACTGAGCGACATCACAACAGCGGCATAAGTACGCCTGCACTGAATAGGAGAAGAGGGATGTAATATCTCTACAGGGCGTGTGATTGACAGTAGACGGGAGACCGAGGGTAGATTGTCCACTAGTTGAACAATCTCAGATCGCTCCGTTGTTCTCTCAGATAAAAAAAACAAATCAACCAAAGTATAAAATCTTAAAATGATTCAATATACTTAGGTGGACTTACAGTTTCAATAAACAAGACTTGAGTTGATCATGTTTTTAGATTTTGATTAGTGTCTCACTGGTGTCTTCAATCCCACATCAGCATGTTTCATCTCGTCTTTAACACCCCCGTCTTTCTCTCTCTGTCCATCCAGGTGCCCATGTGCTGGTTCCTCAGGCCCATCCATTACCGCAGATGAATCTTCAGCTGCTGTGGCGTAGCTCAGCACCCAGATAGTCCCGTCCCCGTTGCGTGGGTGATAAGGGACTACATTCACCAGGATGCCCTCCTCCGTAAGGGCAGGGAGCCTGAAGGATCCGGAGGTGGCTGAGCTTTTCTTCAAAGAAGACCCGGAGAAGCTTTTCTCTGACCTCCGAGAGATCGGCCATGGCAGCTTCGGCGCTGTCTACTTTGTACGGCAGATGCATCCTCACACGGACTCACACAAAAGAGAACTCATTGATGATAATCAGGGATACGATCAGTTCAACACACAATCACTGTCAGTCCTGAGTCGGTAAAGTCAGACTCTGCTCCGTCACATGGTGCAGCTGAAGTGATCAATTCTTTGATCCAAATTTGCCTCAATATCTAATTAGCTGCTGTCCTTTCTGTGAAGAATACAGTACCTCAAGGCTAGTTGGAGCTAGCAACCGACTCAGATACACCTTAAGTTTTGTTTAACACATCTGTGGGCTTAAATGAGCCTGAGTTTGCTTCACGATCATAACAAAATTAAGCTGTTGATCCTCTTTGATAAAGAACAGAAACTATTTGAGCAAAGTTATTTTTACCCGCCCGCGGTGGGGTTTAATAGCACCGGGCTGCAGCGGAGTGATGTGACTCACCCCAGCAGTCTGATCTGACTTCAGCACTTGAACACTGCACACAGTGAGGTTTAAAAAGCACATCCTGTACACAGAGTTAGATGTACTGTATTTTTTTTTTAGCTGAAGTGCGTGAACTGATTATGTGTGTTACTCTGTGAAAATCTGTGTTTCCCAGGCACGGGATGTGCGCACGAACGAGGTGGTGGCCATTAAAAAGATGTCCTACAATGGGAAACAGTCTAATGAGGTGAGACAAGATTGATTATATTGATATTATAGCTCAATTCCTCCATAAACAATTCACATCAAACATTCACTGTTGACTCTTTATGCTTTTTAACAGTAGTTTGGCCGAGTCTGATCAATGTAGAGGCCGTAGAAAAAGGCCTTGAGCTCAGCAATCTAGAGAACTGACAGTGTGTTTACTCAGCAGCACGTCGGCAGACTGTTGTGGTAGGAAGACATAATTTTGTTGTATGAAATGCTCACATGGGCTTTTTTTAATCAACATACTTTCGTTTTTGAATTAAAAAAAAATGTATACAATGAAACTTCACCCCACTCAGTTAGTTTGTTTTAATTAAATACATTTTCTCAGAACATGTATTTGATTTTGATACCCCATCTCTGATTGTCTATTGTCTGATTAAAACATTCTGAATCGGTTAAACTCTGTTGCTGATTAACTGATTAATGATTAACATCCCAAAGTCGGACCGTGGGTTGTGGTTGTGGTCCTCTGGTATTAGCGCTACGCGGCTGCAAGATGCAGTACGCACATGAACACTAGGGGCAGTGAAAGGCCCGTATCGGGATGTTACAGGGTCAGGGGTCAACAACGGCAGGAGTTTTCTAAGATAAGCTAAGACGTGTATAGGCGAGTATGTGAACAACTGCTTTCAGGACGCAGCCAGCTGTCTACGGAGACGCAAGTACATCTCCAGCCTTAGTAAGTCCATATAAGTGACATAGCACAGCCTGTGAATGAGTTGCTGTGTGCATCAGTGCAATGTGAGTACTCTGTAAACCGTAGAGGAGGTTTTATCGAGATGTCAGCAGTGAGTCTTTATTCAGTATGCTGGACGTTACTGGCATGTTGCGACTGCTAGCTGTAGTTAACTGAGCCGATCGCTCTTCCTCAGATTTAACCAGATGCGTACATAACTCAACAGAATGACTACAGAACGTTCTTCAATTAAAAGTGACCCCTTTTTAAATTAAGATATTCTGATTGAAGCTGCTCTTTGTGTTACAGCCACATTCTGACAACGTCTTGATATATACGTACGAGTCTGATGTTAAAATCACCAAACCTGACCGTCTCGACGAGGTCACCCCTGCCTGCTCACTTTCACTGCTGTCGTCCCAGATACAGTTCACTCTGCTCATGATTTCAGATTAGCTATAATCAGATTACACATAATCTGCGAAGAGAACCACCTTACCCCCTTTTACACTGAAAGGCAATCTTGTACACACAAACACACACACAGACACACACTTCGAGCACAGAAAGCCAAGAAAGCGCTGCCTGATTTATTTTTAACTCCCCTCCTTCTCCGACAGAAATGGCAGGACATTATAAAGGAGGTGAAGTTCCTGCAGAGGATCCAGCACCCCAACAGTATAGAGTACAAAGGCTGTTACCTGCGTGAGCACACAGCGTGGGTGAGTGCTTGTTTACTGCACACGCACAGAGTTGCAAGATTATCTCATTCTGCTACGTTAAAGGGCTTCATGCATCCTTGACTTTATCTTTCGCTTCTAGCTGGTGATGGAATACTGTCTTGGCTCAGCCTCCGATCTGCTAGAAGGTGAGCAGTTTTTCCTTTTCTGTTTTTTTTTCGTCTGAGCTCTGACTTTGAAGCGTTTTCCTTCACTGATGTTGATTCTTGATTATTGAACTTTTTTTTTTTTCACTCCTTCAGTTCATAAAAAACCTTTACAAGAAGTAGAGATTGCTGCCATCACACATGGTGCTCTGCAGGGGCTGGCCTACCTTCACTCCCACAACATGATCCACAGGTGAGTTCTCATTGCATTGTTTAATAAGAAACACTACATCTCCTACATATCTCTCTCAAACACACGTGTGCTTCTCGCTCTCAGGGATGTGAAGGCAGGTAACATTCTGCTGACTGAGCCTGGGCAGGTCAAACTGGCCGACTTCGGCTCCGCCTCCATCGCCTCACCTGCCAACTCGTTTGTGGGAACGCCATATTGGTAAGTGAAACCTGAAGGAATTATTTTGTGTGCGCTGAATGTTGAGATGACCAAAATGTTGACTTTAGTTGAGCTTAAAGTGGCACTGATTCATGAATTCCTGCTGATATATCCGAGTGCGTTGCTGCAGTGATTGTTGGGGATTCATGCATCATCTTCAGGGTTATGTACTCTCCTTTTTTGGTGTTATTTATGCTGCTGAGAAACTACTTAGATGAGTCATGAAAAGCACCGTTATTTAATTCCAAAGGATAACGTGACAGTGCCTTTTTAATTTGGAGATTTAAAGTAAAAATCTCCTTTTTTTCCCACCTCCACTTCATCCAGGATGGCCCCGGAGGTGATTCTAGCTATGGACGAGGGCCAGTATGACGGGAAGGTGGATGTTTGGTCCTTAGGGATCACCTGTATAGAATTAGGTAGGTGGCAGTATTGCGTCTATTGAAATGTAACTGCAGTCGAACAGTAAAATAAATCTATAAATCTATAAAAAATGAGTTTAAAACCCCCAAAAAAGAGCAAACTGTGATCCAATGTGAGCAGCTCCATGGCCCTGCCGTCTGCATTAAACACAGGATGTTTAAGATCCAAGAAATAACGTCAGAAACATTTGATTGCTTTGATGTAAGGACCGAAAACAGCTGCTGCCTCTATTGACTGACTGCCCCTCTGTGTGGTGCATTCAGGGCTGCTGATGAATTTGCATTCAAGATTCTAGAGTCAGGATGAGTTTGTCATTATGCAACACGAGATTGTATAATTAGATTTCTGTAAGCAACACACAAAAACTCCACAGACTGAATAATAAATAATAATCAAGCCAAGATAAATGAACTATTCATGGTGGAGTGTTGAGGATGAGCTCAGGAGTCTCACAGCCCGAGGAAAGAAGCTGCTCAGGATTCTGGTGGCACGGCAGCGGATACTTCTGTATGTTTTGCCAGACGGCAGCAGGTTGTTCAGACTGCGACTGTTCACACGTCAGTTTTAAGACATTTAGACGTGTGGAGACTGATGTTGAGATGTTTTTTTAACTTATTTATTTTGTTACTTAGTTAATTTATACTCATCTACATTTCCAGTGTTCTTAAAGGGATATTCCGGTGTAAGTTTAATCCATGGTCTAACACACCGTGACACCAAGTAAGACTCCCCCTCGAGAGGTCAAGTTAGCTGACCGCTAGCTTAGCTTAGCATCAAACATCTGCTAGCTTTGCTGGATTTGTATTAAAAACACAGCACAACTCACCCTCTCCTCCAGCAGCCTGCCTGTGTGGGGAAGCCCTGACGAGTCGATTACTGAGTGCAGTAGATTTCCACAGCTCAAGGATGAAAATGTCTGATTATTACTTCCGTTCTTTTCCCTGTCAGCTCTCGATAATAAGAACTGAGCATTCCATGGAGTAATAATCATACATTTTCATCCTTGAGCTGCAGCTAGCGGTCAGCTAACTTGACCTCTCAAGGGGGAGTCTTACTCGGTGTCATGGTGTGTTAGACCATGGATTAAATTTACACCGGAATATCCCTTTAAGTGTTCTTGATGTTCCAAATTTGTTGATTTAATAAAACCTAGAAAATGTTCCCCCAGTTCTCAGAGCTACATAATGTTGCTTTAATAAAAAGGAGCACGTGCTGACTGTTGTCATTTCCCTTCCAGCGGAGAGGAAGCCTCCCTTGTTTAACATGAATGCAATGAGTGCCTTATACCACATAGCGCAAAATGAGAGCCCGACACTGCAAGCCAGTGAATGGTGAGGTGCCACCCCACACACACACACACACACACACACACACACACACAGACGTAAGATATTGTGAAAGCTTGTGCAGAAGCCAGTTGTTTCAGGCTGCTTTAAAACTGGGACAGCGCAGCAGCAACAAGTGTGATACAATAAGTGTTTAACAGTTTGTTTTCTGTGATGTGAAAATACAAAACTGTTGTGGAAACGCTTTTAATCCTACTGAAGCGTATTGCATTCACTTGATAAATTTATTTTTTGGTTTGTTTTTCAGAGTAATTTTTTTCCAGATTTTCTGAATTTTTTTTTTTTTTTCTGTTTTTCGGACTAATTTTTTTCCTGAGTTTACAGAGCATTCATTGAGAGCTCGACTTCATGGTTACAAACATGACCGACTTGTTCAGTTTAATCAAGTTTTACTTTGATCTGGGTTTAAGACACTGGGAGATAGTCCTGTCTTTAAGTCATATAGATGGTATTATCATTAGTTTGTCGACTCTACGCAGGCACCTGAGGACTTTGCGGCTGTTCAGAAGGAAAGCCCATTCAGATCTGCTAGACATAGCAGTTTTGGTCCACGGGAGAACGGGAGTCTGTTACAGGTTGGATGTTCTCGCGGGAGTTCGAAGTATCTCGATATTTCAGAAAAAAAATTACTCCGAAAAACAGAAGAAAAAAAATTACTCTGAAAAACAGAAAAAATAAATTACTCAGAAAAACACAAATAATTATTCTAAAAAACAGACAAAAAATAAATTACTCAGAAAAACAGAAATAATTATTCTGAAAAACAGATAAAAAATATAAATTACTCAGAAAAACAGAAATAATTATTCCAAAAAACAGACAAAAAATGTATTACTCAGAAAAACAGAAATAATTATTCCAAAAAACAGACAAAAAATGTATTACTCAGAAAAACAGAAATAATTATTCCAAAAAACAGACAAAAAATTTAGTACTCAGAAAAACAGAAATAATTATTCCAAAAAAGAGACAAAAAAATTATTACTCAGAAAAACAGAAATAATTATTCCAAAAAAGAGACAAAAAATAAATTACTCAGAAAAACAGAAATAATTATTCCGAAAAACAGACAAAAAAATAAATTACTCAGAAAAACACAAATAATTATTACCAAAAACAGACAAAAAATAAATTACTCAGAAAAACAGAAATAATTATTCCGAAAAACAGACAAAAAATATATTACTCAGAAAAACAGAAATAATTATTCCAAAAAACAGACAAAAAATAAATTACTCAGAAAAACAGAAATAATTATTCCCAAAAACAGACAAAAAATAAATTACTCAAAAAAACACAAATAATTATTACCAAAAAAAAAAAAAAATACTCAGAAAAACACAAATAATTATTCAAAAAAACAGACAAAAAATAAATTACTCAGAAAAACACAAATAATTATTACCAAAAAAAGGAAAAAAAAAAAGAATTACTCAGAAAAACAGAAATAATTATTCTGAAAAACAGACAAAAAATATATTACTCAGAAAAACAGAAATAATTACTCAGTAAAACAAACCAAAAAATAAATGTATCAAGTGAATGCAATACGCTTCCGTAGAATCCAGCTCACAGTCGTTACTGTAATTATGTTACACGTTTTGCTCCTTGTTCTCTTCTGCTAAAGGCTTTCTGCGTGTCTGCTCTGTTTTGACCCTCCGTTGTCGTCCCTCTTTGTTCCAGGTCGGATTACTTTAGAAACTTTATCGATTCATGCCTTCAGAAAATCCCCCAGGACAGACCACACTCCGACGACATGCTGGGTGTAAGTGCACACTGTAACGCTGCGCCGCGGCAGCAGAGCGCAGGGTCAGTGTGTTAAGATGGGAGATTGACAAAAGCCCCTCTGGTGATAAATCTCTCTGATGTTCGAGCTCTGTTCTCTCTCTCCCCCATAAGCTTCTATTTTGATTCACTAATCCTCTGCTTCCGGATTCACACACACACACACACACACGCACACAATCAGAACATGTAGAGAGAACACAGATGTAATTACTGTAGAGATGTGACTTCTGCGTCCAGCGTTAAGTAACTGAGCAGCTGTCACTTAGCTCACTAATGGACTCGATGTTGCTAATGGAAGGTGTCCTCAGGGTGCACGAGCCCTGCGCTCCGTCTTTTTTAGATGTCAAGTTCCAAAACAATACTTGTTCTGAAACAAAATTAAAGTGTTACGGATATCCTGATGTGATCTTCTAAAAATGCACTCACAAAGCAAAGTGCACGGACAGTTGATGCTAATCTCAGAATAAACTGCTGCGTTTTGTCAGTCTGGGTTTTATTCTCATATTTTGCACTATCTTTGTTGATTTTGACAGTAAGTCATCATCTGCGTGACCCACTGTCCTACATGGAAGGGGTAGAAGAATTGAATTGATCGCCACGTTGTAGTGTTTGCTTCCATGTGGACATTTCCAGTATTTAGAGATAAAGAAACTAGTCGGAAACCAGTTTAATTAGTGTTTAGATGTCTAACATACGCCACATATTCAAAGAGCTCCGTTAGCTCTGGATGGCTAACGTGATAATATTGTAGGGATGACTATTGGCACTTTTACAAAACATTAACAAATGAGATTTATGATAAACAACCATCAGTAATGAGCAAATTATAACTAAGTGGCTCAGTTGAACACTCCTATGTGATATAACTGGATCCAGAATCTCAGACGGTGTATAGTCTTATATCATGATAACCATATGTATCATATATATTACATTATTAATGTAAGAACACATATACAGACTGATATATGTAACATGATTAAAATATGTTATATACATAGTTAATGATATATATGGGATGGGCTCCTTCTTAGGAAATTCAACATTTTCCACCTATTATGTTTGTGATTTGTGCAGTTTATGTTTCAAAAACATCATCACATGTGGACGTCATTCAGAACCCTGACTAATAAAGATGAACACTTCAGTAACACTTTTAAAGTAAACACGATTTGAAGGTCTATTTCTAATAGTCCTTCGACCTTGATGCTTTAAAGAAAAGAGTCAAGTTTCTCCAGTGAATTATTATCATGCAGCTCTTTTTTTCACCAATAAATCACATTTCATGTACCAAAGTGCCAAAATTCTGTTTTAAAAAGGTTAATAATTACATGCAGAAGGGGTCGTTCCAACAAACCCACAGACATCTATGGTGTGTTTTAGCATCTTTTAGCTCAGTGTTTCTGTATATTCAGGTGTAAATGTATGGTAGCAGTTTAACCCGGTGTAAAAACTGCTCTTCCGTTCTCAGTGTTCTGTCTTTTCCTTCTCGTCCAGCATGCGTTTCTGCAGCGTGAGCGTCCAGACTCGGTGCTGATGGATCTCATCCAGAGGACCAAGGATGCGGTGCGAGAGCTGGACAATCTGCAGTACCGCAAGATGAAGAAGATCCTCCTTCAGGAAGCCCACAACGGACCCACAGCAGAAGTCCAGGATGGAGACGAGGTCTGTGGAATTTCGTATGTTAGAATCAGACTAAAGTAACGGAGCTAGAATAACATTTTGTCCTTTTTTAATTTAATTTTTTACATTTGCCACTTTCATGGCATTCCATCGTGCAGAGAAATAACCAAGCGTGCATGGGGTTGTATTCCTGTCTGTCTGTCTGTGTCTCCTGTTTCTTTCTCTTGTTCCCTCTCTCTCTCTCTCTCTCCCTCTCTGTCTCTACCTCTCTCTGCCCTTTCCGCTCCGCCTCTAGGAGCTGGAGCCGGGCGGAGGTCGAACGGGAACCGTGAACAGCGTCGGCAGCAACCAGTCCATCCCCAGCATGTCCATCAGCGCCAGCTCCCAGAGCAGCTCCGTCAACAGTCTGAACGAAGCGGCCCAGGACAGCCGCAGCGAGCTGGACCTGATGGAGGGAGACCACACGGTCATGTCCAACAGCTCCGTCATACACCTCAAACCGGTGGGTGAAGTGGCACATGCACACAGCTACGTAGAGGAAGTATATAGGGATGGCGAAAATTAAAAATATTCTTGACCGACCTCCGAGCCTCATTAACCGGTTGAAACCGGTTAACCGATCAGATTAAAATGTGCTATTTGAAATAACAGCAACTTCGAGCTGCGCCAGCCGCCTGCTATTTCTCTGCTTCTCTCTCTCCCGTTCTGCCTCCGACTCACACACACACTCTGCCCCGCCCTTCGACTCACTCTCTCCGAAACACGCAAAAAAGGCGAGCTAAGTCAAGGCGAGGCGAGCTGGTACTGTCGGTGGAAAAACGGGCCTTTTTTGCGTTCCCATTACAGAAATCTGGTACCTGGTACCTGCTAAAGTGGTACTTTTTTAGTATCACCTCCGTATAATTTCCAACCGAGCTGAGCTGATGACCATATGATCTGTCATATTGGGGTCGACGGACGCACCGGCGCGTCCAAATAACGTGACCGCTGCAAGACGACGGAGCAACGAGATGTAGCCTGATTCTCCGTTTCAACTTGTGGCGAAAGTGCGGACTTCAAACTATATACCAGTTTTTAAATTGTGTTGATAGGCCGAATAAAACCGGACTTGTGATAAATGATGTGCGCAACGCTTTTTCGCGAATGTTGCCGTCACGTTTAGTGCGCGTTTGGTGCAGGAAGAAACGGTAAAAACGGACTTTTCTCAGTAACGTGTCCGCAAACAGGAAGTGCTTGCAAGCAAAAAAAAAAAAACACGAGATACCCCCTTTCCTATTGGTGGAAAAAGCCACCACATCAACCAATCACAAAATGATTGATGGCAAATCACGTGATTTGGTTGCTGAGGAACCGGCGGAAGTTGTGGGGAGGGACGGCGGCGAAGAGTGACAGCGATACTGACAGCGACAGAGACGGCGTTTTATTTATGTATGTATGTATGTATGTATGTATTTATTTATTTATTTATTTATTTATTAACCGACAAGATTGATCGGTTAACGTTGATACGGTCAACCATCGGTCAAACGGTCATCAGTTAACATCCCTAGAAGTATATCGGGTTATTTTCATTCCTGATCAACGGGACAGTCCACAGATTTTACCAGTTGATAATAATGTCTTATGTGGCTCTTTTCTGTTGAATTTGGTGGACACGGCTGTTGTTGATTCTGTTCTGTCCTAGTCTCTCTCTCTCTTTATACCAAATATTATAATAACTAATTCTTCTGTTCATGTCCTGTTTAATGCTGTAACAAGATAATATGTTAGTAACGCTGTCTTGTATCTGCAGGAGGAGGAGGAGAGTTTCTCCGGGGAGCAGGCAGCCACCAGTCAACCCTCTGAGCCGCAGCAAACACCGGCTCAGGCCCCGAGGAAGCACTACCGCAACCGAGAGCACTTTGCCACCATACGTACAGCGTCACTTGTGAGAACACACTTGCTTATTTCGCTTACTAATTTCATGTATTAGTGGATGTTACACCGACACACACGAGGCCATCATCCCTGTTTACAGGCAACAAGTCAAAATACTATATTGTGTCACAGTTACTGTCGAGTAATCTGAATTGCGGCGCCACATCTCGCAGGTGACGCGTGAGATGCAGGAGCACGAGCAGGACTCTGAGCTGCGGGAGCAGATGTCGGGTTACAAGCGCATGAGGCGGCAGCATCAGAAGCACCTGATGGCCCTGGAGAACAAGCTGAAGGGGGAGATGGATGAGCACCGGCTGAGGCTGGACAAAGAGCTGGAGAGCCAGAGGAACAACTTCACCCAGGAGATGGAGAAGCTGCTCAAAAAACACCAGGCGGCTCTGGACAAAGATGTACGTAGACAGGAAATTAAAAGAAATGGACTCTAAATATTAATTTAAATATCTGTACTGAAGTATTCAGCTACTCCCTTTTTAAAACTTGTTCCCACATTTGAATCAAGTGCTGTTTTGTCTCTTGCTCAACATTCTTGTTCTGTTCAGCTGAAGACGTTCACCAACGATGAGAAGAAGTTCCAGCAGCACATCCAGGTGCAGCAGAAGAAGGAGCTCAGCAGCTTCCTGGAGTCGCAGAAGCGCGAATACAAACTACGCAAGGAGCAGCTCAAAGAGGTAACACAGTTCTGCTGCAAACATCTTCACCACAACCTGCATCGGTTTGGTCCATTAACAAAAAAACATAAAGAAAACATACACAGTGTATATCTGCTGAAGTTTGCAGTGTTAAAACCAACAGTCTCCCGTTTCTCTGAGCTTTTAGTCCTGACCACTAGCTAAATGGCTATCGGAGGTGACTAGCTAGCTACAGTTAGCAGCAGTCAGCGGTTTCTCTGGTTATTTTCCAACCTTACTTGTTTTGAGAATGAATTCAGCAGGTGGCCAATTCTTTACATATTGCACCTTTTTAATATTAGAAAAGTTTAAGAAGTTGAGGAGGCACTCATGTACTCCTAAATGTCAATATGCTATCATATCCATAAAATCCAGTAATGACAATGCCCTGACAAACTCAGAAATCAAACTGAATGTGTCGCAGGAGCTGAGTGAGAACCAGTCGACTCCCAAGAAAGAGAAGCAGGAGTGGCTGTCCAAGCAGAAAGAGAACATCCAGCACTTCCAGGTCAGGATCCATCACACAGAATGAACACTTGCCGAGACCAAATGATGATTTTACAATCGATAGAACCTGTGACATTAACTAAACTTGATTTCCCAGCCAGCTACTAACCATGCCAGACGCTGCTTCCTGGATTTGTGTCCCCCAAACTTTATTTCCCATACACATGACAGCACGTCATATAATGCCACATGGTGTCGATTCTCAGGCGGAGGAGGAGGCCAACCTGCTGAGGAGGCAGCGGCAGTACCTGGAGCTGGAGTGTCGGCGCTTCAAACGCAGGATCCTCATCGCCAGACACAATGTGGAGCAGGACCTGGCCAGAGAGGTACTCGGTCACGCTGAGTTCACTGTTTGATTTTATCCGTGTGACTGCTGTCACCCAGCATTTCCTCCTCCTTTTTCAGGAGCTGAACAAACGGCAGACACAGAAGGACCTGGAGCACGCCATGCTGCTCAGGCATCACGAGTCGATGCAGGAGCTGGAGTTCAGACACCTGGGGACGATCCAGAAGGCGCGGGCCGAGCTGATCCGGACCCAGCACCAGACGGAGCTCACCAACCAGCTGGAGTACAACAAGAGGAGGGAGAGGGAGTTGAGGCGCAAGCACGTCATGGAGGTCCGACAGCAGCCCAAGAGCCTCAAGGTAAACGCACAAGCCACTCTGTAACTGACCTGACCTCAAACTACACACACTCGCTCACCCGACATCCTGGTTTATTTTCTGTCTACAGTCTAAAGAGCTTCAGATTAAGAAGCAGTTCCAGGAGACTTGTAAAACTCAGACCAGGCAGTACAAGGCCCTGAGGAACCACCTGCTGGAGACCACGCCCAAGTCCGACCACAAGGCCGTGCTCAAGAGGCTGAAGGAGGAGCAGACCCGGAAGCTGGCCATCCTGGCCGAGCAGTACGACCACTCCATCAACGAAATGCTCTCCACGCAGGCTGTGAGTACCTGGAGAGGAGGCCCGAATACTTTGTGGAACACAGATACGGAAACTAATTCAGTTTCAAACTCACCTCCTTACCGTCAAAGGAAATTCTCAGTACCTTTCCAATAAGCCACATCATACCACATAACATTAAGGAGCTTAAGACTGTTGACATCATGTTTTACAAGAAAATAAGCTACACTTCTCAAATGCATCAGTGTTTGATTAATTCTGTCTTAACAACAACAAAATACTGTCACAAATTAGCAAAATTATTACTCAAATCTGGAAATCTCTCATTGAAGAACATGTCAGCAAGATTTTGGTCCTTCTGTACGGTTCACTAAGTATTTGTCCCATCACATCCCAAAGTAAAGTCACTGAATTTATCAAAACCGGTCCTGCAAAGTCCTTAAAAGTCCTTGAGTTATAAAAACCTCCGTTAACATTATTAGATCCCAAAGAAATGCTTCCAAACACTGTCATTCTGAGAATGAAAACGAGTTACTCTGTATGTCTGACTTCCTGTCTTTCTTCTTGGTTCTCAGCTGCGGTTGGACGAGGCTCAGGAGGGCGAGTGTCAGGTTCTGAGGATGCAGCTGCAGCAGGAGCTGGAGCTGCTCAACGCCTACCAGAGCAAGATCAAGATGCAGACAGACGCTCAGCACGACAAGGAGAGGAGGGAGCTGGAGCAGAGGGTCTCTCTGCGGAGGGCTCTGCTGGAGCAGAAGGTAAGAGAGGCGCTCAACTTGTGTCGATAGGTTTAGCAGTGAGGATTGTTGACATTAGCCCCTTTTAGATAGAAAAGGCGGCACATTTGCAGCAAGGTAAAGGCAACGCAATCTAAAACGGAGGTGTAATATTCCACCTTTTCAAAAAGCCTCCACTTTTCCTCCTCTGGTAGGCGTCAACATGTGACGTGACGTGAAGCAGGAAGTTGGGCGTGAAGAGAAGCAGGTCGAATTTCTCTTCAAAATAAGAGCTTTACATTGCACCTCATCGGAGTTTAGAACTGGGTTCTTAGCGGGGGGCTTTTAATTTGAAAGTAGCGACCGCTATTAGCTCGCCGCTACAACAACAAGCGGACAACCAAGACAGCTACAGAGAGCGAGGAGACGCTAGCATCTCCCGGATCTCAGCGGCTTTCCAGCTGCTCATCTTCGTGGATGAAGTGACGAACTGACTGCTGTGATCAGCTGTTTCCTGGTTTTAAAACTCCCGGCTGTGGGTGCGCAGCAGTGCACGTCATCCACACCTCCGCCCATCTCAGCATTTGCCACCACATTGCCGCCTCGGATTTACACAGCAATGGAGGCGCAAATAAGTGTAACGTTACCCTCCGAGGGGCAAAACTGGCGGAAAACAGACCACCAATTTGCCGCCTTCTGTCTAAATCCGCGGAGCGAGCCACCAAAAGGACGGCAGATTGGTGGCTTACTGCCCAGAATAAAAACGGCTAATGACATACTCTGTCTTTGTGTCTGTTAATGGATGATTCTATGTAATTTCCTTATTATTTTACTTTTCTTTTCCCTCTTTATGTCAATAATGTGAAAATATCTAGTTGAGTGGCTACATTCTGTTTTTTCAACCAAGAACTTATGAATCAGTTTGAAGCAGGCTCATGTTTCTCTCATTTATCTTGACCTCATCTCTTCTCTGTGCTCGTCTCCCCAGATCGAGGAGGAAATGCTCGCGCTGCAGAACGAGCGTCTGGAGCGGATCCGCTCGCTGCTGGAGCGCCAGGCCCGAGAGATCGAGGCCTTCGACTCGGAGTCCATGCGGCTGGGCTTCAGCAACATGGTGCTCACTAACCTGGCTTCCGATTCCCAGGGGGGCTGGGGGGGAGGAGGCGGAGGAGGCCAGGGGGCTCAGGGGGGAGGCCACTGGCCCGGAGGAGGCGGCGGCGGAGGCGGCCACCATAGTCATCACCACCAGGGGGGCTCCAGCTCGCAGCAGCCCTGGGGACACCCCATGCTGGCTGGGGGCCCGCCGCCCTGGAGCCTCCACCACCCGGGAGGAGGGAGTCAGAGGGGGAGCGGCGGAGGGGCGGGAGGGGTGAGGAACAGCCCGCAGGCTATGAGGAGGACGTCATCAGGGGGGAGGAATGAACAGGGCATGAGCAGGAGCGCCAGCATCACCTCTCAGATATCCAACGGATCCCATCTGTCGTACACCTAGAACGGAAAACAACACACACACACACACACACACACAACACAGTAATTGTCTTAAAGTAAAATTCATGTGCACCGAGGTAACACTGTACACACACACACACACACACACACACACACACCATGCACACTGCACAGTGCTGAGGCTGGGTGTCCCTCCCACGTCCTCTCCCACCACCACTGCTCTCTGACATCGGTGTGCTGCCGGCCGCCGTCTGTGGAAGCCCAAAAGTCCAATCCAAGATGGCCGAGGGTCATTTACAGTACGCCACCGTGCAATAGTGTCATATATACCGCAGCCTACAGCGCTATTCTATGTGTTCGTATCCGCCATGTTAGTCTCCGTTGCCATAGACCCAAAGTGTCATATTCATGGAGTTTATTATCAGGAGTTGTCTGTTCGCAGTACGCTGTTTTATACACATGTGGGGTTAATCTGATGCTTTTAGATGTTAAGGTAGCACAGCGGTGAGCAGAATGGGGAAAACTGAGTGTGCCGTTTTCTTGATTAGCATTAAAACGTGTCAGTGTGCAGACGATTAAAGAACAGACATCTCACTGACAGACAGTGATTGAGATTACAGTTTATGTGCAGTTGCAGGCAGATGAGGACGCAGGAGGCAGGACTGACGACGGAGGAGCAGTCTGAGAACAGGTGTAGAAGGAAAGTGAAGGGAGGACGAAGGTTGCTGTAAGTGAGTACCAAGGCGTTTCATGCTAGAAGTAATGCAATATAAGTGGGGAGGCTTATCCTCCACCAGAGGGCAGATCTGACCACCAGGTGCAGGTGTTTTACTGACACAGAAAACCTACAAAGATGCCAAAGGAGTCAGATTTGTCATTCTCCATGCCAACGTACTGTCAATGTATTTAATGAGATTGTGTCAGTGAGAGTTCAGTATAATTCTGTGTGATGCATTTGTCGCTGGAGTGATTTCTCGTGCACGCTCGGCCTCGTCGGCCCGACTCTCGGGCTTCCACAGACCTCTGCGCTTCGCTCACACGCGCCCTCGCGGCAGGGATGGGTATTTCAGCAGCGCCTAACCTCCAACTTTTCTCCACTCGTCGCTCGTTCGCATTAGTTTCCAGGTCTGATCTGGCACGGTGTCGGTCGGAGAAAGCGATTAACTACGCAGTAAAAAAAAACACGGCTGTTGGTCTACCTCAAGATCACCAAGTAGAGCTTCACCGCAGGGTGTCGTGACTGGACAATGACTTGCACTTTGGCACAGGCCTTCTACATCACACTAAATGTTAATCAGACATATTCACACACACACACACACACACACACACAGATAGAAACAAAAGTCCTTGAATTGACAGTATGTCTCTTTGCACACTTGGCTGATGAATGCATGTACAGGGGGAAATACTGGGACATACAAGTGTGTAAAAGAGGTCACAGAGGTGTAGTGAAAGAGCGAAGGAGCGTGACGGAGGAGCTGCGCCCGCCCTCTGCTGGTTGGTGACTGCTGAATGTCTCAGTGGGTGGATGGGCGGTGGTGCTGTGATCTCCGCTGCCATGCCCCTGCAACCTTCCCCCCCGTTCTGACACCCCGCTCTGTTTCACCCCTGGTCACGACCTCCCCCGCCTCCCTTCTACCTCCGTCTCCTCCCCTCCAGAGCCCGGTGTGGTGTTCACCTCCTCCCTGATCTGTTTGGGAAGAGCTCTTCAAGTGAAAGAAAAGAAGAACAAAAAATATATATGTATTATTATATAAATCTTTAAAAAAAAAGAAGAAGAAGGATTATAGAGAACTAGAGATAAAGGTGGAAGTCTTATTGTGAAATGCAGAGGTGATGCATTATATGAATTTCAGAGGTGAAGATGTACAGGAAACCTGTTAATATTGTATATTTTGAATTTGAAAATATGGAAATCTGATCGACAAATCAAAGACAAAAATTAACTTGTTGTGATGCGGACACAGTGACGTGGTTTTATGCCGGCGGCGTTCAAAATTTCCAGCCGCCGGGTTTTCACTGTCTTTACTTGCAGCCGCGAGTTCCGAAACGTGTCACAGATATTCTGTTGTGACGGACGACGACACAACTCTCGGTCAGGTTGCCTCGAGTGAACGGCAACGTTTTTGTTTAATGCTGAATGAGGATGATTTTGCACATAATTTGAGGTGTAGTTAGGTGCAGCCTTTGCTTTGGCACTGGCTGCGTTTTACTGACATTATGATACCCAAATGTAGACTCGCCTGTCTCTTTAGGTTTCTCATGGTTTTTAGAAGACGTAGAGAGAGAGAGAGAGAATTTTATTTCAAAGATCTGTAAAATCTGAAAAAAAAAACTGCTGAATCGTGTTTGGCTGCATAATCCATATTTGATGCACTCCACAAATTCTTTCCAAATTCTTGCACAAGACAGTGAAAATCTATCTGTTGTTTGATATCTACAAAGGGTGACTCGTCGGTGTCGTGGGGTCCACGGTTATTATTTGGACTTTTTAATTCCTGATTTAACGAAACGCGCGCCCTCTTTTTGTTGTGGTTCTACACAAAGCATTTTCACACTGCACTTAAGTATTTGCCTTTTTTTTTAAACAAAAAAAAAAAGAAAAGAAAAAAAGACCACCGCCTGCACTCAGAATTTATAATCCTGTCGTTTCTCTCGGCTCAGTTCTGATGAATAAAACCGAGTGTGGTGGTCCCGATTCTTTCTTCAGCCAGTATGCCATCGTACCAACATCTTTTTATCAGCCCGTTCTCCCACCGCCGTAGTGTTTTATTTACTTTTACGCCAGAAAGGCTCATTTTAATTTCCAGATGACGTCTGCAGAGGGCCAAACGAGTGGTGGTGATTTATTTTTTTATTTTTTAGACCTTCTCTTGTGTTTACTAGAACTCCCAGGTGTTTTGCGAGGCCGTCGGGGGCAGAGTCTAGCTTTAGACCTCGGTCACTCTGAACTGGATCAGTTGCACTGATTGCACAAGTGATTGACCAGATTAAAGAGTCTACTGTGATCCCCCGTCAGCGTGCCGAGGGACGGCTGGTTGAAAGAAGGCGGGAGGCAGGGTTTTGTCTCTGTACAGTCTGTTTATCAGTATTCCCTTTATCTCTCCTGTCATTTGGTGGATCTTGCTGTTTTATTCTCCGTAGTCCAGAGACCTGTATTAAACTGTATTCAATTGTATAGATTGTGCAAAAAGCTGAATGTCGCATAGCAGAAGAGAAAAGCTATTCCTTACAGATGACAAAGTGATTTAAAATGTATAAAAGAAATTCAGAAACAAAGTTTAGGGGATAAATGTAATATTTTGTTTGTAATTACTATTTTTTGTTGGAAGAGGGCTACTGGATAAAGAATCATCTGTAATAAAGTAATTTTAATATTTCTTTGCCGCACTGTTTGTTTTTTCGTTTGGTGTGAGGAGCAAGTTTGTGTATTTTAAAGCTTAAAATCTCAGCCGAGATTTGTTTAAATTCCTTACAATTACTTACTAAATTACCACACTTGTGTTTTTGGCTTCATATCTTTGTTTAACCTTTCCCTCTTGTTGCCTCGGAGGAGGATTTCGTAAAGCAAACAGCAGCAACGTTGCCAAAAAACTGTTAATAAGTAACACATTTAGATAAATGCTGATGAATGCAACATTATGACCCCCACCCCTTTTTTTATTATTATTATTGTTTGAAAAAAGGGAACCCATGTTCTTAGAACAAGTGCTTTATGCTCGTCTTTACAAAAAGTCACCTGTCCCCCTGATTTATTTAACTCATTTAGCTCAGTAAAGATGTAAAAGTCTGTAACCTAAAGTGTCCTCTCAATGAAAAGCCCGATAAGAGGTGACTTCTTGAGCGTGTGAAGATATGAAGTCGATATTTATCTCGACATCTTGACATCTGAGACATTGATAATGCCTTGATAGACATCAGGTCAGACAGATGCTACTCCTGGTTAGTCCTGAATGATATATATATGTGTGTGTGTGTGTGTGTGTGTGTGTGTGTGTGTGTGACAGAATATCAAGAGAAAATTAAATATTGTCCGAAGTCAGCAACATGTCTATCCGCAGATCTTCACCATCTCTTCCTCCTCAGCGGGTGTACGACCTCTTCCAGGTAAAGTTCCCTCCCTCTGCGTCCACGGCGCTCTGCTCAGGTGTCTGCAGTCTCGGCCTCCTCGTCACAGTGGGTCTCCTCCTGCGAGGAGGAGCCGTGACGTGGCTGCTCCTGCTCCTCGGCCCGGCCTGGCTGGATTCTCCTGGTGTGCCGCCCCAGCTCGACCCGTCCCTCTCCTCTCCTTTCAGGAAATCGGCCACCACTCTGAAGTACTCCAGGACTGCGATGTGACTCCAGTTACCCTCCTCCAGCTCCTCGTCTCCAGTCCTCCCCCTCTCCAGAGTGAATCCACAGTGCCCCCCTCTGTCCGTCAGGGCCAGGAGGAAGTAAGGATTGCTCTGGAAAAGGGAAAGGGGTAAGGTGGAGGCAGGCGGAAGGACAGGGTCGTCGCGGCTGCAGACGCAGAGCACAGGGACGGCCACCTCATCGGCATCTCTCAGAGGTTCGTTCCTCTCCCAGTAGCTGTCCCAGTCCTGGGCTGGGTAGGCCCTCTCGCCCAGCGCCCAGGCAGCTGAGGGGGCCAGGCCCTGTGGGGAATGAGATCCTGAGCTCGGTGGAGGTCCGGGGTCCCTCTGCTGAAGCTGGGCTGAAGAGCAGGACAGAGTTTCCTCAAAGGCTCGGAGGGAGGAACAGCTGAGGGCCCGATCCACATCCAGGACTCCCCTGAAGGAACTCTCATATCTTACAGAGCAAAAAAAAACCTTCTTATGATCCTGTCCATGTTGCATGCAAGTCATTAACCACGGTTAATTTGTTTGTCTTTGATTCCTCTCACCTGCTGAGCTGCATTTTCCTGTGAAATAAAGCCCCCCAGCGATACGCGGGAGGCATGGCTGTGTCGAACCACAGCTGGCCGCGGAGCACAGGTGAGATGGCTGCAGCCGCCTTCAGGTAGGAACTTGACCCAGACTCCCCCAAGTAGGACAGAAGAATCCCTGAGCCTGAACCCTCGCTCACCGCAACCAGCGCAGAGGACGGGTGGCGGCTGTGGACGTAAACCACCGCCTGAGAATGGAAGAAAACAAATAAACCATCATTTTAAGGTAAAAAAACAGAAACACAGAAAAAACAAAATGCGAGGTTTGGTCCTGCTAGCAGCAGCTCGCCTCTGAAACATCCCGAATGTTTGATGGATCGCAATGAAATGTTGTACATGTATTCATGATCCCCAGAGGATGAACTCTGATAACTTTGGTCAGACTTTAACTGATCATGTATCATGCAGCGCCACCATCAGGTCAAAATATAGTTTTTCTTTCAATACTACTATAAATACTGACGTCACCACCAGCCTCGGCTCGGCTTATGTTTAGTGATAATAAGTGAACATTAACATGCTAATATGCTAAAATGAGACGGTGAAACATGCTTGTACTTCTGCGCATGTTAGCATGCTGATGTTAGCATTTAGCTCCCACTGCTGCTCTTGAGCTGAGACGTTTTGTTGATGTGAAACTGTATTTCATTCATTGTGTATTAAATTTAAATAGGGCTGCAACTAAAAATAATCTGGTAATCTTTTTCCTGAGTATTATTTATTCAAACAAAAGAAAACGAGAACGTTAAATCACAATTTCTCAAAAAAGTAAAGTGGTGTCTTTAAAAATGCTTATTTTGTCCGACCAACAGTCCAGTTCACTAAACAAAAAACGTGAGCTTTAGCTGTAATTTAAAGCCGTGTGTTTCTATTTGATTTTGTTAAGATTAGAGAATAAGAGAGAGATGAAATCATTATCAAAACAAAACTTTAAAAATTAAAGTGTAACTCCACCATTTATACACATTAAAGTGTGTTTACAGGTCTTGGAGAGTAATGATTAACCGCCTCCAGTGATGTGTCTCAGTGGTTAAGTTGCATTGTGGGTATCGACATATACTGTATATGTGTTTGCTCTCAATTGTGAAAATTAGCCTTTATTTTGTATTGTCACACAAGCAAAATTAGCTGAGATCAGGCGGGTAGTGTTCGATGACGATGTGATGAGTCCAGAGACACTGATGACTCTCTTCTCTCTGAGATGGTGAGGCGTATGCTAATAGAAAGCAAGCTATGGACTGGTTATGATGTATGCTGTCAATTGTGAAAATGAGCCTTTATTTTATATTGTCACATAGGAAAAAGTTGAGGCACGTACTCTTTAATGTGCTGTCACTGACATTTGATGTGAATGTCAAACATGCATGTGGTAATAAAGTTTCTCCACGACTGAGAACGCGTTCCTGTCTAAGCACGACTGACGGCCCCGCTGTGTTTTTATTCCAACACAGATGTTTTTCAGTCCGGCACCAGAGTGCTCACGCCAGAATCACTGAACAGTCTGCTGACAGCGGGTTCTGTAGGCAGCGGTCCACTGGTCCAGAATCACACAATCACACTCGTATGCAGGGTGTATGCGGGGTTGTAAAAGGTAGTAAATGAAATTAGCCCAAATTAAGGCCAGTAAAAAGTAGTAAAAAGTAATAAACGTCATCTGACGAGGTAGTAAATGTTCGAACCCCCGTCCAACTTGGCCTATGAGTTTTTCAATTTGTGTAACTTACATGCAGGCCTATCTCCTTAAATTACTAAAACTTGCGTGGATTTATTTTTATGTTGCGAGTCGAACCTCGTGCATGCGCTGACCCGGCCGGCTTGCTGCAAAACCTCTTCGCGAGTTCGCTGTAGTTGTAAGTCATTTGAAAAGACATAATCATGGGCAAATGCAAATTTTCGGACCTCTGGCTGGAAGAATTAATGTATAAAGACTGGCTTAGGCCAGTAGTTGGCAACAGCCGAGAGGCTTATTGCCACGTCTGTAAAAAGACGATCAATATAACCTGGATGGGGGTGAAAGCTGTGAAATCACATATGCAAGCTAGTAGCCACCAAGCCAGGATGCGTGGACGTAGCGAGCAGCTTCCTATGGCAGTGTTCGGCACTACGGTGGCGGCTACATCACTGCCCACAACCTCGACTGCTCTCCCACCAACCACTGCCAGCAGTACCACTACCAGCAGCGTTAACAGATGCACGAGTCCGACTATTACCGTGTAAAGTTGCACTTTTTATTTTTCAAGGCCCTCTCTAGATATTTCATTACTTTACTCGTCACTTTACTTCACACTTTACACTGCTACGGTTGCAGCTTGAAGTCGTGCTGGTAGAAAAAAATATTGTGAAGGTAGTAAAAAAGGTAGTAAAAGGTAGTAAATTCTGTATAAACCCTGGTATGACACTGTTGGACTCATTATGTACAGTTTGATACAGTAGAACAAGAGATATCACCTCCTATATTCGACACGTTCTTCTTTCTGGTCAAATTCTGGCGCCTACATTACCCACAATGCAACTTAGCCACTGAGTGACATCACTGGAGGCAGTAAATCAGATTACATGCAGCTTCCTCTAGAAATAAAGTTTACTACTTTATTTCAAATATGCTCCCGAAACACACTGTTATATGTCACATCGGTGGAGTTACCCTTTAACTTCTCGCCGGCCATGCTTCTGTACCTGCTCAAGATCAGCGGGGTCTCCGAACTCAGTCAGCCTCGCTGTGGTCAGCGGGCACCCCGCTGTGCCTCGAGCGTGAAACACCACCACATAGAAGCCCTGACGCACGGCCTCGTGGCACAGGAGCTTTAGGTGGGGGGTCAGCCCTCCCCAGAACTGAGGGATGGCGAGCAGGACGGGAGGCGTCGCGGTGAAACAGCCCAGCGCCTTTCCCCCCGACTGATGCTCCTTCCTCCCCTCCCACCTCCTCCTCTCAACCCCCCAGTCCAGAGCGATAATCCCCCCATCTCTCAGTAGCAGATGGTCTCTGGTGAACTGTAAACTGTCTCCGTGATGCCCACACAGCATGCTGAACAGAGTCTGTATGTGGGGGTCTCCCCTGGGCCAGGAGGCCAGTCTCGGCCTGGCCAGAGAGCCACAGTGCCGGAGCAGATATTTGGCCAACGCAGAAGGTTTGCAGATGAGCCTGGGGCCATCTGAGGCCTGACCTGACCCGGACAAAACATCGGTCCCTGGTGATCCAGCCTCACCCGTCCATGCTCTTGCATTCCCGTCCAGTGGCAGCTCCAGGATCAGGCAGATAAAGACCCAGAGCCTCCAGGCTGCAGCTTTGACAGCCTGCCTCGTCCAACAGTGCACCCTGGGCCAGCGGAGGGCCGAGCACAGCAGCAGAAGCAGCAGCGATGGACTCAAACAGAACACACAATCCTGTACAAATGATGCCATTGGAAAATACAGGAACTCCAACGTTTCCTCCGGGAAGTTTTGCTGCGATTACCTCAAAAACATCTTGCCCCCATTTCTGGCAGACTTCTGCCTTGTTGCTTTTTACTCAAATGTGGAAGTCTAGACTGATAAAATAAAGAGAACAAAAAGAGGTCTTCAAAGAAGGAAAACTGGAGTAGACATGTATGTAAACGGTTGTCTCTCACTCCTCTCCTCCCTCCATAAATCATTTACAGCGAGCAAACACAGGCCACGCAAATCTGTCCCCTTAATGTTAACTCTGTTGTAGCCCTTTGACCTCGTTCCATACGCCGTTCCCGACGTTATTTCTTTTGCATTCTCGCCCCAGTAAAGAGCCAAGATATTGCTCTCAGATTTCAAAGAGGTTGCATTTTATTTTGAATTACTCCAGCGACATTCTTTACATTTAAATGAGAAGATTCACATGTAAACTTATACACATACCCTCCCACATGAGTGACTTCCTGTACATCTGCTCCCGCTGTCGGGAAACTGCACCAAGAATTCAGGTCACCCAACCTGTTAGCGTGAGAATTTGAACGATTTCTGTTGATTCCACACATAATTCACACGCTTCGACATCAGCTTCTGCTGCCGGGAAACGGAATGCAAAGCAGTTTATCTCACCCGCCCTGTCAGCATGAGACTGCGTGTATT